>OY019131.1:30242495-31670246 GCA_955652365.1 Eristalinus aeneus | reverse complement strand
ACCAGCATTGCTTTAAGAACAGGCTGACCAGTGCCCTGTTAATCCCTTTCATTGCTACTGTCAGGACAAATTTGAACACGTCGCTCCTGGGTCAGGTGCTTAGTCACATCATGTTCACCGTATATTTAAAACAAAATCGTCCAGTCTGTTTTCCAGCGCTTGTTCATTTTTATTGTAAAAAGAAAAACATCAAAAAGCGTATTTTCTTACACATAAGCTTAAATCGAATATAAGGCAAATGTGTGACTATTGTGCGCAAAAGATTGTTTTTTGACATTAGACCTTGGCAAAATTCAAATATTCGCATGAGAATGCATCCCACCACGAGCTACCCCATACTATGTTGTGGCTTAGGGAAATTTTTAAAAGGGTGCGTCCTTTACAGAAATCTTTACAAAATTTTAAGGCATTCTTAGCAACTTAGCAACACTTAATTTCATCGAACATTTTTATGAAATGTCATCAAAGGGAGAAATGTAAATTCATTGTTTGTCCATAACGGTATAAAACTCACAAAATATAAAACTGTGCTTAATACATTTTGCCAAGACTGTATGCACGGCTTACATATCGATAGTGTAGTTAGTTAGTTAGTTAGTTAGTTTGACTTTTATTTTCAATAAATGTTTTACAATGTAAAGTTTAACCTTAGTTATTTATGGTTTGGCCTATGGCCGTCTACCAGGTTGACAAAATACATACATACGTTTTACATTCAAAATCTCCATCTGTGATACGTTTCCTATTACAAAGTGCTGCTACTGAATAATCGTATAAGGCCTTCCATCCCTTTTCTCCATTTAAGATGCACGTTACTCCATATTCGTCTAAAACAGGTTTATCGAAAATTGTTAGTCGAAATTCTTTTAGAATCGGACAAACACCAATAAAATGTAAGATGTCTTCTCTCTTCCTCATGTTACATAGGTTACAAAGAATTGGTAAATCTGGTCTGTGGGGGATAAAGTTTAACTGGACGAGTTCTCCTCTCAGTTTAAAAAATTGTGCTTATTTTTTCGATTGATTGACTGTCAAGGAAGTATGTTTTCTCATTTAAAAAATGGTTTAGTTTGCTGTAGTAGTTCCTAAACGGTGACGATTCAGCTTCTTCGACACATTTGTCATATGTGTGTCTACCAAAATTCTCCAAAACTGAGTTAAATTTTTTTCTTAAAAGATGAGGAGGCTCGTCCGCCTCAATAGACATACTTAGACCGCATTCAGAAGCTGTTTTTTTCCATTCCTCGCAAATGTATCCGTTTGTTCTAATTATACTTCTTAAAACTACGTTTGGTAATCTGCGTTCGCTCATCTGTAGTATTTTTAAAATATAGCTGAAGTGCATTTTGATAGTACACAAGAGCAACGGAGGAGTTCCCGTTTCAACATGTAGCATATAGTTGGGGGTATTTATTGGTAACCGAATGATCTTCTTCAAAAAGTAGGGAAGGAATTTTTTCACACCATCATAGCCTTTGTAACCCAATACCTGAGCTCCGTAGAGCATTATAGAAGCTGCGGTTGAGTGGAATAAAGTTCGTTTTACACTTTTCGATACATATTTATTTTTGAAGCAACGTTCCCAAATCGAACAGATAGCTTTTTAAGGAACAGCTAATTTTTCCTCAAAGTGTGGTTTCAAATTTAAAGAGGACGATATTAGGATACCTAGGTATTTGTATCTGGATACTACGTCAATCTCTTCCCCGTCCAACTTCCACTTTTCCAAAGATGAGACGCGTCCCCCTGCGTTTCTAAATATCATCATTTTTGATTTAGCAAGGTTTATAGTCAGGTTCCAATTTTTACAGAAATCGTTAATCCTGTCTATCATTAATTGCATACCTTGGATAGTGTCACACAGAAAGACGATATCATCAGCATACATCAGCTCGGGAATGGATACATCGTTGAATCTTATTCCACCTTTGACATCATCTGTTATATCATTGATGTATAGTATAAAAAGTAGTGCACTTAGAGTACAGCCTTGTTTAACACCCATTGAAGTTTCGGAAATTAAGTCTCCATCCCATACATTTGCAGTATTGTTCTCATACAAGGCTCTCAGAATTCTTAAAACTTTGCTTGATACGCCGGTTTTCGAAAGCTTGAAAAAGAGTGCTTCACGTGGTATTGAATCAAACGCTGCTTGAAAATCTACGAAAAAGGCGTACAACTTTTTTTCTTTCTCTTATATGTTTCGGCAATGTTTGTTAAGCAGAATATCTGGTCGATTGTAGAATAACTTTTTCTAAATCCAGCTTGAAATTCTTTAAGGATGTTGTGTTCTTGAACCCAATCATGCAATCTTTTGTAAATTAATGAGGCAAACAGCTTGGCAGAAGTGTTTATAAATGTGATTCCTCTGTAGTCGGTAGTGTATCCCATTGTCATTATTTCAAAAAAGCCAGGCAAGATGAGTGCGTCTTGAGCTCGTCTTGATGGTTTCATTTTTCTTTTGTTTACCTTTTTTTTCTGCCTTGAATTTTGATCAACATTTCTATACCAAGCCTTTCATAAATGTGCGAAATGTTTGAAACATTTTTGAACGAAACAATACTAACATGATGAGAATGTATGTCTATGTTCTTTAGACGAAAACTCCAGAAAGGACAGTCTGCTTCAAGACCTATTCCATAATTGCCACATTTATAATTCGCTCACTCGGCGAAGGTCCAGGTTCGATTCCCGGCTGAACACTTCGAGTTTTTAACGGCACCACCTCTTTCGAGCTGCCGACAACACTCAAAGAGTAGTAACTATCTAGGAAAAAGCTTCTCAAACTTCGCCTTTTGGAGTCGGCAAAAAACTGCAGGTCCCTTCTACTTATGAGAGAACAATAGTGCGCACAAGACGAGTAGTTGATGACCACGATAGGATCTGGTCTCCCTGTGGACTCTAGAGCCATCCAATTATTATTATTATCTGGTGCGCATTGACACCAATGCTCCGGCCAGAATCCGAGCCATTGACACAACACAACGGAGGAGATTGCGCACACAACTGAAGAAGAACCACCGCTAACTTGGAGTGCGCTGGAGGCAGCTGACGAGAGATCTTGCAGACTGGGGCAACATGTTGGTTCAAGTCCAAGCCCTACGGGGTGTAACGTCACATAAAGAAGAAGTGGAGTTAGGGAAGAAATCTTCTCTTCTTCCTTGTGTGACGGTATACATTTTGGACCAAAATTTGATTTTCATATGTTATCCAGAATTCTTTGAAAGAAGTAAGTGTCGCATACTTCGCTCGTTCCTAAATTCTTCTACTTAGCATCTGCCTCGCGTATTTAATCGAGATCTGCCGTATTCATTTGAAGCATAGACGCCTTACTGTAGGTGGGACTTTGTCTTTTAGAGGTTTTTGAAGTTTCATTGAAATAAGGTGAACGAGCTTAGTTGTATCGACGCTATCGCTTGCTTTGTTTCGGTAAACTTCCCATTTGTGACAACTGCCACTCACTGTCATGATTGAGAGAGAACTAACATAGATTAGCTTAGAGTACTTGTTTAGAGTCAGTAAGTTAGATATAAGATTAATATTACAGATTAAATATTTAAGCTAGTTTTAAGCATTTTTGTCTAGCAAATAAGTTAACGAATTGTAAAGTGTTAATAAAAATGCGTTACAAACTCAAACTCAACTTGAGAGAGAACAAATAAAATGCCTCAAAGAGTACAATTTATCCTGCCTAGTGCGGAATAATGTGGTCGCCGTGGCGTAGTGGGTAGAGTGCGACACTCACACGGCGAAGGGTCTAGGTTCGACTGCCAGCTCGACACCAAATTTTCGAATTTTTTCACGGCACCACCTCTTTCGAGCTGCTGACAACACTCATAGAGTAATAGCTGCCTAAGAAAGCTTCTCAAACTTCGCCGTTCTGAGTCGGCAAAAAACTGTAGGTCTCTTCTACTCGTGAAAGAACAATAGCGCGCACAACACAAGTAGCTGATGAGCAAGCTAGGCCCTGATCCCCCTTTGGACTGTGGCGCCAGCAATTATTAAATTATTGCGGAATAATGAAAACTAAAACCTTTGTTGACAACTGTGTGAATGCATTTGCTCACACTGCGCAGAGCTCCCACACAGCGCATGCATAAATAATAAACAACGTGCAAAGTTTGGGCACATGTTATTTACGAGGCCCATTAACCATCCCACCGGACAGCCATCTAATCCACGCTCTCAGCCGCTGACATAATCCAACATCTCGATCAAATTGATGACAAATCGCTTTATCTTAACCGCTTCAGGCTACCCACGATCAATCATAATCTATTCGGTAGCGCATTAAGCCCGACGAGATACGAGTGCGATGACTTTTCTATGAGGCGATAACCAGGTCCAGTCATCCTGCTCGCTGTCCACATGGCCCGTAGACTGTCGACGCCGCAGCCGCTGTCAGCTCCATCACTGACCATTAATTATGGGAAAAGGCGAATTTTTTCGTTGAACAAAATTTGTCACAGTTTCTGTCATGAGACGTTGCGTGTCCATAATAATGGCTTATGAGCACTTGGGCCGCATCATAAATTAAGCGACAGCGCTTTCGAGATGCCGGCCGGGACCTGGGTGGACCCAGTGCCTCGCACGAAAAGACACTTTGTGGCCAGGTCCTGCACCGGCTGCGAAGAGTTCAAACCTCCATGCAGTGTCCATCCAGTGGGCCGCGTCGCCGTGATATGGGATCCATTCGGGCCTTTGCGATAACAACTGGCGGTGCGGCGGCCTCGTAAGTTTGCATGCGACTTCATGTGGCCAGGAATCATTTGTCCGGTGCAGCACCGGCCGAGTACCAATCACGTCATTACAGATTGTCGGCGGATACCCGGTCCTCCGCTGCGGCTGCGTTCCGCCTCCGCTCGTGCTCCCGAACACAGATTGAGCGCACACTGCCGGTATCGGCCATGAATAAATTAATAAGACCACACAATGTTGAACATGGTTTATTAATTCAATTTAGATAAATTAACTGCAGTCTCACTCCGAGCGGCCGGGTTGCGGTGAGATGCTGCGCGTCCACTCGGCGCGCTGCACACGAGGCCCGGGATTAGATATCTCTGCTGGGACGCTGCTGGGCTGCATTGCGTGTGTGGCTGCGGCTGTTTGATTTCTAGCATGCGCCAGTGTCACTAGTTTCGAGTGGAGAATGTGCTCCTGTCCAATAAAAATGTGATTAGACTCGATACGGTGGAATTTTGAACTGCACACGCGGGAAAGCGAAAGATCGGGCTGCGATGGGGCGTGCATGCAATCTGCGATGGTGTGGGCAAGTATTGAATTTTCCAATTGAAAACGTTGGATATTCGCTGGAGATAACCTCTGGATGGGCGCAATCATGCGTCACATCGGCCGCTGTATTGAGTTTCACTCCGGAAGAGTGTGAGGGGTGTACAGTTGAAGAGTCTTGATAGTTTAGGTGCCGTGTTGGTCTTTTCTTGGGCGATACAGACAAAACCAATAGATATGAAGATGATGTCAGTGGTTGATATTTGGTTAATGAATTGAGTCTGAGCTGCTGTGCCTTCACTTTACTTTGTGAAGGTAGGAGGACTGTGCAGGATTTAGTTAGAATTTGGCGTGTTGGTCTTTCAGCGGCGAGAAATCTTCAAAAGTAAACGATGGCTGATGGTCAAAGACGAGGACGTCGTTTACAAGGGCTACTGTAGAAAGGGAGGACATTTCTATTCGAGGCGGGCTTAGTCAAAACACTTGGGCTTAAGGCAAGCAAGCGATTATCTCTTCCAATGTGCGCATCTGCTTCGAGTAGATGAGTGAGCACGTTTAGCACGGGAGAGGGCTGACAGCAGTATGGCCGTACCGCGGTGGAGCGCTCAAACAAACAACTCTTCCTTTGTACTATCAGGCAGCAGACCTTCGTTTAATGTAGTTTCTGGGTATTCCGAAGGAAAACCAGCAAGCTTTACTGTGACAAAGAGCTTACGTTTCCACCTCCCACCACTTCAGTGCCAAACAGTTGCCACCTGATGCGAGCAAAGGCGGGACATTGATAGAGGGAGTGCTCTGAAGTGTCTTCTCCACAGGCGACGCAAAGGGTGCAATCATTAATCCCAAGCAGACTTAGATGCTTGGCGAAGGTGAAGTGTCTCCTTTGTACGCCAACAAGTCGCTACAAGACTTTTCTATCTAGAGATAACAGAAAAGCCGCAGATTTCTTGCTGACATTCGGAAACATGCATTTGGTTAGCCTGCATTCTGTCAGAACCAGGCCATTTCTAATTGCGCTGTAGGGAGACCTATCCGTCGACGGAAGCCCTAGCCAAGGACGCGGGTATTCCCAAGGTGGGTTCGGGCCTTATGAATGCCTTTTTTGATCATTGCCCAGCATGTTCATCAGCAATCTCTTTTCCCATGATCCTGTTGTATCCCTAGATCCTTGCCTAGCATGTTCATCAGCAATCTCGTTTCCCATGATCCTGTTGTATCCCTTGAAAAATACTCATGACCAGTGTTTACGCATTACGAGCGAGAAAGGAAGGTAACCTTTGTTCAGCTTCATCGGATCCTCAGGACTGCACGATCTTCATTGAACATGACAGCCACAATTCTATTCTGTCGATTCCTCATCAAATCAGATCCGCGCTTATGTCAATGCGGCTTCAATGTCTACAGGACACAGAAGCTGTAAGGTCCTTTCCTGGGGAAGCATTTCAAAAAAATGCAGAAATGCTTTGTGGCAGCGCGAAGTAAAGGTCTTGAGTGATCGGGAATATAACCAAGAGCAACATTGGTATGCAGTTCCTTAGGCTTACGATGACAAAGCCATTAAGATGGCTTAGGATAGCCCAGCCATTTAGAAGGCCTAGAATGACCCAGCGATGTATAAGGTATGAACAACACAGTTTCTAAAGAGATTTCAGATCGAAATCATTGACAAACGTAACAAAGAACTGATGTGGGATGGCACCCACAAGTGCAAAAGAAAAAACAAAGTTCAAGCCACTTGGCGTGGAGGAGAATATTTAACGACGAACTCTATGGGCTGTACAGCGACATACGCCTGGTCAAGCGTCTTCGGATACATCGCTTAAGATGGCTAGGCCAGAGCGTATGGGCACCACTGCTCCGGCCCGACAAGTCTTTGAATTTGAGCTATTGGGACAACGCAACAGAGGACAGCCTTGGCTAAGATGGTGTACATAAGTGGTGAAGGATCTCAACCTACTTGGAGTGCAGAACTGTAGGCGACTGGTAAAAATCCTGATGGCTGGAGAGGCATATTGGTTGAGGTCAAGGTCCACCCCGGACTCTGGCGCCACAAAAAGAAGAAGAACTTGGCGTGCGGATTTGATGGCAACTGAAAACGTGTCAGAGACATATCAGTTGAAGGCTAGGCTAGGCTTAGGTTTACACGTTAATCGTGTCAATCTAAGAATCATCAACCTAAGAAGATACAAGATATGAAAGCCTGCACGGATGTAGCAAAATGTTGGCTCACCATTTCAAACTATTTCCTTTCACTGTAAGGCGACAATGGTCAACGTGTTGTCTTTGGACGTCTTGAGTGAAAGAAAACGACTTCGGCTGGTACCTTCGCTCTTCTCTTAAGGGAAATTGAATGCATCTGGATCACCGTCCCCTCAATCTGCAATATGCTAAACTTCTCCCCCCAGTCTGAGCAGCTCTCCAACAAAAGTCACCCCAATTCGTAAGCAGCGTGCGTTACGATCCTTAAAAAAGAAAACAGAAGACAGCCAAAGATAAAAGCAAAGCAAAAGTCCTTAACTGCGTGCACCTCTCTCCTTTGCCAACGTCGAGCACTCCGGACCACCAGATAACCCAACTCTCCAAGTGCCGTATCAACTTAGTCGCAGCAGACCGCTCCGCACTCACTCCATGCCGCCTCTCTCCATCCGTTCATATTTCGAATCCAGAAATCCGAGACCATTCCTCAGCCCAAACCAGAGCACCTTCCGCACCGCCAGCCCAGCGCGCCGCCGCACACATCCCTTCGTGTGCCTGATTCATAGATCGAAAATTATGTTGTGACATTTCTCTTGCATGTCAAAATTTTATTACTCATATTTGTCCGGACACACATAGAACCAAATTAACATTAAATTGGACCTTTTGTCGGTGCGGGCCCCGACAACGACAGCGACAACGACAACGATGACGATGACGACAACGACACACATCCAGTGGGGCGGCAGTTAGCTGGCGCGGCGGCCGGCCGCCGGTTGATGTCCAGGGGAACGGGCCTGCAACATATGCGTGTTGCACCGATGTTGGGGGTTATGTAAAGGCAAAACGCTGCGCCGCACAGCCGACCGCAAGCCAGGATCGAGTGCGCCCCCTCCCCTCCTTTCCCACCCGCTGCAGCTGAACGCAAAGTGTGTATGATCGGTCCTAGATCTGCGGCATGTGCAGAGCCGGCCTGGGCGGCGTTCGAAACTCATAACAATTTGCATCGACAATATCGATGCATGGACCGCTGACGCTATGTGCACTGCATAGGTCTCTCACTCTCGGTGCACACATACGGGTGTTTCGGGCCATTTGTGCAAGGATCACTCACGGAGCAACCTGTTCAACTTGATTTGTGTTATGGAATAGATTTGTAGCCGAGATGTGGAGTAAATGCCGCGGGAGGGGGTACACATGTGCGGCTGGGTATCGTGTTCCAGGGGGTTTGTCGCGTTCTTTAAATGAAGTGCTTTACCGGTGACTGGTGTCCATTTGATGGTCTCGATGGAACCAGGAAAAGATCAAAATACCATGTGGATTTCCATGGAAGTAGTTTATGACATTCCGACAGATACAAGATCTCTGGAGGATGGATCACATTACGGAAAGAAGCTACTGAGTGGTGGTGACTTAGTTTTCGCTGAGCAATAATGAATGTGTGATTCAGGTTTTGAATGTGACTTGGTAGCTTCACTCAATACCTTGGACTGCGAATCCAGGTTGTCGATAGAAAGCTCCATGTAACGTCAGTCCCGACAACAATCAATTAATTTATTTTCTAATACAACGTTCTTCCCACAAGACCAACTGTTGTTGGCTGTCATTGAAAGCCATGTTACATGACCTTACGATGCACAAACTCGCATGCATAGTCCACACTCCCTCGTCAATGTTCCACGAACACAATCCACCTTCAAAATCGATCTCTTTGTGGTTGCACGCCAATCAAAATGCGCTTCATAAGGATAATTCAAACGTCAAACAATTTCTCAACAATCACCTCTAATCCAACGTTTAATCATGCCTGAAAGAAAACCACACCACTAACTCAGCCCCGCCGCCGCACACCACATCAATCCTCACAAAAAGACAAAGCCAAAACCGCACCGCAACAATCTCAAAAATTCCCATGTTCTCGAATGCCCTAAACAATCCAAATAACCCATCCGCGCATCCCATTATCACATTCCGAACAAAACGCACACACATTGGCTGCTCGTTCGGAATAAATCGCTCGTTTACTGGACTCTGGCAGCCGTGCTTGGTTCCCGCTCGGACTTCGTCTCACGCCCGTTGCGAGCCACCGCCAGGCGATCTTAAGCACTTCTGACGGATTCCTCATCGATCACCAGATCGGCCAGTATGCGTGTGTGTGTGTGCTAGCGCGGAGAACAATCAGCGCTGGGAACGGAATCCACCTGTTTGTTCGTTTGCCGATGCGGATCAGCGTGGTCAGCGTAAATTGCCTGCCGTGCTGGTGGTGGTGCATTGCATTCCAATAAAGGACGCCGCAAGCATCCCAATTCTCGACGCGATCGTCAACTGCAGCGGCAACGCCGCATCACACGATCGCCGAGGACACTGCACGCGGGATTCCACAGCCGTGTGCTCCTCAAGCATATATAATGGGATCGTAATAACACTTTGTTGGAACAATAACATACCTGCCAATCATGGTTGAAGCGTTCGAGATGGACGCGCTATTTGTTTAATTGGTTCCGAAAAAAAGACGAACCGAGTCGAGCCGGAGAATGCGGGATGCCAGGCGAAGGGACCGGCCACGACGATGGGTGTAATCATCATTTTTCTTCCCGGCAACAACGATAAAGAACGTCAGCGCGCAAGTACGTCCAGTGTCCGACGTCGACAACAATGAAGGTGATCCGAATGATTGAAGGTGGAACCTGGAGCCTAGGAGAAGGCCGCGGGTCGTAGAACAAAAGCGGGGACGTTCCGTTGCTCTGCTCCATCTCCGTAGATGGTTAAAATCATAATCAAGCGCATGCAGCCGACAATGATGACGACGCGACAATGCGGACGCAACGAGATGCGTGTGTACCCCCGTCCAGGTCGCAGCAGCATCTCCGCTTTCGAGTACATTTCCCGGGTTCGGTGCTGTGCTTTAGTTACCGCTGTGACGAGGTCGAGGGAGTTGGGCGATTTCTGTTTTTTCTTTATTTTTTCGGTTTGCCGCTGTCTGCTGCGACAGAGGAGGAGGCTATTGTTTACCCAAGACCTCATCATCAATTGGAGGTCTCTCCTCTTGAATCTCGTTAAAGTGTATTATGAGATCATTAGGGAGTCAGCGGAGACCGAGCGAGAGCGGGAAAATTGGTTGGATGAGGCGTGGGTTCTTCATTATGCGATGCCATGAGCTGAGCCGTGCATGGTTGACGTGTAGTGGAGCGCATTAGTTGGCCAGATCAGGTGATTGCGCGCATGATTGTCAAGAGGAAGATGGTACTCAAGTGCACCTGTTATGGGGGCCATAAAATCGTATTGGACTTGAGGTTTGCCAAGGTTTGATGTTGATGTGACGGCCGAGTGACGGATGGTGGAGGGGCGACGAGTGCGGCTTTATTGTGCAGTGGGTGGATGAACTTTATTGTTGCGGGACGGATGTGGGTGATGTTTGAGATCGGAGATTGGTGTTGTTGATTCGAACTCGGTGATGGTGCAGATTGATTATTTTTCTTCAAACGTGCGCATGTGTTTCGCGTATTTGGCTTAAAGGCGATTGAGAAAGCCGAATAAATTTGAATTGAAATTGGTGATAGACTCCGGCAAGGTAAGGCGACGGGCATCAGTGTCAACTTGGTACTGTGACTTGTTCGAATGACACTGCCAAAGAGGTCGAGCGGAAGTAGTTTTTCTTCCTTGCTTAACCATATGTGGGCCCTCAGGGGTTTCGCTAGCATCTGACATTTTGCAGATCAAATAGATTGAGGCCCAGCTTCACTTCTGCGCGCTATCCTTGGCTAATTGGCTCAGTCTTCTTAAGCGTTATATTTAGACTAGACACATGGCGCCGTATGGCTTCTAGACCCCACCAGCGCAAGCTAGAACAACAATTTTATGTAATTAAAATACCAGGTGTGGGTGAGCGTTAAGATACAAATGTCTCGATAGGGAACATTTGTAGTGAACGAGCCCTTATTCTTTTTTGTTTGTTTGCTATGACATCTGTGAAAAATATTTAGCAAACATCAAGTCATTAAACAGACAACATCATATTTTTTCATCGTGTTAAAAATGTCGAATCTTGTACCAGAAAGTGATGATTTGCGGAAAGCATTAATATTTTGTTTTAATTTTAAAGAAAAGTGCTGCAGAGTCGCATCGAATGTTTGTCGAGGCATATGGGGATCATGCTGTATCAGACGCAACATGCAAAAGATGGTTTCAATGGCTCAGAAATAATGATTTTGATGTGGGAAATGAAGAACTTGGAAGACCACCAAAAAAGTTTGAAGACGCCGAATTGCAAACGATATTGGATGGAGATGACACTTTGAGTCAAAAGCAAATGGCAGCAATATTAAATGTTGCACAACAAACAATTTCTGACCGTTTAAAAGCTATGAGAAAGATCCAAAAGCGTGGAAAATGGGTGCCACATGAATTGAATGAAAGACAGATGGAAAACAGAAAAAGGCACATATGAAATTTTGCTTCAAAGACACGAAAGAAAATCGGTTTTGCATCGGATTGTTACTGGCGATGAAAATTTGATTTAGTTTAAGAATCCTAAATGGAAAAAATCATGGGTTAATCTGAGATAACCATCAACATCGACTGCAAAACCAGATCGATTCGGCAAGAAGAAAATTGTGTGTGTTTGGTGGGACCAGAAAGGTGTGCTGTACCACGAGCTCCTAAAACCTGGTGAACCCGTTAATACTGATCGCTACCGAAAACAAATGATCAATTTGAACCATACATTGATCGAGAAACGACCAGAATGGGCCAGATGACACGGTAAGGTAATTTTTCTCCATGACAATGCACCTGCACACAAAGCAAAACCGGTTCAGGATACAATCAAAACACTTGGCTGGGAGCAGCTACCCCACCCGCCGTATTCACCAGACTTGGCTCCTTCCGACTAGCATTTGTTTTCATCGATGGGACACGCATTGGCTGAGCAGCACTTTGATTCCTACGAGGAGGTCGAAAATTGGGTGTCTGATTGGTTTGCTTTAAAAGACGAACAATTTTATTGGCGTGGCATTCACAAATTGCCAGAAAGGTGAACAAAATGTGTAGAAAACAATGGCCAATACTTTGAACAAAATGTGTTTACTTTTCCATTAATAATGAGGATTTTATTTTCCAATAAAAGAAAAAGATCATTTCATACCGGTATACCTGGTATTTCCTCATGTTTTATTTTTTACCATTGTCTCTAGGGATCTGCGGCAAAGAGGAAATAGAAAGAACGTCAGAACTGCGTGATCGGTGGAATAGAGGGAATGATACGAAGGTTGCCTTTTATATTTAGGGATTGGACCACCCTAGTGTCAACCCTCTATCGTAAAATTTGTCATTTTCGAAATTATATGTACTCAGAGCCTTTTAACATACGAGCGTTATTTGTGTTGTTTGTTGTTGTTGTTTACAGTGACTTAAAAGATTCATCTCGCCCAAAAAATTAAATTAAATCGTGAAAATTTTCGTGCGATTATTTTTTACAACTTTCGACGTGGATTAACTTAACAACAGTGCATCAATGAACTTAATTAAATCATCAACACCAGTGTTTATCGATGGTATAGTGAATTCAACCGAGAACGTTGTTCACTCCAAGACGAATTTCGTGAAGGTCGTCCAAAATCAGTTGTTGTTCCGGAGACCATTGATGCTGTGCGCCAACTGATGTTGCAAGATCGTCATGAGACCTATCGGGAGATTGAGACAATCTTAGGCAATAGGGACCAGTATACATTCAATATTGCATGAACATTTGACCGTAAAAAAAATTTGTTCGCGTTGGATCCCACACAATTTGTCAATCGCTTGAAAAAAGGCTCGTATCGATTTTTCGAAAGATATGCTTCAAAAATATGATCGCGGTGCTTCGAAATACGTCTATTACATAGTGACAGGTGATGAGTCGTAGATTTACGCGTATGAGCACGAAAGTGAACAGCAATCGACTGTATGGGTGTTTCATAATAAGCCATATTCAACTAAAGTTGCTCGCGCACGAAGCACTTCCAAGCAAAGGGTCGCCTGTTTTTTTCTTCGGAAAAACCGGACATGTTGCAACCCATTAGAACAACGCAGAACAGTCAATTCTGAGTGGTACACAACCACTTGGTTGCCAGATGTCTTCCAAAGAATCAGGAAAACCAACCGCCGGAGATGGATCACTCTTCAACACGACAATGCGATCTATCGCACATCGTCTAAAACAACTACATTTTTGAACACTCAAAACATCGATTTGATGAGTCATCCGCCGTAAAGTCCTGACTTGACACTGAATCACTTTCTTTCATTCCTGTACGTAAAAAATAAAATGAGAAGTCAACGTTTTTCGACCCCTGAAAAAGCGGTTGATGCGTTCAGAATGCATGTTTTGGAGATACCTCAATCAGAGTGGCAAAAGTGCTTCGACAATTGGTTCAAACGCATGCAAAAGTTTATAGATCTTAATGGGGAATATTTTGAGAAACAATAAAGCTATTTTCGATAATTTGTTTTTGTTCTCTTTTCCCGAAATATAAAAGGCAACCCTCGTATCGCAGGGGACTCACGCAAGTCGAATGGAATATTAAGCAATATTGAGGAGTTAGGCTTACTTCAGTAACATGAACTGTAGAGACACTATAAACAATAGTTTTGGTTCCTCTTGACAGGAGACAAGATCCTTGCTCAATAATAAACGATATGAACTGAAGTCTCCCACGAGGAGAGCCTTTTGCTGTCCCAAAACGAGAAGAATGACATACTTCCAAAAAATGACATACTTCCAAAAAAATTGACGTCGAGCGTCAATGGTGGAGCGAGTTTTATGTTGGATGGTTCGTAGGGCAGCAGGGCTTTCGCTGCTGTACAGGCGAAAAAAGGCATTCTCAGCGTGGTGTTCATGGTGTTGAAAATCCCGCATGGGATGTCACTGTCAGCCCCCTCAGCTTTACGGTTGTGCTAGTGTTATGTATAAAGTCAAGCTGTCACTACAAGTACAGATGGGTCTCGAAGGTTGCATTAATGATTGCATGGAAACAAATTTTAGTGTTCCAACGTTTCTAGTTTGGTTCGTAGGTGTAGTCACTTGGGTTAGGTCTCTAAGGGGAATCCCTTTACTGTGACAAGCAGGGGTAATTGAAAAAAAGAAAAAAAAAATTAATTTAATGTTGCTTAAAATATTTCCTCCGGTATATTTAGCATGTTCAAGGAACACTTACGGAAGCCTTTATTTAAATAGTCACACAGGTCACATACATTGAAAAATTTTGTAAAGCAGTTGCCCCCATTTTTGGTCAAATGAAGAAACTTCGTCAGTTTTTGGGCTTCAAAATCCATTTCACTTCAAGTTTTCACTCAAAGAAGTTCCTTTCACTGAAACACTTTCCTTGCCACCTGAATCCACAGCCAGCTTCCTAACGTATCAGCACTTGAAAAAACTTTGTGTTTCACTTACGTTTTTTCCTCACTTTTCAAATCCACTGGTGACTTCGAAGTCGGACAGTTCGTCGGTCAAGGTTTTTATGATTTATCTCAGCGGTGGCGGCGCCGCTTGTGTTTTCTATTCTTGACCCTTTAAGCCGCTCTCGCCATCTAGTAGTCGAAGGCAATAAAATAAACTTTACGAAGTACAGGCATACCGTCGCCTGACCACCTCCCAGCCAAGTGAAATAATCCATTTATCTTCAGACACGACCTCTCCCGAGCTGATAATTGAATTGAACACCGTGCATGGGTCTCACGGTGTAAACGAGGTCATTAAGCGATGGCTTACAACCTTGTTTCAGCTTCTGGTAACAAATACCCCCTATTACTGTCCACCTTGTATGGCAGACCTTTCCCTTTGGAAGTTTTTTGTTTTGTGCATGCCCAGGTTTCTCCGATTTCACGCCACTTGCTTCACTCTGGCGCGCCTGGAACCCGATACGATCGCTCGCTCAATGAGCCGCGCGCCTCTATGCGTCAAAAATGAAAGGAGGCAGTAGCAGAAAGCCCGGTTCGCCTCCTTATCCCGGCCGATTAAGCAAATCTCCGACACAGAATCGCACAAAATCATCTTTCGGTGGCTGCAAGAATCTGCAATTACGGCGATAAATCAGCACGCGCTCGTATTGCATTTCGCGACGCGATAAAGTATCTGCTGTCCCATCCGTCTGAGCTCGTTCACGCACAGGTGAGTGCCAAGCCGGTGACACCGCCGGACTGTGGACGGACGGAAACACTCTCGGAGGGGCTTTAATTCGTGTAATTAAGTAATTTCTCAAGTGTGATATCTTTGGGGGATCAACAGCTGCGGCAGCTTCGGATACATATTGTCAACAGAACGGCATCCGAGTCGCTCTGGGGGCTGTGCCAGAACGCTTCGCTCTGCATGCGGCCAACGAAAGGAAAGCCAGGCGGGCGGCCGTGTAAGAAGGTCAAACGCATGGCAAAAGCTTGTGTGTATGTTTGCGCGTTTTTTCCGTTTGTCTTCCGTTCGATTTTGAGAGCATTGAGGCTCACGAGCGCACCGCAAATGCCTTTACGTAGCAGAATCCGTTATGTTGGACACTGGCGCAAGTTCTGTGCACTCTGCATCTTATTTATGGCTTAGACAATTGACAAAAAAGTCGGTTGTCGGTTTCCTCGTTCTGCGATGGCAGCGGCGGCAAACCGCATGAGTCCCGCGAGTCAGGAGATTCTGACCCAGAGACAAGCTGAAGGTTTTGTTTTTTTTTTCTTGTTTTTTGTTTTAAAAAGTCAGCGGACGGCTCTGTTTTGACTGGTGCTGGCCGCGGTGCACTTGGTCCAAGCAATTTATTGTCCAAGAAGTCTCGTAATGTTTGTGGAGGCTGCCTTCTTTGGTTTGGTTGCTTTTTCTCTCTTCGCGGCTGAGTTATCTTTATTTTTGGGCTGCGTCGGGATTTGTTTTTTGGCAAACATTTTCGGATTATGGTAGGCTGGGCAGTGGGACGATTGCACATCGATTAACAAATCAGTCGGCGGTGACCATTCACTTCTTAATCTTGCTGCAAGCGAGAGCTGTGTCTTTCGGAGGATTGGATATGTTGCAAAGATCCATTGGCGTGTTTGGTATCTTGACAAATGTCTATAACAGATTTTAGATAACTGGGGAGCTTCGATGGGACAGTTTCCCGTAAGAAAGTAAATAGCAAGGAGTGTCTTTTAAAATAGAAAGATTTGGGGTTGTTGGGTCGCCTCTGCGAGCGGGAATTGTCACTAATGAAAATGATGCCAAATTACCACAAACCTGCACATGAAAATTAAAACATGTTCGTGTCTTGTAGATGTATACTCACAACAGGCAAATCCAATTATACCACTCAATGTCATTCTTTTGACAGAAAAATTATTCCTGCCAAGCAACAGAATGGCATTAAATAATGTTGGAAGATGTTTGGACTAGAGGCCAAGTACTCTGGCGTGCCCACCGATGTGCGCTTTAACGGTTTTGATGCAAAAAGCTTTCAATTCAAAATTCAAAAATGTCTGAAAGCACTTAAACGCAGAAGAAAACTTTCCGAGGATTGAGTGTAAGATATGTCTGAAAGCACTTTAACGCAGAAGAAAACTTTCCGAGGATTGAGTGTACGATAGCATGAAGATCCTTGCGGTTGTTACTGGCTATGAAGAGGTTGAGAGGTGAACTTTCACATGAGGAATATTTCGTTCATGTCGTGTGGAGCAGAGACACATATACTGAATTTCCATATCCATCTTATGGTATTCCAACAGCCTTAAATTTAGCACACCGAGTTGGTGACGATCGTTCTTCACTTGTGTGCGCCACTAGGCCGGAGAGTGACCTCTTTTACGCGGTTCCAACAGGTTGGGGGTCGAAATCTCTTTGGGTTGGAGCAGTTTTATTCATGTACTCTCCATGGCGTAAGAATCTCGTAGACGTTTGGCAAAGCAGACGTCTCTTTCCAGCTCTGTACACATTTTATAGAAAACTTTATACAACTATGCAGCTTGTTGCGGCTTAAAAAAGGAAAATGATTCATATTTCCAGCTCCGATAAAATATATATTCAAGTTGGTATCATTGTCACTGACATCTGTGCGAAATTTCTATCACCATCTTAAAGTGAGTTTAGTTGTGAAAGAAAACAAAATGAAGTACACGCTGTCAATAAGCAAGGATCCGCAACATAAACTCAGCTAAAAATTCTCGGTTGAAACCTATCACTTCGAGGTGGTGAATGGCTTCGTCTCCTTTCTCTTTCAAACAAAACGGAAGTTAAACTTCCTACTAATGTTGTTAAAAGTATTAATGCAGAACTCTCATCTTTCCGTTTTTAAGAAGCACTTGAGTAGAAGAGTCGCGTCTTGAAGAACGGCCTTCAACCTTATACCTGTCCTTCTGGCTCGGAGCATAAACAATTTCTACGGAGAAAGTTCTCTTTTCAATCTTTCGTCTGGTTTGCATTGAGAGAAGTTTTAGTGACGAAATTATTTGGCTGTACAACAGCATGGGTCCTACTAGCCATCTCCAGATAGAACACTTAAAGGGGCAAAGCCACACAGACTGTAGGAAAAAAACAGCTTCAGACTGTAAAATTCGAATCCAGTGGGCTAACGCTATAGAGAAAGCCAATGGATCTGATGGTTATCAATTAATTGGGTTCTTGGTAAGGGCCGTTCCAGCTGGAGATACTCGTTGATTGTGATACCTCTTAAACTGTTACATTGATGCCAAAAATATAATAAGAAAAAGCCACGTATTGCAGCGCCACTTGAAGGCCAAGATGTAATTTTAAAAAAATTTAGTTTTTGATTATGGGTACATTTTCCAATATTGTTCAACATCTCAGTTCCTTTAAAATGTTTGATCGAATAGGCCATTATGTACTAAAACGAGTGAACCATACTCCGCTTCTCGCTGGTTCACTCGGAATTCACAACTAATAGACGGCTCAGCAGACCGCACGACGGGATCTGGGAAACTTGAACTTGGGTTGCTTTTAACAGTATTCCCTTTCGCCACCGTGGCGTAATGTGCGACACTCTCACACCGAAGGTCCAGGTTCGATTCCCTGCTGAACACCTCGTATTTTTCACAGCCCTACTTCCTTTGATTATAGAAAAATAACCGTTTGAGAAAAAGTTTCTCAAACTTCGACGTTCGGAGTTGTCTTGACTTGAATAAATTATTTAAGACAAACAACTTTTCGGGTAAGATATTAGTGTTGTTTTAGCTTCCTACCACAAGAATCAGGAAAACACATCAGAGCCTTCTGAGACAATTTATATAATATCGTAATCCGTTTCCCACTTTATAGAGAATACAAGGCTTGCTGTGAATTGCATTGTGACCTCAACCTAGTCCCTTTTTTCGTGTTTTCAAAATGGAATTCATTGTGACATAATCGAATTTAAAGGTCGGAAAATTAAGATTGTTGAAATAATTTCGTTATGCCCCACATGCGCATTTCAAACCAAGGTCAGCCTCCCGCATTCAAAGAACTTGAAGCGAATTACAAAAGTTTCTCGAAATCCTGCACGCGGCTTCACTGAATCCCATCCAACGTCTCAGCATTTCCCAAACTGAAAATCCGTCACACCTTCGCAACTATTGACACTCTCGAACTCCACAATGCCCTGAAGAAGTTCAGCTTCAAAATGCATCCCCATCCAGAGGTCAATCATTTCCCCCCAGTGATAAACCTTAATATCCTCCGCCTGGATCTTTCCTCTTCCTTCATTCGCCTTTTTTGTGGCTCGTCCTCGTGATATGATAAAACCGTACGAACAACAACCTTAAAGATGACAATCGCTAATAAATTGTCGCCGCTTTTTCAGCACACTGTCCGCGTGCCCATTTTTGGCTTGTCGGGCAACAAGTGAACAGCCTTACCAGTGCGTAATCTCGCCGTTCCCGGGGCTATGCTCTTGCAGTCATGCTCCCCAGGGATACCCGCCGATATGTCCAGCTTCCCAGGAAATGCAGCAAATACCAAGCGATTCAGTTCTTTTCCCCCTCCCACAGTTTTATTTTTGGAGGCAGCTCTTTAAGGGTTCAAATAAATCTGCATGATCACGGCCGCCGCACAAATGTGTCCGCGGTTATTCAAAAATCCGCAATCATTTGGTCGGACTGCAATGCACAGCGATGCACTGTAGTGGGTCGACGGCGGTGACGGTGGCAGTGGTGGTGACGGTGACGGTGGCGGTGGCGGTGGTATGCGCTATTCCCGGTGCGTTCAACAAAGGAAAAGTGTTCGCCGCAGGAACACGGGAATCGTGACTCGTAATTTTTTGGCGGCCAAAGTACGTAGTATAGCATAAATTGTTATTGTTTTTCGGGGAACGTTTCGGAAGACGTTGCTCCCTCGTCGATGCAAGAGAAATAAATATTCAAAGAATATTGAACATGAACTAGGTCATCAGAGTGAGGTGGACAGTCGCCGGGGTTCATGGAATTTCTCGAATATGGTTTATAGAGCAGAGCTGTAACTGTACTCCCAGCAGGAATCGCGAGGAATTCAATGCGGAACTCTGTTGTGTCATAAAAATCATCGCTCTTGTTGGTACGGCACATGTTCTGTGAATGGCGGCCTGGCACCGAGGGGGATCAGTTTTTTGTGGCGGTAGAATTTAAAAGTACTTTCCTTTGCACTCTTTAAACCGAAATTTTGTATACAATTATTCTACTGTTGCTGATAACGATCTGACGACCTTGAAAAATATATTCCAAAACTTTTTCTTTGTAGGAACTTAATGTACAGCTTCTTAGGCAACTTTCTGGTTTCTTCTTTTCTAACATACCAAACATTGCAAAGCCGAAAAAACTGGCTTATTAAATCTGGTTAATTTTTGAATTTGATGTATCCTGGCGTTCATGGCGTACTTACTACTAAAATGTATAAAAACAAAAAACTGAGCCGTTGCACCAAGTTGGGCTTTTCTCGCAATTTCGAAGAAGCATCGAAAATGTTAAATAAAATATAAATACCTCAGAATGATGAATTTCCGATTTATGTACATTTAAAATGTAAAATGATAACATTTGTATACACATCTGACAAATCTGGGTGTAACATATTATTAGCTCTTCTTTTGTCAAAATTAAAAATTAAAAGTGTTTTTTACCAGCTATACCGGTATGAAGTGAGCGTCAAGATACAAATGTCTCGATAGGGAACATTTGTTGTGAACGAGCCCTTATTTTTTTTTTTATTTGCTCTGTGAAAAATATTTAGTATACATCAAGTCATTGAACAGACACCATCATATTTTTTCATCGTGTTAAAAATGTCGAATTTTGTACCAGAAATTGATGATTTAAAGAAAGCATTAATTTTTTCTTTTCATTTGAAGAAAAGTGCTGCAGAGTCGCATCGAATGCTTGTCGAGGCATATGGTGATCATGCTCTATCAGAAGCAGCATGCAAAAGATGGTTTCAACGGTTCAGAATTAATGATTTTGGTGTGAGAAATGAAGAACGTGGAAGACCACCAAAAAAGTTTGAAGACGCTGAATTGCAAACGATATTGGATGGGGATGACACTTTGAGTCAAAAGCAATTGGCAGCAATGTTAAATATTGCACAACAAAAAATTTCTGACCGTTTAAAAGCTACGGGAAGGGTCCGAAAGTGTGGTAAATGGGTGCCACATGAATTGAATGAAAGACAGATGGAAAACCGAAAAAACACTTGTAAAATTTTGGTTCAAAGACACGAAAGAAAAGCGGTTTTGCATAGGATTGTTACTGGGGATGAAAAATGGATTTATTTTAAGAATCCTAAACGGAAAAAATGTGGTCGCCGTGGCGTAGCGGGTAGAGTGCGACGCTCACACGCCGAAGGGTCTAGGTTCGACTCCCAGTTCAACGCCAATTTTTCTAATATTTCACGGCACCACCTCTTTCGAGCTGCTGACAACACTCAAGATCAATTCGGCAAGAAGACAATGCTGTGTGTTTGGTGGGACCAGAAAGGTGTGCTGTACCACGAGCTCCTAAAACCTGGTGAAACCGTTAATACTGATCGCTACCGACAACAAAAGATCAATTTGAATGAGAAACGACCAGAATGGGCCAGAAGACACGGTAAGGTAATTTTGACAATGCACCTGGACACAAAGCAAAACCGGTTCAGGATACAATCAAAACACTTGGCTGGGAGCAGCAACCCCACCCGCCGTATTCACCAGACTTGGCTCCTTCCAACTACCATTTGTTTTCATCGATGGGACACGCATTGGCTCAGCAACACTTTGATTGATACGAGGAGGTCGAAAATTGGGTGCCTGATTGGTTTGCTTTAAAAGACGAACAATTTTGTTGGCGTGGTGTGCACAAATTGCCAGAAAGATGGTCAAAATGCATAGAAAACAATGGCCAATACTTTGAATAAAATGTTTTTACTTTCCCAATAATAATTAGTGTTTTATTTTCATACCGGTATACCCGGTAAAATAGCCACGTTATGCGTTTGTCTCGAAAACAGAGCGAAATTGAATACCAGCATAGGATGGTAATGTTTTCAAAAAATTATAGCTGCTTAAATACAACTTTAGAAAACCAGGCAAATGGGGTTATGCGTGATGTTGTAACATCTACCATTAATGATTGGGGTGTATAATCATTCCATCCGGACATTGATTAAAAATGAAAAATTGCGTTTCACTTTATTTTCGCAGTTAGTTTTCCTTTTTATTTTAGGAAATATATATTTTAAATCTGTATCGTTTTATAGTTTTTTATCTTTGAATATTCCTACACCTCCTTCCTATTCTTCTTGTGGCGCCACAGTCCGGGGTGGACCTGAGCCTTAACCAATATGCGTCTCCAGCCAGCACAATCTTTCGCCAGCTACCGCCAATTGCGCACTTCAAGTTTGTTGAGGTCTTTCGTTACTTGCGTGTGACACCTTAGAGGAGTCCGTCCTATGTTTGTTTGACCCAATGGCTTTGGTTCGAAGTTTCTTCGGGCTGGAGATATAGTCTAGCCATTTTGAGCGTTGCATCCGAAGACGCTTGACCAGGCGCATGTCACTGTACAGCCCATAGAGCTCGTCGTTAAATCTTTTCCTCCAGGTGCCATCAACACAAATTGGACAAAAAAATCACACGGAAAAATGTTCGGTCGGAAAGACTAAGCGATTCATCAACCGCTTTTAGTAACGTTCAGTTTTCCGCGCCATAGAGAAGGACTGGGATGATCCAGCTGTTATAAAAGGAGAGCTTAAGCTCCTTCGAGAGAGGGCTCTATTACTCAATTGCATCTTCTTCTTATTCTTGTGGCGCTTCAGTCCGCGGTGGATCTGGGCTTCAATCAACGTGGCTCTCCAGCCAGTACGATCTTTCGCCAGCTGCCTCCAGTTGCCGACTCCAAGCTGGTTGGTGTCCTTTTCCACTTGTGTTCGCCACCTCAGCCTAGACCGTCCTCTATTGCGTTGTTTCAATGTCTCAGATACGAAAATTTCTCGGGTTCAAACAGTAATGTCCAAACGCTCTACTTTTCCTAGCCATCTTAAGCTTTGTAGCCGAAGATGCCTGACCAGGCGCATGTCGCTGTCCAGCCCATAGAGGTCGTCATTACATCTTCTCCCCCAGATGCCAACGCAAACAGGACCAAAAATCGAACGAACAACTTTTCTCTCGGAAAGATTAAGGACTTAATTATCAGCCTTTGGTAACGTCCAGGGTTCTGGGCCATAGAGTGATCAAGCTGTTATATTCGTATAAAGCGAGCTTAGTGCTTCGAAAGAGGGCTTTATTATTCAATTGCCCCTTGAGCCCAAAGAAACAGCGATTGGCAAGAGTGGTTCTGCGTTTGATTTCGTTATTGATGTTTTTGTCCCTGTTTACAGCGGAGCCGAGGTAGACAAAGTCCTTAACTACCTCGAAGTTTCTGCTGCCTAGTTTGACGCTCTGTCCGAGACGTCGATGTTGTGTCCTTCCTTGATGACAGCATGTACTTCGTTTTGCCCTCATTTACCGCCAGACCCATTTTAGCCGCTTCCGCTTCGATTCCAGCAAACGCCTCATTGACGGCTCGCTGTGTTCGTCCAATCACGTTTCTCTCGTCAGCGTAAGCTAGCAATTGAACTGACTTCTGGAAGATCGTGCCTCTGGTGTTGACTTGTGAGATACACATAATCTTCTCAGGGATGATGTTAAAGAAGTCACATGACAGTGCGCCGCCTTTTTTAAAACCTTTTTTGACATTGATGGTCTCGGTGAACTCGTAACCGACCTTGAAGCAGCAGCGAGAATTCTCCATCGTCATCCTACACAATCTGACGAGTTTGGTAGGAATGCCAAAACTAGACATGACACTGTATAGCTCCTCTCTATGCACATTGTCGTATGGGGCCTTGCAATCGACGAATAGGTGGTGAGTGTTGATTTAAACTTCTTGAATCTTTTCCAGGATTTGCCGTAATGCGAAGATCTGGTCTCTTGTGGACTTCCCTGGCCTAAAACCACACTGATAGGGACTTATCAAGTCATGGACAGACGGTTTCAGACGCTCACACAATACGGCAGAGAGGATCTTGTATGCGATGTTAAGGAGACTAATTCCTTGGTAGTTGGAGCGGTCAAAAGGGTCTCCTTTCTTGTGATCCGCGCAAACGACGCTGAGGTTCCACTCATCGGGCATGCTTTCTTCCGACCATATCTTACAGAAGAGCTGGTGCATGCGCCCAAACAGGTCATCTCCATCTGCTTTTAATAGTTCTGCGAGCAGTCCGTCCGCTCCAGCAGCTTTGTTTGACTTCAGCTTGGATATTGCTTTATTCACCTCATCTAAGTCGGGAGGATGCAAGTCTTGTCTATCATCGTCCAAATTGAGTGGAACATTCTGCCTAACCGCGAGATTTGGGCCGTCATCGCCGTTAAGGAGTTCGAAGAAATAATCTATCCAGATTCTCAGCACAGACTGCGACTCTACATTGAGTTGTTCATTTTGATCCCAACAGGCTTCGGTCTGAGCCTTGTATTTCCCACATAGCTGTTTTACTTTCCGATAAAACTTTCTGAATTCATTTCTGCCATAACATCTTTCCATTTCTTTGACCGCGCGCTTCTTATGCTCTTTCTTCTTCCTTTTGAGAAGCGGGTGCTTTTCCCTTCTTCTCTGTTCGTAGAGCTCACGAACAGCCCTAGTTGTTCGATGCAGCGTCGTCTTATAGACGTCTTATTTAGCTGCGTGTGCTTGCCTGCACTCGTCGTCAAACCATGAGTTCCTGCTGAGTGGCGACGTGAAACCCAGCGCATCAGTGGCAGATTCTTTGATGGTTTTTTGGCATATAATATTTTTTTTTTCAATTATGAATGACACACCGTTCTATTTTATGAATGTATTTAAATGCTGAGTTTCATCATGTGATTTATAAAGGGTGTCCCAACAAGAACGCAAGATTTAAATTTTAAATAAAAGACATTTATTTAAAAAAATCCTGAATTCTCTATTATATCATAAAGTAGGCAAGATGAGGTTATGTGTGTCGCATAACTCATTATGGCCGTCGCAGCTTTGCTGTGCAAGTTATCCGTACCCATTCACATTCCACATGAACGGTACTTATAAACAAAAACTGTTTTATAATACTTTTGAAGCTCACATAGCATTGAGCTTAACAATAGAAGTGTTTATGTAAACAAATAACTTCCGCTCCACAAGTGTCAATGACAATAAGAACGCCGCGCGGACGGCGTACATAAACAAAAATCAATTGTCACATAGCACTTAGAAGAATCTGAGTAGGAGGTTTATGTCAACATTACCTTCCGCTCCACAAATTGTCCATACCAAACGTCAAAGATGATGACATGGCAAAAACTCCAAATTTAAGTAGGCGACACTTCTACGGGAGGGCAGTTGCAATCCGATTGTGTAGTAGCTCAGTTTTGATTCTAGTATTATGGAGTTGAATTTCTTGTTAAAGAGCGCAATAGCTCAACAGTAAAAAGTGCAAGTATAAATACCTATTTGAATTTCTTGGTAAAAGGCGCAGTGTAAACAGCTCAGCAGTAATTTGAGTATAAATGAGCGCAATTTTAATTCGTACATGTAATTCTTCAAATTTAATTAATAAGGATAAACCTTAGTAAATATGTTCTCGTGTGATTCTCATATATAATTCGCCGAAACCACGTAAATTAAATAAATAACAAAAAATAGAACAAAACCTACAAACGTTGTTTGAATTATTAGTAGTTGTGACTTTATTTTTTTATTAAACAAAGTAACAAACTTGTTAACTTGCACATATAAGATCTTTCAATGAAATTTTCAATTTCAACAGTTTTGCATAAATGCTGCGGTATTTCATTAATGCAGCATTCAATTTCCTCTTTTAAGGCTTGAGTCATCGCATAAACCATCAACTTCAAAAAACCCTTAAGCAAAAGAAACAAGTCCAATGGTGTTAAATCGTACGATCTAGGCGGCCAATTCTTGTCTCCAACACGCGGAACAACACGACCGGGAAATGACTGATGCAGCAATTGAATTGTTTCTCTGGCTGTAGGAGATGTGACACCGTCTTTTTGAAACCACATCCCCTCCACATTCATTTCTTCAATTCTAGGCACGAAAAAATTGGTTATCTTTCACGACACCGAACACCATTGACTCTTTGCGCTTGACCTGACTCATTTTTATAAAAAAAAGGTACAATAATACCTTCAGCCCAAAATCCACATTACACTGTGACACGTTGAGTATGCTTTTGCTTCTCGTGAATCACTTGAGGAGTTTTCTCGCCCCAAATGCGCCAAATCTGCCTATTGACAAGCCATCAAGATGGAAATGGGCCTAGTCACTAAATATGATTTTATCGCCAAAATCAGCATTTTAATGTTGTCTCTCCAATACTTAATTAGCGAATTCCCTTCGTTCTGGCACTCCATTTTTATTAACCTTATACCTTCTACTAACAAACAATACTATTTGTTCAAATATCAAACATTGACAATTCGAATGGCGGCAAATTTAAATATTGCGTCCTTGTTAGGACACTTTTTATAAAAATTCTCAGAACGTGAATAATTTTTTCTGACATTTTTTGATTATATTATAGGATTAACGTGACCGCCGTGACGCAGTGGATAGAGTGCGAGGTTCGATAACCGGCTGAACATCTCGAATTTTTTCACGGTACCACCTCTTTCGAGCTGTTGACAACACTCAAAGAGTAATACTTGTCTAAGAAAGCTTCTCTACCTTTGCCGTTCGGAGTCGGCAAAAAACTGTAGATCCTTTCTACTTGTGAAAGAACAGTGGCGCGCACAACACGAGTAGTTGATGAGCAAGCTAGGCCCTGGTCCCCCTGTTTACTGTCGCGGCAACAATTATTAATATAACGTATAAGAACTAAAAAAAGGATTAAGATAAAATTATTTCGTATTTTTACGTGATCTTAAGAGCACTAAACTATCGTACTTTTGAAAATTTTACTCTGCATTTTAGAATTTAATGTTTTTGTTAATTAAAATTGTGGAATCTATTTGAGACGATTCAGATGGTAATATTGACTAAATTAAAATTCTAAGTGTTAGTTTCTGTTGAAGCAAAAAGTCAATGTCCTGCTCTTAGCCCTCGAGGTTTATTTTTTCTACTGGGTAAGACTCAAATTTTGAATGTACGTAATTCAATTATCGATCTTTCTTTTCTGTTATGTCAGTACACTGGCCCATGTCATGCAATTTTTTTGAAAATTTGAGCAGAAAACGTACGTTCCAAAATTGATACATTTTGACAAAAAAAAATCGCTCATAACTGTATAATGACGTCAACGGTGCTCCGGGTAAAGGATCAAAGCTCAATCGACCCGATGGAAGAACTTAAGAGAGGTAAGGTAAAGACACGTCCAACCTTTATAATAATAATAATAATAATAATTGTTGGCGCGACAGTTCACAAGGGGACCAGGGTCTAGCTTGGTCATCAACTACTCGTGTTGTGAGTGCTTCTGTTCTCTCTCGAGTAGAAGGGACCTTCAGTTTTTTGCCACTCCGAACGGCGAAGTTTGAAAAGCTCTCTTAGACTCTCTCTAACCACTTCGCTGCGGCGGCCACACATCCAACCTATATTCCTCTCAAAAACAAAACAAATATATTTAAGCCTGCAGCTGTAAGCATATGCTTGAGGCTAGTGTACCAAAATAACAAAATAAAAGAAAGATCGATAATCGAATGGGCCTCTTATAAGAACCAGTAATTCAAAAGCCTGTTTGTTGCGTAATAATTTCTGTCTATCTATTTTTTAGGGTGTTTGAAGTATCATTAATATTGCTGTGAATGGTAATCATCACCATGCCATAATTTTGTAGGCAAAATAATAATAAATAATTGTGACAAACTCATACGTACTTTTGTGCACCACTGTATATGTAAAGTATATAATGAAATTTCCAGTGAGTAACATTATCTGCATATCGAGCCAATGTATGGGGTGATTGTACCGACATTCTACACTTGCAGTTCCTATAAATGTCTATAAAGGCATGTTATGTGCATAAAATAAAACAGTCTATTATAACATTTCAGTAGTGCGAGTTTCATTTCTCTTTTACTATTTTTACTAAAGAACCCCTTCAATTTCCTGTTAGTTTTGACCCGAATAGAAAAGAATGGACTTGGACGGCATGTGGTTTTAGCGGAATGTTGCCAGAAGCAACACACCAGCTCAGAGAACATGGTAGGCGTATTACATCAAGAAATGGCCCAGTTTATTGGCCACCTCGTTTGTGCTTTTTAAGGGCTGTAGGATGATGTTGGAGAACTGTCGCTGCTCCGTCAAATTCAGTGACGAACTCACCGAGACCATCAATGTCAAGGAAGGTTCCAGACAAGGCGACTCTCTGTCACTTGACCTCTTCAACAACAGTGTTGAGAAGATGGTTCGTAGCTCACAAGTCAACACCAGATGAACGATCTTCCAGAAGTCAGTTCAATTGCTAGCTTACGCTAATGACATAGACGTGATTGGACGAATACAGCGAGCCGTCAATGAGGCGTTTGCTGGCATTGAAGCGGAAGCGGCTAAAATGGGTCTTGCGGTATATGAGGGCAAAACGAAGTACATGCTGTCATCAAGGAAGGACACACAACATCGACGTCTCGGACGGAGCGTCACACTAGGCAGCAGAAACTTCGAGGTAGTTAAGGACTTCGTCTACCTCGGCTCCGCGGTAAACAGGGACAACAACATCAGTACCGAAATCAAACGCAGAATCACTCTTGCCAATCGCAGTTTCTTTGGGCTCAAGAGGCAATTGAGTAATAAAGCCCTCTCTCGAAGGACTAAACTAGCTTTATATAACAGCTTGATCATCCCCGTCCTACTATATGGCGCAGAATCTTGGACGCTAGCAAAGGCTGATAAGGAAGCCCTTAGTCTTTAAAAGAGAAAAGTTTTGCGTGCGATTTTTGGTCCTGTTTGCGTTGATGGCATCTGGAGGAGAAGGTTTATTGACGAACTCTATAGGCTGTACAGCGACATGCGCCTGGTTAAGCGTCTGCGGATACAACGCTTAAGATGGCTAGGCCATGTAGAGCGTATGGACACCACTGCTCCGGCCCGAAAAGTCTTTGAATCCGAGCCATTGGGACAACGCAACAGAGGACGGCCTAGACTGAAGTGGCGCACACAAGTGGAGAAGGACCTCAACCAACTTATAGTGCGCAACTGGAGACAGTTGGCGAAAGATCGTGCTGGCTGGAGAGGCATGTTGGTTAAGGCCCAGGTCCACCCCGGACTGTAGCGCCACAAGAAGAAGAAGAATTGTATGGAGTGACTATCCACAGGGGGATCAGGGCTAAGCTTGCTCTTCAACTATTAGTGTTGTGCGCGTTATTGTTCTCGGACGAGTTTCTGGTTTCGAATTGTTCCTCTCAAGATATCACCACATTCATTTATAATTTTTGGTGCTCTTCTGATTATATCAATACTTCAATACAGTACCATATCGTTTCCTCTCACCACAATTTTTCAACTTCATAAAAATTAGTCAAATATTGCGAAAATTCATAATTTGTGTGTTAATTTTAAAGAAATAAATCATATAACATGCTTACTGTTGTTTCAGACAAGTAAGAAAAATATTTTTTAGCAGGATACTGCACAGATTTCCGGATTGGACCATCTTTTGTACATTGCACCACCTCCTTAGAGTTTTCCCAATGTTTTGTCTACAAAAAGCTTTCAATTTTGTTTCTTCAATGTAGGAACTAAACCACTGGTCCTTTTCAAACTAACGTTAGCAGGCTTGGTTTTTGAAAAAGCCTTACAGTTCCTTGTCCTGCCTAATATTCACTTAAATTACATTTCTGCAATTTGTCCCAGTTTCTTGAACCGATTCATAAGCTCGCAAAATTTTCATTTACTGTGCATTCCGTAAACACCAAAGTCAACGTGGAAAGTGACTTCATTTTGAGGAATGTTCAACAAAATCCCCTCCAAATAACCTTCAGCTCCTTCAGGATATCATATTTCAAAACATTCCAACGACTCCGCCGCAAAGCAGCATACTCTCGCCGCATTCCCGGCCTAATCACCATCGTTTAACTGCATCAGCTATGTACGTCCGATACTCCTTCCCAGATAATCTTAATCGTTCCCATAAATTAATTTACCCCCAAAAACCAAAACGGCCCATAAACAAAACGCGCTCTCAAGCCCGCGACTGTGACAATAACGTTAACACTTAACGCCGTACCGCGAAATTAATGACACCCCGAGCAAAGCAAACTTTCAACTATTTTCAGTGCCCGTCCCATATGTCATTCTCCATCATACATTATCGCTGAATTGGTTCGAAAAAAAAACGAAGAATGAGTAAAAAACGTTCCTGGTCCCGCCGCCGTAACCATCACTTTAGGCCATTTGTGCATGAGGTGCAAACTCGTTCACGCCCGATCCCCTTTGCATCAAGCGGAGTCACCCTCCGGTGTCTGGCCAAACTAGTTTACCCAAAGATAGATGATTGCTCCGCACACCCAGTCCGAGAGTCCTGCCTGTCCTCCTGGACCGCTCCGAGGCACTCACCGTCCGAGACCAGAAGATGACGACAGGGCCGAGCGCAGCAACCGTCCCGATTGGTGTGGCGGTGACGACGAGCGGGTATCAGGAATTATTATTATTATTTAATGGGCACTCGCGCGACTCGCATATCAATCGATATTGGCTTATAAAGTGCGGCCATTGATTAATTTTATCGGCGAATTTTAAATGATTTATTAAGATCTGAGATAAATCATTTAGCGGCGATTGCTGAGGCGCGAGGCGCAAATGCAAAAAGACCCGCGTGCTGATTATTGTGGCGGAACAGGGGGCGACTATTTTTGCTTTGGCTGCACCGCGTTGTGTGTGCAGACGTCACTGCGGAACGAACGCAGTTGCAATCGACGACAACAACAGTTTTTTCGGTGGCGCGGCGTAATTGGGTGCTAGGTGGCGGTTTTTGTGCGGTTGACAATTACTGGGTCGCCGCAAATGGAAACTGCCTGCGATTGGGCTGTGCGCTGTTATGATTATTTCATTCATTTGGAACTGCGGCTGCGACTCCTGTTATGGAGCTCGGAGGTTTCAATTAAACCCGCACTTCGAGCCAGTGGCGCTTTGTCTGCGTAATGGGCGCAGATCGGACGCGGCTCGTAGGTGTAACCGATTGACGGCAAACATGTGGAGCTATTAGGCAATTAGCCGTTTGAAGGTTTTTTTTCGATATTTTATGCCACGTTTTATGCGGACGGGATTTTTTTAACTTGCGGGAGGCACTTTTCCAAGAAGCTGTTCAAACGATATTTTAGGGAGAAAGTTGTGCGTCCAACTAGGAGTGAATTTGAGTGGCAGACTGCGGTCAATTCTGTCGCCCTTATCTAGCGGCAGGCGTTGCAGTGCACGTGCAACTGACTCAAGTCGACCAAATCCACATGAGTCCACCGTAGACCTGCGAAATTCGTTCCACACCACACCGGGGGACAATAAATTAACCCCAAGTGGACTCAAAACAAAACGAATGTAGCAGCAGTGGCAGTCATATTTTATTAACGCTTCGCGCCTTCGGTCGACCGTGCAGCACTTTGCAACCGAAAAAAAAAGAGGTCCGTCTAGGCGCACACACCTCAACGAAGCTCGACGCCCCCAACGCCACACAAGCACACACGAATCTATCCATTTGGCGCCACTTCATTCACTTCCAACCTCAGCCGAAAGTTTATGGCTGACACCAATCAACTCTGAACCGTCGTCTGTCGCAGATCGGGACACCGTGTTCCGTGTCCCTTATGGCTGCCCCGTAGTCACCCATCACCCACCGCGCAACGCCACCACGACACCATCTAAGCCTAATATCGAAATTTATCACCATCCGATGCCTGAAGCCGTACAAGTACTGCTGCACGTCTCGATTACAGTCGGCCCGCAACTAGGGATAAGCCAAGTCGAGTCGAGGCAATTGTCGCCCTTTTCCCGCAGTGGCGCAGTCCTACGCACAATTGTCTTTGCGCGCCGCGGCCAAGGGACGGGAAACGGTCCGCTTTTTAATTTGGCGCACTCGCTGTACGGTCTGCGAAGGAGCCTTTGTTTGCGCCTCGTACTGCCGTCATCATATTGTCTCGCACTTTAATTTCATTTTATGGCCTTTTCACGTTCCTCCCCAGCCAGTACGTCACAGCAGCAACAACAAAACAGTAATTTAAGTATCCAGAGATCTGTGGCGATTTTTCTCCACCCACTAGTGCAGACACGATGCCGGTTTGCTGCTTCGGAGGGCCACGTCGTGGACGTGTTGGCGTCCCTGCTCTGCCAACCGAGAATCCGAACTGGGCCATCAATCTGGCAGACAATACCTACTTACGGTCGGATACACACTGGTTTTGATGACACTGTAGCAAAACTTTCGCCTGACGACGTGACCACGCTGCGACGAAGACAGAGGACGAGCCTGAGAATGAGCGGGGCATGCAGACAAGTTTCTGACAAGTTGCGAGGATAAATCAAAACAAGGCGACCGGCACGCGCCTGCCACCACCCCTTGGGTTAATGTATTCCGGAAAACGGAAGCCGGGGAGAGTGCGTGTACCACTTCAAGGATGCGGCGCGCAGTTGGTATCTTCCGACTTCAGCCGGAAGGCCGAACGCACTTGCATGCGAATGGCAGATCGTTACGAATCGGCAACAATGTGTCACGTGATGATGAGATATCGATGATAGCGACGTCCCATGGTGATGCTGGTGGGCATCTTCCGCCCCTCGGGTAAGGGTCATTAAGTGCACGGGTGCATATGCTTTTAGAGCCATTCACGGGACGAGCATATTGAGCACGTTAACAATTAATTTTCAAGCAGCCCACCCTGCGGCACACTTATCGCTTAAAGTGGATGAGTGCGGGTTGTGCGGCGGGCCTACCCCCGCGTCTGCTCGTTATAGTCATGGGAAGGGATCAGCGCTCAGTGTGCTTAACACAGGTTCAGGGGATGGTGCCGCTGAGCTGCTGAATGTTCTCACGGGTGGACGGATAGCTACACGGTTGCGATAAGTGCTCTCCTCGCCGAAGGGTGGGAATTGCGTTGTGGTTTGGATACGACACAGTGCAAATAGAGTGAATGCGTCTGCTGTGCGCAGCTCGAGTGCGCTGTGGATGGCATGTTTGGTTGGAAACATTTGAAAGGCGTTTCAACGGAAATTCAATTAATGTGTTTGATTAATCGAAGTGGAACACGGCATGACGAATCTTTTTGATCTGAGAAAAAAGAAATGAAATCGTCTGCTTGGCAGACACTGATGATGGCTGGGATGAGCAAAGAGTGCTGAGTCGGGTTATTAAGAGTCCATACAGAGTCTACGGGCTGATGCGCCAATTGAAATCTTCTTTACATTTTCCATTTGCAAAAGTTTCTGTTGGGTGGACAAGTTTGACTGGAACTTTATGCAGCCCTCCTGACGTCCCACGATAAGACAAGGGGCTTCTGTAAGATTGTCGAAACTTACCACAGTGAAGGAGACTTTTTGCCTTTTAGGAGGGGAGAGGTCAATAGGAAATGTTTGGAAATGTAAATGCTAAATGCTATTTTGATTAAAAAACTTCTTTGGAAAAAACACATTAAAACGAAAACCTCCAAGACGCTGTTAGTCTTCAGGCAATGAAAGGGACTTTTCCGTCAAATCTGGGGCCTATCAGCAAGAGGATGTGTTTAGATCTACACGGCAAAGACAAGATATCTTCCCTCTTATGCATCAGCTTGTTTCATGAAACAAGCACTGGAACAATTACCTGACTTCTGCTTTCACCAAGCTTCACAGTACAGTCTGTCTTGGGTGTGTAGAGGATTTTCTTAGGTTCTGCTTTTGATGCATTGCGTGACCTCCCTCCCCTTGACATGGAAATCATGGGTTGCACACTCAAGGCCATCTCCCGACTAAAAAGGATCAAAAGAGGCATTAACAGGACCCGAACTCACCTTGGGGCTACCTGCGTCCTTGGTAAGCGTTTCCGTCAACGGTTGGGTCTCTGACATGTCAACCATGACTCTCTACGATGCAGGCTGACCAAGCGCAAGTTGTGAAACGTCAGCAAGAAATCTGCGGTGTTTCTTCAATTTTCAAGTAGAAAATACTTCAGATGACTATTTAGCATATAAACGGCACACTTCAACGCCGCTAAGTAATTAACCGTGCCTGGACTTATTGAAGAGTACCCTACGGAAGGCATACCACTCACAGAAGGTGAAGGCACTGCATTCCTCAGTCAATGCTCCGCCTTCGCGCTAATCACGAGGCGGCTGTTTGGCTCTTAAGTAATGGGAGCTGTAAATCTGGGCTCTTTGTCATACAAGCGCTTGCTGGTTTTCCTCTGGAAGATCAATAAATTAAATTAAATGTAGGTTACTGCCTAGTAGTACAATGGACCATTTTAGAGACTGAGCAGTTCAGGGTACGTGACCGCCGTTGAGTAGTGGATAGAGTGCGACGCTCACACGCCGAAGGGTCTAGGTTCGATTCCCAGTTCAACACCAATTTTTAGAATTTTTCACGCACCACCTCTTTCGAGCTGCTGACAACACTCAAAGCGTAATGACTGTCTAAGAAAGCTTCTCAAATTTCGCCGTTCGGAGTCGGCAAAAAACTGTAGGTCCCTTCTACTCGTGAGAGAACAGTATCGCCATAACACGAGCAGTTGATAATTTAGCTAGGCCCTGGTCCCCCTTTGGACAGTGCTATTATTATTAAACTACACAAAAAGAAAACAAGGCCTTGTAAACCCTGTAGAATCAGTAAATGAAGATGATTTCAACTTTGACGCCAAAGAAAAACATCCACAGCTCAAAAGTTGCAGACTGTTATGTTGTAATATGAGTTGCTAAGCCCAGCCTGCGAAACGCTTTTGAATACAACTAGTGCCTTAAAGCCGTGTGAAGCCGTACGTGAAAAACGATCAGGAACGACGGAAATACATGGCACATAACGGCACTCGGCCCCTGGCTGGAAAAACAGATAATTAGTTCGGTCGTCTTTTTAATTCATCTACCACAGAGATTTTTGTTTTGTTCTTGAAATGTATTTCTTTTATTTGCTATTTTTTCTAATATAAGGTCTATCTACAAAAGTACTTAAACTATTTATATAATTTAAAATTATGAAAATGATCCCACTGGCCCCAAGCGGGCACTCTAAGTTCATCTAAGCTACTCATATACCTTAGTGCCTTTCACCATGTATTGTCAAATATCTCCCTTCCGCCTTTTGGTCTTTTGAATTTTGCGGCTATGTACAAAGCGCTATAGAGCTCGTATCTGGCAACACTATACATCATTTCAAAGGTATTGACATAACCTACAACTACTATACATCATTTCAAAAGTTTTGACATAACCTACAACAGTTATAGACGTGCGTTCAGCAGTTATAGACGTGTAAACATGGAGTTCACTAACGCCGAAATTCGCGCAATTTTAAAGTTTTCCTTTGTTAAAAGCAAATCCGCCAGAGAAACTTTCCGTGAGATTAATGGTGTTTTAAGGGATGGTACTCCATCACTTCGAACCGCGGAGGAATGGTTTCAACTATTCAAAACCGGTGAAAACGACACCATGGATAAGCCAGCCGGCGGAAGACCTGTGACGACGGATACCGATCGGATCATGGAAATTATCGAATTAGATAGGCATGTGGAATCTCGTGAAATCGCCCAGGAGATGGGAGTTAGTCACCAAACCATTTTAAACCATTCGCAGAAGGCTGGGTACAAAAAAAGCTTGATGTTTGGGTGCCGCATGATTTGACGTAAAAAAACCTTCTAGACCGAATCAACGCCTGCGATATGCTGCTGAAACGGAACGAACTCGCCCACTTTTCAAACGGATGGTAACTGGCGACAAAAAATGGATCACATACGACAATATTAAGTGAAAACGGTCGTGGTTGAAGGCCGGTGAATCTTCCAAAACAGTGGCTAAGCCGGGATTGACGGCCAGGAAGGTTTTGCTGTGTGTTTGGTCGGATTGGAAGGAATCATCCACAATGAGCGCTCCCATATGGCCAGACGCTTAATTCTACCATCTTCTGCAAACAACTAGATTGCTTGAAGCTGGCGATCGACCAGAAGCGTTCAGAATTGGCCAACAGGAGGGTTGTAGTGTTCCACCAGGACAACACCAGACCACACACTTCGTTGATGACGGGAGCTCGGATGGGAGATTATATCGCATCCACCATATAGCCCGGACATAGAGCCAAGTGATTACCACCTGTTCCTGTCCATGGCGAACGCCCCTGGTGGTGTGAAGTTGAACTCAAAAAAGGCTTATGAAAACTGGCTGTCCGAGTTCTTCGCAAATAAGGAGTGGGGCTTCTACTAGGGGGTATTATGAAGTTGCCGTCTAGATAGAAAGAGATTATCTAACAAAACGGCGCATATTTGAACTAAATCCTATCACTGTAATACTTTTTTATGAAGCATTGAATGCAGAGCAAACAAGTGGAAGGGAGATATTTGACAAACTCATATTTATTTTTTTTGTCATGCCCTGCCCTGATGCTCATTGAAATTCTCGAAATCATTCCGAACTAACCATGCAAGAGGCACGTTTCTGAATCGTGTTTCATACAGCACGGGTCAGCAGCCTTATCCGCCTGGGTAATGCCGAACGCCATCAATCAAAACTCTCAACGGGGGCTCCAAGGTTAACTGCTTGTTTTCCTCTCAGTTTTTACAAAGGACATGTCTCAAAATATATGTTGTTCAGGCACAAAAGAATTGACCGACCAGTCATCGCCAATATTTACACTCCCCTCAACTCAACGCTTTCCGGATGTACTTCGCGATGATAACGCTTCATTAGAGATTGACAAAAAACAAATTCAATGCACTGGAAAATGGGACAAGGAAGAGGATAAGTCCGTAGAGAGAAAAACTAAATTACTTTTCTTTGTTTGAATTTCTTTTATATTTTCCGATAAAATTATTTTCACGATTAAGAAACTTTACTGAACGTCTCACTACTTTGCTAAAAGGTTCAAAAAATGATTCTATTGAAGTTTTAGATGCCTTATACCTCCTTTGAAATAAGTCATTGTTAGTTTGGGAGTGTCTGAAATTCGGTAAGGAGAACAATCGTTTTCAGAACTAGGAGTGGGCGGAGCAGTTCTCGAAATCTTAACCTGCGCGCATGTGTCCTAGCTCTTACCATCCATACACATATTCAATGGCAATGGAAAATGCAAGTGCCTAGTTCAAGATTGAAAGGATCGATGACGCTGGTTGACATACTCAACAGTAAGTCGCTGATTCTTCTACTCTCTTCGGAGGTACTCATTTCTGGGTAACGTGCTTCTCGCTGATCGTCCTTTTCAAACACGATTTGTCTTATAAACAACAGATTTAGTATTAATTCGAAATTAGCGGAACTTCGTCCTCCTCTTCTTGGTTGTCTCCTTTCAAGTAAATGTTCTTTATCCCTACAAACAATTTCACTCCTCTTTCCATTCTAACAGCTTCATGAAGTTTCCAAAAACCAAATTCTCTTGATAATAAGCACCTGTGAAACCTACGCATATAGTCCCCAGAGGCGTCTAACGACCTGCCCCATCAATTTTTATGGACACACTGATCCCAATATGTAGATCCAGAGGAAGAAACTCCAAAAAAATCCTGCTAGTTGAAGCAAGTCCAAAACAGCAGTTGACCCTCATTATCCACTGGCTCGCAGACGCTCCCCTCCCACAGTCGTAGACATCCCACAACTTGTCCACAGTCAGTCTACAGTCATCGCACTGCCCATCACGATCCAATTACGTCTGTTATCATGTTCTTGACCCCGTCCCCCAGCCGATAAGGATATCACCGGCACGTTATCTGATGATGGATGCAAATTCTCTCATTTGGCTGCCGTTCTTTGTTGTGCGTATATGGCAACGGCCAACTGGCCAGCGATCTTGACGGAAAGGCCTTAATTTAATTTACATTTTAAGAGGCGACCAGTTCCTTAAGAATCAAAAAATCCATGCATTATGCAAAACCCATCCTAAGGCAGCCCTTTGTTTGGCAAACACTCTGGCTGCGGACAACTCAGCGGAGGCTTGCCCTTCGTTACCACACACCACCGCGCGTCCAGGTGCCCAGCTAAGCCTCCCGGCCGTGGGCGCACACTATTGGCAATGGTCAGAGCATTGTTAGACATGTAAATCCACTAATTTGGCCGCAGCCCACATCGGGAGCAACGAAATTTCTGCCCAAACAATGTCATCTGCGGCGTGTAACAACGAGTTGAGCAACCTGTATCCCTCATCCTGTTTTGCATAAAATAATTCGCCGAGATTCTCGTTCGCCTGGTCCCGCAGAATTGGCTGGTATGCATATTCCTCATGTGATCTTGACCAGGTTGCTCTGAAGATCAAGGTCTTTCGCAGCAGTGGCAGCCACACCAGCACTTCTCCTGCTGCTGCTGCTGCTGTTGCGAAAAAGGTTCGACGAGAATATGGTTCGACGTAGTCGATGGGTCTTTTGTTGTTGGTGTGATTAGTGCTCCTTTTTTGCCTGCTCGGTATGCAGATTCGGTTGCGACAGGTACAGTGTGGGGATGCTCAGGATAGAATGCTTAACTGGCCATAAATAGGAATAACAATCAGAACGAGAACGCGAAGGAGACTTCATGCGGGCAGCCAGTCTGCCAGGCAGGCAGGCAGGCAGGCACTCCACGAGCAACCGACTCGGGCAGGCAGGTAAGCAGCAGACAGACAGACAGATAGCAGTAGCCGGAGGAGTTTTCACGTTCGTTATATTCACCTGTTGAGCGAGATTGTTTCGCGGTGATAAGTCATCACCTGGGCCCCGTGAGGGGGTGTGTGGAACGAGAGAGGGGAACGAACGCATTCGAATGGACTGAGGGCACTCTGAATCTGTATAAGGGAATCGGTAATTACTTCTGCTAAATCGGATAGGACTTCTTTCGTTGCTCGCCTTAATTTGTCGATCCAGATTTAATAATAATTTCGTATTCACTTGGCTCCTTGTGTGTGTGAAGACACAGAGTGGATCCTTTGCGGGAGCAACCGGCAGCAGGTGGGATTCGTTTATTTTTAAGCGCGTGTGGAACATGGTCAATGGACTTAATGGGTTCATTGTGAGCTGGGATGCGATGCGGAATTTCACTAATTTCGCAATCAATGCATGGAACGTCACGGCTATCCAAGGGCTGTAGGAATGCTGGCAAAAAGTGACTTGATTCCAAGAATGCCTTGTTCTGAATTCAAATGGGCTGTGCGCATAAATAGAACGCTTGCTTCCGCTGGGCGACAGTGCAAGCTTGCGAGTTTACAAAGTCCTTTTTTTGGTGCGGAATTCAATGTCACTGTGCGTTGTGAAGGATTCAGACCGCCGACTGTCGTTCAGAATTCACCAACTTTAATGAATTATTGAAGAAGAGGGTAATACAGTTCTGTAAAACTTACATTCTCTAGCTTTGGCTATCGGGAATACGGCATTTTCGTTTTCTGTTCACAAAAGGCCATATTTTCGGTATTTTGAAATATGAAGGATCATTCATCCACGAGATGCTGTTAACTGGCATACTCTCTATTAACTTTTCAATATGAACAGATGAAATATTGGTGGTTGCCGTGGTGTAGTGGGTGGAGTGCAACGCTCACACGCCGATGGGTCTAGGTTCGACTCCTAGTTCAACACCAATTTTTCTAATATTTCACGGCACCACCTCTTTCGAGCTGCTGACAACACTCAAAGAGTAATAGCTGTCTAAGAAAGCTTCTCAAATTTCGCCGTTCGGAGTCGGCAAAAAACTGTAGGTCCCTTCTACTCGTGAGAGAACAGTAGAGCACACAACACGAGTAGTTGATGAGCAAGCTAGGCCCTGGTCCCCCTTTGGACTGTAGCGCCAACAATTATTATTAGACGAAATATTGGCCCACTGCTCCACTACTCGCTCCCAGCTACTCAAGTTTCTTGGAGGGTCTACGTAAGATGCCAAGCGGCTTTTGAGAATTGTCCACAAGTTCTCAATTGGATTTAGGTCCGGGCTTTGTGCTGGCCACTTCATTATCTTAAAAACTTGTTCTCCAAGCCAGCTCTGTCCAGTCAGTGTGCCAGTGTGTTTGGGATTATCGTCATGTTGAAAATTGATCGCGTTAGTTGGGTAGGCGCAGTCGTCAACAAATTGGGGTAAATTATTTTGCAGAATGCCATTGTATTATTCCTTCTTCATTATACCTTCTATTCTGGTCGGTGTTCCAATATTCCACCTCGTGAATCATACCAGTTATACCGGTATGAAGTGAGCGTCAAGATACAAATGTCTCGATAGAAAACATTTTTTGTGAACGACACCTTATTTTTTTTTTGTTTGTTTGCTATGACATTCGTGAAAAATATTTAGTATACATCAAGTCATTGAACAGACACACCATTTCATGTTGTATGTTGGATGGCGGCATAGTCCACAAGAGGTCAGGGCCTAGATTCCTCGTCAATTATGCATGTTGTGCGTGCTATTGTTTTGATACCCATCTTTGAAAAAGAGGACTTTTAGGATTCGATTCTATCTCTGACCTATTCATCGAGTTTGTTTTAAAGTTCCCAACCCGTGATCCCCTAAATTGTTCTGCCTCCGTCGAAAACGCTAATAGTCAGTCAAAGCAAGGGTTTGGGGAATACGGCGTGGGTGTTCTTCCATTTCAGCGTTTTCAGTTATTTTTTGACAGTTACAGCCATATAGAGCCGAACGACATTATTTGCAAAATACACCTTGTTATGCCTTTCGGTCCCTACCGACTGTTTTTTGGGATAATCGAAGTACGAGGTCTGATCAAAAAAAGTAAAGGTCATGAAGCACATCAACAACCGATGAAAATGTTCAGAAACTAAAGAAAATTGTTAAAGAAACTAGTCGAATAAATATTAAAGAAGTTGCCGACGATATCGGCATATCGGTAGGCTCACGCCATGCAAATTCACAAGTTGTGGCACGAATCGTGTGGCAGCGAAGATTTTAAGTTAAAAGTTTTACCAGAAACAATGTTGGATTAGGAATTGTTAAATAAAGTCAACGACAATTCCTATTTGCTTAAAGAGGTCGTAAATGGTGAAGATTTATGGGTATATGGTTAAGGCAAGGAAACCAAAGTCAAATCGTTCTAATGGAAGAGCCCAGCAGAGCCAAGGCCCGAAAGAACACGCCAAGTTCGATCAGTCGATCAAATGTGAGGGTTTTGTTGCCTGTGACGTCGTGCATCAGTTCTTACCACTTCGGTGCACGATCAATTAGGAACATTACCTTGAAGTTATGCTTGCGAGAAGCTAGACAGAATTGTGGAAAAACAACTTATGTCTTCTGCATCACGATGGGGCACCTGTTAACTCGTCATTTCTTGTCAGTGATTTTTTGGTCACATCACAACAACACCATATTGTAAACCCAGCTACCGTATTCACCAGATGTGGCCTACGTGACTTTTTTCTGTCCCAAGTTTAAAGAGACTCTTGAAGGAACATACCTCGCACACCCCACAGGCTGGTCTGCTTACATGCCTTTGTACCATGGATGTTTTTTTTACGACGTCGATGTAGGCGATCATAGAAAGCATTCATCAAACTTTGCAAATAATTTTTCTTCCTGAGGCTATCTTCTACATTTCATACCCTGTTCCGATCCGGGGCAATAGTCCCTTCCTTCGATGTCTTTCTAGAACCAGTTGAAAAATCGCCTTTTGACATCTTTCGGTTTCAACTAGAAGTGCTCTTGAATATATCCAAATTTCTTTAACCGATCGGAAATTGTTTGCTGAGTTCCATCCAACGATTCTGGGAGTTCACTTTGCATTTGGCACTTATCTTAATCCAGTAAACCCTCACTTTCCTCATCTTTAAACTTTTTGGAGTGACTGCGTTGCTCTTTATAGTCAACGCTTAAGTCATCACTTTGAAAGCGTGAAAAGCTCTCTCCAAGAACTATCGGTGGGATTTTTAATTTTAACTTCTATTCCATAGAAGCTGTGTCAGGATGTGCACCTATTGAAGTGCCGGTGGCATAAAGACTTAAGAAGGATAGATTATGTGGAGCTGATGAACAACCTGAACTAACCTTGTGTTTGCAATTTTAGGCAGCTGGTGAAAGACTACGCAACTTAGCTCCGGCTTGCTCCAAAAATAAGAGGCCTTGATTCTCTCTTGTCTACCCGGAACAGACGACCGGCAGACTGCAGGGGAATACTTTTTCTTAAAAAAAATCATTCAATAGTCTTGCAAAACTTCGATAGTGTCATAAGCACTTTTTCTTCTTTAGTCTCGTAACATGTTGAGCAGGACTACTTATAGCACCTTGAGAACTGGTTCAACGCATGCACCAGATCATCTGTAAGATATGGACGGAGGAAAGTATGTCCGGTTAGTGGAATCTCAGCGTCGTTTGCCCGGTTCACAAGAAAGTAGACCCCATGACTGCGCCAATTATCGAGAGATAAGCCTTCTTCACATCGCATGCAAGGTCCTCTCTACCGTATTGTGTGAGGGTCTGAAACCGTAGGTGCATAGCCTGCTTGGTCCCTATCAGTGTAGTTTCAGGCCAGGGAAGTCAACGATAGACCAGATCTTCAGTTTATGGCAGAAGCGGAAGTGGCTAAAATGGGTCTGATGGTTAATGAGGGCAAACGAAGGACATGCTGTCATCAAGTAGGTGCACGCAACATCGACGTCTCGGACAGAGAATCACTCTAGACAGCAGAAACTTCGAGGTAGTCAAGGACTTCGTCAACCTCGGCTCCGATGCAAATAGGAACAACGACACCAGTACCGAAATAAACGCAAAATTACTCTTGCCAATCGCTGTTTCTTTGGGCTCAAGGGGCAATTGAGTAATAAAGCTCTCTTTCGAAGCACTAAGCTCGCTTTATACGAAAATAACAGCTTGATCATCCCAGTCCTACTCTATGGTGCAGAACCCTGGACGTTACCAAAGGCTGATGAGGAAGCCCTTAGTCTTTCCGAGAGAAAAGTTGTTCGTTCGATTTTTGGTCCTGTTTGCGTTAACAACATCTGGGGTAGAAGATGTAATGACGAACTCTATGGGCTGTACGGTGACATGCGCCTGGTCAGGCATAGTCGACTACAAAGCTTAAGATGGCTAGGCCATGAAGAGCGTTTGTACACCACTGCTCTGGTCCAAGAAGTCTTCGAATCAGAGCCATTGGGACGACGCAATAGAGGACGAACTAGGCTGAGGTGGCGCACACGAGTGGAGAAGGACCTCAACCAACTTAGAGCGCGCAACTGGAGACATCTGGCGAAAGATCGTGCTGGCTGGAAAAGCATGTTGGTTGAGACCCAGGTCTGCCCTGGTCTGTACCGTTGCAAGAAGAAAAGAATATGTTGAGTACCTTCCTTTGGAGAAAGTGTGACGTGCACCAACACCCAAAACTGTTTGTTGGCCTTGTTGAAGTGAAGCCCTTGTATTTGTCGAGAAGTGATACATGTAAATGTCATATTGAGAATGTTAGACGGTAAAGAAACACTGAGCAAGATTGTTGCATTTGCTTGAAGAAATGTTATCCCTAGACGGGTTGTGTTGCTGGGACCTCAACATAGTGGTCATAGACTAGAGAAGAATATAACGAAGAGAAGCTTGTAGAGGATAATAATAATAATTGTTGGCGCGACAGTACACAGAAGGACCAGGGCCTAGCTTGCTCATCAACTTCTCGTCTTGTGCGCGCTACTGTTCTAACACGACTAGAAGGGACAAACAGTTTCTTCCGACTCCGAACGGCGAAGTTTGAGAAGCTATCTTAGACTGCTATTTGTCTTTGAAGAAGCTTGAAAGAGGTGGTGCCGTGAAAAATTCGAGGTGTTCAGCCGGGAATCGAATCAAGACCCTTCGGCGTGTGAGGATACTAATAATAATTAGATGGCGCGGCAGTCAATAAGGGGGCCAAGGGCTAGCTTGCTCATCAACTACTCTTGTTGTGCGCGCTACTGTTATTTTTAACGGCTCCAAACGGCGGGGTTCGACAAGCTTTTTCTTAGACGAATTGTAGAAGATATTGAACAGAAGAAAGAATTTAGCTTAGATCGAGCTTAATGTGACATTTTATATGACTTGGGATATACCCAAGGGTTAAGTATAATGCTAATTTCTGATCTTAAGATTATAAGATCTCCTTGCAGCTGCTAGATAGGATTCAATAGCGAACGATATGAACGTTGCCTTATATATTTCGGGATTGGGCAGGCCGAGTGTTGCAATCTGGCAACTGCTAGCTCTATCGTAAACTTTGACATTTTTGACGTTATGCTCAGAACGTTTAGACATACGAGCGCTATTTGTGTTGCTTACAGTAAATTCATCTCGCCTAAAATATGGAATTAAATCGAGGAAATTTTTGTGCGATTATTTTTTACAAATTTCGACGTGGATTAACTTAACAACAGTGCATCAATGGACTTTATTCAATTTTTCGATGAAGCTCCATCAAGGAAAAGTGTTTATCGATGGTATGGTGAATTAAACCGAGGTCGTAGTTCACTCCAAGACGAATTTCGCGAAGGTCGTACAAAAGCAGCTGTTGTTCCGGAAACCATTGATGCTGCCCGCCAACTGATATTGCAAGATCGTCATATCTATCGAGGGAAGATGCGTCTATCGTTTGATTGAGACAACCGTAGGCATTAGTGGGACCAGCATATATTTAATATTGCATGAACATTTATTTAATAATTTGTTCCCACACAATTTGTCAATCGCTGAAAAAAAAGCTCGTGTCGATTGGTCGAAAGAAATGCTCCAAAAGTACAATCGCTGTGCTTCGAAACACGTCTATAACATCGTGACAGGTGATGAATCGTGGATTTATGCGTACGAGCCCGAAAGTAAGCAGCAGTCGACTATATGAGTGTTTCAAAATGAGCCAAATGCAACAAAAATTGTTCGCGTACGATCCACATCCAAGAAAATGGTTGCCTGTTTTTTGGAAAAACTGGACATGTCGCAACCGTACCACTATAACAACGCAGAACAATCAGTTGTGAGTGGTACAAAACCATTTGTTGGAAAGTTGTGTTACAAGGAATCAGGAAAACCAACCGCCGAAGACGGATCACTCTTCACCACGACAATGGGAGTTCTCACATATCGGCTCGAACAACTGCATTTTTGAGCAGTCATCCGCCGATTTGATGAGTCATCCGCCGTATAGTCCCGACTTGGCACCGAATGACTTCTTTTTATTCCTGTACGTAAAAATTAAAATAAGATGTCAAGAATTCAAGAATTTTCCGGATTACTTGCTTAAGTAGGAATGCCCACCCGTTCATTCAAGTTTAGAGCTTCTTCTTCAATCGGCTCACACGAATGTGGAATGCTCTTTCCAGTTAAATTGCCCTTCTTATTTCAATCCACAGACATTACAATACAATGTATACCGATAACTCCTTTGCGTGGGGTAACCCTTCTTTGTGCACCGGTTACTCCTTACCCTCTCTTCCTCTATAACTTTGGCCCGTGCTGTGACTTAATGCCGGCCACATAAGGAAATCAAACAATCTCTTTAGCGCCCACCAATTATAAAAGAAATGTACTTTACTCATTGGTATTATTCCAGGAGAGAAGATCTCGCCTATGAGCTACCTTACTGATGAGGGATGACCAGCTGGGTAGCCGAAACGGAGGACCTCAAAATTAATACACCCCTTTATGCAGAAGCTAACGCACAAATTTATGTCGATAATAAATTCAAAATCTGTGTGCTCTACAAGGAGGACTCAATTAATATCAAAAAATATTCAAACACTCCAAAAACTCACGACAGCAATCGTGACCAAATCAGACGAAACTCCATCATCTTGCAACTTTCGTTTTAGCCCTCCCTCATCGCTCCCGCTAAATCGGCACACTTCAACTCAACGAATTCAAACCCTCAATTGAAGTCGTACATTGTCAACCTTCCCGGCACAGTACTCTCTTGACAGTATATCCAAACAAATTGCATTCAAAAGGCGGCACTCATTGCATTCTTCACTGCCACTGACACAGAACCGTGCGCAGACCCGCCACCAGAACACGCGGTGTGACACACTCGCGGGACAAATATCTCACCATTATTGGCACCCCCTGTGATTTAGGATTTGTGCCATTTGACCAAATCAAATTGTCGTCTTCCGGCATTCGGCCGACCGGGTACACGATAAAAAGGAGAAAAATGTTAACACAACCACTGAACCACTGAACAGCTTCTAGCACAACACCAAGTGCCTGAACCGTGAGTCAACCTTACACCAATCACCGAGCCGCCACCCGCAAACTCGTCGTCCGCCTTCCACCAGCCCATCAACCGCAATGGCGCGTTATTCGCCGGCGACTTGTCCTCCAGAACCCAGTGTCTGGGTCCACAAGCTGGCGGTACAAATATTCGTGATTCTTGATAAGAATCAGAACCAAGTTCAATTCAATTGGCATCGAATTCCCCTGTCGGCCGCTCCCCCGCACCACGGCAGGTCGCCCTTCTTGCCGTGGCTGTCGCTGGATTATGCAGATTTTGTCTCTTCCTCTGTCCCAGTTCTGGAAAAGGTACAGGAACCGTCAGAGGAATGGGAAAAATTATGTCCCGGCAATTTGTTGCCTCCCAGCGGACTTGTCGGATGATGAATTCCTCCGGGAGTGTGAAGATTCCTTTGGTGCCGTCGCTACGAACACGTCGCCTAATCAGGTGCGAGATGTCATGCCCGACAAGCGCGCGGAATTCTCCACACACCGCAACAAGGTGGTCAATTCCTTAATTGGCTTCGATAAGTTTCAAGATCAAGAAGTTGCCACCCGAGGAAGTGGGCTCAGAACACCTGAGCGCCTGAGCGGTGATGGCGGCCGCGGCACTGGTGCCGTTGCCACACAGATGGTCGTCGCTATGAACTCACATGGGATCATATCGCACGCTTTGTCGAAGGCCACAGCTAGTCGGCTGCGGTAGCGAGTGTGCACCGTCCGGTGGACGGGTGCTTTTGCCGGGAAATTATCAGATGATTTGTTAAAGCAGTTCGCTAATGGTCATTTAGGTGATATTTTCCGCACCACTGAGTTTCCCCGGGCGATATGATCCTGGTTATTAATACGCGGCCGTGGTGGCCGTATATGTCGACGACAATTGTTTCGGTCGCAGGCGATGCGCGGTGGTGGCGATGTGACTTCCGAGCCGCTGCTAGTGAACCTGATCATCTGCTGGCGAGAACCAATTACGGGCCGTACTCATGTTTGTTTCGGCTGAAATAAGACCTTTGGTCGACATGTGTATGCTAATATTATTGCGCTGCAGGACACCGTGGTAGATATGCTCAGGAAGTGCCCTGAGAAAGAATGGAAGCCCAGGCGATGCAGCGCTAGGTCCGTGACGGATTTGTTTTCGGTGATTCCTAACAGCTCAACGAAAGCAGACTCTTGTAAATCAATCAAAATGGTGCAGGATGGCTTTGTTACAATGATGAGTCAATGTTCAGATTTTGCAAGTTTTATCTGCAACTGCGAGACTTGGTGTTGACTACTCACGTTTGGCCATGTGACGGCTGAAGGAATGAAATAATAATAATAGTTGTTGGGGCAAAAGGGGACCAGGGAGTACCTTGCTCAGCAACTACTTCTGTTGTGCCCGCTACTGTTCTTTCCCAAGTAGAAGGGACCTACAGTTTTGTGCCCACCCTGAACGGCGAAGTTTGAGAAGCTTTCTTAGACAGCTATTACTCTTTGAGTATTGTCAGCAGCTCGAAAGAGGTGGTGCCGTGAAAAATTCGAAAAATTTGTGTTGAGCTAAGAGTCGAACCTAGACCCTTCAGCGTGTGAGCGTTGCACTCTACCCACTACGCCACGGCGACCACTACATACCGTACGAAAATGAAATACGTGAGCTTAATCCCTTCTCTGATTCAATATCAGAACCATGCAATAATCTGTTGTCCACTAAAATATGAAAGACAATACGGAAAGTCTATTTCTCCTGCTTCACAAACGACAGTCTCTTCGCAGATTTTGAATCCATCTACTTGAGCATCGAAACTGCTCGAATAAAAAGACGGTAGCAAAAACAGGCGTCGGGCGAAGTCTATCATATGAAAAAATGGACACAACTGCAACTGTTTTGTCCTTGCTTTAAATTTGCGTTATTGAATTTGGCTTAAATGTTTGCTGTGGAATTTCTAATGAAACTGACTGATCGTTCACAAAAAATAATTAAACACGGCGCCAAACGATGAAGCACAGTGCTCAACAACGCCCAACAGCACGATTCATTCGCCTTTGTGCATTTCGTTTCCCCGCGCTTTCATAATAGTATCATAGAGTAAGCAAATTTGTAGTCCTTTAATGAAATTATTTTTCAATAGAGCGCAGTTCATTAAAGTTATCAGGAAATATTGACTTCCCCCCACCAGCGGTCAGGAGCCAACATTTTTCTGTTTAATAATTAAAGCAAACATTGATTCTTTCATAATTTTATGAAAGAGTCAGTGTTTGCTTATAGCTTTGTCCTCTTCTTCTTCTTGATGTGGGGCTACAGTCCGGGGTAGACCTGAGCCTCAACCAACATGCCTCTCCAGCCAGCACGAGCTTTCGCCAGCTGTCTCCAGTTGCGCACTCCAAGTTGGTTGAGGTCCTTCTCCACTTGTGTGCGCCACCTTTGTCCAGGTCGTCCTCTGTTGTGTTGTCCCAATGGCTCGGATTCAAAGACTTTTCGAGCTCTACATGGTCTAAGTGTTGTATTCGTAGACACTTGACCAGGCGCACGTCGCTGTACAGCCCATAGAGTTCGTCGTTAAATCTTCTTTTCCAGATGCCGTCAACGCAAACAAAATTTCGATATTACATAGCAGTAGCAATAATTTCTACCGGCAGTCTTGTGTTTGGGGCTTACTACCTCAAGGTTATTTACTATGAGAAAACGTACCTTCAGCCCAAAGAATTTCTCTATTTAGATTCAAAGTCGTGAGCCAGGATAAGGAAGAATGTCTTATAACTCTTTTATGTTGCACGTCAAGCAATGGTCGCGTGACTTTTATAAAAGCAGGATATCGCTCGTAGTCACGGTGATTTTTAGCGTCGAAGACAAAGAGCGACTTACTTGTTTATCAGGCGGATGAAATATAAAGGGTCTGAGCCATGAGCAATTGCTGCCTTCCATCGGTGACGGTCCTGGGCACGCCGCTTGTAGTCATCAGCGCCAAGTAGTCTTACATCCGCGGTGACTTGGTCCTTGTACCAGAGGTGCGGTCTTCCCCTCCTTCCCGAACCAGGAGGCTCGGATTCGAAGAACTCCTTTACTGTAGCGTTGTTGTCCATTCGCTCGATGTGGCCGAGCCAGTGTAGTCGCCGGAGACAAAGAGCGACTTAATAATAATAATAGTTGGGAAGCGCTACAGTCCACAGGGGGGCTAAGGTCTAGCTGGCTCATCAACTAGTCGTGTTGTGCGCGCTACTGTCCTCTCACATGAAGAAGGGACCTACAGTTTTTGGCGACTCCGAACGGCAAATCTAAATAACCGTAGACAGTTATTACTGTCAGCAGCTCGAAAGATGTTGTTCTGTGAAAAATATGATGTCTTTAGCCGGGAATCGAAACTGGACCTTCTACGTGTACTGTCGCACTCTACCCACTACCCCACGGCGGCCACCAAAGAGGGTCTTGACCAGCAGAAAAGTATGAAGAGGCGAAACTCTAAGTTAATTCGCGGAACGTTGGGAGTGACTCGCCAACCAACTTCCGTTTGGTTAATTATATTGGGATATTTTCAAAAGCAAAGAAGTTGTAGGCCCTACGAGTTGAAACCGAGAAATTATCGAAACGCAATTTTTCAACTCGAACCTGCTTCGTGAAAAATATTAAAAGAAGGGATTTATGGATCTTCACTAAAGATGAAAATTGGGTATACTACGATAATCCAAAGAAGACAAATATAAACCGGTTCCATCATCGTCTACATTGACGCTAAAGAATTACATCGACAGTTCAAAAGTTATGGCATGCGACAATGGATGTGGCGCACGATGAGCTGTTGAAACCGGGCGGAACCATTATTGGCATACGTTGCTGGCTACAGCAAATTCGATTGACCGGTTCATTACTTGAAAACGCCCAGAAACGACCTAGAGTTGTGAAAAGGTGATTTTGCAAAATGATAACGATTCTACTTAAAAACACTGAAATGAAATTTCCTATCCCACAAGTGAGACCTTGTTCCTTCTGACTACTGGCTTTTTCGAAAGATGTTCAACGATGTGACTACCATCAAGGTAGTAGGTAATTAATAATTATTGGCGCTACAGTCCGAAGGGGGACCAGGGCCTAGCTTGCTCATCAACTACTCGTGTTGTGCGCGCTACTGTTCTCTCACGAGTAGAAGGGACCTACAGTTTTTCGCCGACTCCGAACGGCGAAATTTGAGAAGCTTTCTTAGACAGTTATTACTCTTTGAGTGTTGTCAGCAGCTCGAAAGAGGTGGTGCCGTGAAATATTAGAAAAATTGGTGTTGAACTGGGAGTCGAACCTAGACCCTTCAGCGTGTGAGCGTCGCACTCTACCCACTACGCCACGGCGACCACAGTAGGTAATTACAAGAGAGTTAAAAAAGAGTCGCTTCCGAAGGACGATAATTTGAGTGAATTAGTTTTTACGTTTTCTCGTTAAAACTAAATTTTATACTCGCGAAAGATTTTTCTATTTAGCCCTTAGAAGTCTCTGCAACTGCGAATGTAACTGTCGTACGTTGCTTCTTTCGTCTATTAGCAAATATTTGAAACAACTTTCAAGTCCCCTCTCTAGAACAAGAAAACCATTTACATATTCTATGCGAACAGAGCTAATTAAAATCCAAGTCAAAATCAATTTTGTCAGGGCCAGTTCTGTTGCCTTTATTTAAGATTTCCAACGTCTGAGGTTGCTACTGAGAATACCAATTGCAATTAGAAACGGCGCCAATTACAAGAAAAGTCCTTCTGCTTTTAATTTCTTCCTGATTTCTTTTTCTGTTTTTCTGTTTTCCTGTTTTCTTCCTTTTTCTTTCTTTTTCCGGGCGCCAGTGGCAGCAGCCAATGACTAATAATGTCGCACAAGTCTATGTCCAACTTATGTGAAAAACGTGTGAACAAAGGAAATCTTCGTTACAGAGTTAACACACAAAGTGCTTGTTTTTTTATGTAGTTCGAAAAACGAATGTCAGTCAGCTGTTAGCGAGAGTAGCCCATAAGAGAAAAATTAAAATTTCTTGAAAGTATAAGTTTATTCTACAAACCAGCTATTTACTTCTATCTACAATTCTTTTGAACTTCTCCTAGTGGTCGATGAAGATCATAACTTGTAAACCGTTTCAGAGTTCGCCAACACTGAATGAGGGCCAATGATAGTTGTAACGTCAAATAATGCGTCAACTCTCTTGCTTGTGCAGGTCATATAAACTCCTCTTTTGTCAATGTGTCTCCGCGCGGCTTCGTTCAGAAGAAGAATCAGGATCCTTAACTACATTATCTTTTTCGGACCTTTAAGACGTGTTTCTGTAGTGGGTAGAGTGCGACGCTTATACGCCGAAGGGTCTAGGTTCGATTCCCAGCTCAACACAAATTTTTCGAATTTTCTTGCCATTACCTCTTTCGAGCTGCTGATAACACTCAAAGAGTAATAAGTGTCTTAGAAAGCATCTCAAACTTCGCCGTTCGGACTGTAAAAACTGTAGGTACCTTCTACTCGTGCGAGAACAGTAGCGCGCACAACACGAGGTAAGCCCTGGCCCCCCTTTGGACTGTAGCGCCAACAATTATTTTTATTATTAAGACGTGTTTCATTAGAAACCTACAAGAGGCTATGTTGGGTATCGTTACTTCAATTCTCCACAGTCGCAATACAGGAAGATAAGTCACCATCTTCAACATTCCGTTGTATGATATACCAGGTATGAAGTTAGCGTCAAGATACACATGTATCGATAAAGAACATTTGTTGTGAACGAGTCCTTACTTTTTTTTGCTTGTTTGCTATGACATCTGTAAAAAGTATTTAGTATACTTCAAGTCATTGAACAGACAACATCGTATTTTCCATCGTGTTAAAAATGTCGAATTTTGTATCAGAAAGTGATGATTTGCGGAAAGCATTAATTTTGGGTTTTCATTTGAAGAAAAGTGCTGCAGAGTCGCATCGAATGCTTGTCGAGGCATATGGTGATCATGCTCTATCCGAACCAACATGCAAAAGATGGTTTCAACGGTTCAGAAATAATGATTTTTATGTGAGAAATGAAGAACGTGGAAGACCACCAAAAAACTTTGAAGACGCCGAATTGCAAACGATATTGGATGGAGATGACACTTTGAGTCAAAAGCATATGGCAGCAATGTTGAATGTTGCACAACAAACAATTTCTGACCGTTTGAAAGCTATGGGAAAGATTCAAAAGTGTGAAAAAATGGGTGCCACATGAATGAAAGACAGCTGGAAAACCGAAAAACCACTTGTGAAATTTGGCTTCAAAGACACGAAAGAAAATCGGTTTTTCATCGGATTGTTACTGGGAATGAAAAATGGATTTATTTTAAGAATCCTAAACGAAAAAAATCATGGTTTAATCCGGGACAATCATCAACATCGACTGCAAAACCAGATCGATTCGGCAAGAAGAAAATGTTCTGTGTTTGGTGGGACCTGAAAGGTGTGCTGTACCACGAGCTCCTAAAACCTGGTGAAACCGTTAATACTGATCGCTACCGACAACAAATGATCAATGTGAACCATGCATTGATCGAGAAACGACCAGAATGGGCCAGAAGACACGGCAAAGTAATTTTGCTCCATGACAATGCACCTGGACACAAAGCAAAACCGGTTCAGGATACAATCAAAACACTTGGCTGGGAGCAGCTATCCCACCCGCCGTATTCACCAGGCTGGACTCCTTCCGACTACGACTACTACGGCTGAGCATTGGGAGAAAATTGGGTGTCTGATTGGTTTGCTTTAAAAGCCGAACAATTTTATTGACGTGGTATTCACAAATTGGCAGAAAGGTGGTCAAAATGGATAGAAAACAATGGCCAATGCTTTGAATAAAATGTTTTTACTTTCACATTAATAAATATTGTTTTATTTTCAAAACAAAACGGGTTTACCTGGTAAAGAAGAAATGCATTTTCTTCCACTAAGACTATGCCACGTCTCAAAACTCGTTGGTTACCACGGACAAATAGCACGAAATGGGTTTTCAATTCCGTCTGCACCACCCGTTTTTTCCAGATCTGGCCTCTAGCGACTTCTACCTCTCAAAAAGACCTCTCTCAGATCTCAAAAAGATGCTCGCCGAAAAATAAATATGGCTCGAATGAGGAGATGATCGTCGAAAGTGAAGTCTATTTCTATATCTGGTATGTACATCCCGCGCAGCAAAACAAAACGGAAGTTCGTCAACACGAACTCTGCAACAGCGACGCCTACAGGAGTGTCCATAAAAAACTACTTGTCTTGTCCACAAACTTAAGCACGGCACAAAAAGGAATATATTCCCACTGACCTCATTTTCCATGGAATTCAGCATTCTGGTAGATTCTGCAGTTACACAAAAGCACGCAGACTCCATTCTCATCTGCTTTGCCCCAGTAACTTTAAATACCTTCCCGTGACCCTTGACGTGATCAATGCTACTTGCCGACAGAACTAGAACAAAGAGTTTCTCTGCTGCAAGCCCTGCTTCTTCACCAAAGACCGTGACCAACGCCGTTCGCACGGCCTATTCTCGGGTACCTGTTACGTACTTTTGAAATCTCTATTCCATTTTGAGGCAACAGGTTGACACAGAGCACAGGGCCGCAAGTTATTAATGTCCACACGATTTATTCTGTCGGACTATCCCCATTCTCGGCCACCTTGCTGCTCTGTCGGCAACACAATCGCTCCAAATGCGGAAACCGCATCCAAAGTCCGAAACAACTTAATGCCAGCCACAATACATCAAAGGGAAATTGTAATGTTATTAACTGGTGTATCATTTGGTAATAATAATAATAAAGTCAAGCCCGGTGGAGGAGCGCGGTGGGGAGCGTTCGAGCAGTGGAGCACTCTGCGCTGCGACCATACAGCGATACAGCATCGACGTCGTCGAGATTTCTGTGAATCGTGACTCCCACATTTTAACCCTTAACCTGGTCCCATTGAAAGTCAAAGCTTCAGGGAGTACGATACGCGCACAGATCGAGACCAAAAAGCGTTCGGCAGCCGATGCAACCGTACTTCAGTGTTGCCTGGTAGACGACACTTCTTCTTCCCCGGCTTTGTCGAGCCCAGTCAGCCCGCTCAATTATTTATAATCCATGACAGTAAATTCTTGCCTGTCCATACGTCGATAAATCAAAAATTTTGAATTCAATGAAAATCACTGAGCGCGGTACAAAACTTTATTACGAGAGTGTTTTGTCTTGTGTTCGTTGCTGCTGATGGCTGGCGGGGAGTTTTTTTTTGGGGATTTCGGAGAACCCACACGATTTAGCTGCGGCAGCGCGATGCCATGATGGACACAGTTCGTGTGTGACTTCGCGGATCCGTTTTGGCAAGCCAACACAATCTGAGAAAAAAGTCAATTTTGTCGTCTTGAAGGTATTCGCAGAGGTAAAAAGTGAAAGGCTGGCCGGGATGAAGGTGGATTTCCTTTCCCTTGAATGCGCGTTGAGATCGGCGATGGCGGTGGCGCTTTTTTGACAGGCGATATGTTGATTTCCATGCTGAACACCAAAATGACGTTGCATTTGTTTTCTCGCCACTCAGCGGTTGTTGACGCGAAGACCGGGAGGAAGAATACGTTCTTAGACGTTGCCACATGTGAATCACTGAGCAGGTGATAAAAGGTCAGATTGAATCAAAATTTCGACACGACTCTGAGCCATTAATCAGTGATGTTCACGCTCGGTCACTGAATGCGCTTGAAGGCGATACCCATGTTGCAATGGGGACTAGAGGTCATAGAGTATGTAGGCGCAGGAAATTGAGAATTTCTCTAATTTGGGCAAAGTTGGGAAAATTATATTTGCAGGCCTACTTCAGACGGACTACATGATTATCTTCCGTTTACGAAGGGAGGTCAAGAATAAAGAAGAAAAGAGCATTATGGCCACTAACTCAATAAGTCCCGGGACTGACATATAGGGGGCGCCACTAACAAAAAAAAAAAAAGAAATGGATAAGAATCATTTCAGTGTTTATGTTTCCTATAAATAAAACGGATTTATCTTTTTAAGTGTTGCCACCTATGCGTCAGTCCCTGTACTTATTGAGTAATATGTTCTTTTAAGGCGTCTTCGAGAATAAAAACAAAATTGGGAAGCCTTACAGCCGTAGTCTGAGAAGCCTTCGAATTTTAAAAGTTGTTTCCTTATTAGGTGGAGGATGGATTTTCCTCTACTTAAGACTTCTTTCTTTATTTCAATTGCTTTATTCGCCTATAGATGCAATTGAGTGCTGACATATGGCTGTACATTTGTAACGTTTTGTTTTGGATGACTTGTAAAATGTGTAGCTCATGAATTTCCAAACATCCTGATGGAAAACCCTTTAATGAAGTTGCACGATTCGATGATATTAATTGCCTTCGCTCTCATATGTAACGAATTTCTCCGGTTCGATGTGTCAGTTCCTATGGCAAATGTCCCAGTTCAAGGCACCATTTTCATAACTCTTCCTCGTTCACAAAAATTAGTTTTGATAGAAAAAAAAGTGCTGAGTTACATAGAAACAACTTCAAAAAAAAAAAAAACGAAATGTTTGATGCACATTCTTTATTCTTGTAAAAGTGATTTGATAAATGGTCACCACAAGACTAACCAAAGGTTGATGTCAACTGTAGGACTCATGCAGCTTCTGTCCCTTTCTCCAGCTTGTCTGATAACCGTTTTGTTGTTATATTCATGCGTCGTAAAGTCCCTCATGCCGCAAGGTACAAAATAAATTCATGTAAAAGTATGAAGTACGGGGCGTTAAGTGACATAGATTTAAGTCAAAGGAATCCATTGTTTGAAGGTATTCTGACGCACGTTGTTCACTTTTAATAGAAACCCTTTCCGTATAAATCTGTCTTTCACAAATATGATTTCTGTATTGTGCACAACTGAACCTTTCTTGGGAAGTACGTCTTTTTGCTCTATTCTAATACAAAATTGCCAAATATCTCCCTTCCGCTTTTTCGCTCTTCATTCAATGCCTCATAAAAAGTGCTACAGTGATCGGATTTAGTTCAAATATGCGCCTTTTTGTTCGATAATCTGTTTCTATCTAGACGGCAACTTCATAATACCCACCTCCCCTCCTTATTTGCGAAGAACTCGGACAGCCACTTTTCACAAGCCTCTTTTGAGGTCCACTTTCACCAACGGCATTCGCCATGGACAGGAATAGGTGGTAATCACTTGGCGCTGTGTCTAAGCTATATGGTGGATGCAAAAAAACCTGCCATCCGATCTCCCGGAGCTTCTGAGGAGTCATCAACGAAGTGTGTGGTCTGGCGTTGTCCCGGTGGAACACTACACCCTTCCTTTTGACCAATTCTGGATGCTTCTGGTCGATCGCCTACTTTAAGTGGTTCAGTTGTTAGCAGTAGATGTTAGAATTAAGCGTCTGGCCATATGGGAGCAACTCATAGTGAATGAATTCCTTCCAATCCCACCAAATGCACAGCAAAACCTTCCTGGTCGTCAATCCCGGATTGGACACTGTTTGGGACGATTCACCGGCCTTCAACCACGCTTGATACTGTCACATGTGATCCATTTTTCGTCGCCAGTCACCATCTGCTTCAAAAATGGGTCGAGTTCATTCCGTTTCAGCAGCATATCGCAGGCGTTGATTCGGTCCAGAAGGTTTTCTTGCGTCAAATCATGCGGCACCCAAACATCAAGCTTTTTCTTGTATCCAGCTTTCTGCAGATGGTTTAAAATGGTTTGGTGACTAACTCCGATCTCCTGGGCGATGTCACAAGATGTCACATGCAGGCCTTACTCGATGATTTTCATGAATCGATCGGTATTCGTCGTCACAGGTCTTCCGCCGGCTTATCCATGGTGTCGTTTTTACCGGCTCTGAATCGTCGTATTCATACCTCCGCGGTTCGAAGTGATAGAGTACCATCCCCTAAGACCCCATTAACACGAGCTGGTGGAAGACTGCTCTGAAGCATCATACCAAGGACGCAAAAATAGAACACTAAACAACGAAAACCTACAAAAACTTGAAACAGTACACAAAACGTGTCAACTAATTCGAAATGTGTCTGTTGTGTGATGAGCATATGAACATCGTACTTTGTATCCACAGTCTTGAGTGTTTGTGCATTTTAACTGATCCCGTAACTTACATGAAGTAAAAATTTAATTTAAAACTCAACAATCGATGTACCCACGAATGGGACGTCAACAGTGGGCCAAGAAAATTGTGGCGGGCTACCCTGGTCCCTAGCTCGTGAAATTAACTTCTCTTCCTTTCTCTTTCGTTATGTGGCACTATTGTCCGAGATGGACCTGTGCCAAAAACAACAAGCCTCTCACGCCTGCATAATCTATAGCCAGCTTTCTCGAACTACGCACACCGAGTTGGTGTACGTTGAAGTGTAGTACAATAAAACCAATGAAAAGTTGAAATAAATTCTTTCTATTTGACACTCTCCGCGAATTTCATCCTCAATGTGATCGCGGCTTCAAGCAATGTAACGTGGATAGTGAAGTGTTGCACATAGATTTTAATCCAATTTTTCAGGTCCTAACCAACAAACTTTGTCAGAAATACCGGTACTGACCGTGAATATATCAAGAACAATATAATAAGAAAAATCGAATTAATCGGTTTCAGTCAACCATTTGGACAAGTTGCAAAAATTTATCAAAAATTGCAAATCAGGGGCATTTCAAAATGTAGCAAATGTTCTAAGTTATTGATGGAAATAGTTCCAAGAAAAATACTTCTTCTTGTGTTTTCTGTCCGTCGAAGAAAAATAAATTTTCTGATGTTGTAAACGTTGTTTACGAATTTCGACTTTAAAACCTGTGATATACCAGGTATACCAGGTAATGGGAAAGTAAAAACATTTTATTCAAAGTATTGGCCATTGTTTTTTGCACATTTTGACCCCCTTTCTGGGAATTTGTGAATACCACGCCAATAAAACTGTTCGTCTTTTAAAGCAAACCAATCAGACACCCAATTCTCGACCTCCTCGTAGGAATCAAAGTGCTGCTCAGCCAATGCGTGTCCCATCGATGAAAACAAATGGTAGTCGGAAGGAGCCAAGTCTGGTGAATACGGCGGGTGGGGTAGCTGCTCCCAGCCAAGTGTTTTGATTGTATCCTGAAATGGTTTTGCTTTGTGTCCAGGTGCATTGTCATGGAGCAAAATTACCTTGCCGTGTCTTCTGGCCCATTCTGGTCGTTTCTCGATCAATGCATGGTTCAAATTGATCATTTGTTGTCGATAGCGATCAGTATTAACGGATTCACCAGGTTTTAGGAGCTCGTGGTACAGCACACCTTTCTGGTCCCAGCAAACACACAGCATTGTCTTCTTGCCGAATCGATCTGGTTTTGCATTTGTTGATGGTTGTCCCAGATTAACCCATGATTTTTTCCGTTTAGGATTCTTAAAATTAGTCCATTTTTCATCGCCAGTAACAATCCGATTCAAAACCGATTTTCTTTCGTGTCTTTGAAGCAAAATTGCACAAGTGTTTTTTCGATTTTCCATCTGTCTTTCATTCAATTCATGTGGCACCCATTTTCCACACTTTCGGATCGTTCCCATAGCTTTTAAACGGTCAGAATTTGTTTGTTATGCAACATTTAACATTGCTGCCATTTGCTTTTGACTGAAAGTGTCATCTCCATCCAATATCGTTTGCAATTCGGCGTATTCAAACTTTTTTCGTTGTCTTCCACGTTCTTCATTTCTCACATCAAAATCATTGTTTCTGAACCGTTGAAACCATCTTTTGCATGTTGCTTCTGATAGAGCATGATCACCATATGCCTCGACAAGCATTCGATGCGACTCTGCAGCACTTTTCTTCAAGTGAAAACCCAAAATTAATGCTTTCCGCAAATCATCACTTTCTGGTACAAAATTCGACATTTTTAACACGATGCAAAAATAAGATGTTATCTGTTCAATGACTTGATGTATACTAAATATTTTTCACGAATGTCATAGCAAACAAACAAAGGAAAAATAAGGGATCGTTCACAACAAAAGTCCCCTACCGATACATTTGTATCTCACTTCATACCGGTATACCTGGTATAATGCTTCACAAAAGTCGGCGTGCCAAAATTGAGAATTGAACTATAAGCACTTCAACGACAAGTGGTTGTAACTAGACGTAGTGGAGGCACAACGCCGGCACACATAATGTAAGATAGAATTTGGACTTCGAACCATCCCGTTTTTGTAATCCAATTTGTCAGAACAAAGCGATTAGTACAACGCAACAGAGGACGGCCCAGACTAAGGTGGCACACACAAGTGGAGAAGGACCTCACCCAACTCGGAGGGCATAACTGGAGGCAGCTGGCGAGACACATTGGTTAAGGTCCAGGTCAACTCCGGACTGTACCGCCATACAAAGACGAAATTGGTACTCATCTGGCAATAACTGGCAGAAACTTTGTTCTTCAGCCTCTAATATGAAGAAAAGTCTCCATTTACCATGTCTTATCACACACCCATTTTCACCCACTGATCGTTCTATCTTTTTCGCAGATCTACTGATTTCTGCCCTGTATTGCAAGGTTGGATAAAATCAAAAAAACCCCACCACCAGTACATCGGCACACGACCGAAGCCATTTTCTGAGCCTCAGCTGCACGTCAAAGGAAAGGGATACGAACACCGCCGAACCTGCACCTTTCCTGGCCGCGATTGCACAACACCGCGAAAGGTAAATGTTTCGCCTCGCTCAAGAGCCGTCGACGTCACAGGCAGACCCAAAACAAATGTGCCAGCAGTTGTTGTCGAACCCCCAGCCACGACGACGTACCGGGTGTTTACATAGTGAAAAGCTCCCCAAATCAAAATTCAAAATCTACGATTCGGAGACAGTCGACCACAAAATGAACGACCGCCGCCGCCACCACCGCCGTTGCCGCCAAAACAAATGCCAGCGAAAACCAAAACAAACACTGGCCAGAATGTAGACCGGCAACAACAACACACATCCCTGCCAGCAGCAGCAACACCGCAAGTCAACATGTTACAATTGCGGAAAAGCAAAAATCCAACATGAGTCGACAAGCCCAGACAGCTTTGTTAATCCAATTGGCAACACAGGTAATAATAAGTTACCCACCTGTGCCCGAGTGTATGCGCTGTTTTCAATTAATCGACGACATAAGCACCATGACCGAATCGATAGCTCAAGATCTGCCCTCCCTCGGCCCGCGCCCCATTGCCAAGCCGGCGAAGTCGTCGCTCGGGAGCCGCCTTCGCTAAACAGAATTCGCCCAATAAATCGTAATTAATTAATGTCTCGGAATCAGCAGCAGTGTCGGCCTCCAAGATTCGGCCTAATCACAGATTTAGAGACACACCGCGCGGAAAATGTATCTCCGGAGCTGTGGCACAACCTGTTGAACTGATATCGCATCGCAGCAATCAGTAACACAGAACCCCTCGAACGGGGCCGAGCAGTGAGCGTTGCAGAGCACCCTGTGCCAGGATATGGCCACTCTGCAGCGAATGTGTCTGTTCGTCTGTCTGCTTGAATGTCCGCACTGATACAGATACGGACAACACAACTCATGTTGCAATCGAATGTGTCTCGAGGTCCCTGAGCGGCGCACCGATTGCGAGTCAGCCACCTCGTCGGCGGGGCAACGGGACGCGACGTCATTGTCGTCGCAGTCATCGTGTGGTGTTGTGATTTGTAGTATGGGGTTTTTGGGCAGATTTTAACACCGCGATTAGTGTCGCGCTTCGAAATCCAGACGCTTACGCGCGGGTGTCTGCAGCCACCACGCCGCGGCAATCCGCTCGTGGCCCGCCTCGCATGTGTCCCGCAGGTGGATGTGGTAATTATTTCGCATTTTAATTAATTTCTTTATCTGGGAGGGTTCGGCCGCCACTACGGGCGCCGCTGCTGTCAGCGGCGACTGTGGCGGCGTCGGCGTCGGGTCAGTGCATTTTAACACTCCACTTCAGGGCGGGAGATCAGCCGTTTCAGGGTTGCAAAATCTGTTCGCCGAACAACAATCGTGATTTTGAAAGTTGATTTTAGCGGTGTGCCTTGCCGGTAATGCGACAGAGTGCTGAGCGCTTTAGGAAAAGAATTCAGGCTTGGAGAAGCCGCGTTAACAGCGGTCTTCTGATTGCTTGTATATGACCTGAACTCCGCAAGGTGTGAATTGGGAGCGGGTGCCAGAACGTGGTCCTTAATTAACAGGTCCGCGGCGGAGCATACTGCCACCAGATAAGGGTCAGATCTCCAGGGAGTGGAGCGGTGACACGCCGCAATTAAACAGTGGCAGTTGGAACGAAACACATTTCCAAGACACTAGATTGTCGTTGATTCTATCCGCCAGTCATTCTGTGGGACCGTCGCTCGTGCATGTAAAGTGTCAGTGTTGCAAATTCTTTACGCTCAATGCAGCTTACTTTGAACGCTGTTGGTGGAGATTGAGGACTGTATCCGAGAAATCCACGAAGCAGTGCCAAAGTTTGGAATTTCTTTGGTCAAGAGGGAAACAAATCGAGCACATTTTGTTGTTGCCACTCTAGAACATCGGTTGGTACCAAAATGTATCGCCTCTGACAGTATTGTTTGCATTTAGAAGAGTTACAGTTTGCGCGAGGGATCTTAGACTTTATTTCGAAAGCGAGTTATTTTTCTGAAAAATTAGTTAACCTTGAAAAATGAGTGAAACTAAGAGCATCACTTTTACGTAGTTTACGAAGACAGTGCTTTAAACAGTAAATTTGATTTGGTCGATGTCTGAGCTAAACGTATTTGTTGGCCACCATGGCGTTGTGAGTTCAGTGCAATATTCACACACAGAAGGTTGTTCTTCTTGTGGCGCTACGATCAGGGGTGGACCTGGGCTTCAGGTTGCAAGTTCCTACCCCTCACAGGATCATTTTTGTCTTCAGTTTTCATTTATTTTCAAGGCTGCTAGTTCGGTCTCTGAACTGAACCCACCACTCCATCGACTTGCAGACAACACTTAAAGAGTACTAAGGGTCAATGAGAAGGTTTCGTAAAACTCGTTGTCCGGAGTCGGCAACAAAGTGTCTACTTTTCAGGGCATCCAGATAACAGATTTGGATTAATGCCATCACATGCCAGTTTGGCCTGTACAACGGGGTTTATTTCCCCAACAGTGGAAGATAACGCAAGAGTTGTTGCCATAGTTACCCATGAACCAAACTGAATACATACCTTAGCGATAGACAGTTCATGCTCCTGTGACTGTCAATTTAAATTCAATTCATATTTCCATGATTAATAGGTTACAGTCAGACTCGAAGACTGAAGATTTTTCTGCAGAAGATTGCGTTTTTGAATAATCTTCTAATGTATGCTTAGATTGTTTTTGAAAACTTTACAGTGACGATTTTTGATCTAACTAAAATTAAAAGGAACTAAAATGAAGAGTTAATTAAATATTTGTGGCCATCGTGCTGTAGTGGGTAGAGTCCGACGCTCACACTCAGCAGGTCTGGGTTCGACTCCCGGCTGAATACTGAAATTCACGGCACCTCTGCTGACAGCACTCAAAGAGTAATAACTGTCTAAGATAGCTTCTCATTCGGAGTCGGCAAAAAACTGTAGGTCCCTTCTACTCGGAGAAAAGCAGCCCGTACAAAACGAGTAGTTGATGAGCAGCCTAGTCTCTGGTCCCTCTGTGGACTGTCGCGCCATCCAATTACGTCGGTCGCCTTTTAAATTTGGAGATTGGGCAATGTGGCAACTGCTAGTGCTTAAGAAGGTTTTTTAGCGTCAAATCATGCGCCACCCAAACATTAAGCTTTGTTTTGTATCCAGTCTTCTGCAGATGGTTTCAAATGTTTTGGTGACTAACTCCCGTCTCCTGGGCGATGTCACGAGATTCCACATGCCGGTCTACCTCGATGATTTCCATGATTCGATCGGTATTCGTCGTCACAGGTTTTCGGCTGACTGGCTTATCCATAGTGTCGTTTCCACCGGCTCTGAATCGTCGAAACCATTCCTCCGCAGTTAAAAGTGATAAAGTACCATTCCCCAAAACACGATTAATCTCACGGAACGTTTCTCTAGCGGATTTGCCTGTAACGAAGGATAAATTTAAAATAGCGCGAATTTCGGCGTTAGTGAACTCCAGGTAGTCGTCGCGGCGTAGTGGGTAGAGTGCGACGCTCACACGTCGAAGGTTGTAGGTTCGTTGAGCCAAGTCCAGGAAGCCACGTCCGGCAAGCCAAGTCCGGCTAGTCAACGCATCGCATAGACAGAAAAAATACTCTACAGTGTCCCATCTTTTGTAAAAGGGTCGCAAAGGATTTTATTAAGAGCAATAAAATGCTGAGGGGATGTCCAGTGTACCGGAAGTACGTTTGCAGTCGTTCCTGTCTACAAAGAACGGGAAGCCCGCAAATTTCTTTCTGATGTTTGGGAGCATTCGTTTGATCAGTCTGCGTCCTGGCAACTCATGCCACCTCTGGTTGTTACGTCGAGAGACTCAAGTGTCAATGGATGCCCTGACAAAGGACCCAGAGTTCGACCTCTTTTGTTCCTTTTGCAGCAAGCTTATCGGCAATCTCATTCCTAGTGACCCCGTGATCTCCTGAGACCAAAACAAGTTTTAACAAATGTGTTCTGTCGAGCAATGAAGGAAAGACTTAACATACATTCCTGTACTATCTTCGAAGTGGATTGAGGATTGATTACCTTGGCTTTCGCCACGAACGCATATACTGCGCCCCTTACATCACGTCTTCATAATATAGTTAGTGGCCTCTACTATCGCAAAAGTTTCCCCTTTTAAGAACGACGCGAAACCACCGAAAGTGTTGTGAAGTCGAAAGTAGTCGTTTTTTACAAAGGCCCCAGTCCAGATCCGTACACCGTGTAGGAGCCGTCCGTGAAAATTCGTATGCATTTCTTCCTTGGCTCGTTTTTGGTCAGAATAAGTCCTAGACACATAGAAACTTTATAAACTTTGAAAAAGCGGTCCAGCTGGATTATTGATGTTCTCGCCCCCGACGGCACATGCGTGAAAGTAGGGTCAAAAGAGATGCGGTGCGTGAGGTCATCAAAGCTCCAGAACGAGTGGAATCAAAGACCACTTCTTCTAGTTGAAAGATGGGGGAGTTAACATTACAAAGTCGTTTAGGAGAAGAAGAACTTCTCGCACATGGTGAAATTAACTCACCAACTTGTCAACCCGGTTCTCATCAAAACCGAAAATCTTTTAAATCTTCAACCAAGTGTTCTCTAAGATCATAAATTGTGCCAAAAATTCAAAACCCTCACCACACGACTTTGCTTTCGTTCACCTCGGATTCCTCACACGCCCCCAGTGACTGACTGATTTCCTTCTTGGAATCGGATGTCAATTTATTCCCAGACCGCGTTCGCTTCCATATCTGAGTCATCCCAAGCACCCTGCACGATTCTTTTGAAATCTCCGCACAAATTCCATTCAAATCTCAATTCCAATTCGACTGGCCCAGGCCATCGGCGATGCGTCACTGGCAGCGAAATGAATTTATCATATCTCCTTCGAAGGGGGACAGCGACAGCAAATGCCCATTGCGAAAGCTTCCCTCGCACAGAACACGAGCGACGCGCCCCACCTTCTCTTGCACGATGTCAAGTCCATTCAACCTGATTGCGCACAACATGAATTCCACTTCATTTTGGAATAATTCACCTCCACCTTGGGCGAGTGGATAAGCAGACGTCGCGCGGTGCCGCCGCCACTGGTTGCACAGACAAGCCAACAGGTTCAGCATCCATCCCACGGGAAATCTCAATCCGCGCAGCTTCAACTTCAAGGGTAATAGCTTTATTGTCGGGCGCGGAGCATCCTTCGACCGACCAGCACATCGATTCAAGGAGACTTCGCCTAGGTCTAACTACCCCCTATTAAGATATTCGATAATGTCCAGTGCGGCAAAAGCTTCGGCTTCAGACGGCGACGATAGTGGGCTTGGGCACGGTCATGCGAAGGAGACACGCTCTGCGCTTGGGCCCATTGCTCGGCCGACAGGGCATCTCACTCTGTCGGTGCCGCTCCGTCGCAGCCGCACGGCTTCACTCTCCGCGGGAATATTTGAATATGATAATCGCGTCGTGAAGTTGTCATTTTACAAATTTTAACACGGTGCTTAACATGGTCATAAGCGAGAAATAAAACGAGTCCAGCACATCCAAGGGAGATGCGCACTCGGCAGATTGCTGGAAGGTTGCTGGCCCCTTCCTGTGCCCGATGCCCGATGCGCGATGCGCGATGGACGATACCCGATGCCTGATGCCTGACGCTCGATGCCCCACGCCAGTGGCCCGAGATGCGCATGCAAACTGTATTGTCATTCAGAGGCCATGAAGTGGCAGTATCACTGCCACGGCCAGGATGACATTATAAACTTTCAGCTGCGACTGCCTGCGACTGTGGGACAGCGAGCTCTCAAAGTGAAAATAACAATGTCCAGGCATGTGCAGCTAGAGACAGGGCTCCCTGGCGCGGCGGCGCAGCGCAGCGTGATGAAGGAGACCACTCCGCGGAGGACCAGCGGAGGTGGCTTTGTCTTTGCCTACCTGTCGCAATGAGTGTGGTGGTGGCGGTGGCGGTGGCGAAGCATATCTACGCCACATGACTGCCTGTGCGGAGAGTACCTGTGTATACATGCAAAGGGATCCATAATCTCGTTCGCGTCCAGTGTCGTCCTCCAGCTTCACTCCGCTCCGATGCTTTATGAATTCAATTTAAGGAAAACGTGTCGCCGAAATGATATTTCTTTCGTGTTCCACGTATTTTTTATTAGTGTCATTTCGTAGGCATAAAAACATGTTCGGCGGAATGTTGGAACCATCACACCATCACACATGCGGTTGGCGAGCGCGCGGGGCACTTGCATTATGACATAATGTCAGTTCATGTCGTCGAAGACGAGTGCAGTTTCGACTTCGTCGTCGTCGTCGAGAACTCGTGACTTTTGAGTGTTTTGCATCCGGGGATCAGTTTCTGGGGGTCTGCTCCGTTGCGTCGTGTGGAACGCATTTTTCTTTATGGCCGGCCGTGAGGAATGTGGTGGCCTTTGGGGTTATTCTAAGGCTGATTGGACTGCGGTAATGACATGGAAATCAATGACAAGTGATCACTGATCTGGTAAATGTTTTCGAATGCGTGAGGGGAAAGTTTCTCGATTTTTATTGACGATTTTTGCCTTTCTGTGGCTTTTTTGTGTCTCTTCTTGTCCCACGTTTGGGAGTGCTACTGGCTGGAGTCGAACTGGGAAAGTGGGTGAGTGAAAACATGAAAAGCTTGTCAGGCTTCCGCTCGGTGACAACAGTTCGTGACACTAACCCTGGGAATACCTTACAGCTGTTGAAAAAATGCACTTAGCATGGAGTGCGATATTTGAAATTTTTGTTTGACAGGGGAACATTTTTAATAGGAAAGGACATTAATGAAAACAGAACTTTTGTGGAGGATGACTGCGGAATTTAAGGTCTGTGATATCTGCCTTTATTTGATGCACATCGGAATTCTCTAGCGTAAGCGTACATGAGTAACCTTACAATAAGCAAGAAACAACTCTCTTTCCATCTCCTCGCTTTACACCCGATCCAGGCGTGGTATTTTACAGGGAAGCACTCATCCCTGCTGAGTGTATTATTGACCATGAACGAGTAGATATGTCTGAGAGGGCATGCAACCATTAATCTTAAAACCAAGCTAACAACTGAGCTGCTGTAGCAAACGGACAATGCGCAGAATTGTTTAAGCTGGAGATGACCTGGTTGGACGCATACAACATCATCTGTAAGATATGGTCGAAGGAAACTATGCGCGATGAGTGAAATCTCAGTCGTTCGCTCGGTTCACAATAAAGGAGAGCTCCTTGACAGCGCCAATTATTGGAGGATCCGCCTTCTTAACGTTGCATACAATATCCTCTCTGCCGTATTGTATGAGCGCCTGAAACATTTTCTCCAAAACCTGATAGGTCCCTATCAGTGTGGTTTCAGGCCAGTGAAGTCCACGATAGACTAGATCGTTACATTCCGGCAGATCCTGGAAAAGACTTATGCACTTCCTAAGTCGACGATCATCACCTATTCGTTAACTTTAAGGCCGAAATGTATTGTGCATAGAGACGAGTTATACAGCGCCATGTCTAGTTTTGCCATTCCTAACAAACTCTTCAAATTGTGTAGGACGATGTTGGAGAACTGTCGCTGCTCCGTCAAGGTCAGCGACGAACTAACCGAGGCCATCAATATCAAGAAAGGTTCCAGGCAAGGTGACTCACTGTCACTTGACCTCTTCAACAACAGTCTTGAGAAGATGGTTCGTAGCTCACAAGTCAACACCAGATGAACGATCTTCCAGAAGTCAGTTCAATCGCTAGCTTACGCTGATGATATAAACGTGATTGGACGAACACAGCGAGCCGTCAGTGAGGCGTTTGCTGGAATTGAAGCGGAAGCGGCTAAAATGGGTCTTGCGGTAAATGAGGGCAAAACGAAGTACATGCTGTCATCAAGGAAGGACACAACATCGACGTCTCGGACGGAGCGTCAAACTAGGCAGCAGAAACTTCGAGGTAGTTAAGGACTTTGTCTACCTCGGCTCCGCTGTAAACAGAGACAACCACATCAATAACGAAATCAAACGCAGAACCACTCTTGCCAATCGCTGTTTCTTTGGGCTCAGGAGGCAATTGATCAATAAAGCCCTCTCTCGGAGAACTAAGCTTGCTTTGATATAACAGCTTGATCATCCCAGTCCTACTCTATGGCAGGGAAACCTAGACATTAATGAAAGCAGATGAATTAGCCCTCAGTCTTTTCGACAGAAAAATTTTACGTACTTTTGGTCCTTTTTGCGTTGATGGGATCTGGAGGAGAAGATTTATCGACGAGCTCTATGGACTGTACAGCGACATGCGCCTGGTTAAGCGTCTGCGGATACAACGCCTAAGCTAGCTAGGTCATGTAGAGCGTATGGACACCACTGTTCCGGGCCAAAAAGTTTTTGAATCCGAGTCGGATGAGGAAGCCCTTAGTCTCTTCGAGAGTAAAGTTTTGCGTACGATTTTTGGTCCTGTTTGGGTTGATGGCATCTGGAGAAGAAAATTTAACGACGAACTCTATGGGCTGTACAGCTACGTGCATCTGGGCAAACGTCTCCGGAAATAAGGCTAAAGATGGCTAGGCTATGCAGAGCGTATGGACATCAGTGCTTCAATCCGAGAAATTTTCGTATCTGAGTCATTGGAACAATGCAACAGAGGACAGCCTAGGCTGAGGTGGCGAACACAAGTGGAGAAGGACCCCAACCAAATTGAAGTGCGCAACTGGAGATAGCTGGCGAAAGATCGTACTGGCTGGAGAGGAATGTTGGTTGAGGCCTAGGTGCATCTCGGACCGTAGCGCCACAACAAGATGAAGAGGAGTAGCTATTCAAAGTATAAGCCCTTTCTTCTAGGTTGTGGTTCATTTTGCTTGCCATAAATTCTGTAAAGATTCCTGTTGTATACAGGAATTTTTGCGTTGTTATGTCACAATGGATGAAACATCTATCCACCGCTACACTCCAGAGTCAAATCGGTAGTCAGCGGAGTGGACAGCAACCGGTGAACCACGCCCAAAGCGTCCAAAAACATAAAGGTCGGCTGGGAAGGTTGTGTCATCCGTATTTTGGGATGTGCACAGAATTTTATTAATCGACTATCTTAAGAGAGGCAAAAGAATCAACAGCACATACTACAAGCCATTTGAAGGAAGGAACTGCAAAAAAGAAAAAACCGGTCCTATAGAAGAAGAAAAAATATTTTCCACCAAGACAATGCACCGTGTCACAGCTCATTGACTACCACGGCCAAATAGCACAGCTCTCAGGGACTCTGTTCCATCAGAAACCACTTTTTGTCGGTGGTGTGCTGACTTTAAACGTGGCCTAACAGACACCAACGTTTCTGAACGCTATGGAAGGCCAATTGACGTAGTTACACTTCAAAAAAGTCAAAAAAGTGCACAAAATCCTCTTGGATAACCGCAAGGTGAAATTGCGTGAGATAGCTGATACCTTACAGATATGAGTAGGCAGTGTGTACACTATTTTGCATGAACATTTGTCCTAAGAAATCTGTTTTCAAAATGGGTGCCGAAATGGGTGTCAATTGGCTCACAATGGACCAAAAGAAACAACGTTGGTCCTCTCTCGTTGCTTCTGAGAACTGTTTGGAGCTGTTTCGTCAGAATAAATAGTAAGTTTTGCGTCAGTATGTCACAGTGTATGAAACACGGATCCACCGCTACACTCCAGAGTCAGTCCATCGGCAGTCACCGGAGTGGGTAGCAGCCGATGAAGCACGCCCAAAATGTTCAAAAACACAAAGGTTGGCTGGAAAGTTAATGGCATCCGTATTTTGGGGTGCACACGGAATTTTGTTCATCGACTATCCTGAGAAAGGCAAAAGGATCAACAGCAAATACTACATGGCATTTAAAGGAAGGAACTGCACAAAAAAAAAAATGGCCCTATAGGAGAAGAAAAAAATATTTTCCACCAAGACAATGCACCGTGTCACAACTCGTTGACTACCACAGCCAAATAGCACAGCTTTCATTGCTTCCTCACCCACCGTATTCTCCAGTTCTGGCGCCCAGCGACTTCTACCTCTCTTCAGACCTAAAAAATATATTGGGCGGGAAAAAATATGGCTCGAATGAGGAGGTGATCGCCGAAACTGAAATAAATTTCGAGGCCAAGGATAAATCGCTCTAAAAAAAGATTATCGAAATGTTAGAGTGGCGTTGGACTCTTGATGGACTCTACCAGGTATACATATATAAAGTGAGCGTCAAGATACATATGTCTCGGTAGGGAATATTCGTTGTGAACGAGCCCTTATTTTTTTTGTTTTTTGTTTATTTGCTATGACATTCGTGAAAAATATTTAGTATACATCAAGTCATTGAACAGATAACATCTTATTTTTGCATCGTGTTAAAAACGTCGAATTTTGTACCAGAAAGTGATGATTTGCGGAAAGCATTAATTTGTTGTTTTCATTTGAAGAAAAGTGCTGCAGAGTCGCATCGAATGCTTGTCGAGTCATATGGTGATCATTCTCTATCAGAAGTAAAATGCAAAAGTTGGTTTCAAAGGTTCAGAAATACTGATTTTGATGTGAGAAAAGAAGAACGTGGAAGATCACCAAAAAAGTTTGAAGACGCGGAATTGCAAACGATATTGGATGGGGATGACACTTTGAGTCAAAAGCAAATCGCAGCAATGTCAAATGTTGCTCAACAAGCAATTTCTGACCGTTTAAAAGCTATGGGAACGATCCGAAAGTGTGGAAAATGGATGCAACATGAATTGAATGAAAGACAGATGGAAATCCGAAAAAAACTCTTGTGAAATTTTGCTTCGAAGAAACGAAAGAAAATCGGTTTAGCATCGGATGGATTTATTTTAAGAATCCTAAACGGAAAAAATCATGGGTTAATCTGGGACAACCATCAACAACGACTGCAAAACCAGATCGGTTCGGCAAGAAGACAATGCTGTGTGTTTGGTGGGACCAGAAAGGTGTGCTGTACCACGAGCTCCTAAAACCTGGTGAAACCGTAAATACTGATCGCTATCGACTACAAATGATCAATTTGAACCATGCATTGATCGAGAAACGACCAGAATGGGCCAAAAGACATGGCAAGGTAATTTAGCTAGATGACAATGCACCTGCACACAAAGCAAAACCGGTTCAAGATACAATCAAAAAACTTGGCTGGGAGCAGCAACCCCACCCGCCGTATTCACCAGACTTGGCTTCTTCTTCTTCTTGTGGCGCTACAGTCCGGGGTGGACCTAGGCCTCGACCAGCTTGCCTCTCCAGCCAGCACAATCTTTCGCCAGCTGTCTCCAGTTGCGCACTCCAAGTTGGTTCAGGTCCTTCTCCACTTGTGTGCGCCACTTCAGTCTAGGTCGTCCTCTGTTGCGTTGTCTCAATGGCTCGGATTCAAAGACTTTTCGGGCCGGAGCAGTGGTGTCCATACGGTCTACATGGCCTGGCCATCTTAAGCGTTGTATCCGTAGACGCTTAACCAGGCGCATGTCTCTGTACAGCCTATAGAGTTCGTCAGACTTGGCTCCTTCCGACTACCATTTGTTTTCATGGATGGGACACGCATTGGCTGGGCAGCACTTTGATACCTACGAGAAGGTCGAAAATTGGGTGTCTGATTGGTTTGCTTTGAAAGACGAACAATTTTATTGGCGTGGTATTCACAAATTGCCAGAAAGGTGGTCAAAATGTGTAGAAAACAATGGCCAATACTTTGAATAAAATGTTTTTTTTTTCCAATAATAATTAGATTGATGAATAAAGTCGAATTTTGTCTAGAAAATGTGTCCTGGAGTGATGTTTTCTGACGCAAATTCAAGTTGCCTGGATTTAAATCTTGAACAAGTTGAATTCTGATCATTATTAGGCTTAGATTCTCAAGAAAGTACAATGATAACAAATCGAATTGTCACGGTCTACGTCTACACTCTGTGCTTCAAAAACACAGCTGCTATAGTCTCTTCACTGCGTTCACGATGTGGTCGAGTACCATCCACTAATGGAAACCCGGACTGTAGTATCACATTAACAGAGAAGGTTTCAGTAGGTCGATTAGGTGCTCCGTAACTTCCTTGAATTGCTAGAGAAACATATATCGCAGAAAAATTTGGACACTCTGTTTCGGTTTAAGTCTTTCGATGAGGGTTCGTCAAGCGATAATAGTAAGGCAAATCGATAGCAGTCAAGCGTTATCCCTCAAGAAAACAAATTGAATATCAGAACCTCTCAAACTCCTTTTGTAAAACCATTTTTCTATTATCAGTAAGGCCTTAAGTTCCCTATCGGACACACAACTCTCCCAACTCTATTGTTGCCTCCGCTGCAATCCACACGGACCTTTCCTTTTCCTTTCCCCTCCGTGCCTTTGGCCTGCACTGTGACCTAAGTTTTGAATGTTCTGCCAAGAACCTGCATTTCTTGTCCACTTGCTTCATTTTCACTTTTTTCAAATGAGAATTCCCTTTCCTATCCCACATCATTTCACAGCTCACCAAAGAATTCCCATCCGCTCATAGCAAATACTGAAAAATGTTTAAATCTCTGCCCAGAGCGCATATTTTAACACACCAGCAGCTACTGAGAAGAGCGCAACAAGTATCTTCCTTTTGCCCAAAACAAAGCACAACCATTACTCGATGGACAACACGTCCCATTGATACGTCACCGACTTCCTTTATGTCATCATTTCAAAACTAAGTGGTCCCGCAGGATGATCCCGGGATGTGGGATGTGCGTGTATATAAGTCAGAGTCAACCGGCAGAACAACCAAACACCACCGAATCGCCGAAACAAATCAATTTTCCCCCGAAGACGTGTCGATAGGATAACAACATCCATCCCGTCGCAACCAGTTAGCGTGGCAAGTCGACCGCGAGCTGGCCAAAAGAGACAATGCCAACTGACTGCCACGCTGAGAATTTGGTCACTTTGGGCCCAGAAAATGCATCTCACCGACACACGGAGCGTGATCCTGAGCCTAAGTCTGAGTCGATGCGGTGCGCAACTAATTGACATTTTCTTAAAGAATTTATTGCGGAACGCAGACATTACTTATTCCCTTCGGAAAATGAATACATACGCGCAGACGCTGCTGGCAGGCGCAGAGATAACTCCCCCGAATAGGGCGGACAGACGACGACACCAACTTCAGCTCCACTACCAGGTCCAGCACCCGACGTGCCGGTGTTAGGTTCACATTAGTTGGCTGTCGTCGGCAGTTGCCGGTAACAGTCGGAGGGCACCCTACTGCCGGCTATTTAGAGATGTCATCGGAAGTTTACTGACCAGCGCCACTGAGCTGACACTGGCACTTAAGTGTCTCGCCCGGGCCCGCGAGTCGCGACCAGTGTGTGGCAGTCTTTCCTTATTTTGGTAGTGCCCCGACGACTGCAACTGAAGTGTGATTTGTATTTAATGGATTTCTACACCTATTTACGGACAAAGGAGCACTCTGGGGCACTTATATCAGTGGGAGCAGGTGGGAATGGTGTCCCTAGTCCGGCACCATCGCGGACATTGGCAGTTGGTGGTGACGAGTGCGAGACAACAGCGCGTACAGGTCTGCAAAGATCTGCCGGAAGGCTGATGGTAGTGAGAGGTGTCTCTGGAGAGGCTTGTCCTGGACGGTTTCTGCTCGGGAATGGTGTGAAATGTTCTGAGTTATGTCAATGCGGATTGGCAATATGCAAATAACGTCATCACACAAGCTCTTCGCGGTCTGCTGAAGGCTTAAATTGGGAGCTGCGGCTAGATTGACGGACAGCTAGGTTGTTAACTTTGAGAGGGCCCTCTAATCAGCTGTGTGCGCAGGAACTTCCCCTGAACAATGCACGGCCTCGAGTTATTACAGTTTATCAATTGCCTGTTCATTTGAGAATCATTCCTTCAGGGGAGAAAATCAAAATTAAAATGTTGTCTGTCAGCGGCAATTGACATCGACCCTGCGCAACCCGCAGAGTCCATGTACGGCACGTTCGTGTCTCCGTGGCGGGTACAGTGGCCAGAAGCCAAATGAATCGCGCCTCCTCCTTATCCACAAACTGCCACTTGGCAATAGCCTGACAGAGTTGTGGGGGAGGTCATGACCTGTCTGAAATTACCTTTACGTGCCTGCCCATTATTTATTTGCTGTTTTTTTGTGTTTTCCTCGTAACTCCGCCATCTATCTGCGGCCAGACTTCAGCCACATCGCCATCTCTTGGAGTGCACTGCTAGGTGAGATCGGCCACTGATCCGCTGTGCAGTGTGAGCGCGCGCTTTTGAACCCCATGAGCTAATTTAGATCCTCGACGCGTTAAGCGATCACTGTGTGTGCTTCCTTGAAGCGTTGTTGATGCCCCCTCCACGTCTCCCCTCCCTTCAGGAATTGTGTTTTGGACTTGAGTGGAGGAGGAAAATTTTCACGATCAAATGATCCAGATTATCGATTAAAACAGTACCGACATCACGACGAGCACCGAACAAATTGTGTTTTTATTACTTACGACTCACTTAGGGCGGTGGGAATAGAGATTGTTAAAGCCGCAGTGGGTATCGAGCCATCTCGTACCGATCGGCCGACTGAGTTGTGCTCTGAGAAAACATGTGATTCTAGACGGTTTTTGGGGTCAGAGAAGCGCTCCGATGTTGTGACGATGGGACGCCGCTTGCTGTTGTTCTGGAGATCAATGTCGGAAAGGTGAACAGAAGAAAGGATTGTATACGACTTATTGCTTCGTAGAAGAATTTGCTGTGCAAAAGTGGGTATTTTTGTTTTATTTTCAATTGTGACGCATGATTTGCTTTTAGGGGAGTCTTAAATGTGAAACAAATCCTTTGTTGTCTTATAGGCTTGGAAGTTTGTAAGTAAATGAAACAGAGTTGTTACGCTTCTTTTTTTTCTTTCTCTTATGGTGCTACAATCAGGGGTGGACCTGGGCATCAACCAACATGCCTCTCCAGTCAGCACGGTCTTTCGATTGCTGCCTCCAGTTGCGAAATCCAAGTTGGTTGAGGTCCTTCTTCAATTGTGTGAGCCACCTTATCCTAGGTCATCCTCTGTTGCGGTGTTCCAATGACTTTTCGAAAACTTTTCGGGCCGGAGCAGTTGTGTCAATAAGCTCTACATGGCTTCTTAAACGCTGTTCCCGAAGACGATTGAGTCGTTACGCTAGTCTTTCATAAATCACTTGCGACACAGATGGAGAAGGTCTTGTAGGGGCTGAAGCCTAAACTATCGATGAGCTGAAAACTCCAAATTAGCCAAAATTCCAAAGTGTCGAAATCAAACCCAGAGAGCATAGGACCACAACCCAAAATTAAATTGTTCGCTCTTGTCTTGAGCGACAACCTGCTTACCGAGGAATTTCGGTAACTCCTCCATCGTTTCAGCATCAGATGAAATTTTTGTGGAAAGAGCAAGTACGAGCATAGAAAAAGCATTGTGATAAGAAATTTGGCACGAAAACTCAGCTCGCGTAGGCAAGACATCTATCTGGCATAAACGGAGTGTTTCCGGCGCGGAGAATCCTTTGCAACTGTATATACGGTAGATGACAACGTGGAAGACCACGCCTGCGCTAGAGAGATGGCTACGACCAAGATAGCTCTAAGCCTTGTTTTTTGTCTGCTAGATGGAGTCGGCGAGCAACCCAGTTGACTGTAGAAGGCTGTTGTCCAGGAATGATGATGATGATTCGCAAATTGGAGAAATTTCCCAATATCGTCATACAAACAAAAATCAAATGCCAGTTTGCTTTAAAGGTAAGGAAGTAAGTGACTGCCTTGGCGCTACCATACGACGCAGGCCCCATGCACAATTTCAGGGCCGAAAACTTTAAATATTTTCACTACACCATCATGTGGCCGCCGTGGCGTAGTGAGAAGAGTTCGACGCTCACACGCCGAAGGTCTAGGTTCGACTCACACCGATTTTCACGGCACCACCCCTTTCAAGCTGTCGACAACATTCAAAGAGTAATAACTGTCTAAGAAAGCTTCTCAAACTTCGCCATTCAGAGTCGGCAAAAAGCTGTAGGTCCCTTCTTCTCTTGAAAGAAAAGTGGCGAGCACAACACGAGTAGTTGCTGAGCATGAAAGTCCTGAAAATTTTTAAAGCATTTTCGAGTTGCTGGTAACATTCAAAAAGTACCACTTGCCAGTGAAGAAGTGGTGAACTGCACACCTTGTTCGCCCACTTAGCCCTCTTTTCTGGAACCAAACGTAAGGAAGGGAGGTTCATAAAGTTCGCGTTGTGTTCCATGAGTGTTGCAATTAGCTCGCTCAGAGTGTAAAAGAAATTTGCCGACAAGTTGGTGTTTGATCATCTTAGCGATAAGCCCTCAGAAAGAGAGAAAATGGAAGATAGTTTCTTTCTCATAAAGCGTGCGTGTAAAGTGATGCCGATAAGTCGAATGACTAATCGTCTCACATAGATAATTCTTGGAGTTGCTTTGTTAGCAATACGAAGGCTTTTGCAGTCGAACAGTTTACGAAGCTAAAGATGCTTGGATGAGAAGCAGGCGATTAAAGGTGAGAATAATCGAGATGTGATGAGAAATGTGTCGACACTTTTAGACTATCTTGCAATATCACTTCTTTCGGGCTTTCGCTGGCAGCTCTATCCAGGGATAAATGTTAATACATTTAATTTTGTCACTTTTATACGAAATTTGTTCTTGAATGCCGCTTCTAGTTTTGTTCTAAATCTCTCTAATAACAATGTTTTGAAGAGCAATTATGTATAAAATTCAGTTTCCCTCGTATGACCACCACGGACACGTCTGCAAAAGTCAAGTCGAACCAAGTTCTCAACCACTTTTTCGCATAAAATGGCCGAAGTTCCATCCATTTTACGTGCAGTTGTGGCTCTGAGCCTATCTTTCATTGCCAGACCGTTAGTATAGATACGTGACTAAAGGTAGCCAACAATATATTGGCTTAAAGTCACACGATCGAGACGATTCTGCGAAAGATCTGTGTTTTAGCCTGTGTTTGATGACCGTCTCTCAGCCAAATGTACTAACTGACAAAACTTAAATTGGTCCAAAGGCTCCAAATGTTGAGAACGTCATGTAAGTAATTGATTTAGCTACTCTAGAACGAAGACGCTAACTCCGCGATGTTTTCTTTAGAGCGCATAATTTGTTATCATAATCGTTTCCAATTCTTTTTCAATACGTTTAGTTGTTGATGTGACAAGCAAATACGAGGGTTGTCTTTTATGTTTCGGGATTAAAGAACAAAAACAAATATTAATCATCGAAAATATCTTAATTGTTTTTCAAAATATTCCCCATTATGGTCTATACATATACTTTTGCATGTGTTTGAACCAATTGTCGAAGCACTTTTGACACTCTGATTGAGGTATCTCCAAAACATGCATTCTGAACGCATCAACCGCTTCTTCGGGTGTCGAAAAACGTTGATCCCTCGCTTTATTTTTTACGTACGGGAATAAAAAGAAGTCATTCGGTGCCAAATCAGGACTATACGGCGGATGACTCATCAAATCGGCGAATAACTCATCAAATATTTTGAGTTCTCAAACATGCAGAGTTGTTTGAAACGATGTGCGAGAGTTCGCATTGCCGTGGTGAAGAGCTATCCGCCTTTGGTGGTTGGTTTTCCTGATCTCTTGGAAGACAACTGGCAAACAAATTTTTTTGTACCACTCAGAATTGACTGCTCTGCGTTGCTCTAGTGGTACAGTTGCGACATGTCCAGTTTTTCCGAAGAAACAGGCGACCATTTGCATGGAAGTGCTTCGTGCGCGAGAAACTCTTGTTGGATTTGGCTCAATTTGAAACACCCATACAGTCGACTGTTGTTTACTTTCGGGCTCATACGCGTAAATCCACGACTCATCACCTGCCACGATGTAATAGACGTATTTCGAAGCACCGCGATCGTATTTTTGGAACATTTCTTTCGACTAATCGACACGAGACTCATTTTGAGCGATTGACAAATTGTGTGGGATTCAACGCGAACAAATTTGTTTGACGGTCAAATGTTCATGCCAAATTGAATGTATGCTGGTCCCACTAATGCCTAAGATTGTCTCAATCTCACAATAGGTCACATGACAACTTTGCAAAAACAGTTGGCTCACAGCATCAATGGCTTCCGGAACAACAACTGATTTTGGACGACCTTCACGAATTTCGTCTTGGAGTGAACTACGATCTCTGTTGAATTCACCATACCATCGATAAACACTGGTCCTTGATAGAGCCTCGTCGCCAAAAATTGAATTAAGTTCATCGATGCACTGTTGTTGAGTTAATCCACGTCGAAAGTTGTAAAAAATAATCGAACGAAAATTTTCACGATTTAACTCCATTTTTTGGATGAGATGAATCTTTCAAGTTACTCTAAACAACACAAATAGCGCTCGTATGTCAAAACGTTCTGAGTACGTATAACCTCAAAAATGTCAAACTTTACGATAGAGCTGGCAGTTGTCATAATGCAACACTAGGGTTGCCCAATTCTGAATTATAAAAGGCAACCTTCGTAATAATAATAATGGCATGGTGCGATCGCTGCAGATCGAAAGAGGTGGTGACGTAGGAAATACGAAGTGTGTTTAGCTAGGAATTGTGCCTATACCTTCGACGTGTGAGTGTCGCACTCTACTCACTACGCCAAGGCGGCCACCCGGAATAAATTTACGATGATTAGTGAGAAGTGAATTTTTTTTTTCATCAACTCAGACCTTACATCATCCTAGTGTCACTTTTTTTTTGAGTCAATGGTCGTCACTATCGTATGGCGTCCAAATATGTCTAAGCCAGCACAGCCAACTTCCAGCTGGCACGCTCCCCCAACTGCTGTTTCCAATTCCGCACACCAAACTGTTTGTGAACTGCTTTAGTTCACTTGACAAAGTTTTAAGGTTATAAGCTGCAAAAAGTCTACGATTCTACGATAGAGCTCTAAAGGAACCGAAAATGATTCAAAAGGCCAAATTGAAAAGAACGTCTTAATTAGAACCCTCTTCAAACAGAACCGAAAAGCGCACCACTCCAGTCTCAATCATGATCCAAAGGTCACTTCCTCATATGGACTGCGATTGCATTTGAACAATCGACGATGCATCATTTAGCGTCGGCAACTTGGAGCCACAATCGAAGCGACTTTGTTGCCAAAACGTAGTCCACACTTGTGTCGAAGTTGCCGCGTAGTACTGCCAATAGTTCTGAGTTATCCGAGAGGTGTACAGTTACTGCCAGGAGGCGAAACAAAGTTCAGCACCTTCTCCTTCATCAACAACCGCCACCACCACCATCACCGTTGGTCCTTCTGCCAGCCTTCGTCGACCAAAGTCAACTCACTCTCACACAAACACAGCGTTCATGACGATGCTGACGCTGATGAGGACTGAGACGGCGGTGACGACGACGACGTCGACGCTACTCCTGCTGCGCCAGCAAACCAGAAGACAATCGTCGTGTTAAATTTCGCGTCAATATAATAAATGGCCAAAACAAATCACGAAACTATTAACAAGTGTGAATTTCATTTAAATATTATGACGACTAGGAGGAAGGATGGAAATTAGTTGTGCCCGTCTGGCTTTGTGTGAGTGCGAGAAGCCCGAGAAGCGCAGCACAATCCATTCAAGAGCAAACGAGCTCCGGAATTGGCATCAGCACCACCAGCGGCAGCATCATCACCGAACCAGGCCATCAGCAGGATTTGCGCCGAAGAGCGCGCGCTCTCCCTCACACTGAAACAGCAACAAAAAGGCAAAAAACCAGAGAAGAAATGATAAATCTCTTAACCAGGTCGAATCCAAGCCACCAAAACAGCTAACAGCTAACAGCCAAGGAAATCTAATGCCAGCGGCACGAGTATTCTGTTTGGAAGCATCCGGCAAACATTTTGTCGGCAGCAGATCCTCCTCCTCTCTTTGAGCGGCGGCGGCGGTGGCGGTGACGGTGGCGGTGGTTTGGTAACTTCATGCCCACCATGGCTCATACACACCAGCAGCACCACGACACGGTGCCGGTACCAGTGCCAGTGCCGATGCCGGGGTGTATTAAGTCCGTTGAATGTCTTCTCCGAAAATTGATTGGAGCAGTCAGCAACGTCCGGGCGAGCGAGAGACCAGTCGCAGTGGGCCTCGTGTCGGGAAGATGCAGTAATTTGCATTCATTTATTCACCTGGAACTGTAACACATCCAAACCGTGAGCAGGAAGCACATCGGAGCCGGCGCGGAACGGGACCAGAAAGCTACCATCAATTGGCTGGCTGCCAGTCTCCGAGCGGGTTGCCGTGGTAACGTGATGTTGTGTCAAGTTCTTTTTTGCGTCTCTTTGCTTTTGAAAGTTTTGTGGTCAAGTGACAGCACTCGATTCCACATGATATCACGCCTCTGTGTCAAATTAGTATCACGACCTCTCAAGTCATTGTCATACAGAGGCACTCTCACACACACACAGTCGCCGCGGCAGCTCTCTCCCTCACCAGCGCGCAGCACGCCGCCGTCCCGAGGGATTGATGAAGACGAAACGCCTGTCAGTGCTATAATTAGGCGTGATTGACTTATGGTAATGTACAGAGTTGGCCAATTAAGTACTCTCCGCTTTGGCCGTGTTTGTTTGTTTGTCCCGGAGTGTACACCTCACTGTCAATAACCTGTGGTGACGGTTTGTATTGCTGTGGCGTCGTCATCTTCGTCGCAGCCGTTGTCGTTGTTGTCGTTGTCTTTTGATGATTGTGACACGAGAAGAGCCCCCGATCTTGTACATACAACTCTAGTCGTTGTAGCTCGGTCTCCCCCGGGGGGGAAAGCTGAGCCGATCGAAATCATATCTCGATGTTGACGTTTTGGCCCGTTGTCGTCGTTGAGGTGTACTCGTACTCGCTACGGTGGCAGCTACTTGAAGTTTGTCGGATCAGAAAGCAGGTGCTGTCTGTCAATGACATGACAGTCGTGACTTAGCCATGTAAGTTCCACAACAAACAACACAAAAAAAGCGTTACTCATTTCGGTCCTCGTGTTGGTTGGTCTTTCTTTTGGCCTTATATTCGGTGGATTCAATCGATCGATTAAGGTTACACATACGATCGTGGGGGTCTGACAATGGATTAGGGGGAGGGAGTTTGGGTTATTGAGACGAATTCCGTGTTGCCTGTTGTTTCGCCTCCTGTTTTGTGGCCACTTTCCAAGATTTGTAACGAGCAGAGATCGGTTGGTCGATTGTTATGGGGGCATTGACGTGAAAAATTGTTCAATGACACCTCCTCGGATTCCTGGAAGAACCGATTTGCTGGAAAGACTGCTGGGAGTTGCTCTTGTTGACAACAACATTTGGATAGACACTTTTCACAAAAATCAAACATTTACTTATTACTAGACTTTCGAGTTTTTGAGACATCGAATGGATTAGTCAGGAAGTTTGTTTGTGGAGGTCAGTTGACTGCGAAGAGTCTGTAGTCGAAAGTTCTTTTCTCTTTTAGTTTTAAAGAACTATCCATAGTCCATGAAAAGTTTTGCAAACCCTAAAGATCAGGTTCCATTTTAAACTATAGGTATTTTCCCTGTGTGGTCGCCGTGGTGTAGTGGGTTGAGTGCGACGCTCACACGGCTAAGGGTCTAGGTTCGATTCCCGACTGAACACCTCGAATTTTTCACGCACCACCCCTTTCGAGCTGCTGACAACACTTAAAGAGAAGAATTTGTCTAAGAAAACGCTTCTCATCCTTCGCGGCAAACAATTTTAGGTAGCTTCTACTCGTAAGAGAACAGTAGTGCGTACAACGAGAGTAGTTGATGAGGAAGCTAGGCCTGGGACACCTGTGGACTGTCGCTCTAACAATTATTATTATTTCCCCTCAGTGGGAAACTTGGGCTTGGACATGCCAAAGAACGGACACAGTGCCAACGTCATCTCTACTGGTTCAGAAGACAAGTTTCCAAACAGCCTCCTTGGAGCCGACCCTGTATAGCCATCACTTAAACTGTTTCATTGAAAGCTAGTATATGTGATCCCACTCAGTCTAAGTGTGTTAACAATGGGCATGGCTTGACATGGATAGATTATATAGAATTTTTAATGACTTCGATGACATTTTCGGACGTTCAATAAACTATGCGATTTAAATAAAGGCAATCCTATTCCTTAAAAAGATTTTACAGTCAAAGAGCTTACATTTCGGCCAGGGTCTTACAAGAGATTGCAGTCTGTTAGAAGTTATGATACGAACCAAAATCATCCCAGAAGAAAGCATTTTTGATTCCGGAATTATATTTCCAAGTCGACGTTAGGCACAATCTAAAATTTATTTAAATTTCGAATACTTGTCAAGCATTCTTAACGATATTCATATTGACTAGCTTTTTGTTCACAAATTTGCCTCGTCAAGTCCTATAGAAAAAATACAAATATCATCTTCATCACCCTTCACTCCACCTTCGATTGTCCACTATAAGTCAGTTGAAGCTATTGGTAGTACAAATTTATTCAAGCCATTAGCACGTTAAGTCACTGGAAGAGCGAGGAACAAAGTAAATATGTTGCTAAAAGCTGACAAAGACACACAAAATGATTTGAACAAAAAAACGCAAACCGAGATTTTTGTTCAAATAATTGTGTTTCTTTGAAGGCTTTCAGCAACATTTTTAATTTGTTCCTTATCCTTCCATGGACTTAACGTGCTTAAGGCTCATTTTAAAAGATGAGATTTGTGTTAAAGAGATTCTAGAGAGCCGAAGAGATAGACGAATGTTTTCTTCTGGCTTACGTTGGTTGCAAAACTTGTTCAAAAACATATTGAAGACAACCATTGCAATCGCAGCAGTTGCCTTTTATGTTTCGGGATTGGGCAACCCTAGTGCTGCAATCTGGCAACTGCCAGCTTTATCGTGAAGTTTGACATCTTTGAAGTTATACGTACTCAGAACGTTTTGACATACGAGCGCTATTTGTGTTGCTTACAGTAACTTATAAGATTCATCTCGCCCAAATAATGGAATTAAATCGTGACAATTTTGGAGCGATTATTTCTTTCAACTTTCGAGGTGGACTAACTCAACAACAGTGCACCGATGAACTTAATTCAATTTTTGGCGACGAGGCTCTACCAAGGACCAGTGTTTATCGATGTTATGGTGAATTCAACAGAAATCGTAGTTCACTCCAAGACGAAATTCGTGAAGGTCGTCCAAAATCAGTTGTTGTTCCGAAAGCCATTGATGCTGTGAGCCAACTGTTATTGCAAAGTTGTCATGTGACCTATTGTGAGATTGAGATAATCTTAGGCATTAGTGGGACCAGCATACATTCAATATTGCATGAACATTTGACCGTCAAAAAAATTTGTTCGCGTTGAATCCCACACAATTTGTCAATCGCTCAAAAAGAGTCTCGTGTCGATTAGTCGAAAGAAATGCTCCAAAAATACGATCGTGACAGGTGATGAATCGTGGACTTACGCGTATGAGTCCGAAAGTAAACAGCAGTCGACTGTATGGGTGTTTCAAATTGAGCCAAATCCAACAAGAGTTTCTCGCGCACGAAGCACTTCCATGCAAATGGTCGCCTCTTTCTTCGGAAAAACTGGACATGTCGCAACTGTTCCACTAGGACAACGCAGAGCAGTCAATTCTGAGTGGTACAAAACCATTTGTTTGCCAGTTGTCTTCCAAAAAATCAGGAAAACCAACCACCAAAGGCGGATAGCTCTTCACCACGACAATGCGAACTCTCGCACATCGACTCAAACAACTCTGCATTTTTGAGAACTCAAAATATTTGATGAGTTATTCGCCGATTTGATGAGTCATCCGCCGTATAGTCCCGATTTGGCACCGAATGACTTCTTTTTATTCCCGTACGTAAAAATTAAAATGAGGGGTCAACGTTTTTCGACACCTGAAGAAGCGGTTGATGCGTTGAGAGAGCATGTTTTGGAGATACCTCAATCAGAGTTCTTCGACAATTGGTTCAAACGCATCCAAAAGTGTATAAATCTTAATGGGGAATATTTTGAAAAACAATAAATCTATTTCCTATGATCAATATTTGTTTTTATTCTCCAGTTCCGAAATATAAAAGGCAACCCACGTATTAACGTCCTAAAATGGCCACCACGGGGTCCCGACCTGTCACCGATTGCAAACATCTGGGCTTTACTAAAGCTAAGAGATGCTGAGAAAACCCCTCGGAATATAACAGAATTGAAGTCCTTAACCAAATAAGAGTCGATGAAAATTCTACCAAAAGAATGTGAGAATGCAACCCGCAGTATGACAACTAGACTGGCAGAATGTCTCGGTTAAACGGGGTATACTGTGGTTATTAGTTACATGTAAACCTACTTCTGAAACATGTTAAAAAGAGTTTTAAAGTGAAGGAATTTAAACTTTAATTTTCCTTATGACAGGAACATAGTTTTCTTGTATTTTGAGTTAGTTAAATTTATTGATTAATAAAAACTTTATTAGTGCACACATAATTTACCTGTCCTTGTCTTTTCCAAAATCATATTCTGTTAATCTGTTTATGGTAGAACTTACTTGCTTAAAAACGTGGATTAATTCCCAGTTCCTATCGACAGAAAGCTAGACCATCTCTATTAAAAAAAAAAGTAAAATAAACATTTCATTAAGCACATGTTCTTTTCAATAAACAGCGTCAATAAGAGACGTGTTTCCGGTTTTAGAAAATGTCGAGCAAGTATAGTGGGTATTAATTCGGTCCATCTTCTTATTGAAAAAACAAAACAAAAATACATCCGCAGGAAGGAACTACCTTTTACCATCCCTGTGGGAATTTTCGTTTACCATCTGTAAAAAATTCAATTATTTCGACGTTCTTCGATTTCTCCAAAATGCTTGAGCTGTTGATCCTACAAATCCATTCAACGAATCCGTCGAAAGAAGGTTTAAAGTGACCGATGTCTGGGCTAAGACCTCCAATTTCACTGTTTTCAGGTAGTTTTTGAACTCCGATTTTTAACTGGTTGTTACTGGCCTTGTTCTAGATCTGTTTGATCTTTCTATATGCAACGCATAGATGAACACCTCGCACTTTGCTCGGCACCACCCCTTTTGAGTTGCTGACGACAACCAAAGGGTTATAATTGTCTAAGAAAAAGCCTCCCAACTAGATTGGTTGCTGACGACAACCAAAGGGTTATAATTGTCTAAGAAAAAGCCTCCCAAACTTCGCCGTTCGGAACTGACAGAAAACTGTAGGTCACTTCTGCTCGTGAGAGAACAGTAGCGTGCACAACACGAGTAGTTGAAAGGCAAGCTAGGCCTCGGTCTTCCTGTGGAATATCCCTTCCTTTGATGTCTTTCAAGAAGTAGTTCCGAGGTAAAAAATTGCCTTTGGTCACCTCGACTTCAATTCGCACTGCACACAATTTCTTTGCTTTCGAATAAATCCATACTTCATTAATTTCCAAAAATTCTGCAAGTTTACTTTGCGTTTGTCACGGATCTTGATTTAGTAAAGTCTCCAATTCCTCATCATCGAACTTTGTAGACTGGACAGAACGCTCTTTGTTTGTAATTTTATTCCTAATAAAACGGGCGACAGCAAAAGTAATTTTGAAAATTCAAAATGACTGTATTTGAATGCAAAACGACTGAGGAAACTTCCAAGAAACATTGATGATTGAAAGTCATTCAGCTTTTTAAAGGCACTTCTGAGAGAAAACCGAAGGAGAAGCGTTTCGATATTCAATGCCACTATCACCAAGTCTGTGGCCGCCGTGGCGTAGTGGGTAGAGCGCGACGCTCACACGTCGAAGGGTCTTGGTTCGATTCCGGGCTGAACATCTCGAATTTTTTACGGCACCACCTTTTTCGAGTTGCTGACAACACTGACAACACAAGAGTAATAGCTGTCTAGAAAGCTTTTCAAACTTCGCCGTTCGGAGTCGGCAAAAAACTTTTGGTCCCTTTTACTCGTGAGAGAACAGTAGCGCGAACAACACGAGTTAATGCTCGGCCCTGGTCCCCCTGTGGACTGTCGCGCCAACAATTATTATTATGATTATCAGTCTTAAGTCAAACGTCTAGCTATGAAAGGTGTAACAGAAGACACTGACCAATGAAAGGCAACACAGGAACTACCAATGTTTGCTTCTCCAGAACCGAAACTTTAAACAGGTACACCACTTACGCTTGATTTCTTAAAAACGCTGTGACGGCACCTGGAAAGAAAAACACATTTGAGTACCTCAGTGTACCCGAAGTCTCCTACCTCCCTCTTCTTGTTGATGATGCTTTAAGCATCCGTCGCGTAAGACCAAATAATCGACTGCACTCAATAAGCAGTTCAAAAGCATCTTCCAGCCATCTTCGCCGGTTGGAACCTTCTCTGATACTTGTTCGATTCATGTGACAGCAGTTTCACACTTAGTTGCAAAGCGTTTTATTCAAATTGCAGACGTGCATCAGCACCACACCCAATATCGTAAAGAACCTGCACACCGCAGCAACTTGCACTCAAGTCATCCAGTGCAGCACGTCCCGGCAAAGACCTGTTGACCTTAATGCCTTCAAACAAGTCTCATTTCCAGCCCACTTTAGGCCACAGCCATATTTCCGTTGAGTTTAGTTTGTATTTCAGATTATTACCGTCACTTCACGCTAAGCACCGGCACTTTCACAGAACGTTAGGAGCACTAATGCACCGCAAGCCACAAGCCATCAGCCGGCTAATGGACATTTAAAGCGTTTAAGACGAAGCTGGTAATTCAATCACCACGAGCCCAGCCGGGCACAGTCTTAGTGGTGAGAAAGTATTGGCTCTGTCGCCGACATAGGTGCGATATCTGGAGCACTTCGAATGCTGTGTTAATTAATTGATTTGTTATCTGCCTGGTAAGCATTTAATTAATCCAATGCTGCACCTTACTGCGCGGCTCCATAAAATCTGTGAAAAAATGCTCGAATATCTTGCTGGTGAAAGAATTGCGGAGAACGAAAGCGACCAGACTGGGAGGGGATTATCGACAACTGTAGCGCTGTCTGGCACAGCGGTGGCAGCAGGGTGCTTACGCGGAGTTAGTCCGTCACACCCAAAGCTGTGTTATTTTTGTGGCAATGCGAATATTTGCATTAATTTTATGGTGTCTGAGCAGACTTTCCTTTCTGCTGTCTGAAAAGCCCTTGAATGAGGACTGGATTGCAGCCATAATTCAATGTCCCCTTTGCTACACAAGCTGCAGAAAACCTGAAAGAGGAAAGGGGGAAGACGAGGCTTTTCTGCAACCCTCATAGCTCCATGAATGACTAAAATGAGATGTTTCTGAGGTCCCTTGGGTTATGTTTCTTTGCGCTCATTCTGATGACATTGCAGGAACAAAGCTCCCCACTCACCAGTGGTCTACCCAACAAAACAATTAGATCAGAGCTAAATATCAATAGATCTGACGAAATCGACTTCCACAGAATCAATCGCACAGAACAGAAACAATCCAGCGAAATGTCACCTACCGCACGCCTGCCTCGTACCTCCGGTGGCGGCTTCTGTCGCTGCAGAGTCCACAACCAACCGACGTCTGGCGCCGAGCTACATGCACTTGTCGAAATCAAATTAATCTTGATAATCGCTACCCGGCGAGTGGGAGAGCCTAACAAATGCCTTAATTGAATTCCCATGAATAAGCATAAGCCGGTGCTTAGGTGCCCGCCACCCTCATGACACCACCACCAACGTGCACACAATATTTGCCTGCCGCGGCGCGATGACTCAGCGCCGCCACCACCGCAAGCGGGGAGCAGCCAGATCTCGGTTCCCCGCCGCCAAGAATATATCGGAAAAAAGTCGAAATACAATTTTTTAATTGGATAAACCATTTACACTTGCCACTCGACACATAAATCACAAATGCAGCGCAATTCGTTCTTTGTGTCAACCGCAAGGAATAATAATTTCACAATTTCTCACCATCTGTGCGACGACGAGGATCGGCGGCAATAAGGCGGTGGCGACGGCGGCGGTTCGACGTTCGCCAACGCGGCTGTTATGGTGGTAGTTCTGAGGCTTGGAGCACCGATTGCCAAAATGACAATCTTCCTACCTACGGCTGGCGCAAGGCCTGCACTGGTGCTGAGTCGACGAAATGTGGTAACAATGGAGGGAAGCCTTCGATAACAATATGGGGATTTCCATGTTTATGTAATGTGGCGCAAAGTTCAGGTGCAGCGGGCGCTGCAGATAGGCAATAGCTTGAGCTGGCAGCGCGACAACGACGACCGTCTGTGGTATTGGTACGCCGCCACCTACGTGAACCTACCGGAGACCAAAGAAGGGATATTCTTTTCTTCTGGTGCCATATTGTTTCGCGATTTTTAAGATCTACCGCCAAATTCACTTGCGGAGTGGATGGGATGGTCATGTGACTGATGAACTTTGCTCTGGAAGGGGAAATTGTGATCGTCAGTAGACCGTATTGACTGTGTTGTGCAATGAAAAATGTTTGGCCATGATGTTGAAATTTTTTTGGAAACAAAGGAGCCTTTGCAAGCATTCTATGTCACGGACGGAAGGTAGTAAGAGGGCACACATGCTGATGAAGGAGACAATAGGCTGAAGGAGACAGTTCGTTACGTTGTAACTTATGTATGTTCAGTCTGATAGGTTGAACTTGAACTTTCCTCTTAATCCAAAAATTGGCGAAATCCGAAATTGGTTTTCACTGTCAAATTTTATAATTTAAATGTGGCAACAGTTTCAAATTAAAGTTGAAACGCCTTCCATAGTTTAAAGTAGCCATGTGCATCAAAATCAAGTTGTTCAATTAAACGGTGCCTTTAAGGACCTAAATTTCCATTCTGAAACCGAACAACTATAACCGAAAGTGGAGCTTTAAACGGCCTTAAGCGGCAGGCACAGGTTTAAGGCAGATTAGTTAGATTAAATCCGCGCGAAACCGTATGGCTTTGTTTGGTGGTATTAGCATAGGCCTTGAACACCCTTTTCTATACCGCCGCATCTTTTTCGTTCCTACTTTATAGGTCCGTACGCTGTCCGGTTAGGGTATTAGGCTTTCTCTCTTTCATTGCAACCTTTCCTTCCTTTTCCTTCTATCTTCCTTTAGCTAGCTTAGGCACGGATTTTTGTGTGCATTGGGTGATGTGCGTGTGAGGTGGACAAGAACCACCCCGGCCGACGAGTTTAGATGAGGAACCGCAAGACTGCCGCAATCCTCCCCGTCCTCACCGAAGCTGCCCCTGTGGCTAACACTCCCAACTGCACAACTAGCAATACGTTCAAGAAGTTTTAATGGAAAGCGGAAAATTGTTTGGGTATAGACATCGCCGATGGCGCCTGTTCAGCGTCAAACTTCAACTAGCTTGGAGTTCCACAGTGGACGAATTGGCAAAATTGCAATCGGAGTAGATGATGACTAAGTTGAGTTCTAAGATGGCAACTTCCACTTCAATTGCTATCATTTTCATTGCTTCACAGATTATTTTCAGGCCGTCTGGAAAAGAGTTTTCTTTCAAATCCTAATGCGAATTGCTGTCTGATCTCTGCCAAGTTTAAGTTCGACGACGTCAACGTTTTCTATCCAAAAAATGAAGCAAATAGCTTGTTTCTCAGAGGGAAAACTACACTTCATCAAACTCCCCGATCCAGTCGTGCAAATCTTGAAACATCCCCTCTTTGCTCCGCATCATCACCATGTGACAAAAGAAGCACTGAAACAGCATTTCCATTCCAACGTAGAATTTTCACGTAAAGACACGCCGTGCACACTCGCCGTTGTTTGCATATCGCTTCGATGTAATGATCTAGTAATATCGTGATTTCCATAATTGGAGCATTATGTCATCTTCCAGCGGAAAACAGCCTCCTTAAGGGAACCCTTTATATGCGCGCTTCTCATGTGACATCATGATGGGCTGGTGCTAACAAATTGTTTATCGTTGTTAGAATGATGGAACTCAAGGTTTCAAGTTTATTGATAAGCATCCTTTTTGTGGTCCCCATGGCGTAGTGGGTAGAGTGCGACGCTCGCACGCCGAAGGGTCTAGGTTCGACTAGGTTCGACCCAGCTAAACACCAATTTCTTGAATTTTTCACGGCACTACCTCTTTCGAGCTGCTGACAACACTCAAAGAGTAATAACTGTCCATGAAAACTTCTTAAATTTCGCCGTTTGGAGTCGGCAAAAAACTGTAGGTCCCTTCTACCCGTGAGAGAACAGTAGCGCGCACAACACGAGTAGTTGATAAGAAAGCTAGGCCCTGGTCCCCCTTTGGACTGTAACGCCAACAATTATTATTATTATTATACTTTAAACAGAGATGTTGCAAGGGTGTCAGACATGCTCTACTCCTCAGTGTGGCTTGACGCGTTTTGCGCGAAAATCTAGGGCTGACAGTGTACGACGTTCAATTTGTTCAAGACTTGAAACCATGTGTCTTGGATTTGTGTCACATTTTCACTGAATTTGGTTTTGGTTTTTGTTTCATCGTGTTCAGAGAAGAAGACCATTTCATAATTTACAAATAAAATTGAAGTATGTGGGCTATGTCGCAACATCCCTTAAAAACAACGATATAATGTGGTCAATGTGCTGTCGAATTAATAGACCGTATTTTCGAAAACAAGGCAAATGAGAATTTTACAGTCAATAGTTCTATCCGCAGAACTATTTAAAGCTGTTACGAGTAGAGATGATCTGGTTGGCGCATACACCAGCTCATCTGTCAGACATGGTCGGAGGATGGCATGCCCGATGAGTGGAATCTCAGCGTTATAAACACAAATGGAGACCCCTCTGACCGCGCCACTTATCGGTTCACACAAATGGAGACCCCTCTGACCGCGCCACTTATCGAGGGATCACCCTTCTTAACATCGCATACAGATCCTCTCTGCCGCATTGTGTGAGCATCTGAAGCCTTTTGTCTACAACCTGATAGGTCCTCGTCCGTATGGCTTCAGGCCTGCGGAGTCTACGATTGACCAGATGTTCATTTTACGGCAAAACCTGGAAAAGACCCAAGAAGAAGAAATCGACACTCACCACCTATTCGTGGATTTTGAGGCCGCATATGACAGTGTGCATAGAGACGATCTATACAGTGCCATGTCTTGTTTTGGCATTCCTGTCAAAGGATGACGATGGAGACCTCTCGCATCTCCGTCACTATCGGCAGTGAGAGATCTTCAAAGATAAAAAAGGTGTTAGACAAGGTGACACACTGTCATGTGACTTCTTCAACATCATCCTTCAGAAGATCGCGCGTAACTCACAAGTCAACACCAGAGCCACTCGAAGCAGAAACTTCGAGGTATTCAAGGACTTCGTGTACCTCCACTCCGCGGTATACAGGGACAACAATACCAGTACCGAAATCAAACGCAGAATAACTCTCGCCAATCGATGTTTCTTTGGGCTTAAGAGGCAATTGAGTAATACGAGGGTTGCTTTTTATATTTCTAGATTAAAGAACAAGAACCAAATTGATGGAAAACAGCTACATTGTTTTTCAAAATGTTCCCCATTAAGATCTATACACTTTTGCATGCGTTTAAACCAATTGTCGAAGCACTTTTACACCTCTAATTGAGGTATCTCCAAAACATGCATTCTGAACGCATCAACCACTATTTCAAGTGTCGAAAAACGTTATAATAATTGTTGGCGCTATAGTCCAAAGGAGGACCAGGGCCAAGCCTGCTAAGCACCTGTCCGTGTTGTGCCGAGTAGAAGGGACCTAGTGTTTTCCGACGACTCCTAACGGAGAAATTTGAGAAGGTTCCTTAGACAGTTATTACTCTTTGAGTATTGTCCGCAGCTCGAAAAGGTGGTATGAAATTCGACAAATTGGTGTTGAGCTGGGAATCGAACCTACTCCCTTCTACGCCACGGCGGTTGTCGAAAAACGTTGACATCTCATTTTATACTTTACGTTCGGGAATAAAAAGAAGACGTTCGGTGCCAATTTATGACTATATATAGGACTACATATGCTCACAAATGCAGTTGTTTGAGCCTATGTGTGAGAGCTCGTATTGTTGTGGTGAAGAGTGGTCCGACTTCGGCGGTTGGTTTTCCTGATTTCTTGGAAGACAACTGGCAAACAAATGGTTGTGTGCCACTCAGAATTGACTGTTCTGCGTTGTTTTAGTGGTATGGCTGCGACACGCCCAGTTTTTCCGAAAAATAGGCGACCATTTGGAAGTGCTTCGTGGGCGAGCAACTTTTGTTGGATTTGGCTTAATTTCAAACACCCATACAGTGGACTGCTGTTTACTTTCGGGCTCATACGCGTAAATCCACGATTCACCGCCTGACACGATGTCATAGACGTGTCTCAAAAATCCTAATTTTGGAGCATATCATTAGACCAATCGACACGAGCCAATTTTTGAGCGATTGACAAATTGTGTGGGATCCAACGTGAACAAATTTTCTTGACGGTCAAATGTTCATTCTATATTGAATGTATGCTGGTCCCACTAATGCCTACGTTCGTCTCAATATCACAAAAGGTCACATGACGATATTGCAATATCAGTTGGTGCACAGCATCAATGGTTTCCGGAACAACAACTGATTTTGGACGACCTTCACGAAATTCGTCTTGGCATGAACTACGACCTCGGTTGAATTCACCATACCATCGATAAATACTGGTCCTTGATGGAGTTTCATCGCCAAAAATTGAATTAAGTTCATCGATGCACTGTTGTTGAGTTATTCCACGTCGAAAGTTGTAAATAATCGCACGAAAATTTTCACGATGTAATTGAATTTTTTGGGCCTGATGAATCTTTTAAATTACTGTAAACAACACAAATAGCGCTCGCATGTGAAATTGTTCTGAGTACGTATAACCTTCAAAACGTCACACTTTACGATAGAGCTTGCAACACTAGATTTGCCCAATCCCGAAAGATCACAGGCAATCTTCGTAAACCCCTTTTTCGAAGGACAAAGCTTGCTTTATAAGACAGCTTGATCATCCTGGTCCTACTCTATGGTGCGGAAACCTAGACGTTACTAAAAGCGGATGAGGGAGCCCTTAATCTCTTCGGGAGAAAAGTTATGCGTACGATTTTTGGTTCCTTTTGCGTTAATGGCATCTGGGGGAGAAGATTTAACGACGAACTCTATGGGCTGTACAGCGACGTCACATGGTCAGACGTTTTCGGATAAAACGCTTAAGATGGCTAGGCCATGTATGGTAGAGCGTATGGACATTACTGCTTCAATCCGAGAAATTTTCGTGTCTGAGCCATTGGAACAACACAACAGAGGATGGTCTAGGCTGAGGTGGCGAACGCAAGTGGAGAAGGACCCCAACCAAATTGAAGTGCGCAAGTGGAGATAGCTGGCGAAAGATCGTGCTGGCTGGATAGCCACGTTGATTGAAGCCCAGGTCCACCCCGGACTGTAGCGAAAGATCGCTCGACTTCAGTTGTTTAATTGCTTCAGCTGTCTGCTCAGTTGTGTGTTTTTTTGTGTAAGATTCTCCTCAGGTCATGGTGTTAAGTATTAAACTGTGACACATTATAAGCTGTCAAACGATGTGGTTCATTTGTGTTGTCCACTGGCTTATAGCTTTGAGCAACACTTTTAAACTCTTGCGTGAAACGTAGTCCTAATAAGGCGTTATTTCGCAAAAACGTTCTTTAAAAAACACACTGTTTGGGCTACAAGGCATTTACTTTTCGTAATTTCCATTGATAGCCGACATTGTTCCTGAGCTACTCCAAAAGTGAAACTAACTCTCTGTTGACATTTGTGAAGGGAACTATGGCGACAAAAGTACGTCTCTTGTGGTTTTACAAAAATGTCAAAACAGCGTTTATTTTGTAACCAGAGGTTGGTAGCCTCAAAATGCACATGAATAACGGAGGACACTGACTAGACTGAAGAATTGTTTCCACGTTCTTATTTTCTTCAAGATATTCCTCACATCTGACCCAGATTAGCCAGATTGCCACATTCCATCTCTTTGACTTTCACAGGCGAGGTCACCACACATCTTCCCAGCCATTGTGCCAAACTCGGTAATGGCCGCTTCACCCTCTATCGCACAATAGCTTCGGTCTCGAAAACACACATATCACGTGTTGTTACTTGCACAATATCCTCGCACCATTTAAGGCCACCGCAAGTTGCAACAAATTGCCGACAATATCCACTTAAGCCCCAACACGAGACGCGCATACACAAGCGAGACAAAGAGGCACAGCACAACAAGCAAACACGGCAACACCTTTTGTTGCTGACCAACATCACTACTTTCGGGTGTATCACACCCTAAACGCAGCAATTTCTCTGTCCATGTCCAGCGAGCGACTCGGCGATAGTGCGCATGTTATGCCGTGGGCAATTTTCTGCCCATTTACCAGGGCGACACTGAAACCCGATCACAACCTAACACCGCAATCCCATAAAGCACCCGCGTTTGTAGTCACCTCCGCCCTGCATCCGCCGCGACATTTTCAAAGTCCACCCGGTCAGGCGGCAGTTGCCGGTGATGACGCCCTAATCCGTGGCGGTAATCTCTCACTGGAAAATGCACTTACGTGGAGCTCCATTAGAGAGAGAGCGCGCACTTGCATCTAGCAAGGTGTACAATTGATGGAACGGAACTGCCCTCATCGGCTACGTACGGCCCCATCGTCACCCATTCATCGAAGACCGTGTGGTTCTGGTTGTCGTCGGCTTCGTTTTGCCAAAGATACTCCTCTCCGATCGGCGATGGGTATGTACATGAAGACGCGCCGCCAATATCATGTCGGCATCTTAGCGCGCAGTCTGCTGTGCCATCATCGCCATGCCGCACCGCTTCAGCCGACCGCACCGCCGTCGCTGAGTGAATTTGTGTGTTCGCCGGTTTTGCACAAAAATGGTAGCCTCTCACATAACCCAACTTAACCCCGGCGGGAACCCATCATCATCACCGATGTACCGCGGCCATCAGCGCGGGAGCTAGTCTCCGCACTGATAGCGCGAAGAAGAAGCCGAGGACGAGGCGACGACCGACGGAATCTAACCCGAACCGAGCGGGGGTTTTGGGATTCCGTCCGGTACTTCAGTTCGATCGAACATAAACGATTTAGTTCACCGAGTTCGGCAACTTCTATTTATCACCTACACCCCAGCACCAGCCATCAGCAGGTCCCGCGCGACCCGCGGCCCGAACGGCCTATGTCTGCCGAGGGCCCTGAGCGCGCGGGTAATGTGATATATTCGCCTATAATCTGCACCGCGTTACATTCCATCGTAATTGAATTTGTGGACTTGCCAATAAATCGCGTATTATCTCCCCCTGCAGCCGGAGTCCGGCGGTGTGGAGGTATCCGCGGCTGAGTCATGACCATGAAAGTGCTGGTTGCGACGGGACCGAGTCTACGGTTGTTTACTTGCTTGTTGTGCGATGCCGCCCCCCAATAGAAGTGATTGTGGTCCAGTGCTGGAGCTGGTGGCGGCGGCAGCAACGGTGGCGTTGGCGGAGTGTGCTTCCCGCTGTTGTCGTCGGGATGTGGTGAGAAATTTCCGAGAGCACTTGCAGATTTGTGTAACAATGGCCAAGCTGGATGCGAAGAGCCTCAGAGGGAGATGTATGTCGGGTGGCCGGCAGCAGAGGAGCGCGTTTTTTTGTGTTCTTTAAAATTTGTGTGGCCGATTGGTTGTGTTCCCAAGCAGGAGCAGTCAGAAGGAGGCCCAGTACGAGATTGCTTTGCGCAGCCGAATTGGCGGCGGGGGGACATAGGTCGACCGCGATAGTGGACGACATGGTTTCATCCATCCGCTATGCATTCGGGTGTGTATCTGGCCACTGCCGCCGAGGTGCATGCATATTTTATCGGGAAAATACTACTAGAGTAGCGTTTCGCGGCGATGTTGTTTCAATAAAACTGACAAACTACGAGCAATATCGGACGGGCGATGGCGGGCGGTGAGTGGCTTATGCTGTGCCTGTCTGTCTGTCTGTCTGTCCGGCAGGTCGGCAGACTAATTTTTCTATTGATACATTCGATACTCCTTGCACTCTGTTCTGAGATGTCTGCTTCGGGTAGCCGTGGAATGCTGCGTATTGTTGTGGTCCGTATCTGGAGAATGTCGGAGCTGTCGGAGGGCGCATAAATTTCCAAGGAATTGATATACACGTTTCAGGTGTCAGTGAGGTGATCCTACGCAAAAGTTGTCACCAGGCGGAACCGAGTGGTATGTTGAATAAAGTTATTGGCACGAGACTTGATTGCAGAATGGATGGATGCATCTGCGTAGCTGTGTGTTGCGAAGGTGTTGGACTGGGGACGGTGTCAATGTGTAAAGTGGTTTGCGTTGTAGATGGGGTGAACTAGATTGTTTCGTTTCCGGAGGACAACACCTTAACAATGTCGGGGTATCCGTTCTTCTGAACGTCCGTCATGTTTGCAATGTACAATGAAATTATTTAACACGAAGTGAAGTGATTCTACATCGAATTTTGAGTGCACTGTCAACTTGAATTCTATTTATTTTGACGCTGTGTCCCCTGTGGTGACCTTGAAAAATTGTTAACAAAACAAATTGATACAGCAAACGTTCTTGAAACAAATGCACAACAAAACGAAACCCTTCACGAGGGAGTGTAAAGTTGCTTATTTGATTTTTGGCGTTAAGTTTCAATTAATTGCGGCGATCAATTCTATAAAATAGAGAAGGAAATTGAACATTTTTGAAAAATTTTACTTGGCAACTTATTTCTTTCGTGCGACACTCGAAAAAAGCTTCTCAAACTTCAACGTTCGGAATCGGCAAAAAACTGTAGGTTGTTTCTACTCGTGAGAGAACAGTAGCGTGCAAAACACGAGTAGTTGATCAGCCAGCTAGGCCCTGGTCGTCCTGTGGACTGTAGCACAACCCAACTGTTATTAACTTATTTCTTTTACTGGAGCCTAAAGCTTTATTCTAGCTTCATTGATTCGCTTTGAAAATCTGCGAAGTAGGTGTGTACTACAGCGGTTCCCCCATTGTTTGACTAGAATTTCTTCTCGGAAGGAGGCATTTTCAACGTCGACAACAAAAATAAGAAATTTGCCTTGGTAACGGCAGAGATATTATTATCCGTATTTATCCTGAAAGAGTAATTTTTGCTTCATCAAATGGGCAGTATTTTCTGGCGTTCGTCTTCGATGTAAGCAAATATTTTCATTTAATAAGACTTTGTGATCATTTAGCTCCTCTTCAGCTAGACTATGTGCATCAAATTAATCACATAAAATGGACTAAACAGTTACATAAAGCACTGTGCAAAATCCACCATGCTCAACTTTGTCATTATTTTGCTAATAACTTTCTCCTGCCGTCATAAAACTTCTTCTTCTTGTGAAGAAAGACCTGGGCCTCAACCAACATGCCTCCCCAGCCAGCACGAGCTTTCGCCAGCTGTCTCCAGTTGCGCACTCCAAATTGGTCGGGGTCCTTCTCCACTTGTGTTCGCCACCTCAGTCTAGACCGTCCTCTGTTGCGTTGTTCCAATGACTCAGATACGAAAATTTCTCGGATTGAAGTAGTGATGTCCATACGCCCTGCATGGCTACGCCATCTTAAGCATTGCATCCGGAGACGTTTGCCCAGGTGCACTTCGATGTACAGTCCATAGAGTTCGTCATTAAATCTTCTCCTCCAGGTGCTACTAACGCAAAAGGGACCAAAAATCGCAAGCTAAACTTTTCTCTCGAAAAGACTAATGGCTTCCTCATCCGCTTTTACCAACGTCCATGTTTCCACGCCATAGAGTAGAACTGGGATGATCAAGATGTTATGTCAAAGCAAGCTTAGTCCTTCGAGAGAGAGCTTTATTGCTCAATTGCCTCTTGAGCCCAAAGACACAGTAATTGGCAGGAGTGATTCTGCGTTTGATTTCGGAACTGTTGTTGTTGTCCCTGTCTACCGCGGAGCTGAGGGAGATGAAGTCCTTGACTAGCTCGAAATTTCTGCTGCCTAGTGTGACGCTCTGTCCGAGGCGTCGATGCTGTGTGTCCTTGCATGACGACAGCATGTATTTAGTCTTGCCCTCATTTACCGCCAGACCCATTTTGAGTCGCTTCCGCTTCAATGCCAGCAAATGCCTCATTGACGGTTCGGTGTTTTCGTCCAATCACGTCAATGTCATCACCGCAATCTAGGAATTGAACTGACTTTTGGAAGATCGTGCCTCTTGTGTTGATGTGTGAGTTACGCACGATCTTCTCAAGGATGATGTTAAAGAAGTCACATGACAGTGCGTCGTCTTGTCTGAAAACTTTTTTGACATTGATGCAAATACATCATATAATATTTAATGCACAACATCCTTTTCCCATCAGTTATAAAACCCATATTCAATATAAGAAAAAAGGACATTCTGAACTTAGAAAAAGCTCGCCATCCGGAATGATACCGAATTTCGGATAAAAGCACCAAGTGCAAAAATTCATAAAAACGAAGTAAAAGTCAATGAAATAGTGAAGTTTTTTGCTTTCAGTTTTGTTACTGGGTTAGTATTTCTTCGTATAACCTTCATTTTTGAGTACAGCGTCACAACGTCGTGGCATCTAGTCGATTGAGACCTGATATGGCTGAACAGGAATATTCTTCGACACAACTTGCACAGCATCCCATAGCTATCTTAAATTTGTGGAATTTGCTTCGTATTCGGCTTTCTTTGCATCTGTTCAAAGGTGTTCAATGGCAAACAGGCCCCGAAACTGTGGCGGCCACTCCATAACTTTAACTCTATTGCTTTCGAAAAATTCTTTGGCGAACGTGCTCATATGTTTGGGGCCAGTGTCTTGCTGTAGAATCCATCTGAGTGGCATATTCCAATCTGCGTAAGTTTTCTCTCATTATGGTGACATAAACTCCGGCGTTCATCATCGTTTTTTTTTATAAAATTGGACCAGCAGCATAATAGGAAAAGCATGTACATTCGTTTGTTTTTGCTACGCCGTGCTTAACAGTCTTGATACAAGTAATCGAGTAATACCAGGTACACCGGTCTGAGCGTTTTTCTTTGAAAAAAAAAAAAAAACACTAATTATTAATGGGAAAGTAAAAACGTTTTATTCAAAGTATTGGCTATTGTTTTCTGCACATTTTGACCACCTTTTTGGCAATTTGTGAATACCACGCCAATAAAATTGTTCGTCTTTTAAAGCAAACCAATCAGACACCCAATTTTTGACCTTCTCGTAGGAATCAAAGTGCTGCTGAGCCAATGCGTGTCCCATCGATGAAAACAAATGGTAGCTGGAATTAGCCAAGTCTAGTGAATACGACGGGTGGGGTAGCTGCTCCCAGCCAAGTGTTTTGATTGTATCCTGAAGCGGTTTTGATATGTGTGCAGGTGCATTGTCATGGAGCAAAATTACCTTGCCGTGTCTTCTGGCCCATTCTGGTCGTTTCTCGATCAATACATGGTTCAAATTGATCATCTGTTGTCGGTAGGGATCAGTATTAACGGTTTCACAAGGTTTTAGGAGCTGGTGGTACAGCACACCCTTCTGGTCCCACCAAACACACAGCATTGTCTTCTTGCTGAATCGATCTGGTTTTGCAGTCGATGTTGATGGTTGTCTCAGATTAACTCATGATTTCTTGCGTTTAGGATTTATAAAATTAGTCCATTTTTCATCGCCAGTAACAATCCGATGCAAAACCGATTTGCATTCGTGTCTTTGAAGCAAAATTTCACAAGTGTTTTTTTCGGTTTTCCACCTGTCTTTCATTCAATTCATGTGGGACCCATTTTCCACACTTTTGGATCTTTCCCATAGCCCTTAAACGGTCAAAAATTGTTTGTTGTGCAATATTTAACATTGCTGCCATTTGCTTTTGACTCAAAGTGTCATCTCCATCCAATATCGGTTGCAATTCGGCGTCTTCAAACTTTTTTAGTGGTCTTCCACGTTCATCATTTCTCACATCAAAATCATTATTTCTGAACCGTTTAAACCATCTTTTGCATGTTGCTTCTGATAGAGCATGATCACCATATGCCTCGACAAGCATTCGATGCGAGTCTGCAGCACTTTTTTCAAATGAAAACAAAGAATTAATGTTTTCCGCAAATCACCACTTTCTGGTACAAAATTCGACATTTTTAACACAATGAAAAAATATGATGCTGTCTGTTCAATGACTTGATGTATACTAAATATTTTGCACAGGTGTCATAGCAAGTAAATAAATAAAAAAATAAAAATAAGGGCTCGTTCACAACAAATGTTCTTTATCGACACAGTTGTATGGTAACTAACAGCAGCATTGACTTTTTAAGTAAGAGTTGGCCAACAGCGTACCGAAATGGAAACATTCTTCAAGCAATTTTGAAATTACGAAAAGAAATATGGATTTAAGACGAAAATACCTAAGACCATTGACAATGGATAAAGGCAGGTGACCGCCCATAAGCGACCTTAGAGTCCACATTAACGAATAACGAGAGATTGTCAAGTACCTGCTCGGATTTATAAGAAACTGTCTATACGAGGCAATATACAATACTCCATTCTGCGATTAGGATACCGCATTTGGCCAACGAAAATTGATTTGTCCTCCACTGTGACAATCTCGAGTCGCATTCACATCTAATAACCCGAGGAATCGCGACACACCTTGGATAAGAAGGTTGACGTTTTCACCGAATAGGCCTGATATTGTGCCCTTTGAGTACAATTCGTGTTGGTTTCTGCAAAACACTATTGATCGTAAAGTGTGGGCCACACCAAGTCAAGTACCAAGCCAAGTACTTCGTGGACCTATGTCAAAAGTTTTCAATTATTCAGAAGAAGGGATCTGCAGTTTCTTAAAGACTCCGAACGGCGAAGCTTGAGAAGCTTTTTCTCAGATAATTGATACTCTTTAAGTGTCGTCAGCAGCTCGAAAAAGGGGGCCCGTGAAAATGTCTTGGTGTTCAGCCGGTGTGTGAGTCTCGAACTCTATTTACTACGCCACGGCTGTCAGACAGGTAATCAATTCCAAAGCAAAATCTAAACAAGTTTATAATTTTAAATAAATTAAAGAATTCAACAGCAATACGTCAGTCAATGGATGCCATCAACCAACATACTTTCATCACTCTCATCAGTTTTCTGCCAGAAGTTACACCCTCGGCCCGCTGGCCAGAGTCAACTTGCTCAGTCTCCTCTCGTCAGATGTGCGCTTGATCTCGGAACATCGTCTACTCCCTCACCTTGTCACGCATCAACCCATGGCCCGCAACAAAGCCAACCGTCGGACATCAGACATTGGACACCAGGTCAGCCAAAGAGCATAGGGCAGCACCGAATGCACTCGAGGAGACCGGCCTAATTAGGCGCTCGAAATTAAATCTCTCATTATTCAAACTTTCTACTTAGAAATTGACATGTGTCACCTAGATCCAGTACATTCCACCTTCTGGGTACGCTGTGTCGCGTCGCGTCCATTGCCGTCCGTCTTACACATCGACTCGCACTCTGTACGAGTGCAGAGAGCGAATGTGGCACACCACAGAGCGGTCGGTCGAAAGGGTCTCCTTCCGATACAAATCGAACATCACGACAAAGTACCTCCGAGTTCAGCCCATATCCACAGCACACTCGTGGATTAAGGTCAACGGGCGAACACTTCTCTAATTGAAACCGATGGTGATGGTGGTGTTGCGCGATCTTAGCCTGAATACTTCATTTGGCCAAAACTTTTCGATTCCACTGCACTCGTCTCGTGGAGCTTAGAACTCAATCCACTTTCTCTCCGCTGGCCACCATCGAATGAAATTAAAGAAATCCAATTCGGGCCCCGCTTTAAATTCCCTAAGCTTCGGTGGGTCGGGTTTCGTCCGTCTCACTGCGTTGAGAAATTTTAATTGTGAACCGTCAACTGTGGGACGCGATCGGCTGTCCCACACCCTTCATCTTCGTCACGTGGCCTAATCCCATTTGATCGCTCGCTCTAATCCTGTCGGCATGATGAGTAGTCGCTCGTCAGTGGGAAAGGAACCTGTCGCACTTGCGGCTCAGCGCGGCACGATGACGAAATTCCAATCGGATTCGTGGAATCGTGGGGGACAAGTGAAAACTTCTTTTTTTTTTCCAATCAACTGACACTCGGTGACAGATGCGTGCGGAGATCTGTTTGGACAATCGTGTGACCAGTTGGATAATGGATGGAGCGGTGATGGGAGTGTGGCACGGCGGTTGGGTCAAACATATGGCGTTATCTCAAATCCGCTAATGGTTCTCGAGGTGGGAAGCTTGAGGCACATTTATTCAGAAAAGCTGATGATGGCGTCTCAATTATTATGTGAGGAGATGGGAGGTGTGGCTACACTGGCGGCGATGATTAATGGATGCCGGGGATGATGACGGTTCGCTCACTTTGTCGAATTAAACCCCTTCCTTTGATGGTTTTTCAATTTGATGATGTTGACTCAAAATGAGACACTTCCTTATAATGAGGAGGGTTATCCCAAGTATCAGTGGAGAAGCAAGATTTCTTCTTCCATCACACTGTCGACATAAGTACGTTACGTGCGTTCAGTTAACCAGTACAAAGGAGGACGGCTTTAGCTGCTTTGCTTTCGAAGCACCAAGCAACCGAGTATCAGTCATAAGCAAGAGCAAAACCTTGCTCCTCTCAATGACTTCATCATAGCGCCACCAGCACGACCTTCAAAGAGTTACCGACCACAAGCAGCAGAACCGGTCCCAATCCCGCTCTCCAACGCGACACGGTTCAGCAAAGTTCAACCGAAGTAAAGCACCCAGCGAAAGACCTTGCAGCGAGCAACATCAATCGTCTATCAAACCAATTGGCAGCCCCCTTCGGAGCCCTTAACACGGCCGCCACGTAGAATTCACCTGCAGCACACAAGATTGTTGCCAACTGACGGCCGATGGCAACCTGCTGTGCACGCGGAGGCGACTAGCCGCCCGAACAAAGCCCACAGACCGCGTTCGAAGTGTTCTGTCGAAATCTGCTGGTATCCAGGTGATGAAGTGCGAATCGCACTTGCTGCTGCATACATTCCCGCATACTAAGCACACACACATCCACTCGAATGCGAAATCAGACAGCGACCTAGACACTCTGCAAGGCAACCGGGCACCTCCTTGAAATGCGTCTTCGTCAAGGTGCTTCAATGCGGCGACACCGGCGCATGAAGTGGAGGCGGCGGCACTTGATGCAAATTTATGTGCTCCTCCCCGGCTCTCTCGAATTCCATTACACGCGGACCCCGGTCCAGAGCAGTGCATGCTGGCTAGAAGCCTGCAATTAATTTGTACAAGATAATCATCTTCAGGTGCCAAATAAACTTTGCCTCACTCGGACTGCGGTCGCAGATACGTCCCGAGATGAATAATTTAATTATTTTAATCCAATACCTGCGTGAGGGAATAAAACACGGTACTCATGTCCCTGTAATGAGAATATATGGCGAGTGTGATACCGTAAACTGCGACTGCTGGTGACCTGTCTGCTCGAGATTTCTCATTTTTCGCCGGCTCTGTCAGCCACTCCGGCCACTCGTCCAATGGATGTGCATAGCGTGCACAGATTGCGGAAGCGCAGCAACGCAGCCGCACGGAGAGGCGGGAAGTCGGGTGGCTGGCCAGAAGGCCACTCACTGCCCGATGTGGCTCTCGATTTACGGTCAGGTGTATGATTACCCGCTAAAAGGATGTTAAAATCGGTCCTGCGATGCTCATTAAAGTCGTGTTTGTGCGGCTCCGGCGAACGTGTGTCGGTATCGATTCCCCGGGTCTGGTAAATTAAGGTCTCGGAAATAGTAATCTTAGGAGGAAACAAGGCGCTTGCAGGTTGACACATGGACTGTAGTCAGCCGATCACTTGGTCACTCGATGCGGTCGTTTATCTGGTATTGGCATGGTGCAAGGAAAGACGGGGGGCAGGCACGGGTTGAATGGGTAGTAAAATATTTTACACAGAACACGATTGAAATTATCTCTTGGATGCGTCGATGCCCTGGTATTGGCGAAGATTTGAAGGTTTATTGAGGAAATATCGTCCCCGCTGAGTGGAATACTTAGGCGTAGAGTACATTGCCGTGAGTGGGTCTAAAGGCCACGTTTGAGGTTTGTGTGGCATCTTGTCACAGAGCACAATACAGGCTGCCATTGAAGGGACGGGGGAAAGTGGCTTTTCAGTTAGTTTTGTGAACATGAAAATATTGAGGTCTTACATTAAATTAAAAGGCATGGTTTTTGAACCCGAGCCATTTAAGGGACATAATGGGCGAGACTTTTCACTGTCATGATGAACAGTCGAGGACGTAAGACTAAATAGTGGCGTTTAACTGGAGGTTGCAGTTCTGAAATCGTAAGGCTATGAAAATGGAAGAAGGCTGCGAAAAAATTAGGACTATCGTAAGAGAGTTAAGGATCCCAGATTTTTCATTTCTGCACCGATGTCCCATTGATTCTAAGGCTCACAGAATGATCAAGCAGTAGTATGTCTGCACAGTATTGAATTCCGTAAGAAAGCATCACTAAATTGGGATCGGCTGTCAAGCGATGAACAAACGTTTAGTTCGCTTTGGCTTTAATAATGAATAGATTGTCGCTTGGACGACGCTGGCGATTGGATACAAACAAAGGTTTTCGTTGATACCTTTTTTCATGAGGAAATTTTGTTCAACGATTAAGCTAACTTTTGAAGAAGTGAATGCATCTTTAAACAACACGGCCGCCGGCTAAGTGATGGCAATTTCTAAGCGAGGCGTTATATCGACAATAGCAAACTTTCAGGGGGATTTTATGGGTAGTGGTTGCCATGGCGTAGTGGGTAGAGTGCGACGCTCACACGCCGAAGGGTCTAGGTTCGACTCTCAGCCCAACACCAATTTTTCTAATTTTTCATGGCACCACCTCTTTCGAACTGCTGACAACACTCAAAGAGTAATAACTGTCTAAGAAAGCTTCCCAAACTTCGCCGTTCGGGGTCGGCAAAAAACTGTAGGTCCCTGCTACTCGGCAGAGAACAGTAGCGCGTACAACACGAGTAGTTGATGAGCAAGCTAGGCCCTGGTCCCCTGTGGAATGTCGCGCCATATAATTATTACTTTACGCCGATAAGCATGAAAAAATTGTTGGAAAAGATCATCGAAAATTAAAGATTTAACTACGTTGGACTGTAGTGCCAACAATTATTATTATTTATGGGTTGATGGAGTAATTTGCTTTTAGAATGATGCTGGATATAACATAAAAGACATTGGTGAGCAATTTTAAGCCATAATTACTGACTTTTTCGGTCATCATTTGAACAAACATGGTGTGCCGAAGCTGTGCTTTCAAGAATCCAGTCAACTTGTCACATAGTTTCTAGCACGATCGATTTATTGAAGGCAGAGTTTCGTAACTATTCAATGTTACAGAAGTAGCATTAAGGATCGTGCGATTGTACGCCGCTTTATTCTTTTCTCAGGGGATTTATGAAGTGAAGTCTGGCCGGTGTGGCGAAGTGTGAAAAAAACGAAACTCACACGTCGTAGGATCAGGATCGATTCCTTGCTGAATGACTCGCATTTTTTACAACACTACCTGTTTCGAGCTGCAGACAAAACTCAGTCTGTTTAAGGAAAAGCTTCTCAAACTTCGCTTTTCGGAGTCGGTAAAAAACTGTAAGTCCCTCCTACTTGTGAAAGAAAAGCAGTGAGCGCAACACGAGTAGTTAATGAGCAAGCTAGGCCCTGGTCCCCTGTGGAATGTCGCGCCATACAATTATTACTCTACGCCGATAAGCATGAAAAAATTGTTGGAAAAGATCATCGAAAATTAAAGATTTAACTACGTCTAAATCATCCTTGGCGGTTATATTGGACATATGCAATTAAAGTGAAAGTTTCAGTTATAATGTCAGAAGCCTATCTTTTAATAAAAGAACATTTCGCGTCAATCCAAAGCCTAAGTATTTATTTTATTTTATTTTAAATTTATTTAGCACTAAAAAATACACCCTTTATAAACCGCTATTATTAGGTAAATATTTTTGGTTTGTGTCTTATATAATTTAGGTGATCTAAGCCACAAAGCAGGAAACCTTTTATTTTCTTCGTCAGACATGTAACATTGCTTCCAATTTTTTTAACCAGTTCGTACAAAAATTACTGGGTGGCGTACGATTTTTGACGCCGTGGCACTTTAATTGTGTTAGAGTGTATCAGAAAGACAAGGCGACGCACTGTCATGTGACTTCTTTAACATCATCCTCGAGAAGATCGTGCGTAACTCACAAGTCGACACCAGACGCACGATCTTCCAGAAGTCAGTTCACCTGTTAGCTTACGCTGATGACATTGACGTGATTGGACGAACACAGCGAGCCATCAAGGAGGCGTTTGCTGGCATTGAAGCGGAAGCGGCTAAAATGGGTCTTGCGGTAAATGAGGGCAAAACGAAGTACATGCTGTCATCAAGGAAGGACACACAACATCGGCGTCTCGGACGGAGCATCACACTAGGCAGCAGAAACTTCGAGGTAGTTAAGGACTTCGTCTACCTCGGCTCCGCGGTAAATAGGGACAACAACATCAGTACCGAAATCAAACGCAGAATCACTCTTGCCAACCGCTGTTTCTTTGGGCTCAAGAGGCAATTGAGTAATAAAGCCCTCTCTAGAAGGACTAAACTAGCTTTATATAACAGCTTGATCATCCCCGTCCTACTATATGGCGCAGAATCTTGGACGTTAGCAAAGGCGGATGAGGAAGCCATTAGTCTTTTCGAGAGAAAAGTTTTGCGTGCGATTTTTGGTACTGTTTGCGTCGATGGCATCTGGAGGAGAAGATTTAATGACGAACTCTATAGGCTGTACAGCGACATGCGCCTGGTTAAGCGTCTACGGATACAACGCTTAAGATGGCTAGGCCATGTAGAGCGTATGGACACAACTGCTCCGGCCCGAAAAGTCTTTGAATCCGAGCCATTGGGACAACGCAACAGAGGACGACCTAGACTAAAGTGGCGTACACAAGTGGAGAAGGACCTCAACCAACCTGGAGTGCGCAACTGGAGACAGCTGGCGAAAGATCGTGCTGGCTGGAGAGGCATGTTGGTTGAGGCCCAGGTCCACCCCGGACTGTAGCGCCACAAGAAGAAGAAGAAGTATTAGAAAGAGTGGTACATTCATTGAAATAGAAGAACAATGTACAACTTAAGATAAATTCAATCCTACAGGTGACTCGAACGATTTTTTAAAATATTTATTCGAAGTTCAGAAATTCAATTTTCAGGTTATGTCAGTAGTTTTAAATACTTCAACCTTCGGCGCGAATAATTCCACTGCGGCGGCCGAAGACATCACCGTACTTTGGACGCAAGTGCTTGACTGTTCTTCGAACCAATTTCGGCAAAGCATTTTTATATAGTATTTGTAAGTTGGTCCAAACTTTGCTTTTTATTAGTGCAGAGTTATCAAACAAATTGGAATTGGAAGAATTTGCATATTGAATAGTCGAACATCGTGTTGACGCGCGCTTTGTGAGACAGTTATAATAATAATTGTTGACGCGATAGTCCACAGGGGAACCAGGGCCTAGCTTGCTCAATAACTACTAGTGTTGTGCGAGCTACCGTTCTCTCACGGGTAGAAGGGACCTACAGCCGACTCCGAACGGTGAAATTTGGGAAACTTTCTTTCAGTTATTACTCTTTGAGTGTTGTCAGCAGCTCGAAAGTGGTGCTGCAGTAAAGCATTGACGCCGAAAGGCAAATAAATAAAAAAATTATTAGTTTAGCTTAGAGGGCCCGCATAGGGCCAGTATGTAGTTTTTAGAAATCATATAAGTCGTGCCTAGGTTAAGCATTTTGTTCCTAGTTATAAAATAGCGTTAGTAATACAAAAAATTAAATGCATTTTCGAATTAAAAAAAAGGAGGTGGTGCCGTGAAAAATTCGAGGCGTTTAGCCGGGAATCGAACCTAGACCCTCCGGCGTGTGAGCGTCGCACTCTACCCACTGCGCCTTGGCGGCCACAGTGTGAGACAGTACCGAGTCTTAAAATGTCTCCGATCGAAATATACTTTCACTTAAGGCAATATAATAGGGAAATATACGTGTCTATAAGGCAGTTTAACGGTAGACAGTTGCAAAAATTTTGACACCACATTTCTGTAATACGAGCGGAGGGCGAACATCGGCTGTTATGGTAGCCCAAACCACTATCGTTGGCGCTGGCTGTTCTCTGGTGGCTAGTCGATGGTGCACATTTTTGAAGGACCTCTCTGGCCAGTAAACCAGGTAATTTTGTTTATTTACGTACGAGTGTGTCTCGATAACAAATAGCGACTCATCGATAAAAAGCTAAAGTCGGCAACTCAATGCTTTAGACAACTCTTTCGCACTCTCGACGCTTTCTTTCTTATGTAGCAGTGTAAGATCGTGTGCATTTTTACCCAAATCATTTTTGTCGATGTTGATCTTTTTTAAACCCCATCCATCGTGTTTTGCAACAGCGGGTTTTCGTGATCACATGCCTTTACGGCTTAAAGCACGCGGTCCATATTTCCAAGATTCGTAAATGACGCATGATTTAACGCCTTAGTTACCAAGTACCAAATTGAGATCATCATGGAGGGACAATTACCCCACCTTGGTTTGATGAGAGGGTTTCCTAAAACCTCTGCGGCTCTCTGAGTCGCAGCGCCCGGTAGAGAATGCAACTCCACACTGAACCGGGATAGTCCCCGGTTCAGTAGACGCGTTGTCTAGTTTTCGGGTAAACAAACAACTAGACAAGTCAGAACAGTACACTATCTTCGACTCTACACGCCAATACCAGCAAACGCCTCATTGACGGCTCTCTGTGTTCGTCCAATCACATCAATGTCATCAGCGCAAGCTAGCAATTGGACTGACTTCTGGAAGATCGTGCCTCTGGTGTTGACTTGTGAGTTTCGCACGATCTTCTCGAGGATAATGTTAAAAAAGTCACATGACAGGGCGTCACCTTGTCTAAAACCTCTTTTGACGTTGAAGGTCTCAGTGAGTTCGTTAACGACCTTGACGGAGAGAGAGTTCTCCATCGTCAATCTACACAATCTGACGAGTTTGGTAGGAATGCCAAAACTAGACATGGCACTGTATAGCTCGTCTCTATGCGCACTGTCATATGCGGACTTAAATTCGGCGAATAGGTGGTGAGTGTCGAATTGTACATCTTGGATCTTTTCCAGGATCTCCGTAAAGTAAAGATCTGGTCTAACGTGGCCTTTTCAGACTTGAAACCACACTGATAGGGACCTATAAGGTTACGGACAAACGGTATCAGACGCTCACACAATACGGCAGAGAGGATCTTATATGCGATGTTAAGAAGGCTGATCACCCGATATTTGACGGAGCCAAATGGGTCTCCTTTTTTGTGGACTGGGCAAACGACGCTGAAATGACAGTCATCGGGCATGTTTTCCTGAGATTATATCTGACGCTGGTGCATGCGCCCAAACTGGTTATCTCCAGCTGCTTTAAACAGTTCTGCGCACAGTCCGTCCGCACCAGCAGCTTTATTCGACTTCAGCTTCGAAACAGCAATGTCTTCACCTCGTTCAGGTTCGATATTGCTGTCTTCGCTTCGTTCAACGCATTTGGTGTGCATCAAAAGTGGCTAGAAAATCATTCACCCGTTTTATTTATCACGTTTAAAGTGAATTTAGAAAAGAGCTTGTCGAATTCTTTTCCCTGATTAAATGAACCAAACTCGTATGCAACTTGTCACCACATCTTGGTCGAATTTGAGTCAGAAAACCAAATGCAAGTACCCCTGGAAGACCCACCGTCACGATTTTCTGTCCACACATGGCGCAGTCCTGCTCATTAATCGACTGCACTCTGACCTCCCCTGCATGAATTTCGTAAGATCCTTTGCCACACAAGCGCCCCATTCCCCTACAAAAGATCTTTCCAATCAACTTACGCTGACAACACGGTCACCGTCATCTTAGTGTCAATCTCCTTCCGTCAAACGGATTACATTGCATCTAATTTCCAAGCTCCGCCTCGCCCTCTCCGGCGCCACCGCCACCGCCACTCGTAGGCTGCAGCTCCAAACGCCGGCGTATAAGTTTTCCCTTTTCACCGGGTGCACCGTTGAAATATTGCACAAAACTGAAATTAATTGCTGACGAAAGATTTGCACTGCACGGGGACGCAGATGAAGTCAAAATTAAACTTTTCCTTATACCGTTAACAACCGAGCTGCCGCCACCACTGGAGAGGGATTACCGAGGTACGAGGAACCCATTTGTCTGATCTCCCACACTTCAATTGCAGCCTGTATGCTGGGAGAGAGAGTGAGCGAGAGGAGAGCAGGCGATCAGCATCTCTCCGGGCGAACATAGATTTTCATATTAAAATTTATTAACGTCAACCTCTATTATTTATAAATCACGTTTACCCCAATGCACTTGAATGTATCCCTCTGCGCCTGGCGGCGGGAGCACACTTGTGCATCGGTGTGTGTGTGTTTTGCAAGGAGCTGGGAGCCGAACTATCGCTTTGCCACGATTTTTAAATCGCGTGTTACAACCACCACACCGGAAAGCATAAGGTACCCGGCCAGAGCGTCTATAGGCGATGGCGGTGACTATGTACAAGCCGCGGAGGTACCAGCTTCGGCAGCAGCAGCAGCTGACTCCAGAGACGTTGCCGCAAATTTTCCAGACAATAAACAGGTAGCGGGTTATTACGGGCCATTATGATTGCTTATTGAAGACATTGGAGGGCAGTAGGGCTCTCAATTTTTCGTATCTCGTCATCGTTTGCGCACCACTTGGAGAACGAGTTAATTACGCGGTCTGCTGCGAAGGTGGAGTTCCTGCCATTTGATGGGCTGCCGTGGAAAACAACAACCGCCAGCATCGCGTCGATCGATCTCCTTCTCTGGCTGCCGGTGGCAGCTTGCTGTTCCTGTTCCTGTTCGTCGTCGGGTCGGTCGTGTGTGCATGTTCTGTGGAAATTATGTCCGTCGGTATAATCTCCATGTTTCCAAGATCAGTTAATTGATTTCATGCCAATGAAATTGCTCAATTTTCGCGCGTGTAGCGAGAGGGAAACCTCCAGTCCATGCTCCAACTCCATCTGTGAGTGCAGTCCGTTCAATCAGTTCACTCACGGCTGGCGGCTGTATCGGCGCGACTGGATGAAGTTGTAATTAAGGACGCCAACCTACGGATGGGTGTCCAAAGTGTCCCTGAACAAAGGCGATCACTTTCTTTTGGATTCCATCCTCGTTACTCTCTCAGATGTCAGTCAGCGATGATGATGATGGCGGTGCTGGTGGTGGCGGCCTCGTCTTCGTTCCTGCCAAAGACAGTGCACAAGGGCAGATTCGTGGGTAAAAATGAATTTGGAACATCGCGTCATGATCTATTCACTCGATGGTGGCGGCTGCGGCAATGCTCTGGTGTCTGCTCTTGTCTTGTGTCTTCGGGGGCCATTAACGCCAAGTTGTACATGAAAATTAATGGAAGCCCTGGTGGTGGTGTTGAGCTGTCTTCATGACGGAGAGGATGTGGCCAGCGAAAATGAGTTTGAGTTCGAGTTCATTTTTTTGTCTGTTTTTTGGTCGTGAGTGCTATTTGGTGTGGTATTGAAATCGCTAACCGTAGGCAATTATCGCACTCTCCCGCCATTAGGAGCGCGGGATTGAAGCCTTACGAGCGGTATTTTAACTACCTGAGAACAGGGCATAGCGCCTGTCTGCTTGATGCCTTGATATTGTGGGAAATTTATTAGCTATAAAGTGGCGTGTTGAGAGAAGGGAAATTTCTCTTGCTGTACGGCAGGTTTGACCCAACTACTCTCGTCATTATATTGGTAAATTGGTTCGTTAAAGTCTCAGGACGGTATCAGTTGTTAATTGAAGTTGCTGGTGAATCCGTGATGGGATACTTTCGAATGGGCTTAGGGCAGTGCGCGTAAAGTTGTATGCTGATGGAGTTGTATTGCGGCTTATAACCGTTAAAGAGAATCCAAACAGAATGAAATATTTTAAGGCGGGCTTAGGGCGAATTGTATTTTTGTTGATCTTGTGATTAGACTTGATGCGTTGAGGGAGCGCTGTAAGGCATGGCCAAAGATTAAGTATGAAACTTAGAAGTTTGCGATTAAGTGTTGCCGCCAAAAAATAACTATAAATGAGTGGTTACCTTTCGGACATCACGGATAGTGTTCAAATCGTACAGCTACGAGCAACAACGGACACTTTAATGCTATTGCAAGGGTTTGGGGGCCTTGCATTTTTACGATTCCGTTTGCAATAGCCAAGCTACAACGTTCGGTGTCATTAATAAGATAGAGTAGCGAAAACTCTCAATAATCTCAAATGCTGCAAACTAAACCTGTTGGCTTTCATGTTACTTCCATTCGCATTTATAAACAAAGTCTTTAATTTTTGAATATATGGTATCTACTATGACAACAGTTCTGGTAACTCCCGTATTTAAGGAAGCTTACGCATCTTTCCCCACGGACAAAAGCACTGAACTCTGCACAGCTTGATGATGTTCATTCACGAGCCCCCAAGGCTTCAACAAGCCTGCTTTTTAGATATTGAGAAGGCAAGGTAAAGATAGTGGGTCTCATTGTTAAATTGAAGAGATTTACAACGAACCCCATTGACATCATTAAAAAATTTCTTCCCGCCATGAGAATGAGACGGAAGGAACAAGAACAGAAATATCCAAGAAGTTGTTTCAGAGGGTTTACGACCGGGATCTATTTTTAAAATATATACACCGCAGATCAACCGCCGGTTTTAGACAAGGCGATGTCATGTGACTTCTTTAACATCATCCTCGAGAAGATCGTGCATAACTCACAAGTCAACACCAGAGGCACTATCTTCCAGAAGTTCAATTGCTAGCTTACGCTGACGACATTGAAGTGATTGGGCGAACACAGCAAGCCGTCAATGAGGCGTTTACTGGTATTGAAGCGGAAGCGGCTAAAATGGGTCTGGCGGTAAATGAGGACAAGACTAAATACATGCTGTCATCATGGAAGGACACACAGCATCGACGTCTCGGACGGAGCGTCACACTAGGCAGCAGAAACTTCGAGGTGGTCAAAGACTTTGTCTACCTCAGCTCCGCGGTAAACAGGGACAACAACATCAGTACCGAAATCAAACGCACAATCACTCTTGCCAATCGCTGTTTCTTTGGGCTCAAGAGGCAATTGAGTAATAAAGCCCTCTTTCGAAGGACTAAGCTGGCTTTATATAACAGCTTGATCATCCCCGTCCTACTTTATGGGGCGGAATCTCGGACGTTAGCAAAGGCGGATGAGGAAGCCCTTAGTCTCTTCGAGAGAAAAGTTTTGCGTACGATTTTTGATCTTGTTTGCGTTGATGGCATCTGGAGGAGAAGATTTAATGACGAACTCTATGGGCTATACAGCGACATGCGCTTGGTTCAGCGTCTACGGATAAAACGCTTAAGATGGCTAGGCCATGTAGAGCGTATGGACACCACTGCTTCGGTCCGAAAAGTCTTTGAATCCGTGCCATTGGGACAACGCAACAGAGGACGACCTAGACTAAAGTGGCGCACACAAGTGGAGAAGGACCTCAACCAACTTGGAGAGCGCAACTGGAGACAGCTGGCGAAAGATCGTGCTGGCTGGAGAGGCATGTTGGTTGAGGCCCAGGTCCACCCCAAACTGTAGCACCACAAGAAGAAGATCAACCGCCATTATATCCATCTGATAAGTGTTTCTTGTTTGCGGATGACTTGTTGATATACTCTACTTCGCCGTGACCACAGATAGCATCGCGGAAGATCAAGCAACAAATAGAGATAGCTCTATTTCTACAACCAAAAGCTGGGCATCCGGATAAACTTTTTAAAAAACGGTCCTCATGTGCCTGTGGAAGCCAACACGACGACACCTTCAAACAGGCGGAAAATGTCGGAGAGTTAAGGTAGTGCTACCCAATGGGCCAATACTAGCAGCTGCGGAGAACTTCAATGAAGGGTTGAAGTTTAATCCTCATGCCAAAATGATCTTTCAAAAGGCCAGTTACGCTTTCCATTGCATCTGTCTGTTGATGAGACTGTCTGAGAAAACGAAGCAGCTCATAGGATCCATCACCCTATGGCCCTCAGCTCATATTACCCATCACAACGTCCGGCTTCCCTGTGTGTTACAGCATCCCCAAAAGTAGCAATGACAAACTTTCGTCTACGAATGGAAGTTTCCTCAGCAACAAAAAGGTGTACGAAAAAGCACGCATTGTTCCCCTTCAACTGTTCAAGAATTACCTAGGTGAAACTGGAACTCATATTAACCCAAAAACCAAGAACTTGAGCAGTACATTTGCATGGCGACGATATCTAAATGCACACAACATGCTAGACGGAAAGATTTATCCCCCAACATCCACCGAATGCGAGCCGTAACATTGCTACTCTAATAGATATACCACCTACCACCAAGGCTGAAGGGAAGATACAGCCCCATGCGATAAACGAACACGATCGGAGCAAGGATATGAAAACTCCAATGTCAAGACAGGACATCGCTTATTGTTAAGAATTTAAATGTATAAGCCAAAATTACGTGGTCGCCGTGGCGTAGTGGGTAGAGTGCGACACTCCAACCCCGCCAGGTTCGATTCCCGACTCAACCCCTCAAATTTTTCACGGCACCACCTCTTTCGAGTTGCTGACTACACTCAAAAAGTAATAGCTGTGTGAAAGCTTCTCAAATTTCGCCGTTCGAAGTAGTAGTTGTAGGTCCATTCTACTCGTAAGAGAACAGTAGCACGCACAAAGTTGATGAGTTAGCTAGGCCCTGGTCCCCCTGTGGACTATAGCGCCACCCAATTATTATTATTGAGCTGAATTTATGTGAGACAATTGTTTATCCGTCGGGCCCCTTTTGTTAAGCCAACACCTATATATATCATAAGTATATAAGTCAAATATTTGTCTTTTAAATTTTCCGGCTATGTACAAAGGGCCAAAGAGCTCGTATCTGGCAATACTATACATCATTCGAAAGGTCTTGATATAAACATACCAACGACGCTATGCATGATTAGTTTGTATATTACGTTCAATTATAGACCGCTAAACATGGAGTTCACTAACTCCGAAGTTCAAGCTATTTTAAAGTTTTTCTTTTTTAAAGGCAAATCCGCTAAAAGAACGTTCCGTGAGATTAATGGTGTTTTGGGGGATTTATTCTATCGCATCTAACCCCGAAGGAATGGTTTCGATGATTTAGAGCCGGGGAAAATCACACCATGGATAAGCCAGCCGGCGGAAGACCTGTGACGATGAATACCGATCGAATCATGGAAATCATCGAATTAGACCGGCATGTGGCATCTCGTGATATCACCCAGGAGATGGAAGTTAGTCATCAAACCATTTTAAACAATCTGCAGAAGGCTGGATAAGAAAAAAAAAGCTTGATGTTTGGGTGCCGCATGATTTGACGCAAAAGACCTTCTGAACCGAATCAACGCCTTCGATATGCTTCTGAAACGGAACGAACTCGACACATTTTTGAAGCAGATGGTGACTGGCGACGAAAAATGGATCACATACGACAATATCGGTAGAATGCGACGCTCACACGCCGAAGGGTCTAGGTTCGACTCCCAGCTCAACACCAATTTTTTTAATTTTCCACGGCACCACCTCTTTCGAGCTGCTGACAACATTCAAAGAGTAATAATTGTCCAAGAAAGCTTCTCAAATCTCGCCGTTTGGAGTCGGCAAAAAGCTGTAGGTCTCTTCTACTCGTGAGAGAACAATAGCGAGCACAACACGAGTAGTTGATGAGCAAGCTAGGCCCTGGTCCCCCTTTGGACTGTAGCGCCCACAATTATTATTATTATTTCGACAATATCGAGCGAAAACGGTCGTGGTTGAAGGTCGATGAATGGTCCCAAACAGTGGCCAAGCCGGGGTTGACGGCCAGGAAGGTTTTGCTGTGTGTTTGGCGGGATTGGAAGGGGATCATCCATTATGAGCTGCTCCCAATATGGCTAGACGCTTAATTCTACCATCTACTGCGAACAACTGGACCGCTTGAAGCAGCCGATCGACCAGAAGCGTCCAGAATTGGCCAACAGGAGGGGTGTAGTGTTCCACCAGGATAACGCCAAAACATACACTTCGTTGATGACCCTTCAGAAGCTCGGAGCTCGGATGGGAGGTTTAATCGCATCCACCAGATAACCCGGACATAGCGCCAAGTGATTACCACCAGTTCCTGTCCATGGCGAACGCCTTTGGTAGAATTAAGTTGAACTCAAAAGAGGCTTGTGAAAAGTGGCTATCAGAGTTCTTCGTAAATAAGGACTTCTAAGAGGGGGGTATTATGAAGTTGCCTTCCAGATGGAAACAGATTATCGAACAAAACGGCGCATATTTTAACTGGATCCGATTACTGTAACACTTTTTATGGAGCATTAAAAGAAAAACAAAAAAAGCGAAAGGGAGATATTAACCCTATACGTCTGTTCACAAATTTTAATTAATTTTTCTCAAAAAATTTTTATTTATTCATCAATTTTTATATTGTCCCTTTCAAAGTCCCCCTTTTTTTCTAATTCTCGAAGGAGTTCTGGTATGCAATTTTTGGCATGCTCTCGAGCTCTCTCAGCAATTCAGTGTGTATATACATATCTCCTCAAACTTCGCAAAACGCCGTCCATTCAAGGGTCTCTTTAATTTTGAGAACAGAAAACAGTCGCAGGGAGTCAAATCTTGGGAATACGGTGGCTGAGGCAAGATTTCGGTGTTGATTTTGACGAAAAAATTACTGACAAGGAATGAAAAGTGAACAGGTGCATTATCGTCATGCAAAAGTCACGAATTGTTTTTCCACTAGATAGATAGATTTCTAGCTTCTAGATAGAATAACTACTGATTGACCATACGACGATCTGGTAAGAACTCCTGATGCACGACTGCACAGTAATCGAAGGAAACAGACAGCAAAACCTTCACCTGTGCTCAAACTTTGTGTATTTTTTTAGCCTTGGCTCTCCTAGGCTCTCCCATTTGAACGATTGGACTTTGGTTTCGATGTCCTAAATACGTACAAATGATAAGCAATTATAGCCCTTTTAAGCAAATCTGGATCGTCCTTGATGAGCAATGCAAGATTCAACAATTTTAGACCCACCACAATCTTCATGCATAAAATTTGTAAAAAAAAAAAAATTGTATGACAGGAGCTAACCGATATGCCGACATCTTCAGCAACTCTTGTAAAAGTGACTCCTTGATTCTCCAAAACAGATTTCTTCACTTTCTCAATAATTTCAGCAAGTGTTGATGTGCTGGGGCGCCTAGACAAGCATCAACATTCATATATTCTCGACATTCCTTGCAAAGCTTGTACCACTTGCAAACCTTTTTTGACTCAGAGTAAACTCACCGTTTCCCATTGTCATCACATCAATTGCTTTTGAGAACTTGATTCAATTTTTCACACAATGCACAATTAATGCAATTTCGTTGATCCTTTTTTCAACACCTGGAAATCGCGAAAATCGCGGAACACGCAAAACGCGTCTACAATGCCTCTTAAACTGTAAACATATATTCCAGACGAGTGTATCAACAGAACAAGAAAAAGTCAATAACGGAATGTACGAACGTACGCCTTTGAAAATTCAAAATTAATTGGAGAGTTTGGAACAATTTTGAACTGAAATCTTTGCACTTACAAATATTGGCGATTTTTCAGGACCACAAATTGCTGTGAGCGCCGTGGCGTAGTGGGTAGAGTGCGACGCTCACACGCCGAAGGTTGTAGGTTCGATTCCCAGCTCAACATCAATTTTTCGAATTTTTCACGGCAGCACCTCTATCGAGCTGCTGACAACACTCAAAGTGTAATAACTGTCTAAGAAAGCTTCTCAAACTTCGCCGTCCGGAGTCGGCAAAAAACTGTAGGTCACTTCTACTCGTGAGAGAACAGTAGCGCGCACAACACGAGCAGTTGATGAGCAAGCTAGGCCCTGGTCCCCCATCGGACTGTAGCGCCAACAATTATAATTATTACAAGTTGCTTGTTAAAAAAAAATTCGAAATATTTGGGTTCAGCATTGAACTCTAGGCTACCTTCACTTGTATGCAAATTCCTTATTGTTGAAGAAGCTAGGACTTGATTCCTCGTCAAGCACACAGCCAACACTCACTTTGTTCTTATTCCTTTCTTTTTGCAATGTGATCTTTCTTCGCCATCGATGCGAGACTCTCTCTGAATCCAGTTGCTTATGTCCCCCTCAGAAGTAAGCAAAATCAAATACCAATCCAATATGAACTTTCAAAAGCACGCAAGCCTGCACTGGTTCTCCAAAATATGACATCATGAAAAATGTTTCCAAATCGCTGAGAAAAACTCCAAATGGGAGTGAAACAAGCAAATCAACGACGTCCATCAAAACTTGTGACTCAGCTTATATGCTTCCCTGAAACAGATCCAGTGGCACGGTCCCCAAACTCGAATTCAACACACCGATTGGTGGCGCAGTGGAGGTGCACTGCCTTGAACCAGCTTAACACACGATAAACGATCGCATTAAACAAACGTCCTCCGATCTCTCAATATCGGCCACCTGACATTGCCCTCTCGCATTCATTTCATGGTCATCATTGGGTGCCCCAACATCAACTTCCAGCGCAGCAATCATTGTCACACTAACCGCCGCCGCCGCTGCCGTCACTCCTTCGATTCGAGAGATGATATCACACCCGGAGCACTGACGACGACGAACGCACAGTTTCAACTGGACAAACAACATAATTTACGCCGCCTAGAACCGAACCGAGGGTACACCCAAAGAGGCAGTGGAGCAGCTCGCCGACCGACAATAACAATAAAATGAAAAAGTCATAACATCCTCAACCAGTCCACGGAATCAGGTGTCCCGAAGGCCCAACCGCGAGGTGTCAGCGACAGCGGTTACGTCAGAGCCACTTCTATCGATTGGGGGTCCCTTTGTGAGAACTTAATTTGTGTCTGATTAGGTGGAGTGAATTTCGTTTTTATTTGAATACCAGCCGAGAGACGGTAAGGTGCAGCGCTGGTCCATTGTTGCGCCCGGCGGTATGACAGCCCATTAATTGATTTCTCATTCGTTCTCTTCCCCAGAATCCATAACTAGGGTGGTCCTCCTAATCCTAGTGTGTCAACACACACACAAGACGCCCGTTCGCCCGTCGGCCACAGCAGAGGCTATAAAACACAACACACACAGCAGGACGATAATGAATGGCTGTGGATGATGGTTTATTGTGTTTGCCCAGAGCTGAGCGGCTGAGAGGTGGCCTGATGTGGGAAAACGAGATCCTTGCGACGACAACCACCACGTCGACGACGATGGCCGGCGTGTCGGCCTAATGCTGTGTAATTTCCTGGTCGGTGCGCCGAGATTCGACAAGTGTATGCAGCAAGCATGACAAGTGAACCCGTAAACGGGTGTGTGTATGTGTATGCGCTCGGCTCTGCGTGCGTGCCGGAGGAAGTCTCGACTCCTATGGCGAAATTTCGCTAAGGCCTAATGTGCAAATCCACGGGACGAATGAATGGTTTATGGGTCTAATTGTCTCGTTGGGCGGTAGTAATTGATGGGCATTAGGAGAGGAGATTGTACTGGGCCGGCCATAAATGGCGGAGAGGACGCGAGCTCTGTCTGGTGTGTGTGTGCGGTCAAGTGGCCGTGGCGGCTGGATAGGTGATGACTTAATTGAATTCCTTGCCGCAGAGATACATATTTATTGAGCGGATTTGTTGATTTTAGGGCGTGTAAGCGGTGATTGCATTACACAAGCTATGAACGTGGGCTCAGAGTTCGTGGGCTGCTTACGCGGATTGCACAACAGGTTGGGACTGAGGATTGTGATCGACGTTTTGGGCAAGAAGGAAATATGGAAATGGGCGTCACTGCGGGTTAAGTATAGGTTAAGGAGATGGTGAGCTAAATAGCAACTTAAGACAGCCCTCTTGGCGTATGATGACTTACGTGAATGTGCACAGCGAGCATCATTTGCATTTCCACGCGTAATAAACTGGTGTGATAATGGGAGAGTTGTGGTGAACTACTATTCCTTATTCTTTAACCTCCCAGCGTACGTTAGTGTAAAAAAAAGTACTTTTCAGTATGAAATCGCAAAAGAGAACTATGTCCAGTGCGTTGAAACGGCACATAGATGGTTTCGTTATTATTTTGTTTCTGACAGGACCTTATACAAGTCTTAAGTAAGACTAAAATATGTAACAATAGCGGCGAAACATAAGACTGCGATACCTATAATTTCCTGAAAGGATGACTACCCTATAACCGGCTTTTCATTTATGTTCTTTAAGACACCATTGAAATAGCGTTTATAATTCCTTAGTTCATCATTGGTCATCGGGCTCATACCCTTTTTACTACGTCGTTTAAAGCATCATTAATGCGGATAACGATGAAGAACATTTAATGGCCGATCTTACCTAAACGGAAGCCACCCTCAAAGGTTTCATCATATTCTGCTTTTAAGTAATGTCCAAAACCTGAAGCGTAACAAATTGGGATAAACTCACTATTCAGGATTTAAGTTTTTGAACATTTCGGAATTCAGATTTTTGGGATTTCAAGCGTTTCTGGGACTTTGTTTAATAATTGGCGCGTGGTAAAGGGATTACTTGGTATCTTTAAGTGAACAGAAACAAGTCACAGCACAGGCCGAAGAGCTCTACACTATCGTGAGAGAGGGGGAGGTGGTACCGGCGTACATTAGTCTTTTAATTGTACGAAGGTTGCCGTTTATATTTCGGGATTGGGCAACCCTAGTGTTGCATTCTGGCAACTGCCAGCTTTATCGTAAAGTTTGACATTTTTGAGGTTATACGTACTCAGAACATTTTGACATACGAGCGCTATTTGTGTTCTTTACAGTAACTTAAAAGATTCATCTGGCCCAAAAAATTGAATTAAATCGTGAAAATTTTAGTGCGATTCTTTTTTACAACTTTCGAGGTGGATTAACTAAACAACACTGCATCGATGAACTTAATTCAATTTTTGGCGATGAAGCTTCATTAATGACCAGTGTTTATCGATGGTATACTGAATTCAACCGAGAACATTGTTCACTCCAAGACGAATTTCGTGAAGGTCGTCCAAAATCAGTTGTTGTTCCGGGATTGTGTGTGGCTCGTCATGTGGATCGTCATGTGACCTATCTTGAGATTGAGGCAACCTTAGGCAATAGTGCATGACCATTTGACAGTCAAAAAAAATTTGTTCGCGTTGGATCCCACACAATTTGTCAATCGCTCAAAAACAGGCTGGTGTCGATTGGTCGAAAAAATGATCCAAAAATACGATCGCGACGCCTCGAAACACGTCTATGACATCGTGACAGGTTATGAATCGTGGATTTACGCTTATGAGCCCGAAAGTAAACAGCAGTCGAGTGTATGGGTGTTTCAAATTGAGCCAAATCCAACAAGAGTTGCTCGCGCACGAAGCACTTCCATGCAAATGGTCGCCTGTTTCTTCGGAAAAACTGGACATGTCGCAACTGTAACACTAGAACAACGCAGAACAGTCAATTCTGAGTGGTACACAAACATTTATTTGCCAGTGGTCTTCCAAGAAATCGGCAAAACCAACCGCCGAAGACGGATCACTCTTCACCACGACAATGCGAGCTCTAACACATCGGCTGAAACAACTGCATTTTTGAGCACTCAAAACATAGATTTGATGAGTCATCCGCCGTATAGTCCTGACTTGGCACCGAATGACTTCTTTTATATTCCCGCACGTAAAAAATAAAATAAGAGGTCAACGTTTTTCGACACCTGAAGAAGCGATTGATGCGTTCAGAATGCATGTTTTGGAGATACCTCAATTTAAGTGGCAAAAGTTATGCGAAAATTGGTTCAAACTCATGCAAAAGTTAATGGGGAATATTTTGAAAAGCAATACATCTATTTTCTATGATTAATATTTGTTTTTGTTCTCTTATCCCGGAATATAAAAGGCAACCCTCGTACTGAAGCGCAAAAGTTGAGCTGGAAGGAGCATTCCATATTCGTATATTGCGGCAAAAGGACGAGTCTCTAAACTCAACTTTACGTTCGATGGTATGGTAAAGGCTTAGCAGGTGGGTATTCCTATCGAGGATAGTATAGCAGGCAAATTCGCGAAGGGGACGAATGCCACTGGCTAAGTCATTAAAGCACGTTTTGTTGAAGTACCAAAATAAGAATGAACAAGACAAAACACAACTTCGTTGTTTTGGAGAACACCGATTTGCGGAAAGATCACGGAACATCTAACAACTTAAATCGAAGGACATCTATGAGACTTATCAAATGAGTGACTTGAAATTTTAAACGGGCAGTTGCCGGCTTCTGGACATGCAAACTTGCAATCTGATGTTTAATTGAATGCAGAGGAATCATTTTATGTAGAGCTAAATGCCACTTTCTGTTTGACCTCTCAAGACCACCCACAATTCAAGCCAACAAAATATGTCTTCATACGAGCAGAAGCGCAAGTTGGACTTGCATTCCATGATCATTTAGAACCAAATGACTTCACAGCATTTTTATTAACGATAAGTATTGTCGCTCGCTGTTGGTTTGGTGCAAGAAAACGTAGGACCAGGTAGGAATATATGAATATAATAATAAAAATAATAATTTTTGGTGATACAGTTCACAGGGGGACTAGGGCCTTGCCGGCTCATCATCTACTCGTGTCGTGCGCGCTACTCATCTCTCACGGGTAGAAGGGACCTACAGTTTTCTGCCGACTCCGAACATTGAAATTTTGGACACTTTCTTAGACAGTTATTACATTTTGAGTGTTGTCAGCAGCTCGAAAGAGGTGGTGCCATGAAAAATTCGAAAAATTTGTGTTGAGCTGGGAACCTGGACCTTTGGCGTGTAAGCGTTGCACTCTACCCACTACACCACGGCGGCCACAATATATGAATATACGTTTTATATACTTTAGCCAAATCAAAAGGGTTGGAATGTTACTTGCATCACTTTAAGCGACGTAGACATTTTGCTGAATTTTTGGCGATATTATCCCAATTTAAGTTGAATAGACACACATAACCAGGATAATAAGTTATTAATGGGCTCTCTGTTCGTCGCTTAGTTTTTGTCCTTTATTTCAATAAAGGCCTATATAGTTAAAATGAGGACCATATCTTGTTTTGTTTGTGGCCGCCGTGGCGTAGTAGGAAGAGTGCGACGCTCACACGCCGAAGGGTCTAGGTTCGATTCCCGACTGAACACCTCGAATGACAACACTCAAAAAGTAACAATTGTCTAAGAAAGCTTCTTAAACTTCGCCGCTCGGAGTCGGCAAAAAATTGTAGGTCCCTTCTATTCGTGAGAGAACAGTAGCGCGAAGAACACGAGTAGTTGATGAGCAAGCAAGGCCCTGGTCCCCCTGTGGACTGTCGCGCCAACAATTATTATTACTGCCCTTAAACTTGGCTTATTTGGCTTTCAACTGCGTTTGATTAGGTTGCACGAGATCCAAAGAACACTGACTGGTAACATCGTTTTTTGTTTTTGGTCATTGTCGATATGATGGTCTGCTTGGAGCTTATGTAAAAGAAAATTACCTTCAGTTTCCCACTGGGCTGAGCAGTTCGCTCCTTTTACAATCGAAATCATTAAGTTCGTTTACGAATATACATATATGTAAGTAAAACGTAATTAATGATCTCCTTGATGTAACAAGAAATGGACAAGTTCCAACACTGTGAAGTATTAGACTCCTCGTCATTCTCATATCGGCAATAACAATCATTGCATGGGATGACTTATTTTCTTGATTGGTATTACATATGGTAATCAGATGTACGTCACTGTACCTGAGCTAACAAAGTGCTTGGCCCGCTTCATGTAGAATCTTTGAAATATTGTGGACTGTTAAGGAATGTTAAATCATTTTAAAGAAGCTATTGTTTACCACACACTCGAATTTTGTGCTCTTAGAAACCTGAGGATGTTTCTTATCAGAAAGTTCAATCTCTTGGTGCAGAACGGGGAACCGTTTAGTTTGTTTAGTTTGAATCTTGTCATCTCACAAAATGTTGAAAACAAAATTTTGACACACAAGGATATTAAGGGTAATCGTTTGACATGAAATCCGCATAATGAAGCTTTAGCAAAAACCCACACTGCACTTAAAGTTTAAGGACATTGCATCAACATTGCACTTAAAGTTTAAGGACTACTGATCTTTTTATTTGCTGGAGACTTCTTGACGAGATTCAACCCTTTGTTCAATTTGTAATAATGATTATTGGATGAAGAAACAGTAAAACAAGAGTTCCAGGACATAGCTCTTCTTGAGCTGTGCATGAAGTTTAGAATCCAGGCATGACCTTCGGCGTGCGAGTGTTCCAATTACCCACTCAACGGCGAATAGTTGCAGACGGATAAGTATTTAAAGCCGTTTAAAGGATGATCTGCTTGAAATGTGAACGTTTTACCAAAAAAGTAACAAAAGTGAGTGAAGTAATTCTCGTCTGTGCTGCGATGGGGGGACAGATTTATCACTCTAAAAGCAGCCGGAAATCTCGCCCGGAGTGACTCATACTTCATTTTTCATTTCACATAATTCTACGGATATATGTACGTACAGAAAATATGCAAAACTGAGGGCAAAGGTAAAGCATATCAACGGCCCCACTCAATCAACCTCATTAAAACAAGCCATCAGTAACGACGTTTCCTCTTCTTAAAATTCTATATTCCATAAAAGCAACATTTTTGGCCCCTATGGCGTTTCCCTGTGACGAATGTCTATCGTCTATGCTCACAGAGAGTTGTAAGATGTAAAAAGAGCCACTCACAAGACACAATTTAATCGGAGCACAGTTTCTTAAAAGCCCTGCAGAAGGTTCAATAGCCAATTAATGGATGCGCTACCCACTTAATCGCCAGCTCTAGGCACTCTTTCGCGTTCGTTACGTTCTGTAAAATAAAGAAGAAATTCTCCTTCCACCGAGGTCCCAATTTGTGGACACGAATTGCAACCGCAGACAACTGTCATGAATGTTCATCTAATTTGAGAACAACCCCGAAGTAGGTAGAGCATAGAAGAAAAGTAGATGCTCGGATTTGTCTGCCCCGAAGTGTCACCTCAGCGGGACTCAATTCGATGCCAACGCAAGTGTGGCATATAATTAATGTCCGATAGCAATCGTGTTCGAAATGTGCGCGCACATGCCCTCACTTCGCCTGAATTTTTATGACAAACACTTTGTCTGACTGCAGATTATACACAGCCTCGACACCACCTCATTATCTCGACAGCAAGCCAAATAATCGCAGAGCTACAATCTGAGTCCGGTTCGAAATCACCCCGCACTGGATCGATAAGAACCCCAGGAGCACTTCAACCGAAATGCCAGGCGACCAACCGAGAAGCTAGGGAACAACGAAGAACTCACACAAGCAGCCCATCCCGACTGAACTCCTTCCTGAGCAAACAAACCTGAACGCAAATTTGCCAAGGACAAAACCACCTGTACCAGCATAATGCAACACCGTGCGGCATGTCCACCGCCACCACAGGTACAACAGTCCCCCGATTCCGAAGGAACCAAAGGCGAGCGACAACAGTGCCACAAAACGAAATCCAGTGAAACAAAGAAAACAAAACCGAACGGAGGAGAAGAGGAAGAGCACAGTCAGCGACAAGCGCGATAGCCACTGCCACTCGGCGAGAGAGGAACCTGCAAACCAGTCGGTTAAGTATCCACGGGGTTATTGTGTCTGGGGGCAACTTATTATTTATTTTCGTATTCGTTTGTCGTTCATCTCTCCGCTACGCGGCACAGCGCACCACAATTCGCGGCGCGCTCGGATCGTTTGGTTTTTTGTGTGTCTTTTCCGCTCAAGCCCACACCTTACACCGTAGTGAGTTGGCATAAAGGGGCATCCTGCAAATTGAGCGGCGCGCATACCTCTGGAGCAGCCAACACACCATCGCACAATCACACACCGCCTCCAGGAGAGGGCGCGAAGATCATTCCGGATCATGTACGCTAGTGCCTACGATTTACGAGCTCCAGACGCTCTCGGACACACCAAACCAGATCGATGTGGCTCTGGCGGGTGAGGGTCCACAGCGGCGCGAGCTGGCCCGACAATCGAAATGGAAATGGACCCGCAGAAACAAGTGTACTTCTGATGAAATGACCATAAGCGGACCAACACCACCATCACCGCTGTCGGCCGCCCATTTGAAACATGGTCACCACCAACACCTTCGACAGGTTGAATGAAAACGAAAATACAAAAGTCGAGTGGATAATGAGATACGTACCGTGGGGCAGGGCGTCGTACGGCGCGGCGCGCAGGAGAATTCCATTTCACAAAATTGATTTGCTGGTGGTGGTGTTGGCGGTGATGCCGAGAGTCGGTGGCAGTGTCGTTCGTCCTCTTCAATGGAATTATTAGTTTCAAGCTGCCTGCGATTTACAGAAGCAATTGAGCTTGAAGTTTAAGCCTGCGCACAACATATGCGCGCATTACGTGGATTTGCTTTTTCAACGGACGACGAGTGACCGTGGGTACTGCTGGACTTATGGTTTAGCACGTTTCCAGTTCCCCTGAAGCAGCCTGATGGCGTATCTTTTCGCGGAATATCTCTCCTGTGACTAATTGAGTTCAGACGAAGCCTCCGTGAGTTGCTGGCCTCGCACGGTGTGCTCCCCTGGCCTGTACCTGCATGTGGGATTATTTTTTTTATTTTTTCCTTTTCGATGCAAATTTCGTGGGCTGACTGCTTCCCTCCACACATCAATGAAAGCCGATCAGCACCACCATCAACCTGACACCCCAACAAGCGTATCATTCATTAGGTCACATATTGTATCATCAACTCAATTGGTGGCCAATTCCCGGCACAGCTGGATGGGACCACGTTTCTCGCCTACCCAGCTGAGCCTCCCATTCATTAACCCCGCTTAACAGTTACCAGTCATCCGGTGGATTAATGAATCCGAATTAATGACCGAATAAACGCGTCAATTTGAGCCGTTTGATCGGTGGGCATAATCAATTATCGGCCGCACGGCTGTCAGAGGCGGAGTGTGCATAGGCACTCAGTGAGAGGGCCCCCAGATCAACGGGGGAAATCTGTTTTCGTTTTGTTCGTTTTTTTTTCGCGGAAAAAGCAAAGTCCATCAGTGTGGATCGCGTGTCCGCAAGGTGGATGAAAAGCCATCCAGAGTGCATTGTGTTGGGTTTCTAATTCTGCCCCATTGAACGGGATCGCGACACAATGGGTTGGGACTGGGAAAGTCGAAGGCGGCCCGGCGGTATGGCACGCAGTTCAAAGGTGTAAGGATTTCTCCTACACCGTGGTGTTGGCCAGAGAAGAATGCTGTGGCAGATGAAAGGAGCCGAGGCTTGCTTTTCAATGCCATAGACGGTGAAGGCCACAAAGGTGTGCACAATGGAGTCACATTGATTTGACGGGTATCTGGCGTGCTACAAATTTGCTGAATTCATGCTGGACCGTACATGGAAATGAAAGAGTTGGATGTTTGCATGTAGAAATGATGAACTTGTCTAGTTCCTGTCGTGCTTCTCACGAGCCCTCAGAATGTGCTCTACTTCCTCATTTGGATGGATGTACAGTTATGCTAGGCGGCCTCATTATTTCTTTCCGGAATGTCGCCGGACTGTGGACTAAATTTAACTCATTAGCGCTAATCAAGCGTGCTGACTGATCACTTAAACGAATGTTTGATCGGATGTGTCTGTTTGAATATCACTTATGCTCCCTAATTACTTGAAGAATGTGTATTTGTGTCGCTTCATACTGCTCTGGCCCAAAAAGTCTTTAAGTTCGAAGCATTGGTAAAACGCAGAGAACGGTTGAGATACCAGACGCAAGTTGAGGAAAATCTCAACCAACTGGGCATGCGCAACTGAAAGCAGCTGATCGTACGAGATGGAGAGGTATTTTGATTGAGATCCTGGTCCACCCCGGACTGCAGTGCCAATTAAAGAAATAAAAAGAAAACATTGCACTTGAAGCTAAAAAGTGAAAGTTATGATGAGTTCAAAAATAATGAAGTGATCATTGCGACAGATTCTCCCTAGAAAGCTAGTACTTCATTGGTCTTATTTCCGAGAAGACATTTTACACTTTTATTTAGTGATTTTTTATCAGTTTCTTGGCTAAGAAAATCGCAACCAATGTTCGCCCCAAAGACTTGCTAGATGACATCAAAATGACTTCTTTCATCTTTGTCCTGGGCGTCAACCAACATGCCTCTCTAGCAAGCAGAATCTCTTGCTAGTTGCCTCCAATTAGCGAGAGATACCACACGCAAGCGAGAGCAGAATCTCACTCTAGTTGCCTCCAATTGGGCAATTGGTTCTTCTTTATATGTATGCGCCACCTTAGCCTAGAGTATTCTCTGATGCGTATTTTTAATGGCTCGAAGACTTTTCGCGTAGATTACAGTGGTTCCCTCTACTCGGCCTAACTATCTTCAGTGTTGTGTACGATCGGAAATTGTCCCCCTTCATTATCCCAAATTGCTAGTGTTCATATATTTGGGAAAAGTAGTATGAATGTGTAAGACGGACACATGTTTCAGGCTAATGGGAAATTTTGAAAAAGTCTGGCTGGCTAATTCTATTGGATCTTAATCTAGAGGTAAGTCACTACAAAACAGGTCAAGTTGCGCGACTTTATCGGGGAGTTATGGGACAGAAGAAAAGTTGACTCCTCCCGCATCGTCCTGCACAGTTCATGGGATTTTGTATTTCTTCGGTAAGCGTGAGATAAGCGAGTCAGTTGATAAATAAATAAATAAATATTTATCCATTGCAATGATGTGTCTTGGTAGACTGAATTTGGAAAACATTCTCTGAAGTGAACAATTCATACATATAACAAAGTAAAAAAAACGGGAATCAAATGTATGTAGAGCGCGAAATTTGAAAGTCCACCATAAATTTTGAACATTCCTCTTATACCATGTGTTGCTTGCTTACTTCTCAAGCTACCAAAACTTGTAAAATAAAATTCGTAATAATGCCATGAAATGTAGGAGTGGAATCGTATTTGAAAGTGCGACATAAACTTCGCACAGGCCGGTCTATCAGCGAAAAGAATTGATAAACTTTTCCCACTGACACACAGTGATGACATTTGCAAATCGACGTAGACAAAACTATTTTGTTTGATTCGATCAATTATTTAGTTTTTTTTCACATAAATGTTCAAACACTAATGACGATAGAAAATTTAGAATACAAGCCTCTTTTAGGTATAATAAAATAATAATAAATCTTTAATTTAATTTCATTCAAGGACTCATCAACTTTTATAACCTAAATTAAATCTAAGGCAATTTTAATAAGGTTGTAAAAAATGTGCAAAATATTTTTAAAAAATAAGATCCGAGTGTGAAGTATCGACAACCAACAGTTGAACCGATCTACAGCTTGTTTCTTTGTTAAGATTCTTACAACTTATTTATTCATTTTCTATTTAAAAAACCCTGCAAATCTGAGAGAAACTGTCTGTCAGCGTGCTACACACTTTTTATTCAACTAAAGTTAAGAGTGGTTTGCGAAAGATGTTAACTGTTTTCCCAGACACAAGAACTTCAGTTTGTACTAATTCATTGATTTGAGCCTACCTTCGATCTTTCAGATTTTTCAAGAGTCCACAGTCTACATTTTTACTGGCATTTCAATTTGTCTACAATTCCGTGTATGTATGGATAAGACCATTTAATAATGTCTGCAGATCTTTCTACGAAGGTTGCCTTTTATATTTCAGGATTAGAGAACAAATCTTAATCATCGAAAATAGACTTAGTGTTTTTTCAAAATATTACCCATTAAGATCTATACACTTTTGCATGCGCTTGAACCAATTTTCTAAGCACTTTTGTCACACTGATTGAGGTATCTCCAAAACATGCATTCTGAACGCATCAACCGCTTCTTCAGGTGTCGGAAAACGTTGACCTCCCATTTTATTTCTTACGTTCGGAAATACAAAGAAGTCATTTGGTGATAAGTTAGGACTATACGGCGGATGACTCATGAAACCGATGTTTTGAGTGCTCTAAAATGCAGTTGTTTGAGCCGATGTGTGAGAGCTCGCATTGTCGTGGGCAAGAATGATCCGTCTTCGGTGGTTGGTTTTCCTGATTTCTTGGAAGACAACTGGCAAGCAAATAGTTATGTACCACTTAGAATTGACTGTTCTGCGATCATCTAGTGGTACGGTTGCGACATGTCCAGTTTTTCCGAAAAAAACAGGCAACCATTTGCTTGAAAGTGCTTCGTGCGCGAACAACTTTTGTTGGATTTGGCTCAATTTGAAACACCCGTACAGTCGACTGCTGTTTACTTTCGGGCTCACACGCGTAAGTTCACGATTCATCACCTGTCACGATGTCATAGACAAGAAGCACGGCGATCCTATTTTTGGAGCATTTCTTTCGACCAATCGACACGAGCCTCTTTTTAAGCGATTTACAAATTGTGTGGGATCCAACGCGAAAAAAATTTTTTGACTGTCAAATGTTCATGTAATATTGAATGTATGCTGGTCCCACTAATGCCTAAGGTTATCTCAATCTCACGATGGGTCACATGATTGATTTTCGACGACCTTCACGAAATTCGTCTTGGAGTGAACTACGACCTCGGTTCAAATTCACCATACCATCGAAAAACACTGGTCCTTGATCGAGCTTCATCGCCAAAAATTGAAATAAGTTCATCGATGCAGTGTTGTTGAGTTCATCCACGTGGAAAGTTGTAAAAAAGAATCGCACGAAATTTTTCACGATTTAATTTCATTTTTGGGCGAGATGAATCTTTTGAGTCACTATTAGCAACACAAATAGCGCTCGCATGTCAAAACGTTATGAGTACGTATAACATCGTAAATGTCGATCTTTACGATAGAGCTGGCATTGCCGGATTGCAACACAAGTGTTGCCCAATCCCGAGATATAAAAGGCAACCTTCAGTGAAACAATTAATAAAAGAATCAAATCTGTATCCGTTTTTTCAGGAACTCAAAATGTTTAACTTAAGCAGCTCTGACTATAAATTCTATTGAAATCCAATTTAAAAGCCATGCATCCAAAATCGAGTTCAGCATTAAATAAAACAGCTGCTGGAAGTATTCGAATAGTACGCCATTAGTATGGTTTTCCAATTATTGTAGGTCCACTTTTACCGATTTCGTGATCTTATTCGGCTAACATTCCTTTTTGGTATAAAGCATTTAAGTTTCAAATGTATTGCATTGCGATCATTTGCAACACATTGAACGTACAGAAAGGGGGCAGTAAGCATCAACAGTATGACAGCTTGGAATCACCTCAGGCACGCAGCCTTCTCAAAAACTGTTGATTTTCGTGAGCAACAAATTTGTAATTTTTTTCCGCCCATAGCTTTTGCTTTGATTTTATCTTTATTCGATAATAATAATAATAATAATTGAGTTTCGCGACAGTCCTCAGAGGGACGAGGGCCTTGCCTGCTCCGCCAACTACGCCATGGCGGCCACATCTTAATTTTAATTCGATAATTAAATTAATTATATAATGCTTAAAAATTGCGCTTCCAAAACAGTGCATTGCAAGCCGGAATTGTTTTTCTCCCTCACAGCACTTAGAGTTCGTCTTAATTTTCACTGGCAGATTTGAATAGAATAAACTTTTGTGAAAAATGCGATTTAAGAGATACAATAATAAATTGAACAACCAACAGCACTCAAGACATACATGCAGCGCAATTGAGAGACGAGAATGTTGCGCCAATGTGTGCTAATTTTCGACATCTAGCAGCTGACAGCTGACAGACTTCCAGACTTATATCCGCATTGAACGCAATATTGAACGAATGACAATGAGCATTTTTTTTTTTTGGTAAAATAAGTATGTTAACCTGGATGGTTGAACAGCCTGCAAGAAGTCAGGGCCTAGCTTCCCCAGCAACTTCTGCTATTGTGCGAGTAGTTATTATTTCACGAGTAAAAAACAAATTTGAGAAGCTTCTTCAGTTAAGGTGGTGTCGTGGAAATTTGCTAGGCATTTTTTTTTTTTTTGCATTTTTTTTTTTATTTATAATGGTTTCTTTAATACTAGACAAAAATACTTAAACTAGCTTACTTATCTTATCTATTGATCTTAATTCTAGCTTACTGACTTCTAACAAGTACTCTAAACTAACCCAGTTTCATTTCGTTTTTGCCTTTCGGCTTCTTTAATTGATTCCTTTTTTTTATGATCCTAATTTATTGTTAAATTTCCCCAAGAAACTTAAGAAAAAACTTGGGAATAACATTCTTAAACTTAGCTTAACTTAACTTAATACTAAGAGTAAAACCTATGCTAATATTAAAACTAACTATAAGTAACTTACGTCTAAGCCTAATTCAACTTAACAACTTAACTAATTTGCTAGGCAATCAGTTCAGGTATTGAACATGAGATCACTTTTCCCACCGAGTGATAGGCGACTTAAGAATCTTATTTTGGGGTTTAAATAAATTTGAAAATTGATGTCAATAAACTAAATAAGTAAAAGCAAAATAAGCACTTGATTTTAAATTATTTCAATTGCAGCGTAACATGAAACGCTTCGTAAATCATAATAAACGGAATATCATTCCTGTCTCTGTAGTATATTGTATTCTCTGTTCCACAGCAACTATTTAGAAGTAGAAACTATTTGCAACCAGGAATTTCTTCAAACCCTAAGTTTTCTAGAAAATAACGAACGAACAGTTTTTATAAAAAGGAGTGGTACAAAACTGTTCGTGCATACGAATATGTTGACATCGGAACTTTCAAAGCCTATTGATTTATTAACAAATATTTTGTCTTCTAAAAATTAGAAATTCGCAGAGGAACTCGTTAAGAACTAAGGAAATGTTGAACAAGAAAAATAATAATAATAATAATTGTTGGCGCTACAGTCCAAAGGGGGACCAGGGCCTAGCTTGCTCATCAACTACTCGTGTTGTGCGCGCTACAGTTCTCTCACGAGAGAAGAACAAGAAAAATAGAATAACATTATTAAGGACTACCGACAGAACACACCGAACAAAAATACTTTCTCTTTGTTAAGTTATTTATCAATTCGATTATATGTAACTTCAACAATCTACGAATGCGATATATTCCGCTTATTGTTTCGTCACATCTTCCAATCTTTCCAATCGTTTTACTTCTGGCCGTAGTAGCGTTATGTGCCGAGAGTCTTCGGTCAAGAACTGAACACTTCCCGCACTCGACGTTCGAAGCCGACAATAATTTCAGGATCTCTTATGTACCAGGAGCACGCATGACATGAATAGCTGCTACATAAAATAAACTCACCTTCCTTGGGAGCTGTTGCGCAATCAAATTCATGTATTTCTTTATCTGGCATCACTCACATGCATATTGAGTGGATGCTACTTGAAGGCTACTACATTCCAACCTGACATTCGCCTGCCAGAGCAAACATTAAGCTAGCAACGAAAGTTAGAATTTCCTTACAGTCAATAGGAACTCGCTGTTGTACAAACTTTCGTCCCTGGGACTTTCAACAAAGTTCAGAAGGGTTTATAAAGCACTTATCACACAAAACTCTGCTGCTGTGTGGAATGGTATTAGCTAGTCAAACTTCTTCAATGTCAAAACAGGGGTTCCGCAAGGTTGCGTGCTCAGCCCACTTTTGTTTGCGCTGTACGTAGATGATACAACTACATTCTTACCGGGAGGAGTTACAGTTGGCGATGTACAGGTTAAAGTTTTGCTGTATGCTGACGATTTAGTTATTTTGGCTGAAGATCCACAGGCTCTTCAACTGCAAATAAATAAATTGAAAAGCTACTGCGATCTTTGGGACTTAAAGATAAACACCTCTAAATCAAAAATTATGGTTTTTGGCACTGGTCGAGGTAACAGGACTGCGCATGAAAATTGGACTTTGGAGGGTGAGCCGATCGAAGTTGTCAAAGAGTTCAACTACCTGGGTTTTGTTTTAAAATCGAATCTTGATATGAGACAGCAATTAATCTGATGTGGAGAACTATCTTTGGTAACCAACGCATCGGTATCGCGTCAAAGTTCAAGGTGTTCAATGCTACGGTGAATGCATGTCTCTGTTATGCAAACCAAATATTTGGCTTTAAGTTCTTTGAAGAGTGTGAAATTGTCCAGCGATTTTTCTTCAAGCGAATTTTTAAACTTCCCCCAACAACTCCCTCATGCGCTATCTACGTGGAATCTGGTCTGCCGCAGATATACCATAAAAATTTGAAGGCAAATGCGGACTATTTAATTAAAGTTATGCGTAGGCCGAACAGTAACCTCTCAAAGAGGCTTCTGAAGATGGCGCTTCGATATAATTTATCTCCTTTTAAAGAATGGCATGAACTTGCAACCACACATGGCATTGTACTTAGACTTACTGAGGCAAACTCAGATGAATGGGAGGATAAACTGTACGAATGTATAAGAAAAGACGATGAAAAGATGTATTTAGATTGCTTAGATCGAGCTCGTACTTCCTCGTCGAGATCTATGTACAAGCTGCTTAACCATACACTAGGACCCAATAACTACTTTAAAACAGAACTCTTAAATAGACAAATTAGCACTATTTTTAGGGCTAGAACTGAACTGCTGAGTCTAAACTACATACCTCTCCGGCAAGATGTTAATGCTACCTACACACTTTGCAATCGCACTGAAGTTGAAAATATATACCATTTTATCGCGATATGTCCTATATTACTAGAACTACGTTTATTTTATTTCTCAAAAGTATCTCTTACAGTTGAAGAAACGAAGAATATACTGAACGGCGCGGAGGGGTGGAACCTGCTCTATCGTTTTTGTATTTATGCCTTGAATTACCGTAATAGCTTCATCTAACAGTAAGGTATATCATTTGTATAACTTAAAGTATATTAATTTGGCTCATTGTATTACAAGTATCTTAGATAATGTCAATCTCCGACAGACGGTGTTTTGCCATGTTAAATAACATTTCTTTTTCTATTCTTCTTCTTCTTCTTGTGGCGCTACAGTCTGGGGTGGACCTGGGCCTCAACCAACTTGCCTCTCCAGCCAGGACGATCTTTCGCCAGCTGTCTCCAGTTGCGCACTCCAAGTTGGTTGAGGTCCTTCTCCACTTGTGTGCGCCACCTCAGTCTAGGTCGTCCTCTGTTGCGTTGTCCCAATGGCTCGGATTCAAAGACTTTTCGGGCAGTGGTGTCCATACGCTCTACATGGCCTAACCATCTTAAGCGTTGTATCCGTAGACGCATGTCGCTGTACAGCCCATAGAGTTCGTCATTAAATCTTCTCCTCCAGATGCCATCAACGCAAACAGGACAAAAAATCGCACGCAAAACTTTTCTCTCGAAAAGACTAAGGACTTCCTCATCCGCCTTTGCTAACGTTCAAGATTCTGCGCCATATAGTAAAACGGGGATGATCAAGCTGTTATATAAAGCTAGTTTAGTCCTTCGATAGAGGGCTTTATTACTCAATTGCCTCTTGAGCCCAAAGAAACAGCGGTTGGCAAGAGTGATTTTGCGTTTGATTTCGGTACTGATGTTGTTGTCCCTGTTTACCGCGGAGCCGAGGTAGACGAAGTCCTTAACTACCTTGAAGTTTCTGCTGCCTAGTGTGACGCTCCGTCCGAGACGTCGATGTTGTGTGCCTTCCTTGATGACAGCATTTACTTCGTTTTGCCCTCGTTTACCGCAAGACCCATTTTAGCCGCTTCCGCTTCAATGCCAGCAAACGCCTAATTGACGACTCGCTGTGTTCATCCAATCACGTCAATGTCATCAGCGTAAGCCAGCAAATGAACTGAGTTCTGGAAGATCGTGCCTCTGGTGTTGACTTGTGAGTTACTCACGATCCCCTCAAGAATTATGTTAAAGAAGTCCCATGATAGGGCGTCGCCTTGTCTAAAACCTTTTTTGACATTGAAGGTCTCGGTGAGTTCGGTGCCGACCTTAACAGAGCAGCGAGAGTTCTCCATCGTCATCCTGTACAATCTAACGAGCTTGGTAGGAATGCCTAAACTAGACATGAGGCTGTATAAGTCGTCTCTATGCACACGGTCATATGCAGCCTTGAAATCGACGAATAGGTGGTGAGTGTCAATTTGCATTTCTTTGGTCTTTTCCAGGATCTGCCGTAATGTGAAGATGTGGTCTATTGTGGACTTCCCTGGTCTGAAACCACACTGATAGGGACCTATCAGGTCATGGACAAATGGTTTCAGACGCTCACAGAATACGGCAGAGAGGATCTTGTATGCGATGTTCAGGAGACTAATCCCTCGGTAGTGGGAGCAGTCAAAAGGGTCTCCTTTCTTGTGGACCGGGCAAACGACGCTGAGATTCCACTCATCGGACATGCTTTCCTCCGACCATATCTTACAGATGAGCTGGTGCATGTGCCCAACCATGTTCTCTCCAGCTGCTTTAAATAGTTCTGCGGACAGTCCGTCCGCTCCAGCAGCTTTGTTCGACTTTTCTATTCTCTTTTTCTATTACTAATTGTTAAAATGAAGACCAATAAAGAATGTTTATAATAATAATAATAATAATAATAATAGAATTTCCTGAGATGAAACTTCAGCTTGACTTTGGGCAGACACAATGTTTTTCAAAAATGTCAGATTCAGCCAAACATTTCTGGAAAAAACTTGCGCACGACCCCACAGCCCTTCCAAGAGCATGAGTACCCTCTACAAGCAAAAAATGTTTAAAATTGCTTAAAACTTGTGTAAGAATCCTCTAACTTTGATTCAAATAAACGCACAGGACTTTGAAAACAATTTATTCTCGGCTTCAATGGGCTTGAGTTTGAATGGGTTAATAGTCATTAAACCGCATCTAGCAGTTAGAAGAGAATTGCGATTCATCCAGATCAGCTAACCCAGTGCTCGGCCCAAGACTTATTAGACCTTGCGCTGTTCTGGCTTGCCCACATCCCTTAGTAGAATATTGCTTTAAGATCCTCTCTTTGAAGAACCACAATTCTACCCTGAGCAACCCATCTGTTACACTATCCGTCACCACCGTCTAGCTCAAACCAATTTTCAATGTTTTCTGTTTTGTGAACCACATTCAGCCACATTCGCCTTGTGCTGCACATTCGTTACACGTAATCGCGGCACAATGGTGAAACAAAACCGACCAAGCACCATATGACACCTTCAGGACTGCACTCATAATTCATTTTGAAAGCGCGTTATATCCTTGGGGTCACCACTGAAGCCACCGCCACCGCGAGCACGGATAGCGTGTTGATTCACGCGGTGACCATATGATGTTCCTCATCCAGTGCACATCACTTGATGCCACAAATGGTTACCTGTTTGTGCGCGTGTGTAGTGCGTCTATGGGGCGCACTATTTAATTACCGTGAAACAAATGAGTCATTGAACGGATGGGTCGGCCTGCATTTCGACCAGTTCACAAGTGGGGGTCGTCCCACGCCATCCGTGTCCAATGCCAATGCTGGCGAGGGTGGTTGGTTAAGTGTTGTCTTCTAGGGGATGTCTGTTAACACGTGACTACGGCGAAGGAACACCGCCATCGTAAATTTATTAATATTGAAATAAATTAAATTGATAGGGGTTTCAAGTTGGTGGCTGTTGGAATAGAGGTGCATCACTGTCTGCGTGCATGAGTTCGTAATTGAATTTTGGAACACGATTTGCCAGGCTAAGGTGGATAATAACTTGCTTGTGTAATGGGAGTTTTACTTGTTTTGGAGACATTAATCATTGAGATGGAACCCATTGAGACTGTACTCAGAGATCCTGTGTCGTGGGTTTAATTAATCTTAGTGGCTTCTCCTGACGTAAGGCAAGTGGAACTTTGTTAGGAATATATCGCTACATGACATTTTTTGAATGACAGATAATAGGGTAACTTGTTAAGATGAGTGTATCAAATCGAAACCACTACGGACGCCACGAGACCTTGTAAGACATTGATCCAAGGAAAGGGAAACAATTTCTCAACAAATACGAATCAAGAAATACACATTTCTCAAGCTGTGGACAGCTTTATAAATCACCTTCGCAACATGGGAGTTCTGGCAATTATAAGCGACTCTGTGCAAAAAGATGTAGAGGGATAATTGATTCCTGCTACCTTCTTGAAGCTGCAGAACCGGATGGTACCTCCTCTGCCATGCTATAAGGAATTTAAACCATAGCTTCACCAGATGCCCAAGCAGAACATCATTCCTAGGTTATGAAAAGAGGAAAACGTATTTTTCTTTCTCTAAGCAGAAACAATTCAGTCATTAGACTGCGACCCATCAGGCTCTTCTCGTTGGAAACGCAAACGAATTTCCGCATAGGAAATCCTTCGTCTATAAACAAACTCCTTGTGGAATCCCAAATGGCCTAAATTGAGGTTATGTCGGTAAGGACTGCATCAGGTTTCGACAACATATAAGAGACCCTATGGCATTAGTTTGTCCAACATTTCATGTATTCCTTACCAAATGAATATAACTCTTTACGAAACATTTGATAGGAACCCCACAAGGTGGGGTCTTATCATTTCTTCTTTAGGACATATTTATCATCACTATCACACTACAAAAAGGACACTTAGTTGCAGTGCAGATGCTTTAAGTTTCCTTGTATCTTAATTCACCGTGAGTAATATTATTGTGTGTGCATTACGCGGCTTCTAAGCCTTTAATGTTAAGGAAGCCTTTAATGTTAAGGAAGCCTTTAATGGTAAGGAAGTGTGAGTAAAGAATGAAATTAGACAATTGCTCACTGGTTGGAATTTCTGGTCATTATCTCCTCTGTGACCCGCCTGCCGCTGCATAGGGACATGTGCGACACTAAAATGCTAAGGGTATTAGACTCAATTCTTAGACCTACTCTTTCTAGCTGCAAGCACATCTGATTATCTATAAAACAGTTTCTCAAATTTCGCTGATCGAAGTTGGCAGAAAACCCTTGATTCTCTCCAGTTGTGAAAGAAGAATAGCACATTCAATCCGAGAAGTTGTGGAAGGAGCTACACGCTAGTTCTCTTCTGGTCACAGTCCACCACATATAATAAGGTTGTCAAATATCCGCCTTTTTTTCTTTTGCACTTTCAGGCTATGTACAAAGCGCTACGAATCTGGAAATCCTATACAATATTTGGAAGGTCCTGACATAGCTTACAAAACGACTCTACGCATAATTAGTTTGGATATTGCGTTCAACAGTTTTAGACGTGTAAACATTGAGTTCACTAACACCGAAATTCGCGAAATTTTAAAGTTTTCCTTCGTTAAAGACAAATCCGCTAGAGAAACGTTCCGTGAGATTAATGGTGTTTTGAGGGATGTACTCTATCGCTTCAAACCTCGGAGGAATGATTTCGACGTTTCAGAGCCGGAGAAAACGACACCATGGATAAGTTTTCCGGCGGAAGACCTATGGAGACGAATGCCAATCGAATCATGGAAATCATCGAGTTCGACCCCCATGTGGCATCTCGTGACAACGCCCCGGAAATGGGAGTGGGTAACCAAACCATTTTAAACCAAAACATTTTAAATTCAAAGAAAATCTTGATGTTTGGGTGTCGTATGATTTGACTCAAAAGAACCTCTCACTAGACCATCTACTGCTAACAACTGGACCGCTTGAAGCAGTTCATCGACCAGAAGCGTACAAAATTCACCACCAGGAAGGGTGTAGTGTTTCACAAGGACAAAGAAAAACCACACACTTCGTTGATGACTCGTCAGAAGCTACGGAAGCTCGGATAGTAGGTTTTATCGCATCCATCATATAGTCCGGACATAGCGCCAAGTGATTACCACCTGTTCCTGTCCATGGCGAATGCCCTTGGTGGTGTGAAGTTAAACTCAAAAGAGGGTTGTGAAAAGTGGCTGTCCGATTTCTTCGCAAATAAGGAAGAGAGCTTCTACGCGGGGAGGGTATTATGAAGTTGTCGTCTAGATGGAAACAGATTATCGAAAAAAACTATCGAACAAAACGATTATCGAAATGAACTAAATCCGGTCACTGCAACTCTTTTTATGAAGCATTGAATGAAGAACAAAAAAGCGGACAGCTTTTTCATAGCTCCTTACTTTTAAAACTTTTTCTAAATCAGAGTGCTATGTAGTCCGAAAAGTGAATTTGGTAAAAAAAAAGTTGGTCCCAAAATAAAACAACCGTGGAGGGTATTGGGTGCAAGCTCCTCCAAGGAGTTCACAAGACTGCAGACTCACATGCAAACAGAAAGCATTCGCCTCAGCATATGGTGCAATCAGATTAGAATGTGGCTGTTGTGTCACTAACATGGAGGTATACAATTCCAAATTTCATATACTTGCACGACGGGGACTCCGCACAAACAACAATTTTGATAATTGTATTACGCGACAGTCCACAGGACACTAGAGACTAGCTTGTTCATCAACTACTCGTATTCTGCGCACCACTCATCTCTCGCGAGTGGAAGGAACCCACAGTTTCTTGCCGACTCCGAACGGCGAAGTTTGTGAACCTTTTTCTTAGGCAATTGATACTCTTTGAGTGTCGTCAGCAGCTCAAAAAGGGGCGATGCCGTAAAAAATTCGAGGTGTTCAGCCGAGAATGGAACTTAGACTTTCAGCGTGTGAGCATCGCACTCTACCCACTGTGCCATAGTGGCCACACCCAGCTCTGGTTGTGCACAAAAAAAAAAAAATAAACGTGGGCTAAACATCTGAGACAGTATTGCACAAATTACACCTTCGTCGTCGTTTAAATGTTTTGCAAACCAAGTGCTTAGTTGTGTTTTTCAGTTTTATGTAACATTTGATATAATATTTCTTTACAAAAAATTGGCCACCGTGGCCTAGTGGGTAGAGTGCGACACTCACACGCTTAAAATCAAATTTTGAATTATTTACGGCACTTCCTCTTTTGAAATGCTGGCAACATTCAAAGAGTATTAACTGTCTAAGAAAAGGCTCAAACTTCGCCCTTTGGAGTCGGCAAAAAACTGTAGGTTACTTCTACTCATGAAAGAACAGTAGCGCGCACAACACGAGTAGATAAGGAATAAGTTAGGTCCTGGTCCCCCTGTGGACTGTAGCGTCATCCAATTATTGTTGTCTTTAAAAGAAAAAATGGGTTGTGTTCGAATATTTATAGCATGTGTAGTAGCAAAAAGACGCAATTGAATTGAGTTCTCTGAATTTTACATTTTCTTTAAAGCCTGTACTTTCCCTTGAACAGAAGCAAAATTAAAACTAACTGAGTCATAGAATTTTTATTATTCGCCAATAAAACACGGTCTAAAGCTTCTGCTGTTACACCCCATCCCTCTAAGCCGTCGTAGGTACAATCTCTAGCAATCGCCAGTCATACTAACCCTACACTCTCCCTGTAAAAGCCTGATGAACGGAAAAAAAAAAGAAAAGCAGAAAGAGCTCCTCATAGACTGAATCAAAACTAAACTAGGAAATTTCAGTCGCCAGTTCCGTCAGACGACCATCGATCTTGTAGAAGCGAATGCCAATTTATAACATGCCGTGACTCCTGACGAGAGTTAAGGAGCAGAATACTTGAAAGCAAACTCAATTAAAGAGAATATTCTTTAGCTACGCCCACAAGCTGATGCACTCGAATGAAAGGTTCAGAGATGCGCTTTTTTTCCGAGTTCCGAAGTGAAACTATGGAAATGTAACTGAGTTCTTTTTTAGTTCGGCTTTAACATAGGATGCAACCCTTTGGACCAATCGGAGACCACATTCAAATGGCGCCACATCATCCCTCATCATCATCGGTTTCTTCAATGGATTTGTTTGGCCACTTTACTTAAATCAACTATAGCCAACCGCCTGTCTGACGACAGTATACCAGGCATACCGGTATGAAATGAAACACTAAAAAATAATAGAAAAGTAAAAAAAATTTATTCAAAGTATTGGCCATTGTTTTCTGCACATTTTGACCACCTTTCTGGCAATTTGTGAATACCATGCCAATAAAATTGTTCGTCTTTTAAAGCAAACCAATCAGACAACCCAATTTGCGACCTCCTCGTAGGAATCAAAGCGCTGCTCAGCCAATGCGTGTCCCATCAATGAAAACAAATGGTAGTCGGAGGGAGCCAAGCCTGGTGAATACGGTGGATGGGGTAGCTGCTCCCAGCCAAGTGCTTTGATTGTATCCTGAACCGGTTTTGCTTTGTCATGGAGAAAAATTACATTGCCGTGTCTTCTGGCTTATTCTGGTCGTTTCTCGATCAATGCATGGTTCAAATTAATCATTTGATGTCGGTAGCGATCAGTATTAAGGGTTTCACCAGGTTTTAGGAGCTCGTGGTACAGCACACCCTTCTAGTCCCACCAAACACACAGCATTGTCTTCTTGCCGAACCGATCTGGTTTTGCAGTCGATGTTGATGGTTGTCCCAGATTAACCCATGATTTGTTCCGTTTAGGATTCTTTAAATAAATCCATTTTTCATCGCCAATAACAATCCGATTCAAAACCGATCTTCTTTCTTGTCTTTGAAGCAAAATTTCACAAGTGTTTTTTCGGTTTTCCATCTGTCTTTCATTCAATTCATGTGGCACCCATTTTCCACAATTTTGGATTTTTCCCATAGCTTTTAAACGGTCAAAAATTGTTTGTTGTGCAACATTTAACATTGTTGCCATTTGCTTTTGACTCAAAGTGTCATCTCCATCCAATATCGTTCGCAATTCGGCGTCTTCAAACTTTTTTAGTTGCCTTCCACGTTCTTCATTTTTCACACCCAAATCATTATTTCTGAACCGTTGAAACCATCTTTTGCATGTTGCTTCTGATAGAGCATGGTCACCATATGCCTCGACAAGCATTCCGTACGACTCTGCAGCACTTTTCTTCAAATGAAAAGAAAAAATTAATGCTTTTCGCAAATCATCACTTTCTGGTACAAAATTCGACATTTTTAACACGATGAAAAAATATGATGTTGTCTGTTCAATGACTTCATGTATACTAATTATTTTTCACAGATGTCATAGCAACCAAAAAAAAAAAATAATAGCTCGTTCACAACAAATGTTCCCTATCGAGACATTTGTATTTTGACGCTCACTTCAAATACCTGGTAGATTCAATTTAAAGCTGTAATTCGAATGAGATTTTGACAAGATCAAATGGCTATCGTGTTCACATGATTACCAAGTACAAGAAGAGAAAACTTCGGCAGTCTGATCTTAAAAAAATAACTGGAACTGGGTTTTTATCTTGCTAACTGCTAACAAAAGAAGTATTCTAATTGAGAACACAGAAATCCACTCCTAAAATCGCTTTCTTTGGACAAACTCTTGGCTTAAAAAAAATATCGTCTGTTAATTGTGGTCTTTAAGTCGTTTTTTATTTTTATTAATTTTAATTAGAAACGCCTGTAGCCTTCTCCTGTTTCTTTTCCGTACGACAAAGAATTCCTGGGTTGATGTGGGACTCAAACAACATGCCCATCTGCCCAGCTTCCAAGGCCCCTATTCGGCTACAATACTTATAGCTTTGCACATAGTCCTTTTCAGTGCGCCACCTCAGATTAAAAGGTTGACAGCTATTCACAGACTTTCACTTCTACACTACTGTACGATGTCTATCCAGCGACCACCTTAATCTGCAGAAAACATCAAACGTCAGTCGAGTACACAAAACAGAAAGCAGAAAACTAATACTCGCGTATATTCATTCAATTTTCAGAATTTCAAAACACCGAAAATCAGAAATTCGGTAGTTTTCTAAAACATTAATTGCATAAGTCCACCGAAATCCGCAGATGCCCAAAATTTTACTTTGACCATAAGTAAGGACACGCAGGTTGTGGGACCTTTCAGGCATGCTCTGTTTATCGATATCTGGGTCGAAAATTGATTGTTTTTGTTACCCCAACCATTCGGCTCGCAGCAACAGCAACATTGGATTCTGAAGACTAAAAGCTAGTGCGTAGGTGCTAACACAGTTTTCCAAAATTGTCTTCTTGCTTTCAAATTTTTCAGCGTATAAGATTTGGGTTAAATCACAAATTGAGTAGATCGAGTTTTCGATGCAAGCCTTATTTAAGCATAAATGAACGTCTCAGCCATGTGAAAGACTGACCTACACCTAATCAGTGATCAGACTCTCCCTCAAATTAGTGGTTAATGGCATTTGCGTCTAGCCAGCCGAATGCTTCCTGAACCCAAATATGAAGTAACCATCTACAAATGCGACCCCAAAGATCGATTACCCTCTAGCGCCCGTCCCCAGAGACCCAACTCATAACCAATCGTCATATTTCAATCAGAACAACTTCAGCGCACCGAAATTCAAACCCAAAGCCAAACAGAATAACGTCCCACCGATCATCCACATCGACTCCCCATTCAGCTCCCTAATTCGTATAAACAGCCATTTACCGCCCCTAATTTGCATAACCTTCGCCACAAATCAGCGAATGTTTCTCGAATTTCCTGATGTCTTCGTTCCGATAACCGAAGCGACGTGGAGCAGCGCTAACAACGAAACAACTGAGAGAACAAAAGGAACAACTCCTCTATCTATTCAGATCGCTAATCGCCCTCACATGCAACCCGATTAATATTCAAAATAATTCTTTTGATTACACGCTTGCCGGCTGTTGGCCGTTGGCCGTTGATGCTTTGTGTCTCTGGCTTTCGTTTTATTGCCAAGCTGGCGTCTATTTTTGGGCGATTCTCCGAAGACGTGTGAGCAAATCAAACCTCTAATCTAAATCTCCCTCCCCGAGCGGAGCGCTCGGAACGGCTTTTATGCCTTCCTACCTGTCGAAGCTGATTTCAACTGACATCGCTCCATGCCCCCGTACTGCGCCGCACCGCAAAAGCCTTGAAATTTATTAATTTTATTATTAGTGTGTTGATTTCCTTTGTCCGAGCCCGCTTTTTGCTTCGGTCTCCCGGTTTTGGATCTCGTTCTCCGCGGTCTTTTGTGTGTCGCGCCACCTAATAACAGATACATTTTGATGGTCGATAAATCTCCTTGAAACAAAGGCTTCTTAGGCGCGTTCTCGGGCGATGGTTATTGATTTGGACGCGCCGTCGCATGTGTGCGCGCCGAGCGTTTATTTGTGCGCGACACTTAGCCGGCCATACCGCCACCGATTCGAAGATGGGATTTATCAAATATGATGACCACCTCGGAGATACCTTTCGATGGGCGATAGGATCGCCATTAATTTATGACATCTTATCCATCAAATCCGGATCGGCTTCGATCCATGTGGTGGGATTCCAGAAGCCGCTGGGGATTTATTTAAGCCGGGCCTATTTTGGGGGAGAGTGGAAAATACAATAAACGTGACTTAGTAGTCGACTTGATTTAGTGACAGCTCGCTACTGGACCAGATGGGAAAGGGTTGGGCTTCTGGATACACATTGCCCGCCGCCAAGGTTCAAAAGTCATCCACAGAGGCTATGAATCCCTTAACGTGCCCGTAATCTCCGCCCGATAAATCATCTGGAATTGATACATTTTCCGGAATTCGAAGTATTTATCAGCAACCTGGGTGTTCCCACAGTCGGGCGACTGGTTATTGGCTTTTCGGAGTCAAGTTGAGTCATTTCGAAGCGACGAAATGGGTGGCACATCGATTGGGGACTAATTAATGAGCTTTGACGCTGGCCCCGGCGAGGAAGAGCCTCCGCCAGCATCTGTGTGGAATAAATTACATCGGAGGCTGCGATGGGACAAATTATAATCGATTGGGAAATATGGTTGACAAATAAATCAAATAGTGGTCACGATTCTCATCACTACAGTGACTCACGTGCGGTTTCGTGGAAAAATAGAAAAATGTGGAATACTAATTAAACCACGACGTGTTAGTGGACTTAAGCAAGTTTGGTGCAACCGATCAGCGGAAGTGGAAAGTTGTGGCATGAAATCTTTTGTCCCCAAAGACCGGCGGAGGAAATATAAAAAATCCGGACAAAATACGGAGAAACAAGAGCTGGTTGTTGGCGGATGTGATGATGGTGATGGTCACAGTGGAGAAAAGAACAAATGCGAGGAAGAAATTATGTTGAAGGCAGACATGAATTGTTTCTACGCAAAATCTGAACCGATGTTTGAAACAAATTCCAAAAGTTAGTATAACGTACATGATGCATCGGAGCTTCTTGTACAGAATGAGGAGATAATTTAAACTCCAAATCCCAGAGACTTTAGATTAGATTAGAGAGAGAATTTAGCGCAGATCAACGATTTTAAGATACATTAATTTTCGAAAGTTAAAAATTTTGAGGTCTCAGAAGATGTAGTGGAGCCAAAAATTAATGCAGTCTGTTTTCAAAAGGTGGCGCCACCTGCAAGTTGTGGCTTATCCTGGAAGCGATTACATACTTCACTGGAAAGGAGAAGCTTTTGTCAAAAAAAATCAGTGGCCATCAGCATCTGTGTGTGGACGACAACATTTTTTGTTTTTTTTTTCGAAAATGTTCGAATTTGTCTTAAGTGAACTGCATTCACAGAAAGTTTTGAATTTATTTTTTATTTGGAACCCGAATCCCATCGAATTTTATATAAGCTTGTGGGGAACCTGCTCCGGCCGTTAAATTATGCATAGAGTGGTTTCTGCACTTTAAAAGTGGTGATTTTGCCGTCGAAGGCAGAGAACATCATGGTCCGTCAAAAAGCTTTGAGACTGATGTAGGCGAAAGAAATAACCTTCGCACTATCCTGACCAAGTTATTGACAAGAATCTCACTTTTCTTTAAATACAAGCAGTAGGCAGAGCCGTTGCGAAATAAATTTAAAGCCGTCTCTAGTTACCATAAATCACGTGTTTCACTTTTTGCACCGAACGAGAAATGTCGAAAAGGCATTTTCCATCGGAAACTGTTTCTTAAACCACATCGAAAATGCAATTTTTGACCCAGATCGTGAATGGGGATGACAAGTGGATATGCCTATGAAGAAAAGCGTGTATGGTCTGGTGAGGTCGCTCTATAATCGTCTCCATTGAGGTCAAAGAAGCACATCAACGGTTCAAAGGTTCTACTCTGCATATGGTGTAACTAGACGGATGTGCTGTACTATGAGCTAATAAAATTAGGTAAAACCATTGTTGAGAGCCGTTATCGACTACAACTTAAGCATTTGAAACGTGTATTGCGTGAAAACGGCTAGCCCCTACCAAATAGCGTGACATGGTAAGTGGTAGTGGTGAGTTTAGCATGATAAGGTTGGGCCCAAAATGGGCCCCTCCTGGCTGCAGCCGTCTGAAACTATAGGGTTGGGAAGCTAGTAATTGCGGAGTTCACTCATGGATGGTTTTAGTTGAAATTTTTGGTTTGCTGATGTAATCGAAATGTTGAACACATTTTGTTATTTGCAAGTTGGTACTTCAACTGACAATCGATAAAGACGAGGAAAACAACTCCGTTGTATAACTTTTGCTTGGCGCCTGTTAAAAAATGTAAAATCAAAACGAACATTTTGTTCATATTCTGATTTTTTAATTTCCGGTGGTCCCCGTGGCGCAGTAGGTAGTATTATCCGACACTCACTTGCCGAGTCTGTTTTGAGTCTATTGAAAAATTGAAAACAACTTTTTAATTTCCGGAAAGGAAGAAACGAGTCGTGTTTGCATTCTGGATGTTTTGGATTCAGAGCGGTTATATAATTAACGATTATGATATGAAGTACGACTTAGCCTTTAATTAACAATTTTATTTTTGGTGTTAACTTCTTCGTAGTTTTTACAACAATGCATTTTAAAACGTCAAAAAATAGCAATATGTATTCAGAAAATGATGGGTTCAGGCGGTGTATGATCCTAAGATGATGCGTACAGGCCCAAACAAGTCGCAAGCTCACAAAAAATTATGTGGAGTTTATGGTGATGAAGTTTTGAACTAACGGCAGTGACAAAATTCTCAAATTTTTCACTCAAAGATGAAAACGTTCTGGCCGTCCAGCTGAAGTTGATTACGACCAAATCAAAGCAATAGTCGATTGGGGTCTTCACAGTACAACAGGTGAGATTCCAGAGAAGTTCCATGCAACATATAAATGCATTAAAAATCGCTTAAAACAACTTTGCAATGTACGAAAACTCGATATATTTGTTGCTTATGAACTAAAAGAAAATCATTTTACACAAGGCACTAACATCTGCGATTCGTTAAAGAAACGTAATGAAAATGATCAATTTTTAAGACAACTGATAACTGGATGATGAAAATTGGGTTGTTTACAACAATGTCAATCCAGCCTATGGGCTTGTCTTCGCTTATATCGAAGAATTCCAGTACAAGAAATTCTACCCCAACGAGGTTCGGTACGACGAGCCAAATCTTTCAAGAATAAATAATTTTGTTTATTATATTATCCTAGTCAACTAGGAGTCACATTGCTCTAGTTATGACTTCAACCAACAGTCTGATCTTTGGGGATTACAGCCCTAACGTATTGTACCATGTGAGGGTAGGTCTTTGCGTCTTAATTCCGTCTGAAGCTTTCCTATACATGAATACTAAAAGCCTGATACAAGATGGGGAAGGCTGGCATATCATCTTCCATGTCGTACGCAGAATAGTAGAAAGGCAACTTAAATACAAGCCGGATGTCGCTCGCAGCTACACGGAACTCCAACGGTTCAGTAGAGCGATTTCTGCCAGCGACAGAGTATTCTCTGCAAAGGAACGGATATTTTAGTGGTGTATGTACCAGAACCAGCCTTCGGAGCCAGTAATAATAATAATTGCTGGCGCGGCAGTCCACAGGGGGAGTAGGGCCTAGCTCGCTCATCAACTACTCGTGTTGTGCGCGCTACTGTTCTCTCACGAGTAGAAGGGACCTACAGTTTTTTGCCGACTCCGAACGGTGAAATTTGAGAAGCTTTCTTAGACAGTTATTGCTCTCCGAATGTGGTCAGCAGCTCGAAAGAGGTGGTGCGGTGAAAAATTCGAGGTGTTCAGCCGGGAATCGAACCTAGACTTTCGGCGTGTGAGCATCGCACTCAACCCATTACGCCACGGCGGCCACTTCGGAGCCACTAGCTTCTAAAAAGAAAAGACGGGATAGTTGAGTCTGTAAAAAGAAACAAAAAAAAAAATACAAAAATTAAAAAAAAAAAATAAAAAACTAAAAAAAAACAAAACAAATTTACACCGCGGCGTATCCGCCATATAGCCCTGAGCTTTTTATTTAGATCTTTCCAAAACTCTTTGAATGGTAAAAATTTCAATAATGGTTCAGTTTTTTGCTGATAAAACCAGAAGCTTAACCAACGTTAAGTTATGATGCTGCCTGAAAGATGACGAAAATTCATTGCTCACAATGGGCAGTACATTGCAAAATAAAGTTATTCTTTTCCATCAAGAAATTTACTTTTTTTTAAAAAAATCCGTAATTATATTCTTGCCAACCCCTTACAAGGACACGCTGGGAGGGAGGTCTTAGACCTCACAACGTATTCTCCAGAGCTTGCTCCTTCCGACTGCTGGCTTCCTTGACGGATACAAACTGATTTTTGGATTCTCCGGTTCGTGTCTGAAGAAGAAATGGAAAAATGTTTCAAAGAGACAATGCATGAAAACGTGATGAAGAGGTGATGTACTCACACTTTCCACTTTTTTACTGTAAAAAAGAATATTAAGAAAAACGGATCGAAGTACTGTACTCCCAATGGATAAACTACATATACTCAAGGAATGTTGTCCTCAGAAGACTACAACTCGCACCATTGCGAGGGTAGTCTTTTATATTTCGGGATTAGAGAACAAAAACAAATATTAATCATCGAAAATAGCTTTATTGTTTTTCAAAATATTCCCCATTAAGATCTATACACTTTTGCATGCGTTTGAATCAATTTTCGAATCACTTTTGCCACTCTGATTGAGGTATCTTCAAAACATGCATTCTGAACGCATCAACCGCTTCTTCAAGTGTCGAGAAACGTTAACCTCTCATTTTATTGTTTACGTACGGGAATCAAAAGAAGTCACTCGGTGCCAAGTCAGGACTATACGGCGGATGACCGATCAAATCGATGTTTTGAGTGATCAAAAATGCAGTTGATTAAGCCGAAGTGTTAACTATTGTGATGAAAAACGATCCGTCTTCGGCGGTTGGTTTTTCTGATTTCATGGAATACAACTGGCAAACAAATGGTTGTGTACCACTCAGAATTGACTGTTCTGCGTTGGTCCAGTTTTTCCGAGAAAACAGGTGACCATTTGCTTGGAAATGCTTCGTGCGTTGCTGGATTTGGCTCAATTTGAAACACCCACACAGTCGACTGCTGTTTACTTTCGGGCTCATACGCGTAAATCCACGATTCGTCGCCTGTCACGACGTCAGAGACTTGTTTCGAAGCACCGCGATCGTATTTTTGGAGCATTTCTTTCGACCAATCGACACCAGCCTTTTTTTTAACGATTGACAAATTTGTGTGGGATCCAAAGCGAATAATTTTTTTTTAACGGTCAAATGTTCATGCAATACTGAACGAATGCTGGTCCAACTAATGCCTAAGGTTGTCTCAATCTCACGATAGGTCACATGACGATCTTGCAATGTCAGTTGGTGCACAGCATCAATGGTTTCCTCGGTTGTATCCACCATACCATCGATAAACACTGGAAACAAGAATTGAATTAAGTTCATCGATACATTGTTGTTTAGTTAATCTACCTCGAAAGTTGAAAAAAATAATCGCACGAAAATTTTCACGATTTAATTCCATTTTTTGGGCGAGATGAATCATTTAAGTTACTGTAAACAACGCGAATAGCGCTCGTATGTCAAAACGTTCCGAGTACGTATAACCTCAAAAATGTCAAACTTTACGATAGAGCTGGCAGTTGCCTGATTGCAACAGAAAAGAAATGAAGTAAGGAACCCCGCAAATAAATTCTCTCCAAAACAAAAAAGAAACATTAAAATATTACATCAAAAGTTCAAAATCACGGAAAGGTAAATTTCACGATCTTGAAAGGGTCTGAGGAGCACTACAGGTCGGGAGCTCATTATGTAAACAATCAGAAAGTCCAAAAATTCCTAAAAAGAAAGTCATAAGCCACGATACAAAAGTTTTTAGATTATTAGAACTATAAGCCTTAAAACGCTCTTAGATCTGAAAGTTCAATGTATTGTTAGGCAGATGCAGTTGCAGCAAGTTATGAGCGGCTAAGCTCCGCAGTGCTTCAGAGTCGACATTTTGGAACGGTCGAAAAGAGTAACGCCCCAGAGAGCACCTTCAAGGAAACCTGCATAGCCCAAAAGTCTCATACTTCAGAAGCTTAATATTCATAATTATATGACGCGACAGTCCACATAGCGACCAGGGCCTAGCCTGTTCATCAACGACTTGTGTTATGCATATATATATTGACATATATATTAATTACTCTATGAGTGTTGTTAATAGCTCGAAAAAGGAGGTCCTGTGAGAAATTCGAGGTGCTCAGTTGGGACCCGTCGAACCTGGAATTTCAGGAGTGTGAGAGTCGCAATGTTCACACTACGCCACGGCGGCTACTTTAGAATTTTGGCGTTCTCAAAGAAAAATTCAATTTTCACAAATACATATGGCGGCGATAAAGTTTCACGGAATTTTGAAAGCCCACCTATTGCGTGTCTAACTTAAAAATAAATTCTTTTTTTCCAGACGATCTGAACTCTCCTCAAAGAACAAACTTGGCCTGCCATCCCTCTCCCTGCACCTCGCCAGTTACACCAAAGTGTGCAACTTGAAGTGAACCCTCAGGTCGCTGATACTTGTCACTTCTTCCACACCAGTCGCCACCAGTCTCACCTTAACACCGTTGATCCTCTCAGCTAATCTGCATCGCAAATGTCATCAGCTCGAGCAACATAAGCCCCCGTCGACGACGCAGACAAACACACATCACCTCTTCCCAGCAACTTGTTGTTCGCGCTCAACTGTCCAACTGCTGTAGGAAAAAGGAGCAGCAGCGGCGTGTTGTTGTCCACGCCGCGGCGGTTCAATTAGCGAAAGAAAAACCTCGGCTAAGTACCTAAATTTGGTCCGATGATCCCTTCGATGATCAGCATCACGACATGTGCCGCCGATGTGCCACTCAGCGAGTCAGCCAGCCAGCTAACAGCAGCAGAGCAACCACGCTGGGATCCACTAATCACACCACTTCTGGATCGATTCCGATCCGAACTGTGATCTGCGGCCTATTCCCCAGTATCTATCCCATCAAGTCGGCGCTGGAGTGTATGTGTGTGTACTTACGATCCGCTAAGCACAGTGACAGCTCCCATATGCAGATCAGCGACATGCACTGTGCTAAGAGATCGCCAGCCCGATCCCTTAAGGAGCTGCCACGTTCGCTCGCAGAAATAAGTCGTGAGTGCGTGAATATAGTCCGGGCACTGGCGGCGCTGGGCACTCCGTTTGCACTACATCACCAGGAAGGCACATTTCCCGATCGATGGGATTGGATGCGGGATGGAGGAGGGGATATTTAACGGGGGTCAAGTAGACAGGTCAGACTTTGAGAGCCTCTTCCACTCGGTCCGTCTCTCCATTTACGGTTCCCGCTGTCAGACAATTGGCGACGGTATAAATCCAACAATTTGGCAGTTAATCCACTGCACGCACAAACACCGCCACTTTCGCTCCTCCAGCTCCGTCCGAGACCGACGTCGGGCACCGATTGAAGGGTAGGGATGCCGCTCGTCGCGTCGCGCAAACCTGCAATGGCCTGTTTTATTAATTGCGTCTGGATGACTGACTGACTGCACCTTATTTTTCGTCGTCTCCGTCATCGTCATCGTCGTCGTCTGTTGTTCACATCTGGACCGGAGTGGCGCAGCCGTGATGGCAACTATCACCCTGTCTCGGAGTGCTGGTGGCAGCGTCACAAACATCAATCGCCCGAAGGGGCCCAGATAGAGGTTTCTCGTATCTGCAGCGTATTCTCGTTCATTTTCCGTTGCAGTGACTTGCGCATATTTCAAATCGCAGCGCACAGCGTCGGTAATAGCTGCGGCTATGAGTTGTTTGCCTAATCGACGTCTGGGCTATGAGTCATCGATTTGGGGCTGAGTGCAGCACCTACACAAGTTTTGATTGCATTTTATTAAGTTTTTTTGCCTCCCTCTCCCGCTCACTGGATCTTTCAGGTTTTTGAACTTCAAACGAGGAGCTAGGCTAGTGCGCCGCAGACGGAAACTTATTAGTCGCTGTCTGCTGCAGGCTTCGGCTTGCCGATCTGGCCGATGTCGATGGCACATTTCTTGCGAGCATGTTCTGGTGGATAGCCGTCGGAGATTTATCTCTGCAGCATATGCCTGCGATCTGTGTGGCTATCGGATAAATGACAGTAGGCCCCCCAATTTGCCGGGAGGGCTTCTGGTGTCGTGTGATGTGGACGGGCACACAAAAATCAATCGTCTACTGAAAGGCAAATGTGTGCCGTTGCATGACACATGAGTCATGGGGTTGCTCGCATGTGCTTTGTCATTTTCGGGGCCCCTAAGCTGTACATGGACTCAAGTTGTTTCCGTGGCAAGTGCTTCAAGCTTACACCAACATTTCACACTTCGTTGAAGGTCCTCCACGGAGATTTAAACTTATGGTTGTTCGGTAATTTGCCTTGGGACCAACCACAGGGTGTTATGAAGGGCACAAGTTTTTCCATTTAGCGCCTTAGACACTAAAGCTTAAAACCTGCATTGTCGTACAATTTTACAAGATTTTCATGTCAGGCGGCAGGGGCGATATTCACTCTAAGTTCTTGATTGCTTTACGGACATGACAAGAAAGGTGCAAGGCTGCCCAATTGTCAAAGTCATGGCTGATAAGACGATGAATTTTTGTGGACGAGAGATTCATTGGCATGGCATGGGCTGTGTGGCATGACATGGGCTGTGTGGCATGGCATGGGCTGTCTGGCAAGGCATAAACCAGAGATCGCACAAGTCAGTATCTTGAACTTCACTGAGGAAGACAATAATCTGAGATAGCAAAACTCTATAAGTTCTCCGTCGTGTTCAGCAAAATTTTCAAGGACAAGTGGACCAACAACGCCACCACTTAACGTTCACTCTATGTAAACGGAATGTATTCTCGAGAATAGAAAGAAATATTGTAGAGTGATAGATCTTGCCAATTCGTTCGCGAAAGGAACCGCTGAGATTGAACCCGGCCTTGCTACAAAAGATGATGGTTAACCCTTAAATTATTGTCAGACTAAAACGACTCTTAAACATAACCAAACATAAAGGACACTGTGTGACATCTTGAATTTAAAGCCGATCGGACCTTTTAATCGTATTAATTTGGCAGAAGTTAGTTCGTGAAGGATCATTTTTGTAGATTCCTTAACGACGATGACGGCGATGACGGCCCAAGTTCCGCTTTTAGGCAGAAAGTTCTACTCAATTTGGATGATGATAGACAGGAATTCCGTCCTCCCGATTTGAGCGCAGTTAGGTACCAATATCGAAGCTGAAGTCTAACAAAGCTGCTAGAGCGCACGGACTGTCCGCAGAACTATTAAAAGCAGCTGGGTGGGCGCATGCACCAGCTCATCTATGATTTGGTCGGAGGAAAGCTTACCCGATGAGTGGAATCTCAGTGTCGTTTGCCCGGTCCACAAGAAAGGAGACCCTTTGACTGTGCCAATTATAGGGGGATTAGCCTTTTCAGCATCGCATACAAGATCCTGTTTGCTGTATTGTGTGAGCGTCTGATACCTTTTGTCCACAACCTGACAGTTTTCAATCAGCGTAGTTTCTGACCAGAAAACTCCACATAAGATAAGATCTTCACATTAGGGCAGATCCTAGGAAGGACCCAAGAAATGCAAAATGACACTCACCACCTGTTCGTCGATCTTAAAGCCGCATATGACAGTGTGCATAGAGACGAGCTATACAGTGCCATGTCTAGTTTCCTACCAAACTCGTTAGATTGTGTAGGATGACGATGGAGAACTCTCGCTGCTCCGTCAAGGTTGGTAACGAACTCGCCGAGACCTTCAATGTCAAAAAAGGTTTTAGACAAGGCGACGCACTGTCATGTGACTTCTTTAACATCATCCTCAAGAAGATCGTGCGTAACTCACAAGTCAACACCAGAGGCACAATCTTCCAGAACTCAGTTCACTTGCTGGCTTACACTGATGACATTGACGTAATTGAACGAACACAGCGAGTCGTCAATGAGGAGTTTGCTGTCATTGAAGCGAAAGCGACTAAAAATGGGTCTGGCGGTAAATGAGGGTAAGACTAAGTACATGCTGTCATCAAGAAAGGACACACAACAATGACGCCTCGGACAGAACATCACACTAGGCAGCAGAAACTTCGAGGTAGTCAAGGACTTCATCTACCTCGGGTCCGCGGAAAACAGCGACAAAAACACCAGCACCGAAATCGAACGCAGAATCACTCTTGCCAATCGCTGTTTCTTTCAGCCCAAGAAGACAATTGAGTAATAAAGCCCTCTCTCGAAGGACTAAACTAGCTTTATATAACAGCTTGATCATCCCAGTCCTATATTTTGGCGCAGAAACCTGGACGTTACTTAAAGCCGATGAGAAAGCCCATAGTCTTTTCGAAAGAAAAGTTTTGCGTGCAAAGTTCGGTCCTGTTTGCGTTGATGGCATCTGGAGGAGAAGATTTAACGACGAACTCTATGGCCCGTACAGCGACATGCGCCTGGTCAATCGTCTGCGAATACAGCGCTTAGGATTGCTAGACCATGTAGAGCGTATAGAGACCACTGCTCCGTCCCGAAAACTCTTTGAATCCGAGCCATTGGGACAACGCCACAGAGAAGGACTTAGGCTTAGGCGCACGTACGTGGAGAAAGACCGCAACCAACTTGGGATGCAGAACTGCAGGCAGCTAGCGAAAAATCGTGCTGGCTGGAGAAGCATGTTGGTTGAGGCCCAGGTCCACTCAGGACTGAAGCGCCACAACAAGAAGAAATTCGTGAAATGTTCACCTGATCGACAGGCATTTGATCGATAATCATGTGATTTGAGTGGCACATAGTCATTCATACCTATTGTCCGACGGCCTAGACTATGCATCTTTCTGCCTAGTACAAGAGTCCCATGAAGATGTTACACAAGTATCAGCACAGCCATCGCGGTGTAGGCTACATTACAATCTAAACTTGTTTTCAAAAAAATAACTCTTGGAACCAGTAGCTTTTGCATTGGGAATAGAATTAGATTTTTTGCTTCAAGCGAAGTGAAAATCCTGACTTTTCATAGGAATTTCAAGTCTGAGACTGGCTTCAAAATGACCGATGACTGAAAATGTCACAAAATGGCCAAACCAAGTATTCAAATAATTTAGATCATCTTTACCTACTGGAAGTTCAAATTTTGTATACATTACTCAAAGTATTGTAAGTTGGAAGCGACATCTCCAAAAGGCGAGTCTTCTCCGGCATCAAATCCAATAATTAAGTCATTATAAAATTACATCAAAAGACCTGAACCGGTGACCCGGCAAATCGTTTTATATCTGTCGAAACAGGCAGTAGCCTAAAAAGGCAATGTCTGGAGAGTACGGTAAGGGAAATCCATTTCTGCGTAATTTCCATGCTGCCACTTGGAGCCATGCCTGATTATTGGTCAAAAACACGTTGTCAAGAGTTTCGGTAGTTTCTGGGGGTTTTTCAATCTGAATCGCAATATTTCTCGTCGATAGTTATAATAATAATTGTTGGCGCTACAGTCCAAAAGCGGGGCCAGGGCCTAGCTTGCTCATCAACTACTCGTGTTGTGTGCGCTATTGTTCTCTCACGAGTAGAAGGGACCTACAGTTTTTTGCCGACTCCCAACGGCGAAGTTTGAGAAGCTTTCTTAGGCAGCTATTACTCTTTGAGTGTTGTCAGCAGCACGAAAGAGGTGGTGTCGTGAAAAATTCGAAAAATTGGTGTCGAGCTGGGAGTCGAACCTAGACCCTTCGGCGTGTGAGGGTCGCACTCTACCCACTACGCCACGGCGGCCACTTCTCGTCGATAACGTTTCGCAAAAATGTCTGGATTAAGCAGCTCAACTACTCGTTACAGTTTTCCAGTGAAGGAGTTGATTGCATCCAAAATCAGCCACAACTTGCAGGTGGCGCCATCTTGCGAAAACTGATTGAAACTTGGAATTTCGTTTGTTTTTTTCTTAACTCTACACCAAGATTTCTTTGCCAGTTCTAACGAGCAAGAAATAAATTCAGATGGAATTGAGTTTTTCCCAAAAATCACTCATGCAGAGTCGGCAACTACTGTCGACAAAATTCTGACTCATTCGCCCCAGCCGCAATAATAATAATTGTTGGCGCTACAGTCCAAAGGGGGACCAGGGAATAGCTTGCTCATCAACTACTCGTGTTGTGCGCGCTACTGTTCTCTCCTGAGTAGAAGGGACCTACAGTTTTTTGCCAACTACGAACGGCGAAATTTGAGAAGCTTTCTTAGACAGTTATTACTCTTTGAGTGTTGTCAGCAGCTCGAAAGAGGTGGTGCCGTGAAATATTAGAAAAATTGGTGTTTTGAACTGGGAGTCGAACCTAGACCCTTCGGCGTGTGAGCATCGCACTCTACCCACTACGCCACGGCGACCACCTTCCGCAATAGACCGACGTCAAAATGGCGGCCTCTCATAAAATCGGCTCGCTTTCCTTAAAATAACTCCGCTCACTTCGAATTCTAAGATGGGCCGAAAGTGGCACTTAGGAATTTTTATGTGTTTTAAGTGCCAGTGTCCAGCAAGAAAAGATGTATGTTCTGGCCAAGCGTGTATGTTAAAAAAAAATGTCCGTCTAAGAGAGGTGTGTTGCACTGTTTGTGAGTACTCTTTTCAGCAGCTACAACGGACAACGACTTTGCTTCTGAAGCTACTATTTGTGTTGCGAGAAGTACTATATCGCCGTCAACACGAATGGAGTAGAGCCACAGTTTAATCTCGACCCCGAAGTATGGGCTACAGTTTAATACAGACCCCAAGGTATGAGCTGTTGTTTCGTCACAGTTGAATGTCCCCAGAGGTTTGTCAGTAACTCAAGGAAGATGAGGCTGTGAAAGCCTTGAACGAACCCTTTCTACACATTATGCAACTGCGACTGGCAAAGAGGTTAATTTAAATTTGTTCAAAAGTTTTGAACAACGTCGATTTGGCCTACCAATATTGTCTCTCGGCCTGTCCGCCTTACCCCTTCCATCTTCATCGCTCGTTTTAGCGACATCTCAGTGTCGACACTGCTGTCCTAGTTTTCATGTAAACTCAAAATTATTGATGAACGGTTTTGTGTGAGTCGTTTTTCACGATGTACGGAGTAGGGACAGTTTCGATGTGAAACATGGACATGGAACTAACTAGGCACAAGCAACCTCTGAATATTTGATTTACCGCTCTCTGAAGGTCCGCAGGGACGTTGCCTTAAAATCCTTCCTACTACTGTGAAACAAGGCACGATCTAAGATGCGCTGGCTTGAGTTTCACTTTATACCATTCTCGCAATTGTGCAGTAGTTACTTTAAAACAAAACCCTTAAACGGAAAGCTTAAGATCCAAAAGATCCAAAAACCCAAAGACAGACAAACCCATCACTGCCTTTGGTAAAAGTTAAAGCAACAACAATTGACGTCAGATGACGATTGACCGTGAATCCACTGCTTTCAACTACAAAATATGAACGTTTAAAAATGCCGGTTTTTACAAGCACAACATCTTGAACAGGTACACAGTTCAAGGAGTGCGCAGATTCACAACTCTATCGGCGGCTAGATTTTATGAGTTTTTCAATAACTTGCCAGAAACACGTTTCCGTGGGAACGAAATCGACTCGGAAGCATTTAAACTTACAAGCGGTCCCAAGTTCATCGAAATCACACGTCGCTGCACACTCGGTTTACGACACAGAAATCCGGTAGCTGGGACTTTAAGCGACTGCGTCTGAAGACTGTCAAGGCACCCAAGCGAAGGTGGAATGTTTTCGAGTCAAGATCATCAGAAAGTGAAGTAAACTCGTTGTTTCACAGCCGATCCCATCCGATGGAGTTGCTCACTTTCACATCCAGAATTGCCCGTTAAAGCCCAAAAGGTATCGTAATTTGCATGCGTTCCCCCCACACTCGGCCGCATTGCCTCTCACCCACGTGTGGCGGTGATTCATGCGCACGAGGAAAAAAACACGCAAAAAAAAATGTCTTCAGAAAGTCCACTTGATATGGACTTGAATTCCAACCGACACAAGCCACTTGCCAAGTCATGCGTCATGCAAGTTATCTCGACGCAAGTGGCAAGCCCCGAACGCACAGCGTTTCATTCTCGGGCGTGGTGCACGGTGCAGTGGACAGTTCAGACGCCGCCGTCAGTCCGCTCCGCAGACGCCGACTGACTGTCAGGAATTTCTCACTCATGTATCGCTAATGATTTCATTAAATTCACAACTGATATTGGAATCACCAGCGAATTAAGATAGCCTCGCGGGCCGCGCTGCTTTGCGACTTTGAAAGTCCTCCGCGCGGACCCGGTTTGCGCAACACCAGCGCAACATCAGCGCCGCAACAGCGCCGCAGCAGCGCAGCGCCAGAGAGTGTGCTGGGTGTGAAGTAATGATGGTAAGCCATAAATCGTTTGACGCCCAATACCAAGTTCCATACGCACTGTCGCAGCATAAATCTCATTCCGTTCGCCATCGCCCAGTACGCTGCCGTCGCGTCGTCCCCCGGCTATGACGTCCAAGACGTCCGCCCCATTCGCAGACCGATAGATGCCCAGATACTCACTGCAATGGGACATGCGCGCGTACACACAACACCAGGCGAACGGAACACCGAGCGAACGGGTACCGGTTTGTGTCGGTGTACCGCCAAGTGCGAGAGGCCCATCCGGCGCGCATTAAAACCCAATAAATTTATAAATTATCACATTAAAATAAATTGCATCTAAATGTTCTTAGATTCACATTAATTAACCAGAGATTGAATGATTTATAGGCAGATCGGGTGTCGCCGCGGCCGACGAGGCCTAACAGACATGCGCAGAAACAAGTGCCTCTGTGGGGCACGCACAATCGGCAGCAGTGGGCCGAGGAGGTGCAGTGCGTCGCTGGGGCGATGCCACCTCATCATCGCATCGTCATCTTCATCAGCGTCACCGTCAACACCGCAGTCGTGGTCGCCGTTGCCGCCGTCCCATTGATTGCCAATTATACGGTGTTGGAGTAGTTGGCATGTCTTAATCGGTGACAGGGCGGATCGTTCAAGCCTGACGCAACACAGGGGCGACTGGCCGGACCGCAAACACATTCGCACGCACCGCCTAACGAATCGATCCCATCAGCAGCCACCAGACGGGATACACTTTGATGGTTTGATAGCTCGCGATGCACGAGAGATGCCCGAGATGCAGTGCAGCAAACCAGTTTGCTGCTGCCGGTGGTCAGCACCGGGGCGGATGACGGCGGCGAATTATTCAAATTTAATGGCCAGTTAAAAGCGATGTGTACTGATAACACCGTGAAGGCTCCTCTCAGATTAAGACGAGTCGAAGAGATCGATCGATCCGGGCTGGCCGTCTCCCCCTTCCGCCGTAACCCATGGGAGTAGCACTCTCTGTGTGGCTCTTTGTTTTGCGCGCGCCACTTTATCTAGATTACGACCTCGGGAAGTATGTTTTTAACACTCGCCTCCGCTGAAAGAGGCTGACCACCGGCGGTGACGGCGGCAGCTTAAGTGGAGGGAGGCGGCCGCAAGCTCCTCACCAAATCCGGTGGGCCCCAGTTTTTTCCCATGAATTATGGCGTAACCTGTTCGGCGGAATAATCTGCTAATCGGTTGAGTTTATTGGGATTTCTAATTAATTGGAAACATAGTTTGTTCTAATTTATTATTCCTGTGGCTAAGCCGCGAACGGCGCGGCGGCGATTCGAATTTTGATTTCTTGTGATGGTGCCGCCACGCGTTTGTCATCGCCACCGCGGGGCTTTGTGTTGGCTGGGTGGCTGTTTGACTGTTTGACTGTTTTACTGTTTGGCTTTGTTCTCGGATGGTGGTGACATTTATAACCAAATGTGTTGTTAATTTGATTTGAATTCAAATTCGAAGTCGCTTTGTGGTCGACAGTCGATGGTCGAGTTCGAGTTAGTGATATTTATGAGGAATTCAACTGACACCGGAGCCAATAAATGCTTCCTAAGCAGGTTGTTACTAACGGTTGGTTAATTTAGATGCGATTTGGTCCATAAGAGCTGTCAGGGTTGATGTGTACGTGGTTGGATACAGATAGATTCATCTCGCGGTGGTGATTGCCGTGTTTGGGGCATAATGGATTCGAGAAGCGGAAGAGAGCAGCCCGTCGAGGTGCAGCTTTTACGGTCCTAATTAAGATTGGGCAAGATTGTATTGATCGACGACGAGACGGGCGCCGAGCGGGTCTTGTTTTGTTTTGCGATTTGAACGTCGTACGTGAGAAGCGCCGTTTAATTTGCTTGAAAGCGATTAAATCGCAATTACAGGTGTCTTGTACTTTTGAAAAAGTTTGCTTCCGCTTGATAAGAATTTCTCGTTTTCCTGTTTCTAATAGCGTGGGTGTTGTTTGTTTAACGATTTCATTTGGGCTGTTCTGTTGAGCGAACTGAATTTGTGTCTGGCTACATGCGGCGATTGGTTGTATTGATGAAAGTCTGTCACTGCTGTAAAAGGTGGGAAAAGTTTCTTCCCCAATTCAAGCTTCCAGTGGGTTGTAGTTCAGGTCAACCATTTTATCGACGTACTTCTTAGGATCATGTTTTCATTCACATTTCTCGCAAAATGTGTATCCCTTGTAACAGTCGGAACTTGCGATTGGTTGAGAGCTGTGATGAACTAACTGTTCACGTTGCCGTAGGGGGCGCTGAGGGATGGCACCTTGCGGCAAAATGGGTGAACACAAGAATAGCGGCCAAGCGCTCACCTATCAGGAAGGTTAAGTTCCGAACAGTTCCTTGTTGAGGGTTGCAAAAGCAGCATTAACGTCCTCCCTTGTGGCATTGTACAACTGTCGATGGTATTTTTTTTAGAAATTTGGTTCAAAATATTACATAAATTGCGCAATACGAGTCCTTTAGGCCATCAGAGGCCAGAGCACCAGCAACCGCTCGTGCTGTCCTCGCTGTTGATATCCCCCGAGCATGAGTGAAATTTTGTCTTTTGCAGACAACGACCGGCAAGATTTGGAAAGCGTTTCATGTTTCAAATAACCAAGTGATGACGTAAAAATTGCGTCCAAGAATCAAACCTGGGATCTCCGATTTTTATGCACTTAGATACGTTTTTGGCACATACATCAAACTTCTTAAATTGTGTTGATTTCGAAATGATAACAGTTCATGACTGCGATGAATAAACACTTCTTCTTCGTTGGGTGGGACTCGAGTATGACGTGGATGTGGGTAATAAGAAACGCGCTTTTCAGCTGGCAGGGTCTTTTGCTAGCTTGTTTCAATTTCGAACCCAAAATTAATTAATTTGCCATCTGTGATTAGATTGCTCCTATTGCGTTGTTTAAATTTAAAGAAATCAAAGAATCCTCGGGCCGGAACATTGTTGTCCAGGATCAAGCTCTCTTGACCGTTGCATTCGCAGACGCTCAACTAGGTGCATGCCTCAGCACAGCAGAGAATTCGTCTTCGAACGTAAGTATGTTTTCGAACGTCGCATAGACAGTGATCACGGTGTTATTATAAAGGAATATATCAGGTATACCGGTATGAACTGAGCGTAAAGATACAGATGTCTCGATAGGGAACATTTGTTGTGAACGAGCCCTTATTTTTTTCATATTTGTTTGCAATAACATCTGTGAAAAATATTTGGTATACATCAAGTCATTGAACAGACAACATCATATTGTGAATCATCGTATTAAAAATGTCGAATTTTGTACCAGAAAGTGATGATTTGCACAAAGCATTAATTTTTTGTTTTCATTTGAAGAAAAGTGCTGCAGAGTCGTACGGAATGCTTATCGAGGCATATGGTGATCATGCTCTAACAGAAGCAACTTGCAAAAGATGATTTCAACGGTTCAGAAATAATGATTTGGGTGTGAAAAATGAAGAACGTGGAAGACCACCAAAAAAGTTTGAAGACGCCGAATTGCAAACGATATTGGATGGAGATGACACTTTGAGTCAAAAGCAAATGGTACCAAGGTTAAATGTTACACAACAAACAATTTCTGGTCGTTTAAAAGCTTTGGGAAATATCCAAAATTGTGGAAAATGGGTGCCACATGAATTGAATGAAAGTCAGATGGAAAACCGAGAAAACACTTGTGAAATGTTGCTTCAAGGACACGAAAGAAAATCGGTTTTGTATCGGCTTGTTACTTGCGATGAAAAATGGATTTATTTTAAGAATTCTAAACGGAAAAAAATTATGAGTTAATCTGGAATAACCACCAACACCGACTGGGATGACCATCAACATCGACAACCAGATCGATTCAGCAAGAAGACAATGCTGTGTGTTTGGTGGGACCAGAAAGGTGTGCTGTACCACGATCTCCTAAAACCTGGTTAATACTGATCGCAACCGTCAACAAATGATCAATTTGAACCATGCATTGATGGAGAAACGACCAGAATGGGTCAGAAGAAACGGCAAGGTAATTTTGCTCCATGATGCACCAATGCACCTGCACACAAAGCAAAACCGATTCAGGATACAATCAAAACACCTGGCTGGGAGCAGCTACTCACCAGACTTGGTTCCTTCTGACTACCATTTGTTTTCATCGATGGGACACGCATTGGCTGAGCAGCACTTTGATTCCTACGAGGAGGTCGAAAATTGGGTGTCTGATTGGTTGGCTTTAAAAAACGAACAATTTTATTGGCGTGGTATTCACAAATTGCCAGAAAGATGGTCAAAATGTGTACAAAACAATGGCCAATACTTTGAATAAAATGTTTTTACTTTTCCATTAATAATTAGTGTTTTATTTAAAAAAAAATTCATACCGGTACACCTGGTGGTTTCAAAAGATCACTTTGTTATTTATTAACCCTGCAGCCTGAATAAGAAGCGTTTTCTTTTAATAATTAAAGGGGTAACATTAATTGACTGGGATTGAATCACAGCGTGGGCCGAAGGTTAAGGGGAAAATAAGGAATTGGTTTCAAATGGCTGTGGATCGGAATGAGTGAAAAGAGTAGAGTCGGAATGTGCATGAGTGTCTTAACTTAATTGTAAGACCGAAGGTGGTATTAAGAGCGAACTGGTGATCATTCCTAGCGAGACGAGGTAAGAGACAAAGTAGACAAAGTTTCAGCCTTTCTCAAATTCTTTCTGCACGTTGTTACTATTTCCTTTCGATAGCGTATATTGGGGGCACGAAATAATTCAGTCCGTTTTCAAAAGATGGCGCCACTTCAGTAATGGCTGATCTTGGAAGCAATTACCAACTTCAATGAAGGGTATGGCATTCGTCAGTCATCAACCTCCTTTTTAGGAAACGAAAATAATTTCAAAAATGTGAAAATTAAATATACACCACTAGCGAGAAGTTTCGATTTGCTTCCATTATTTGAAAAAAGTGCAGCTGAACCCTATCGATTGCTTGTGGAAGTTTATTTTGATTCAAAACCGACCGACAAATAAGACAGAAAGAAGTTTCGATGCTTAAAAAGTATTGAATTGAAGAAAAAAAGCGGCTTAACCAGCTTAAAAACTTTAAAAATGAGGAGTTGCCAGCTTTCCAGAATCAAGATCCGTGAAAAAACGCAAGTTGAACTTGCAGAATCGTTGGGAGTGACTCAGCAAATAACACATGTTCGATTAAAAAAATTTGGATTTATTCAAAGGCAAGCAAATGGCGTGTCATACGAGTTAAAGCCGAGCGATGTTGAGATGCGATTTTTATCTCGGAACTGTAAGGATTTATTTTTCTTTGCCCGTTGTGGCTTTTTCTTCAAGTCTTCCTTGGTGATTGTGTATAATTTGCTTGCCCCTTTTTATCGCCAGACTCATCTTTGCCGTTCCTGTTTCAATGTTCGCGCAATCGGAACAATGCCATCCGCGTGTGCCAATAGCTGAACGGACTTTTATGAAATCATCCATGAATATAGCACAATATTGAACAGTATTCGTAATACATGCAAAAATTATAAATCCTTTCGTTCGTTTCATTTTTCTTCTTTGTTTGACACTACATGAATAAATTTCCTGCTGAGTCGTATAAGTTAAACTAATTTATGTTATTTTTTTTTTAAATATATATATATTTAATTAATAAATTAATTAATAAATTTAAAATTGAACTAAACTCTATTGTAAAAGTAACTTAACTCAAATGCGGCAATCGTAGGTGTATGAGACATGGGAACATGTGTACGTGATGGAATGCGGGTTCGGGATAGGAGAGTGTCAAGTTATATCTAGGAATTTGGGATGCACTTGTGCAAGCAGTTTACCGATGTTCATGTGGACATAGTATGCAAAACTCGGGTGACCAGATGAAAAAGTGTGATGAAATATGTTGCGCGTGGATGAATATGAGATGCTCACAAACATATTAAAGAATCTCGAAATGTGTTGTTAACTTATATTCTGGCTGGCAGCGGTACTTGGTTCGTCATCTTTACTTAAGAGCAGCAACGAAAATGCTGTGCCTCGGCCATTATTAACCGGAGTCTTTGCATAGATGTGGCACGCACTCACAAAAATAATTCAATACAGTCGGTACTTCTCTCACTATTTTTTCGCCTCTTTAACTCACAAAATATACTTAAACAAATCAAATGCGCTTCGTGGATAACTTAGAAAATCTTCATGATTTTTTTTTATTGGAGCTTTAATCCTGCGACAGTGATGAACCTGGGCCTCAACCAACATGCCTCTTCAGCCAGCACGATATGTTGCCGGCTGCCTTTAATTCCGCACTCTAAGTTGATTGAGGTCCTCTTCACGTGTGTACGCCACCTCAGTTAGGGCGGCCCTCTGCCGCGTAGGGCCTAAGGCTTGTATTCAAGTATTTTTTCGGGCGGATCAGTGGTGTCCATAACCTACTCCATCTTGTATTCATAGATGCTTGAAAAGGTGCCGCCGTACAGCCTATAAAGTTCGTCGTGGAATATTCTCCACCAAATGCTTGAAAAGGTGCCGCCGTACAGCCTATAAAGTTCGTCGTGGAATATTCTCCACCAAATGCCATCAACGCAAATAGGGCCAAAAATCACACGCAGAACTTTTCTCTGGAAAAGTCTATGGGCTTTCTCATTCGTTTTTAAAAAATTTTAAAGTTCGCTCCTTGCTAGTCGTTATTTGGTTACCCCTACTACGTTACTTCAAGAAGTCTGAAAATTAAGGAAACCATAAACCATCTGAAGGATCGTAATATAAGCTTGCCATATATCACTCATCCGCTTTTTTTGCTCTCCATTCAATGCTTCATAAAAAATGTTACAGTGATCGAATTTAGTTCAAATATGCGCCAACTTTCTGACATTGTGGACAAAAATTTGAATAAAATCCGCTTTAATTTCGATTTCGGGACAAATGTTTGACTTGTGAAGTTGGCACTGCTTCGATTGATGTTTGTGTAAAATTTTAAGCCAGATTTCTCAAGTATTTAGTCCTTGTTATTTGCGTCCGTTTATAAACAGCCAAAAGTGATTTTTTTGTCTTAGACTTTCTGCTATCCACAAAAAACACATTTTGCAAACATCCTTCTGTCAGCAACCGTCGTTGAAAGCAGCCATTTCTGAGTGGCGTTGAATATTCAAAAAAGATCAAAAAAGTGTTAAGGGTAAGGTACGGCTAGAGCAGTCATTAACTTCACCAGTGAAGAAGAGGAATCTATATAAGAGGATCGATTTGCAGCTCATCTGCATAATTAAAAGATAAAAACGTTGGTACAAGTCTAAAGCATTTGGAAGCCTACTTTAACTGCGACGAAATGTTTTCAGGCACATGAAACGACAAGCAGTCATAGAAATATCCTTCGGTGTCCAAGCAGCCCTCTATTTAATCATCGACTCTCGTTTCATTTTGAAATGAGGAAACCTTCCTAGAGTCTCGGTATCACTCTCCATTCTCCACGTTTGTCACACTTTTCATTTCCATTGAACTTGTGAAACGGCTTCATGAATGCAATCCTTGACGCACTTAAGCTTGCAACCTTTGCATGCAAATGGAAATTGAATTTAGGGGTGGCGCTCGTACAAGGACAGTCGATTTGCTCTCCTCGCGCATTAATCTGGAATTCCTCAGAACTTTCTGATTCTAGTATAAGGACCCTTGGTGTCCCCACATTGGCTTCATTAGTAAATGAGCGTATTCGCCTGCCTCATTAAATGCTCATAATGTATTCGCCGCATGAGCATCAGCAACGCAGAGATTCCCACTAATTGTCCGCCTCCTGACCACGAATGTTTTTGCTATCGGCACGCTGCAGAATCTACACAACCGCCTGTCCAAGCACGCCCTAGACCCATTCAACAAACTGAATCTCATGCTGCACCTTACGAAGGAAAGCCACACTCAGTCCCGGATGTGCTGTCCAGTGTGCCGAGCCCCATCGAAGTGGAACTCTCGAGCACATAATGCACCGATTCCTTGTGGGTTGAGCGGAGGAGATGATTCCCTCCATTATGGTGATATCATGTAAATTAAGGCACGAATAAGCCCAGAGTCCGGTCGCAGCAAGGTTGCCACTCCAAGGGCCGCGCACTGGAGCCCCGTCGCGATATGCAAACTCGAGCAGGCAGAATCAATCATTTGCCATCCGTGCTGACCTGGATGCCATTCAGTATGCACTTGACGGAAACTCCGGCCCCCGGTATCGAGACGCCAAGATGCAATTGCGAGGATAACACATCACCCGAAGAGGCTCAATCGAAAAAGGATCACACTAAGCTGTTGCCGGAGCTACGGCTGCTGACCGTGCGCCGCAGAGAACAGGTAGGCAGAAGAGTATGAAATTTATGCTGAATGTCAACGATGAAGATTATGGAACTCTCAGTGACTGACTTCTGCGGAAATCTCGGGACTCGCAGATGTCATCTCTCCTCAAGTCGCGATGGTGTACGGATGTGTGCCTGCGATGCATATTTGGTATGGAAGAATCCGGCGAGAGCGTCGTGATCGACGGAGACGTGCAATTAACTGAGCGCGGATTAAAATCGACGATCGGTGTTCGAACCCTCGGTGTGAGTGGAAGAGCGGAATCGATGTGGAGCCCTCGCGCACTGCGATGCAGTGTCTCCGCTTGTGGGTGGAATAAATGCATCTTTAATAATCATGTGCGGCTCTGTGGGCCCTCGCAGTGCGCACATCGATCGAGGGAGTCGTGCGCGATCGACGCTTTTGTTTTGAACTGGCAAAAAACCGAGAGGAAACAAAAAACATAAAAAATCCAAGGAGGCGAACTGTAGCGCAGCATTGTTGTGGATTGATTCATCGAGATTTTATAGTTTTGACTCGCCTGACATTGCGGTGGAAAGTAACCTGCTTCGATGCGAGTCGTTGATGGGGCGGACGGAATTGAAATATTTGGCTAAGTGGGTCAGTTCAGGGGATTGAGAGTGTGATGCATCTGTGATCCCTTGATTGAGGGTGACAGACATGCACTGAATTTCTGATCGTATAAATGATTGTCGCTGACAAAGCGCACATGTGGTTGATGGTTTTTTTTGTTAATGTCACCCACTTTAGCAGGCACACCAAAGGCAGTGGTGTTTTGTTCAGTAAAGAACGAAGTTGAATGTCAATGCCCAACGAAAACAAAATGTAAAGAATAAGTATTGTCAACACGATACAAGAGGGAATCTGTTTTTTTTCAAACGCCTTCGTTCGAAAAGGAGTTTCACTAACATCAAGCTTTAAGAGAACGATATCACTGTTGTACCAGGACTGGCCTTTCAAAACCGAGGTTATTCGAGAATCGGACTAATCGCATTCAATTGCTGCTAAAAGGTGTTATCATTCCCTTTTCGGATGAATCTAAATACCTGGAAGTGATCCTAGATGAAAAACTTTTTTGGGAAAAACACATTGACACGAAGAAATCCAAGGTGCTGTCAGTTAACAAACAGAGTAAGTTAGATCTTGGGAAAACAAGGGACCTTCACTAGGATGATATGTCTGGATCTACAAATGCTAAGATCTCTTCTTTCATATGTAGCAGTTGTTTGGTGGAATAAACTTTTGCGCAAGTACGCGACTTCTGCTATCGAAAAATTTCAAAGAACGTTCTGTTTTGCCTACACAGTGGCATGCAAATTAATCCGTTTGAAGAGAGCCAGCACCCGAACAACACTCGGAATATGCGACCAGATACGAGACAATCATTCTCCATCATGACAACGCTTATAGTATATCGATGTAACCTTTGCCCAAATGAATTTGCATTAACTTGTTAACACTTGGCTTGTATATAACCATATGACAGACGTCATCGAAGACGGCATTGCAATGAAAGCACAAGTACGTCTACACGTGTCTTTTCTTAATTCTAACTTACATTACATGGAGCAGTCGAAATATGGATTTTCATAATCCACCAGCATTGTGTCTAGACGGAAATTTGCGAGACAATTGGAAAAGATTTAAAACTCACTTCTTGATTTATGCAACCGCTACAAGAACAGAGGAGGAGCCAATCCGAATAGCAGGACTACTAAGTTGGGCTAGAAGCGAGGCAATTGAGCTGTACAATACGTTTAACTTAACGGAGGAAGAAGCCAAGAATTATGATTCAGTACTTCATAAATTCGAAGAGTATTGCAACGAAAAACCATCTAACATAGTATACGAACGCTTTCTGTTCTATACAAGGAATCAGAAAGAAGGGAAACCATTTGAGTATTTCTTAAAGGACGCCTGCACTGTCCCATGCGCAGTACCAAGATCTATGCGGTCTCTCAGCATCGAATCCTTCTCAGTTCCAAAATTACAGTCATCAGCTAGTGCCGCGGCACTGTAATTTTGGAACTGAGAAGAATTCGATGCTAAGCGACCGCATAGTTCTTGGTACTGCACATGGGACAGTGCAGGCGTCCTTTAAGAAATACTCAAATGGTTCCACTGCTTTCTGATTCATTGTATAGAACAGAAAGCGTTCGTATATAAGAAGAAAGAAATAATAAATAAAAGTGATGCAGGGAGACAGCCAACAAGAGGTGGTGCATGCAGTGAACAAAAATGAGGACAGTAACTTTATGAACAAAAAAATTTTAGCAAGTAGCGTAAAAAAATCTGAAAATATAAATTTTTAGTTCTAGATATGTAAAAGAAAATACAACTTCATTTGGAAACTACGGCCAGCCCCACGTTGCTATTCCAGTCAAGAAATTTTTGGAAAATAGTGGACGGGAAGTTTTACCCCATCCGCCCCATAGCCCAAACTTTGCCCTTTCTGACTACCATTTGTTTCGGTTAAATCAAAGGAGAATTTGAAAAATTGGCCTGATTCATTGTAGGTTGCATAGCCGAGGCAGTTCTTCTAGGATGGGATCTACAAATTGTCAGATGGAAAAAAGTCATAGCTTCAGATGGGCAATACTTTGTACATGTTTTTCTCAAAAAGAAAGTTCAAATTTTGAAAAAACAAAACGCACGAATTAACATATCTAACGAAATTTTCCTTCCTTCCTTTCCTTTAAGCACTTTTCTTGCAAGCACATCTGCAGGCACTCTAAACATAACTAGACACCCAAAATGGTAAATTCTGTGTTTCACTCTCAGGCATCTGCTCCTGCAAAGAGTGTGTGTTACAAAATATCTACTCTCCAGTAGTCAAAACCTAAAGCTTTGGCTATAACAAATTAAGATTGCACTAACCTCAAAGCATGAGTGAGATGTCATCTGTTCAAAAGAGAATGTGAAATTAACAAAGTGCACGACCAGTAGTGGTGCATTACCCGCAAACAGGAGCTACATCATTCCTAAATGTTTGTCGTTACCATCGGATTTCCACCGCTCTATATCTTGCTCCCGCTCTCTAAGATTTACAGCCTGAATTAAAATCCTTAATTTGTCCGAAAATGTCATGCATCTCAATCGGAATATCGGGCGATGACAGCCGTCTGATGACTAAGTCCCGCCGACAGTCGATGTTTATTTACATCTTGCCTGTCTCTGCGAGGAACTTTCCAAAATAATCAGATTCAATTAATCACACACTTGTTATCATTAACCTAATGACACGTCAATAAATTTCCCTAATTGTTTGACCCACAAAACGCGTGTGTAGCGTATTTGAAGCCTTGCCGCGCTTAAAACAAAACCTTATGTAAACACCATCAAGCGACTGTCTGATGCGCCCCACATCATCGCCATCACCATCATAACAGTCATCCGTAAGTGTGGCGGATCCGAGCTGTGGCAGGCTCTGAAAGACGGAGACTTTGACGAAACAAAGAGTAGATTAATTTAATTGCCCTGCCGGAGTGCGGTCAATCAATCACGGGTCCCTCAGCACTGGGGCGGATGATCCCCCCAATGGAAAAAATCCCATGCCATCACCGCCATCGCCACCTGTATCGCCGAGATACTCAAAACGATGAACAAAAGCGCGCACACTCACGCGCACGAGTCGCAACGTCGAGACTGTCGGACTAAAGAGAAAATCACAAAAATAATAAAATTCCACCCACAGTCCGTGTGTATCCGAGTGAGAGCGATGGCTGGGTTTATGGGCCGAAGAAAACCGAAGAAACCACCTGACACCACAGTCCAACACCACCGCCACGGCCAACAACAATGACGACAACAACGACAACGCCATCCATCCCGCACCACATCTCGTGGGCAGTGCGCTGTCTCTATGCAATGGCACCAGCAACAGCAACAGCAGCAGCAGCCAGTCATTCGTTTAATTCGCCATAAAAACAGTTCAACCTGTTGCTGCGAGTTCTGCGGGCTGCCATAGATACACTCGTTCGCCGCACAACAAGACAAAGCCAAGAACGCGACCAAAGCAGCCAAGAAGCAAACGAACACGGATCAGTTCACTTTTTTCTGCTTCTCATGATTTTCCATGGTCTTATGATTATTTGGGCTTGGCCAGCCCGAATTGGCCGACACCCCGCGCTCCCTCGTCCACATTCACCCACCACGCACTGGCACTGGGCCCGATGACAATACAAAGACATGCTGGCGGTGGTAACCGCGAACGAGAGCAAAGATTTATGTGTACGTTCCGTGAAAACGATGACGACGCAGCGCTGCTGAAGGTGAATCCGCCTCAAACAAATCATACACGAATAAAATATTTCTACCTGTTGTACAGAGATCTCAGATACGCTGGGCCAAGTGCTGCCCCACCACCCGCATCGGCTCTGTGGCTGTGTGGTTGTGCGCCTGTGAGGCAACGGCTCCAGTTGCGGCGGCCATGGACTGGGTCTCTTTTGAATGGGTTTTTAATTTATTTTCGCCTTCAGTCTCCTTTGAGGAAGCGAAGACGAACCGACAAGCGGCTCGGGGGTGACCGGAGCCACCGCGAGTGGGTGGGCAAGCGGTAACGGCGGCCGGCGGGGGTCTTAGCAGGTCCAGCCCGCGTTGTTGATACTTGAATCACACGATTATTAATTCGATCAATGGTTCATTATTATTTTTATAATTTTCTTGTTGTTGGTTTCCGTTTCGGGTTGTTGTTCATGTTGTTCGGCTTTGGGTCTGGTGCTTGTATTTTGTTTTGTCTTAAGCTGTGCGGCCGCAATGGCGGGGATTTGTGTCTGCTTTGCGTGGCGATCGCACTTGGAGGGGGCGCGCTGTGAAATTTTCGCAGCGGAAACTAATTTTTAATAGATGACAATTGCTCGGCACCAGGGCATGGTTTCGTCGTTTTGACGGTTACGTAAGTTCGGCGTCTCCACAAGCCGATTTGCGACAAATATTATTTTGATGTGGAACACCTGCTTGTAAATTAGCGCCTGCCTACGGGCGAGGATTAGGCGGGAATTCGTTTTGCGTGTGCGTCTGACTTAATGCATAATGCTTTTGAAGTGTGTACTGGAATGGGATTTACGTAAGTGCCGGTGTTGCAAGTGGACCCATGATTTTTTTTTCTTTTTGTCGGAGATCCAGATGTGCTTGAGATGGTCTAGGACGTTGCCCTTCGAAAATCTGGTTCAAAAAATTACTGACTTCTAAATATGAGAAGTATAGAACAGAATGACAGGGAAAGTAGAAGAATTCATTTTTTGCCAGTAGGACCAGATTTGGGAGGTTATACTGGGATTCTTTCAATATTTCACAGGACAGAACTATATGGCTGTCGTAAGCGAAGCGTTGGGGAAGAGCAGAATGTGCTTCAGATGATGAGAGTCCCATTCCGTGGCTATCCAGGGACGATACGTGAGCGAAGCGTTGGGGACGAACAGAATGTGCTTCAGATGATGAGAGTCCCATTCCGTGGCTATCCAGGGACGATACTATGCGTCAATGATGGGCAAAAACTTTAGAAAGGTGTAGAACTTCATATAGACCTGAATATCCTCATTGTCCACCAAACAGATGACAAAGTGATCAAAGATCAGTTTAGTAAGCTTTGGGAACTGGAATGTTGTCGGCTTGACAGCAAAACGAGGTGAACAAGTACCGCGCATTCATTCAGTTGCCATTTCTTTACACGAAAGCTCTGGTTAGGAGTATAAGACCACACATGCTTTGCTCAAGGCGCAAGACGAGTGCATTAATGTCATACAGCATAGTCGGAATAAGGACGCCAATGCCGGATCAACAACCCAATAAAATAATTTCCTCGCTTGAAGAAAAGAAAATCTCGTTTTATACTTTGTAAGCTGGGTTGTCCTAAAAACTTGATTTGTGCCCAACACAAGCAAATCAATAAAGGCAAGAGTAAAGCTGAACATGACTTATCCACGTGTGTCACAACCTTGTTTGCTAAATAGAAAGGTCACAAAATTAATGAACAACCAGGAAGCCACCGAACATAAGTTCCACTTTGAAAACAGAAAAAGGCAAAGTCTCTTAATCAAACATTCTAATAAATTGATTGCGATTTTTTGCTGTTAGACTTTCGAAACGGTAGTCACTACAAAAGTGGTATAAGTCACAACAAATACCAGCGGAGATATAGAAGCTGCTGCTTTTTGTTGTGACTAATGCACGGCATTTAATCAGCCAGACTAATTTGCAACCTCGAATTTGAATTTTTAAAATCTCTAAGAATTTACCCAAAATAAATGATTTGAAGTTTTCGCATAATTTTGTACGTAAATGAGTGCATAAAAGAAGAGGGAGTTTAGGAATTCAGAAACTATCGACCACCCAATACGATAAAGAACGAATAGTTTCAATTATTTTTTTATATTCAGTAAGTTTGTTGTCCGTGCCCGCCTTGGAGTGGTGGGTAGAGTGCGTGCCTCAAGCGCTGAAGGTCTGGGCTGAACACCTTGCATTTTTCATGGGAACACCGCATTCCATGTGTTTCCATGCTATAAAGAGAGCGACCAGACCAAAGACCACGTCTTTAAAAATTCGAAAAAGTAACAAAATAAGACTAGCTCCGGACCTTTGTAAAAGAATCAATCATTCTGTCTAGCGTCATTGAATTAACTGTCTATAAACTCTGTTAGAGGCAACGTTCAACATATGACTTGGTTAATACGATCCTTAGGTGTTTAAATGGTTTTTTGGCTTGTTAACACAGCATTGGTCCTTAACAGCCAAAAACGAATTCCGAAGGTTACAAATCGCATCTCCGAGGAGCATAATTCACTTCGCCAACATGTGTGGTATTATGATGTGTGAGTTTTGAGAACAAAGATCGTATGCTGTATAGGATGAGTACCAGGCTGTGTCATTCTACATTGAACAGTCGTCATTTCAATCAAAACAATCGTCATTCAGAGATAAGTCGCTTTACATCGCTCTGTAAAGCTCACTACTGACCGAAACGTTGTTAAGAGTACATTTTTGTTTCAAAAAAATTCTCTGAACACATCACAGTCTGCAACAAACACTCACGTTCAGTGGATGTGCCGGTTTCTTAAACTTCGATATTTTAGTCTTGTCTTTGATAAGAAACACGCCGCGTCAAAGGAAATTATCTTTCTCCCATGTAATCAGATTCACGCTTCTCGCCGAAAGATTTCAAATTGCGATCCAACAGCGAAGCGAGTGCTCGCGCTACCTCAGTTGCTGATTCAATTTAACCATAATAATAATAATTGTTGGATTGACAGTCCACAGGGGGAGAAGGGCCTAGCTTGCTCATGAACTACTCGTGTTGTGCGCGTTACTGTTCTCTCACGAGTAGAAGGGACCTACTGCCAACTACGAATGGCGAAATTTGAGAAATTGAGTTAGACATGGCAGCCTAACTCGATGATTTCCATGATTCGATCGGCATTCGTCCTCACAGGTGTTCTGCCGGCTGGCTTGTCCTTGATGTCGTTTTCACCGGCTCTGAATCGTTGAATCCATTCCTCCGCTGTTCGAAGTGATAGGGTACCATTCCCCACAACACCATGAATCTCACGAAACGTTTCTCTAGCGGATTTGCTTTTAACGAAAGAAAACTTTAAAATAGCTCGAATTTCGGAGTCAGTGAACTCCATGGTTGCACGTATATATGTATAAATATATATAACTAATCTAACTAATCACGCATGGTTTTGTAGATTATGTCAAGACCTTTCAAATGATGTATAGTATAGTACGAGCTCTGTAGCGCTTTGTACATAGTCGGAAAATTCAAAACACAAAATTAGGGGAGATAATTGACAACGTTATAACTTTTCTTGCTAGTTTCAATTAAAAGAGCGAGCAAAATATGTGTCTTTTCTTCTTTGAAAAATTATTTCTAATGTTGAAGGCAACTATCTTTCGTATCCCTTTTGGCCTAATTCAGCATCTTTTTATGACATTTAACCAAGTAATTTTCTCAATTCCAGCTTGATAGAAATTCTTTTGAAATTTCAAAAAGTGCCTTCAAATGTTATATTTGCATAGCGAACGCCACTCTAGCATGTCAGATATCTTTTCTACAGGGGCTTAAGTGCTAACAGAGACAATAAGTATGAATACCAATTGTAGAACAACCCTTGTGTTCCACTGGGCCTGAAGGCTTAGGAGGTAATCGACCGCTCTCTTGAAGGATGGCCTCTCTATTTATCTAGGAGGGTATCGAGCGCTCCCAAGAAAGACGGCCCTTTAAAAGGCGGCCCTTTAAAAGGCGGCCCCTTTGTGAATCTAGGAGTTTATCAAGCGCTCCCCTGAACGACGTATTCACTCAATTGCTTGATATAATCTGTTAGGTGCAATGTCTGCACATGATGGATATTTGCCAAATTTCGTGAACAGACGTTGGAATTAATCGAATATAGCGTCGTATGTAATCCAAAGAAAAAACAATGTGCTTTATCGGAACACTGTTCTGAGAAGCAATACACAACTACATGCCAAACTTGTGGCGCAACTGTTTTAAGAAATTTTCTCATGTATTGAAAAACCCGAAACCGCCTATGAAATACTAAAAACAGGACAGAGGTAAAATAAAAGCAGACATCTGGGAAAGCCACAATAAATATTCTTCTTCGATATAAATTGCGCTGACAGAGGGTGCTCCTGCACAGGGAGCCAAAGGCTTTAGGTTTGATTCTTTGAATGAACCTCTCATAGCATTACCTCCTTTCAGATGTTAACAACACCCGACAAGTATTTATTGTCAATAAGAATGAATCTCAGCTTCATTGTTCGGAGTCCGCAAATAACTGCATATCCCTTCCACTCGTAAGAGAACAATGTCACGCACAAGACGAGTGGTTTTTGATGAAGCCAGTTCAGAGTCCAAAGAATTTTTACTTTTGATGTTACTGAATATGTATCAAAAAAAACAAAACTTAAGTAGGCGATCCTTAGCGTCTGTGATGTCAAATCACATTCTTCTGCATGATATCAAAATATGGGAGACGTTCATAGAGTTTTAAAAATATTACAATAATAAATATGTCTTAAAATAACAGATCACTTAATATAGGTGGCGCCACTAACAAAACTTATCAATTTAGTATTAATTTTTTTGTTAGTGGCGTTCCTATATGTGTTATTTCTTACTTTTCACTTAAATTGGTAAATGTGTGCAAAGTACATACCAGGCAATGCCTAGGAACGATATTCAACGCTTGATATACTCCGCCGTGGTTAATAGAGGATTTAAAAGTAGGACAAGTTTTAATACAAAACAGAACCCAGCACATTAAAGAAGAGTATCAGATATACCGGTTTTTTTTTTTTGGTTTTTTTTGGGAAAATAAAACACTAATTATTAATGGGAAAGTAAAAACGTTTTATTCAAAGTATTGGCCATTGTTTTCTACACATTATGATCACCTTTCTCGCAATTTTTGAATACAACGCCAATAAAATTGTTCGTTTTTTTAAAGCAAACCAATCAGACACCCAATTTTCGACCTCCTCGTAGGAATCAAAGTGCTGCTCAGCCAATGCGTGTCGCATCGATGAAAACAAATCGTAGTCAGAAGGAGCCAAGTCTGGTGAATACAGCGGGCGGGGTAACTGCTCCCAACCAAGTATTTTCATTGTATCCTAAACCGGTTTTGCTTTGTGTGCAGGTGCATTTTCATGGAGCAAAATTACCTTGCCGTGTCTTCTGGCCCATTCTGGTCGTTTCTGGCCCATTCTGGTCGTTTCTCGATCAATGCATGGTCCAAATTGATCATTTGTTGTCGGTAGCGATCAGTATTAACGGTTTCACCAGGTTTTAGGAGCTCGTGGTACAGCACACATTTCTGATCCCACCAAACACACAGCATTGTCTTCTTGCTGAATCGATCTGGTTTTGCAGTCGATGTTGATAGTTGTCCCAGATTAACACATGATTTTTTCCGTTTAGGATTCTTAAAATAAATTCATTTTACATCCCCAGTAACAATCCGATGCAAAACCGATTTTCTTTCGTGTCTTTGAAGCAAAATTTCACAAGTGTTTTCTCGGTTTTCCATCTGTCTTTCATTCAATTCATGTGGCACCCATGTTCCACACTTCTGGATCTTTCCCATATGGTAGCTTTTAAACGGTCAGAAATTGTTTGTTGTGCAACATTTAACATTGCTGTCATTTGCTTTTGACTCAAAGTATCATCTCCATCCAATATCGTTTGCAATTCGGCGTCTTCAAACTTTTTGGTGGTCTTCCACTTTCTTCATTTCTCACATCAAAATCATTATTTCTGAACAGTTGAAACCACCTTTTGCATGTTGCTTCTGATAGAGCATGATCACCATATGCCTCGACAAGCATTCGATGCGACTCTGCAGCACTTCCCTTCAAATGAAAACAAATAATTAATGCCTTCCGCAAATCATCACTTTCTGGTACAAAATTCGACATTTTTAACACGATGAAAAAATATGATGTTGTCTGTTCAATGAAAATTAAGGTCTCGTTCACAACAAATGTTCCCTATCGAGACATTTTTATCTTGGCGCTCACTTCATACCGATGTACCGGCAATTAAAATGGTAACAAATATATTTAACAAAACATTCCTTCGTGCAATGCTGCAAAAGTTACATTTCTGAGTTCGTTATACTCGGTTTGTGCCTCGCTACTTCCAAACCGTCTTGTCATAAGAACACACCCTGTATCTTATAAATATCAGTGAGGAATTCAATACTAAGAATGCACACCTCCGTGGATTTCCACTTTAAAGTAGACAATTATCCATTTGCTGCGCATTCTGATTCCCTCCACAATCAGACAAGTTCATTGGTCCAAAAAAACTTCCTTTCTAGAATGCCCCACTTGTCTTGGCCCCTAGTCGACATAGCATCCGAATCGCAGAAGTTCCAATTCACAGCAAACTGTAAATTCCCACTCAATTCCAATTGCAAGGAGAACAAATTACGTCGCCATTGAACTGGTTTGGGAGATGCGACCTACAAAATTAACGGTAAACATGCACTTTAAACACTGTCCAACGAGAAATTACCACCAGGCGGAATCGACAGATCCCCTCCCAATTGCCAGGAGACGCGTAAATATCCCACCGCTACCAGGCCATATTTGGTGCACCGTGTGATGCCATTAACACGAGCGCCACTATTGCTTGTCGCATACCAAATGCGTCTCAACGATGGCGCATTGTACTGCTGCCAACACCGTATCGCCACATCGCTGCACAATCAACGCACAACTTCCAGATGGCGTTTATTGCACTCGACAGTCGCGCCCCATATGGTAGCGACTTGTCTAGGGCTCCTCACAGTTCATTAATAACCGAACATCTCGGGCGCACCATCCGCGCCGTGATTCAGCGCATTATGGGTAATTTCCTTTTTCGTAATGAGCTAGTTCCCGTTACACTGGAGGTCTGGGCGAATCTCCTTTTCCGAAAATTTCTCTCAGCCTCTTCGAGCACAGCATCCGCATCCACGCAGCACAAAGGAAAACGTCAAAAGCAATCAAAAAGAACTGAACAAGGAAACTCGAGTGATCTGACGCCCACGCGGGCATACTCACACAAACACAGAGGCATAGGCGTCCACCCAATATCGCGCGCATCCCAAGCGTTTCCGACCATGCACCGCTGAGTATAATTTCCATGCGATTACACTAATTAGGCAGCAGCCGGGGTATAGGAAGACATGAAGAGACAGAAAGGAAGACGAAGCCGAGATCGACTGAATGAGCGTCGATCCGCGTGCGGAACACCTTAAGTCGAAGTGATGTGCCTGGATGCTGCAGTGTGGCTGCTGTTGTCGGTGCCGCTGCCACTGCTGCAGTCTCCAGCGTGGAATCCACTTGTTTGTGCGGAAATTGATGATGAACCAACGTGTGGTACGTTGGCCCGACGGTTGTTGGGTCTCCATGAATTGAACACTTTTAGTGATGCCTTGGCCGAGCCCCTTTCGGACGGGTGTGGGGTGGGGCCCGGACCAGGCCGTGCCATGAGATTGATGGAGATTTTCGAAATCCGAGCGAAGACATCGTTTTGGTGCGCCAACGCAATAACTGATTTCTTTCGATTTAATTCCTGCGTTGTGGTGGATACGCGCTTTGACGTTTCACAAGAAGATCAGCTAAGGACCGATCAGAACAGCAACAACGACAACGGCAACGACCATGCCGGCGACGGCGACAACGACAGCAAAGCAGCAAGAAGGGAAGAGAACATTGAAAAAAAAAATGTTCGTTCCCGTATGAAAAGAGAGATTTACGTCGGTTTTGGGCCTGGGATGGCGCAGCCGTAAGATTTGGTGCGGTACAGGTCTCTGCGTGGCGTGTCTCTAATTGAATTCGTCGGGTTAAATAATTTGGTTTTAGGGCAGAGGAGGCATATCCTTCGTTGTTATTATCGCCTAAAGGCATTGAATCGCTTGTGTGATGAGGCTGCGCAACGGTCGTGGAGATATTCTCCTTTGGGCTTGATTTAAAGTTCTAAAATTAAACGGATACACTGAAAGAAATTATTTGGTAGGTTTTTAGAGCTTCAATAAAGTAGTTATGGAAGCGTAGCAAATAATAGTACATTGTTGAAAAAGATGCAGTGACTGCCGAGAATCTTCTAATTCGAACGGGTTAGGCTGTGAAACAGTTTCTTTCAAGTTTAAACTAACTGCCATTGACGACACTGCAGAGGCTCTTCAAAAAATTCAAAAAAATCTTTCCCCGCTTATGACTAAGCTTTTAGTCATCGTTTTTAGACATCACCTACGTTCTCATAAGACCTTTCCCTTTCTTAAAGATCCAATTCGAAGTGACGCTCAGCGCCATCTATTTGCAGTGGGTATTATTTGAGCATCGAAGGCAAGAACCACAACGCTCAGAATGTCTTAAAGAACATAATGAAGGTCTTTAAGTGCATATTATGGAGGTATATTACTGCTTTTTGATGGATGCAGGGACCTTGTGAGCCGTTTTGCTCTACACTTACCGGCACGTACTTAGCAGCCAAGTCCACTACCCCACTCGCAGCACGTCAGTATACATCCATACGCAAAGTCAGGAAATAACTCGGGCAGATCAAAACTCCATAAACGACATGTGACTCAATATTGATCGTGGAGCCCGCCTGGGCAACCGATGGTACTTTAGACCCAAAACCCTTAACCCTCTTTCTCTCAAACTGACTTTATGAAGTCGAAAGTTGAGCGAAGCTTGTGATTAGGTACAGACCTTCCGTCTGTTCCATCTGCGCCACACTTCCTTCAGTGTATCCCACCAAGCAGACACCAAACGCCGAAAAAGAAAACTTCACTGTCCCGTCGAAGGAACCGCGATGAACACCACACCATTCGCTACGCTGACAACTGCTATAAATTTCACCTCAGCACATCCTCCTCATTGCACATCACCGGATTTGGGTCAAACTGTCAGCTGGATATATGCCTTTTATTAGCCAATAAACCAGATGATGACGCCAAGAGGAAACAGAAAAAAAATCCCAACAGTGTCTAGTTCGTTAACGCCAAGCTTAACCAACTCAATCCGAGCCAAGCCAACTCAAGGGCAGGAAGCGATTGTCGTGCAGAAATCAAGCGCACACCTATCTAGCCACAAATCTAGCTCTAATCATGGCGTGCACACTGTGCACCAATGGGTCACCAAACTGGTATCGCGCGCCGAAAATGCGTGGACGGTATATGCTTAAGAGAAAAAGGAGCGCCGAGCCGCGGAACCGTGTGCTGCACTCAGCGGGCCGCACAGCGAAATTAAGCAGTAGTAAGTTTCCCCATTAGCGTCGCCAATGATGATTCATACCCCATGCCGGGCCGAGCAGCCCCTGGCGGCGGCCCACCGCAACAGTGTACAGCAGTTGAACAATTGTAATTAAATGGCGAATAATCAGATATGCGCTGTCGTGTGCGCGGTGCTAGCCCGCGCATGTGCGACTGCCACTTCGGACGGCCGTCCCAGAGCCGCGGCAATTGATTAAGTGCATGATCGGTATGATCCGGTCTTTGTGATTCCGCGGAGATTAATTCCTGCGCCATTGTTGCAGGCCAAGCTCGCCGCAATCGTTTCCTAGAGCTCGCCTCTGTAACGATGTGACGTGCAAATTGTTATTAAGTTTTCACGCGCTTCGATTTGATCTTGAAATGGGCGTCTTCAATGTGGTTGCGCTTAGGTTCGGCCAAGACGACGGACGGACGGATGGAGTCATTCGTATGTGGGCGTCACGCTTGAGAGGTGAGAGTTTCAATTTCGTGCGATTTGGAAGTGTTGACAGAATTAAATGTCAGCTTAAGGTTTTGTCGCATGGAATGTCTGTCGGGATTTAATGCGTCGGAGCCCGGTGTCTGCATAGCGATGCAGGCAGTCAGAGCATGCGCACTGAGAGGTGGGCTTAACAAGGTGTAAGCTTTTGGGGGAATTTCTTGGTTTTGACAGGCGTGGACTAAAGCGATACTTTGCTCTGGCCTGTCATGTAATCGCTGCGGGGATTTGACTGCATTCTGGCGCGCGTTTCGTTTCGATTTAATTGGCATTTTAAATGCTCAACCCGGTTTTGTCCACCACAAACGGTCTTAGTAAGAGACTTAAATTCCGCAGTATGTCCGCCAAATGGGCATTCCTGCAATCCATTGCCTTCGTTGTCCATCATGGCAAGGTAAGCCTTCCCATCACACCAAGCATCAATTTCTGGTTCTCAGAAGCGATAAATAACAACGTTGTGTGAAGGTCATGTGATTGCCGCATCACGTCACGTTAATTTAATGGTCGGCATTGGCCTTTCGATTTTGCAGGTAGATTCGAGCCAGATCGGACGCCAATGAAAAGCTCAGACTGTGGTGTGATTGAACCGTTGTACATGTGCCGAGCGCTTCAAATTCCTGGAAATATTAGCGATCATTAACATGTTTTGCATAGGAAATGCATTAGGGCTTCGAAACACCATGTCGCCGTTCAACTGCCTGTTAGCTCGACATCAAATAGGGTTAATGGCCGTCCCAAATGTTCAGCGGCGACTAACCACTTCAATCAGTTCACCTCTTTGTCATTCATTTGTTCGTTTTGTTCGCTGGTCAATGGTGTCAAGGCTTGATTATCATGGTCTCGAGGGAATCAGATCGCAGATCAGATTCCAGAAGCGGTCCGCGTATTTAAATATTCCAATTTGTACTAAATTGTTGGTCGCTGAATATGTTTACACACCCACGGCCTTCAACTTTTCCAATCAGAGCTATAATGAAGGTTTTTGCGTTTTAGAAGATGCCGTGACATGACATATTTGAGCGATAGGGTATTTCTCGGAATTCAGTAATCCCTCCCTCAGCTCCGTCGTTGCTGTTATGTTCGGGGTGAATGCGAAATGAGTCACTAGTTGTGGAAATCTAGTGCAGGCTGTTTTGACAACAAGATCCAAAATTCCTTTCTTTGAAAAAGCCGTGGTGACATTGTCTTGTTTGAAATAAGCCATTGGAATGAGCCTCTTCACAGTAAGGGAATGTCAGCCCCAGATTTGCAAAAACGAGGTTAACTAGTCAGGAAATGCTCCTTTTCTATTGCAGGTCTCTTTTTAAATGATGACTGGCCAACATACAATGAAGTGTGACATTCTAGCACTTGGTGGGTCTATACATGATTGGTGCGAAAATTCAGGGCCTTTTTGCTTGCAAATTTTTTCCTTAATTCTTTGTAAAAATTTTGCCGTAAGCACTTCTTGGAAAGCGCACTGGGCAGGACGTGTTCAAAACTGAAAGCAATTCAAAAAATTAACTGAGGGAGTTAGTTGAACATGTGTAAGATATAAGACCAAGCTTTAGTTATCGCTGCTTATTGATAGCTACAATAGTTGGCCGACGACACTGCGTTTGGAGCTGTGACGAATTGTTCGGCGACAAAGACGGAATAAACTCGTAGGCACTTCTTCCGAAATTCCTCGAAAAAAAGCTCGAAAAGCATAGGCATACATCACGGGGGGTTAGGGCCTGTGCACGAGAGGTAACGTCGTTGATTGCGCTCAACATGGCGAGCTGCCGAGGCTATCCTCGTTAGTGCACAGGTCAAGTTGACATACAGCCTCCACGCGTCGCCCCCTGGATAGACATCACAATACCCGTTGTATGGTTAACCAATGTATGCGGTGAGCTCCTCCGCCCGAGGGTTTAAATAATGGGCCGGGCCTACCAGTCTGTGGGGGTGACTTCCTTACCACGTAAAAATCATATAGCTCAGAGACAACATCATGCCTCGGATAGTGAAGGATCACCTGTTGAAGACCCAGCCAACGTTTAAAGGACAATAATTTTCGGCTTTGCACGTGGAATGTGAGGTCCCTTAACAGGCCACGTGTAGCCGAACAACTTGCGGAGGCCCTTGACTGCTACAAGGCAGACATTACCGCCATCCAGGAAGTGCGATGGGATGCGCCTGGCATAAAAGCGATGAAAAACTGCGATATCTACTACAGCAATTGCTATAGAGAGAGAAGGCAACGCTTATTCGGATGCGGATTTGTTGTTCGAGGCAGACTAAGGCAAAAAGTCTTGAGCTACGAAGCCGTCAGCGAACGCCTCATGACAATCCACATCAAGGCTAAATTCGGAAACATCAGCCTAATTTGCGCTCACGCCCCGACAGAGGAGAAGGATGACAACCTCAAGGATGACTTCTATGGTCTCCTAGAAAGAACATACGATCGATGCCCCAGCTACGCCACCAAGATCGTTCTAGAGGATTTCACCGCTCAGCTGGGAAAGGAGGACATCTTTGCTGGAATCATCGGCAAATACAACCTGGATGACAACACATCCGGAAACGGGCTCAGGCTGTTAGACTTCCCCTCGGGGCGGAACCTCTCTGTGGCTAGCACGCGGTTCCCACGCCTGGACATTCACAAAGGGACTTGACGATCACCTGATCAAGCAATCGTCAACCAGATTGATCACGTTGCGATCAACGTCAGACACTTCTCCAGTATTCTCGATGTCCGAACCTTCCGAGGTGCAAACATCGACTCGGATCATCACCTTGTTGTAGCCAAGGTAAGAACCCGGATATCGAGAGAGCAACGGAGTCGAGACAGGCCAAAACTGGCTGACGTCGAAAAGCTACGATCGCAGTCGATTGCTGGGAACTTTGCCGACCGAGTCTCCCTGAAACTCACTCAGAGTTCGACGCTTCCTGCACTAAGCATAGAAGAAAAATGGAAACGTTGTCAAGAAGCCATTAAAGAAGCTCCCACTGATGTGCTGGGTCACCACCCAGAAGGAACCCATGGTTTGACGACGAGCAAGCACACGCAGCTAAACAAGACGCCTATAAGACGACGCTGCATCGAACAACGCGGTCTGTTCGTGAACTCTACGAAAAGAGAAGAAGGGAAGAGCACCGGCTTCTCAGAAGGAAAAAGAAGAAGCATGAGAAGCGTGCGGTCGAGGAAATGGAAAGGTGTTATGGCAGGAATGAAGTCCGAAAGTTTTACCGAAAGGTAAAACAGCTATCCGGAGGATACAAGGTTCGGACCAAGGCCTGCCGGGACCAAAACGGACAACTCGTAGTAGAGTCGCAGTTTGTGCTGAGAATCTGGATGGAACATTTCTGTGGACTCCTTAACGGCGATGATTGTTACTCAAAATGTTCCACTCAATTTGGACGATGATAGACAAGCATTCCGTCCCCCCAACTTAGACGAAGTGAAGATAGCAATATCGAAGCTGAAGACTAACAAAGCTGCTGGAGCGCACGGACTGTCCGCAGAACTATTTAAAGCAGCTGGAGATGACTTGGTTGGGCGCATGCACCAGCTCATCTGTAAGATATGGTCGGATGAAAGCATGCCCAATGAGTGGAATCTCAGCGTCGTTTGCCCGGTTCACAAGAAAGGAGACCCCTTTGACTGCGCCAACTACCGAGGGATAAGTTTCCTCAACATCGCATACAAGATTCTCGTTCCAACAAAAACAAAAAATTTAAATGTTTAAGTCTATCTTGCGAGTCATTTGTATAAGGAGTGCCCTTTCGATGGTATTTTATTGCAGTATGGCGTACTTTGTTGAAGTATTATAAGTACTTAACTGCCATATGGAAAACTGTGATGCTACAAAACAAGCATTAATTTAGTTTTAAGTCAGGCTTGAGTTAAATTGACAAAAATTAGGTCTTAATGCCCGTCTATTTGCACTCATTAATTGTTTAGTAGTTTCAGTCATTTACTTTTTACAAGTATTGCTTCGCGATATTACAAATTTCTGAGGCTGTTTGCTCTTCAACAACAAGCGTTGCATGTAATGGTTCATTCCACAACGGGTGTTGTGAGAGCTATAAAGGGGGCGCCGCTTGGTGGCTGCATGTCAACTTGATCTATGCATCGACAAGGACCGTTGTTGGCATCCCGCCAGGTTGAGAGCGATCAGCTACTTTGCCCTGTAAGCATACACCCTGCCCTGTGAGAGGAAGACCAAACTTCCGGTACAGAAACCAATTTATCGCGGATATAAGACTACTTGGCCTTGATGACTGGAAGCAGCGTGACCAGGACCGTCACCGATGGAAGGCAGGAATTGCTCAGGCTAAGACCCTTCATCGTTCGTCTGCCTGATAAGTAAATAAGGAAGCTATTAAATATTTCAAGTTTTTGTGCTTTGTATTCACATTAAGAAAAACACGTATGTACAGAGCCAAAAATATAATTTACAAATTATTCTATTCAATAAAGGTTATTTTGACGTGTTTAAGTATTTATGCTTACAGTCTGAATTTGCGTGTGAAGTAACTCAATTTTTTTTGGGAGAAGATGTGTTCAGAGTCCCGTGATTTAAGCCCAAACAAATATTTAAGCTACAAAATTATTCTTCCTATTCAAACACCTTAAAATAAATTGCGAACACTTCAAGGCTTATTCGACATAGGTTCTCTTATATACATTATAATTGTTAACGCGACAGTCCACAGGGGGACCAGGGTCTAGCTTGATCATCAACTATTCGTGTTGTGCGCGCTACTGTTCTCTCACGAGAAGAAGGGACCTACAGTTTTTTGGCGACTCCGAACGGCGAAGTTCGTGAAGCTTTCTTAGACAGTTATTACTCTTTGAGTGTTCTCAGCAGCTCGAAAGAGGTGGTGCCGTGAAAAATTCGAGGTGTTCAGCTGGGAATGGAACCTTCGGCGTGTGAGCGCTGCACTCTACACACTACGCCACGACGGCCATAAAAAAACTAAGCACAAACTTAACAATTTAACTAAATTTACGCAAATTAACTCGCAATTGAAGGCGAGCGCATTCTTGATCCGTTAAACGGAACTGGAAAATGAGTATTAAATTAAATGAAAACTCATTTTCAAAACCATTTATGTCGGAAAATCGGACATGTTCGCTTGCACTTAAGGCAACTAAACTCCCGGCTTCTTTAGTCTGATGAGTTGTGTTTTATAAATGAAGCAGTATGATCCTTTCAGCTGCGTGTCCTTAAGACGATAGAGAAGAAGAATTTTCGAAAGGAAACACATTTCCCAGGGTTGCATAATACAAAGGAAACCCTTTTTGCCGCAAGGAATACCATCACAGTCAATGGTTGCGATCCTTGTGCGTAGTTCCCCTCTTCATGAGAAAATCAGAGAGTGAACAGATCACTTTGGTGGTGCATAATAATGTGCGACGACGAGTGCAGGAAAATTCTGATCGTTTTCGTAGACCGATGAAAATATCTTTCACACCGTGTGCATTAATGTTCCCCGAACATTTTTCTTTCATTAGGCATCTTTTATAATTTGAAGAACAACGAAAATTCACCTAGAACTTATATCAAAGCGAGTTTTCTTTTTTACACTTTTCTCGGTTGCCGCCGTGCGTAGTGAAACACTCATGCGCCAAAGATCCCAGCGTCACCTCATTCCAGTTGCTGACAACAATCAGAGGGTACTGTTTGTCCATGAAAAACACATTTCAAACTTCGCCGTTCACAATCGCCAACCAACTGTGGGTCGCTTCCACTCGGGAAACAACAATTTGACACACGGCACGAGAAGATGCTGAGAAAGCTAGCCTATGGTTCTCTTCTCGCCTTGTGCGCTATTCAATATTCATATACCGCCCACCTCCAAAATGGTCTTCCGAAGGAGTATTTTAACTCCGCAGGAGATCAGTGAAAGATCAGCGAATTTTTTGCTTTCGGTGCGTACCGCATTTAACAACAAAATTTTCTTTATTTCTCAAAAATATGGTAAACAATAATTCTTTACATACATAAATACATAAATACACATACATACGGACTACAATTGAAATTGTCGTGCTTACAAACTACTTCGATTCGAGGCTTGAGTTCAGGTTCAGTGATAAATACATACAAAACTGTTTAACAATAAAAGTTGAGCAATGAGAAAACTTAACATTCGTCCTTAAGCGTACGTTTTGAGACATAAATAAATTCAATAAGTTACAATACATACGTATACTAGCTAAGCCTACAGAGAGAGAGAATCAGCTACGGGTTCTAGAATTCTTCTTCCTGACTAGACAAATCTTTGTCGCTTGCAAATAAATAAATAAATAAATAAATAAATACATAAATACCTAAGGGTAGCTAATTTTTGGTGTCTTCCTTGCGTGTGAGTGGGCTGGGTGAGCATCAGTGGTGGTGGTCTGCGCTGGGAATGGGCGCGAAATACTGCTCGTCGGCATGTTGCTGATGCATGGCCTGTGGCGGCACGTACACGACGTGATTGGACTCCTCGCCACTGGCGTCGCTATTGTTGTTGTAGAAGCCGCCCTGGGGCGACGAATTTCTGCAGCCGCCCTGCAGATGCTTGCCTAGGAGCGACATTCGAGAGAAGGTTTTGGTGCATGTGGGGCAGGAGTACTTCTTGACGTCGGAGTGCGTCTGCATGTGCGCCCTGAGATTCGAGCGATCGGCGAAGGCGCGGTTGCAGTGCTGGCAGCTGAAGGGCTTCTCGCCGGTGTGCGTGCGAATGTGGCCTTGAAGCAGCCAGGGCCTGGAGAAAGCCTTGCCGCAGATGGGGCACTTGCAGGGCAGCGTGTGGGTGCGTATGTGCATCTTGAGGGCGCCCAGGGAGACGTAGACCTTGTCACAGTTCTTGCAACTGAAGACCTTCTTGACCTGGTTGCCCTCTGTGCTGGGGCAGTGGAACTGTTGGTGCTTTGAGAGCCCGACAAAGGTGGAGTACGACTTGCCGCAGTCCTTGCAGTGGTAGCGAGGAACCTGCACTGGCTTGATTGACTTCTCTTCCATGGGCACCTCCACGTGGATCACTTTGTAGTCGGCATCGAAGTGGTGGTGCTGCTGTTGGTGTTTTGTGAGCCCAACGTAGGTGGAGTAGCATTTGTTGCATGTATGGCACTGGTAGTAGCGGTCGCTTGGAGGCTTGGAGTCCACCATTTCCTGGGATCCGTTGCTCTCGCAGAGGATTCGTCGATTCAGATTTAGCGGCTGTCTGAGTGTCAGATCCTCGGGCTCCGATATGTCCTCGTACGAAGAGACGTTCTCCAGCGAGTGCGGCGAGTCCATCCTGAGGTTCGTGGGAGTCGTCCGCTCATAGTCTGTGATCATTGGTTTCGCGTAGTTGCCGGTGCTGTGGTTGTTATTGTACGAGTCGTAATCGCTGTACGACTCTGGGGACCCCACAGAGTCCGGTCTCTGCATCGGGGGTGGGAGGTGAACGTCACCGTAACCCAGCCGCAGCAGATTGCGCGCAATCTCCTCCCGCGTGAAGATGTCGGGGAAGGCGCGGGCGATCTCGCGTGTCTCGTCGAATATCCGCTGTACCAGCTCCTCGTGAGGGGTGGTGCCAGCACTGAGGTCACTGGGCTCATCCACCTTAATCCACTTATTCGCGGCAACACTCAAGTCAACTGGGCCCTCATCTGCAAGAGGAAGAACAAATCATGAGTCAGTGTCCAGGGAAAACGTCGTCTGGGGACGCTTACCGTTGTTTAAGGGCTCTGCGTTGGGCAGAGGGATGGGTCGCTTCTTGAGCGGGCATCTACTGTAGTTCGTACGATCCATTTGTGAATTCTGTGTGTATCCTATGGTATCCTCATCCAAACGACGATCGACTCTCTCTCCGCCAAGGCAGACAAACTTGGAATGATGCAACTGCCGGCATTGAAATCCTCTTTATACGAGTTTGCCCCTTCCAATCGGTTTCGTGATCGTCGTACCGATCGCGCACGTGCCATTCGTCCAATCGCTGTGCAAAGATTTTCTCTACTCTCTCTCTTTCTCTCTTTCGCCATCACCGGTCGTCGGCGCCGGGGTAGGAAGGTTGATTGAGTGTGTGTGCGTCGGAATGGGTGGAGTTGCTGCGTTGTTGCTGGATTGGCACGGTTGAGGTTCATGCAAGCGGTGCCTTGGCCTTTTGTGTGGCGGGGTAAACAGGTGTGAGCAGAGAGTCGCTCTCCCTCTCTGACTCTCTGCTCGAGTTGCCGATTCACTACGGCGCTGTTCATTCTCCGTTCCATTTTGTGCGGTTCCCGGCCAGCGGAGATTGTTTTTGTGGATCGTGCCACGACTCGCGAGGTTCGCTCTCTCTCCGAGAATGGTGTTGCTCTCTACAGACTTCCCTATTCCTCTCTCGCTCTCTTTCCGACCATCTCGCGCGAGTAGCAGTACTTTGAAAATCTGTGTCTGTGACAAATTTTCGTTTTTGGCGCGCAGTACTGCAACCGGTGGCGCGGTAGCTACCTGGCTGGCGATCAAGTCGTTGTTGACGGTGATCGCCCTTTGTGCTGTGCGTGTGTACGTTGTTCCGGTATTGTTCCGCAGCAAGCGAACGTTATGAGTTTTTCCGCCTTGAGGTTGGCTGGCTGGAGGAAGGGCTGTCACCAGGTAGATTTGCGCACGTAGCCCAAGCAGGCTGGTGGTGATGATGAATTCAACCACCGGCTGGATGGGTGGCAGATGTGTATGAGCGCTACCACGCCGGGGAGAGGTTCTATTATACTTTCGATTTGAATTGAATTTGGGATTTGTTTTGAAGGTTTTTTTTTTGTTTTCATTTTTTTTGCTCCGTTAGATTGTAGCGCATGCTATGTGAGGAGTGGTGGTTCTTTTTGAAGGGGGTTCCCTGCTTGCACCTAGAACCTTGGCCCGAGGAAGGGGGCTACTCTCGAAGGAGAACTATGAAATTGTGTGTGTTTTTCGCTTTTGTCAAAATTGCGCGCCTGATGCTGGATGCAGTTGCAGCGACGCAGCTGGTTCTAGGTGGTTTTCGATTTTTTTTGCTTTGCACTCTTCAATGGTGATCATTAGATGAGATGCTATTGTTGGCGGAGTTTTTAATTTCGAATTTTATTGCACATTTGGCACGTACCATAACGGCCGGTTGAAAATGTGCAGGCGTCTGCCGCAACAGTTTGGCATGTGTTGCTCGGTGGAGAGGTAACTTTTGTTGACATTGCCAGCTTTGACTTCCTTAAGACTTGTAATGGTGCGCCATTGAATGGAGGTGGTAAGATAAGGTCTCTGTGTCAAATCAATCGCTTCGGTGCACAAAAAGGAATTAATCCTGCAGCTGATACAGAAAAGAAATGTCCTTTTAATTCAATTCATTAAGTGCGTCTGTCTTTCTATTGATTGCGAAGGTCTCGCACGTGCCAATAATTAATAGACTTGACGACAAGAATCCATTCTTGTCACAGGACCTTTGTTTTGCTTATCCAGCTTACTTGGTCACAATTACGCTAAAGACCTTGTCACGGCTCCATCCAGGTATTGATTTGTAGAGCCCATACTTCATTTGAATTACCCTTTCTTTGATTTTATGGAATGTATACTTTCCATCTGTATCCCTGCCAGTAGCTGTAGGAAATTTTGCAGCTTTCGTTAAATTGTGTCGTCATATCTTTTGATTTTTGAACAGGAAATATACAACATTTTGGTTTAATGACCACTGTCATCACATTCATTTGTATCTGACGGCTTATTACAGAGAATGTCTCTTAGCGTTTGGAACTCCAGTCCATTCCAGTTCCTGTTGGATGCATTTAGCCATCATTCAAAGGCATAGATCCGCAATTAATTTTTATGTCAGAAAAAGGGGACATAACCCTGGAAACTGTTTCCGCTGTTTTTCTGAGTTGAAAGGAACTTTCGAGGTTTGATAAAGTTTTGATTATCTACCGAAACCGAAATAATACGGATTTTTTTAATAGGATTTACCTTTTTCTACTGAGGAACATCTGACACAGCAGATATCAATATACTTCATTATATATATATATGTATATATATGTATATACGGGCATCCACCAACATACCTCTCCATCTGCACATCTCAGAAATGGGCCGTTTTACAAACAACACGTAACTTGAAATGCTTTCACACTAACTCACAACCTCTTCCAAGTACAGTTGTTTTAATGCCTCGAATTGTAGGGACTCAACGAGGTGGAGCTCTGTTTTCGACCAAACGACCACTTCTTAGCTTTCCTTGGCAGTGTATCAGCAGACACTTAGCCAGCCAAAAGAGTTCGAATTCTTATCTCAAAATGTAATCCAGAAGGACAACAACAAGATCTTCCTAATTCTCGTTTAATTATTGCCAGTCTTATGTGTGGTGTGTGGTATAAAGCCCGTTTGGTTGTCTGGAATAACTCTCTAGCATTTAGTCGGTACTACACAGATGAAAACGAAATTGGACGACATAGATAATTAGCAACATATTTCTAAAAAAGATTCTTTTTCCAAATGCATATCCGGTTTTATTGTATTTTCCGGTAACTAAGATACCATAATAATAATTATAATTGTTGGCGCGACAGTCCACAGGGGGACCAGGGCCTAGCTTCATCATCAACTACTCGTCTTGTGCGCGGTACTGTTCTCTCACGAGTAGAAGGAACCTTTAGTTTTTTGCCGACTCCGAAATTTGAGAAGCTTTCTTAGATAGTTATTACTCTTTGAGTGTTGTCAGCAGCTCGAAAGAGGTGTTGCCGTGAAAAATTCGAGGTGTTCAGCCGGGAATCGAACCTGGACCCTTCGGCGTGTGAGCGTCGCACTGTACCCACTACGCCACGGCGACCACAGATAAGATACCATATTAGAAATAAAAAATAAAGGCTTACTTTCCCCTTTTTTACTCATTCATTGAAATCTGTTGATTGAAGACTGTTCATAAAAATAGCAGTGTTTTTTGGTTTTACCATAAAGTGTCTCTCTTTCTTCTTGTTTAGAGTTTAAAAAATAGTTGTCTGTTCTAGTTTGGTAAGTGAATGTTTTTGTATTTGATGTCTCTTATTACAATACTTTAAAGTTAGAAATATGGGTCGATCAAGACATTGTACCGAAGATATGCGGAATTTGATCAAAACATTGCGTTCGGAGGGAAAAACATATGCTTCAATCCAGGAAATCATAGGATTTGCAGCGAAATGGTCAGTAATACGCTAAACTGGAAAGCTAGGCCCGAAACACGCGGTCCAAGAAGAGTGACGGCTAAGTGAACGGACCGAAAAATTATCAACATGGTAAAGGAGAACCTTTCAATAAGCTCCAGACAGATAAGGAATGAACTCTAACTTCCGGTGAGTGCTGTGACGGTTAGAAGACGTCTTCTAGAGGCTAAACTTCCACCTCAAAGCCCGCGATAAGTACCACTTTTGACAAAAAAGCATTTGCAAAACAGATTGGCATTCGCAAAGTTTCACAAAGATTGGCCTAAGGAGAAATGGAGGAAAATTCTGTGGAGCGATGAAAACAAAATAGTCTTATTTGGGTCCAAGGGCCGTCGGGAATATGTAAGAAGACCAAAGAATGAAGAAAATAATCCCCGTTATACAGCTAAAACTGTTAAGCCCGGAAGAGCAAAACAAATGATTTGGGCCTGTTTCTCATATAATGGGGTTGGGCCTATATATCCTTTCAAGGGTATAATGGAAGGTGCTGTGTACGTTTAAATTTTAGAAGAGGTTATGCTGCCATATGCCGAGGAGGAAATGCCACTAGTTTGGGTATATCAACAAGACAAGGACCCAAAACATACGTCAAAACGGGCAAAATCTTGGTTTGATGAAGAAAGAATAACCGTTATGGAGTGGCCAGTACAATCCCCTGACCTAAGCCCCATTGAGAACTTGTGGGGCGATGTTAAAAATTCTGTCCATGGGGCCAAACCGAAAAACGCCAAGGAATTGTGGGAGGTAGTGCGAGACTCATGGGAAGCTATACCAGTTGCGAGATGTCGGAGTCTGGTGGACTTTTGAAAAAATAATAAAACAAGTTGAATTAATAGAAAATTATTTGTCTTTTTTGAGGAGGAGAACACAACAGTAATTTAAAATGTAAAAAAAAGAAATCGACGGTACACCTCCTTTGGCAAATGAACGCGTTGTAATAACTATCTTTCTCTTAACAGAAGTTGGGCTAACAGCTCATTGCTGACAGCGATCGGCAAGTTTTGTAAAGCGACTTGTTATTTTCACCATTTCCCTAATTCATAATAATTGTTGGCGCGGCAATCCACAGGGGGACAAGGGCCTAGCTTGCTCATCAACTACTCGTGTTGTGCGCGCTACTGTTCTCTCACGATTAGAAGGGACCTACAGTTTTTTGCCGACTCCGAACGGCGAGATTTGAGAAGCTTTCTTAGACAGTTATCACTCTTTGAGTGTTGTCATCAGCTCGAAAGAGGTGGTGCCGTGAAAAATTCGAAAAATTGGTGTTGAGCTGGGAGTCGAACCTAGACCCTTCGGCGTGTGAGCGTCGCACTCTACCCACTACGCCACGGCGACCACTCATTTCCCTAATTGATATTGTAAAAGAAGAAAATCAATTTGCGATAGAACGCTTTAAAAAGGGACCAGTTTACAAGTTTACTCTTCCTCACCATGTCGCCCACTCAAGTCTCAAAAATAAATGAATCGAATGGAATCTCACCTTGTTTAGGTGAAACTTGTATTTTGGTAGAAGAGTGGGAACGCTATAAACCTTTGTTTACGCTCGGTGTACGTTCAGTAAGTTTTCTATAAATTTATATAAAAAGCATTTCTATACATTTAGCCTTTTTAAATTTTATTCTATTAAATTTATGATTTATTTCACTCAACAAACATATAAAACATATTTTTTTTAATGAATGAATAGTTAAAATTGTTACTACATTACATACATACGCCGCAATATATTCTAGCCTTGACCATAATCTCCTCTTATTGTCATTAGATCTATGTTCATAGCTGATTATTACATTGTCTTTCTATGAACTATTTCAATTTAAGAAAATATATAATTGACACAACAGGCGACACAGATGAAGGAGCAGAATTATCAAGGTCCCGAAAGCCGTATAACCCACCAGTGCATCACTCCCAGTATACTTTTGGGAGATCTATAGTCTGTGGTCGCCGTGGCGTAGTGGGTAGAGTGCGACACTCACACGCCGAAGGGTCTAGGTTCAACTCCCAGTTCAACACCAATTTTTCTAATATTTCACGGCACCACCTCTTTCGAGCTGCTGACAACACTCAAAGAGTGATAACTGTCTAAGAAAGCTTCTCAAATTTCGGAGTCAGCAAAAAACTAAAGGTTCCTTCTACTCGTGAGAGAACAGTAGCGCGCAGAACACGAGTAGTTGATGAGCAAGCTAGGCCCTGGTCCCCCTTTGGACTGAAGCGCCAACAATTATTAATTATTATTAGATCTTTTGTCTGTCTGGACCTGTATATTGACAGCACGCCACCGAGTGATCAACTAGAGTAGTTTTTCCAAACAAGGCCCAAATCAAAACAAAGTTATTGTCCATATCAATTCTGTATTCTCTGTTTCAGTTTATGGCCAAGAGCTTGTCGAAGTTTACAACAAAAAATTAGCTTGTTCTATGTTTTTGTTGTTCGAAGCTTACAGCAAAAAATTAACTTGTTCTACGTTTTTGTTCAAGTCAAAGATCAGGTCCTTTTCCTATTACCCAAATTTGTCTCCAAGCTGTCTGCAAGGGAATCGAAACCCTCTTCAAAAAGCTTATTCCTTTCATTTAGGAGTTTAAGGTTAAGGTCCATCTTGAAGTGAAAGTTATATTCCTTTTCCAGCGCCTATGTGTCTATGTTTCAGTGAACAATGTCACATTTAAACACCATGGCTTGCAATACTGTACCCTTCCCCCATTCTGTTACGCCCATCATAACCCCTATGCACTTAACATAATCACCATTTAAACTATATCTGCCGGAAACGAAAATACAGAGCATTTTGAAACGTTAGCAGTTAAATTGTTCAAATCGGGTCCGATAATGTAGAAAAATCTCCTTAAATTATGATTAATTTTGAAGCTTGTCTTTATCGCACAGTCGGATGATGCCGAGTCGCATAATCGTTGACCTCAAATAAAAAATGACTCAGTTGCTTTATTCTCTTCGCGCGAAAGAGGTAATAGTGACAGTTAGACGGTGTTGGACAGCCACAACAAACACAATGCAGGTACAGACCACGCGCAAGCTTTGTTCATAGCTCCATTGGCCCCAATTCGGACACTCCTTAAGGACTTAACCTGCCTAAGCACAGCCAACCAACACCGACAGGGGAAACCCGTGATATGGTTGACACATAATTTTTTATGTCCCGAGGTGTGGGTTTCCCATCACGGACTAACTTATCGCTAAGTGTGCGATATGCAGCATTCAACCAAACTCTGTCAAACGAGCTTACTTCCCAGAGATCGAAGACTCCTTAAAACCCACTCCCAACTAGGCCGTACGTGCCTCCATTGCTGCGATTCGCACCCCCATCTCCAGTCGATTTGTGAGCGCCCCATTTAAAACGAACAAAACAGATCCACTCCATAAAAGATGTCAGGACTTAATTCCGTCTAAAAGCCACTGAAACGTTCGAATAAAACCGTCGATACATGGCCCAGCACTCGGAGTGATTAAAAATCACAAATTACGTTGTTTGTTGCTATCTGGTTGCGTTTAGTGCCAATAAAATCATCAATCCGAGTCAACACTTCGGTCGCGATCCTAGAAGTGCCGAGTGAAGTGTCAATAAAAGAACGACACTCGCTCTCCTTCCCCGAGCTGGACCGCAGCGCTTTTACGACACTCTGGCAGGCGTAAGTTTTATGGGTGGCAATCAAAAGTATCTCTTAGGTGAGACGATCTCGCATTTGATGATCTTTCCCACCCAGCGATTTGTAGCGCCACACAAGAACAGCCATTAAGTCGGCCACCAATACTCCAATTAGTGATCGAGAAACTTGCCGCAGCAATTTGTTTCACGGCCCGATCGTGCACAAGGCGTTCCATTCTTGCGCGATGACGCTGGCGAGTGTTGGACAAATATCCCCCGTCGCTGTGTGTGAGTGTTTGCATATCGTTTGCCACGCAGTGTTTGCTGGGAGCTAAGTTTTCGCCTTGAACTTCGATTTGAACTTGGTGCCGAAAATTTTGGACACATAAGTGCATTTGATTGATCAAAACGTTCCATTCAATCGGGCGATTGCTGTGCAAACATGCGGAGTTTGCCACCCGATAAGACAGCTTTCCGTGCATAATTTATGAATAACTGCATTTCAGAGCGACAGTGTGTGGGACTGTGTGCGAGTGAGGGTAAACATGAGATGTTTGCTTGGTGCTGCGTTATCAGCGGGCACAAAAGGAGATAATTCTGCTAAGGAGCAAAAAGGACAGAGCATTGCTGTCACGCTGCTTAAGTTGTAACCGAAGGAATCGTCCACAACGAATCTGTGAATTTTTACCTTATACTGTGCACCTTCTTGGCCGAAAAGTTGTCAAGAGACAGTAGCGGTAACCATCCAAAGCTGTTCTCTGTTCATTGTCAGACATGCCAATATTGACAGCTCGCTAATCAGTTTTTTATACGTCATCCAGTATTAGCCTGCGCATGATGCTTTCAAGTATAAAAGTCATTTGGTAAAATGCCATCCACTTGGCTAGTCTTGAAACTTGTTGTCAACGCCGGTTGGCACAGTAAATGCAATGTGAGAAATTTGTCAGGCACCGTAAGGTAAAACACGAGTCTCTTTAGTTCTGAAATAACGTCCGCTTCCTTGGTTTAAAGCCCCATTGATAGGAACCTGTCAAATTATCACCGAACACGAGGCTTCGAAAATTTCTCTGTCAGGGAGGCGGGCGAAATTGTTTTTCTTTTATTACAACATCTTATTAAGACTTTGGCAAGTTTTCTGTAGTGACTGGAACCGCAAAACGCAACTTATTTCTGAAAGGCACAAGGAGGATTTTTTTTTAAGTAAAGGACAGTGCCTGCAAACTCTAGACGCTAAGTTTTCGGTTTTGCTGACTCTTTCAATCCGAGGGTTAAATTATGAAAAAGTGGGCGGCTGTTAGTGGGCAGTGTAACGAAGGCCGCCAATGAGGCCAGTCTATGACACTTGTCAGGTGGTTTTTTAAGCCCAGTGTCAAGTGCTTAGGTTTTTAGTTCCAAACACATCACTCAATAAGTCCCGAGACATATAGGCGGTGCCACTAACAAAAAAAAATGATTTTATTTTTAGAAAGAACAAACATTCAAGTGATGCTTGACAAATTTGTCATGACAATGTGGTTATTAGATTACAAGTTACAGTGCTTCAAGTGTCACTACTTTTTCGATTTTTAAAACAATGACAAAAAACAGAATTTCGTGTGTTGATTAAACACTGCTTTTTTATGGTAAAAGGAAACCGTGGGAGCTCAGCAAAGGCTTGAGAAGTGGTACAGGGACTCCGCTCTAACAAAAACAGTTATTTGTCCGTGGTTTGCTGATATAAAGGTGGCCGTACAAACACCAACGATGCTGAACGCTTTGGAAGGCCAAATGAGGTAGTTACAACTGAAAACGTCAAAAAAAACTTGGTTTTTTCTTGGTTCTTCCAAATCAGTGTCAAGTGCATAAGTTTGTAGCTTTTAAGGTGATCCACTCTCATGTGTCTGAAATAACAATGGTACTGAAAGAAGTATTTCCCTTGATGCCTTCTTCTTCTCCTTTCGGTGACAACCACAGACAAGTTGACGAACGAAGTTGTTCTCCTTGTCTCTGCAGCTCCTGCAGAGTCTGGTGAAGCGTGGTGAATGACGAAGTGACTAGTTACAACGCCTTGTATTACTCCAGACAATTTTGTCGCTTCCTTTTCCTAGTTTTTGCAACTACTGCAGAAGTCACTGTGAAGGCTGTAGAGCTAGATGGTGTGTGCTCAAGTGGAACAGTGTTTTGATTCGAGACAAATTTTGATTCTTCCATTTTCTTGTCCTAGCATCTACAGTAATCAAAATGAGGGCTGTCTGCTTGACTAGCGTATGCTTCAAAGCCGAAGTTGCCAGTTAGGACGCAGGTCATGACCCATAGATGATTTTTGACCAACCTGACAGAGAAAGCTGTGACCGCATTAAATCAGAAAATCGGGAGGGGACTTATGTAGTTAGTTCAAATGTTTTCCATGTCACAGTGAAGTTAATGTTACAAAACGCCTTAAAGACTGCCAAGTGAACATCAAAGGAAACTATGTCAATCTCTATATAATTTAGGCAGCTACACGTCTGTTGAAGTTTTGAAGAAGTTTGTCCCCTTTCTGGTGGAGTCCTTGAAACAACTGGGGCAATTTATGACCGTGCAGATTAATGAAACTAGAATTATACAGTCTTTTGGAAATCACACAAACATAAAGCCTCATCAGGGTATAATTTGTGGCAAGTAATGCGCGGATGCATATGATGTGATGCCACGTCATCATTTATTTAGGTCTATTGCGAATAATCTTTGTAAATGTTCAACTCTCTCCTCCATTTTTATTTACCCTTCGCTTCAATGTTGATAACAAAGTGCCTATATATGTGCAAGGTGCAAGAGAAGCTTTTTGCCACCTTAACATATACGAAGGTTGCCTTTTATATTTCGGGATTGGGCCCTAGTGTTGCAATATGGCAACTGCCAGCTCTATCGTAAAGCTTGACATTTTTGAGGTTAAACGTACTCAGAACGTTTTGACATACGAGCGCTATTTGTATTGTTAACAGTGACTTAAAAAATTCATCTCGCCCAAAAAATGGAATTGGATTGGAAAATTTTCGTGCGACTATTTTTTACAAATTTCAACATGGATTAACTACACAACAGCGGATCGCTGAACTTAATTCATTTTTTGGTGATGAAGCTCCATCAAGGACCAGTTTTCATCGATGGTATGGTGAATACAACCGAAGTCGTAGTTCACTCCAAGACGAATTTCGTGAAGGTCGTCCAAAATCAGTTGTTGTTCCGGAAACCATTGATGCTGTGCGCCAACTGATATTGCAAGATCGTCATGTGACCTATCGTGAGCTTGAGACACCCTTAGACATTAGTTGGACTAGCATACATTCAATATTGCATAAACATTTGACAGTCAAAAAAATTTGTTCGCGTTGGATCCCACATAATTTGTCAATCGCTCAAAAAAAGGCTCGTGTCGATTGATCGAAAGAAATACTCCAAAAATACGATCGCGGTGCTTCAAAACACGTCTTTGACATCGCGACAGGTGATGAATCGTGGATTTACGCGTATGAGCCCGAAAGTAAACAGCCGTCGACTGTGTGGGTGTTTCAAATTGAGCCAAATCCAACAACGCACGAAGCACTTCCAAGCAAATGGTTGCCTGTTTTTCGGAAAAACTGGACATGTCGCAACCGTACCACTAGAACAACGCAGAACAGTCAGTTCTGAGTGGTACACAATCATTTGTTTGCTAGTTGTCTTCCAAGAAATCAGGAAAACCGACCATCAAAGACAGATCACTCTTCACCATGACAATGCGAGCTCTCACACATCGGCTCAAACAACTGCATTTTTGAGCACTCAAAACATCGATTTGATGAGTCATTCGCCATAAAGTCCTGAGTTGGCACCGAATCACTTCTTTTTATTCCCGTACGTAAAAAATTAATGAGAAGTCAACGTTTTTCGACACCTGAAGGAGGGGTTGATGCGTTCAGAATGCATGTTTTGGAGAAACCTCAATCAGAGTTGCAAAACTGCTTCGACAATTGGTTCAAACGCATGCAAAAGTGTATAGATCTTAATGAGGAATATTTGGTAAAACAATAAAGCTATTTTCGATGATAATATGAAAGGCAACCCGTATCATCTAAGTAGCTACACGTCTTGTGAAGTTTTGAAGAAGTTTGTTCCCTCTCTGGAGGAGTCCGTGAAACAACTGGGGCAATGGAAAACTTTGCAGATTAATGGAACTGCAGTTATACAGTTTGGCCGTGGCCGTCCTGGAGTAGTGGGTAAAGTGCGACGCTCAAACCGAGTTCAACACGCATTTTTCGAATTTTTCACTGCACCACCTCTTTCGAGCTGCTGACAACACTCAAAGAGTAGTAACAAGGAAAAACTCTTCAAATTTCGCCGTTCGGAAGCAGCAAAAAACTAGTAGCGCGGACAATACGAGTAGTTGATGAGCAAGCTAGGCCCTGGTTCCCCTGTGGACTGTCGCGCCAAAAATTATATTTATTTGGTGCGGCACCTTGCAACTCCATTGGCGTTACAATTTCGCAGGATTTGAGTGTGTCATGTCATTGAAAGACGATGCATAAATTGAAGTTGTTGTCTAAATGGGATTTGGCTGTAGACTGGCTGTGTGAATTCGAATTAATCAAGCTCCTTAGCTATAACAGTGCCTCTTGCATTGACAATGTCGCTACCTGAAAGACAGAAGAGTCTGAAGATAAATTGATATAGACATGAGGTTCAAGTTTAGAGAGCTGATATCTGCCCCACCGCACGCTGTCTTATTCACCTCCCCGTTATTATGGGCTTTCCAGCGAAGTGTGTACAGAATCCCAGTCCTACATATCTGGTGTTACGGCTTTCTTAAACTTCTGTTCGGTTTTGACGAGATCAATCTTTGTGGGAGGAATTTGAGCCACTTTACGTTAGGACCGCAGCGCAATAATCTTGACCTTGAGTCTTTTCTAGAAGATCGGAGATTAGATTGATTTCTGCACTTTGCCAGATATGAAAAAAGTGATTGTCCTTAATATCCTTGTGTAACCTTCTGACTTCCCAGTGCTTACAAACAATTTTGAAGCTTGTCACTCGCAAGAAAGAATACAAAGTGTTTAATGGGTGGTTGTCGTGGCGCAGTGGGTAGAGTGCAACACTCACACGCCGAAGGTCAGGTTCCCTGGACTGAACATCTCGCAGTTTTCACGGCACCACCATTGACATTTTTGACAATGTCAAACTTTGCTTTTCGGAGTTGGCAAAAAGCTGTCGGTCACTTCTACTCCTCAGAGAACAGTAGCGCACATAAAACAAGTAGTTTATGAGTAAGCTACGGCCTTGTCCCCTTGTGGAATATCACACTATCCAATACATAATACATGCAATGGTTGTGATGCTTGGCTTACAAGCATGCCCAAAGCATGATTGCTCTCTAAGCTTTACACGAATCGGAGTGTTTCATTTATTCATATTGATCCTAAAAAATGACTCTTTTGCCAAGGGTCAATAGTTTGAAGCCTCCCTTGGTCAGTCTTTCATGAAATTGAAACTTTGCTTGTTGATTATAAAAGTGATTCAGTGGCCCTTGTCAACCATTGTACGATCCTCACTAATGATTGTTACATTTACTCCAACTTAAAGGATCCCAAGCAATTTTACTCAGTAACGCGATTGAAATCAGCAAATTTTGCTCGAAACGTATGCCAATCCTACAACAAACCATTGATCCTTCTAAAAGAATTTCAAAATTTCACAGGAGCACAAGAAACCGAAGCTAATGCCAACACGAAAACGACAAAGAACACAGAACCCTAATCGACATGCGCATAATCACAGTGTTTGGCAAGATTGGCAAGAACTCGAAACAAAGTCGAGGCATGCACGGGAATGCGTTCCTTTCATCTCGCCTATGATTTGCTCGCTTTGAAAGTATCAGGTGTGGTGTGCCTGTGTGCATTGGCCCAGATCACCGACAAAGTAATTTCTGACAAATTTTAAGCAATTTCCTTCTAGCCCACCGCGTATCTGGAGCGATTATCATCGCGCCGCTCATTCCGTTCCCGCTGGCTTCTGCTCTGGCCAAACTGCACAATGCGCACAGTGCACTCAACACCCAGGGAAACAAGGATAGGACTAAGGCAGTTCGCCTTAAATTATCCGTGCCAAAATCTATTAGACAGGAGCTAATTTAAGGCAAATGGCACCGATAAACAACACCATGACGCGTAAGAAAAGCCTCCCGCGAGCACACACACGCGCAGAAGTGTGCATTTCCAATAGATTCCGGTGCAATGATTCATTTGGCGGAGAACCCAAAAAACGACACAATCGCCAGCCCCATACAATGTCCAAGCTTTTCCTCAGCGCACCGCAGACATGGTTTATGAAGCGTGGATACAAGTGACCACGCGAGAGTGGAGCACCACCACCATCACGGTGCGGCGGCCAACTCCACACCAGCGTCGGTGACCGGTGTTCTTTGGTTTGTGGCGCTAGCGAATCTGGGACCTTATGCACCCAGCGCATGTGCGCGCGCGTTCCGAGTGCAGCGCCTGACACCGTACACCTAGATTTATGTTATGAAATCTGACGACGAGTTTACAACGCGCAAAGTTTCCCTCCTCAGGGCTTTGTTGCACCAGTAACCCACCGCGGCGGCCGGCTCCGCCACCATGCGTCTCATCTGAGATTGCGTCAAATCTCGGATCGAATCTTAACCTGGCCATAGACAATGTTATAAATTTCTGCTGTTCAAATCGTTTTGGCCAGCTTGTGGCCGGTAGCGGTGGGGTGACCCGAGACACCCGGTGGGTGTGGGGGCAGGAGGGGGCGGCTAGGGCTGCACTTTCTGCCACCGCATGTGCACCATTAATAATTTCGAATTAGTCATAGGGGCCACACTTGTCCGGGCTTACCGGCACGGCTGTTGGCAGCTCACTGCTGACTGCTGGTCGCTGTTCCTATGCCGCGTCGACAGAGTGGGAGTCGCCGCCCGTTGTTGTTGTGCCGCGCAACCGGTAGAAGTTTGTTTACGATCTGGACCGTGTTACCATTTCCGAAACTTTCGAATTCTCCGAAATGACAAATGATGGTCGAATGAGCCAATCGGGGATGGGGAGGGTAGTTGCGAGTGCATATCGTTATCCGTCTGCGGCCCAGCGCATTTGTGGGATTCCGCCCTCTCGCGGGCGCATGTTGCAGGAATTAAGTTATCAGCAATCAGCGTGGAACTTGCAGGCATTTCGCCCGCGTTTCCGATTGAAATTGAATTCCTTCGGCGGCTGCAGCTGGATCGATCGGTGCATGGTGCGAGGGGTTGGCGCTCGGCTGGCAAATGTGTGAGCATTTGTCTGCGTGGAGTTGCAGTCGGCGCCGCGTGCTGCATCTGCGAGTACGGCACCATGGGGTGTGTTGGTGGTGGCGATTGTTGCTTTAATCAGCTACCTGATGATCGGAGAAAAATCGGGCGCTCATTTTCGGGGGAAAATCTTCAATCAGCCGCACCAAACGGTGTGTGTGGGATAATGAGCGCCGAGTGAGGCTCACTGATGTCCGCGGCTGTGGCTGATGAAGCTCGGACTGCTGGCTGTGGCTGATTGCGAATGCTCGGCGGGCAAATCGGGAGAATTTGTCATTTTTATTGCAGGCGCGCATGTGTGTGGGAGGACGATTTGTTAGCGCATGGGCTTAGCTAGGAAAGTGTTATGACACTGGACCGCGGTGTTCGCACTTGGTAATGGTGTAATGTGGTTGGGCAATAAGGATCGGCCGGACAGCTGGGTGGAGGGGTGTGCGGCAGGTTGGGTCGCCGTCTTTGTCTGAACGGGAGACTGTCGGCGGCGAGTTGGGGAGGAGACGAATGGTGGTTTCTGCAATTCGCCACGGGTGGTTAGGAATCGTCGGCATTGTGCAAGGGGTCCATTTGAACTACTTTTTGAAAGTTACTCCATGACAAACGATTGTTTTGTTGGAGGAAGTTGACGATCGTTGCACAGATGTCGTGCAGTGACGTTTGTGAATGAATTTTTCAAAGAACTGTCTAAATGGTGGGAATAACATTTTGTGCTCTGACAGGGGATTCATTGCGAAAACTGCTCCAGAATAGGGAGGTTTGAACACAAGGCATATAAGCCTGTACTGTTTGATTGAAATGGGTCGCAAAATTACAGGAAAGATTGACGCTGCCTGAATTACCGGCAAGTGTAATGAAATTTGTTGACTGGTGCAGATGCATCAGGGCGAGGATTCCTACAAACGAAAGGAAAATCTTAGAATCAAGAAGTGAAGAAACGTTATCATTAGGCTTCATAAATTCAAAGCTAATAGTTTTCTTTTTGTTGCTCTCATCAAGCAAGTGAGAAATGGTAATACTTGCCTTTCCTTACTGCAGGCCAATGTGTTAATGACTCCAATTTTACTATGTTGAGCGCTGCATCAGCTGAGGAATCTTTAATTTCTATGTATGTTGAAGCCTCTTGAGTCAACAAACTCAGTTGTTTTGTGAGTCCTTTTCATAGGAGCGTAACTTCGTTTCACGTAGCTCTGATACCACTACTCCAAACAACTATTTAAACGTGCATATTTCTAACTGCTCATGATCAGAAAGATGAGATCAGCGGGAGTCCAATATGTAGACCAGTGCATTATTTCTTGAAAACAGTTTGCGCCCAATGCATTGGTTCTCAATTCGCAATCTCACGTACTCCAGCTTTCCTCCTTATGAGACTTGCTGTGTTTCAATAAGATGATGGCACATGTATCCTACATCATGGTGGCGAAGAAACTCTGTAGTCTTAAAACCCCGTGAGACCTATATGAAAATCGTTTCTTTAGACTTGCCAGCATAATATGAACGTGCTTCGATGAGTTCTTAGCCAACAAATAGTCCGCAAAAGTTCACCGCGAAATTCTCATGCGCACTATGCTATGACTGCATGGTCCATGCCACATCCCTGCTTTATGCCACAACAGATGTCGGATTTGGTTTTACGTGATCACCTGCCTTAACGGCTTATATCACGGGTTACATTTATCCAAGAGTCGTACATAACGCAAGACTAAAAGCCTTTGTTACCCAAGTACCAAACTGAGATCACGCTTGAGGGGCAACCACACCACCTTGGTTTGATGCGAAGCCTTTCTAAAACCTCTTCTAAACTGAGCCGGGATAGTCTCCGAACCGCCTGCCAAGATTTTGGGTAAACAAGAAACTAGACATGGACGTGACTGCCGTGGCGTGGTGGGTAGAGTGCGAAGCTCACACGCCGAAAGGTCTAGGTTCGATTCCCAACTGAACATCTCGAAGTTTTTACGGCACCACCTCTTTCGAGCTACTAACAACACAAAGAATAATAACTATGGTCGCCGCGGCGCAGTGGGTAAAGTGCGACGCTCACACGCCGAAGGGTCTAGGTTCGACTCCCAGCTCAACACGAATTTTTCAAATTTTGCACGGCACCACCTCTTTCGAGCTGCTGACAACACTCAAAGAGTAATAACTGTCTAAGAAATCTTCTCAAATTTCGCCGTTCGGAGTCGGCATAAAACTGTAGGTCCCTTCTACTCGTGAGAAACAGTAGCGCGCACAACACAGTAGTTGATGAGCAAGCTAGGCCCTGGTCCCCCTGTGGACTGTCGCGCCAACAATTTTTATTATTAAGCGACAAGATAAGTCAGCACAGTACACTATCCTCGACTCTACCCGCGATGTTAGGCGATAAACCACAGCCACCACGATACACCCACAAGGGGGCCTATTGCACGGTCAGGTTGGAACCGAAGTTCCAGTAGCTTTTGACCTCCCGTGGCACCGGAATAAAGCCTCTGGTCAAGCTGCCACTACCAGTCAGGTTCCCTCAAAGTCTGGTCTGATAGCCGCCATCCCGCCACAGATGGCCTTTCCTCCATCAGTGTTTCCGTTATCACTATAAATAGTGAGACGGATGTGATTTTGAATAATGAGATTCATAAATCCAATCACATCATCTGGCTTATGACACTACAGTAGTTTTACCGCGATTTTTCGTCACGTTGTCCAATTTACCTCCGAAGAGGCTGTGCTTGGGCATCTAGGCATGGCTCGTCAAAAGCCGGAATTATAATCAAACAATTTTTGTATTCGATGGAGTCACGCAAGAGCATTCAAATGATGCTCAGTTTTATTCTGAGTGCTCTTATTTCAAGATCTGTGGGAGTGCCTGCCTTTATTCCAGGTCAAAAAGTCACCATTACTACAATAATAAGGTTGTAATTGGGACAATATCCGTCCAGAAAGCCGCCGTGGCGTAGTGAGTAGAGTGCGACACTCACACGCCAAAGGGTCTAGGTTCGATTCCTGGCTGAACACCTCGAACTTTTTACGGCACCTAATTGTCTAAGAAAGCTTCTCAAAAATTCGTCGTTCGGAGTCGGAAGAAACTGTAGGCTTGAGAGAAAAAACTGTAGACCAGTTACTCTTAAGAGAACCGTAGCGCGTAGCGCGCAACACGAGTAGTGTTATACGCGCTACGGTTAGTGCCCTGGTTACCTGTGGACTGTCGCGCCCTACAATTATTATTACTTTACAGAGACACAAGGATGATCCAAATGCGTGATAAAAATTAAAAGAATGCAACAGATTCCGGCAGGAGAACAAATAACCACGATGCTCTAACACCACGCTTATGCAAGCGGGAAGGTAAAGTAGTTTTTTGACTAGACTGGTTGGGTCACATGGAACAACACTCTATTAGAGGCTGAATCTCAGCCTTCATGCGAAGAACACAAGTTACGCTCGTGTAACAGGTAAACTTTATCTCAATCACAGAAAACAGCGAAAATTCAACCATCAAGAATTGAATGCTGGGCTGGGTGGGCTCATATTGATATTCATAAATTTCTTGCCCTCCCTCCGCGGATTTTCGAGCATCATTTTGCCCGTCAAGCTTATCGAAGTGAAATATGTGTCCCGAATTTAAAGACAAACCCTTATTCTTGAACCAACATAAAAACCAGTCTCAGGACACTGTCTTATATTCCCCCGCAAAGACTATTCGGAGAATTAAGACTCCTTTCTCTGCATAAGTTTATACAGAGGAAGGAGTCTTAATTCTGCGAATAGACTCTTCTTCTAGTGGCGTTAGAGTCCAGGGTGGATCTGGGCATCAACGGACATGCCCTTCCAGGCAGCATGATCTTTCGGTAGTTTCCTCCAGTTGCGCATTCCAAGTTGGTTGAAGTTCTTCTCCATTTGTGTGCGTCACCTTAGCCTAGGCCGTCCTTTGACTCTGAAGACATTAGGTTGCTTTCGGTTTAAAAGCAAATTCGATAAGTCCGGAGAGATGATGTATGAAAGTGAAAAAAATAATTATAATCCGGTTGCAGTCCAATTTGGTTTCAGTCCTCAAACGTTTCTTCCCATCTTCGGTTCCGAAATAAGTTTGATTATGTGACGCCACTGTCCACAAGGGAGCAGATCTTGGGTATTTCGATATATTGTTCGATCACAAGAAGTGCTTATATCGGTGAAGTCTGAAAATAAGCATTTCCCCATTGTAATAAGATATGGAGTGGAGATGTGAACTTATGTTCTACCCCACGAAGGCTACTCTGTCCACTGAGACAGGTTGTATATTTTGAAGTCTGCCCCCTGTCTTTCTCACGTCATGAAGTTTTCACTTAAATGCCTACCCCGAATGATAGAGTCGAAAAAAGTACTAAGTATATGGGTGAAGATGTAGCTCCTTGTGTTATGAGACATGATTGCTCGAGACTATCATGCGCGAGCAAGCCGGCGTAATCAGAGTTTATCAAACTTCTTGTTCTCATTTTATAACTTACGTAGGCATGTAAACATCTTTCAAGATTGGCTTTAAGGAAATCATTTCCCTTCAGAGCAGACTTACCTTTTTATAAATCGAAACCTTTCCACCACGCTCCTAGATGACAGAAGAAGAAAAGTGGCCGCCATTTGGTAGTGGGTCAAGCACGACACTCAAACGCGGAAAGCTCCACGTTCAATTCCTGGACTGAACACTTCACATTTTTCACGGCACCTCCTCTTTCGTGCTTCTAACAAGACTCAAAGAGTACTATGAAAAAGTTTTTCAAATTTGGTAGTTCGGAGTCGGCAACACACTGTAGTGCAAGTGCATCCATCGCGAGTAGTTGCCGAAGAAGCTCTTCCCTTGTTCCTTGTGAACCGTTGCACCATCAAACAAATCAGCGAGTTATAATCACTCAATTCAATCTAACAATGACAATTGTCTTGATTTTGCACAGAGTCGTAAGCTCGTCGCACGAAGCCGATTAATGTCACCTCCCTTGCACACCCATAATCAAAAACCTCAACACGTTCAGCTCCAGTCCATTCACTGCAAGGATTCGACTAAAAAACGAAAACGCCACAACAGCTGAAAGGTGATCAAATAAAGAACACCCATGTCAAGCCGGCCAATATAATCCGAAGTGTATCCAGAAGCGTAGTAAATTTTGAAACACTCCTATAAAACACAATTCACTGACAATCAACAGCGCGGACAGTAGCCCCAACAATCTATAAGCTGCAAACTGTATCACCATTTCAATAAAGTAGATAGCCAACGCTGGTCACATTGTGTGACCACTGCCACAGCCACCATCGCTGCCATCGCCATCGCCGGCATCATTTAAACCGGTGCTTGACCGGCTGGCAATAGGACCAAGCCCAATCGGACAATGCTCGAAATGTTCATTAGACAATTTTCGTTTTGCATTAATTATTTTATTCCACCTGCGGTTTTGGGGCTGGCCAGCCCGTCCCGCAGGCACAGTTGCCGTCATCGTCGCGACGCCCGCCTTCGCGGCATGGACGTCTGGAAAGTTTATTAGACCACGTCACTGCGAGTCGCGCATAACAGTCGGCCAAATCGCGCAAATCGCAAAAATCGCGCTTAGCTCGTGAGCTCGTACTTAGGATTTGTGATAATGGCTTCGAACCTTTCGCTTTGGTCAATTCGCCAATTCACCGGAAACTCTGTTTGCTCAACTGCGACAATAGTCACCCGGCGCGACAGTCCTCCTTCACCGCTCCCGCAGGGATCTGCAGCGATCGGGCGAACGCGAACGAACGATGACGACGTCAAAAGACAAAAGGGTTCACCACACAGCACCGTGCCAACGACTTGGTGGCTGCCCATAAATTGCAACAACAAATTAGAACACGTCGGGTTAGCGCAGAGCACTGCACTCAGGCCCATTTCGAAGTCAACCAGCCGAACTTGTTCCACAGCGAGCGCGATATCGTAACACCCGCACCTGGTAGTGCGATGCAGTCCAGTTGCCAGACCCAGACGCGGACATTGGAGATACACTTTTTCGGACCATTTATGCCAATTAATAGTCACATGCGCGGCTGCGGCTGCGCACAGTCGTCGTGGTGCGGCTGCAGCGCTACCACACACAATATGAGTCAATGTCCGAGATTTGAGAAACACTTTTCCGTCAGATACGTGTTGTGTTCCGATGACTTGGCAGGAGGGGTGGCTGCTGCTGGATGGCTGGCTGGCTGGTGTTGGCCACGCGGAGAACTGCACTAGTGACCACTTGCGAATAGAGGGCACACGCTCCGAGTATCCACGCCAATCGGCCGGGCAGGCAGTTTTGAAGCCTCATTATGAGCGCGAAAAGAACGTCGCCCCGAACTCCATTCACAACTAGACCGCGTACGATCGACGGCGGCGCGGTGCTTAGCGCTTATGATGCAATGACTCAATGACAATCGACGGGCTATAATGCTACCAATTTCGGAGCTTGGTCCAGCGCCGAGATTTATGGAATCCATTTGAATTGATCATAATTGGGGTATAAAATGATTAGGAAAATCGTTTAGAAGTGACCATGGCTGGGCCGGGCTTGGGGGTAGGCCGCGGCGGGGTGGGTCGGGTTTGATTGGCACCGCGAACGGGAATTAAGTAATAGATCATGCGGATTACTGAAAGACCGGCTTTAACTCTCTAAATTGGAGATTTATTGAGGGTGGTGGCCCCCGATAATCGGCGCGACTAGACGCTGATACGAAGTGAGTACAAGATTAAGCGGTTTTGGCTCTTGCAAAGATTTGTCCGGGTGTCTGTGTACGTGATTTGGGTTGGCTTTTAGGCCAGCCGGCAAAACAGTCAGACAGCCAGACAACCGCGCGCGTTCTCTAGTTGGCGCGAGATGATGACGAATTTCGGTTGAAGATAACGACGACGAAACGTGTCACGTACGCATGAGTTGCGCTTTCGAAAGGTTGGGATATGTCAATCAAACTGCTTTTTAGTGAGTGCAATTGGGCAAGGAACTACCGCGGAACCACATGCGGGTTGCGTACAGAGTCGGTTGCAATTTGAAGGCTTTCTCAGTTTCGCTAATTGGGGTGTCCTTAGTTCTGTCACACTCGTCAGTTTGCTGCATTTATGAAGTTTCTTTCATAACTGCGGTGTGCCCATGCCGCCGTTGAGGTTCTAATTAAACTGCAGACAAACACTCTCTTGTGAGTGGACTGTGAGATTTTATGCTTTAAAGGACGTTGGACCAGCCTTTTCCGAAGTTGGCACAAAATGCAAATGGTGAATGAGTTTTGTTTTATGGGGGAAACTCCCATAAACTTTGATCGCAAGGAAAAACTGCGTAAGAACGTAGAGTAATGTTCAAAAGACGAATGATTGTTATGCATTCATTACTCACGGCCCCAAGACAACATGCGTGCGCTGGTGATTATGTTAATGGTGATGGCCTACGAGCGTGTTTTAGATACTATCGAAGTGAGTTCAAATCTAAGGGCCTAAATGTAATACAAAACGTGTTGTCTTCGACGTGAGCCATCGATTGGTTAGGGAATTTGACAATGTGCCTTTTTGTAAAATTAGTAAATTGTATTTTACAGTCAAGCTGTCCTTAAGATGCATGGTGTTGTTCGTTTACGAGTAGATTGTTTGTTGTCGACTCCAAGAGGTGACATATAAGAAGGTTTTGATCAACAAATCGGCCTCTTTACATTTTGTCAGCAACTTGAATGGAATGTGCGTGAGTGATGGTTAGTCTGGGAATTTAATGGGACTTTGGAGTGTGTGCCGAAAGACTTATCCACAGCTCTATTCCTGTCTAATGTAATTCAAAACTAAGGACCATATCTAGGCCCAGTCTATCTTAGCGACTTTCTAAGTGATGTCTTGGATCACAGAATGTCTTGGATCACAGAATTCAAAAACATTTTTCATTTTCTGTCAATTTTTATTTTTAAAAAGAATAAGACTTTATTTGTGCCCTTCTATGAAGACTCACTCTGTGAGCTGCATGTGCTCTTTCAAAGCCTTTTTTATCATTTCAATGTGCGCTTTTTTCAAATAAGTTAAATACTGAAATAAAGCATTTTCCACGTTCACCCTAGAGCTTCATTCCATGTTTACCCTAGAACTTCATTGCTGTCACCCTTGTAAGTTATTGTCGATTCCTGTGTTGAACCCACCACCTCCTGTAAGTTCCTCGGAATTACAGTTATTGATAAACTGAAAACTTTGATTGTTGGACTAGTCTATGTTAAAATGTATAGCTCTGTTTTAATCTAAATGTACCTGGTAGTCTATTCACATCTTGCTTATCCATACAGTGAAGTCTCACTTATATAAACTAATTATGTTTGGGCCAGTTCATATAACTGAAAAGTTCATATATTAGAACCATGTGCAGTATGAAATAAAACATTTATTTTTAGGTTAAAAAATTAAATTAAAGTACATATTTATTTAATTCAATTAATGTACAAAATTGTGGCCACCGTGGCGCAGTAGGTAGAGTGCGACGCTCGCACGCCGAAGAATCTAGGTTCGATTCACAGCTCAAAACCAATTTTTCGAATTTTTCACGGCACCACCTCTTTCGAACTGCTGACAACATTCAAAGAGAAATAACTGTCTAAGAAAGCTTCTCAAACTTCGCCGTTCGGAGTCGACAAAAAACTGCACAACAACACGAGTAGTTGATGAGCAAGCTAGGCTCTGGTCCCCCTTTGGACTGTAGCTCCAACAATTATTATTAGTATTATTAATGTACAAAACCTTAAATAATTTATTTGATATTTTTTGAGTTAAACTCGGTTAAAAAAGTTAGATATTTTTGTACGAAGAGTTTTCGTAAATCCGAGATCGATAATTCTTTCACGGATTCTTCTCAGCATCAGCAGTTCTTCGCAAGGAAGTTCATTTTTTGAACCCCAATCTATCAGTGCATCAAGACCTATTACGAAGGTTGCCTTTTATATTTCGAGATTGGGCAACCCCAGTGTTTCAATCTGACAACTGCCAGCTATAGCGTAACGTTTAACATTTTTGAGGTTTTACGTACTCAGAACATTTTGACAAACGAGCGCTATTTGTGTTGTTAACAGTAACTTGAAAGATTAATCTCGTCAAAAAATAGAATTAAATTGTGAAAATTTTCGTGCGACTATTTTTTACAAATTTCAACGTGGAACAACAGTGCATCGATCAACTTAAATCAATTTTTGGCGATGAAGCTCCATCAAGGACCAGTATTTTAGTGAATTCAACCGAAGTCGTAGTTCACTCCAAGACGAATTTCGTGAAGGTCGTCCAAAATCAGCTGTTGTTCCGGAAACCATTGTGTTGTGCGCCAACTGATATCGCAACATCGTCATGTGACCTATCGTGAGATTGAGACAGTCTTAGGCATTAGTGGGACCGGCATACATTTAATATTGCATGAACATTTGACCGTCAACAAAATTTGTTCGCGTTGGATCCCACACAATTTGTCAATCGCTCAAAAAAGGCTCGTGTCGATTGGTTCAAAGAAATGCTTCAAAAATACGGTCGAAATGCTTCGAGACACGTCTATGACATCGTGACAGGTTATGAATCGTGCATTTATGCGTCTGAACCCGAAAGTAAAAAGCAGTCGACTGTATCTTCTTCGGGTGGCGCTACAGTCCGGGGTGGACCTGGGCCTCAACCAACATGCCTCTCCAGCTAGCACGATCTCTTGCCAGCTGCCTCCAATTGCGCACTCCAAGTTGGTTGAGGTCCTTTTCCACTTGTGTGCGCCATCTCAGTCTAGGACGTCCTCTGTTGCGTTGTCCCTGTGGTTCGGATTCGAAAAAGTCGACTGTATGGGTGTTTCAAATTGAGACAAATCCAACAACGCACGAAGCACTTCCAAGCAAATGGTCGCCTGTTTTTCGGAAAAACTGGGCATGTTGCAAACGCACCACTAAAACATCGCAGAATAGTCAATTCTGAGTGGTACACAATCATTTGTTTGGCAGTTGTCTTTAACGAAATCGGGAAAACCAACCGCCGAAGACGGATCACTCTTCACTACGACAATGTGAGCTCTCACACATCGGTTCAAACAATTGCATCTTTGAGCACTCAAAACATCGATTTGATGAGTCATCCATCGTATAGTCCTGACTTGGCACCGAATGATTTCGTTTATTCCCGTACGTAAAAAATAAAATGAGAGGTCAACGTTTTTCGACACCTGAAGAAGCGGTTGATGCGTTCAGAATGCATGTGTGGACAATTGGTTCAAACGCATGCAAAAGTGTATAGATCTTAATGGGGAATATTTTGAAAAACAATAAAGCTATTTTCGATGATAAATATTTCTTTTCGTTCCCTAACACCGAAATACAAAAGGCAACCTTCCATTGCCTCTGACAGCTGGTACAGGTACAGATATAAAAATAAACAATAAAATTATATGAGGGAACTTTTTGTCCTGACATATACAGTGTCTAGAAGCCAAACTCGGACACCTACTCAGGAACACAATTGAAGCTTGATAAATAATTAAGGAAAAGAAATAGACGAAATTCATTATTAGTTTTAAATAATATATATACTCATTATTTGTTTGACAAAATTTTATAAACTAACTCAATCATTTAAAAAAATACAGCTCGATAAGACTCAATAAAATAAGGAACAACCAAACTCGGACGGCTTGGGAAAATATTTTAAATTTGAATTTTCCCTCAAATAAATCGTAATCATTTATCACAATACAAGTTTTTAATAGTTGTGCAACGAAGCGGAAGTCAGTTAAGCTGTAAGATACGTAACAAATTTAATAAAATAAAAAATGGGAAGACGAAATAATCAAACTACTCTTGAAATGTAATAATCAGATAGAAAACAAGCGAAAAAAGGCACATAATAAAATTTTTAACGAAGTTGATGAACGTTTCTTAGTAAGACAGGTAAAAATGAATCCCTTTTTGAGCGCGCCAAAGCTCGCAGTCATAGCGGCGGAACAGGTGGTAAAGCATGCGAGTCCACCAACAATTAGGACTGTTCTTCAAAAACCGGATTTGAATGGTAGAAGAGCCAGGTTAAAGCCAATGGTCAGCAAACAAAACAAGAAGAAAAGACTTGAGTTTGCCAAAGAACACAAAAATAACGATTTTTCGTTCTGGAAAGAAGTCTTATTTACAGACGAAAGCAAATTCAATATTTTTGGATCTGACGGCAAACCCTACGTGTGGAGAAAACCCAACGAAGAGCTGCTTTCAAAGAATTTGATACCCACTGTGAAGCATGGTGTTGAATCGGTGATGGTGTGGGGATCTTTTTCTGCTTCTGGACGTGGTAGATTGAATTTCATTAAAGAAAATCCACTAAACCTGGCCTTGTAGATCATTGGAGTTTTTACCGAGATAATGACCCCAAATACAAAGCCTATAAAGTACCATCCTGGCTGTTAGATAACTGTCCTCATGTAATGGATACTCCTCCGCGAGTTCCCTTAAGAATCGAGCTGTATTTTTTTTTTAAATAATTGAGTTTGTTTACAAAATTTTGTCAAACAACTAATGAATATATATTTTTTGAAAGTAATAATGTATTTCGTCTATTTCTTTTCCTTAATTATTTATCAATCTTCAATTGTGTTACTGAGTGGGTGTCCGAGTTTGGCTTGGAGCCACGGTATAAGGTTCGATGGCAGTCTCGAAGAAGCCCAATGCCAGCATCTTTTCTTTGTCAGACAATCAATCGTGCTTAACTCTTTTGACAGTTCAGCTTATAAGGTTTGATGGCAGTCTCGAAGAAGTCCAATTGCAGCATCCACAGTCCGCACTCCTCCAGTTTCAACTATTCCATGTTGATGACGAAACCCATGATGCCACAGCATCTGCTGTCGATTTGGCGCAAATTCCTTCACAACCCGATACAAAGGAATTTCACCACCACCCATCCCAAGAAGTCCCACCGACCTACCTAAATCAGAATCGATATCTCATGAGACAATCATTACCTCCCGACATTCCCTCACGGCGAGACCCGGCCAAAATCCATACATCTGCCGCTGCAGGACATGCATTCCATTCCGCACAGCACAACTTGCAGCACAACAACAAATCAATGCCAAACCTTATTCCCGCTTAATCGTGGGTAAGTTAATGGGACGGGGAGGGTTGACGTGCAACATATTGTTTGCCGGTGAACGCAGGAGGTGAACAAAGATATACCAGCTTCCACCCGGTTTTCAAGGGTACCCTAAATAGAATCCGCAAGGTTGTACGTAGGGCGATGCACGTACGTCGCACACACACGTACACACAGATCGCATAAGAGGGCGCATCACGAGATCCTGGGAAAAGAGGGTAGTGCGGACGGAGAACTTCTGTGAGCACACAAGCGTCGACAAGGAAGGGGCGAAATATTCCCACAGTTCTGGGTCGTGCTGTGATGATGACGCTTTGCGAACCGGTGGCGGCTCACTCACCGATTAGGAGGAGAGCAGGTATGCTCGCTCTACCGGTGGTGGTGGGTTGACTGTACCGGCCTCATGTGCGTAATTGAATGCCTCTCTGCACAAGGGGATGGGTTGGGTTTTCAGCAAGGTGAGAAACTTGTTGGATTGCCGGGAAGAGGATGGAAAGCTGCGCCCATTGGTGGTGGTTGCGTTGCCGTTGGCAGATGTTTTTTTATTTCTTTTTCATTCTGGGACAATGGATCGGTATTGTGTTGACTGTGTGTTGTTTGTGTGCAATTACAAAGTAAACGCGAGGCATTACAGTGTCAGGCTTTGGCTGTGCCTGGTGGGTTGTTTTGAAGTTTGTTTCTTTTGTTCCTCAACAGGTTTTGTGCCGATATTGCGGCGTAGAAGGTGAGAACTGTGCTGCTTTCGAACTTGTCAGATCAAGTTGACTGCAAGATGTTGCTGAGATTTCTAATACCTGGTGTGATGCTGTAGTTTAGGTTTCAGGCGGAATTTCCTTGAAAACTGGATTGATGCGGAAAGGAAAACAATGCGTATTTGTCTTTTGAATGAGTGAGTCTTTTGTTGTTTCAATTGTCGCACAGGAAATTGGGCAATTACTTGAATCTTCACTGTGAGAGTATAGAAGTCAGAGGGAAGGTGCAACCTTTCAGGAGATGTTGTAACTGATGACATAGGGGACAGGGAACAGTTTTCTAGACTGAGATAGGACATTAAGTGGAGAGGGCAAGAATCAGATTCAAATTGAAAAATAGACTGGAATGGAGGGCGACTTGAGGGATCCTTAACTGAAGTTTTCTAAAGGTTGCCATGCTGTAACAAGGGGCAAATGTTGAAGTCGACTGGCACAGGCGCTTTGTATTCCGTATTCTTCGGACCTGTCTGGGGTTTTATGTTCAAAACGAAGAGTTAACAGTTTGATCGAATGGAATCTTAATGTTAAAACAAAAAATAAAAATATAAAAAATTTGGTTTGGTGAACAATACTTAGTTTTTTTTTCTTTTGATCAAATTTTTGAAGTCGGAACTCAGAGTCGGAGTTTGAGGTCGTAAGAAACCAAAAGGGTCCTCTACATTTCAGACAACTAAAGCACACAAAGCATGAGTTTTTGGAAAAGATGCGCTGCTATCCTTGAGGATTGCTGTGCCACCAAATAACAATCGCTTAATTGGAAAGATGAAAGGATGGAATTCTTAATTGGCTGAAGCCTGAAGCTTAGCGGCATACCTACTTGGATCTGTCATATTTACATACATTCAAGTTCAAAATATTAATGCAAATGCTTTCATATTAATAATAACAATTGTTGGCGCTATAGTCCAAAGGGGGACCAGGGTCTAGCTTGCTCATCAACTATTCGTGTTGTGCGCTCTACTGTTCTCTCACGGGTAGAAGAGACCTACAGTTTTTTGCCGACTTCGAACGTCGAAATTTGAAAAGCTTTCTTAGACAGTTATTACTCTTTGAGTGAGGTCAGCAGCTCGAGAGAGGTGGCGCCGTGAAAAATTTGAAAAATTGGTGTTGAGCTGGGAATCGAATCTACACCCTTTGGCGTGTGAGCGTCGCACTCTTCCCACTACTCCACCGCGACCATGCTTTCACATTAGTTTTCGAAAAATGTTTTTTTAGACTTTGATCCGGCCACAAATTTGTACCAACAGAGACGCATAATACACATTTAAAATTGCTGAATTTAGGCGGACACTGAAATTCTTACTAGAGGCGGTTTTCTTAAGCTTTGTTTACGGTCTGCGTGGTAGTACAATGGACCAGTCCCTGACTCCGAGCGTTTCAGTGTAGTGTATTCCAATCTCCAAAAGGAACAAAAAGCTCGCAGTTTCGAGAAGAGTACTGGCTACTTAAAATTTCGTTTCCAAAGAAGAGAGAGTTTCGTGCCTGTGTCAACCAAGAATGACACACTTCGCGAAATTGCTGAAAAGTGATTCATTTGACCTACAGATCAAAATTCGATTTAAATGTACATAGCTCGTGGTGCTTTAAATTTAAGAAAAATTGTAAATTCGATCGTACTTTGTCCTTTTCTTTGTGTGGCGCTACAATCTAGGGTCGACCTGGGCCTCAACCAACATACCTCATTAGCCAGCACGGTCTTTCGCCAGCTGCCTCCAGTTGCACATTCAAAGTTGGTTGAGGCCTTCTCCACTTGTGTGAACCACCTCAGCCTCCGTTTTCTGTTGCGTTGTTCCAATTGCTCGGGTTCGACGACTTTTTAGGCTAAGATAGTGGTGTCCCTACGCTCTTCATGGCCTACCTTGATCAGGCCCATGACGTTGTACAACCCATAATGTTAGTCGTTGAATTTTCTCCGCCAAGTGCTATCAACGGAAATAAGCCCAGAGAGCAGAATCTTCCACTCGAAAAAGGCTTAGGGCTTCCTCATGCTCTTTTGGTAGGATCCAAGTTTCCCTGCCACAATGCAGGACTGGGCTTTTCAAGCTGTTATATACAGCTGGCTTAGTCTTTCGCGAGAGGGCTGTATCACTCCGCCCAAAGAAACAGTGATTAGCAAGAACGACTTTGTGTTTGTCCCTATTTACCGAAGAGCTGAGGTAACTGAAGTTTTTGGCTACCCCGAAGTTTCTGCAGATTAATTCGATGATCTATCAGAGTCGATGTTGGGTGTCTTCCCTTGCCGGCAACATGTACTTTGTGTTGCCCGCACTTACCGTTCGAGCCATTTTAGCCGCTTCCGCTTAAATACCAGCAAACACCGCATTGACGGCTCGCTGTGTCTGACCAATTACGTCAATGGAAATTGAGCTTACTTTTGAAAGATTGTTCCTTTGGCCTTTTCTTAGAAAGTATTACTTATTGAGTGTTGCCAGCAGCTCGAAACAAATAGTGCCGTGAAAAATGGGAGGTGTTCGGCTGAGAATCGAACCTGGACTTTCGGCAAGTGAGCTTAGCATACTATCCACTACGCCATGGCGGCCACTGCATGCGCTTGCCCGCACTAAATTTGATACAAACTTCTTAATCGGTAGATATTTTGAATTGAATCAAAAAATGTTTAAACAACTCTTCACTTTTGAAGCAATTTCCTTTATATATGGAAAGGACCTCAGTATTGAGAAATTCGCGATCTTTCCAAAACCCGCGTGAAGTGTATATACATCAGGAAATTCAAAACTTGTTGCCTCCTGGATTTTTTAACTCTAGAAAGTGTTTCAAGCATGCTGTCACATTAAGACGTTTTTTGGGCCCCAGAAACGTTGTTTCGCCTCATCTCATTAGGTTGGAATCAGATTATTTTCGGCCTACACACTTGATTCCGATCTTTGTGCTATGGCGCACATTCACTTCAAATTCAATACCCAACTGAAGTTCGTACACATGCACTAAAATATGAGGTAGCAGTGATGATACTGCGGGTATGGTTCTCGCGTACTGCGTGTGTTACGAGGGTTGCTTTTATATTTCGGGATTAGAGAACAAAAACAAATATTAATCATCGAAAAAAGCTTTATTGTTTTTCAAAATATTCCCCATTAAGATCCATACACTACTGCATGCATTTGAACCAATTGTCGAAGCACTTTTGCCACTCTGATAGAGGAATCTCCAAAACATGCATTCTGAACGCATCAACCGCTTCTTCAGGTGTCGAAAAACGTTGATTTCTCATTTTATTTTTTACGTACAATAATAAAAAGAAGTGATTTGGGTCCAAGTCAGGACTTTACGGCGGATGACTCATCAAATCGATGTTTTGAGTGCTCAAAAATGCAGTTGTTTGAACCGATGTGTGAGAGCTCACATTGTCGTGGTGAAGAGTAATCCGTCTTCGGCGGTTGGTTTTCCCGATTTCTTTAAAGACAACTGCCAAACAAATGATTGTGTACCACTCAGAATTGACTGTTCTGCGTTGTTCTAGTGATACGGTTGGGACATGTCCAGTTTTTCTGAAAAAAAAATTGCGACCATTTGCTTGGAAGTGCTTCGTGCGAGAACAACTTTTGTTGGATTTGGCTCAATTTGAAACACCCATACAGTCGACTGCTGTTTACTTTCGAGCTCATATGCCTGTCATGATGTCATAGACGTGTTTCGAAGCATCGCTATCGTACTTTTGGAGCATTTCTTTCGACCAATAGACACGAGCCTTTTTTTGAGCGATTGACAAATTGTGTGGGATCCAACGCGAACAAATTCTTTTGTGGGTCAAATGTTCATGCAATATTGAATGTATACTGGTTCCACTAATGCCTAAGGGTATCTCAATCTCACGATAGGTTACATGACAATCTTGCAATATCAGTTGGCGCACAGCATCAATGGTTTACGGAACAACACAGATTCGAAATTCGTCTTGGAGTGAACTACGACCTCGGTTGAATTCACCTTACCATAGATATATACTGGTCCTTGATGGAGCTTCATCGCCAAACATTGATTTAAATTAATCGATGCGCTGTTGTTCCATGAAGAAAGTTGTAAATAACAATCGCACGAAAATTTTCATGATTTAATTCCAATTTTGGGCAAGATGAATCTTTTAAGTTACTGTACCAACACGAATAGCGCTCGTATGTCAAAACGTTCTAAATACGTTTAACCTCAAAAATGTTAAACTTTACGATAGAGCTGGAAGTTGCCAGAGTGCAACACTTGGGTGGCCAAATCGCGATATATAAAATGCAACCTTCAACTTACAAAGAAGACGAAGAAGTAACTTTTAAAAGTGATAATTCCGTTAATATCGGTTTGTGTTCATTTTTAAATTCTGTTGACTGTTGAAATTTGAATATTCTTCTGTTTTTTCTTCTTGTGGCGCTTCTGTCCAGCGTTAATCTGAGCCTCAAATATCAAGCCATAAATCCAAGCAGTTACTTGCATTTCAAGTTGGTTGAAAAAATAGATTAGAATCGCTGAGCTAAGAATTGCATACATTGCTTGTTTGAACTGTGCTTTTCCACCTAAGTGTGTACATCTACATCGCACTGGACCACTTTTGCCTTCTCCCACCTAATGGGAGAGAGCAAAAGAGAGCCAGTGCCCCGCAATGGCAGGAAATTTCACCATTTTTTAGTTAAATTCCTTCAACCAATGTTTCAATTCCCTGTTTGGTAACTAAAATTTTTCTGCCTGATCTGTAGGTCATTCCTGACTCGGATATTATATAACGCATTAGTTTTAACATCACATAAGTAACGTAGTCTTTCAAGTACACTGATATAAGCCTTGAACTCATCCAAGATTCACTAGTGTCATGGCATGTGTTTTTTTTGTGTTTTTTTCTCATCTGTAAGATATGGTCGGAGGAAAACACGTCCGATGAGTGGAATCTTAGCGTCGTCTGCCCGGTTAATAAGAAAGGAGACTCCTTTGACGGAGGAAAGCACGTCCGATGAGTGGAATTTTAGCGTCGTTTCCTCAGTTCACAAGAAAGAAGACCCTTTTGACTGCGCCAACTACCGAGGGTTTAGTCTTCTCAACATCACATACAAGTTCCTCTCTGCCGTATTGTGAGAACGTCTGAAACCGTTTGTACATGACCTCATAGCTCCCTATCAGTGTGGTTTCAGACCAGGGAAGTCCACAATAGAGCAGATATTCACATTACGGCAGGCCCTGGAAAAGACTCAAGAAGTGCAAATTGACACTCACCACCTATTCGTCGATTTCAAGGCCGCATATGACAGTGTGCATAGCGACGAGCTATACAGTACCATGTCTAGTTTTGACATTCCTACCAAACTCGTCAGATTGTGTAGGATGATGATGGAGAACTCTCTCGCTGCTCCGTCAAGGTCGGTAACGAACTCACCGAGGCCTTCAATGTCAAAAGAGATTTTAAGCAAGGCAAGGCACGGTCATGTCACTTTTTAAACATCATTCTTGAAAAGATCGTGCGTAACGCACAAGTCAACACCAGAGGCACGATCTTCCAAAAGTCAGTTCAGTTGATAGCTCACGCTGATAACATTGACGTGATTGAACGAACACAGAGAGCAGTCAATGAGGCGTTTGCTGCCATTGAAGCCGAAGCGGCTAAAATGGGTCTGGCGGTAAATGAGGGCAAAACTAAGTACGTGCTGTTATCAAGAATAGACACACAACATCGACGTCTCGGACAGAACGTCACACTAGGCAGCAGAAACTTCGAGGTAGTCAAGGACTTTGTCTATCTCGGCTCCGTGGTAAACAGGGACAACAACATCAGTACCGAAATCAAACGCAGAGTCACTCTTGCTAATCGCTGTTTCCTTGGGCTCAAGAGGCAATCGAGTAATGAAGCTCTCTCTTGAAGGATTAAGCTCACTTTATAGAACAGCTTGATCATTCCCGTCCTACTTTATGGCGCGGAATCTTGGACGTTAGCAAAGGCGGATAAGGAAGCCCTTAGTCTCTTCGAGAGAAAAGTTTTGCGTACGATTTTTGGTCCTGTTTGAGTTGATGGCATCTGGAGGAGAAGATTTAACGACGAACTCTATGGCCCGTACAGCGACATGCGCCTAGTCAAGCGTCTACGGGTACAGCGCTTAAGATGGTTGGGCCATGTAGAGCGTATGGACACCACGACTGAGGCCGAAAAGTTTTTGAATCAGAGCCTTTGGGACAACGCAACAGAGGACGACCTAGACTAAGATGGCGCACACGAGTGGAGAAGGACCTCAACCAACTTGGAGTGCGCAATTGAAGGCAGCTTGGTGAAAGATCGTGCTGGCTGTAGAGGCATGTTGGTTGGGGACCAGGTCCATCCCGGACTGTAGAGCCACGAGAAGAAGAAGAAGAAGAAGATGTGTTTTTGCTAGCCAGAAGAATGCAGTGGAGTAAAGTGGCAGCACAAAGGCAGATGATAGTTTGAAAAGCAGAGGAGATGTGACCCACTCTTGATAGCCATTTGAAGGAAGAAGGTTATGTGGTGGAATATAGCTTAAATGTTTATTAATTTGTGTTAAGTAGAGTTTTAACTAGTCTCCGTTCAAATTAATAGTTGAGTTAAGTTTTGTTTATAGCAGTGACAGTGGTTCAAAAAATACTCTCCATCGTTGCGTTGGTTTCTAAAGTTTTATCTTAAAGAATCTGAGGGAAAGTAAAAAGAATTGAGCTTGCGGCTGCAGTAGGTGGATGTTTGGAAATATGTAAAAGTTCACTGAGGCTATAACTATTTAGCTCCTCCAATCAGCGACATCAAATATTGGGTGATGCTTGGGGAACCATTTCTTACCTTCTAATCTTTTGAATATGTTTGAACTTCTATGTATTCGGTGTAGTAAGCGGCAAAAATTCAAATCAGGATTTCTCAAGATGGTGTACAGTATGCAAGCTTACAAGGAATAAGTGATACCTTTAACTTTTGTTTATTATTTTTACTAGTCGACAAAATATGTATTTACATATTTGAAACAAATGCGTCTCCTCTTCATTTCGTTAAAATGCAAATGAAGACCACCTGCTTACTTAAATTTAACAACTGAAGGCACGACGCAATGGAGTTCGAATATCATCTTAGTCCACCTCCATGGGCTTAATTGTTGCCAGAATTTGCATATAACTTGCACGTGTGTAGCTTCCCCATCTTTCAACTCCTACCCAAGAGTACTCCACTCCTTGTCATCATCATTAATTCCGGTAACCTTGCGGGTTCAACTCGTTTCATCGATGTCCTCAGTTCGTGGGAAAATTTCGGTGGCCTGTGCAATAACTGTCAGACAGGAAGTCAGCTCCAAAGTAACAGCCAATAATTCCACTCGAAACCGAAGCGCACCCCTGCCAAGTTCACAATTACCTTTCTCAGAGATTATGAATGTGACCTGGAATTAATTGTCCCCCGCATACGATATCCGTGCATAGCGGCAACGCAAACAAAAATCAATTTCCTCAACGAAACGTCTTCCGAGGCACCTTCCGACGCGCAGAGATACCCGCAAAGACAACGTCAACGGAGAGCGGCGATGATCCTTTTCACATGGCCAACCTGAACTCCTTTTGTCGCCGTCACACACGCACATCTCGAAATTAGCATAATTTATTCGAAATGAGTTGCGCCCAAGTTCAAGTAATTTCCATTACTTATGGATATGTGGACTGGCCTGAATCTCATCCGGTCGTAAATGGTTCCCCATCGGAAACTCCAGACCAGTGGCGGCGAGAACACGCAATTCAGAGGTAGTCTCACCGTCACCTAAGCAGGGGCGATCAAAAAAGAAAACACATGGCAAAGATAAGCAACGTTGAGCGGACCTGAGTGTGCCGGTGTGATACTGCTGCGTAAGACGGGCACAAGTATCCCACCCATCTCCGGGGCAGAGGATCGTATTTAAATCGAACTGTGAAATGAGTAACGTGAATGTAAATAGCAAGGTGTGCGCCATCGAGGAGGTGCGCAATTGTACACACAATGAGGTGAACGGAGGAGCAGCGCATATCGCTGGAGTCATCGAGGCGAAGGGTGAGCTGCGATGAGTGTGAATATGATCGACCCCTCGAATGAAATCACTTGACAGAGGTTCGTTGGAAGCAAAATAAACTTGATCCTCTGAACACAACGCAGCTACACTGACTGCAAAGAGTTTGACGACGTTGATAGTTTTTATTTCGTTGTGACGTGTGACCTATGTAAGCAGATGTCTTCTTCAGTCAGTGAAGTGTTCAGAAATGGCAGAGCCATATGCATGTATTTCTGAACACTGACTGGATGGCTGACTTAGGCCAACCCAGAAAATTCCAGGACTTATTTAAGCTAGCCTCGAGTGGTAAAACCTTGTGCCCCCAATGGGTAGCGTAGCATCGGACATTACTCCAAACCTTTGTAAAACAGGAATAAGAACCTCCACGTTTGAAAAGAACGGGACCGAATCTGAGGTATTGCGATCAAGTCATTGTTGACTGGAGATAACTTGGCCCCAGTGGATGAAAGAAAAGACTTTAATCGGCTTGTGGTCGTATTAGCGCGACACTTCACATTTGCTAAGTTCAAGCAAACTTAGTGGTGAAACTCCTTGAGACGCCTGCAAAGAAGTTGAAGACACGCCGTTGGTCGGGTTCGATATCGCCTGTGAAGTGTTGATAAGTTGGAGATAAAAACTTTGACTTTTAACCCCGGAAGCTCTTTCTGGCATTCCTCTACAATAATAATAATTTTTGGCGCGACAATCCACAGAGGGACCAGAACTAACTTGCTCATCAAAACTCGTGTTGTGCGCGCTACTGTTCTCTCACGAGTAGAAAGGACCTACAGTTTTTTGCCGACTTCGAACGGCGAGATTTGAGAAGCTTTCTTAGACAGTTATTACACTTTGAGTGTTGTCAGCAGCTCGAAAGAGGTGGTGACTTCTGCTGAAGTTTCTTTTTGAGAAAGATGAAGTAGGAATTCTGAAAGTTTTTGGGTGAAAACTAAAATAAGTAAAAGTGTAGTCTGTAAAGCCTATGCGGAAGCTACTTTGTTCCTACTTAATTAAGACTAGGTTGACTTTATTTTAAAGCTTTAACAGTCCTTTAGTATGCCGAAATGAACATGGCAGCGTATATGTCATTTATTAAGGAATAAGTGCCTTAATGTGAAATGGGTGGATTCTTCGTCCAAGGATTCAGCATATTGTCCCTGTCTCTTGTTTTTGAATTGTGCGTGAGGTCTGCAATATGACTAAAGACAAAATGTTTGTAGAGACACATCATGCAGCTTTAAAATAGTTTCGCGGCAACCAACAACACTGAACTTCAGAACTGAGAATAGAGACTTTGAAAACCTCTCGAGCTTTACAAACCCGACGTTTTTTATAGTAACCCTGCAACATTTTGTTTGCCATCTGATAGATTTAAAGCTAAAATATATTTATTAAAATATAGAGAACGCGATGGGGAGGACTACAAAGAGGAATCTGACATCAGTCGCAAGTTATTAAGTAACTTACGAAGAACACACTGATATAGGAAGATGAAATCAATGAGTTGGTAACTCGGCGCAAAAGCAAAGAAGCCTCGAATCGATCTGATGGTAACTTACCTTCATGTCAGGTCCATGAAGAGTTTGAATGATTGATAGCTGTCTTCCTTCAGTCCAGGGCACACTGCATCTAATCATAAAGACCAAGCTGTCCTGGCTTAGTCATTACACAAAGATCAGGTTTCATCGTCTCCTTTTGAAACCAGTAGGTTCAGATTTGAGAAGCGATGCTTAAAACCTGGATGTTACCAAAGGCGGATAAGGAAGCTCTTAGTGTTTTCGAGAGAAAAGTTTTGCGTGAGATTTTTGGTCCTGTTTGCGTTGATGGCATCTATAGGAGAATACTTAACGATGAACTCTATGGGCTGTACAGCGACATGCGTCTGGTCAAGCGTCTACGGACACAACGCTTAAGGTGGCTAGGCCATGCAGAGCGTATGGACACCACTGGTCTGGCCCGAAAATCTTCGATTTTGAGCCATTCGGAAAACGCAACAGAGGACGGCCTAAACTAAGGTGGAGCTCACAAATGGAGAAGGACCTCAACCAACTTGGAGTGCGCAACTAAAGGCAGCTGGCGAAAGATCGTGCTGGTTGAGACCCAGGTCCACCCTGGACTCTACCGCCACAATAAGCAAAAGCGGTTCAGATTTAAAGACATACTTTGACGGAGACTCGGTGTTCATACACTTGATGTGGCTGTGGCCATGTCAATAGAGGTTTTTTGCCTTTTGGACATACCAAACAGTGTCTTATTGCAGCTCGCGGTTATATCTTCCCCGCCATTCAGTAGTGCTGCACTTCGGACATATATATGATGCTTCATGTGAAGGCACCAAGAATTTTCTTTTCAGTTTTGCTTTCTGCTTTCTTTCGTTTTGGTTATATTTTGATAGAAAAAGGGCGCAATCGTTGTGTTGTTGAAATCAAACGACTTTCCATCCTCGGAATGTGTATGGACTCAACACTAAGTTGTACGCTCACATATTTGAGATCGCGAAAAATGAACCGAAATCTCTAAGTTTCTTAAAGCGATGCAAGAAATATTTTACTTCCTTTAATCTGGCAACAATATGTAAGACGTTCATCCGTCGAAGGATTGAATGTAACGCTTCTATCTGATCTGGTGCTCCCAAGACCTCTCTGTACCTAGATAGAATCCATCAGCGAGTGAAAAATCATGTTGATAATAATTATGCTGTCAATCGACAGACTTCGATTGATTCATCACTATTTTATCGCTATTTTAACAAAAAATGCTGTAATGGGTTAGCCAACAGCATTTCTCCACCTCCAGAATTCACTGCAACACCTGCCTCACTAGGAATGCTTACCCGTTCTCTCTTAAGCCCACCTTCAGACGTACATTTATGTTTGTTCTTCAGCCGCTCCACTCGAATATGGAATACTTTTTCCAGCCCAACTTTTGCCCCTCATTACAATCCACAGGCATTTAAGAGCAATGGGCATCGGTACCTGCTTTTCCTTTCTTCCTCTATACCTTGGGGCCTTTCTGTGACTTAATTCCGGTCACTTAAGGGTACACACAATCCCATATTGCGCGCCAATTATAAAAAAAAACATGAGGAAGCACATCACCGTTGCCTTCTAGAGGGTATCAGAAGGGATAGTTCACTTAAAGAGATGGCAAAGCGATTTTCCTTCCTTAGCTCCCGTGGTCGCCGTGGCCGAGTGGGTAGAGTGCGACGCTCACACGCCGAAGGGTCTAGGTTCGACTCCCAGCTCAACATCAATTTTTCGAATTTAACGGCACCACCTCTTTCGAGCAGCTGACGACACTCAAAGAGTAATAACTGTCTAAGAAAGCTTCTCAAATCTCGCCGTTCGGAGTCGGCAAAAAACTGTAGGTCCTTTCTACTTGTGAGAGAACAGTAACGCGCACAACACGAGTAGTTGATGAGCAAGCTAGGCCCTGGTCCCCCTTTGGACTGTAGCGCCAACAATTATTATTATTAGCAACCGAGATAAAGCATTGAACTATTTTCTAAAATTTGTTTAGGTATGTTACTCGCGCCTTGCACACCTTATGCCACTTTCACTTTTAGTTCTGCTTTGGGGCTAGAAAAGTAATGGGCATCGTAAATCGTTCTCGGTCTCTACGAGGATAAAGGTTTGCGTGCTATTTGAACATCTTTGTCTCGATGAGGTCTACAGGAGTCCTCTTCAACGTCGAACACTACGTACTGTACAATGTTGTGCATTTAAATATGTAGTCTAATGTCTTTGAAAACAATATAAGGAGTCACGAGAGCGGCTCCAATATCCCTGCATCTCTAGTTATGGGTTCGACAGAATGCAACAAGCAATAGTGTCACAAAAAAATCGAACATGTTCGAAAACTTCTCAACGTCACTTTCATTCAAACCTCATGACGAATCCAATAACTGCTGCGTACACAAGAACTCACATCAAACTCGAAAAAAGGGTTACGAATGCAAATCAAAAGAAACTATTGTGAGGGGCGTGAGTAAGGGCATTTTACGAGCCTGCAGAAACGAAAAAAAAACAATTTTGTTTTCGTTGTTTGGGCGGGAAAAACCTGAAGCCAACATTGCTGCACATGTGCACGCTGCTTCGCCCTGATTTGAGTCAGAATCCATCCAGGGGTGGCTTTGAATCGAATTTGATTCATGGAATCGCATTTAGATAAGGCTTAAGGCAAAGTGCGATAAGCAGAAGCTTCATCACAGTCCCCACAGACATTGTGGGGTGTCGGTATTCAAATACACATGCTAATGAGTAATCGAAATGGTGGACACTGTTGACAACTCCTGTGCGAACTTGTTCACTTCTGAGAAATTCTAATTGGACTAAGGTGGAGTAGAAAATGACGCATTTAGGGTGCGTGACGCATGGTGCTCAATGTTTGTTTTTCTTCTTGCTTTTGGAGCTACCATTTTTCGATGCCTTCCCTGGACTTGCATTCCAAGTTTTCCTCCAGTTGCCCTGAGTTGAATAAACGTGTCGACAAATTTATAAGTTGTCTAAATACTCATGTCATCCTTAGTCCGACGCCGGTGCCTTCAAACAAAATAAATCGCCGCAAGAAGCACGTGGCCATAAGTATGCATAGAACGTGCTTTGTGTCACGCCGACCCACAAGTTCCACATAAAATGCAGAACTTCCATGTTCCAATTTGAACAAATCAGTCGCGCCATAACTCAAGCTCTCTCCAATTGGAGTTCCGTGCCTTAAGGCACAGCGCAATGATTTGTTCCAGACATTCCCAAAGTTATGAATATTGCCCCGTCACCATGGAAACCTCGAATATAACTACTTGGCCAATTAATAACTCACACCACAAGCAATGCGGCGCAGCGCCTACGGGACGCAAGAGAGCCTCGCGACATTATAAGGATCAACTTACCGCAATTAAGTTAACGTATTGCGCGCATAAACTGTGACGATCCACGTATTTCACATGCACCCACCGCACCAATTACAGCGACACCACCCACCCTTGGCGGAGATTCGGGCGAGCGCTGCATTCAATGCGCAGGCAATGCCTCTTCTCACAAATCCAAAGTGCGGACCATTAAGTGACACCATAAGATCCATCAATGCACGCAGCGCAATGCGGTGATCCAGGAATGAGGCAACAGCAACAACAACCAGCACCAGGGTAAGGGACCACTCCTAAGCAAGATTAATTGTCGAGATTTTCGATAACAATTAATCTTTTCGCTGTAGTCACCTAGATTAGGTTAGGTGTAGACGCAGCCCCACTCCGACGAGGAGAGATGGAGAGTGTCCTTAAGTGGCGGCGCAGTACAACCTGCCTGCGCGGGGAGCTATTTTTGGGCCATCCCCACTGCATGACGCTGGCAGCGCGTTCTGTTGCCCCAACAACGGAAAACAAATAAACACCCGAGCGATGCAGCTATGCGTCGTTTCAGCCCCCAAAATGCCCTGACCAACACGGGACGTGACAAAATATTTTTTTCCTCGCCCGGAATTGCTTTCTTGCTTTAAATAGCCGCACAGAGGCGGCGCGCCGATCCTGGCGGGTAGCGTTCCGGTTTAGGCGGCGGTGGCGGTGGCAGTGGCGGTACGGGCGCCCAGAGCGAACAATCCATTTCGTATAAATCACCGCAGGAAGCTGGTGCATGCGGTGCGATCCTAAGAACGCACCGCTACGCAGACTGGAACGGAAAATGTAAGGCCGAAAATAATTGTCAAACACTCGCTTGTTCGCCCTCCGTGCTGGGCACCTGTTTGACGGTTATTTTATTGTTATCGCCAAGTGGTGCTGGGGACCCGTGTGGGCCTGTTCCTTCCGCAACGGAGCGGGCTTTGGGGAGCAATTGAAGCGATCCGCAGACGGGGCTGACACGGAAAGCGATGGCAATTATTTCTGTCAGCATAAATCGTAAGTCAATGGGGGGACGGGGCCTACTTAGGCGGCAGACGCGTTTTGCTCGGAAAAGGGAAATAAAATCGAAAATTTATGCGAGTATTGATGGACGAAATGGAATGCTGAATGGTTGGAGTGTCGTCGTTTTGATATTTTGGATCGTATTTGGAATGTTCGGCGACAGCCTGATGACGTTTGCATTGGGGATGCGGTGCTTCGGTGCTCAGTGGAAAGGCTATTAGGCACGTTTGAATGGCGGAGTTTTGGGAGATTTGTAAGAGTTGTCATAAACGGCTGCATGCATGCGCATTTCGATCTATAAAGGGTAAACACCGGCCCGGGGTGCTGACGATGAACTCTGGGGGCCATGCTACAGATAAACCGCTGGGTTTATAGCCTCGCCTCTGATGGGGCTATAAAGTTGTTTATTTTTATGGGCTTTGAATGGCGTTCGATTGCGTCTTAGTGCGCATCCCACAACAGAAGCACCAATTGGAATTCAATTATTGAAGCGTCCTAATGGCTGGTTGAAGGTGGCAACAACGTCGTTTAATTACGCGATTATGCGCATGAAATGGAAAGGCTGAGAGTTGTGGGATGGTTGGATGCTTGTGGCATAAGAGAAGCCATTTTTAAAGGCTGTTGAGCGGAACTTGAGTTTTGACAGACGAATATTTGTTCGCGCTTCTGTTGAGCTGGGAAATGGGTCTTGACTTCGAGTTGAACAGAGGGTGGGGTTTTGGTTGGATGGTGTTATTCTAGAAACGACAGAGTGCTGAAGATCGAGTTTCGTGTTAAGTTATCGAAAAAAAAAAACACACAGAATGTCCCAATTTTGACAAAGAAAATATATGAACCGAATTTGAAAGTTGAAATTTGTAGGAAAGTTTGGTGGGTTAGCCACTTAGACTAGAGTGGTTTACTGAGCTCCACGTGAGGTAAGAATTTTCAGCGTTTTGCTGCAGAACGTAGAGAATTTTTCTAAGCATTTAGATCAAATTTGTTGATTCGAGGAGCCCCCAACGAACCCTTTAACTGCATAGAAGGAATTGATACACAGGGTCAGCGAACCAACCTCTGAATGAAATTCTAGAAAGAAGTTCGAATGCAGAACTTTTAATGGAGTCAAACTATTTGGTATAGTCCATTGAATCGAAGAAGGGAGACCAGATGTGCTTTGCAGGTGATCTTCGTTGTCCATCTACACTAAAGTTTTGCAGGTTCAGATTTTGTTCCTTTATGCTATATTGAGTTGTCTGAAAGTGGAAGCACTTAATTCAAAGATTCTGGCTTTGTATTACTCCGTGTATTGGTCTCTCTGAAGTAAAGTTTGATTAAAAGTGAGTATAATAAGCTTTGTATTAAATCCTGCCTTAAGTTCCTTGTTTCTTTATCTCGGATCATGTTTCTGTACGAAGTGGAGCTAAGTGATGACCAGGGTGCAGGTATCTTAGTTATTAACCAGCTTTCCATATCAATTTGGTTAGTGTTATTTGCTGCTCGGATATGGCCACGTTGTTGGGGGCGAACTAGGTTTTTAGGTATAAACTGTCCTTTACATTGTCTTACTGTTACAAGATGTCTTTGTCTACAGCCATGCAACCTGTTTAGCCCTTTACCACCTGGAAGTTGATAAAAGTTTGATACATTACTGATTTAATGGACGTAGTGACACCATGAAGCCGAGAGTGTTATTATGTTTACACGAAAAGTGTAGATCGTTCCGGGCATATCCTTTACAATTCCAGATAATGTTTGTCTGTATTCATCCTGTCACGCCAATGTCACTCGCCAAAACTAGCTGCAGTAAGTATACTAAAAGTGTATTCTGTAATAAAGACGTACGGTTCGGTTGAAGTATAGGTCAATGTACTTAATCATGGCCGCCATGGCGTTGTGGGTAGAGTGCGACACTCACACGCCGAAGGTTCAGGTTCGATTCAATGCTGAACACCTCGAATTTTTTACACCACCTTTTTCGAGCTGCTGACAACACTCAAAGTGTAATAGCTGTCTAAGAAAAAGCTTCTCAAACTTCGCCGTTTGGAGTTGGCTAGAAACTGAAAGTCCCTTCTACTCGTGAAAGAACAATAGCACGTTGATGAGCAAGCTAGGTCCCCTTGTGGACTATCGCGCCACCCAATTATTATTTTTTTTTAATGTACAGTGAGTCTCATCAATATTCGGTTTTTATTTCTTTTCCCATGTAGTGATATATTTTCATGCTTGTCATGTCTCATGCAAGTCTTTGATTAATAATGAATATTTTACTACATTATACATATAAACATTACTCCTTTCGAAAACAAAAAACAAAAATATTTTATATTTTTTTCAATATTTCACGAGGCGAGACACTATTGTACTAAAGGGTTAAAAATATAGGCGTTCCTTTAATATTCGGCTTTTATGTGTTCTAAAGGGTGTCCCAACAAGAACGCAAGATTTAAATTAAGCGCCATTCGAATTGTTATTGTTTGTCATTTGAACAATTATTATTGTTTGTAAAAGGTACAAGGCTAATAAAAGTGGAGCGCTATACGAATGAACAACGGATTCCCATTGTGAAATTGTTTTACCAAAATGGTAAAAGTCTTGCGGCTACAGTTCGCAAATTGCGATCAATTTAGGTTTACAATAACGCTCCAAAAGAGTCAACTGTAAAGCGATTGATGGAAAAATTTGCTGAAACTGGGTCTGTAACTGATGTTAAGACAACAGCGCGCATTCGAACAGGTCGATCGACCGAAAATATCGCAGCAGTACGTGATGATGTCGCTCAAACTTCATCCACATCAATTCGACACCGAGCTCAGCAAATTGGTGTTTTCAAATCCACTATGCAGCGAATTTTGACGAATGATTTGCATCTTCATGCATACAAAGTTCAATTGACTCAGGAACTGAAGCCAGCTGATTTTCTTTTTAATTTCCTCTCGCAAATTATACAAAGTAGAAGCGTAGGGATGTGGCGTTCATGGTTTCACCCGTTCTTTGTGCTCAATGAGCCCGATTCCCTTTGAGTCCCAAAACACTGTGGCCATAAGCTTCCCGGCAGACGGACTGACTTTAAACTTCTTCGAGTTGTCTGTTCCTTTATCCCACTGCATGGACTCTTGTTTGCTTTCAGGGTCATAGTGGTGAACCCATGTCTCGTCCCCAGTAACAATTCGATCCATAACACCGTCCGCGTTCTCACTACACATCTCCAAAGCTCTCTGCATGTATGCGATTCTCACTTTTTTCTGAGGCGCTGTAAGCATTCGTTGCACCCATCGTGCATTTTTGAAAGGTTAAGATGGTCATGAAGAACGGTGTGAATGGTACCAGTTGAAAGCTTGGTGTCCCTGCCATCATTTTCACCTTTATTCGGACATTCCCAAGAACAAGTTTTTCGAATTCTTTGATGCTTTCTCTCGTACAAGCAGTAGCCGGAGCGGCGAAGTGGGGGTCGTCTTCAATAACTCTCTCTGCCTCTCTTGAACTCACTTGACCACTTCTGCACAGTTGATGATGCAGGTGCGCAACCCTGGTATACAGCCACCATCTCTTAATGAATACTTTTTTGACTTTTTCCTTGCTTAGTGAGAAATTACAGCGCGATCATTGTCTCAGTTGCCATTATGATTCTGTTTAACTAAAGATAAAACGCGAATTAATAATCACATTTATATGAAATTTTACATGAATGCACTAAAAGATCACTATTTCTTGATAAAGAAGTCAAATTCAATATACCAGGTATACCCATATCAAGTGATCGTTAAGATACAAATGTCTCGATAGGAAACATTTGTTGTGAACGAGGCTTATTAAAAAAAAAATGTCGATTTTTGTACCAGAATGTCATGATTTGAAGAAAGCATTAATTTTTGGTTTTCACTTGAAGAAAAGTGCTGCAGAGTCGCATCGAATGCTTGTCGAGGCATATGATGATCATGCTCTATCAGAAGCAACATGCAAAAGATGGTTTCAACGGTTCAGAAATAATGATTTTGATGTGAGAAATGGAAGACCACCAAAAAAGTGTGAAGACGACAAATTGCAAACGATTTGGGATGGAGATGACACTTTGAGCCAAAAGCAAATGGCAGCAATGTTAAATGTTGCACAACAAACAATTTCTGACCGTTTAAAAGCTATGGGAAAGATCTAAAAGTGTGGATCAACATGAATTGAATGAAAGACAGCTGGAAAACCGAAATAACTCTTGTGAAATTTTGCTTCAAAGACAAGAAAGAAAATCGGTTTTGCATCGGATTGTTACTGGCGATGGAAAATGGATTTATTGTGAGAATCCTAAACGCAAAAAATCATGGGTTAATCTGGGACAACCATCAATATCGACTGCAAAACCAGATTGATTCGGCAAGAAGACAGTGCTGTGTGTTTGGTGAGACCAGAAAGGTGTGCTGTACCACGAGCTCCTAAAACCTGGTGAACCCGTTAATACTAATCACTACCGACAACAAATGGTCAATTTGAACCATGCATTGATCGAGAAACGACCAGAATGGGCCAGAAGACACGGCAAGGTAATTTTGCTCCATGACAATGCACCTGCACACAAAGCAAAACCGGTTCAGGATACAATCAAAACACGTGGCTGGGAGCAGCTACTCCACCCACCGTATTCACCATACTTGGCTCCTTCCGATTACCTTTTGTTTTCATCGATGGGACACGCATTGGCTGAGCAGCACTTTGATTCCTACGAGGAGGTCGAAAATTGGGTGTCTGATTATTTTGCTTTAAAAGACGAACAATTTTATTGGCGTGTTATTCACAAATTGCCAGAAAGGTGGTCAAAACGTGTAGAAAACAATGGCCAATACTTTGAATAAAATGTTTTCTTTTCATTAATAATTAGTGTTTGATATAGTATAACCATACCTTCACCCCGATACCGAGAATATATTGAAGGCCCCTCGTAAATATTCTCACGAGTGCACAGGGCTCTTTAATGAAATTAACTCTCTTTGCTGAACATTGGTGAACGATTCATGTAAGAATCTTTTTACCGTTTAATTTACCTGAGAGTTTCGTGTGGTCTTAGTCCGTAGCAGACCATTGCTATCCAAATTTAAATGAAATTAAAAGTTTTGGACAGAGATGAATATGAAAATGACCGGCTCTGATAAGATTGAGGAGTTAAATTCGCCTCGAAGGAGGAGATAAAAGATCAAATAAAAAATGTTGAAAGGCATTTGAATTTCAAAAAAGAAACATCGCCACAAGTGGTGAGAATTGTTTTGGAAACTTCGGCTGACAATGATTAGCATGTGAGCTTACAAAAATATTCACTTCTATTAACGGAAATAAAAGCTAGGTCAACACCTAAAGACTCTTGCCAAAGGACAATCGAAATATTAAGCCTTCTCCTGAAAGACCAAGCTCAATAACTCACTAAGTATTGGAATGAACGCCATCCAGACTATATGACGAAACTCCTTGTTTAGTCGATGGAAAAGAATTGAAAAAGAAATGAAAGGTTGTGTTTGAAAATCACGCAGGTAATGCAGTATCGGCCAGTAGTTCAGTGTGCTAGGGAAAGCTTTCAGGAACCACCTACGTTTGACAGCTCACTTCCTCTTCGATGGTGTTGTCTTTTTATAATGCGACATTACTCCTTTCTTTTCCATCCCAAAGCGGTTTGTCAATTCCATTTTGTAACTTATAGAAAAGTGCTCGAGACTGACGAAAGAAGAGGAAACAATATTCCTCTTCACTAGAGTCAACAGTCAATGGGCATTTGAAACTCGTCCCCATTTGCTTCAGTCTCACAATATTTCACAGACAAACAAATCATCAACTTTCCCTCACTTTCAATATCAATGCCAAACTGATCTTGCCTTTGTCCGAAAAACACCTTCAATTGATGAGGGACTTTAAATAAGCACTACCCCCAGCGGGTATGACTCATTTGACAAGAATCGAAACATGCTGGCGTGGTCACTTCAGCCGTAAGCAGATACTTTTCACCGTGTCGTCATTCCCACAAAACTGTTTGCAATTAAGCAAAGCGCACACAATCAAACTACGTAATGATTGGACGCACTTGAGTTCCCATGACCTTTCACGAGTCTGAATTCCAGCCCAATTGCGAAATCATCATCTGCATCATCACCAGCACCACCGCCCGGTGCTCGACCAGCAGGATGATCCCTCCAATCCACTTTGCGAACTACCCATGATTCAGCAGAACAATACCGCGTGAGAACACTCCTCTGCAGGACTCTACTCGATTCTGAGTTCCATTGTCTTTTCCCCGCTCTCTCACGTTTACCCACGCTACCGCACCCAGAAGTACCTTCCAATATCGGAAGTCACAGTCGCTAGGGCCATTCTTTCAATCGTATCGAATGCGGGCCATTTCAATGCACCCTCCCCGCGGCGGTGGTTGCTTTAATTCAGTTGGATTGAATTAAACCCAATAAGGGATGATCGGCCGCAGTGACACAAATCATCCCACGGGACGCGTTTTACGCATGACCACTACAATCGACTGAGCACCATCTCTGCCCAATGTTTACCCACTCGCCGCCTGGAAACACGAGATCCTTTCACGCTCAAGGGTTGCCCTAGCCCGATGGGAATCGTCATTAGCGAGCACACGGAAGTAGGAAGCATCACATGCCACCCCAGCAGACGCGCAAGTGAGGGGTGAGCAAACGTATGTTCCCCGTTCGCGACTGTGACAAATGCGCACTCATAAGTGCATGATTGCGGCACAGAGTCATGATGAAGTTGCTGCATGTGGATTATGAACGCATCCCCAGGGCATTGGGCAAACGACCAACAACGGCAGAGTGCTGCGTAATATGATCCTGCAACGCGGAATGAAACCAAGAACACGCAAATACGATTCGAAATTAATATTCGAGTGTACTTCAAGAGCTCCGGCGGCAAGGAGAGTTTGGATAGACCTCGCCAGGTGCACAGCTGGGACTCACTTGTGGGGAGGGTGCGACTGCGACTGCTGCGATTCATAATTCGTCCACCAGGGGATTCATTAAAATCATATTTCATTCTCTGCAGCGAGTCAATTTGATTTGCTTATTGACGGGCACCGGCGTGAGGGGGGCAGGATGAGCTGACGCAAAGCCGGATGCGTTCCCTTCTAATCCATCACAGAATTCGATCTTCAAACGACGTGCGGGGCATCGCAAAAATAAACAGAACGCCTTCAGCGATTCGATTGTGCAACCTGGGGCCGCTGTACCATCACCCGGAGCTGCTTCTTTGTTACGTCAGCGATCAGCCAAAACGCGCACATGCCCAAGACTCTTCTCGACGCGGCCAGACATAATTACACCATCAACTGCGCTAATCAAGCATCACTCTGCAACTCCCCCTTTGAGGTGGTGCCAAGCTTCGATAATCCCAAACACTTCTCGACTGAATTCGAGCTCCAACCGCCACCCGTCAACCTTCAAGACAACTGTGTACTGACCACGTGCTACGACGAGCAGCACCACAGCGAATACAATGGCTCATAAATAAATGGACGAGGTTGTTGTGCCACAGCGAGCGGTATTTGTTAGCTGCCTGCTGTCTGCTGCCTGCTGCCTGGTGCCTGGTGGCGGCTGCCTGCTCCCGAGGTCCATTTGCTTTTGCACTCCCTCGATATCGATTTGATATTAGATATCAGCGGTTGGAGAAGTTTTCTAGCGCCACTGCCGCACAGTCATCGACGGCGGCGTCGATCGGTCAGAGATACAAATGGACCGACTCCAGCACTGAATGAAATCGAATTCGAATTTTGGGTTAAGTGCATTGTGGCTGACAGAAGCCCTCGGGATAAATCGCGGGCTGCGAGCGCGGCTCAAACTGGTTGGCCGCGGCCGTTCTGGGTGCCTCGTGTGATATAATCTCTGGAAAATCTCTCGAAATAGTAATTGCATTCGTTCGATTGCATTACGGTAGATTTATGGGCCGGGAATTGGCCAATCACTGGGTTTCGAGGTGATTGTTTGTTTGCATCGCGCAAATGCGCTGAATCGGCGCGGGTGCCTGTTATTATTTGGCATGTTAATGAGAAAAGGTCCTTAGGGCGCATTCTGTGGGCTGAAAGTCAAATATTGAATTTATAATTTTTTTCGATAAGTGGTTTTCTGTTTTGAGTGACAATCAGGTATCGGCGATAGGCGATGAGGGCGGGAATTAGTCATACTTGTCACATAGTCTCGTTATGGGGAGGACGCCGACTAGGTGTTTGCAAGAATAAACTATAGCACTGCCTAAGGCTGGAAAGAGTTCGTTCGATGTTAGGTTAAATGGGTAGACTTCAAGCCCTTTGACCATTTACTAGAGTCAAAAATACAATGGGGGCCATATCCAAGGAAATCTGGGCGGAGAAGTAGAGAAGAGATACCAAGAACTAAGAAGACAGCATTTCGTGTTTGATAGGGGAAACTACGTAACCCGAGAAGGCCTTCTATAATCAAGGTATTGCAATTATAAAAACCTCACCATAACATCGAAGTTGCAGCTGTTAAGGGCAATGATTTTAACAATAATTGTATGGCGCGACAGTCCACAGTGGACCAGGGCCTAGCTTGCTCATCAACTACTCGTGTTGTGCGCGCTACTGTTCTCTCACGAGTAGAAGGGACCTACAGTTTTTTGCCGACTCCGAACGGCGAAGTTGTGAGAAGCTTTCTTAGACAGTTATTGCTTTTTGAGTGTTGTCAGCAGCTCGAAAGAGGTGGTGCCGTGAAAAATTCGAGGTGTTCAGCCGGGAGTCGAACCTAGACCCTTCGGCGTGTGGGCGTTGCACTCTATCCACTACGCCACGGCGGCCATGCAATGATTTTATCAGTGCTAAAAATTAATACGAAACTTCCCCCACACGCTTTCCTTGTCGCTTTCGAAAGACAAGAGCTTTTCGAAAAATCGTTGACCGCGTGTGACGTGTGATGATTTCGGCAACTTTACAATCAGTATACGAAGTATACGAGATTTACCTTGAACCTTAAAAAGTGAAAAAGAAAAACATAAACTCGGTGGGTAGGATATTTTGCTTGCATGGTGAAAGGAGAATTTACCCTGAGAGTCCTTTGAAGCCTTTGTGGGTGATTATGACTATGTTGATAAAGTGCCTTCGCTAATCAAATGTCTACGCTCAAAGCCTTGGGCATTTCCGAGCCGGAGCTCGGTTTTTGTGAAGACGATGAACCTGCTTCACTTTTGCGTACCTAGTAGAAGTATTAATTTAATAGTGCTGGACTTCATATACTTCCCATCAGCATGTATAGCAGTTCATAAAAAGGTCGAGCACACGAGGAAGTATCAACATAATTAATTTTTTACCATCAAAACGCCTAACGATCCGGAATTTTTCTGAGATCCCTCAGCTCGCTTGTTGTCGGTAGTGATTAGTGTTAACGGGTTCACCAGGTTTTAGGAGCTGGTGGTACAGCACACCTTTCTGGCCCCACCAAACACACAGCATTGGCTTCTTGCAGAATCGATCTGGTTTTGCAGTCGATGTTGATAAGACCATCATTTTTTCCGTATAGGATTCTTAAAATTAATCCATTTTTCATCACCATTAATAATCCGATGGGGTCGTAGTTGCAGGTCCCTTCTACTCTTGAGAGAACAGTAGCGCGCACAAAACGAGTTGATGAGCAAGATAGGCCCTGGTCTCCCTGTGGACTGTCGCGCCAACAATTAATTATTAGTAGATTTGGCAGGTTTTTGCGTGTTAGAGTGTATTGCGTAGTCAGCAGCATTAACAGCATCGGGACTCTCTGCTAACTTTCGTTGAATGAACTCAATGGAAATGCTTTCAAGCTCTTACCCTGATACTCTTATTGTTAGCGTGTTATTGCTGTCGTCTAAAGATTTGATTTTAGAGACAGAGTATTACTGTATTACTATTAACTCTTCATTTATTTCATGGAATAAAAAATAGAAGATGTCAAAATTACCAGCAGTTGCGTCATTGACAGATTTTGAACGAACCCTCGTTGATAGGTGTAATTGTAGATGATCCTGGTATTTTCCACAGTATTTGGGGACAACGACGTTTTTACTGGACTTCCGTTGCATTTCGCCTAGAGCGAAAGCTTAACGCATTTGCCATGAACAAATTCTTAACAGTCGGTACATCTCACTTTGAAATCCCTAAAACTTACTCTTGAAATACAGATATTGCGCTTCATGGTTTTAGTAGTTTTAAATGTCTGAGAAAAATATGAAAATCTTGTGAAAACTAAGGAGCGAAAAGAAAGCACATCCCATCCATAGGATATTTTCAACAACATTATAGTGCCGAATTATTATATGGAAAAAAGAAAGCTCTACCAGGCTGAGGTAAAAATGCCACGGTGGGTTATCTTCTTTCACGATAAAAAACTGAAAAAATATTAGGTCTGTTTAAAGGAAAAGTTCTGTGTGCATTCTTATTTTGCAGTCTTTCGAAAATAAGTGCCAGAGACTGTATTGCATCACGTGGACCCGCTTGAGATGACCAACCCATGTCGATTGCGGCTAAATGAAGGAAGGTTACATAGCCGGGATAGCGTACACAAGCAAAGGGGAATAATTACACTATAGGTGTGCACAAATGGAGGAACGCGAAATAATGTCAACTGCAATTATTTACATCTTAAGGCGCCAGTTGTACGAGGAAGAATAAGAAATACAGACCTATGCTGAAATTATTTAAACAAAAAATTATCATGAATTGAAATGCGACTTTACCATTTTCAAGATTTGATCCTCTTTTACATATTCAGCTGATTGGATACAGTACAACAAATTGGGTGGCGCTTAAGTCCATAAAGTGTCAAAGGGCTTAAACTCGTCAGCAGTTTTTGATGGAATTGGAGAGGACCAAAAGTTTACAATCTATTCCAAACCATAAAATTTGTGAAACTTTTCATAGGCTCCTAGGACTCATGTTCTCAACTCGAAAGAGATGATGTAAAAAGAATCGAATCAATCCTGAAATCATACCCGAAGCCGTCGGTTGATTCGGCGCATTTTGGCACTTCTGCCCCTACTGAGCGGCAAAGAGATTGAATGCCTAATAGGGCGACGTGATATGTAAGTTTTACTCAATTCACCAGCTTGCCAGACAATCATTGCTTAACTTTGAAAGCCCTGAGTAATTTAATCGTCTACCTCTTGTAACCGTTGCATTATACTGCACATCAGTGTGCTGTGTGTGTCATTGATACTTCAATTGACGTCATGTGTTGAGAGTTCTTAAAAATGGAATCCTCCAAGTAAACCAATTGAACACCACCCCTCCTCAACCACTGTCATAAAAGTCAAGTCGTATTGCATTCTCGAGTTTGACGGATGACCCCACACAATCTCCCAGCTGTTGATCCCCGAGGAAATAAAAAAAATAGTTTCCCACAACTCAGCCCCATTCGCAGATTACAAGATATTTCCTCAGTCCGCATCAGCCACACATCTTCGTCGTTCTCACACATAAAACTGTACGAGTGAATTTAATAATCCAAACGACCCTCTCATGGGTGTCACCTAGGATTAAAAATTACACCCGCACATGGGGCGCACCACTTTCCCCCCAGTGGTCCTTGCTGCAGGGCCCATCAAGACGAAATGTCACCTTCCAAAAATAGCCCCCACTCGACCGAAAAAATGAATGCATCCAAACTAATTTCGATTGATAATTGAGAACGTAACCATCGACGCACAAACAACAGCCTGTCCCCGTCCCAGGTGTCAACTGTCAACTCGAGTGTCGCGCATGACAAAGTGCCTACAGAGCTTCATCTGGAACTGATTACGCGGCTAACTCCCTTCCTGTCTGACAATTGGATTTCACAACTCGTCGGATCGATGGATAACAATAATTGCATAGAATTTTTGGCGCCAACATCGATCGCCGCACACGTGCTAAGGCGGCAGGCACATGCCAAATACCTGAACACATCTGCACATCTGCTCCCACAATCTGATTATTCGGTGTTTATCATATCAATGGCGAGGCGGAATTCAAGTGATTTACCTTCCTCCACCGGAAGATGAACAAGAAAGCAAACTCGAAGATAAACCCACTCCACGCTCGGTTTTCAGGCCTTTTATCAGCTCGACAGCCCTCCGAAGGTGTCCAAACAATTGGTGACGATTATTCACGTTCGGGTATCATCACTGCGGCGCGTACACCTTTCCTGTGGAAATCACTTCCCCTGCTCTGTCTGCCGCTCTGGCCGAACACCTGGAGATTTCTTTCAAGACCGCCCCTCAGTGGATGTGGTTTCCCCTTGGTGATTTTCATAAGGTACCTCAGCTATCGGGCATGGGTTGCTATGTGTACACAGAGCACCAGTGCAGCAATTATTGCTTCTTATGAGCCTGAGACGTCCATCCCTTCCCCTTTCCGTATCGAGGGAGAGCCAACAGAACAAGTCTGCCATCCACCTGGGCTGTGAGATACCGGCACGAAGGGTCTCCCTCTTTGGAAATCGAGTGTAAACGGTGAAGAAGTTGTGTAATTACAAGGATTTTCCAAGATCCAAGATCTTGTCGAACGACACTCTGGTGTGGCACGTTCGGGGGAACCCGAACACGGACTTTGGGTGTCTGGCATGATGCAATGTGATCGGTGATTTGGAATTTCAGCTGCTCGCCAGAAATTGAATTTGATCACACTTCGGAGCACAATGGATGGCGGGTGCCAAGTGCGCCGGAATCCGTTTTTCATATTTTCACTCTCTCAAGAAATGTTGCTGCGCTGTTGTAGCCTTCATCTCTGGCTTGCAGCCGCGTGCACAGATGACAGGTTAGTGTTTTTCAAAATATTTTTGTTGGTATTTGTGGCTGGTTGAGGCAGAGAGAAATGTTTTTGAACTTGCATTTGGGTACGGTTGGAATTTAAAGAGAGAGCAATATTCACGTAGGGAATTAAAGTACATTCTCTGCAGGACATTTTTAAAATGTTTCAAGTATTTCACTGAAAAAAACAATAAACAGTGCACAAGGAGGCGAATAATATTATTTGAAAAATTTATAATGAGGAACTGTACAGGTCATTGGTCCTACTGAGCTCGTTACAAACGACTCCTTAACGACTTTAATTTAAGTAATGCTCGGCATTGAAACAAAATTTGTATCTGTTGGCTCTCCCTCTTGCCAATCGATGTTTCTTTGGGTTCAAGTGGCAATTGACTAAAAAAGGCCAATCTCGAAGGACTAAGCCTGCTTTATATAAAAGCATGATTATCAAAATCCTGTTTTTATGCCACGAAAATCTGGACGTTACTAAAAGTGGATGAGGAAGGCTTATAGCTTTTCGACAGAAAAGTTCTGCGTGAAATTTTTAGTTATTTTTGCGTTGAAGGCCTTTAGAAAAGAAGGTACAACGATGAACTTATTGGGCTGTAGAGCGGCATGTGCCTGGTTAAACTTCTTCAAACACAACGCTTAAATGGTTAGGTCCTATAGTTTTTTGCCGACGCCGAACGGCTGAGTTTGAGAAGATTTTTCTTAGACAGCTATTACTCCTTAAGTGATGTGAGCAGCTCGAAAAGTGAAAAATTCGATGTGTTCAGCTGGGAATCGACCTGGGGCCTTTGGCGTGTGAGTGTCGCACTCTGCCCACTACTCCGGCTGGAAAAGTCCTTAAATCCGAGCCATAATGGCGAAGGCAGAGGACGACTAAGATCGATATGGCGCACACAAGTGGAACCTGAACAAATACAAATGGGCAAGCGGAGGCCGCCGTGGCGTAGTGGGTAGAGTACGGCTCCCAAACGCCGAAGGGTCTAGGTTCGATTCCCGGCTAAACACCTCGAATTTTTACGGCACCTCTTTTACCTCTTTTGAGTTGCTGACAACACTCAATGAGAATAACTGTCTAAGAAATGTTCTCAAACATCGCAGTTCGGAGTCGGCAATAAACTGTAAGGTCCCTTCTACTCGTGAGAGAACAGGAGCGCGCACAACACGAGTAGTTGATGAGCAAACTAGTCTCCGGTCTTCCTGTGGACTGTCCTGCCATACAATTATTATTATAAACGGAGGCAACTGGCAAGAGATCGAGCTGTCTTAAGAGGCATGTTGACTGAGGCGCAAGTATACCTTAGACTGTAGCGTTGAAGGTTTAAGAATTTCACTACGGCGGTGCTTTTCGAAATTGGCGATCATATTTATGAATCACAAAATTTTAATTAGTGTCAATGGAAATGCTGATGGAATCAAAGACAATTTAGTGCGACGGCCACAACCAGTCTGGAAGTGACAGTTTTTGTTTTTATAATTGGAGCGTATTAAAGGGGTTTGTTTATACCCTTAAATGACTGGAATAAGGTCACATCACGGGCCGAAGGTATAGAGGAAGGGAAGGAAAGGAGGTACCGATGCACATTAGTTTTAAATGCGTGTGGATTGTAATGGGGGGGAGAGGGAAAGTTAGGCTGGTAACAGCATTACATATTCGTGCGGTGCGGCTGAAGGACAAGTCTCTAAACATAACTATACGTCCGAAGACGGGTTTAAGGGTGAACGGGTGAGCATTCCCAGCGAGGAGGATATTGCGGGTGAATTTTTGAAGGGAAGGAATGCAGCTGGCTAACTCGTTAGAGCATTTTTTGTTGAAATAGCGTTAAACAAGTGATACACAGTCTGATTAGAGGCTTAATTTGAAGGCAACGTGTGGTCAGGGGCATCTGGAAATTCGGTTCCAGCCTGTCCGTCCAGAAGGCAACTTTTGATCGGGTATTGTGGTGGATGTTGGGGTATCATGGCGGCTGCAATTTCAGATCCAAAATCGCGGACCGAGTCGAGTTTTTTCACTGTGCTGCCTGGTCTTGGAATTTTTGACCTTTGACTAGGCAAGATGTCTAGGAAATTCCGGGCCCAGTTTTTCAACTGGGTGCTACGACCTGGAGAGCGGCAGTTGTTTTAGAAAAGCCTCGCTTCATACCAAAGTTTAGTGAGCGTCCCGGAATTCAGAATTCGGTTATTTATTTAGAAGAAAAAAAACAAAAATGAAATAATTCGAAATACCTTGTGTTAAAGAAACACTTTTCAGACTACAAGTCAAAGGCATCAATTTACTACAAATATGAGTTGGAGTGAACGGATTAGGTTATTGACCGGAAGCTCAGCAGTAATTTTAATTGGCTCTCTTTCTCCTACATTACCCAGTTACCAGAAGCTTCTTTTTTTCTATTTCTATTGCATTTATCGAATTCCTCCCCTTTTCTCCCACGTTAAGACTCAAACCATTTTATAAACGATGTAAAAATTAACCCGTGTTAAGACCAGATGTTGATTACGTTTATCCAAATTCCTATTTTGTGACCTCACCTTGTTGTAAGGCATCAACAACATGTTTGTTTTATGAATAGAAGAATAAAGGAATAATAATAAAAATTATATGGCGCGACAGTCCACAGGGGGACCAGGGCCTAGCTTGCTTATCAACTACTCGTGTTGTGGGCGCTGCTGTTCTATCAAGAGTAAAAGGGACCTACAGTTTATTGCCGACTCTAAACGGGGAAGTTTCAAACGCTTTTTCTTAGATAGTAACTGTTCTTTGAGTCTGTAGAAGCTCGAAAGAGGTGGTTTCGTGAAAAATTCGAGGTGTTCAGCTAGAAATAGAACCTGAACGTGTTGTGAAAAATTCGAGGTGTTCAGCTGGAAATAGAACCTGGAACGAAACTTCGCCGTGTGAGCGTCGCACTCTTCCCACTACGGCACGACGGCTACAGCATTAATAGAGCAGAAGTGAGTTAGTTTTATTCTAAATAATTAAATACCGCAGGTATGCACAAGTGAATCTAGTTCCATTTGTGTGAATTCAAAATTTGTAACGTGCTTAAAATTAAAAAACAAATTCATGACAAACTTCCATTTACAAAGATGAATAAACCGTCCTTACCTCTAAGGCTGCCAATCCATCATGTGAGTCCACAATCCCATGCCGTGATCATTTCCGCATTAATTTCACCCACTTTTTAAGTTGTTCTCTTATTTCGTGGTCAAGAGCGATTCTTTATTCACCACAAAAATGTTTTATGTTTTTTTTTTATAATTGACGCGTGCCAAAAATGATGTGATCAATTACATTAAATGGGAAAAATGTTTAAGATTGAATTTCCTGATTTCCAGATTACTATGGTCAAGCTTGTAGAGGTGCAGTCATCGAATGCAGTTTTTGACCACCATTTCCTAAGATTCAGTCAAAATTCCACCTATTTCACATTCAGTATTGGCCCTGAGCCCATCTTTTGTCGAGGACTTGGAAGAACAGACCAATGTCTTCACGTGGCCAAAATCACATGAACGAGGTGGCTACGGGATGGTTTCATTTCACAAAAAGCCCTCTCCACACTAGCTCTTCAGTAAATCGGTTGTTACATATGCATAGTTGTGGCACCATCTTGTTGTAACTAACAAATGGGCTAATTCTATAAATTGCAATTGATGCCACAAAATTGCAATAATGCCACAAAATTGCAATTGATGCCACAAAATTGCAACTTGTAACTTGCGATAGCGACTTTCAATTCATAGTAACGTGGCGTTTAGTATCAACAACTATAAAAACGGTTCAATGGCGCTTCCTGCATAAATTCAGAATAAAGAGTTAAAATGTAATGGTGTCTCATGAATCACGTGCGTGTCTCCACTTGACCAATTAAGCGTAGTTTGTCCATCAGTTAGAAAAGTTCTCATCGCTGAAAATCTGCATCAATTTCAACCGGTTTATTTACGAATTGGTGATGTTTTAGTTCTTGCGTCAACTCGATCTTGTCAGGATCTCGGCACGATAGCGACAAATAAATATATAAAATAATGTAATTTGGAAACAAATTTACATATAGCTGAAAAAGTCTGCGATTCACTCTTGACATGAATGTTATTTCTCTCCAAACTCTACCGCAGTACCCAGCCTTTTGTAGGATTTTTCTAACAGCATCGGCAGTGATGGTTTTGTCGAATTTCAGCCATTATGTTTTTCGATAATTGCGATGCTGTAAGCCGAGGATTTATGGACAGCACCTGCTTAATTACATCTCGTGTCTCTCGAGATGTAAGCTTTGGTGGTCGACCACAACGAGGCTTTGATGTGTAAATACCTGTTGATTTATAGTTATTTGCCACCATTTGAGTTGAGGAATACTGCCAAGCAATATCCTTAGCTATTTTTCTCAAAATGTTTCCCTCTTTCCAAAATTTGATTATAATTTTTCGCTCGTCAACGCTTATTTATTTCTTTCCTATTTCCCATTTTCAAAAGAATTATCAAAATCACACGAAATTATTTACAAACTTTTCAAAACACTCTGACCAAACACAGTAACGGCTCAAAAGTGATGTAAAATTTCTTAAATGTGCCTTCAATTGAAATAAACATAACGGTAATCGGCAGCTTTCTGGAGTGAATGCAAACTTTTTCTGCTTTTCTTTTCTGTTGGTGTTTTAGCATAAAAGTGCCGTTATTTGGACACATATTTATAATAATGGAACAACATTTTTGTTATGAGTTCTTCTCGTTGTTGTTCCTGATTGTGCGTAATTGTAGTTCCAAAACATTTAATAATTTGTTTGTATTAACCCAGCAAACTATTGTTTGAGTAGGTGAACGCAGACTTTTTCTGCTATGTGTATGTGGCAGGCAAATGATAGCGTTGAAAAATTAGTCTCTACGCTCTCGAAATTGCGGTGACTGCAATCTAAGTTTTGTTATAAATTTAAAAAACTTAAAAACGCTGTTTACCAGGTCAAGATACAAATGCCTCGATAGGGTACATTTGTTGTGAATGAGCTCTTATTTGTTTTTGTTTGTTTGCATTGACATCTGCGAAAAATATTTGGTATACATCAAGTCATTGAACAGATAATATCATATTTTTTCATCGTCTTAAAAACATCGAATTTTGTACCAGAAAGTGGTGATTTGTGGAAAGCAATAATTTTTTGTTTTCATTTGAAGAAAAGTGCTGCAGAGTCGCATCGAATGCTTGTCGAGGCATATGGTGATCATGCTCTATCAGAAGCAACATGCAAAGGATGGTTTCAACGGTTCAGAAATAATGATTTTGATGTGAGAAATGAAGAACGTGGAAGACCACCAAAAAAGTGTGAAGACGCCGAATTGCAAACGATATTGGATGGAGATGACAATTTGAGCCAAAAGCAAATAGCACCAAGGTTAAATGTTGCACAACAAACAATTTCTGGTTGTTTAAAAGCTATGGGCAAGATCCAAAAGTTTGGAAAATGAGTGCCACATGAATTGAATGAAAGACAGATGGAAAACCGAAAAAGCACTTGTGAAATTTTACTTCAAGGACACGAAAGAAAATCGGTGTTGCATCGGATTGTTACTGGCGATGAAAAATGAATTTATTGTGAGAATCCTAAACGGAAAAAAATCATGAGTTAATCTGGGACAACCATCAACATCGACTGCAAAACCAGATCGATTCGGCAAGAAGACAATGCTGTGTGTTTGGTGGGACCAGAAAGGTGTGCTGTACCACAAGCTCCTAAAACCTGGTGAAACCGTTAATAGTGATCGCTACCGACCACAAATGTTCAATTTGAACCATGCATTGATCGAGAAACGACCAGAATGGGCCGGAAAACACGGCAAGATAATTTTGCTCCATGACAATGCACCTGCACACAAAGCAAAACCGGTTCAGGATATAATCAAAGCACTTGGCTGGGAGCAGCTAACCCACTCGCCGTATTCACCAGACTTGGCTCCTTCCTACAACCATTTGTTTTCATCGATGGGACATGCATTTGCTGAGCAGCACTTTGATTCCTACGAGGAGGTCGAAAATTGGGTGTCTGATTGGTTTGCTTTAAAAGACGAACAAGTTTATTGGCGTGGTATTCACAAATTGCCAGAAAGGTGGTGCAGAAAAAAATGGCCAATGCTTTAAATAAAATGTTTTTACTTTCCCATTAATAATTAGTGTTTTATTTTCAATACCGGTATACCTGGTAAGTGCGTGCTATTCATCGATGATTTACCAATGGCGTCGCCTTCCGTTTCTACCGACAGAGAGTTTGGCTGTTATTGTTGAAAGTCCAACACTTTAGGATATCTTTGTTTTGAAGCGGAAGGTGAAAAAGATTAGGATGTTTAGATTTTTGCCACGTACCGACTACGTACGTTAGCCCACGAAATTCGATTATCGATTTTATTTTTATTATTTTGAATGATTGTAAATTTGTTTACAGTTTTAGCTATATTGCAAATTTATTTTGTTTGCAAGATGCATTACAAGTTAGACGTGTTTCGCGTGGTCGGCTATTTCTTGCGGTCGAAAGAAATGAATCAACGAATTTGTATTCTTTTCTGTGTGTGTTAGAATATTGGAGTTTAGCGCTCAAAAACACTTGAAATGTGGTATGCTGTGAGTGTACTCTGAATGAATTATTTACAAATGATACAAGCTTTCAAAGAAGGTCGAGAAGCACACTTGCCCTGCGTGCTCCAGCCCTTCAACAACCGAAAAATACGTTGAGAAAGTTAAGAAAATTCTTATGGAGAATCGTGCAATCGCTATTAGAGAAGTTGCCGAAGATGACCCTATATCGGTTGGCACTTGCCATGTAATTTTTTCAGAAATTTAGGAAATGAAGCGTGTAAGATCGATTTTTTAACAAAAAAAAATGTCCCATGAGCATTGCTCAGGAATTGTTGAATGTCGTCAACGGCAATCGTGTCGTTATTTTTAATTTCCCTCTATTTGCTGAAAAAACACCCCAAAACTTGCCCCACTCGGAGTCAATATTTAACAGCTAGTTTCAACAGTGGAGCAATCATAAGAATGGACAGCATACAACAGGAGTGGTTGAATAAGATTAGTCTCCATTCCTTCTTTAAACCAACTTCTACCGAGTATCCAGTTTTTGCAATGTATTACCCTATCGAATGTACATCTCTGTCGATGCAGCATTCGACATTCCTGCTTCTTTAACATTCATCTTCCCCCAATCAAACATTGCTTTGAGACACACATTAGAATGGAATTACAATGCTCGTTGAATTCGTCTGGCTCTTACTTTGTTTCTATTTGGCGGAACGATGTTCCTACCGGAACTCTCCCGCAACACAAGCCAGTGTTACGCATGTCTCCACCCGGACATTCACTGGTTCGACACACATCTCCGTAAGCAGCTGTGCAGGTGAAGGGCTGCACTCTTTGCCAGCTCACAACAAACACAGCAGGATATCATATTGCACACACCGGGCACACATCATCGGTCCGTCGCCACGCCTGGGCAGCAGGCTCTTTCTGGTCAATCACTCCTTTTTCTTTCTGGATATTCTGCAGTTGTGCATTCCTTATCTGAGCGTTTGCTACTGATACCAGAGAACGGTGATGTTTACCCTTCAGAACCATGTAGGAGTCAACGGTCAGTAAGCAGCTGTCGTGTGGCATACGTCTCCAGTGTCACCCTTCGGAAACGCCACTCTGCTGGTCTGTTGGTTATGATTTATCTGCTCCTCAAGAAAACCCAAATACGGGAAGACTCCTTTTTAAAGGAGTCGTCAATGCCTCGCTGTGCCGGCAAGTCAAACAGAGACAGTAAAAATCCGACAAGTTCACCGTTTGTCACCCTTGCACGCACAGGATGGCTTCTTGCAAAGCCTATCGATAAGCAAACGCACGCACGCACGCATTGCGCGTGGAGAAGCAGGCGGAAGGAATGCATCTGACGACGCGCACACACACTGCACATAGCATGCGTGCACTGATATTTGGTGTGGGTCACGTGTCCTGCATTAGATAAATGTTCCGTAATAATGAGGGTGGACACGGAGGAAGTGTAAATAGGCTGGGCCCACCCTTAGACGCGACTGGAACCTTTTAATTCAAGTTAAAAGGGTGCATTTAGCAAGTGGTTGACTGATGTTCCGCTTGGTGACCTGATGCGTGCGAGCGTTCCGAACTGCACCCATTCCGTGCGGCCGTCCGCCTCGCAGTCGCGCCGATGACGGTATTGCTGGTGGTGAATCACTTCATCCCTTTGACGGCGTAATTCGTTTTGTCGCCCTCTAATTTGATTCTCTCTGTTCGCAGTCCTTGTTGAGGCTTATTGTGTGTGAATTCGCTTTCAGTTGTTATCAATTGAGCGACGCACGTTCGTAATGGAATATGCTGTGTGTCACTTGCAGTTATTCTTTTTGATGTGACAGTTGTGGGAACACGGAGGACATTCAATTTTTGAGGCCGCAGATGCAAAAGGGATAATGCCAACCGTGAAGTGGTGGCGGTGTGGGAAAGTGCTCGAGTTTACGAGCAAAATTAGAGCCGAATTAGAGCGACGGCACATCCCAATCGGTGCTGCTGGTAGCATGAGAGGTGGTTTCTATTTGATGATGCTAATTGATGCAGTAAAATTGGATGGACTTAATTGAGTGAAAGGTCGGAGGCAGGGCAGGGTGGCGAAGGGTGTGTTGTTGAGAATTAAATAAACAATTCTCTCAGATAATATAACAATTACTTAAAACAGTAGTTTTGTTCTGTAATAAGTACACTTTTGATGTGGCTTTTCAATGCAAAAAAAATAAAAGGCTATATATGCCTATGGGACGAACATTGTTTCTTATATTTGTGGTTGATTTTTTTCAGCAGATACTCTTCAAGTCTTCGCACGTGACTTTTAGGCGACTGTTAATTTGCTAGTTTCTTCACTCTAGAGGCCTCATTGAATCCGAACCGAACTAACACAACTTAAATTTTAGTCATCTGACACGCTGTTCTTCAACAATTTGAATTTTGTAGTCAGAACCCAAATCTTTTGCAGTGTATTCTACAGCATTCCACTACTACTATTTCCCCTACAGTTGAAGTTTTTATTTAAACTTTTGATGACTTACTCAGCAAAGGAACCTTCTAGCTGCTCATTATAGATAAAATCAAAATGGGCCTGGAGTAGCTATTTTTGTTCTTTTGCATTTAAGACTAAAGTTGCGGAAAGTAGCAAGCAAACAAAAGCTTACCAAGTATAAGCCTTTAAAATGATAATAATAATTTTTGGCCCTACAGTCCAAAGGGGGACCAGGGCCTAGCTTGCTCATCAACTGCTGCTGCTGTTGTGCGCGCTACTGTTCTCTCACGAGTAGAAGGGACCTACAGTTTTTTGCCGATTCCGAACTTAGACATTTGAGAAGCTTGACAACACTCAAAGAGTAATAACTGTCCAAGAATTATTACTCTTTGAGTGTTGTCAACAGCTCGAAAGAGGTGGAGCCGTGAAAAATTCGAAAAATTGGTGTTGAGCTGGGAATCGAACCTACACCATTCGGCATGTGAGCGTCGCACTACCCACTACGCCACGGAGGCCACTTAAAAATGATACTGTAGCGACCAAAATCAGCTACATTCGTTTCGTATTTTCAAGTTGGTTATTGAAGAATTTAAGGCGTGCCAAACTCAGCTTATATTGGCTTGGCAAATTGGTAAATGGGTCTGACGGTAAAGGAGGGAAAAACATGCTGTCATCAAGAAAGGGCACACAGCATCGACGTCTCGGACAGAGCGTCACACTGGGCAGCAGAAACTTCGAGATAGTCAAGGACTTCGTTTACCTCGGCTCCGCGGTAAACAGGGACAACAACATCAGTACTGAAATCAAACGGAGAATGACTCTTGCCAATCGCTGTTTCTTTGGGCTCAAGATGCAATTGAGTAATACAGCCCTCTTTCGAAGCTCGGTTTATACGAATATAACAGCTTGATTATCCCAGTTCTACTTAATGGCACACTGAAACCTAAACGTAACCAAAGGCGGATGAGGAAGTTCTTAGTCTTTTCGAGAGAAAAGTTCTGTTTGCGTTGATAACATTTGAAGGAGAAGATATAAAGGCCAACTCTATGGGCTGTACAGAGACATGCGCCTGATACAACGCCTAAGATGGCTATGCCATGAAGGGCGTATGGACATCACTGTTCCGGCCCGAAAAGTCTTCGATTCTGAGCCATTGGGAGAACGCAACAGAGTACGGCTTAGGGTAAGGTGGTAGAAGTAGAGAAGCGCCTCAACCAACTTGGAGTGCGCAACTGGGGGCAGCTAGTGAAGGCTCGTGCTGGCTGGAGAGGCATATTGGTTGAGGCCCAGGTCCACCCCGGACAGAGCTCCATAAGAAGAAGAAGAAGAAGAAGAAGAAGAAGAAGAAGAAGAAGAAGAAGAAGAAGAAGAAGAAGAAGAAGAAGAAGAAGAAGAAGAAGAAGAAGAAGAAGAAGAAGAAGAATAAGAATAAGAAGAAGAAGAAGAAGAAGAAGAAGAAGAAGTAGAAGAAGAAGAAGAAGAAGAAGCAGAAGAAGAAGAAGAAGAAGAAGAAGAAGAAGAGAAGAAGAAGAAGAAAAAGAAGAAGAAGAAGAAGAAGAAGAAGCAGAAGAAGAAGAAGAAGAAGAAGAAGAAGAAGAAGAGAAGAAGAAGAAGAAAAAGAAGAAGAAGAAGAAGAAGAAGAAGAAGAAGAAGAAGAAGAAGAGGAAGAAGAAAAAGTTAGTAATTGTGGAGTTTACGCATAGATGGCTTAAGTTAAATTTTAAGGTTTACTGATGTAATGGAAATTTTGTTATTTGATATTGGTACTTCAACATTCAATCAGTAGAAAAAATTCCTTTGATCGGTTGTTTTTTTGGCGTCTGTTGAAAAATGGAAATTCAAAATGAACGTATTCGTCATATACTGCTTTTTTATTTCCGAAAAGGAAAAACGCATCGCAAGCTCACAAAAAAAGTTGTGTGCTGTTTGTGGTGACGAAGCTTTAACACAACGCACTAAAATCTTTGTTAAATTTGTCTTTGTCAAATTTGTTAAATTTGTTAAAGAAACGTCATGAAAATGATACATTTTCAAAACAATTGATAACTGGTGATGAAAAATGGGTTGCTTACAACAACAACAACGTAGAACAAGCCCTGTGATCCAGCTCAAGCAACATCAAAAACTGATATTTAGCAAAAGAAAGGTATGTTATAAGTTTGGTGGGAGTACAAAGGAATTGTCTACTTTGAACTTTTACCACCAAACCGAACGATCAATTCAGGCTTCTACATTAAACAAGTAATGACGTCTATATTGAACAAGCAACGAGAATTTCGGCGTTAGTGAACTTCATGTTTACATGTCTATAACTGATGAACGCAATATTCAAACTAATCATGCATACCGTAGTTTTGTAGACTATGTCAAGACCTTTCAATTGATGTATAGTATTGCCAGATACGGGCTCTGTAGCGCTCTGTACATAGCCGGAAAATTCAAAAGACAAAAAGGCGGAAGGGAAGATATTTGACAGCATGTTCCCAAGCTTTGCGTGGAAGCCTATTGAGTGCAATTGTCCTTCACATTTAGTAAAACCGTCCAACCCTGATGAAAAAACCCAAAATGAACGATCTTAAACTTGGTCCACAACTAATAAAGCTTTTCCTGATTAAGTTCAAATAGACACGTCCACTGAGCACTGCATTCTCGTTCGAATCAGAATGGTTTTCAAAAGTTCAAGGGTAGAAACAATGATGAGCAAGATTGATTTTCGGTATCAGAGGCAAAGATTTGTGAGGATTCTTAAAGGGGACTGCACGTGATTCTGACGGAGGTCATTAATCAAGTGATTCGAATAGACTATGTGGGGATCATTAATCATTATTTTAAAGTTCATAATTGGTGAAAGATGCGAAAGTGTTTTCTGCACAATGAGAGTTGCGTTTGTTGGTTCCGATTAGCAAAAGCAAATACAATTGACATCTTTCCGTAAACGATGTCCAAAGCACTGAATCTCGCCCAACCATCGTGCTTTCAAAAAAGCAAAGATATGTGAAAGACAATCACTTTCTGTGGTTACCCACATTTAATATATTTATTTCTTTGTTTAAATAACTTTGTGACTAGGGTGGAGGTTTGAAACTGTCTCTCCGCTGGCCGAAATTGAAGTCAAATGAAGCAGTATTTGCCGCCACAGGGGCTAACTTTGCTAATTAATCAGAAATCGTATCTTTTAAACGGTTCAAAGAAGTTGGTGGCTCTTAAGTTACAGGAAACTTTAATAATAATTATTATTGGCGCGACATTCCACAGGGGGGCCAGAGTCTCTGCTGTGTGCGCTACTGTTTTCTCACGAGTAAAGTGGGCCTACAGTTTTTTGCGGACTCCGAACGGCGAAGTTTGAGAACCTTATTTTAGATAACTATCATTCCTTGGGTGTTGACAGCAGCTCGAAAGAGCTGGTGACGTGAAAAATTCGAAGTGTTTATCTGGGAATCGAACCTAGACCCTTAGGCGTGTGAGCGTCGCACTCTACCCACTACGCCACCGCGGCCACTAAAGGAAACTATACTGAGATACAAATCGTCAATTTTCGAAAAGTTTTCCATTTTTGCGAAGGCTGTGCATAAAGTTTACACTTTCTTACCTCCTGACAGTTGCTTCTTCTATCAGTTACTCAAAATTCTGGAACAGCTCCATTATAACTCTTCTTGTGTATATTGCTTCAAGAATCCACATCAAGTCACTTTAAGGAACACCCCAATACAGTCGCACTCACATATCGTGCGAATGACATTGTGTAAGACGACTGCCACCTTACCACCTCAAATTCTGGTTGCCACACATCGACAGGCACAGCATCAGCAGTCCAGCAGTTGAGTACAAGTCATAAAACAAAACGGCAAAAACCTTGTGCGCTATCAGCGTTGCGATCAAGGCGAATGCACACTCCGACGACGGCCTGTTGAAACATGAATTCCCAGAGGTTGACCATGAATAACAAACGATTGACATTAATTGCCGTCCATTCCGGTCTAATGTAAGGCATCACAGCGAAATAATTCTAATTCCCGTTCCGCAGCCAATCTCAGCGATCCCATCCACCCCCATGCCGCGGTCGACGCCGGGCAACAGGTCCCCCAACAAATAATTCTCAGGTATGCACCACACCACTCGAACGCCACCGCAGCCATAAACCATAAATTTATTTCGCTTGCACAACGGTATAACGAGATTTTCCACAAAAAACAAATTAAAATCGTAAAAAGGGTACCTGAGAGGGAACAGCCGCACTGCGCTCCGACAGAACTAGGAAACGAGATCCAATCGTTAAGTGGAACGCGAAACGCGAAACGATAAGACCTCAGGTGAAACGAAATTAAATATTCGTGATTGGATGATCATCGGTTGATAACAGCGGTGCCGCACCACGCGCACACGTACACACGTCGGGCGCCCATCACTGCATGCAAAGCAGTTGAAGAAGAAGACGACCATGGCGACGACAACGACGATGATGAAGATGAGGATGAGGGCGATGACGGTGGAGCTAGTGCTGGTGGTCAAGTTCATGAGATCTGATCCAAATCAGGTGTAATAATTCTTTCGAACCGCCACACATGCACGCCGCACAGCGGCCGTCCACTCATCCCCGTCACCGGACCGTAAATTGAGCCAACTTCACCCATAGAACACCACACATTCACGATTTTGATTGATCGTGCATTGTAAACTATAAATCCCTCGTGATACATTGGGGCTATCAGGAGAGCTGCGAGACCCGGCAACGGCCAAATTAGGTGGGCAAATGAACCGCGGCTGTCCATGGGAGAATGTTCGTCGCAGAGAGATGGATTTGTGTAACCTGCAGTTCATGGCGGCCACAGCGCGAGAGGGCACTCGCTCACTCCGGCTAATCTGAGTGATAGGTAAATCAATTGCCCACCACCGCCTCCGCTGACCACTGGAGGAGCCACGACGAGCATGGTTCTGCTATGAGGTAATTGAATTTGGAACGACGACGACGACGATGACGACGACCATGCTGATGATGATCACACTTCTGGCGGATTCGGTACGAGCGCAGCGCTGCAGAGCAGCATACCGATCTGACCCACGACCTGCCGGAGAGCTTTGCCAAATCAATAAGTTTACAGCCGGTGGCTGTTATGGTTTTCCACGGAGAATGTCCGGACCATGGCTGTAATTGATTTGATTGGAAGTTTGGTGCGCGTCTAGAAGTCGACAGAGTTATGAGAAAAACTGGTGGCTTCGCCACGACTTATGGCTCCAATGAAGGTTTTTGATTCGAGCCAAAACGGGTGACAGTTGCCTTTTAACGACGTCTGTGGGTGGTTTATGTGGCAATAATGTGGATCTGTCTGTCGCTGGGCGGATGTTTTTGGAAGAAGAAAGTTCGTTTTGACGCTGTGATGGGTTGCATGACATCACGTTGAACTGAAGTCAGACTGAGTGAGTGCCTTATGTGGACAGGCAGCAAGTACAGTAATTCTGGAATAAGACTGAAGTGCCTCAGACGTGTCTCAACACCTGCATCCTGTTAAGGCGACAAAGTGCTCCTTCACTTTCGTTCGCCATTTGGTGCTTGCTCAGATTTAGTTCTGCTGCGATTCCATTACGCATGGCGTCTGAGCGAATGAAGCCCAATCCCAGACACAATCAGCACAAAGAGGCGACACAACCTTGCAACGAAACAGCATCTCCTTAAGACAGTATTTCATTCGGGATCATCCCGGAATAGCTCCTTCCTTGAGCTTGTCATCCAACTCCAATCCAAACACAGCACCAAAGCGCACTCCCCGGCGTGCACTATGATCACCACTTAATTTCGAGCGAATGGAAAACAATTAACTGCACCCCATCAATGTCACCAGGCGGTGATTGACGAGCCAACTCCGAAACACATGTCCGCACAAGACAATCGAACGCATTCGCGACGCTCGCGCAGCCGCCGCCATTGTCAAAGACAACTCACATGGCACCCACTCTGCCCTGCATTCGATGTGTCCGGTTCGAAATCTTTGCCATAACTCATTTTCCGATCGCCATAAAAATTCCCTACGTGCACACCATTCAACTGGCAGCACAGCGAGCAGTGCCTCGCTAATCCGACAGTAAAATTTCAAAACATTAAAATGCCATCCGTCCAGATGAGACGTTTCACAAGGCTTCACAATCCGTGCGCCTCGCTGTCACGGGTGTTGAATTCGGCTTCTCAGCACTGCTGCACGCCGCACTGAAGTTGGGCGGCGCGCGGTGCTGCCAGCGTCACTCTGGGTGAGGTTCAGAGGAATTGGGCACTGTTTCCGAAAAAAATGAAAGAACCAAGTAACGACCCAAGTTAATCATCTTTGACGTGAGGTTTATTACCAGACTTGGCCTCCCGGTTCCGCCTGACTCCCGCCGGATTGGAGCGTTTGTTTATTTTCCGTCCCCATCGCCCGATGATGAGTAATTGGATTAGCGCTTAGAGATCAGCGGCGATTATAATTTATAGCCGAGAATTAAGGTCTTCATCTGGCGCGCTACGAGCTTTGCTTGATTCTCGAAATGAGACATAACCGAGCCGGGGGATGATGGCTGCAGATAGTGCATATCGGAACAGCCATCTGAATGTGATGGATTCGGTTTGTTTAACTCTGTACCTGGGAATTAATCCGCGGAGCTCTGGCTCTAATGAAGATGGAAGCGACCCACCGATGGGGGGACACCGATGGGGGTTCATTGGGCAACGAATAATTACAGACTGGCCGGTCGGGGAATGCAAGTGGATGCCGACTTGGGTCGCACAGTTTTCGGTTATGACTGAGAGATGGCCCGATGGGTACGGATCGATTGTGGAACAGTTTGGTTGGCATTGCTTACGAAATGGTTAATCATTTTTTTGTTTCGGTTTTCTTATGGTCGCCGGCTGCTATGACGGACGAAGGTTAGGCGATGGGATTCCAGTTCCGTGGGAACTGGGTGAGGAGCCCTGCAAGGAATTCGGACTAATTTATGTGCAGTCGTCGGATCAGCAAAGCGGAATGATTCAAGACAGTCTTGCCTCAGAAGCTGAACTCTGAGTTGTATTTGTCGATTGGGTTGGTTGAAGGGTTGTGTTCTTGGATCATGTGACAGATTGATGTGGTTGGAGGGAGTTAAAGTGTGGTTTCACAGAAATAAATTTCCAGTCATCGTGGGCTTATTTTCTTCAATAATTGAAATCTACGCCGCCGTGGCGTAGTGGGTAGAGTGCGACGCTCACACGCCTAAGTGTCTAGGTTCGATTCCCAGCTCAACAACAATTTTTCGAATATTTCACGGCACCACCTCTTTTGAGCTGCTGACAACACTCAAAGAGTAATAACTGTCCAAGAAAGCTTCTCAAATTTCGCCGTTCGGAGTCGGCAAAAAACTGTAGGTCCCTTTTACTCGTGACAGAACAGTAGCGCGCACAACACGAGTAGTTGATGAGCAAGCTAGGCCCTGATCCCCCTCTGGACTGTCGCGCCAACAATTATTTTTAATTAAAATCAGAAGGTTTTACCAGAAAATAATTCGGTTACACAGAGAATATGATCTTCGGCAATAAGTCCGCCTGGATGAGTATGAATTGGTGGACATTTTGGTGAACACAAGGGGCTTAACCAAACTAACACTCTCAATGAGTCCTAACCAACAAAAACACATTTCTCAGACAAATTTCGACTTTTTTCATCAACATAGTTTCCTTCAAGGGTGATACAATCAGTCCAACGCCGCTCTAATAAATGTTGTCCCAACAAGAACGCAAGATTTCAATTTGGCGCCATTCGAATTGTCATTGTTTGATATTTGAACAATTATTATTATTTGTTAGTAGAAGGTATTATGCGCTACAAGAATGAACAACGCATTCTCATCGTGAAATTGTTTTACCAAAATGGTGAAAGTTTTGCGGCTACAGTTCGCAAATTGCGATCAATTCGGGGTTACAATAATGCTCCAAAAGAGTCAACTGTAAAGCAATTAATGGAAAAATTGCTGAAACTGGGTCTGTAACTGATGTAAAGACAACAGCGCGCCTTTGACCAGGTCGATTGACTGAAAATATCGCAACAGTACGTGATGATGTCGCTCAAACTCCATGCACCTCAATTCGACACCGAGCTCAGCAAATTAGTGTTTCCAAATCCACTATGCAGCGAATTTTGACGAAAGACTTGCATTTTCATGCATACAAAGTGCAATTGACTCAGGAACTGAATCATGTTGACCATGCACAGCGAAATGAGTTCGTTAATCGGGTATTGGAGAGACAACATGAAAATGGTGATTTTGCCGATAAAATCATCTTTAGTGACGAGGCCCATTTCCATCTTGATGACTTCGTCAATAGGCAGAATTGTTGCATTTGGGGCGAGGAAAATCCTCGAGTGATTCAAGAGAAGCAAATGCATCCTCAACGTGTCACAGTGTGGTGTGGATTTTGGGCTGGAGGAATCATTGGACCTTTTTTTATGAAAATGAGTCAGGTCTAGCGCAAACAGTCAATGGTGTTTGGTATCGTAAAAGATAACCAATTTTTTGCCGTTTTGGAGACCAGAATTGGCCGCATAGATTGTGCGATTTAACACCATTGGACTTTTTTCTTTGGGGTTTTTTGAAGTCGATGACTTATGCGAATAAGCCTACGACGACTCAAGCCTAAAAAGGGAAAATTGAGCGCTGCATTAATGAAACACTGCAGCATTTATGCATAACGGTTATTGAAAATTTAATTAAAAGATCGCGTATGCGCAAGCAAAGCCGCGGCGGCCATCTGGCCGATGTGTTATTCCACGCATAACCTCATCCTGTCTACTTTACGATATAATAAAGAATTTCCGAGTTTTTTTTATACCTGCGTTTTATTTAAAATTTAAATCTTGCCTTCTTGTTGGAACACCCTTTAGTTCGATAACTTTTTTATAAAACGATTTATCTTTGGCCTCAAAATAGGCTTCAGTTTCGGCGATCACCTCCTCATTCGAGTCATATTTTTTTCCGGCGAGCACCTCTTTGAGGTCTGGAAAGAGGTAGAACTTGCTGGGGGTCAGATCTGGAGAATACAGTGTGTGCGGAAGCAATTCAAAGCCCAAGCAAGTTTTTTAGCCGTAGTAGCCACGACTTGCGGTTCGGTGCATTGTCTTGGTGGGAGAGAATTTTTTCTCATTCATATGGGATCGAGCTTTCGCAATTTCTTCCTTCAAATGCACCAATAATGCCATGTAGTATTCGTTGTTGATCCTGTTTCCCTTCGCAAGGTAGTGAATGAATAAAATTGTGTGCGCATTCCAAAATACGGATGCCATAACCATGCCAACCGGCATTTGTGTTTCTGGACGCTGTGGGAGTGGATCAACGGCTGCTGCCCATGCCGATGTGACTCTGGATTGAAGTGGTGGGTCCATGTTTCATTCACTGTAACATAGTGATGCAAAACGTCCTGTTTATTCTGGTGAAACAGCTCCAAACAGCTCTCAAAATCGTCGATGAGTTGTTGTTTTTGCTCCATTGCACTTTTTTCGGAAACAGTTTTCTCATGGACCAATGTTCACGTAAAATAGTGTACACACTGCTTTCTGATATCTTTAAGGTATCAGCCAGATATACCGGTATGAAGTGAGCGTCAAGATACAAATATCTCGAAAGGGAACATTTGTTGTGAACGGGTCCTTATTTTTTTGTTTGTTTGCTATGACATTTGTGAAAAATATTTAGTATACATCAAGTCATTGAACAGACAACATCATATTTTGTCATCGTGTTAAAAATGTCGAATTTTGTACCAGAAACTGATGATTTGCGGAAAGCATTAATTTTTTGTTTTCATTTGAAGAAAAGTCTTGCAGAGTCGCATCGAATGCTTGTGGAGGCATATGGTGATCATGCTCTATCAGAAGCAACATGCCAAAGGTAGTTTCAACGGTTCAGAAATAATGATTTTGATGTCAGAAATGAAGAACGTGGAACGTAGAAGACCACCAAAAAAGTGTGAAGACGACGAATTGCAAACGATATTGGATGGAGATGACACTTTGAGTCAAAAGCAAATGGCAGCAATGTTAAATGTTGCACAACAAACAATTTCTAGCTGTTGAAAAGCTATGGGCAAAATCCAAAAGTGTAGAAAATGGGTGCCACATGAATTGAATGAAAGACAGATGTAAAACCGAAGAAACACATGTGAAATTTTGCTTCAAGGACACGAAAGAAAATCGGTGTTGCATCGGATTGTTACTGGCGATGAAAAAGAGATTTATTTTAAGAATCCTTAATGGAAAAAATCACGGGTTAATCTGGGACAACCATCAACATCGACTGCAAAACCAGATTGATTCTGCAAGGAGCCAATGCTGTGTGTTTGGTGGGACCAGAAAGGTGTGCTGTACCACCAGCTCCTAAATCAGTTAATACTGATCGCTACCGACAACAAATGATCAATTTGAACCATGCATTGATCGAGAAACGACCAGAATGGGCCGGAAAACACGGCAAGATAATTTTTTTCCATGACAATGCACCTGCACACAAAGCAAAACCGGTTCAGGATACAATCAAACCACTTGCCTGGGAGTAGCTACCCCATCCACCGTATTCACCAGGCTTGGCTCCCTTCGACTACCATTTGTTTACATCGATGGGACACGCATTGGCTGAGCAGCACTTTGAATCCTACGAAGAGGTCGAAAATTGGGTGTCTGATTGGTTTGTTTTAAAAAACGAACAATTTTATGGGCGTGGTATTCACAAATTGCCAAAAAGGTGATCATAATGTGTAGAAATAATAATAATAATAATTGTTGGCGCTACAGTCCAAAGGGGGACCAGGGCCTAGCTTGCTCATCAACTACTCGTGTTGTGCGCGCTACTGTTCTTTCACGAGTAGAAGGGACCTACAGTTTTTTGCCGACTCCGAACGGCGAGATTTGAGAAGCTTTCTTAGACAGTTATTACTCTTTGAGTGTTGTCAGCAGCTCGAAAGAGGTGGTGCCGTGAAATATTAGAAAAATTGTTGTTGAACTGGGAGTCGAACCTAGACCCTTCGGCGTGTGAACGTCGCACTCTACCCACTACGCCACGGGACCACGGCGACCACGATAATGTGCATCTCCTTCGAGCTGCTGACAACACTCAAAGATTAATAACTATCAAAGAAAAATCATCTCAAATTTTGCCTTTCGGAGTTGGAAAAAAATTGTAGGTCCCTTCTTCTCGTGGAAGAAAAAAAGTTGATAAGCAAGATAGGCGCTGCTCCCCTCGTGGACTGTCGCGCCAACAAATATTATTGTTATTCTTTTTTTTTTTGTGGTTGCCGAGCTGTTTTGAGGAGTATCGAGTTCCATTTCAGAATTGAACTGACAATAATAAGAAAACACTGTGTTTCAATTATTTTATACTCGAACTTCGTCGTCGTCAGGAACACGTTGCTCTAGGTTTCCTGTCCTGGTGGCAGAAGCGTGAATTATCTGAAAAAGTCCGGGTTCTCTATTCCCTCCTTGCCTGCATAAACTACATCCCCGAGCCCTGCTTCCGTAAGCGCTACTCCCATTAAACCTGGGCCCTGCCTCCGTAAGTACTGCGTCGGTAAGTACTGCATCTCTGAGCCATGCGTTCCTACGACCTGCGTTCCTGAGCCTTGTCTCATTGAGTTTCGCTTTCTTTGGTCCTACCTCTCTAGGTTCTGCAACCACTGGCCTGCTTTTCTGTCACTATATCCCTTGATTTTGCTTTGTTGAGAACTGCCTCTACGCTGCCGCCGAGGTGTCTGCTTCCCTGGTCGCTGCCTCCCTTGCCACTGCCTCCCTGGTCGCTTCCTCCCTGGTCGCTGGTTCCTTGGTCGCTGCCTCCCTGGTCCCTGCCTCTCTGGTCGCTGCCTCCCTGGTCGCTGCCTCCCTGGTCGCTGCCTCCCTGGTCGCTGCCTCCCTTGTCGCTGCCTCCCTGGTCGCTGCTTCCCTGGTCGCTGCCTCCCTGGTCCCTGCCTCCCTGGTCGCTGCCTCCCTGGTCGCTGCCTCCCTGGTCGCTGCCTCCCTTGTCGCTGCCTCCCTGGTCGCTGCTTCCCTGGTCGCTGCCTCCCTGGTCGCTGCCTCCCTGGTCGCTGCCTCCCTGGTCGCTGCCTCCCTTGTCGCTGCCTCCCTGGTCGCTGCTTCCCTGGTCGCTGTCTCCCTGGTCCCTGCCTCCCTGATCCCTGCCTACCTGGTCGCTGCCTCCCTGTTCGCTGCCTCCTCGGTCGCTGTCTCCCTGGTCGCTGCCTCTCTGGCCGCTGCCTCCCTGGTCACTGCCTTCTTGGCCGCTGCTTCTACGGACCCTGACTTGACTCCGAGCCTTGACTCCTCGGGCCCTTTATCCTGGGGTTGCTTTCCTAAGCTATTCCTCCCGGGATCGCACCTAACATGGACCTACCTAATTTTGTTGTGCTTTCCTGGCCCTGCAACCTGGGACCTGCCTGACCCTGCCTCCCTGGTCGCTGCCTCCCTGGTCGCTGCCTCCCTGGTCGCTGCCTCCCTGGTCGCTGCCTCCCTGGTCGCTGCCTCCCTGGTCGCTGCCTTCCTGTTCGCTGCCTTCCTGGTCGCTGCCTCCCTGGTCGCTACCTCCCTGGTCGCTGCCTCCCTAGTCGCTGCCTCCCTGGTCACTGCCTCCCTTGTCGCTGCCTTCCTGGTCGCTGCCTCCCTGGGACCTTTGCAACTTTGGCCTTGCCCCCTTGGACCCTGCATCCTGAGGTTTTCCCTCTCTGGGCCTACTTCTCTGTCCCGATCTGCCTCGGCCTTGCTTTTCTGGGCTCTTCTTCCCTAATCCTTACCTCCATTAGCCAAGCCTTTCTAATTCCTTTTTCCTTAGGCTCTCCGTCCATAGACTTTGGTTCCTTAGTTCCTGGCTTCCTAAAAACTAGCTCCCTTGGCCCAGCTCCCTTGGGCTTAGCTCTCTGCGCCTTTGCCACCTAGACGCCTCTGCCAAGTTTCCCTAGTTTCTATTTCTCAAAGCCTTCTTCAATAGATGCTCTTTCCCCAGGCCTAATCTCTAATTTTTGTACACAGTTGTAAATTTCAAAGCACTTTTTTCACAACTTCCTTCCTCTTGGAATCTGAACATCAATTTACACCTTGATTAGCGAAGCTATACAACCACTAAATTTGCCAGGACTGTAAGAAGTCATTTTATTTCGCAGGAAATTTCGCTCTTGACACTGCGAGGCACGCGAACTTGCCACAACCAACCCCTGCCACAAGCACAGTCCCCGAGCGCGTATCCTTGCACCAAGAAAGAGCTCATTGCACCCAAGCCGACGAGTGTGTGAGAGTGCGGCGCATTCCTTTTTTTCTTGTATGTTGCGGAAACGTTTACCCTTCACTAACCAATTCCACTTATCCATTCCGATTGAGATAGAAACCGATTACACTCGACCGATCGTGATCGTTTTTTCCCCAGTTGCACATGGGCGACATCAACTTGTCCCATGCAATTACCATTCCATCGCGGTAGTGGCGGCAACGACGGCGGCGCACCATCGGCACCGGCAACAAGTGGGTCTCCCGGTGAAATTCCGCCCGTTTCTACTGGCACTGCTGCTGTATGGGTAGATGCTGTCGGCCACCACCGGGCTGCCGCTGCTGCTTCTGGTAGAAAGTCAGAGTCCACCCACCGGCAGTCCCCCACCCCCCGTAATAACTTTTATTAGTTTTATTAATATTTGTCCATGTTTCACCGGCTTGTTGTCTAGTTGCCCGAGCTGGAGCGTGTTTCATGGCAAATGCGACATTATTCGTTTTTAATATGGGAAGGCAAATCACACACAAAATTCGGGTCAATGGGCACCGCGCAGCCACTTGGCTCCGCCAACGATATCGTGACAAAATGTATTAAATGCCCGGAGACAAGAAACCGTACCGAATCGCAGTCGGATGCGGAGCAGGCGCGGGGCCGCCTCCGAGCTGGGCTCTAACGCGAATCCTTTTTCTGCAAACAACTCTTAGCCCATGGCGTGGCGAGTGACCTGCTTTAGATACCTAAATCCACACAGCTATACGTGCGCCTCCGCTGTGGATGCAGGGAACAAAATAATTATTAGTTGTATTTGCTTTTGATTACTTCATGCGGAGTGCGATATCGAATTTCCGATGGCGACTAGGAAATTGAAGACAACAGCTGAGATAGACGACAACGACGATGGTGACGGCGACGACGACGCAACGCCAACGACAACACTGCAACAACAGCGTCGACAATGAGTCAGTGTGTGAGTGGTGGCCGTATTAGATGGCGGCAAAGGAGTATCTTTTACCTGCTTCTAAGTGCATTTGTGATCATAATGCGAAATGATGGGGGTCCACCTCTCACTCTGGTGTGCGCTGTCATCACTGGAAATTATGAAGTGGACACATGCAGCATAGCGATGAAATCCATTCGGAAGGATTCAGGCCATGTGCAAATAGAAAATTTTCACCACCGGGGAAGGCTTGCTGACAACAGAGGTTGCTTCCGTGAGTTGGGTTCATTCGGTGCTGCTGATGCTGATAGTGGTGACAGCTGCCAGCCGGGAAGATGGAACGTCCGAGTGCATCGGGAGTGGCCGATGGGCGGGATGCCAGTGGATATGAGTTATTGATGGAGAAATGGTTGCCGTCTAAGATAAGATACCAATTTGCACGATTTGCGTGTGTGTGGCTTTTGAAGTGACTTTTGGGTGCCTTTGAAAGTGGCTTAAGACAAAGTGTCAAGCTACCGGGGCTGGAATCTCCACTCGACTTAACGTAATCTCCAGTTGCTCAGGTTGCGTCCTTGCCGTTGCGTCGACAGTAGTGGAACGTTGTGACTTTTGGGTGTCTTTGAAAGTGGCTTAAGACAAAGTGTCAAGCTACCGGGGCTGGAATCTCCACTCGACTTAACGTAATCTCCAGTTGCTCAGGTTGCGTCTTTGCCGTTGCGTCGACAGTAGTGGAAGGTATGAAACGATACATAAAAAGCTGGAGACCGAAGCCTAACGCAACTACTTCACAACGGACGCGACGCGTTGATCTAAGTGAGCTGGATTGCTAGTCAGTATGGCTCTTTATTTCCTCCTCCTCCCAAGCGAAAGTATGAAGGAATAGAGGTGCCTAGGGATTGGACAAGGCTCCCCTCATGTGATGAAAGGATAGCTTGCTGAACCTCTCTATTGAAATCATCTTGTGGAGTATTTTTAAAAATTATTTCAAATACCTTGCGTAGTGCGTTACCGCACATCGACATGCAATTTAATGCGCTCGGTGGACTTTGGAAACTGATTGATTCTTGTAAAGCTGAGTCAGTCACATACTCATCCTCACATCCCATCACACCTAGCGTCCTATCTTCTCCACAAGTCGGTCTCCCATAACCTCGGAGTAAAGAAAACCAATCCATAAGTGTCTCTCGGAACAATGGCCGTTCAGCTCCAGTCAACACCCATCATAACCCATCGATACCCAACGCGGGATCAACGGCGCATGTGTGTCCCAGAAGAACGCAATTAGACCCCGCTCACCGAGTTCTCATCGAGCACACAGCCTCTGTTGGCGGCCGCAATTAAAATCAGGTTTCGGTAAGTTGGTGGCGCACCCGTCATCCTCGCTGCGTTGGCCTGTGGCTCGGCTTTCATGAATAAAACATTCCCATGGATTTTAATTGAACTTTATTAGATTTATTCTCAGCGCTCGCGTTGTTCCTTTACCTGTTCAGCTTGGCTTGGCGCACCGAGTCGACCTCCTAGGCGGTGGCGCAGCACCTACCCAGTTCAATATGCGTCGTCTTACGCAAATGCCAGTTCATGTGGTGTATCCGTTTACGCACCATTAAATCCTACATTCTTCGGTTGCTCGGTTTCAGCATTGAAATCGATTTCCTTAGACGGAATATCTGTCGCGTCTGCCCGGTGTAAGTCGTCTTCTTCCATTTGCTCAAGTCAAGCGAGACAAGTGCCGCGTTGTTGTAGCCGCCGACGAAGCCGTGGCGTGGCAGGCTTGAGGTGGGTGCACTATCCCCTATGTGCGTGGGGTGGGGACGCTCTCGGATTCGAAACTTAGGGGAGCATGAAATTGTGCACCGATGATGGTTACACTTAAATTACTTAATGGACAATTAAGAAATATCAAGGAGTGGACGGTGATTTGATTTTACCCATCTTTCGCGGAAACTTGAAGGAGTGACACGCTTGATAGCCTTCGCTGTGTCTGCACACGTTTACGTAGCGTGTGTGAAGCGAGCGATTCGAAGCAACTTGCGGTCGGTTTTTCGGTCAGTGGTTTGAGGAGCGAATTTCATTTATCCACATCAACGCACAGGCCCAGACACCGCGACGTTTCCTGCAACACCAGTCTCCGAAAAATTGAACTGAGTATGGACTCTCCCACAACTGTGGTATACTTCAGCACCAGCATCGCCAGTCACATCCATTCGGCTTTCTCTGGTGAACGCTCCATTAAATTACAAATTCCATCACCACCACTACCACCACCACCACCGTCATAGCCGACGGACACTTGTTAACATTCACCATTGGTCAGGTTAATACTCGGCCGATAGCAAAGTCAAAATGCCCAAAGTCACGAGAAAGGACATCCATTAGGCTGCTTCGAATGTCGAATGAGCCAACAGACGGGGGAATCGGGGACCACTTGCAAATGAAGGTCAGATTCCAATGGTCATAATAATCTCCTTTAATGGCTGTCAAACGTCTCGGGAACACTCATAAATTAAGCTGCGTGGATAAATTCCGGTAGCACTACAGCCACAGCAGCTCACCAGCTCAGCAGCTCAGCAGACACCAGCGGCACTTGTTTCTATCGCGCCCCAGTATCCGCCGGCAGCCGCAGCGCGACCAGCAGGAGAAACATAATTTTTCACTGATAAAGCCCTGTACCGTGCACTGCACCGCGCAGTCGTCGTGTGTGCATATGGAAGACGGGTGTGTGTGTGTGTGTCTGCTGCAGTGGCACTGGCAGGCACTCTCTTAAGATGATGATCTCCACATGTCCTCACGAGTGGCTGGGCCACATTAACGGGCAGAAATTTATTAGATTCACCGTGCATGGAGCTGGACAAATGGAATCTCCCTCTTAGCTGCCATAATACCCGGCAGATGGAGGATGATGAATTGCGCCGGTGCCGGTGTTGATTTGAGTGGAATTAGTTATCTTTTCATTGCGGAGGGCCAAGGATCTCGGAATGATTGGGATGCGATTATTCATGCAATGAGGTGCCTCTTCAGAAGTTGTTGTTGAGGATCTTCGCTGAAGAATCGATTTCAGAGAAAGGAATGCTCGATAGTGTGCTGCGAAGAATGGACTGTTAATGCTTCAATAAGGTTGAGAGATGAGTACTTGACGGAGTGCCTCAGGGTAGCTACCTTGGCCGGCCATGATTTCTCATCGCAAATAGGATTGACACAAGATGGCTGGAAGAGCAATATCTTAGCGAAATATCTTGCCTGCTGAGTCGTAGGGAGCACTGGGTCCTTAAATGAAATAACAGAATTTTATACCTGCTCTCTGTTTGTGGAAACGGACGTAAACTGTTTGCCAAGATCCATGCTTCCCGTATGATAGTGGATCCTTAGACGTGGACAACTGCGTGGTGTCCCAAATAGCTGCCCACACAATCCACAATACACATAAAATCCGATTGAAAGTCAAGATCAAGTTCCTATTCGTGAGGAATCAATTTATCAGCCCGCCGAGGTCATATATCAAGACAGCAACCCAACTCACTCACTCTGCACCCGGTGAACACTCCTCAGTCGAAACGTGCCCTCCTTCCGGCATGTTGCCAAAACAGAACCACATCCGCCTGGGAGAAATCGCCAATCAAAGACAAATGAACCAATCCAGTGGAAAATCACTCTTCGACAACGGAGTTGTTAATTTAAACGCGCTTTTAAAAACGAAAATGTTCGCACCGTCAGCCCCATCATTAATATTGCCCCGGCAGCGGGCGCATTTCTTGCGGCTCTATCAGTTGTTCATTAATAATCCTGAATCGAAACCGAAACTGAAATCGAGCCGAGGGGGGAATGCAGGACGTGTAAACCTGTTGACCGAGTCAGCTCACACAGTGACCCGAAAATATTCCATGAAGGGTCAAATTGAGAACAGCGCTACCGACGCCGCGCCGCCAGTCCGGGGCACGTACAGCACATGACATCCAAAACGACTTTCGCAAGAGGTTAATCCGGCGAGCGGACCGAAAGTCGCATAACTCAGGCCAATTCCATTGGCACTTGTCAGTGCGGCTAATTATGTCCATGATTGGGACGCGAATTTGTTTTCGATCCTCGCCGTGTGCTGTTCGCCTCTTTTAACCCGCCGAACGCGGGCGAAAGGCGTTCTTGTCTGTCTGCCGCGGTCAATCAAAATGAAATCGAACAGAATAAATATCTCACACTTTGCGCTCCGTAATGTGGTTCCTCCATCGGGAAATCTGGATACATTGTCAATAAATTGTTTTGCGTGGAATGATAAGCACTGGGCCACCATCGTATCGTGCCGCCGGAATGTGGGTTGGCCACGGGCTTTCGTCGCCACATCCCCATGTCGTCACATCGCCGGGGAAGGCACTTTCGAAAATCGAACGGGGAAATTGAAAAGAAAAAATTGCCTTGATTGCGGCGGTTGCAAGACCACGACATTCCAATACCGTGACGATACTGGGTATCGAGCCGCTGCACTAAACTGGGCTTGTACCGTGATGGAGAGGGCAGAGGGGGAGCAAGCATCTATCATTAAGTCTCGGGTGGACAGGAATTAATTGCAGGTATCTGTATGCATCTGTAATAAATGACATCACTTAGCCGGATCAGTCTGAGAAGCAACCTGTACCCGTGCGGGAGGAACGGACGTCAAACATGGATGCGGCTAATAGATTTGTGGTGTTGTTTTGGGGCCGGGATGAGATGGGAACGCGACAAGGATGAGTTTCTTGTGAGACATCTTGAGCGGCGCTAGCTTAATAGCTTCCGGAATTGAAGTGCGTGTGGGATGAGCTAAGCAGAAAACACATCTGCTGGTAGGTGGGTATTTCGATATCCCCTCGGAGCTGTGTTTGATGGAGTACACGCAGATGAGTGTCACTACAATGGGGATTGTACGTCAAAGTGGGACAGTGTAGGAAATGAAGCGATAACCCCCACCTATGACATGAGAAGAAAAGTAGTTTAGAAAACGAAGTCGCCAAAATGTCCTTCCACATAGTCAGCAAATTAGAGCAAGAAATGGAATTTCTCAAATACAGAAAACGTGGAGGAGCGCAATTTAGCAGCAGTATTAGTCTTCCAACCGAAGGCACATCTGTTTGCTAACTGCCTTTCATGATGTGGATCGTACTGCTGTCGAAGAGTGATTTTTCAGTTGGGTCGATCCATTTGTCTTTGATTGGTGATTTCTCTCAGGCGGATGTGCTGCTGCAGCTTGGCGATGTTCCGGGATGGCGACACACCTCCACTGTGGAATGTCCTCTGTCTGGGTAGCGTAGCGGTTTGTATTCACATGTGGCAGTGGTCGGGTGATAAATTGATTCCTCGTGGAAAGAAACTTGGTCTTCACTTTCAATTGGGTTTTTCTGTGCAATTTTTAATCTTTTGGAGACTTTTGGAGACAGGAATCCACATTGGTGTTTTGAATCGCAGCGAAGGCAGTGTAGGATGTTATTGGAAAGGAATATGAGCAGGAGCAGATAGGAACAAAGGGGCATATGTTAGAGGTTAAAATTGTTGTCTATATTACATACAAATTTTGTTCTTCAATTTTTTTAGTTTTTTGCTACTACTTATATAACTTGCCAAATTTAGGATTCACTTGACATAAGGAAGCAAAGGAGTGCAAAGAAAGCAAGCGTGGTACATGAATGAAGTACTTACCAGGCGTATGCTGCCTCGGCGACAACGGAATACGAAAGAGGCCACTGGATGTTACTGCTTTTTACTTAACCTCACTTAACCATGCCAAAGCATAGACAAAAACTGCAACCCTAGGCACCCTATCATTGCTCCACTTTCACAGATTTCATTGAAGTGTTGTGAGTTCTGAAAAACCTGCATTTGGAAGAAAAGCTGTGAGAACAATTTTCAATCAAAAATTTTCAACACAATCACATTTAATAAAATTTACCATAAGAGTGCTAGATCCGAACTTAAAACGTTGATCGACAGCTGGGCGGCAAGCACGCGACTTCATGTTGTGGCGCTACAGTCTGGTGTGGACCTGGGCGTAACAAGCGTGTGACTGCAGGTTAGAAAAACGACTTCAGGGGTTTACAAAATCACGGGCCACGACCACAAAGTCCACAAAGTCAAGAAGGCAAGTCGGCATTAACGACTCCGCTATACCAATCCCCGGTTTAGGAGGGCCAGGGTCCAAGCAGACTACCGCCCTTAATCGATAAAAAGTGTGACCACACAAAATCCAGAATGCAAATATTTCAGGCAACAACGATCCGGCCAGTGCTCTATCTAGGAGGACTCACGGTCCTTGGGAAAACGTCCTTTTTCGATAAGTACTGCGACCACTTTTTTAAAGAAGAGGTATGGCTGCATAAAAAAGTAATTAAAGCCCAGAAGACAAAGTACTGTCGGCATCAACATCTCGATCACACATAGCCAACCATGCTCTAAGTAGGACGATTCAGTGTCCACCTTAGGAGTGCCCTTTTAATAAGAAGTGCGATCACTTTGTTTTTGTGAAGAAGGTTTGGTTGCTCCAAAAAGTGAATAAAGTTTAGAAGGAAAAGTTCTGTTGGTATCGAAGACTTGGATAGAACCTTACTTAGCTGTGTGCTCTGCGGGGAAAAAGGGCGTCCCGATATTTATCTAAGCTGTCCTCGCATCCGAAAACTTCCCTTGAGTGTAAAGGCAGCAAGAAAAATACTTCAGTTACCACTGTAATGTAGACTCCTACGTCCAAATGGCGTCATACAGAAAGAGGGCAAAACAATTAGCACCAAAAGTTGATCCGTTCTCAGTGTGCACTTACCGCCAACCAGTCTATGCAGGCGCAAATGGTAGCTTTGGAAAAACAGATGTTGGATTACAGGCCAGCTTCCTACAACAGTCGGCACGAGTAGACGTTATCTCCTCCTTTCTGCTATATTTACTAGCGATCTTTTAGGTTCCATGCGGAAGTTTTTTGTTTTTTTTTTTTGTTGTTGGAGGTTGGGATCAACTACACTGGAGCGCTCAGACTCAAATACTGGTCCATTGTACTACCAGGCAGTAACCTTCATTTAATATAATTTTTTGGTTTTCCAAAGAAAAACCAAGATGCGCTTATGTGATATAGAACTTAGGTTTTCAGTTCCCACCACATCAGCGCCAAATAGGCGCCACCTGATACGAGCGAAATGCGGAAGTTAATAGGGAAGTTAAAGGAATAACAGCTTGCAGCAGCGTGACTTCGATGAAATTCAACGATTTGGCGACGACTTGAAGTTGTAAATCAACATTCGGAAGTGCGAAGGTTTTCTCTTTAGAACGACGCTGTCCAGTACCTCAAGTGACATAAGTAGTTTAGAGCAACTACGAAATAAGTTAGACTCAAGAACCGCTGATCATTCAAATTAAACTAGTTTTAAGAATTTTTGTCTAGAAATAGGTATAAGTATAAATAAATTAACGAATAGAAAGAAAAATGTGCCGAGACAAAAACATCTAACGCTTAACCAATAACGCTACAGTACCCAGAATAGCGTCCTTCCCTAAAAATGACTGCAATCACTTTATCTTTAATATTTATATATATTTAGCGCGTCATTAACAATAGAACTGGGGTGTACTTTCGGCTTCGATGGGGGTACGCCCTGCCTTTTCTATTTTTCAAACGCTAGAGAACTTCTTCTGAATGGCTGAAAGCCGAAAATGAAAGTCAGAAAAATAGGTTGGCGCCTGTGTCACGAAGACACAATGGGCTTGGGATCAGAGCATAAGTGGACATCGCATCGACTGACAAATGATTTCCAAAATTAGCAAAATTGAAACACGATTGCGAGGGGTGGCGGGATGAAGCACAATAGTGCCCTTGTACGGGGAACGTGGAAGTAAATATTTAACTATTAAACCCGTTGACCGATCTTGTTGAAATTTAGAATATAGTATCAGTGCCATAAGATCCAGTTGTCAATAAATGGTTGAAATAGCATGAAGGATTACAGAGTGGCTGCCGTGGCGTAGGGAGTAAAGTGCGACGCTTACAGGGGAGTTTAATATATTCTTTGTATCGACACGAAGGAAAATGCTAGTTCAATTTTAAGTTTTTTTTTATTTTTCAATATAATCTCCAACATCAATGCACTAGTTACATCTTGAGATAAGCTTTCTTAAACCCTCAAAAAAATAAATTTTCACTCTCTCTTCAAAATACCCTTTTATTGCAGACTTGAGTTCTTCATCATCGGAAAATCTTTTTCCACGAAAACATTTTTTCAAATCCAGAAACAGGAAATAATCATTAGGGGCAAGGTCTGGACTAGAGGGTGGGTGTTGGATTTCTTCGAAACCACAATCTCGCGCAGCAGCCTTCGAAACTCGGGCCGTGTGAACAGGAGCGTTGTCATGAAGAAGCAACACACCCGCTGCGAGTTTACCCCGTTTTTTCGTTTTAATTTCATCCCGCAAATTATGCCAAGTGGAAGCGCAGGATGTTTCTTAGATGGTTTCATTTTTTTTTTTTTTTTTTTTATACTCAATGAGCAAGACTCCCTTGAAGTACCAAAAAACTGTGGCCATGAGCTTACCGGCAGACGCAGTGATTTTGAACTTCTTCGGGGGGTCTGTTCCTTTTTTTCCTTTTATGCCACTGCATGGACTCTTATTTGCTTTCAGGGTCACAGTCTGGACAAAGATTTCCAAATGCTCACAACATGTGAAATGAGGAGATTTTCCCTCCCCCCGAAATTTTCTGCTTGCGATCACTTCTTCTCCAGCAGTGATACAACCTATCATCGAGGATGACCCTGAAAACAAAAGCTCTCTACAGCATGCGATTCTAACTTTTTTCTCAGGCGCTGTGAGCATTCGTGGCACCCACCTTGCACTGGCCTTTCAAAGGCTAAGATGGTCATGAAGAATGGTGTGAATGGAACCAGTTAAATGCTTGATAATCTCTGCCATCATTTTCACCTTTATTTAGGCATCCTCAAGAACAAGTTTTTCGACTTCTTTGATGCTTTCTACCGTACAAGTAGTAGCCGGGGCGTCGGAGCGAGGGTCGTCTTTAATGCTCTCTCTGCCTCCCTTTAACTCATTTGACCACTTTTTCACAGTTGATATTGAAGGTGCGGAACCCTGGTAAACAGCCACCATCTCTTCGTGACTAGTTTTTTGACTTTTTCCTTGCTTAGTGAGAAATTTAATTATAGCGCGATTATTGTCTCGGTTGTCATTACGATTCTGTTTAACTAGAGAGAAAACGAATTAATAATCACATTTATACGATTTACATTCGTATGACATATGCCATGACAGATTCCCGGCTGAACACCTCAAATTGTTTACTTTTTCATTTTTTCAACACCTTTTTCGAGGTGCTGACAACATTCAATGAGTAATAACTGTCTAAGAACAGTGGAAAGGCGACTTCAATACGAGCTAGACGTCGCTCGCAGCCACGAGGAACTCCTACGGTTCAGTAGACCGATTTCTGCCTGCGACAGAGCAGTCTCTGCAAAGGAACAGCTATTTTATTGGTTGTTTCGCCAGAATAAGCCTTCGGAGCCGCTAAGTTCTTAAAATAAAAGACGGGGTAGTTGAGTCAGCAGGGCCAACTCATATAGGTTAAGTTAGTTTAAGGCATTTTAAAGACAAAAAAAAATTTAAAATAAGAAAACAAACAAAAAAATACAAAATACAAAACAAAAACAAAAAAATGAAAAAAGAAAAATTAAAAAAAAAAACAAAAAATACAAAAAAACAACAAAAAAAAAAATTAAAAAAAGGTGCACCACGGCGTGTTAGATATATATGTTCAGCATATAAATAATATATACGCCCTGGGGCACGCGTCCTTAACGTTGTACGGACATAGTTAAGATTGCACTAAATAGTTAAATAGATTTAAGTTTTAAGTTATATTATTGTATATATTTCAGTTCAGTTTTTGTTAATTTTTAAGGTAGCATAGTTAGGCTATAAGCGTTAAGTTTAGGTTAAGAATAATACATTTCCGAAATCCAAGTTTTTTTTTTCAATTTTCTTGGAAGAAATTTAAAATTGATATACGTTTAAACGCTAAACTTTAAAAAATATAAAAAGCCGAAAAGCATAAGCAAATAATTAAGATTAGCTTAGAGTACTCATGAAGAGTTAGTAAGTTAGAGTTAAGATCATTTGATTATACTCGTAAGCTAGTGTAAGTATTTTTGTCTAGCATGTAAGAACACGAATTAAGGAAAATAAAAATGCACAGAAATAATAATAAATAATAATAATGAGCTAGTCGTACACCGACACGGCTCATAAGATGTCAACAAAGTGTTGGCTTTCTAGGGTCTCAAATATGTAGAATACAAAACACCAATATCACTTGGCCGAGAAAATTATTTTATTTTGCGTATTTTTTTCAGCTCGGACAACACTGTGCGATGGCTCGCGCCACGTCATGTAATTGAAAATGGAAATAGCGGCGAAAATTTGCAATTTGAGAATGAGCCCGAAAGTAAACATCAGTCGACTTTATGGGTGTTTCAAATTGAGCCAAGTCCAACAAAAGTTGACGCGCACGAAGTACTTCCAAGCAAATAGTCGTCTGGTTTTTCGGAAAAACCGGACATGTCGCAACCATACCACTAGAGCAACGCAAAACAGTCAATTCTGAGTGGTATACAACCATTTGTTTGCCAGTTGTCTTCCAACAAATCTGGAAAACCTACCGCCGAAGACAGATCACTCTTCACCACGACAATGTAAGCTTTCACACATCGGATCAAACAACTGGATTTTTGAGCACTCAAAACATCGATCTGATGAGTCATCCGCCGTATAGTCCTGACTTGGCACCGAATGACTTCTTTTTATTCCCAAACGTAAAAAATAAAATGAGAGGTCAACGTTTTTCGACACCTGAAGAAGCGGTCGATGCGTTCAGAATGCATGTTTTGGAGATACCTCAATCAGAGTGGCAAAAGTGCTTCGACAATTGGTTCAAACGCATGGAAAAGTGCGTACATCTTATTAGGGAATGTTTTGAAAAACAATAAAGCTATATACGATTAATAATATTTGTTTTTGTTCTCTAATCCCGAAATATAAAAGCAACCCTTGTAAGATTAGCTGTCAGAATGCCCCGCAGATACAGGGTTTCGTTGGCAATTCGCAGAACTTTCACATTTCAAGTCTTCCATCAAAATTAAATGGACTTTTAGTTCTTCTGAGAAATTAAACATTTCGAATTGAAAAGAATCATAAACAAAAGTCCAATGGAATTCAAGTTCGTTCTTATTTAGCATTCGCTGGAATTTGAGAATCTTACTTCTCCGTCAGTTTCCCGTATTCGCAGCCTCCCATTAAGTCTGATCCTTTGGGAATGCATCTCCAGGGCATTGCCTAATTCACCTTTCATCGCCTATCCATCCAGTGTCACCAAATGCAAACATGTAGTTCGCCCCCACCCGAAAATAGTCACCCATCCGACTGCACCAGCGCCAGAAGTGCACACCCCTTACAGTCCCTGGGACGGACGATTAAATTCATAACGTATGCCACCTTGTTACAAAGTGTATCTCTCCTTAATGCGTTACATCATGTATCTCCATTAAACTCAATTCCCGGGGAGCTCTTTCCGAGCGAAAGGAGCGCACGCTACATGCACCCAATAACACTGCCGAACGCAAGAAATACTTCGGAAGCAATGAACTCGCTCGTAAATAACAATAACAACACGAGCTATTGTGCGCTCGCCGCCGTCGCACGGTTCACCAGTGGGCTGTCACTGTTGACGGAATTCAGTCAGAATCGACGTGGAGGCTTGAAGCCGAAAGGGGTGCACTGCGGCACGCAGCATGCCGCACGGGATCGAATCGAATCGAATGAAAATCAAATGGGATCGTGGCTGGCTGGGGATCGGTGCCGCATCATTTCGATTATTGTGTCGCCGTATTAGACACGATTATTACCCCCATCACAGAGACGGATGGGCCGATCGAGTGCGTTTAATTAGCTGCCGAGGGAGATGCGCGAGGAACCAGCCGAAAATGTTTGGCTGCTGCGACCATAAAGACTCCAAACAGGCCGCCGCCGCCGCCGCTGCTGGTGTGGAGGAACATGTCGCTTTCCGCGTCGCCGCCGCAAGCCTGCAGCTGTGCGGAATAAAACTCCTAGTCGGCCGTGTAAAGTGCACCTTAGGAGGATATCTGAATTTTACACTTTCGATGATTAATACGACAGTGTGGCTGGTGGGTCCCGTCCCGGCGTCCCTTATAGTATTCCACGGAAGATTTATTCTGGAAATATGTGCGTGCACACGGGGGGCTCTAAAAATAGGCTCGGGGTGAGAGTTGCGAGTCAATTTTCTCGGGTGCAATATGATTTAGGATCGAAGGATGTTGTGTGCATCTGCTGGGCGTTCAAGTGGCACTGGCAGTGGCAGTGACGGTGCGGTGAACGGGCCTCTGTTTTAAGGAGATGTCCTGAAACAGTTTGGGTGTTTTTATTGACTTCCTCTGCACTGAGGTGCGGCTAGCAGTGCACGGAGCCTGCCACGTGACTGACTACTCGGCAATTGATTCATGGCTGTTGTTTTGTTTCACGCCCCGTGTTGTGTTGTTTTTCTTGCGCACTTAATGAGAGGGGGTGGACTGATGGTGAAAAGGGTTGTGGGGAGTACGCTCATCACTTGTTACGGTTCATAAACGCGGATAAATAGTGCTCGCGTGTCGTGTTAATTTATTTGTATTTCCACAGATGTTGCGCGGCAGTGTCCACGTTAACATCTTTCCTTTTGAAGAGGACATGCCCACGAGTGTGTTCTTTGATGAGGACACGCGCTTCGAACGCGGAGTTGTGTCATAGAGAAAGTCAACAAATGTTGATGGATTTTATGAATTCTGTGTTTTATGGTGGCGATGACTTTAAATATTTTCAAGCCATTGATGTACAGATGGTGGACGGTTGAAGCGGTGCCTAGTCATGAGCACTTTTCATTTGCCATTTGCAACACATCACTGCCGCTTTATGTTGGAAAGCCCGAGCCTATTGACTTTGAGCGGAAAATTGATGAACTTTCTAAGTCGACTATTACAAGTGAAGGCAGAAGGTCGTTTAAAAAAAATCTTCTCTAATCTTCATCACGCAGAGCCATTAATTTCGTATTTCCATGTTTGTATGACTAGTGTGTTCTTTGATGAGGACAAGCGCTCAGGCAGGAGTCAAACACCTCTGCCTATATTATTTGACGCCTGCCAAAATCATCGATCTTGTGAAGAATCCCTTCATTAGCCTATAGCGAAAGTGAAACAGAACAGCGCGTTTGTATATAAGGTTGCCAATATCCGCTTTTTTGCTCTTCATTCAGTGCTTCATAAAAAGTGTTACAGTGATCGGATTAAGTTCAAATATGCGCCGTTTTGTTCGATAATCTGTTTCCATCTAGGCGGTAACTTCATAATACCCTGCAAGTAGGAGCCCGCCTCCTTATTTGCGAAGAACTCGGACAGCTACTTTTCACAAGCCTCTTTTGAGTTCAACTTCACACCACCAAGGGCGTTCGCAATGGACAGTAAAATGTGATAATCACTTGGCGCTATGTCCGGACTATATGGTGGATGCGATAAAACCTCCCATCCGAGCTCCCGTGTCTTCTGATGAGTCATCAATGAAGTGTGTGGTCTGGCGTTGTCCTGGTGGAACACTACACCCTTCCTTTTGGCCAATTCTGAGCGCTTCTGGTCGATCGACTGCTTAAAGCGGTCCAGTTGTTCGCAGTAGATGGTAGAATTAAGCGTCTGGCCATATGGGAGCAGCTCTTAGTGGATGATTCCCTTCCAATCCCACCAAACACACAGCAAAACTTTCCTGGCTGTCAATCCCGGCTTGGCCGTTGTTTAGGACGATTCACCGGCCTTCAACCATGACCGTTTCCCCTTGATATTTCCGTATGTGATCCATTTTTTGTCGCCAGTCACCAACCGCTTCAAAAATGGGTCGAGTTCTTTCCGTTTCAGCAGCATATCGCAGGCGTTGATTCGGTCCAGAAGGAATATGAAAATGTTTATTTTGCCAACAAAATCAGCTTAAGTGACGAGTCCCATTTCCATCTGACGGCTTCGTCAATAGGCAGAATTGTCGCATTTGGGCCGAGGAAAATCCTAGAGCGATTCACGAGAAGCAAATGTATCCTCAAAGTGTCACTGTGTGGTGTGGATTTTGGGGTGGAGAATCATTGGACTTTTTTTTTATAAAAATGAGTCAGGTCAAGCGCAAACAGTCAATGGTGTTCGGTATCGTGAAGGATAACCAATTGTTTCGTGCCTAAAATCGAAGAAATTAATGTGGTGGGGATGTGATTTCAATAAGACGGCGCCACATCTCATACAGACAGAGAAACAATTCAATTGCTGCATCAGTAATTTTACAATAGGTCATTATGCCACACTGTATCAAATGCTTTTTCAATATCTAGTGTTAGTTACTCTGTTTTGCTCATTCAAAGAATTCGGTGGTTGCTGCTATGAAAGTGTCTAAAGCCAAATTGCTCATTTGTGAGTACATAATATGTTGTTCTTTAAAACTTGGTCATAAATCTTACTAAAGCTACTCCACGACAGCACTCTACATGTGCAGAAGGGCTATTGGGTCTAGATGGGGTATCCAACCGCAAATGATGGCCTGGATCTACACGGCTGTGATGCGCCCTATTCTACTATATTGCGTTGCAGTTTGGTGGCCTGCACTAGACACAGCCTCCTACTATAACTCTATCAGAAAAGTCCAGCGGATGGCCTCCGTATCTGCGATGCTCTAAGAACCACCCCATCAGATGCATTGGACGTCATTCTCAACCTTATGCCCATAGACCTGTTTGCCCAACAGGCGGCGGTTAGTACAGCCATAAGATTGATCTCCTCATTACAATGGAACGTCTCCCACGGACACTCAAGAATCCTTCAAAGAGTAAACTTTGTATACGAGAACCTTGATTATGCGGCACCGAAGGTCTTTTTGACACAAAATTTCCGCACTATGATCCCTGAACGAGACGCGTGTTCTGCGAACCCACAATGGGTTGCTGACGCTACGTGCATCTCCACCGACGGATCAAAAACAAAGGAAGGCGTTGGCTACGGAGTCTACTCTGAGGATCTGAACCTTAGTCTAAGATTTGGGCTTCCCAACCACTGTAGCGTTTTCCAAGCTGAAGTATAGCCATTCGCGAAGCATTGTCTTGCCTGAAGAGGAATAGTATATCCTCAGCTGATATCCTTATTCTTACGGATATTCAGGCAGCACTCAGGACCCTGGAAACTGCCTCAACAAACTCCAAGACGGTTATGAACTGCAGCACATCCTTAGAGGAGATGGCTGAGCAGTTCAACATTAGCCTGTGCTGGGTGCCAGGTCACAGAGACATTCCGGGTGACTGCCAAACAGACGAATCGGTCAGGCTTGGCACAACGCAACCACTTCTTCAGGAACACGAACACCTCGGTATCCCTCTCGCTACATGCAAGTTAGTACTGCATTTGAATGCGATCCATTAGACTAATCAAAGATGGTCTTACCATAACCTTTGTCGCGTCTCCAAAGAGGTGTGGCCCTCTCTTGAACAAAACGCTCCAGCCTGCTACTATCGCTCAAAAGATCAGACATAAGCCTGGTCATAGGAGCCATAACCGGGCACTGTCTACTCGGCGAGCATGCTAGAAGGCTAGGGGCTCCCTCAAACGATTTCTGTAGAAGCTTCAGGGATGAGGAGGAACCAGAAACCCTCCTACACCTGTTATGGACATGCCCGGCGCTCTCGCGCCTCAGACACAAACACTTTGGAAGCTATTTCCTTAACGGCCTACATGACCTCAATAATACCCCTCCCGCCGACATTTCTTAACTTTATCATCGGCTCCAGCTGGTTTTAGGTTCTTCCCACATGGTGTGGCAACACAATGGTCCTGTATGGGACGAAGTATATTCACCAGCCACCTTAACTTACCTACCTCCTTAAGCTACTCAATAGACTTACCAGGTATACCCGTATGAAGTGAGCGTCAAGATAAAAATGTCTCGATAGGGAACATTTGTTGTGAACGAGCCCTTATTTTTTTTTGTTTGTTTGCTATGACATCTGTGAAAAATATTTAGTATACATCAAGTCATTGAACAGACAACATCATATTTTTTCATCGTGTTAAAAATGTCGAATTTTGTACCAGAAAGTGATGATTTGCGGAAAGCATTAATTTTTTGTCTTCATTTGAAGAAAAGTGTTGCAGAGTCGCATCGAATGCTTGTCGAGGCATATGGTGATCATGCTCTATCAGAACCAACATGCTAAAGATGGTTTCAACGGTTCAGAAATAATGATTTTGATGTGAGAAACGAAGAACGTGGAAGACCACCAAAAAAGTTTGAAGACGCCGAATTGCAAACGATATTGGATGGAGATGACACTTTGAGTCAACAAAATGGCACCAACGTTAAATGTTGCACAACAAACAATTTCTGACCGTTTAAAAGCTATGGGAAAGATCCAAACGTGTGGAAAATGGGTGCCACATGAATTGAATGAAAGACAGATGGAAATCCGAAGAAACACTTGTGAAATTTTGCTTCAAAGACACGAAAGAAAATCCGTTTTGCATCGGATTGTTACAGCCTATGAAAAATGGATTTGTTTTAAGAATCCTAAATGCAAAAAATCATGGGTTAATCTGGGACAACCATCAACATTGACTGCAAAACCAGATCGATTCGGCAAGAAGACAATGCTGTGTGTTTGGTGGAACCAGAAAGGTGTGCTGTATCACGAGCTCCAAAAGCCTGGTGAAACCGTTAATACTAATCACTACCGACAACAAATGATCAATTTGAACCATGCATTGACCGAGAAACGACCAAAATGGGCCAGAAGACACTTCAAGGTAATTTTGCTCCATGACAATGCACCTGCACACAAATCAAAACCGGTTCAGGATACAATCAAACCAATTGACTGGGAGCAGCTACCCCACCCGCCGTATTCACCAGACTTGGCTTCTTCCGACTACCATTTGATTTCATCGATGGGACACGCATTGGCTGAGCAGCACTTTGATTCCTACGAGGAGGTCGAAAATTGGGTGTCAGATTGGTTCGCTTTAAAAAACGAACAATTTTATTGGCGTGGTATTCACAAATTGCCAGAGAGGTGGTCACAATGTGAAGAAAACAATGGCCAATACTTTGAATAAAATGTTTTTAATTTCCCATTAATAATTAGTGTTTAATTAAAAAAAAAACTTTATACCGGTATACCTGGTATTGGCCTATAAGTAGTTGGTCCATTTGGTGGTTTTCCTGCTTTTAGAAAGTGTACTGTTTCTGCTTCCTTCCAAGCAGCTGGGAAATATTGCATTTTTACGCAAGCATTTATTATAATAATAATAATAATAATAATAATAATAATAATAATAATAATAATAATAGTAATAATAATTGTTGGATCTGCAGTCCAAAGGGGGACCAGGGCCTAGCTTGCTCATCAACTACCCGTGTTGTGCGCGCTACTGTTCTCTCACGAGTAGAAGGGACCTTCAGTTCTTTGCCGACTCCGAATGGCGAAATTTGAGAAGCTTTCTTAGACAGTTATTATTTTTTGAGTGTTGTCAGCAGCTCGAAAGAGGTGGTGCCGTGAAAAATTCAAAAAATTGGTGTTGAGCTGGGAATCGAACATAGTCCCTTCGGCGTGTGAGCGTCGCACTCTACCCACTATACCACGACGACCACAAGGATTTAAGAAAGCTAAATATGTAATGCCAATCGTGGGTAAGTTCTTTAGTTCAAGTTCAATTTCTTACCTTATCTAAACCGCCTGTTTTATTAACAATGAAGCTATTTATGAATTCCTTTATATCATTGTCAGTAATAAACACATTTTCTGGTGTTGTGGTTAATGCGTTAATTATTTCATGCATAGCGTTTTGCACAAATGTATTTGAGTTAGTGCCCCATAGATGTTGTGCCTGTTTAAGAAAGTTTCTCAAACTTCTCCGCTCGGAGACGGCAAAAAACTGTAGGACCCTTCTACTCGTGATAGAACAGTAGCACGCAAAACACGAGTAATTGATGAGTAAGCTAGGCCCTTGTCCGCCTTGTGGACTGTGGCGCCACCCAATTATTATTATTAGAAACGCCTTGGGATCATAACAAAGTCTATAAGGTAAGTGAAGCTTGAGACACTTTATTAAGTGGTCATCTCTATGCTTCGGTCCAGTCCAAACAGCACAGTATTCTGAGGCTTAAGAAAACAAAAATGCACTACTGCTCGAGTTCAAACATTGGCCAGAAAATTCTTCAACCTACAAACTCTGCAGCCGTTTATATTTTGCATTAGGTTCAAATACACACTGTATTTCGAAACTTTTTAAGTTTTCGAGACTTTTAAAGTTGTCGGAACTTTTTAAGTTTTATTATTAAAATTGTTCGGGGATTTGTTATTACAACATCCTGAACCTCTAGAAATTACGATATTCTTAACGCCCAAAATTTTAGGGATTTGTTTGAATAAGTGCCAGCTCATACGTAACATTAAAAAATCTTTGTTGACCACTATTCATCCAAGGCTGCAGTTTTTGAACCACAAATATACCCTCCTACCCCTTAATTTTGCCATTAAATGGTTTATCGCTCGTCGAAGACTGTTGAGAACCATACACTGCGACAACCGAACAAACTTCGTGGGACCTCAGAGAAAGCGAGCTAGGATCGGAATCTATTAACCAATACGTAGCAGAGGAAAGCTTCAACTTCGTCGTCATTTCGCCTTCTCCTCATTTTGGTGGTCTGTCGGAGGCGGCTGTAAAAACGGCGAAGGGGCTCCTGCAGCGGATCGTAGGCAGTGCATTCTTAACGAGCGAGGCCCTGTTCACGGTTCTTAGCGAGGTTGAAGAGGTAATGAATTCAAGGCACATTCAAAATCCCAAGTACAAATCCCAACAACGGCGAGGCGCCCACACTCGCACAAAACCTAATCGAAAGACCCTTTAGGTCGCTCTGACCAGAGTAACTGCTGGAACTCGAAGCAGGCTTTTTATAAAGACAGCAGCTCGAATGTTGTCGCAACTGTCAGTTTTGGCAGAAATGTTCAAAGGAATAAATACTGAGCCTGCAAGGTCGCGGCCAATTAAACCTCGTCGTCGAAAAGTGAAAAGAAGACGAAAGTGTATGAGAGGTCGCAGTAGTCGCATGTCGGAAGAGAAGGGTCGCAAACGTCCTCACAAGGAGTGACCATCTGTTATTTCCACACATTCCAGAGCACGATTCGCCACAGTTTCAAAGATCTGGCGTTCATTTCAGAGATATGCATGCAACTGAACCCAGCATCTTTGAAACTTTCCCTCTCCGGTTATCAGCAGTCACCATACAAGTGTCACTGCCAATTGGGAACACTTAAAGAACATGAACAAAAACCGAAAACAGCAGAAAATAAAATCTCATTCAGATCTCTCCTCCTAACCAGGCACTGCTGGTTGCATGAATTCGAATTGCACTCCCTTATCTAATGAACCGTCATGCAATCGCAAAGCCATTGTAAATTCGAATCTAAACCACTTAACACCCGACCAACAATTACTCGAACAAAGTCACACTTTGTCCACCGAAATACCGCACACGGATTCAAGCGCAGCAAATCCGAGAGCAAATTCAAGTGAATTCAAGTCCGATGCCGCCAGTTCAGAGCTGTGTGCGTCCGTGTCCGCAATTGCACCTCCAAATCGGGCTTGCCGCCACTGCCGACGCCGATTGAAATCTCCGAAAAGTTTGCAATTACACCTCAGACCAGGCGGCCGCGCGAAGCATCGCTGAGCACAGTGCTTGCTTTAATTCAAATTTATGTTCACTCGCTGGCAGATTAATTAAAGAACATAAAAGTGTCGTTATAGAACATAATTATTAATTTAATCTCAATTAGACATCTGCTGCGTGAGGCGGGGGCGACGGGGCGGGAAAGACCGAACCCAACACCGCGAGTGTGATTCATCGGGGCGAGCGTGCGCGCCTGCACACCTGAGCACGCTAGACCGACTCCATTTCTGGGTCGATCACCGCATAAACTCACACCCCGCCATTCGAATTCGGGATTTGTGGCACTGGCGCACGTAGCACGTGCTAAATTATTGAATGCACCAGAGACTGGGGCTCGTAATTAATTTATCCGAGCCCAGCACCACCGCCGTTTAGCCGGGCACATACAAGGTTTCATTCAGAACGTGACCGGGCCGCAACAGCAGTCGGACGATGGACGACGGCGGAGCCGGGCGATGGTAACGATGTCTGTTGATTGCTATCGTGTTATACATGGTCGTAGATTTAATCTGGCGAGAGGATGGAGCTCGCAACTCACTTGCCATCCGATGGCATCCCACGGCCTACGGTCCAAAGTCCACGGCCCACCACCGCCCCTTTCTATTGACACCCCGGCATTAATTATTATCCCCGAAGTCGGCAGGTCTTATCTGCTGGAAGTCCACGAGTCCGATAACGACGGAATCGGTTTCTGCTGGTTGTTGTCTGTGAAACAAGACCGGTGTCGAGTTGATTTCCTTGTTTCTCCCTGGGCGTCGTCGCCGGGTGCCTCGAGAGTGCAGAGCACTTGAAACGATCTGAAACGGAATCGGATTAAAGGTGGCATGTGGCAATATGCGCGGTACACATTTGCATACCAATTGTGGGCTTGGCCGCCTCCGCCATCGCTGCCGTGCGGAACCAGCGACGCGACGCACTCTCCCGCGGCGGCTGCGGAGTTCCGGTGATGAATTATGGCCACTTGGTGCAAATTTAGTCAAATGGGACATTCGGTCGAGATTTCTAGGTGGCGATTTCTGTCCTGCGCCTGCCGGACACGGTGGCGTGGCAAAGTGCAATGAAATTATTCGTGTCCCTCTCCGCCCCACCCCCGAGACGGCCGGTGAGGTGGAAGGTGTTTGGCGAGCAAAACACGAGTCCCGCAGATCGAACTTATTTATTGAAATTGAAAATTAATTTTTTCGGTTATTGATACGGGCCGCGATAAGATTTTATTGATTTAGTTGCTGGTCCAAGCGCGGGTCTCCGCAAATACGGTCTTAAGCGGTTTTTATTTACTTGACTGATTAAGTGAACGGCCGATGGAGGTGGGTTAGATGCCTTTCTAAATTTATGCCGTGCGATTGCAGTCGGTTTCGGTGATGGCAACTGCCGGTAGGACGGCCGCTGCGACCGGTGCAAGGTTCATTTCCCGATAAGAAATTCCTTTCGAAAGTCATAAAAGTGCTTGTTTGGCAATGAGTGGGCAATAAGCTTTAATTGCGCTGATCGTCCGTGGGATTTGGTAAGTGCGCAGCTGAAACAAAAAACAAGGAAGTGTTGAGTATGGATGGGGAACTGGTTTTGGGATGACGCCTGTGTCATTTTGTTTGGGCTTGGTACTTTGATCAATTGCGATCGCTAGTGAGAAGAGAACTGAAAGTGACATTTTGAAAACCTCAAAAGGAACGACAAAGCTTACATGAAAGCTTTAAATTGTGATCACCGCTACGTGGTATGTTACATTCATCGTGGCCAACAATATGCGAATATCCAGTTTGTGGTATAAAAATTTGTAGGATATACATCTGGACGGGAATCTGATCACCATTCAGGCCAAAAAACAATTCAATTACTGCATGAGTCATTTTCTAGTCGCGCGATTTCCCATTTCGGCATGCGCAGTTGCTCGCAAAGACCGTGCCAATTCTCACAGGCTTTCTGAAGTCTTAGAAGCATTTGAATATGTAAGCGGACACCTGTTTCCAAGAGGGGTAATTAGGCACTTATTCATTGCGAGCAAACCGCATTTGTGAAGTAGGTGATACTTTCGATGATACTAATTGAACACAAAACAAATTTTTTTTAATCATATAGTGAAAAGAATATGAAGAGGTCAGGCATATGAGTCATCGACTACAGATAATAGGTACTGTTCTTGGTTTCTTTGTGACTGTAGCATATCCTTGTTCATTTTTCGTGGTGCGTATTTCAAAATCTTTCTAAATTTTCATTTCAGTGTTATGCTTTCGTTCCCTTTAAGAACTGTGGGGAATTATATTTAAAAAGTTTTTGTTTTTAGTTTAAACCTCCTTGTATATAATACTGCCTTCTTTCTTCTCTCTCTTTCCACCTTTAAAAATTCAGACCAAAAACTCTTTCAACTTCTAACCAAAGTTTTAAACTTAATTACTTTCCTTACCTTTGTCCAGCTTCTTACCCAAATTCTAGTCCAGGTTCTTGTTCAAAACCTTGTCTGAGTTTTTTATCAGTTCTTACCCAAAGCCCTGTCCAATTCTAATCGAAATCTCTTTCTAATTCCCTGTCCGACTTCCTGTTCAAATTCTTGTCAAAATTGTTGCCCGAATCCTAGTCCATGTAATTGTCCAATTTCTCATACAAATTCTAGTTCAAGTTCTTGTCCAGAACTTTGTCTGAGTTTTTTAACAGTTCTTACCCAAAGCCCTGTCCAATTCCTGTCGAAATCTCTTTCTAATTCCCTGTCCGACATCTTGTTCAAGTTTTTGATCAAATTCTTATCAAAATTGTTGCCCGAATCCTAATCCATGTAATTGTTCAATTTCTCACCCAAATTCTAGTACAAGTTCTTGTCCAGAACTTTGTCTGAGTTTTTATTTCAGTTCTTATCCAATGGCTTGTCCAATTCTTATCGAAATCTCTTTCTAATTCCCTGTCCGACATCTTGTTCAAGTTTTTGATCAAATTCTTATCAAAATTGTTGCCCGAATCCTAGTCCATGTAATTGTTCAATTTCTCACCCAAATTCTAGTCCAAGTTCTTGTCCAAAACCTTGTCTGAGTTTTTGTTCAGTTCTTATCCAAAGCCTTGTCCAATTCTTGTCCAAATCTCTAACTAATTCCCTGTCCGACTTCTTGTTCAAATTCTTGTCAAGTCGAGCAACAAGCTTAAGTTCTAGTCCATGTTTTTGTCCAATTTCTTGTCCAAATTTTAGTCCATATTCGTGTATAAATCCATGTTCAAGATCTTGTCCATCCCATCGCTATTTCAGATCTTATTCAAATTCTTGTTCAAATTTTTATTAAAACCCTCGCCCAAAGTCCTGTCCGATTCCTCATCAATATTTTGGCCCAAAATGCTGTCTATGGCCTTGTTTGGATCATAGTCCAAGAATCCTTTTCAGTTTACATATTAAATCTGTATCCAATTTCTTGCTAAAATTCTTCCCCACATTCTTGCCCTAATTTTCACCCAAATCCTAGGCCAGACTGTTGCCCAAGTTTTGTCCACGTCCAAGTTATTGTTCAAATCTTCTTTTATAATTTCGCCCAAATTCTTGTCTAAGATCTTATTCACATCACAGTCTAAGATCTGATCCAAGTCCTTGTCTAACTTTTTGTCAAAATAGTCGTCCAACTTCTCGCCAAAATCCTTGTCAATATGCTTGTTAAAAAAATGTCCACGTTTTCATCCAAGTTCTTGTTAAGATTCTTGCCCAAGTTCTTATCACAGTTCTTTTTAACACCCTTGTCTAAATTCTATTTCAAGAACTTGTTGAAGTTCTGAACTAATTTTGGGTTCATTTCAACAACATTGAACATTTTCGGGTTAGTGGACCTCGTCCATGCTCGGATCCAAAACTTGGTGAATGATTTCATTAAACTTTAATTCCTCTTCTTCTTTGAAAATGTTGATGCGACTTCGGCAGGTTAGTGTTGTCAAATTTAATGTAAGAGTTCCAACTTGAAATCCTAACCTGTACTTCCCTTAACTTTCACGATTTTAAATCTTCTTGAATTTTACGCAAAACTCAAAGAGCGCATATTGCTTTTTTTTGTCCCTTTCTCTTATGAGTGGGACAATAACATACTCAATATAAGTAGGGTTGAAGCATAAGGCTTTAAAAACCTAATTTGAGTCTGAGTAGTGATATCGTCGGAAGATGTTTTAGAAACATCAAGTAGGATAAATTGCATTTGACAATACTATGGCTGGTGATAAGGTGACTTCCGAAAGCCTTTTCTTTCTGTAGAAAGTCGTTTTTACTGATTTCTTTTTTTAAAGTGAGAGGCCATCGTTTCTAAAGCCCCGAGCCCCGTAGGAATTAGAGTACTAAACTCAGACAACGAAGGTCTAGGTTCAACTCCCGGCTCAACACCAGGAATTTTTCACAGCACCACCTCTTTCGAGCTGCTGACACACTCAAGGCACAATTGCTGACTAAGAAAAAGCTTCTCAAAATTCGCCGTTCGGAGTCGGGAGTAAACTGTGGGTTCCTTTACCCTTAATAGAACAGTAGAGTACACAACACGAGTAGCTGATAAGCAAGTTAGGCCGTTCGGAGTCGGCAAAAGACTGTAGGTCCCTTCTACTCGTGAGAGAACAGTAGCGCGCACAACACGAGTAGTTGATGAGCACGCTAGGCCCTGGTCCCTCTGTGGACTGTCGCGCCATTCAATTAAAAAAAAAATTGTTGAAGGGGGGATCAGGGCCTAGCGTGCTCATCAACTACTCGTGTTGTGCGCTCTACTGTTCTCTCACGAGTAGAAGGGACCTACAGTTTTTTGCTGACTCCGAACGGCGAAGTTTGAGAAGCTTTTTCTTAGTCAGTAATTGTTCTTTGAGTGTGTCAGGAGCTAGCAGTTTGGGAAGCTTTCTTAGACAGTTATTACTCTTTGAGTGTTGTCAGCAGCTCGAAAGAGGTGGTGCCGTGAAAAATTCGAGGTGTTCAGCCGGGAATCGAACCTAAACCTTTCGCTGTGTGAGCGGCGCACTTTACCCATGGTGGCCACATTAATGGCGATTAGGGACACATTATTCTTACTCTTTGATCGCTAGTCAGGCATCAAATCCTTGGATAGCACCATAGCACAGCGAAACATCCCCACAGTACCGGCTTTATCAGAACAGGATGGGTAAGTTCTTCAAAAGTCACATCGTGTGGTTTTCGGGACCATGTAACGAGCTAGCCAAAATGCGGCGTAACCTCGTTCTTTCTGCCAGAAGTTTTTTCTTCCTTTTTTATTCTTTGAAAATCATAAAATTGGCCCAATCTGTGAAAGGAGACTACTGCTTTTCTAAATCCTTTCTAAGCCCTTCCTCCTATCCATAACTACTTCAAGTGCCACTAAGCAACATAAAAAAGAATGTGAGGAACATACAATAACCTCAAAAATACCTATCACCCCCGTTTCTCATGGCTGTCAGTTTTATTTCTTACCCCCCACGTGAGTGGACCTAATAAAGATATCCCAACAACTTGTTCACGATCACGCGGCGCACACACGATCAGCTCAGCTTCAAAGTCAACCATAGCCGGTGATGCTCGTCAATTCAAATGGAGATTCCTGTCCTCCTGAACTGCATTCGCGATGAGTTGAACTTTCTTTTCACGACCAAAAATGAAAACCCCTCGAGAACAGCGACATGAAAACAAGTTGCCCGATCTCGTGCTATTGTCAAGCAAAACGCTACACTCGCTCGGGTTAAGAGTTCGCCGTCATACACATTTGTCATATTGTTCACTGCATATCATCAGCACCATCGACATTGTTCCCAGGGCGCGGAGGGCGATGTGCTTGTCGCTTGTCTCTCAACGACACAGCGACGAGTGTAGCAGATACAACCGCTGCGATACACGCGAGTACGCTAACTCGCCGGCACAATGCCAAAGATCATTCACAATTGGCAGCATTAAAATGCTAATAGCACCCCATTGACAGTCATATCGATCCACATTCGCCATTCAATCGGGGGACGAGTGCTAGAGAGCTGCCAGAGAGAAAATCCATGTCAAGCCATCCGGACAAGCGCTACACAAACGCGGCCAGCAGTTAAGTGGCATCTTTAGTGCACGGGATGGATAGGCAGGCAATGTATCCGATAGATCCGATTACCGCGGGGAGGCACTCTCGCCGAGTTGGCCGGAATGAAAGCCAGGAAAATCCAACCGACTGATGGCATTATCTCTGGCAAATCATGTTACATCGATGACATCGGCGCGGAGTCGGTCGATACTCCTATCCGTCGACGGAGAACACTGGGAGATGATGCGCGGTCTGCATGTCATGCCAGTGCGAGTGAGGTGAATAAAGAGAGCCCATGAGGACGCGGATAGTCGGCGTGGATGTCGCGTGGATTTTCTATTAATCTCGAGATTACGTTTAGTTCACTGACTATTAATTTGCTCCACATATATGCATATGTACACCCATGCGCACGAGTCGACCACTTTCCGCGCCCACTCCCGCGCCGGATGTGGCTCAGGCGCTATCGCACATGTGAGATGGTGAAGATCGCTTTTCTCGTTTATCCAACATTATCGAAGCGGAGTATCGCATTGCCGGTCGACGTCGGGGAGAATAGACGATCGCCGTAGACAATTTGTTATGTTGAGAGATAAATAGGTGCTAATGTCGGTATCGATTAAATGTCTCGTTATAAGATTACACTAGAGGCTATAAAATGTGAACACGCCGATTAGCCGTTTAGTGCCCTGCAATTTGTGGCGAGCCGGCGTTGTGCAGTGCGCTAATTGAAATTGCTGCACGCGTGCGGTGGGATGGCTGGAATGGTTTGTGGATTTGGTATTTATTGGCGGCGAGGTGGTCAGATGTTTGATGATTAGAAACGGGACAATCGTCTTTGTTGCGTTTGTGCGCCATGTCCTAATTTTTTAAGGCACCTGCTTTTGCTTCGTTTTAAGGCGTCTGCTAGGGCTTTAGCTTAAAATTGGCAATAATAATTTATTGTCCGAATGATTGGGGAACTTAATTTTGCAAAAAGTGCTAACAGTGTTGGGGTTCAAAATCGGCTAAGGTTTATGGTTGCTAAACTTATGAATTTCGAAAATTTAAAAAATTTGAGAAAGTGGTCGGTTAATGTAGGGTTGAACATTTCAATCTTTAAAAGCTTAAAGTCGCAAAAGTCTGTGTTAACTGAAACCGTCAGAAGTGTGTAAAAGTGGCCTTAGAAAGAGTCAAGAGTCTAAGAGTTCCCTTCCAAAAACGGGCTAGGGCTTAGTGTCGACATGTAATGGAGTATTATTTAAATACAGTCATACAACTCCTGAATTTTGCCGTTTTTGGATTTTCTTCCTTTTAAGTTTTTTTTGTCATTTTTTAACATTTTTTGAATTTTTGTCTTTAATGGACTTTAGGCTGGCAGCACTTTAGACCGTCCCGACCTAAAACTTAAAAAATGTAGAGGTGCACCTTATCACGCCTCCACTGTTTGCTTCTCCCCCGCACATTTCCGCGCTTTTTAAGCCGATGCATGCATCCACTAATTCAACATCGACTCAATTGAGTCCCCCTTCAGTCGTTTGCACAAAATCCCTAGCAACCATTTTACCTGAGAGAAAGAGAGAGAGAGAGAGGGACAGCAAATAAGAAAAAAAAAATAGAAAACAGCACCGGAACCATGATCATACCGCATACGGCATCGATTTAGCATGCGAGCAACCTGTCAACGCTGGAGTATATCATCTTTTGCGGTTACGGCCTTAACGGGACCTTACCCTAGCAAATTTCTACACACTAGACCGCAGAATTGTTGGATTGCAAGTACATTCTCCTCTGCTTTCTATACGTTCACCGACCGATCGACCGACAGCATGTAACAAGTCCTCTTTCAGAGGGCCGTGTTGCGCATAGGACTCGACTTGACATCGGGAAGAATGTCGGCAGAATGCTCGGCATGACGTTCCGCCTTTTGTGGTTTGCACTTACAGTTCTTTGATCTTAATTCCAAGTGATCGAATTGCATAATAAACTGGGCAATGGATTCGATTACTTCCTCTATTGGAGTTTATGACGGCGATTGAACTTTGATTTGAGTGATGGTCGGTTAGGGAAGGGTGAAGGAATGCAAAGTGATGAAGTGCCACAGCATTCCGCGGCAACAAATCGCGAGCCGCTTAACCAGGTAAAGCGTAGCGCTCCCGCATGCAGGTAACAAATTCCGTCGCGATAAAAAATTTAGTGACTCACCTAAGCAAAGCCGACGTTCATTTGACACCCAATGAAGACAAATTTCAGACCGTAAGCCGAAAAATTTATCCGCGTGCCGCCGCACCTTGCACATCGCAAATGCGCCCCTGCTTAGGCAACTTCCTCCCACACATGCTGGCCAAGTCGTCCGGTCAACTACAAATCACGGCGATCAAAATCGTCCGCAATCTGCTGGAAAATTTGCTTCCTCCATCCAATAAACCAAAAAGCAAGCAACGCGCACAAAAAAAATGAGACGTTCAGAGGCCTGCGAGGCACTCACAAAACTCCTCTCATTGACATCGCCGCGCGCACGGGCGTACCAGACCTGAAGTTCAGTTGGTGGCACTAGCGGTTTATCGCATGCCAGGCGCGCGTTTCTTGCTCGAAGACCCCCAGCCATGCCGTGGTGCAGCGCCATCACCTGGGCGGTCTCGGCACATCAAAAGGAAACCCTCCCCGGTGTGTGTATGTTTCGGTTTTCATCTAAAGTACCACCTTGATGAGATGGCGATTTGTTGGCCAAAAACGAAGGAGGCAAGCGAAACGACAGTGGAACACAAATCTTATTTGTTTATGCGTGCCATGGGGACGGGCCTAAACGCGCTCGCTGGCGCGCGCAGCTATTTATTATTAATAATAATCTGCAAGGCGTTTTATTTATTACGTTTATCTGGCCATTAACGAACTTTAGATGCTGTCCGCGTCTAGCGCAGTGCTCCACCACCATCGGGTGGTAACCTGATCCGTGCGCTTTCATCTCATGCATCTATCTGCGGCAACGCACGGCGGGACTTACTCGAACAAGCATTTATCTCGGGCTATTGCCAAGCGATGCTTTCCTCCTTTGTGATGATGGAAGACATGCTATGGTGGCGGCGGTTGGATCTGGATAGAGGATGATGACGACGATGAGGTTGACGATGGGGATGGCGGTCGGCGGGACGCAGTGCTGGTGCGGTGCCTCAATTAAACGTGCCCCGATGTGGGTTTTAATTGCCGCACAACACATCACAATGGCAACAATGAAGCAGCGCGCGTCGACAAGCGTTGAACTACCATAAGCCGCGAATGGTGTGCGATAAATCTCATTAAGTACCGCGCACGCGCGTGGGCCCTTACCGCGCACTGCGATCTAATGATCTTTTAATTGCGCACCACGCGCAAAGGATATGGAAATCATTATGGGGTGTAGCCTATCCCTGGTACCCATATCAGCACAGATGATGCGGAGACGGACATGGACACGCGTAGAAGCCACCTCCAGACAGACGCGAAGTGTTATCCACTTCATAAACTCACAGATCGTATATTAGTCACTGGCTACCTTACGCAAGTCCTTCGGTTCGTTCCCTACCTGTCTTCATCACGACGTAGACGGTGTAAAGGATGCAGGACGGGATCCTGCTGAGCCCATTCGCATCCACCATCAGGTGTCGGAATGGTAAATTAAAGGTTCACCTCCTCTGTCAGCACAACGGTACTGCGAAGATAAAGTGAATTGGGATATAACGCTGAGTTGATTATCATTTATCCTTAAGTTGCCACTATCATTATCCTGTTTGGCTCATTAATAGAGTACACGAATGACCGCCGCCGCCGCCACTGCCGTCTCATGCCATATGGTGGAGTCTTGTGCGCGGACACTGTGCTGCCGCTGATACCGATTTTATAAGGAACAGCAGCAGGCATGGCACCGTGCGCTACACGCGAACGAAAGGACCTCTTTCTGGCATTTTAATCGATTGTTGTTGCTGCTTCGTGTTGGTTTGCCTTTATTTTTGATTATTTGTGAGGAACAGTTGTTGGTCTAGGATGGGTTCGTTACTGGTCATCATGCAGGCGAAAAACGAAAAACATGTTCATTATCCTTTGGGCATGGTGCATTCCTGAAAATTGTTATTCGGCTGAACTGCGGGGGGTTGGAACTTGTTTCTCTAATTAAATAATTCTCTGGAGAGAAATGCATTGAAGGGGGAAGATCAACGAAAGGGTTGGTATTTTGGTCATGGGCAATTTGGTAGTGAAATGTCAACAAGGCCTGTGGCCGGGGGTGTGGTGCCGTATGTTAGTTTTGATGCTGATTAAATGCAAGTGATTGTTATCTCATTATTTTTAGTGGCTCAGGGGTTTGTTCTAGAGCAAGGGTTGACGCTGGGTCTGTGTGTCTGATGTCAAAGTGCGGTAATTTGTAGGCAGCAACAGTAAACGCGTGCGTTACTGCTGGTTGGACGTAACGCCATTGAAAGGCCAATTTTGACAACTAAATTCGAATTGAATTGAAGGTTGCGTGAACTAAATGAATTTTTATGGGAGGATAAGTTAATGGATGCAATTGTGGGGTGTGGAAAGAAACAGGATGCTTTTTTGGGTCTGCCGATACTGACTTCGGATGTTTCATTGTTGACAGGGGCCGTGTCGTTAAAGTGACATCTATTTTACCGGAGGTCGTTTAATTAGCCTGAACTGCAAGTTCAATAGCATCTGCAGATGTAGATTTTTTTTTACATAGAATGAATGTTCCCCTTCAGAAAGTTCTACCAAAACTGACCGCTGCGATGAATAAATACTTATCAACTGACCTGCTAGTCTGACGCTTGCATTGCTTTGCTTGACTACTTACAAAATCTCATGAGTTGTGCAGGTTGTGACGTGGGAGTCGACTTTGTTTACAATATATGACTCCAAGTTTACCAAAAAGTTCGCGCGACTTTACCCGCTACGGTGCTTTGTGATGGTTGAACTTTAACCATAGGTCCAAAAGAATAAGCCAAATTTTTCTGACGGAATCAAACAGTCTTCCTTTCATCCGCACATAAGACGTCATTTCAAATACACCATGAAGGTGTTTTTGTTTTTGCAAACCGATCTTCTGCTTAATATTCTTCTTGCTTGAGCGTGACAATTTTCTCGGACGTCTTCAAGGAAAGACCGCTTCTACAAATAGGTTTTGGGCGACTTGGTTCTGTTATACCTTCCAGGCAGAAAAGGGTTATTCATTTGCACTTTGCTTCAGCTAGAACGGCACATAGCTATAAGGTGCTATTAGGTACGATCCGGGTATAGAATTGTTTTCGAAGAAAAATCAAATGGTGCGCGGTTACTGGTTTTCGAGCATAACACCATCAGTCCACCACGGCATGTCATGAAATCCCACTCAGACGTCACCTCAACCTCCTTAGACGAGATGGAGGCAAGTACACAAATATATCGCTTTCGGTTCGGTGTATCCGTTACAAAGCAAATTTCAAGTACCTAGCCTTTGTGGCAGCTGCAGGCGCATTAAAAATTGCCAACCAAAACCTATCGGCAAAAAGTGTCACATTCATTCATTCATTACGATTGTCTCTCTCCTGGTAGTGCGATTTTCTTGGAACTGCTGCGAATATAGGTCGACACCTCTTGACACCTTGACTCATCCCAAACACAGAGCTCCTCTGAACTATGCCGCAATGATCTGCCCTTTCGTCATATACCGCAATACCATATAGGGAACGTTCTGATCTGATTTCTATTCTCTACACCAAACAATACCCGTCCAATCCAATGTCCAAACAATGCGGTAATTTCAACAAAAGTTGCGAAGTCAAGCGTAATGATACCTCTGTCTGCTGCTCGGTGGCTTCAGTTTTTCGGGACAGTTGCTGCTGGGGACATCAAAGGCCTGCCTAGCCGCCGGAATGCATCCCTTTATCTCGGCATCGGTTGGCAACCTCAAATCGGAAAATTGAGAATGGCACAAGCGATACATAGATCATCACCCATCATCATCGGGCATCAGTTCATTGATGCAAGAGTTGGCGCAGGTGCGCTTCTTTGACAAACGATCCGTATGTTGCATAAGCTGCACCTTTCCTATGTACACAGAATCATATCGTACGAGTGAGTACTCGTCGCTTGCTCTCTTTCCATTTCGGATTGATTTCACGAGGTGCAGGCATAGATGCTCGTCATCCTTAAAAGAGAATCACAAACAATGCGAGTTATGATGTGCGGGTGTTTGTTTGAGTTTCTGCTGAATGAGGTGCCGGAGGACAACCTGCCCGAGTCTCAGGCGGCGCGCATACGGCTGCATGCACGCACCAGAAAGTCCTTGTGGAACTTCACTCTTCCTTTCGGTTGAACACATCTGACAGAAATTTGCTAGAGAGCGGCAAGGATTTTAGGTTCCACCTGCTTCAGCAGTTTTGTTTGCATTCAAGGGTTGGTCCCCCTTCAGATGAAAGGGATTATACTGGCGGCTGGCAAGGGTTGGCCGCAGACGTCTGATGGCAATCAAATAAAGAGTTGATCCGAGATGCCATCATTAGAGTTGCATTTGCCGCGATTGCAGGATGTGGCTAAAGCTGTATAAACGTTCGAGCTGCATTTCACATTTCAACTTCCGGTAGGTCATGTTGACGCAGAGTGTATGTAATCCTTCCGTCGTGGGTTTCCGATTTGGATTTACTTTCTACCCAAATTTGTGATCACTTGCCAATGGATAAACAATTGTCAAAGGGGTCCATTTGTGTTTCGTTCGTTGGGGCCTGACTCACACAGTTTGCTTTTATTTGAGTTTTGTTAATACGATTACCAGTAGTAATTTAATAGACTTCTAGGATTTCTATGGAACAGCTTGTGGCCTATTTGGAGCAATATTTGGGCTCAGTTTACAGGCTAGAACAAGAAACCGCTCCAACCAGCTTCTTAGATTGATGGAGATAATCATTTCCTTGTGTTCAGTAGGAGAACGTCCTGCGGGGATGAGTCCCAGTGAAATTCAAAGTTGAGGGCGGACTGTCCTCCTTACTAAACAACATATTTAAATATTTTGGCTGTGCATGGTTATTTGCTTTTGATTCCAGAAACTGAAAAAGAAATAATTTTTCGAGGACCTAATTCTCCTGAAAGGGCTTGAAAGAGGTTCTTTATACAATCTGTGGAATCAGCATACAGCTTCAGTCTTCTTCCACTCGTGGGTAAGTAAGGTGAAGCACAACAGGTTTCCCAGAAACTGTGCCCTGATCCTTGTGGACTTTCACACTTCCTGGATTCCAGGGAGTTCAGGAGTTGGAGAGGGTGATATCGTGATGACTGCGGTTCAGACCCTTGAGGTCCATCAGATTCTAAATGCCTTTAATTCGCAGGGTATGCGTTGTACATTAAAAACACCCTCCGATTGGCTCTAAAGCGCATCTTCCGATGCAGCCACTTGCAGAAGAAAAATAAACCATCGTCTAGTACATTCACGTAGGTGGCCGCCCAAATTTTCACAGTGCATGCACTCGCTGGCATGGCTACGTAATAATAATTGTTGGCGCGACAGTCCACGGGGGGACCAGGGCCTAGCTTGCACATCAACTATTCGTACTGTGCGCGCTACTGTTCTCTCACGAGTAGAAGGGACCTACAGATTTTTGCCGATTCCGAACGGCCTAGCTTCCTTATCAGCTATTCGTGTTGTGTGCTCTTCTGTTCTATTAAGGGTAAAAGGAACCTACAGTTCATTCCCGACTCCGAACGGCGAAGTTTGAGAAGCTTTTTCTTAGTCAGTAATTGTTCTTTGAGTGTGTCAGAAGCCAGCAGTTTGAGAAGCTTTCTTAAACAGTTATTACTCTTTGAGTGTTGTCAGCAGCTCGAAAGAGGTGGTGCTGTGAAAAATTCCTGGTGTTGAGCCGGGAGTTGAACCTAGACCTTCGTTGTCTGACTTTAGTACTCTAACTCCTACGGGGCTTTAGAAACGATGGCCTCTCACTTTAAAAAAAGAAATCAGTAAAAACGACTTTCTACAGAAAGAAAAGGCTTTCGGAAGTCACCTTATCACCAGCCATAGTATTGTCAACTGCAATTTATCTTACTTAATGCTTCTAAAACATCTTCCGACATCTTCAGTTTCTTGCCTACTCCGAATGGCGAAGTTTGAGAAACTTTTTTAGACAGTTATTACTCTTTGAGTGTTGTCAGCAGCTCGAAAGAGGTGGTGCCGTGAAAAATTCGAGGTGTTCAGCCGGGAATCGAACCTAGACCCTTCGGCGTGTGAGCGACTCACTCTACCCACCACGTCACGGCGGCCAAGTACTTAAAAAAAAAAATTAAAAACTTTACAGCGATTCAAGTTTGCCTTTTGGGCCAACATTTCAATGAAAGAGAGATAGCTTCGGTGTTGTACTCTTATGCACTGCTTTGTCTCCTTCGTTGGTAACAGTAAAAATAAGTCCAACAAGTTTCAATGAAATCGCAAGTCGATCCTAGATGACATAGAATCTCGATCTCGATTTGGAAAATAACTGATTGAAACTGAGCGAGATACCTACAACGAGAAGAATCCGAAGAGGACCGCAGAAGTTATTTTGTTTTTTTACTCCCGACGTGTGCAAACATAAGACGTTTGCAGAGCAGTCTCCGAAGCTGTATATGCGGAATCGGAACAAGTTCATGCGCCATTTTAAGTCCGTCGGAAAGTCAAGGCAACCGCTTATGAACACTACACTCAGGTTCACCTGGCCAGCATGTTTTCAAGAAGGCATTTCTGCCCTAAAGTCACAAAATTGATGCCAACCAAATATAGTCCATTATCAACTTCTTCGTCGAACTATCAGATTAATTGGATCACATTTAAAAAAAAAATATGCTGTTAAAAAAAATTCATAGCTGTTGAGACAAATTGGTGGACAAGTTTTTCAGTCGTGGCCGTGGTGGCGTAGTGAGTAGAGTGCGACACTCACATGCCAAAGGTCCGGGTTCCATTCCCGGCTGAATTTTTCAAGGCACCACCTCTTTCGAGCTACTTACAACACTTAAAAAGTAATATCTGTCTAAGAAAGCTTCTCAAACTTCGCCGTTCGGAGTCAGCAAAACACTGTAGGTTCCCTCTGCTCGTAAGAGAGCATTAACGCGCACAACACGAGTAGTTGATGAGGAAGCTAGGCCCTGTCGCGCCATACAATTATTATTATTTTTTCATTCTGTTTCCTTTCACATAATAATTCCTGTTTAACAGAAACTATATCTTAAAATTATCTTCCTTACAGACTTACAGAATTTTGGCTCTGAGTTCCCCGACTTTCCTACAGCCGCCTTTAAAATGGTCTTCTTCTTGTGTTGTCGATTTCCGTGGCCTGTGTTGCTTCATAAGTAATTGCCGATTTTTTATTGAAAATAAATGCATTTTTTCATATACTTTCACTGAGCTTTAGTGAAGTGCTTATTTTCCATTTTGTTTCATGAACTTTCTAGAATCTTCATGTTTCCACGTTCATTCATGGCTGCAGAATGAAAAATTTCACTCTCGATCCAATCCTTGTACAGATATCCACAGTTCAATAAAAAATTTGTATTTGTTAATCTAATTATTACCTTATACCACTGATGCGGCCCGAAAATCCTTTTAATCCGAGCCATTGGGACAACGCAACAGAGGACGACTAAGGCTAAGATGCCGCACACAAGTGCAGAAGGACCTCAACCAACTTGGAGTGGGCACTTGGAGGCAGCCAGCGAAAGATCATGTTGGCTGGAAAAACATGTTGGTTGAGCCCCAGGTCTACCCCGGCTTGAAGCGCTACAAGAAGAAGAAGAAGGATATTCTAACAAATCGTATACTCTTTGCCCTGTGCCGGGTGTCAGTAAATGATTCCACATTTAAGACTTAATTTTTATATATTAGATTTACATTGGATGCCTCAATAGTTCACCAGAGGTTTTGGGCCCCGCTTCCTCTTTAACTGCTCGTCTTGTGCGTGCTATTGTTCGCTCGCGAGTAGAAGGGACTGAGGTTTGTTACCGACTCCGAACAGCGAAATTTGAAAAACTTTTTTATAAAAGAGTTCTAACTACTCTGGTGGTCACTGTGGCGTAGTGGGTAGAGTGTGACGCTCACACGCGGAAGGGTCTAGGTTCGACTCCCAGTTCAACACCAATTTTTCGAATTTTTCACGGCACCACCTCTTTCGAACTGCTGACAACACTCCAAGAGTATAACTGCCTAAGAAATCTTCTCATATTTCGCCGATCGGAGTCGGCAAAAAACTGTAGGTCCCTTCTACTCATGAGAGAACAGCAGCGCGCACAAAACGAGTAGTTGATGAGCAAGCTAGACCCTGGTCCCCCTGTGGACTGTAGCGCCAACAATTATTATTATTATTAACTACTCTTCCCCGGCTGAATACCTCGAATTTTTTACGGCACCACTTCTTTCGAACTGTTGACAACACTCAAATAATATTAATTGTCTAAGAAAAAGCTTCTCAAACTTCGACGTTCGGAGTCAGCACAAAACTGTAGGTCCCTTCTACTGGTGAGGGAACAGAAGCGCGCACAGTACGAATAGTTGATGAGCAAGCTAGGCCCTGTTCCCCCTGTGGACTGTCGCGCCACCTAATTATTATTAATTATGATTATTATGATTATTTGAGTGTTGTCAGCAGCTTGAATTAGGTGATGCCCTCAAAAAAGTGAGGTCTTCAGTCCAGGAATCGAACCTGGGACCTTGTATATACGAGTGTCACACTCTACTCACTACGGCCACCAAAGCTTACTTTGCCAATATCTTTACTACACTGCAGTTTGATGAAAAAAATTCAATAAAAGTGACTGGAATTCGTGGAAAACAGTGTGTTCCGCTTCTAATACAAATACTTACCCGTGTTTTGAGACAAGAGCACTCTGAAAAAGCAAGCAAATTTATTATATTATTCCAAGAATAAGAAGGGACAAACTAAGGCAAAATGGAATCCTACAATTAAAGCAGACTGAAGGGCAAACTTTTATTTTGCTTCGCCGATCCAACAGTTTCGAACATTCCACTGGACACCAATTTTCTCTCAGCCACAAACAAATGAAACGAATAAATCTTGTGTTGTCCTTAGAGTATTTTCGGTTTTATTTTAAACAATATATATAAGCTCCTTAAAACACTAGATAAACATTGTAAATTGTAGAATAATAATAAAAATAAAACAATTTTCCATAGACTTTGCAAAAAAAAAAAATTTGGTGACCCCTTACTACTACGCTAACCTCGACTAGAACTGTCACGTTCTTACACTTCTAGACTACAAGTTAAACGGGTTATAAATAGGCAACTTATTAATACTCTCAGCACCAGATTGATAGGGCAGAATGCTTCCATCCGTGGATATCCTGTCTTGTTGGGTGATTTGATTTTTGGTATACTAGCTGTATGGTCGCCCGGACTACCGGGTCGGCGTCATCGTCGAACAGATTCATAACTAGACTCAGACAATTGTGATTGTGCAATTGGAGTTAGCATGCTTGTTGAGCAGGGACATCCTGGAGAAGGACTTGTCGCAGACCTTGCAGGCGTACTTCTTGACCTCGACGTGGGTCTGCTGGTGGGCGCGCAGGTTCGAGCGATCGGCGAATGAGCGATTGCAGTCTGTGCAGGAGAACGGCTTCTCGCCGGTATGGGTGCGGATGTGTCCTTGTAAGAGCCACGGACGGGAAAAGGCCTTTCCGCAGATGGGACACTTGCAGGGTAGAGTGTGGGTGCGAATGTGCATCTTGAGGGCACCCAGGGTGGTGTAGAGTTTGCCACATTCCTGGCAAACGTGCTGCTTCTTTTCCTGGTTGCACTCGGCGGCGGGGCAATGGTATTGTTGGTGCTTGGAGAGGCCAATGGAGGTGGAGTACATCTTGGAGCACTTTTCGCACTTGAAGCGGTAGTTTTTGGTGTTGGCTGTTGTGTTGTTGGCGGAGGGGGCTTCTTCAAAGATATGGAACAGGGCCGGCAGTGGAATGTCGTTGCGGACGGATAGGTCCTCTGGCTCCGATGATGTGTACGAGCTGGGACTGGACGGTGGTGTGATCTGGTTGAAGTTGAAGGCGGGCACTTGCGCTGAGTTGATGGGCATCGACGGTTGAGCGCTTAAGTTGTAGTTGTTCCAAACGGCAGTCATTGGGTTGTATGGCACGAATCCGTTGCTGAAGCTGTTCTCAACGCTGCTTGGGCTTAGTCCTCGGAGGTGAATGTTGGGATAATCAGTTTCCGATCTTGGCGGCGATGGGTAGTTTTCGACGTGGGAGTGCTGCGATGCTTCGCTTGTGATTGAGATCGGCGACTCCGGCCGGACGTACTTGTTGTTGTTGGAGGGCTTCATGCGATCGTAGAGCGAGTTGACGGTGAGGTTGAGTGCAAAGTTCCTCTTACTCTCGCTCTCGCAGTTGTCCTCAGCTTTGCGCTTGAGGGACAAATCCTGTGGCTGATCATCTTCTGGCTGTGGGGAAGCCATGATGGGTTCCTCGTAGAAAACGGGGCGTTTCTTGAGTGGGCACCTCTTGTAGTTGTTCATCTTGATTGCGTTTGAGATATGAGTTCAAAAAAAATTTCGAAAATAATCCAATTTCTGTGTTCTCTGAGCTGAGCTACTACTAGCTGTGTTCACCTTGAGCTGCTGGCTGCGAATGACAGGTTTTCGAATCCGCACTCCCTTTTATACCGACCCGACCAACCCTCGGCCATGTATGTCGGCGCTGACCTGCGAGAACATATGTACAGGGAAATACGGGAAAAATTCCTAATACTGGCACGAGATGCAGTGTTGAGTGTGCAGTGCGAAGAGGCAGCCAACGCAAAGACACCCCTAACCGGAGACGGTAGAGCGCACACAGGTATAAAACACGCCTAAGCATTTTGTGTATTTCACAGATGCATGTTGTTTTTGTTCTTCGCGCCTGTGGATCGGCGACGAGTGGTCCGTGACATGAACGAGACGTTGGTTGGACTACAGCAATTGTTCCCCTCCCGAAAGAAGAAAAGTATTTTAGGGATTGGTAGAGAGCCATTCTCCCTTGGTCTTATTTGTGATCGTCGCGTTTTGATTTTACGATCTGCGGGCGGGAGAGAACAATTTACGAGAAGGCATCTCCCCTCTGCAGACTGCTGCAGTACATAGGTGGCTCAGGTATGTACTAGGTGAGGAAGCTGATCGGTTCGGATTTCCTATTCCTGGGAGTGTGGAACTTCCGATGCGAAGGGGAAGTGTTTATTTTTTTCTTTTTATGTTTCTTATTAGAAAATGCAGTGAACTCCGATGAACTCAGTCAGCTGGTGAACTCATCCCTGTGGAGGACAGCGGGTTCAGACGCTGATCTGACTGATCCTCTTCATGGGAAATTGATTTGGCCTGGGCTTTCACTTTAGTTTTCGAATACTGCGAATTGAACCGCAGAAAGCTTTAGGCCCTGTTGTGAATGAAACATGACACTCGGTTTATACGTGTTTGCGAATTCCATCACATTCGGAAGTTGAATTTATTGGCCGGGTTTATACCATTTCCTCACTAAGTAGGGAATTTCCGAGATCGCAATAAAACTGCAATATCAATAAATATCACAAACGCACAGGTCAATCAGGTCGTTACTGTCGCAACAGATCCAAACGTTTGCACGACAATTAGATAATCGAATCAGTGCGAGGAGGAGTGCTCCATTGATTATTGATAAACATTCCTGCATACTCCAAAAGGGTTTCAGACGCAATAGAATATATTCTTCAAAATTTGATTTGTGACATTCAGGCTACAGTTTTTGATTTTTAAAGGGTTTCAATTGTTTTAACAGCTTAAAAGTAGCTGTTGAAAACTATGAAAACACATTTGCTTTTGAATAATGAGTGTTTTATTCTCGGCCTGATGTTGACCGGAAAAGGATGGAGAATGGGAAAATAAATTACTTCTCTTAGATTTTGGTTTTTTAATCATTCGCAGACCCAAAATTCTGCTTTTACTTAGAGAACTAACCAGCTATGAAGACTACGAGTACTCTAAGTGATGACCCGTAAAGTGATGACAAATTCATCGTGTATTGATATGTCCTGCTGTTTGAACTGATGTCGAAAACACTCTGACAAATAAAACTTCTTTTGTTGCCTTTGTTTATCTGTGCCTCTTACAGTGCCAGCCAGCTATAAATGTGCATTTGTAGATGCATTTCATTTTTTGATGAACTTGCCTCATTAGCAATAAATATACGTTTACTTTACCGAACCCTTGGGAACCGATCCAATTTTTGATTTTTCAGCAGAGCCCTTTCTTAAATTATAAAAAATTCTAGCTACCGCTATACTATTTGACTAGCGCTAGGGAGCGGAAGGGATTTTTTCTTCTTCTTCTTCTTCTTCTTCTTGTGGACCTGAGCCGTAACCACCTTGCCCCTCCAGCCAGCACGATCTTTTGCCAGCTGGCGGCAATTCCGCACTCCAAGTTGGTTGAGGTCCTTCTACACTTGTGTGCGCCATCTTAGCCTTGGCCGCCCTCTGTTGCGTTGTCCCAATGGCTAAGATTCGAAGACTTTTTGGGCCGGAGCAGTGGTGTCCATACGCTCTACATGGCCTAGCCATCTTAAGCGCTGTATCCGAAGACTCTTGACCAGGCGCATGTCGCTGTACAGCCCATAGAGTTTCTCATTAAATCTTCTCCTCCAAATGCCGTCAACGCAAAGAGGACCTAAAATCGCACGCAAACCATGTCTCTCAAAAAGACTAAGGGCTGATTTGCAGCAATACATCAAGAGCAGTAGTTAAAGTTCGGAATTTTTTGAGGATCAGCCTTAGTGGAAGGGATTTGGTTCTCTATAAATACCAAACTTGTGCTACTGCAAATCAGCTTGCCTCTATTTCAGTGATTTGTGTTCATTCCTGGGTGTTTAAATGAAATCCTTAGCTTTTAATACCGAAGAGGAACCATTAGAATAACCGCCTGCAGATCCTGTCGATCTTTCATGTCTTTTAACCCGATGCCATCGAAGTATTGTATTAGACGTGGATCGAACGCGGCTCATTAGATCCTTTCTTCAACGTCTCCTTTTCGGCACCATAGAGGTAGATGGTTCCGATAAAAGCAATTTTAAAATCATTTTTTTTAAATCATTTATTTCATTTAAAATCATTTATTTTGTCTTACTTGGATGGAAAACTCTTCAGTTGGCAAAAGCGAGTTAAACTGCACTTCAGCCTTTAAATAAATTGGCAGAGCGTTAACATCGATTGAGTAAATCAAAAAAAGAACAAATTTTCGGGCATTGCGTTTTTAGCATTTCTTATTTAAATAACTATGGCCGCTGCGGCGTAGTGGGCGACATTCACACACCGAAAGTCCAGGTTCGATTCCCGGCTGAACACCTCAAATTTTTCACAGCACCCCGTTTTTCGGACTGCTGCTATTGCTCAAGGAGTAATAACTGCCTAAAAAGGGTTCTTCTGAAACTTTTTAGACAGTTGGTTTCTTCTGAAACCTTTTTAGACAGTTGAAGGTTTTTTTCTGCTCGTGAAACAGTCGCGCACAACACGAGTATTTGATAAGTAAGTTGGGCCCTGGTCGCACTGTGGACTGTAGTGCCACCAAATTATTATTATAATTTATTATTACTTAAATAGCTCCAAGCGTTGCTACTGACATTTGATCCACTGATACTGAGGAACTTTAATGTGTGTCGCCTCTGGTTACGTCTTCTTATTGTAGTTCATTCTTCTAAGACTTGATTTATTATTTGATTTTGTATATCGCAAGTGGTGGTGTATGTTCACGTTCTTTTACTACGTCCTTATACATTGAAAACTGAAGTTCTTTTAAACTATTTGCCAGACCAGAAACTAACAGGAATTATAGAATTTCAGCTTATAGAAAAAAAAAATAAAAGTATGAGCACCAATCTACAGTTTCGTACGTTTGAAAATAAACTCTAAAGTCTGACGGCAGGATTAGATTTGGGATTTAGTTTCAAGTGATCACCTGCCTTTACGGCTCATATCACGGGGCCCATTTTCCCAAGAGTCGTAGATAATGCAAGACTAAGCGCCTTAGTTACACAAGTACCAAATTGAGATCATGCTTGAGGGACAATCACTCCACCTTGGTTTGATTCGAGGCCTTCCTAAAACCTATATCGCCTTCTTGGTAGCAGCAACCGGTTGAGATGGGATAGTCCCCTAACCGCCTTGCCTAACCCAAGGTGAACACAACCTAGACAAGCTAGCACAGTACACAAACCTCGAGTCTTGCCGCGATGTTAGGTGGCAAATCACAGCCACCACAACACACCCACAAGGGGGCAAACCGCTCGGTCGGGCTGAAAGCGAAGTTCCAGGGGCTCCAAATCTACCGTGGTGCCAGAATATGGCCTCTGGTCAAGCTGTCACCGCCGGTCAATCACCCTCAAAACCTGGGTCTGTTAGCCGCCATCCCACCACAGAATGGTCTTTTTCTCCATTAGTGTTCCCGCTGACACTATAAACAGTGTTACGCATGTGGTTTTTTAAATCATAACGAACGGGAACACTTTAAGTTTCCTAAAACTACCAAAATGCAGTTGTAAGTCCCAGTGGAGTTGTTTTTGATCAGAAGAAATAGCCGTAGAAATTATTTGTTTAAAGAGCGAAGTATGAAAACATTTCTTTTAAAATTTTTCAACTATTTACGCAAAAATGCCATGTAAATAATACCTTCTAAGAAATTGAACATGGTCTAACAACATGCAAGCTACAATGGTCTCGGTATGCAATTGTGTTGTGAATTGCGACATCTTCACAGTGAAACTCTTTTCAATTAGAAACAAAGAGAATTTGTGAACAAGCAAACATAGATGTGAAAGAGGCAGAAGGACAAAAGCAGTAGATGGTATTATGTCAAAATATGTCTAAGTCCTGTTTATCCATTTAAAACAAAAATAAGCTTCACAATTCACAATAGAAAAGTTTTTTTTGGCTGACTGTTAATTCTCTTCAAAAGCATGCAAATAATATCATAGCTGCAAGTAAGAAACGGAAATTTTTGTTAGTCAGACGTTGTAAGTTCTTAAGTGTTCTTCTTAAGGGCATTTAAGAGAGGAATAAATAAACCCATAACAAACGAAAATGTGACAACCAAAGAAAAAACACCAAGTAAGGTGTGTAAATTTTATCGAGCCTACCAATACAAAGACATAAATAAAAATAAATTAAAACATTTAACGTCTCTCACTCCTTAACGAATAATCTTGGAGATTCAATAGAGAAGTTTGACTCGGCATGCCTTTCTGCGCCTAACTTGCACCGTTAATAAGAATATCTTGTATTTTTGTATAAAATTGATCAATACATTAAAATTAAGAAGAATCCAAAACCAAAAATTTCGAAAAATCGACTTTAAACACTGTTCTTTCGTCAGATGCAGAACTTTTTCAATTTCGATATACGAGTCATTCTTAGTTTGAAGTTGGTCCTTCCAATAAAACCCTAACGTACATGTATAAAAAGCTTTATTTTTTCAACGCCAACTCATTCCAACATGATTTTTTTTATAGAATGCTGACACTGGCTTTTAATAACAAGGGATCGGGGCCTAGCTTGCTCATCAACCTACTCGTGTTGTGCGCGCTACTGTTCCCTCAGGAATAGAAGGGGTCTACACTTTACTGCCGACTCCGAACGGCGAAGTTTGAGAAGTTTTCTTAGACAGTTATGACATATTGAGTGTTGTCAGCAGCTCGAAAGAGGTGGTGCCGTGAGAAATTCGAAACGGAATCGAACTTAGAGCTTCCGCATGTGAGTGTCGCGCTCTACCCATCTACCCTATGCGCTTCCGAAATATAATGATTTCGGTTATTTTGCAATAAACCGCTTACACATTAAGGAAGCGTCTTTACAGTTCAAGGTAGACCTGCACCTTAGCTAAAGCACCACCTTAGCAAGCAGAGGTTCACGCTAGTTATTTCCAATTGCGCACGTCGAATTTATTTAGGTGCTTTTTAACTTAGCTGCATCACTTTAGACTCACGTCCTCCATCGCGTTGTTACAACTTTTCAGTCTGAAAGACTCCTGATACGGGCAACTGCTACCCATTCATACAACTTAAAGCTCTCTACCCGTAGACGGTTGACTAATCGCATGCTGAATCTTTCCCACCAACGCATCAATAGTGCTAAAGACCTCTTGAAAAACTTATCTTCCAAAAAACGAAGTGCTTCCTCAACGTTTCTGCTTCATGGAGTGGGACAGGGATGAATATGGTTTTATGAAAAACCAACTTAAACTTTCTGAAGAAAGTCTAAGCAAGCAGCGGTTAGAGGTGGTGAGTCTGGTTAGTTTCATTTCGAACATATTTATTTTCCCAGGTTTATGGTTATTTTTCTAGGTTTTAGTTGTTTGTGGAGCTACGTGCACCCATTTTCTGATTGCTTGTACGTTGTTCGTGCGGGCAGAAGTCTTCAGTCTGCCCAAAGTCGTTAGATTACATTACGAAAGGATTGAATTGTTACTGACGCACATGAATATTTGCTAAAGCAGACTCTTTTTCGTCGCCGTGGCGTAGTGGGTAGAGTGCGACGCTCACACGCCGAAGGATGTAGGTTCGATTCCCAACTCAACAACAATTTTTCGAATTTTTCACGGCACCACCTCTTTCGAGCTGCTGACAACACTCAAAGAGTAATAACTGTCTAAGAAAGCTTCTCAAATTTCACCGTTCGGAGTCGGCAAAAAACTGTAGGTCCCTTCTACTCGTGAGGGAATAGTAGCGCGCACAACACGAGTAGTTGATGAGCAAGCTAGGCCCTGGTCCCCCTCTGGACTGTGGAGCCAACAATTATATAATAATTATTAAAGACTCTTTTTCTAAAAATTTTGCAAAAGGATTTCTTTCTGTAGTCTTTAGAAACTTCCGCCTAATTCTGGGCTTACTTCCTCTTATCAGGGATATCGAATTTTAATTGTTTCAAGGTCATCACTTCTCCTTTATCACATCACTTCTCAACGATCCACTCAAGGCAACCCCATCCCACTGTAAAGCGCAACCCGTTCGTCCATCCAAACACATTTCAACATTCGCGTAAATATTCACTCCTAAAACAACATGCTTAAGCTGAAAATCCAATGAAGAAGTCACAGCTCTCAAATTGGCTTAGCCCATGCCCAAAGGCGCAAACATAAATTACAAAGCCAAACTGCCGGAATATCCTGACGTTTCCCAGTTCACAAATAAACATTCCCTCGCTATCTGTCTCAGTGTACAAACCCAATGGGAAATCATACTTCCGTAAGGTATTCCCACCGTACCCGAAACACACGCACGCACACACACACACCCGAGAGCCACGCAGCATCAGTGCGTGTGTTTTGAAAATTAATTTCATTTAGCACCGCACACGGTTACACTACATCGCGAGGGGTGAGTTGTCCCCGATCGCCGCGATCAAATTGCAATTTCTGTACTTTCCTGCGGATGGATTTTCCCTCATGTGAGTTGCATGTATGAAGTTCATTCATGACGCAGTGATTTTCCCCGGCGAACTGAAAACTGACCTCATTCAGTGTGTTCGGTCGTGAGGCCGGGCGCACATGTCGGGCAAATCCTGTCACAGGGACTATGCACATGCTTTCTGGGGTTTTATTAAAAAAGAAAAATTTCCTCACGCGATATTACACATACGTTCGGTAGGATGTCCCTTTCAGATCAGTTCCTGTCTCTCTCCCACGCTCTTTCCTGGGTGAGATTTGGGGAAAAAACGGCGGACTAATTATGGAGTTTATTAAATGATTGCTGGTAAATTTTGAACGGGAAAGAAAAATACGTCCAACGGGTAACATGTGTTGGACATGCGCTTTTCGGCCTGGATTTAAAGGTGAAGGGGAATTTTCGGGTGTATGCTTTGGGGGCTGGTTTGTTGAACTTTCCAGCCCTCTACTCAGTTGTCAAATTTTGCGTTGAATTTAAATGAAAGTTAATGGCTGTAAAAGGATGTTGGAAGTGATAATTGTTTGCGTCACCAGGTCATTATGAAAGAGTAGATATGAGGCAAGAAGGTTACTCGCCTGATTTTCTTTGACTTAGTAAGGTAACATCACACTTACTTAAGGTCGACATCGACATAGCTCTTAGCGCATGGGACGATATGCGTTAAGGTGGGAGAGAGTTTTTGAGAGTGTTTTCGTTATAGACGGGCATTGCTTGAAACTAGGAGGGATATGCAGAAAAACGATTTTTCAAAGTTGTGGTTGGTATTGACGTAATATATGGAGAACGTATGACTTGGTGATAGGCAAAGAATCTTCACATAAAAGCCGTTGAAGCAACGCTCTGTGAAGTGTCCAGTTGACAGAAACTTAGAAGATAAAAATCAGCCAACTTCGATTCGATGAACCTGGGAACTATGAATGGTGGCGGGTATAAAAGGGAGGAACAACGAGACTCCGCTAGTAGAACATTTGACCGTAATATAGATGCTCGAAGTGCGCTCAGGACCAATCGAGGTGAAAGCTAGTTCGTCTAAGGCTCTGGGAAGTATGTAAATTAGAAGTTTGAGTGCTGCGCAATAAAAAAAAAAATTTTCTCCTGGAACAGCTGCCCACTTTATTGTGCCAATCAAAACTAAACTGAGCCTAAATCTACTTTACAAATATTCATAGAGCCACCATCAGCGCGACAGGTTGTTGATTCAGCAGTTTTCGTGCGGATCGGTGTTGTTGAATGATACTGCAAATAATGCTGATCCAAGCGTCTGCTGGGTCTGAGAGTATGAGGTGTGCGCTAGAAGCTTACGTTGTGCAGGTGCTTCGAGTTCCGATTCCCGGGGTTGAGGGAGCGTTTGAATCTTCGGGTGCATGTGTAGGAAGTGGAGTATTGCACCCGCTGGTAGAATGCGATTTGAAAGTTTTGTGATGTTAACTTATGCTCTAATCTGGGAAGGAAGCACAACATTGGCTTCTTGGACAGAGCTTCAGAATCTGCAGCAAAAACTTGTTGGTTGTAAATGTCTTCGTCTTTCCCTGCACCGTTGTAAATATAATATAATAATAAATATAGAAGGACATTTGTATTACAATCAAGCGTAGAATCAATTTTCCCAACCTCTGCTTATTTAGGTCATGATACACTTCTGCGACCTAAAGAGTCATTGAATTCAATCCATTTGGACAACGAAACATGGATCTTCGTCTGATATGACGCAGATGAGTAGGGAAGGCTTGAATTGCAAGGGTGGAAGCAACTGGCAATACAGTGGTTTCTAGAGAGTGATTTTGGTTCGTACTGGTCTGTAATGCTTTCAGAGAAAAATAAATCGATTGAAGTCTTTCTGAAAAAAGGGAGATTCTGAAATAGTGAAGGACGGCCTCTTCCTTAGCATCGTCTTCGCCGACCTCTATAGAAATCATTGTTTAGAATTCTTCTTGCAAAATCACTCATTGTGGCCGCTGTGGCGTAGTGGGTATAGTGCGACGCTCACACGCCGAAAGGTGTAGGTTCAGTTCCCAGCTCAACACAAATTTTTTGATTTTTTCACGACACCACCTCTTTCGAGCTGGTGACAACAATCAAAGAGAAATAATTGTCCAAGAAAGCAAACTTCAAACTTCGCCGTTCAAAGTCGGCAAAAAACTGTAGGTCCCTTCTACTCGTGAAGCACAACACTAGCAGTTGATGAGCAAGCTAGGCTCTGGTCCCCCTTTGGACTGTAGCGCCAACAATTATTAAAATCACTCATCGAACAGTATACCCAGGAAGTACGTCGGTGATGCGAGCTACATTACTTCCGGCAAGTCTGATGAGAGCTTTGATCCGGGACGACGTTTAGAACTTTCGCTGGGTTTCTCTAAAAAATTTCACATTCACGTCTCGAAGTCTCTAATGCTTTCAGAGAAAACAACTCGGTTTGAAAATCAGTTTAAATGAATAGAAAATTGCATTGCAAATATAAATCCTAGAGTGTTATGTTTTTATTGAGTTTTCATATGAATTCCACATGTTCTTGTCATAACTTGCAGCTCATTTACCACTTCTCCCTACTATCCAACGTTGTTCACACTTGGCTTTGAGGATAGTAATCACTGTCGAAAGCCGTGGTTAAGTCCCTAAAACCCTTTTTTTTTTTGTTGTTTTTTTTTCCTAAGTCTAGGAAGACCATGGAAAGACCAGGGCAAAGGGATTGAAGTTCTACCCCGATTGAGTGTACTTACACTTCAATTTGGGGAGGGTGCATACAAGAAACAGAACAAGAGAGAGCCGACCTTAAGACTAAAATTCAAAATGCTTAAACTTTGGCGTCCTTTCCCTGAAAAGATGGAAGTTACATGTAATCATAACTCATTCTGGGTTACAACAAGGTTGGCAACTTCTGTTAGAGCTGCCAAGATAAAAATGAGAAGAAGGCCGTCACTTTCTTCATTTCTCTGACAACAATTGGGGAGACAACGAACAGAAACCACTACTGAAACTTTGATATCTGTGCAAACATGGGAAACGACTACTTGAAAAGCCTGCACAAAGAAGCTGATGCAAGCATTTGAAGAATTAGGGAAAGTCCTTGGGAATTCAACTGGTATTAAGCTCAAAGTATCAATTAACTGGTTAAGCCACATCACAATCGTTGGATTGAAAATTTTTACTGCAGCAAGCACGTGAACTTAACCTCAACAACCTTACTTGGGTTAATTTGGAAAAAGCCTAATGTATGTATTCCGAGCACTTGGTTACTATTTCGGTGTCCCTCAATCGAATAAGCCGAAATGCGCTTAACATGCCTTAAAGTAAAGGCCAAGACGTTAAAGTTGTAGACAACTAATATAAACGTCGCTATAGATATCTGCAACTTTAAGATAAGCCCAAACTCACCATAACTTCGCACAAACGTGAGGTATCCAAATAACTACCATTGGCTTAGCGTTCACATTAGTCCAAGAGGATACCGTCACAACTTCTAGATAAAATTATGCTCAACAAGACTCTAAGCCTACAAGTCTTCCTAACACATCAATACTGGGCTATAAAAGAAAAGTCTGAGCAGAATTAAGCCGTTCTGTATCCTATGCAAAGTCGTGCCTGTACGTTAGGCAAATCGAAGAGGAGGTAGGAATTTTATATTTTCCTTGATCTAGTTCAAAAGACAAGTTCTCCCGACTTAGCTGACTTCAAGGTGTTTAAAGGATTTTCAAGTCTCAGCCTGTAGAGAAGCTAAGGTATTTCGAACTTTTGGGGGTAAGTGAATTTGAATTGAAAAAGAAACTATGCGGGAATGGAACCATCAAAGGGGAACGTCTTCATGGGAATTTTAAAGTCTAGTTCAGTGCCAGTCCAATAAAAAACGAGAAACTTATTGTATAAAGTATGAATTCCAGTTCAGAACTGACGTTTCATTTCTATTTCTCCCCTTCAAGCCCACTGTCTACCTGCACTTCTCCCCAGTACAATCAATAATTAAGCTAGGATATGTTAAAGACCTCTCATGTCCCTAGAAATAAATTAATTCAGGTTTCTTATCATTACCCAATTCAATCAAAGCCCCTCGAAAACCGGAAGTATCCAAATAAATCCAAGCTACTTGTTTCGATCGAAATAAAGAGTACCTGAAACCCTTGCGTTTATGACCGGAAAACCCCTTGTCCTACTGCGGTTAGTAATTCCCCGATAAATGTAAATTAACCCAAACATATTTATGTAGGTCACATGCTGGGAATTACTTTCGGGGTTTTTTTTCTATCTATGAAAACCATTATGCGCAAGTGATAATTGGAGGCACATAGTAGAGAGCATTGATTGTGCACTTGTGTGTTCTATGTTTCGGGGGACTCCCATGGAAGCCTCAAAAATTTGCAAAAGGTTACAGAATATTCGCAGTAATAAAACCAAAAATTATATGTCAAATTGTTTTCTGTGACTCAGTTGTTCAATATGTACAGTGAACTCAAGGGGGTCATTTTGCAATTGAACAACGCTTAAAAGAACGTGACCGCCCTGACGCTCACACGTCGAAGGGTCTAGATTCGATTTCCGGCTTTACAACTTGAACTTTTCACGGCACCACTTCTTTCGAGCTGCTGACAACACTCTCAGAGAGTAATAACTGTCTAGGAAAGCTTCTCAAACTTCGCCGTTCGGAGTCGGCAAAAAAACTGTAGGTTCTCTCTATTCGTGAGAGAACAGCAGCATGCACAACACGAGTAGTCCCATGTGGACTGTCGTGCCAAACATTATTATTAACACTTAAAAGATGTCAACCATGTTTTTGAATATCGAAACGAAATATATTGCAAATGATAGTACGAGTATACTTTTGTTCAATCCCAATAACTTCACTCGTACATTTTAAATGTATGAAAATAATTCAAGGAAGATCAAGGCTTTCACCGTTTTTGATTGTCCGAACAGCCAATCTAAAAATTAACACCTGTGATATACCATGGACTAAATCCGTTAAGTACCTTAGGGTGTGCTTGGACCCGAAATTAACCTTCGGTACACACATACAAAACACATTCTCCTTCTTCTTCTTGTGTCGCTACAGTCCGGGGTGGACCTGGGCCTCAACCAACATGCCAGCACGATCTTTCGCCAGCTGTCTCCAGTTGCGCACTCCAAGTTGGTTGAGGTCCTTCTCCACTTGTTTAGGTCGTCCTCTGTTGCGTTGTCCCAATGGCTCGGATTCAAATACTTTTCGGGCCGGAGCAGTGGTGTCCATAAGCTCTACATGGCCTAGCCATCTTAAGCGTTGTATCCGTAGACGCTTGACCAGGCGCATGTCGCTGTACATCCTTAGAGTTCGCCATTAAATCTTCTCCTTCAGATGCCATCAACGCAAACAGGACCAAAAATCGCTCGCAAAACTTTTCTCTCGAAAACACATTAAGTAAAGTGAATATTGCCATAAGAATGTTATACTCCTTAATAAATCGGAACTCTGTGCTTAAACGTCAAAACAAATTGATATTGTTTAAGGTCGTTTTTCAAGCAATAATTACCTACGGCTCTCCAGTGTGGGGAAATTGTGCAAAAACACATATCAAGAAGCTTCACATTGCTCAGAACAAAATTCTCAAAATGATGTTAAATCTTCCTTGGGATTCTTCTACTCTTAAGCTACATGAACAAACTGGTATACTTAAAGCCCCCAGAAGAATTGAAATTCTTAATGAGAAATTTTTTTCGAAATGTCGATCAGTTGAAAACTCACTAAATACTGAGCTCACACCGCTTTAATTTTGTTATTGGAATTTTTGTTAATGTACCGTAAAATGCATCCCTTACTATATACTTAATTAATTTCGATATCTATTTTAATGCTCTGCTTATTTATTTATTTATCTGCACAGTTTTAATTTATTTATCTATTTATTTATTTAGTTATTTATATGTTTATTTATTTATTATTCTTTTTATTTATTTTCTGATTTACTTAGTTATTTATTTATTAAACTCTTTCTTTATTTATTTGTTATTTATATCTGTTCTTCCGTTGTATGTAATCAATGATATTATTATTACATATTTATCATTACTCTCTGTCTCATATTGTCTGCTTTTACTTCACACACACTTTTTTGTTAAATACGTTCTGCTTATATATTTTATATATGTTGAACTTTTTTTTTTCTTTTTTTTAATTGTCATATAGAGGTTTTTACTCATAGGTTTTCCCCTGACATTTCTACACTTGTATAAATAAAAACTGCACGTTGAAATTAAGTGATTCTATTTTCAGTAGTAAGATAGTAAATTATCATATCTCTGTGCAACCTGTGCTTTATTATTCTATCTATCTATCTAAACTAGCGAATATTTGTTCAAATGTTCAAATTATTCAAAATTTTTACCAAAACAAGTACCTAATTTTCTTTTTTGTTATTCTGATAGCAATGCATGTCTTAAATGCTTTTATAGCTTGCTTTTCCCTCATGTGTGTCAATTTGAGAAGTTCGAGAAACGCCTCCTTTTTTCAACAGCTTAAGGTGTATTCTTCGTTCCTGTGTCAAAAATATACAGTATGATTCTAAAATTGGAAAGAAAGTTGACACAATTGGTTTTCTATTTTTTTGAGAATTGGTGTGGCAAAAACTTGAGCACGATTGCAGAAGCCCACTTAGTCCGCTTACGGAGTCATCGTGACGCACTATTTTTTCAAACTCCTACTGACTCTGCCAGTTTATTTTCCTAGGGATATTTGTAAATCCTAAGAAGGTGGTTGTCGCCGTGGCGTAGTGGGTAGAGTGCGACGCTCACACGCCGAAGGGTCTAAGTTGGACAACACCATTTTTTCGAATTTTTCACGACACCACCTCTTTCGAGCTGCTGACAACACTCAAAGAGTAATAACTGTCTAAGAAAGCTTCTCAAATCTCGCCGTTCGGAGTCGGCAAAAAACTGTAGGTACCTTCTACTCGTAAGAGAACAGTAGCGCGCACAACACGAGTAGTTGATGAGCAAGCCAGGCCTTGGTCCCCCTTTGAACTGTAACGCCAACAATTATTATTAAGAAGTTGGTTGAGGCTGTTGAAGAAGCAGTTTCCGGTTGAAGTCTTTCTGAGAAAAGGTATATTCTTAGATAGTGAATGATGGCCTCTTCCTCAGCATTGTTTGGGATTCTTACATAATCACTCATCGGACAGTATACCCAGGAATCTAAGCGTCGTTCGGTTGACAAAGGAGATCCCTTTGACTCCGACAACTATCGAGGCCATCCTCTCTGGCGTATTTTTTGAGCGTCAAAAACTGTCTGCCCACCGCCTGATAGGTGCCCAGGAATCTAAGCGTTGTTGTTTCGGTTGACAAAGAAGATCCCTTTGACTGCGCCAACTATCGAGGCGATCCTCTCTGGCGTATTTTTTGAGCGTCAAAAACTGTCTGCCCACCGCCTGATAGGTGCCTATAAGTGTAGTTTCAGGCCAGGGTACTTCACAATAGATCTTCATTTTAAGGATGACCCTGGAAAAGACCCAAGAATTACAGATTACATTTCCCATTTATTCGTCGATTTTAAGGCCGCATTTGACAATGTGCATAGGGACGAGCTATGTTTACAGTTCCATGTCTGGTTTTTGCATTCCAACCGAACTTATCAGAATATATAGAATGATGATGGAGAATTCTCGCTGCTCCAATAATGGAGAATTCTCGCTGTTCGGTAACGAACTCACCGAGATCTTCAACCTCAAAAAAGATTTTAGACAAGAGGACGCGCTGTGCCTTCCTTTAAATCATTCTTGAGAAGATCGTGCGTGACTCACAAGCCAACACCACAGGTACGATCTCCAAAAAGTCAGTCCAATTACTAGCTCACACTGATGACAATAACGTGATTGGACAAACACAGCGAGCCGTCAATTAGGCGTTTGTTGGCATTGAAACGGAAGCCGCTAAAATGGGTCTGGCGGTAAATGAGGGCAAAACAAAGTACATGCTGTCATCAACATCGAGGTCTCAGACTTTGCGTCACACTGGCCAAACTTCGCGGTAGTCGGGGACTTTGTCTATTTCAGATGGGTTGTGAATATGGATAACAACACCAGTATCGAAATCAAACGCACAATCACTCTTGCCAATCGTTGTTTCTTTGGGCTCAAGAGGCTATTTAGTAATAAAGCCCTCTCTCGAAGGACTAAGTTCGCTTTATTAACAGCTCTATCATGCCAGCATTACTTTATGACGCAGAAACCTGAACAATAGCGCGGATGAGTATTTTCGAGGGAAAAGTTTTGGGTGCGATTCTTGGTCCTGTTTGATGGAGAAGATACAACGACGAACTTTTTGTGCTGTGCATAACATAGTCTTGAGATCATTTTTGTCAAGTTTGATATTGATTTTTTTTGCAATTGGACTAATATGTTCGTCATTATGCTCAAGCTTGACTAATTTAAAAAGGTTTTGTTTCAGTATGTTTCTCCAGAAAACAATCATTCTTTGAGAAGGTGGCCATTTGGGGTCAGGATTCTCTAGAGTATAAAATTGTTTTCGGCAAGATCATTTTTTTTTATTTCTTAAAAAGTGTATCACTATCTCGGAAAGGTCAAAGCTTAGATCTACGACCTGGAAACCTCAATATGACTCCAATCCATTGCCTTAACATATTCGGCATCAACAGGAGTCGAAAACGTTCTATAATACTTTTAGACAGAAACCTAAGTACTAGGTTTTCCTCAGTGGGGCTGAGATCCACAAAAGTGTGTAGCTTTCTAATGAAGAAGCCACATGTGTGATATCCGGCAAAAGCTGTTAAATAAAATTGAATATTGCCCCACACAACAAGAGACATGCAAAGCTTATGTGGCGGCTGGTGTTGGATAAGCTATTTGTCTTTCATAATTTGAGAGGACCTTCACCCAACCCCAAATGCCAAATTTTCAGGAACTTCTCATACAGATTTAGTTCTCAATCTGAATAACTGAGAAGTTGTCGTTTTTAAAATGCGAAAAAAAGACCCAATAAGGGAATCGAATTTATTTCCTTCAGCGTTTCACTTGTTCACTTCCACCAAGACAATCGACTTATAATGTAAAATGTCTGTACATCTCTCACCATGGCAAGTATAACTGTTAACTTAGAAGAAGAAATCAGTCTCTATTTGTGACCATGGCCCAATGCCCAACGATGAGAAATTTCAAACTTCATCAACGGCCGTTCTCCCATCGAACAAAATATCCTTTAGCCCTCCCAGCCAACTCCACAGGATTAAGTGTGGCGGCAACAAGCAAACACACACTTTGCTTATCGGTAAACATTTCCAGGACTACCTGCTAATTAGTTGAAAGCCAGAATAACCGTCATATGCTGCAAGTGAACAAAGCGTCAAAGAATCCGACTCCCTTGCCCTAAAATTGACAAAGCCACCCAAGATAACATTCCACAAAATCTGCCACTCTCACCGTGAAAATATGCCCCGCCGCTAGATGTAATTTAAATACCAGACGAAGCAGCCGCGAACCGCTCGCAATCAATCAATTAAACAAACATTTGGCGTGACGTCGGCCCATTTGTCATACGCGCCGACAAAGCCGTGCCACAAAGGGGGCGATCTAGAACTGGAACTGCGCGACGACACACTTGCAAAAAGCCACAACTTTCCGTGGCCATCTGCAGAGCAGGATGTCGCGCCATTAGCGATTTATAGGATGTTTGTACTGCGGTGGTGCAATCAACGCCGGTGGCAGTAATCCTCCATATCCTGCTAATGAATCGAAGGATTAGCTTTATTTGCTTCCGCATTTCCGTCTATCTCCGGCAACAGGTATCTGCCGGCATCGGTGAGCGCGCCAATTAATCGTATTTGCCACCGTGCCGGCCGTATGTTCACATTTTTATCCCGTTCTGTCGCTAGATAACTCCCCTGGAGAAGACACCGACTAGCCAGGTGGCTTATCTGCTTCACGGTGAATGGGATGCCGTCATCTCTAACGGCTGGGGGTTGGTTGTCCTCTGATTGAATTGAAGGATCAAACGTTCGACGGCTGCCAGGTGAAATCGACGGATGGAGAATTATGGCTCTTGTGTCGTTGACGCGGTACATCTGATTCCTGGAAGCAATTCCTTTCATTGGCTTTTCAAAACACTGCCATCCCTTGTGCGGGGGTTCCTGATTTAGTGCGCCAGACTGTCGTTTGTTGTTGGTCCATTGTGCAATGGATTCCATCGGCCCGTGGCAAGGTCGTAATCGGTAAGACGGGACAAAGCCGAGCGGAGTGCGCGTTGAATGCGTCCCATCCCTTTGTCAATGGCATCCGCACAGAAACGTAATGAATTGGCGTTTGTCGGGTTGGGACCTGTGTGTGATATCGGGATGCCGACTTGGGATGTTCAATCGATCACCTTGCCACGTCGACAAGGTGCAAAAAGAGGGACGTGCAGACATGCCTCTAGCAGGCACAGTTCAGGACGCCTTCAAGAAGGTTGCAAGATGCACACCTGTTCGCAAATAAATTGAAGAGATGAGTGTGAGTTTGGAGACTCGTTCAGAAGGTTTGGTGACGAAAATGGACGCTTAGTGATCGAGCAAGCTTTGACATGCTTTGACTTATTGTGACATCAGTTGGAGACAGTCTGATAGACGTGTTCTACTCTCTGCCGTTGTGCGATGGAAGAGGTAAACCAAGCGAACGATTGATGATGGTCAAACTGCCGGCCAACAGTGAAGAGGTCACACTGTCTACCTCCCAGGAATCAAAAAGTCAATAAATTACGTTTTCATTGAGCATCTCTCATCAGTGTCCTGTGACCCACAAAGGAAGGAGGGTATGTCACTGGTAAATTTGAAATGCATGCATGTGAATGAGAGGCGCGTATTGAAATTTCTGAAGAAGACCGATAACCCTTAACGCCTCCACCATCAATCAGCTTAGGCTCTTGGTTCCAGTGAATCTCTTTCACTTTCCTTAACATGATTAATCCTCACCAGTCATGTGTTTGTACATGATAGTGATTAATCACAAATCGGCGGGGTTGCCACCGTACATTTTTATTTTCTATGACATTTTTTAGATGAAATTTTGAGTTCAAATAGGCAGTCTTGCACACAGGTGGAGAAGTGTTTTGGAATGGGAAATAAAAAAAATTAAAAAATTTTAGAAACTTGTCACTGGAAGGCTCTGTAATGTTACATCTCTGGAAATGAATACTGCTTGTGACGATGCTGTAGCCTGTATGAGGAGCGACAGCGTGGTCGCTTGTTGGAAAACTTTAGTAACATCGCACTTTCTGCTTAAAGACATTAAGGCTCGGAAATGAGTGAAAATTGACAATAGTTTTATGAAGGGAGAACAATTTTATGTAGTGCAATCAAAAGAGCATTTTAACCTAAGCATGACAAAGTGGAGCCACCAAGAGTTGGTTGCATTCTTAATTTTCGAGAATCATCCATAATAGACGAAACAGTATGTTAAACCTATAAGACCGTCTTCGCAAATCCGCTGCATGTGATTCTACACGTCCTTACACACAGATGGATATGGTGATCATGTCAGTTGCATCAATGTCCATACCGACGACTCTAAACTGTCTGGAGGAACTGATGTGGTCTTTAAAAACCATGAAATGTGTTACGAAATTCGAGGCAAATACTCTAATCTTTCTTGCAATTGAAAGAGCTGCGCAGGTTTTTCGTCTTTTTCTTCTTTATGTGGCATTACAGTCCAGGCGGTCCAGCTAGCACAATCCCTCATCAGCTGCCTTCGATTCTGCAGCTTCTGTTGATTGAGGTACTTCTTCAGGTGTATGCGCCACCTTAGCCTAGACTGTCGTCTGTTGCGTTGTCCCATTGGCTCAGATTGGGCAGTGGTGCCCATACGTTCTACATGGCCTAGCCTTCTTCAGCGTTGTATCCGAAGACGCCTGACCAGGCGCATTTTGCCGTCAGCCCACAAAGTTCGCCATTGAACCTTCTCCCCCCTTTGCCATCCACGCAAACATGATCACAAATCACACGCAGAACTTGTGTCTTTCACATTCAATAACAACCAGGTCTTTCGTGGCATAAAGGAGGTTTGGGATGATAGTTTTTATAAAAAGCCAGGTTAGTATTTCGAGAGAGAGGTTGCTATTACTGGATTGCCTCTTGATCCCCAAGAAGCAGCATTTGGCATGACTGATTCTAGTATTAGTATTGTTGTCCTTGTCTAACTACCTCCAACTACCACCTCTGCTGCCTTATGTGACACTCTGTCCGAGACGTCAGGGTTCTGTGTCTATTTTGAAAATAGCTTGTACTTCGTTTTACCCTCATTTACCACCAGACCTATTTTAGCCGCTTCCTCTTTAGTTCCAGCAAACGTCTAATTGACTGCTTACTGCGGTCGTCCAGTTATGTTAATGCTGTCCGCCTAAGCGGAAGGACAAGAAGATCGTGCCTCTGGTGTTGGCTTGTGAGTAACGCACAATCTTCTCAAGAGTGATCCTAAAAAAGTCACAAGACAGTGCGTCGCTTTGTCTTAAACCTCTTTTGATATTGAAGGTCTCGGTGAAATCGTTACCGAGCTCGACGGAGCGGGGATGTTACTTTTCTCAAGTTAACATTACCGTGGGTCACACTCTTAACAATAAATAGTATGGAAGAGATAGCGACTCCGAAGTTTTCCAATTCCCTACAAGAAGTTTGCAGGCAAAACACAGTGTCGTTATTTTAGGATCCAGAAAATACATAACACATCATTCAATAAGTCCCAGGACATATAGGGGGCGCCACTAATTGAAACTCCATAGTCAAGTATGTTAGTGGTGCCCCCTATATGTCCCGGGACTTATTAAGTGATCTCTTTTGTTAATATATTGGATGACGCAGCAGTTTATATAGAAACCAGGAGCTAGCTTCCTCATCAACTATTCGTGTAGTATGCGCTACTGCTCTTCCACAAGTAAAAGTGACCTACAGTTTATTGCCGACTTCGAATGCCGAAGCTTAAGTAGCCTCTTCACAGCACACCACCTTTTTTAAGGGTTGCCAGTGTTAGCAGAAGTTCAGTGTCCAGTTTTACGGCAGAGGTGATGCCGTGAAAAATATGAGATGCTCAGTTCGGGAATGGAACCTGGAGCCTTTCCCACTACCCCACTGCACTCTAAAACACTTCTTTGCAGTATTCGGTGTTTCACGAATAAGACATAATAATAATTGTTGGCGCTACAGTCCAAAGGGGGACCAGGGCCTAGCTTTCTCATCAACTACTCGTGTTGTGCGCGCTACTGTTCTCTCACGAGTAGAAGGGACCTACAGTTTTTTGCCGACTCCGAACGGCGAAGTTTGAGAAGCTTTCTTAGACAGTTATTACTCTTTGAGTGTTGTCAGCAGCTCGAAAGAGGTGGTGCCGTGAAAAATTCGAAAAATTGGTGTTGAGCTGGGAATCGAACCGACACCCTTCGGCGTGCGAGCGTCGCACTCTACCCACTACGCCACGGCGACCACACGATATAAGGCATTAACAAAAAAATTGTCATTAAATTAATAAATTTTATTAGTGGCGCCCCTATATGCCCTGGGACTTGTTAAGTGATCTGTTACACGTCATTTGACAGGATTTCGACCCCCACACTCCAGTTTTGAAAATTTGGATTTTTGTGCGTCGACACTTGGACGAAATTATAGAACACGTACTCACGTCTGTTAACCTCACACGCTGTTCCAATTCATTGAAGAACGTGCTTCTACTCCTCAAGAATTTACGCAACTTTGGTCAAAGAAGTGTGACAGACGTGTCAAGAATTGGATCACGCTTCACTCCATAAGGGAAGACGGCCGAGTTATGTGTACTTCTGCTAAGCGTTCACTCAAAAAGGGAACCACCAACAATTGAATGATAAAAACCTTTTCTTGAGATATGCCGTGGAAGACTGCAAGACAACCGAAACCAACCGGATTCGAATCTACACATTCCACTCATTCACCCATGGTCGCATTGCTTCAAGCCTACTTTCAGGGGTTTTAAACCATCAATTTGAAAAATTTGATTTGGCAACCATGTTCGACGACTGCTGTCGTAATTGAAATCCAGGCGATCCTAGGTCTCCCAATGAATAAGTCATTTTTCAGAAATCTTATACATCGCCATCATGACTAAATGCGCAGTAAAACGGTATCACAGAGCCTCGAATCTCTGTGTAAACATCGATACGAGGTGACAATTTCCATAAGAACCTCTTAACGGCTCAACCATTCCTTATCATTTGTTCACAATCAGAACGTTTGTCCATTACCAATTGCAGCGCGCCGAAGATTTGTGTTCTCTGGGGGGAACTGCCGCAGGCCGCAGACGTCCAGGTGCGTTGTCGTCACACATGCATACGTAGACGCCGAACAAGACGAGGTAAAGTGCGCGAGTACTTAACCTTTGTTTAAGTCACCGACTCCGTCCTCGATACCGAGGGAAGATATCCCATTGAATTAGGGTTGCCCCTAAGCTGCGCCGGGGTCTTCTACACTCCTCCCTATCGTGCATTCATTTCCGATGTGTACCTCGCTGCCGCACAAAGGAATTCGTTGTGCCCTGTTTGCATAACACTTTTCTGTTTTTCAGGATTTCAGAGTGACAGGGGGAAGTCCTCCTGCAGACAAAGCACTTCGACGTTCGGTAGGAAGTGAGAAGTGGTTCAAGACTGAGGCCTTCTCTACAAGTGTACAATCAAGTGATCGACAGGCAGTTCAACGGAACAGCCCTTGAGAGTGGCTGTTGTTCAAATTTCGGTCCTCGTTGTCCTTGATTCCAATCCATCGTACATTACTCGAAATTCGAATACATTTCGATGCAAATTAAACCATGTGCGCGCATACATTCGTTCAAAAACAAAAGCGGCGTTGTCACATAAAATGTTTGCCGTTGCCGCTGCCGCCGCGCCGGCTGCAGTCGTGTACATCACTCGCCGCGCCTTGCCACAAAAACTTACTCAATCATCATGCACAATTGTCAGCGCGCTTCATTTCCATTTGGAGAGGTGGCTGGGAGACACCAGATTCCATTCAACTGATAGACTGATTCAATTGACCTGACGGCACATAATCTCCCCCAACCGATCGTTCGGATCTTTTATTCAACAAGTCTTGATCGATGTTTTGTGTCGCTGTCAGGGCTCTCTGGATTTCTCCCAAATTGTCCCTGCATCTATGAAATTTCACCCGAAACGCCACTGACACGCTGCTACACTGGGGCATCTGTAAAATTACACCATAGTCCCAAGCTGAATGGGTAATTGGCGCCGACCCACAAGACGCGCGTACACACGAACACGGACACTGACGCGCATAGGTCGGACCGGGCCATTAATGCAGTGACCACAGGCAGAGAACCCAAAGCAGAAGCAGAAGATGACGAAAATAAATCGAATCAAGTCAAAGATATTCGATGAAAAGTAGATCACCGATTTAAGTAATGAACTCCCGGATGATCGGGACGATTGTGAAAGATCGCCTGGAGGGACGGTCTGATCGGTTGGCCGAGCGATCGTTTGGACGCTTTGTTCTGCGGGGCAATGTTAACATTTGGGTTAAGAGATTTCGATCTGATTCTGGAGAAATTCACAAGCGTATTGACAGATCTTCACCGTAGCGATGAATGATGGAACAGGGGCGGTAAAGAAGGGGAAAGTGAAATTAATTTGCGTTGTCAACGAGTGACCGACTGCGATGTGAGTCAAGATGTCAGGACTTCCCAGAATAATTTTGGGTATACCAAGTGACGATGATTCCTGGAATGCATTTGCTAAGTTGTTGGCGTCGCGAGGAGGGAGATTGCGCGGAAGAAGGAGAAGCACATTTGCTTCTACTGATGCTTGTAAGATAGATTCTTCCATTGCAAGAAGAGAGTTGTAAAACGAAGTCACTAGTTCCAACAGAAGTATTTCCTTGTTCTTCAAGAGTGGATTGTGGATGGGCCAAGTTGTTTAAAGGCTCCCTTTGCGAAGCCTTTTCTCTTCCACCCTGGAGCAATGGTGAGGAACTCGCTTCAAATGCAAAATGTTTCCATTGAATATTTGATTACTTTGGAATCATGCAAATTTTAGTTTATGTTGTGCTGTGTTCTTTTAGTTGAAGAATGCAGATCAAATCGAACTTGAGACAATTTTCTGAACATTAATCACACACATCTAGAGAGGTGTTGCTCTTTGCATTTGAAGGTGAACGAATAAACCGACAAAGCGACGCGCTGCCCTTGGACATCTTTAGCATCATTCTTAAGAAGATTGTGTCTTATGTTACACACAAGTCAACACCAAAGGCAAGATCACAAAAGTCAGTTCTATTGCCAGCTTACGCGGACGACATTGACATGAATGGACGAACACAGCAAGCCATCAATGAGGCGTTTGCTGGCATTGAAGCGGAAGCGGCTTAAATGGGTCTGCGGTCAATGAGGGCAAAACGGAATACATACTGTCGTCAAGATAGACATACAACATTGACGTCTCGGACAGAGCGTCATACTAGGCAGCAGAAACCTCAAGGTAGTTAAGGACTTTCTCAACTGCGGCTCCACGATGAATAGGGACAACAATATCAATACCAGAATCAGTCATAACAAACGCTGCTTCTTTGGACTCAGGAGGCAATCCAGCAATAAAGATCTCTCTCGAAATACTTATGTAGCTGGCTTTGTATAAAAACTTGATCATCCCAGTCCTACATTATGCCGCAGAAACCTGGACGTTGTTAAAAGTGGGTGGGGAAGCACTAAGTCCTTTCAAGGGAAAAGTTCTGCCTGCGATTTCTTTTTGCTTTGACGGCAGGACTCTATGGGCTGTACAGAGACATGAGTCCGGTGAAGGATCTTCGGGTACAAGGGATAAAATGGGTAGGCCACGTAGAGCGTATGGGCTACATTGCTCCGGCTTAAATAGTTTTCGAACCTGAGGTATTGGGACAACGCAACAGAAGGCAGCATAGGCTAAGGTGGCGCACACAAGCGTAGAAGGACCTCAAACAACTTGAAGTGCGCAATTGGGACAGCTGGCGAAATATCGCGCTGGCGGGAGAGCCATGCTGGTGGAGACCCAGTTCTACACCGGACTGTAGCGGCACAACAAGAAGAGAAAGAAGAATTAACATCTTATATTATACAGAGTGCGTTATGTGTGTTAAGCAAGAACTTAAGCACTTTGCCTAGATGCAGCTATAAACTAATTTAAAATTAGCAGAAAAATAGAACCGATCCTGGAATAACAGAGGAAAAAGCAAGAATCTTGCACTTTATTCTTAGAAGAGTATGACATCCACAACGTGTGTTAAAATTTCAGTCCGGAAGCACCACTGAAACCCTTCTTCCATGGTTAAGAAGTAACCTTACGAAGTGCAGAATATAAGTTTACATAGATCGGATTAAATCTGATACGCACCACTTAGAGATGCTGGTATGCAAAGTGACTGGATGTACTCCGCGGCATCCGAAAATATGGGAAAAAGTGTCAAAAGTTCATCCTGAAGTCGAGGAGGCCACCAATCGTGAAAGCAGGAATTCAGGCCAAAAACGGCCATTCTTCCTTATGCCGGTATCGTCTGCCGAAAACCCCGAAAATCGTGAAATTTTCAATTTCGATAAAATTTCCTCAGATTCTTTTCATTCCGAGTGAAAGAACCCTCAGCCTTTCGTTTTCGTTGTTTGGTTATCGTCGCTCCATTTCGATTGTTGCCTTGGAATGGAACAAAAAGCAAATAACTGAAAGCAGTGAAAACAATAGAGTGGACCAAACTCAAGTTAATGCTTTCAATTTGCATCACTTAAGCTTCATTTTTTTGCAGATGACGCTCTTGCTATAAGAACCGAAATAACTTGTAATCCTCGCAGAATGGGCTGCAAAAATGTCGATTTCTTAGAAAAATACGAGAAATATTTCAAATCCATTAATGAGCCTGTATGCGCCCAAAATTTGAGTTCCAAGCTGCGTTATGACGTTATCCCTTTACCCATGGAAACCCATTGGAGGAAAAAAAAAATTGATGAACCAGTGGACACTGTTAAAACAAGAGATGTATAAATTAGTAAACCATCTGCGTTCACTTCGGTTCAAGAATTCACCCACAGTAACTGCAAGCTCGAAATGTCCATCAGTTCACCAATAAGCCTTCTTTCGGACACAATATTCAGAGAAGAAACTCGTTCCATAGCTGCGCTTCACGAAAATAGATGATGGTTTCTTCAAATTACAAGCCACAGTCATTTAAGACGAATGTGTAGTCTATACCACTTTTTCTCTATACCTTCAAACATTGTTGTGTTCTGTGAGCGATCTTTGTGTTCCGAGTTCTTGAAAATATGGACAAAAAAGCTTTAACTTTAACTAACTGCTTGTAACCCCTTTCAGATTAACTATTAGTTTTTTTTTAACAGAAAAATCATCAATCATCATCAAAAATTAAGAAAATAATAATATATCCCGTCGTATGGAAAATTTAGAAAATGCCAGTTCATGTCCACATGTCAAGTTCATGTATAACTGAAAATAGCGAGAAATGAAATCTAGACCTCCGTGACCATTTAAAAAAAATAGTGGAAAAACTGTAAGCAAAATTGGGCAGTGTTTGCCACTCTAAAATAACAACTCCTTTTCTTCGGTACTGATCTTGAGTTGGTGTCCACTAACATGCACACAATTCATATTTCAGACGTTTCAGTTAAGTTCTTTCGTTAAAATTTTTCTTAATAATAAGTAGTAATGAATTCCATAAATATATAAAATGTAAGATTAGGTCGAAAGACAATAGATTAAGGATAAGTTTAGCTTAGAGTGCCCGTAGGGGGCAGTAGGAAAGTTAGAGTGTAGGAAAAAGAAAACAAAGCACGTCCAACTAGTTTTAAGCATTTTTTGTCTAGTACGTAAGTCTGCAATGAATTTGAAATAAAAATGTATTAAAAATGTGAAAAAAAAAATCAGACCTTTCAGTTGATATTATTTATCAAACATTGGCTTCACCAGATCCTCTTGCTCTCATCTACGACTCAACGGGTTCATGGTTCACCGTGGCGTAATGGACATGTGTGTCATTTAATTGCTGGTTGTTCATCATTCTTGGTTGCCTCGTTAATATTACATTCAGACATGCACGCAATTGAACAAGTCCACCTTAGCTTCGAAGGCTCACTCGACACCGACTATTCGCAGCTTTGCTTTAAATAAGATATCTACAAGCAGGTTATTGTGGCAGACGTGGCGTAGTAAGTAGAGTGCGACGCTTACACGCCGAAGGGACTAGGTTCGATTCCCGGCTGAACACCTTCAATTTTTCACGGCACCACCTCTTTCTACCTGCTGACAACACCCAAAGAGTAATAACTGTCTAAGAAAGCTTCTCAAACTTCGCCGTTCGGAGTCGGCAAAAATATAGGCCCCTTCTACTTGTGAGAGAACAGTAGTGCGCACAACACGAGTAGTTGATGAGCAAGCTAGGCCCTGGTCCCACTATGGACTATCGCGCTAACAATAATTATTATTATTTAACACTTGTTTAGAAAGAAATGACGTTACTATTCAGAACTATTGACGGAAGTTCACTTATATAAACTGTTCCTCGTGCATAAGAGACTAGTAGATTTAAGTGGGCTGAGTTTCAATTTATTGATTGCTGATTATTCTACAATTTTAGTAAGATCTTCATTAACTCTTACTATACAGTCCAGTCAATAGGAACCTAAAAATATAAGGCCGCTTTTTTGCTCTTCATTCAATGCTTCATAAAAAGTGTTACAATCATTAGATTTAGCTCAATTCTGTTTGTTCGATAATCTGTTTGATAGACGACAACTTTATAATACCCACCTCGTAGAAGCCCCTCTCCTTATTTGCGAACTCGGACAGCCACTTTTCACAAGCCTCTTTTGAGTTCAACTTCATACCACCAAGGGCGTTCTCCATGGATAGGAACAGGTGGTAATCACTCGGTGCTTTGTCCGGGCCATATGGTGGGTGCGATAAAACCTCCCATCCGAGCTTCGGTAGCTTCTGACGAGTCATCAACGAAGTGTGTGGTCTGGCGTTGTCCTGATGGAACACTACATCCTTCCTGTTGCCCAATTCTGGACTCTTAAAGCGGTCCAGTTGTTCGCAGTAGATGGTAGAATTAAGCGTGCATCATGAGAGCAGCTCATAGTGGATGATTACCTTCCGATCCCACCAAGCACACAGATGTGGGAATTGGTTTTACGTGACCACCTGCCTTAACGGCTTATATCACGTGGAACCTTTCTCCCAAGAGTCGTAAGTAACGCAAGACTAGACGCCTTAGTTACCCAAGTACCAAACTGGGATCATGCTTGAGTGGCAATCACCTCATCTTGGTTTGATGCGAAGCCTTTCTAAAACCTCTTCCGCTCTTTGGGTCGCAGCGCCCGGTTGAGAATGCAACTCCACACTGAGAAGGGATAGTCCCCTAACCGTCTTGCCTAGTTGTGCTTAAATATTGAACTAGACAAGTCAACACAGTACACTATCCTCGACTCTACCCGCGATGTTAGGTGATTAACCACAGCCACCACGAAACTCCCACTAGGGGGTCTACCGCACGGTCAGGCTGAAACCGAAGTTCCAGGGGCCCCTGACATCCCGTGGCAACAGAATATAGCCTCTGGTCAAGCTGTCACTACTAGTCAGGTTCCCTCAAAGCCTGGGTCTGTTAGCCGTCATCCGTAGATGGTCTTTTCTCCATCAGTGATTCCGTTGACACTATAAATAGTGATACGGATGTGATTTTGAATCATGTGATTCATACATCCAGTCACATCATCTGGACCACCAAGTATACAGATGTGGGATTTGGTTTTACGTGATCACCTGCCTTAACGGCTTATATCACGGGGAACCTTTTTCCCAAGAGTCGTAGATAACGCAAGACTAAACGCCTTAGTTACCCAAGTACCAAACTGGGATCATGCTTGAGGGGCAATCACCCCACCTTGGTTTGATGCGAAGCCTTCCTAAAACCTATTCCGCTCTTTGGGTCGCAGCGCCCGGTTGAGAATGCAACTCCACACTGAGAAGGGATAGTCCCCTAACCGACTTGCCTAGTTTTGCTTAAACAATGGGCTAGACAAGTCAGCACAGTACACTATCCTCGACTCTACCCGCGATGTTAGGTGGTAAACCACAGCCACCACGAAACTCCCACTAGGGGGCCTACCGCAATGGTCAGGCTGGAACCGAAGTTCCAGGGGCCCCTGACCTCCCGTGGCACCAGAATATAGCCTCTGGTTAAGCTGTCACTATCAGTCAGGTTCCCTCTAAGCCTGGGTCTGTTAGCCGCCATCCCGCCACAGATGGTCTTTCCTCCATCAGTGTTTCCGTTGTCACTATAAATAGTGATACGGATGTGATTTTGAATCATGTGATTCATAAATCCAGTCACATCATCTGGAGACCACCAAGTATACAGCAACACCTTCCTGGCCGTCGATTCCGGCTTGGCCACTGTTTGAGACGATTCACCGGCCTTCAACCACGACCGTTTTCGCAGTCGCCAGTCACCATCTGCTTCAAAAATGGATCGAGTTCGGTCCGTTTCAGCAACATATCGCATGCGTTGATTCGGTTCAGAAAGATTTTCTGCGTGAAAGGTTTTTTTTTGTATCCAGCCTTCTGCAGGTTTAAAATGAATTGGTGACTAACTCGCATCTCCTGGGCGATGTCACGAGATGCCGCATGCCGGTCTAATTCGATGTTTTCCATGATTCGATCGGTTTTCTTCGTCACAGTTCTTTCGCCGGCTGGCTTATCCATGGTGTCGTTTTCATCGGCTCTGAATGGTCGAAACCATTCTTCCGAAGTGATAGAGTATCATGCTCCAAAACACCATTAATCTCACGGAACATTTCTTTAGGGGACTAGCCCTTAACTAAGGAAAACTTTAAAATAGCGCGAATTTCGGCGTTAGTGAACTCCATGTTTACACGTCTATAACTGTTGAACGCAATATCCAAATTTGTTTAGTAGGTTATGTCAAGACCCTTCAAATAATGTATAGTATTGGAAGATACGAGCTTTGTAGCGCTTTGAATATAGCCGAAAAACTTATATATTAAGACATTATCTGTCTACATATGAACTTTGCAGTTTCGTAGTACTTGTGGAAGATCATTACGAAATAATATGAATAAACGAGGCCTGAACCCAGAACCTTGTGGTACACCAATGTTGCTATTAAATTGGTCAGAAGCTTCAATTTCTGTGACCACCTTTTTGGCACGGTTGTACAAGTACATTTATAACAGTCTTAGGGACGATACAGAAATATTAAAATGTTGCTTAAGTTTCGATATAAGCAAGAAATTATCTATGCAATCGAATGCTTTGGAAAAATCAAGGAGAACTAAGAATCAGTGTCCCCACTGTCTAACGAAAGCCTAAGATCATTTATTACCTTTATTACTGAAGGTTCACAGCTACGATTATGTTTAGCTACGTTAAGCTCAAAGTTTAGCTCTAGCCAACTTGACATTAAACTGTTTTCATTAAGGTACCCAATAATTTGATTGACAAGAATCTTCTCAAAAATGTTGGATAAAAACCACAACAGACTTATTGGTCGAAAGTCTGAAGGAACAAGTGCACTGTTCTTTTTCGGTAAAGAGATAACGCTTGCAAGGTTCCATCAGCTTGGGAATTGACAACAATAAATACAAAAATTGAAAATATGCGTTACATGGAAATATGCGTCTCCATGGAGGAAGTACCTGTAGGAATTTGGGATTAAGTCCATCTGGACCCGTAGCTTTTAACTTTACGGAAATGATGGTCTCAGCCACATCATACTCATTAATGCACTCAATTGAGGAGGTAACGTCCATATTTGGGACTGTTATACCATTAGCTAAGTTGGTATTAGATGACGAGTCTTATATTGGAATAAATGCATTACTTACCTCATTTGGTAACAACATACATTTGTTAGATATATTTTTTTGTTAAAAAAAAACCAAGTTAAAACCCAAGTTTTAAAGGTTATTCCACAAATTGGTTCAATCAGTAGATGCAATTTTGTATAAACCTTTCGGGCATTGAGACATACATCTTGCAGATAATACGAGTAATGTTTGCTTTCAAGGCGTTAATCATAGATGGTTTATTCCCGAAGATCTGAGATTTTATATATCTCCAGTCCAAATAGCGTGGGAATTAGGCGACCATACATACTGTAGCAAACCGTTAATTGCTCATAATAATGCAAATAATGTCTGAACAAGTCCATTTCTTGACATGCTGCATGCATCGAGACCATATACTTACACTTTAGTAGGCCCACAGTCCTTTACCACGGCGCGATTACGATTAACATTGTAACATTGCATCATTTTTGATAAAAATACTCTCCACTGATTCAAATACACCATTAATCACGTCATACCGTTATTTTCAATGGATATATGGCAGCGTCCAAATATAGCAATTTTGTTGCGCCAGATGACGGCTTGATCACAGAAAATAATTTAACGCTAAAACATTGAGCTCTTCCAGGATTGACGTAAATCCAAATCCATCCAAATCCAAGCCGGATTTAGTATGAACTCAGTCTAGGATCCTTGCATCAAGAAACAACAGACTGTCGAATATGACAAGCGCCGCTATACTCGCTTCACTGCGCGCGGGTTTTAATCGAGTACCATCCACTTATGCATGTAAACTAACTCCCGAATTCGTGAATGGTATTGGCAATAATGGTTTCAAAAAGTCTTTTGTACGCACAATCAATTCTTGGAATCGCACGAAAAGCTTTTTAAAGAGCGGAAAGTCGCGTAATGCACAGCTTAACAATTTGCAGGCGTTCTCTGGGTGTGACTTTCTTTTGCATCACTTGCCAAACAATACTGGATGAAAATGACATTGCTGTGAACTAACTAAACAAATCAAACCTTTACACTGTAATTAATTTGCGTTGTTTAAAATCATATCTCTGACCCATGCTACAGTTTGTAAGCCCTATGTGTGCCAGGAAACAGATGATTCTTGAAGACTCTTCGAGAAAGTCGGCTTCAAGTTCCGCCGTCCGAATGGCGTTAGTTTTCCACTCCACATTTTACGGCCAAAAATCATTGATCTGCACACAAGAATCGACACAATCAACAACACCTTCGAATTCACACCGAATTCCCTTCGAGAACACCCATGTGCCCAGCACGTGTGTCCTTCGGATGAGTTTTCCACTCAGCAAACATCATCATTCGTCGCCGTACGTGACTGCAAACAAAAGTAGCCCATCGCTTCGGCTACTACGAACACATTCGCCATGCTGGCGTGAGTACAATCCGGCTCTGCTATTTTAGCGCCAGATTTATTCACATTGAGTATTCAAACGGTCGGTTTGTGTTTTGTATTGCTGCAGCCCGGGCGGCTCTAACGAAAATATTTACCTATGCTCTTGACTAGCCTTCACCTCGGCGAGCGTACGGCATCGCCGCAGGCATCCATCCTTTCGTAGGGGCCACTAGATGATTTAGAGGACCACCGACACATTTGGTCAATCAAAATGTGCATTTTCTATGGACACCGGCACGCCGTGTGTGCCGTGTTGACGCTCCAGCACGTTTGCCGGGATGAATTTATCCATACAAATGCATTCGATTATTCACGGGCTAAATTCTAAAACGAATTCAGTGCGACATTTAATTTTTGATGGTGCACAGATGCATGAATTTGCATTCGCATTAGGGACGCGGTTCAAGAACCACAACATCATCGCCTGGCCCACTTACCAATTCAGATGCGGCCAGTTCTGCCGGTGGCGATGATAACTTTGCGATAATTTATTCTAAGCAGAGCCTGCAAGCGGACACTTAGGCGGCACGCAGAATCTCATTTGCGCTGAATTAGAATGCGCTTGGGTGGAGCTCTGGCGCCTCAGTTCCTGCGTCGCTGGTCGTCTACCAAAACACGCCACAAGTTGCAATACATATGCGCACGTGGCGTTGACGCTCCTTAGAGCGGTGGCCTCCGGACTGGTTGTTGTTTCAGGACCAGCAACCAATAAGCCCATTTGCAGCCCTCCTAACGCCAAATGGATTTGCTTCTTGCGAAAACAAACGAAAATTAAAGGAGCTGGCCGCGCTTATCTTTTGGGATAATTCAATTTGCCGTCGTCAATATTTTGTCGGCGCAAACATTCCTAGTAAGCGCCGCCGTCGCCGCGTTGTCTGCATTTCCCATTCCCACACCACGGAAGCCATGTGTTTGACACATCTCTCACTAACTGCATGGACGCGCATGGAATTTTCACTCCTGCGCCGCGGCGATACAGTGATGCACATCATATGTTGCAATTGCTGATAGTTGAATGGGAATTTACTGACTCTGTTCCCGAGAATTGCTTTACCTTCGCGAGGGACGTCTGCTGACGGTGATCTAATGTCGCAAGGAAATCCCTGCATGGCGTGTGTGTTTTTTCCAAATTTAATGAAATTATAATTTCACACTGCGAACGAAGGCAATTTGCCAAAGGACCGACATAAACGGGATTCTCCTCGTCAACCTAATGATATAATCCTCAGCGGTAATACTTGCAATTAGGCGATGAGTGGGCATTTTGATGATGACATCGATTTTGAGATGAACTCCTTCAAACAAACTTAAGATGATTGGTTGAGGAAATAAGCTGCTGCAGGCAGATTCATTTACTTCAACGAGTTGTTTCTGCTTTTGTAGGGGAACTGAATTCAGAAAGAAAGTTTTATTCGAAAACAAAGGGCATTTGATCGGCTATGGTTGCATTTTCCCTAGACTAGAACCACGATCCACTGAAATGGTTTTGTCCACACGTACAGCACAGGGACAAATATAAAACTCCCAGAATTCACTGCAAAGTGTTCTGAAAACCTCTTCAACCAGTCTATCCTGAGCACCATAAATTCAGAAATGTCCCGAACAGCGAAGACCAGAAAATGAACTGAAGGAGTAACATCGAAAATCGATGCTTCGGCAAACTATTACTTAACGGTTCCGTCAGACTTTAAGATTTCAAGATTTCAGCTTTTCTGATGTTAGAAATTCCAGAGCTGAAAAATTTTTGAGTTTTGACTTTTTTCGATTTTTGGCACTTTGGTAGATACATTCTAAAATTGAGGATTCTTCTTGCTGGAGCTACATTCTAACAATCTGCTCGCGTCTCATTTTTAACAGACCAGTTTATGTTATGTTTATTGTTATTATTAAAAAGCACATCCGTAACCTTATAGCTTGTGTGGACGTACGCTCAAATTGGAAAAAGAGGATTTGGAGGAAAGGCTACTGCTGGGACTAAATTTTGTGGGGACAGTGAACAGAGGCTTAGTACATAATAGTTAAATCTCTAGTTTTGTTCACCGAGCTGAATGAATAATCTTTTGTTTCAGACCAGATGGTTTCGGGAATTTCTAGAAATGCGAAAACAAATTTATTGTGACAAAAAGTCGTCATCCAAATCAAATAAAAAATAAATCCCTAAAGTTATAGCGGTCCTTGTGCAAAATAAAGACTGATATAAAAATATAGCTTATTATAGATGTTAGTTGATTGTTCTCTTAAATTTGGATTGTATGTAAAATGCTTTTTAGAAGTTGGTAACACAATTTTAACTGGCGCCCATTTTGTCAGTTGTCAAATGATTTACTTTAAGTTTTGTTAAGCATTCTTAAACGAAGAGCCACAGGGTCACATTGAAAGCGAAAGATTCAATGACTTGGCCCAAAACATATTTTCATAAGTTCCAATTTTTATAAGAGAATTCAGTGTACTTTTGGTTGAAGGGACACACCAACAAACAAAGCTGTCGAACTTGGAGTGATGAAAATCCCCAAGTGTATGTTGCGACATCCTTGCATCGACATCGAAACTGACTGTTCGATATGTTTCATGGGTTGGTCAATAATTGGCCCGTACTTCTATGAAAACGATGCTATCCGGAGGTATACAGTCAACAATAACTGATTTTACGTTCAAAAGTTGAACCATGATACGAGTATGCAGAAGCAGTGGTTTCCGCAAGGCGGCGCAGCGCAAGTCACACAGATTACAAAAATTGAAGAAAACGTTTGGTAACTCATAGTTTCACTAAACCATGAAATGGAATCGAAGATCGTGCGGTCTTACGCCGATTGACTGCTTTCTTTGGGGATACATATAGGAAATCACTAGTCCACGCCGATATTACCATAACAATTGACCACATCGGGAAATGCTTTCGCCGCTTTTGTCACTACTTAAGCACAAGTATTGAAAACCAGACCTCCAAGTCGGTGGTGGTCGTATGGAAGAAATCATAAAGGGTGTTTTTTCAAAAGCGTTAGGAAAGTTTTTCAAAAAAAAACACATATAATTCAGAAAAATGCATGAAATACTTATTTGAATTGACAGTACGGTCCATATAATTTAATGTTTAAAGATTATTTCATGCAAATGCTGACCTTGACTGCTCCTCAAATGGTCCATCCGCTTATTCCAATTTTGTCATACTCTTTCCAACATTTCGGCCGGTAGCTCACGAGTAAATGCTTCAATGTTATCTTCCAATGCGTCAATTGAAGCGGTATTGTCTGTATAGACATGAGCTTTAACAAAATAATAATAATTGTTGGCGCTACAGGCCAAAGCGGGACCAGGTCCTAGCTTGCTCATCAACTACTCGTGTTGTGTAAGCTAGTGTTCTCTCACAAGTAGAAGAGACCTACAGTTTTTTACCGACTCCAAACGGTGAAATTTGAGAAGCTTTCTTAGACAGTTATTACTATTTGAGTGTTGTCAGCAGCTCGAAAGAAGTGGTGCGGTGAAAAACTCGAAAAATTGGTGTTGAGCTTTTGCCACGCCTGTGGCGTGTGAGTGTCGCACTCTACCCACTACGCCACGGCGACCACGAGCTTTAACATAGCCCCACAAAAAATAGTCTACAGGCGTTAAATCGCACGATCTAGACCGGTCCCGAACGTGAAATAAAATGTTCACCGAATTCTCCTCTTAATAAGTCCATTGTTGGGCGTGCTGTGTGGCACGTGGCACCGTCTTGCGGAAGGCACATGTCATTCAAGTCAAGCTCTTGCATTTTGGGTAAAAAAAAGTTGGATATCATCTCACGGTAGCGCTCACAATTCAGAATTACGTTTCGTATCATCTTTAAAGAAGTACAGTCCAATGATGCCATCAGCCCATAAACCGCACCAAACTGTGACTGGATGCATTGGTAGCTCTTGCAATGCTTCTGGCTGATATTCACTCCAAAATCGACAATTCTGCTTATTTACAAACTCATTGAGCCAAAAATGAGCTTCGTCTATTTTTGACCATAAAATGGAAGAAGCGCGCGATGAACTTTCTTAACAGAGCAAGCATTTCGATAATGAAATTCAATAATTTGCAAGCGTTGTTCGTTTGTAAGACAAACATACCCAATTGAAGATGCTTGACAGTAAAACAAAACACGAAACGTGCGTCAGCTATTTAAACCAGTGTTGCTAAAAAGATAATAGTTAAAAAATCACCTTTTATTTAAATTCGAACGCAAGAAAAAATGTTTTGTTTTATTCCGTATATACTACGCAAAAATTTGCAATCCAATGATGGTACCTCTCGTAACCCAATGACTGCCGCAAGCTTTGAATATCAAAAGAAAAATTAAATTGAAAAATATTTTGACTAACAAAGGGCTTACAAAGCTCAAGCATTGACTAAAAGGAAAAATCTGATCTATGGGGCTTAATATCCTAATTAAATGCAAATGAAAAGATGTATCCTAAGGGCGTTGTTGCTCCGAAAGTCTTTTTATAAATGAAGAGATATGCTGTACTTTCATCCATGTCCATGGCCATTCTTGCTTTACAGTGAAAAGATAATTTTGATACGAGCCGAACCTCTTCCTTTTCAGTAAATCGATTTCTGCCCGCAATAGAGAAGTCTCTGACAAGGATCTGCTTTTTCACTGGTGGTAACACCAGAACCAGCCTCTGATGCCACTTTTTTATTAAAAAAAAAACCGGAGCTAATAACTCTCTTCGACCAGCTATCATAAGTTAGGGTAGCATTAGAAAGAGAGTAGGTACTTCAAGAAAGGATATAAAACATCAAAAAACACAATATACACAAAATACATAAAAAAGTCCATTACGGCACATTCGATGCTTACTTATGTGATGCATTTAAAAAGCATACACGGCATGACGAACGTGTCCAACCTTTACGGTCATGTTTTTGCGTAGTTTGTAGCAGAACTAGTTAGTAGTTGAACTAGTTAATCAGTAGTAGAATTAGTTAATCAGATTTAAGATTTCAGGTAAATACAATTAATTACGATTTTGGTAGATTAAGTTAAGATTACGACATTTAAGTCCAAATACTAATAAATAGAGATATTCCAGTAAAACCCGAATTCTTTTTAATTTGCCTGAAGCCCAAAGAGGCAGAGAAAATAAAACACATATAAATTTTAAGAAATCGTGAGGAGTCAGTTAGTTAGAATAAGAAACAATTAAAATACAGTTTTAACTTTATATTTTGTCTATCAAATTAGCAAAGTAGAATTCATAATAATAATAATTGGAAGGCGCAACAGTCCACAGGGGGACCAGAGCTTAGCTTGCTCATCAACCACTCGTGTTGTGCGCGATACTGTTCTCTCACAAGTGGAAGGGACCTACAGTCTTATGCCGACTCCGAAGTTTGAGAAGCTTTTTCTTAGTGGTGACATAAAAAATTAGCGGTGTTCACCCGGGAATCGAATCTGGACCTTCATCGTGTCAGTGTCGCATTCTACCCACTGCGCCACGGCGGCCACATTTAAATAGAATTACAGTTATTAAAGTGTGTTAAAACCAAAAACCTTACTCAAATTTCAAAATATGCTATGAGATGCTTTTTCTGTGAATATGATCTTCACTTCCTACTTGATTATCGGAGTTGTTGACCTTTGTTCAAATCGCTTCTCGCTGTTGCACATTTTGATCAAAACTAATAAACTCTTGTTTTGGATCGGGTTTGCTCACCAAAGACCTTGCGCATGGCTTTCTAAGTCTTAATATCGAAACAGTTGTTCAAAACTGAACTTAAAGCTTTTAACAGAAGTTTTATGTCAAATTTGACACAAATCACTGACAGCAGTCCATACTGAAATCACAAAAAAATAGACAAACTTTGTGATATTTCTTGCTTACCATAGCAAGGATTTTTCTGACTTCTTAATAAATTACTACGTTTCAGTTTCATTTACGTTTGTACTTCGAAATTATACCTATACCTCTCTATGATTTAAGTCTCTCTTCATTACTATGGGGAAGTGAATGTGTTACCGCAAAGTTTCAATGATGATGTTGTCATGGATTTTCTCTTAATTGATATACACATTTAAACAACAATTAAATTTTTGTTGTGTTTCGTCATCACACTCCCCGCTGAAGTGCGAAATAAGCTCTTGTTGCTCCTGCATATATTCCTATAGACTAAACGAACACTTTCGGATGGGGTAAATATTTGATATTTTTAGACTTTCCCCTTTTCATTTCTAAGATTTTGTTTTACAGCTGCCAAAATTCCAAAAAACTCAGATTTGCTTGAAATCATGTGGTGACGTAGCACAAACTCCCTTGTTTGTGTGCTTAGGCTTAAAGGGTCTGTAAAAGTGATAGGTCCTTCGACGAAGAGTTAGATTTGCAATGGATATAATAACTGTGGAGTTTGAAATTTCGTCGCTGTCATTGACAACCACCTACAGTGAAAAATTCCATTCGCGACAATTAATCAACGATTTCTATGCTTTGAATAATTCGAGGGTAGAGCAGCGTATGTCGGAAGTACAGTTTGGACGATAACACAGCGTCAGTTGCACATCTCGTTTTGACGATTAATCATAACTAAACTATTTTTCTTCACACTTACAGGCTTGTCAGATAAATGTCAACAAGTGAAAAGCAACTATTTAAAGTAGCTGGAGATGAGTTGGTTGGGCGCATGCTCCAGCTCATCTGTAAGACATGATCGGTGGAAAGCATACCCGATGAGTGGAATCTCAGCGTCGTTTGCCCGGTCCACAAGAAAGGAGACCTCTTTGACTGCGCCAACTACCGAGGGATTAGTCTCCTCAGCATCGCAAACAAAATCCTCTCTGTCGTATTGTGTAAGCGTCAGAACCCGTTTGTCCATGATAGGTCCCTATCAGTGTGGTTTCAGGCCAGGGAAATCCACTACAGACCAGATCTTCACATTAAGGCAGATGCTGGAAAAGACTCAAGAAGTGCAAATTGACACTCACAACCTATTCGTCGATTTCAAGGCCGCATATGACAGTGTGCATAGAGACGAGCTATACTGCCTCATGTCTAGTTTTGGCATTCCTACCAAACTCATTAGATTGTGTAGGATGACGATGGAGAACTCTCGCTGCTCCGTCAAGGTCGGTAACGAACTCACCGAGACCTTTAATGTCAAAAAAAGTTGTAGACAAGGCGACGCACTGTCATATGACTTCTTCAACATCAGCCTAGAGAAGATCGTACGTAACTCACAAGTCAACACCAGAGGCACGATCTTCCAAAAATCAGTTCAATTGCTAGCTTACGCTGAGGACATTGACGTGATTGGACGAAAGCAGCGAGTCGTCAATGAAGTGTTTGTTGACATTAAAGCGGAAGCGGCTAAAATGGGTCTGGCGGTAAATGAGGGAAAAACTTAGTACATGCTATCATCAAGGAAGGACACACAACATCGATGTCTCGGCCGGAGCGTCACACTAGGCAGCAGAAACTTCGTGGTAGTCAAGGACCTCGTCTACCTCGGCTCCGCGGTAAACAGGGACAACAACATCAGTACCGAAATCAAAAGCAGAATCACTCTTTCCAATTGCTGTTTCTTTAGGCTCAAGAGGCAATTGAGTAATAAAGCCCTCTGTCGAACGACTAAGCTCGTTTTATATATAACAGCTTGATTATCCCCGTCCTACTTTATGGCGCGGAATCTTGGACGTTAGCAAAGGCGGATAAGGAAGTCCTTAGTCTCTTCGAGAGAAAAGATTTGCGTGCGATTTTTGGTCCTGTTTGCGTTGATGACATCTGGAGAAAAAGATTCAACGATGAACTCTATGGGCTGTACAGCGACATGCGCGTGGTCAAGGGTCTACGGATACAACGCTTAAGATGGCTGGGTCATGTAGAGCGCATTGACACTACTGCTCCGGCCCGAAAAGTGTTTTAATCCGTGCCATTGGGACAGCGCAACAGAGGACTACCTTGACTAAGGTGGCGCACACAAGTGGAGAAGGACCTCAAGTAACTTGGCGCGCGCAACTGGAGGCGGCTGGCTAAAGATCTTGAAGAAGTATGTTGGTTGAGGACTCGGTCTACCCCGAAGAAGAAGAAGAAGAAGAAGAAGTGCACTTACGTCCACTACTAAGTCAGATTTATATAGCGATATCCTTCCAAATCACGCTTCGCGGACCGCCACCTTCAGATTAGTCGACCCGGCTAAGAGTGATTATGATCCCATGTGGGAGCACACAATAGTCAATGATTTGGCGTTGCAAATAGATGCGTGTAACTCAAAAAGGTTATAATAATAATAATTGTTGGCGCTACAGTCCAAAGGGGGACCAGGGCCTAGCTTGCTCATCAACTACTCGTGTTGTGCGTGCTACTGTTCTCTCACGAGTAGAAGGGACCTACAGTTTTTTGCCGACTCCGAACGGCGAGATTTGAGCAGCTTTCTTAGACAGTTATTACTCTTTGAGTGTTGTCAGCAGCTCGAAAGAGGTGGTGCCGTGAAATATTAGAAAAATTGGTGTTGAACTGGGAGTCGAACCTAGACCCTTCGGCGTGTGAGCGTCGCACTCTACCCACTACGCCACGGCGATCAAAAAGGTTCCTAGTTCGAAAAAGCTTTCTCCCAGTTCATTGTTCCCTTTTTTGGTGGCGAGGGGTGGGTCAACAACATTTTTTCCAAAATATCTTACGTCTCCTTGACGGCTGAGAGGAAGCTTAACTTGAATGCTATAGGTTAAAGGACGGCCCGAAAAATAACGCTAATCAGGCGACAACGCCAGGTGAACAAGGAATTTCGACCGACTATGCGTACAAAACTAGAAGTGACCAGAAGATCTAGCGCTGGAAAGCGAGTTGGATACTCACGTGTATGGCAGACAATAGCGCCGTTTTGAGTATATATAATATGACATTGCCAGAGCCTTGGTGCTGGATCAAAAATTGATTTTAAAACGTCAAAGACTGTATAAGCCCAAAGTCAGTTCTAAGGCATAATCAAATTCCGAAATCTTTTCTTCTTTGCAGTTCGCAACAATTGCTCAGCTAGTTGAGGAGCTAAGCATTTCTTTTGAACTTTAGGTCATTCCACGCCCTTCAGCAAACCTCCCCAACCCAACGAAATTTCATTGAGGATGCCTCTTTTCCAACATTAACTATTATCCTTTTGAAATCGCATTCAATACGTCTGTAATCATCCAAAGGGCGCTAATTAAACTTCAACCCACTTCCGACTGACCTGTCATTAGGGGCTGCTCCTCAATTCATTTACCGCACAAAGTGGCTGGTAATCATTATTTGTCTGAAAACAAAATACTTCCTGTAGTCGCACGGATATGCATTTCAGAAAACAATGCTACCTACTCGAATCTGCAGGCAACAGGTAGTGGCCGCTGGTGCACTTGACGGCACGAGCAGTCCTGGCTCGTGGTGCTGCTTCGGAGGATAATCGCATCGGCAGCATCGGCGCATCCTTTGTTACCTGACCTGCGCTATCTCAAGTAGTCAGGTGGTGATTATTATAATACGACAAAACTACCTGTGCACTCGAAATCCACGCAGTGGGTGATCAAGTGTTTCTGTGGGTTTCCCACTTTCGCTCGTCGGGAACTGATCGAATTTCGTAAAGTGGCTACCGTCAATGATGATTGTGTGATGATGGTTTGCTACACAAATTAAATCCATCGAACAACTCGACTACTCTCCCGGCAGAAAACGGGGAGACGAGAGTGCTGGTCGAAGGTGAGATCGCCATCACGTGGTATGTGTTGCGTATTTTTGACATATGCAGTGTTTTTCCGTCGAGCGAAGTTGTTTTCCCAGGCCTACCTCTCGCACCTTGGCACCCATGTGTTGTGCCAGGCACAGAGGCACATGCAGGCCGCATTTGCAAGCAGAACAGAGTTCTCGGTAGACAGCATGGCGCTAAGGACCTCAAAGGAATAAACATTTGTTTACCTTCAGTGTTATGTTTTACGATGGGTAAATTGCGGTGCACATAAGCGTATTAACCCATGAGAGCGGCGACAGCGCCTTCGTGAAATCTGTGCATTTGCCAATTTTCAAAACGAGACTCTGTTGCTGTCTCTATTTGACAGACGCGGGACCGGCCGGAACGTGTGTTATTTCCGTTTGTTATGGTAGCTAATTTGGAAAAGTAACCGAATGTTTGGAGTTGTGATTACTTGTTTAACGAAAGAGGTACTTTACGCACCCGCATCGCACACTCTTCGTGGTAATCCGGAACTTGGTGCGAAGGAATTTACTTTGGGGCGTTGCTTTGGTATTTCGCATGTGTGTAACGTATGTAAAGAAGCCTCATTAGCTGAAAACAAATGTTGGTCCTCCTATGGGAACTGGGAGATTGTGGTTGTAGAAGGTATGACTGTGGAGTATTTGAACTTAGAGAAAAGTGCGTGCATACGTGAGTTCAGATCGACGTTCCCCCATTGTCTAGGATAGAAAGCTATATACTAATTAGTTTACTTAGTGCTTTAAGTAAGATACTCGAAAAGGTTTTGAAAGAACAAATTATAAAAATTATTGATTATGGAAACATTTTTCCCAATGAACAGTTCGGGTTCAGGCCTAATCACAGAACTTCCCATCAAGCGCTTAGCATGAGCAACATTATTAGAAGAAATCGAGAAATAGGTAAATCAACGGGTATGATAATACTCGATATTGAAAAAGCTTTTGACACTGTGTGGCATAAAGGGCTTACATACAAAATGATTAATTATAACTTCCCCCCTTTTTTATCACTAATCGTTGTTATAGAGTGCTTTTCAACAGTGGTAAATCTGGTGTGATGGATTGAAGTTAGTGCTGGTGTAGCCCAAGGGCCCGTTCTAGGCCCTGTGCTATACAATCTATATACTTCAGACTTTCCAACACTTCCAGATTGTAATGCAGCCATCTACGCCGATGACACTGCGTTTCTTTCAATGCATGAAGTTGGTCTCAACATTGAGACTAAACTTATTAATGCCATAAACATTTTGCAAAACTACTTCTCGAAGTGGAGAATCAAACTTAATTCGAAAAATATCCAAGCTATCTTTTTTAGTAGAAAAAGAAAACATTGCTTCCTTCCGAATAATTGACTATTACTTATGGACACCCTATTGAGTGGGAGAGTTCTGTAAAGTATTTAGGAATTTACCTTTATAAAAGGCTAACACTTATAGGCACACTGTGAACATAATTAAAAAAAAAATTGAAATTGGTATTAAACTAATAATTATAAATAAAATAATAAAATAATAAACCACTAATAAATAGAAAATCATTTCTTTCGACTGAGAACAAAATAATAATTTATAAAACTATATTTCAAGCGATTCTCCTGTATGGATGTCAACTATAAGTGGGTCAAAATAAAATTTTGAAAATGATGTTTAATTTACCATGACATTACTCTACCCGAGAACTTCATTGTTTTTTTGTTTTGCATTTTTATTAACTTTTAAGGGGACACTTACATTCTAGACAAAAATGCTTAAAGCTAGTTTACCTAGCATTTTGTAATCATAATCTTACTGGCCCTTTGCAGGCTCTCTAAGACTAACCTAATTTTATATGTTTTTCAACGACTTTATTATTTGCTGTAAGAACATTAATTCATACTTAGACGTATTATTTATTAAGAAAGGGGAAAAAAACCAAAAAAGCTTAACCATTTTCCTAAAAGAGAACTTATATCTAAAGCTAGGACTACAACTAAAACTAAGAACTGAAACTAAAACTAAAACTACTGTATTACAAACTTAAACTACGTACGCACATGTGCATGTATACTATCATATATATAATTCAACATTATATATTCATGCATACATGCACAAGTGCGTCTATTTACAACTATATATTAATGTGTGTATAATCGAATATGCCCTCACATATATATTCTCTGTTTTTTGTTTTTGGGTTTTTTTTTGGTATTTTTTGTTTTTACATTTTTTTTTTTTGTTTTATTTATTTTATCCTAAGACCTAACTCTAACCTAAAAACTAAAATCTAAGTCCAAGATATGTAAGTCGGCCAAAGGTTGCTGCTGGTGTTTGGTCCGTTGCAAAACAACAGCCGATCGCCCTCGCTGAATTCCCTACCCAGTGTTTGGAGGTTCGTCGAGGGAGTTTGATTCGCCGCCCATCCACAGCAGAACGGGCTAAATGAAAGATGAGCGGTACCGCTTTCTTGTCTTGTTACAGACCTAGCTTATCAAAATAGACGAATGCTTCTGGAGGAACGAAACCAATATAGCGCACTCTTTCATGGTATTGTGTGTCGGGATAGTAAGCTCCCGAAATTAGATTATTATCGGAGTCCATTGCTCTAGCAGTATGTCTCCGAATCAGCTTCAGGATGAAATTATCCACTCTGATCAGTTTAGCCCTGTTGTATAAGACTTCATTACAGTAGAATTTCTTGTACTCGGACCAAGGAGTTCGATAAAGTCGAAGACAGGCCCGAAGGCATGCCCTCTCGAACAACCGCATCCTTTCCATCAGACTGGCTCCCACATTGAGCCACACAGGACAGCCATAGGTATGCATTGGCCTGATTAGGGCCATGTAGCAGATTACCTTCACCCTCGCATCGAGTTGGCTGTTGTAAAACAGTCTCTTTGCAAGGGCAAAGGCGCCTCGAGCCCTGCTCAGAGCAGCATCTATATGTTTGTTGAAATACAAATAATAATCCAACCAGATCCCGAGGTATCTGACTACCGTCCTCTGCGCCAGTGGTTGCCCGTGTTGTCCAATGATTACGAGCTTGCGCCAATTTTTTTTTGTGTCCGCGAAGCCTTGTGCAATGGCTCCCTAAACAGGATGGTTTCCGACTTCTCGAAGTTAATTTTCTACTTCCAGCTGTCGCAATCTCGTCTGAAGGAGTCAAAGTCACCCTGCAAAAGAGTGGCAGTTTCTCAATCTTTAAACCTGATATATACACTATCAGGTCATCTGCCTACGCAATTGCATTATGAAGAGAACTTAAAAAATCGCTCAAAGAAATGTTAAATAGGATTGGCGAGTTTACGGCACCCTGTTGGAGACCATTTTTAACATGGAATATGCCCACCGAAGTTACGTTGCCATATTTGACTACTAAACGTCTGCCAGGAAGCATACTAAAGAGTAGAACTTCATAACAAAGCTAATGTTGATTTCATCTAAAAAAAAAAAAATAAAGATTTTAATGAGACTTTTAGACTGAGATGTTACAACACTTCAAATCCGCTCATTAATAACTTGTACTCTACTCATAATTTGTAAAACGTCTTTTCGTTGCTCCATATACATACATTTTTGAAAACACCTACATACCTGCCACATTTTCCTTATTCTTATAAAATATCTTAGTGGTTGCACATTCTTATTCAATGGTTAATTTTCAATTTGTATGTTTACTGTATATATATTTGTATATTTATTTATTTTTATTTTTTTATTTATTTATTAGTATTTATTTATATTTATTTATTTATTAAATAAATTATTATTTATTTATTTTTAACTAATTAATATATTTATTTATTTATTGATTTATTGATTTATTTATCTACTTATTTTTTTATTTTTTATTCAATTATTTTTTTATTCAAATTATTGCCTCAATATATATATATATATGTATATATATAAATATATTATTTTTATTTATTCATATACTAATTATTATTACTACTTTTTATTTTTTTTTCAAATTTGTGAATTGAGGTTTTCAATCGTTTTCCCTCAGAATAGCATTTGATATAAAAAGCTGTGTTATTATATCTCAGTTGTAAGATATACTAATGTAAATCACATCTCTGTACACATTATTGTATTGTGCGATAACACAAAATTGTATAGACGAAATAAATATCACTATCACTACCACTAGATCGACGTTCCCTCTCTGTTGCGTTCAAGTTGGCAACATGACTATCATTGGGGTTCTTTACAAAATGCTCAGTCTTTGTTTTAGTGTTTCTAGAGAGTAAAGTCCAAGAGGGATCCTTTATTTGCGTCATGAAAACTGAGGGCAAGTACACTCATTGGCAACTCGGCTAGAACATAATGAAGAACTGTCCAATTCGACTGCCAAGAAAACAGTACGAACAACATCATTGCCTAGATTGAACGCAGAATAATTTTTGTCAATCATTGTTACTTTTGGCTCAAAAGGCATTAAGTAGTAAAGCTCTTTCTCGAGGCCCAAGTAAGCATAATACAGCAGCCTGGTTTTCCCTGTCCCGCAGAATCAGTAAGACATCGGAATAGAGGCTGTCGGCTTGCAGGTCGAGAGTGGAAGCAGTTGGCGAATTATATTGTTGCGAACCAGAGCTTGAGTGTTGCCAACTGTGAACATAGCCTAAGTGTCATTTTTTTCACATTTCCGTTCTGTTCTTTTTTTTTCTATTCTTTTGGTAACAGAGGAAAACGCAGCACGTTTTAATAAAGAATCCATTATTTCGCAATCGATCAGTGTTTTTAATTAATTATTTTAGTCTTGAATAAATGAACCGTTAACCATTGGTGTCAGATGTTGGGTATCGATCAACTCCACAACAGAGTTTTTCTGCTATTAAGCTACTTCCACGCAACCTCAAACAGTTGAGATTAGTGCTGGAAAAATTGGACGCTCAGTCCAAAATTCTCTCAGTACAAGTATCTAAAATTGAAAGTTTGCAGCAATCGGTTGCCGATGTAACAGTGCGGATGGGAAAACTGGAAACTACCCAACATGAATTTTCTCCAACTCACATAGGAGAAACTGTTAACCACTCTACTCCTGTAGTCCATTACGCTGAAGGTTGTCCTTCAGTTGCAGTTGTTCCCCCAGATGTGAACCCGATTGCGTACCTTCTATGCATTCTACACACGTCAACTATATTTCCAGACCAAGGGCAACTATTCCAGTACCATATCCAGCTCTCAAGCATACACCGCTTTCGCCCCATGTACCCATAAAGCCACGTGAATACGACGGAAAAAACACCGGGCGTACTTATTATTTGCACTTCGAAACCGTGGCCAGAGTTAACGGATGGAACACAAATTCAAAAGCGCTCTATCTGGCTCCATTTTTGCGAGAATCCGCCTTATCTTACTTCGAGACGCTTCCCACTGATGTCAGAGATGATTTCACTCGATTAGAGGCCGCGCTAAGACGAAGGTTCGGCGATGAATTTGAGCAAGCAACGGCACATTCCCAACTCCGAGGAAGGATTCAAAAACCAAAAGAGGCCCTACGTGAGTTAGCGACGGATCTTCAATGTTTAGTGGATTTGGCGTTCCCAGTTTGTTCGGAGTATGCTAAACACCGAATTGCGTTGAGACAGTTCATCGATGGGATCTTGAATGCCGATATACGTTTGCGCGATTCCACTCCATAGTAGTTGGAACTTGCGCTGTCTCTAGCAGTACGCGCCGAAGCTAATTTGGTTGCTACCTGACAAAAGCGTAGACCAGTGCGAGTTGCTGAAATTCATATTCAACGGGTATAGTTCTTAAACATGGATAAGGCTTAACATTAGGTGTAAATAAAGGCAACTCAAAGTGCTAGTTACAACTTTAAAGCGTAAAAGACTCAATAGCTCAATACTTGAGATTCTAAAAAATGGTCTATTCATATAAGTTCACGTCTACTTCCAGTATAGAAGCTCTTTTTCTTTTTGTTGGCGATTTAAATAAATTCAAAAACAAATTATCAAAATTAAAGAAACTATTACACAAAACACGACTGTTTTTCCAGTAGTAAGGTCTCGTTAACCACATTGCTGAGCAAGCTAGAGCACAAATTATTTTGAAAAAACACTGTTATAAAGGGTGATTTTTTAGCTATCATCTTTTTGGCAACACTGGTTTAAACAGCTGACGCACGTTTCGTGTTTTGTTTCACTGTCAAACATCTTCAGTTGGGTATGGGTATCGTCTTACAAACGAACAACGCTTGCAAATTATTGAATTTTATTATCGAAATGCTTGCTCTGTTAAGAAAGTTCATCGCGCGCTTCTTCCATTTTATGGTCAAAAATGGACAAAGCTCATTTTTGGCTCAATGGGTACGTAAATAAGCAGAATTTTCGATTTTGGAGTGAATATCAGCCAGACGCATTGCAAGAGCTACCAATGCATCCAGTCACAATTTGGTGCGGTTTATGGGCTGATGGCATCATTGGACTGTACTTTTTCAAAGATGATGCGACTAGTAGAGTAACTGTGAATGGTGAGCGCTCCCGTGAGATGATATCCAACTTTTTTTTGCCCAAAATGCAAGAGCTTAACTGGAATGACATGTGGTTTCAACAAGACGGTGTCACGTGCAACACAGCACGCCCAACAATGGACTTATTGAGAAGAGAGTTCGGTGAACATTTTATTTCACGTTCGGGACGTTTTGGCCGCCTAGATCGTGCGATTTAACGCCTGTAGACTATTTTTTGTGGGGCTATGTTAAAGCTCACGTCTATACAGACAAGCCCGCTTCAATTGACGCATTAAAAGACAACATCGCAGCTTTTATTCGTGAGATGCCGGCAGAAATGGTGGAAAGAGTATGACAAAATTGGACTAAGCGGATGGGCCATTTGAGGCGCAGTCAAGGTCCACATTTGCATGAAATAATCTTGAAACATTAAATTTTATGGACCGTACTATCGGTTCAAATAAAGATTTCATGCATTTTTCTGAATTTTATGTTTTTTTTTTAAACTTTCCCACAGCTTTTAAAAAATCACAACTTCAATCAAATCACATGCAAGAAATAAAATATGTATCTAATCTAAGAAAAAATAAAACAATACCTATTTTTACATTTTTACATATTTTTACAACGTCCAAAAAATAACTGATGTAAGAAAGTAACTAAGAAGTTCTAGAGAAACCGATGTAAACAATATCAGCGCCATCTCTTGGAATGCTGTAGAATGCGAGATGGTGGTGACATATGATAGGATTTTTCGGTCAAGTAAATTTTTCCAGAAATAAAAAAGTCTGTGAAGAGACATTGAAACAAATCAGAGAGAGAATCCGCCTTATCCTACTTCGAGGCGCTTCCCACTGATGTCAGAGATGATTTCACTCGATTAGAGGCCGCGCTAAGACGAAGGTTCGGCGATGAGTTTGAGCAAGCAACGGCACATTCCCAACTCCGAGGAAGGATTCAAAAACCAAAAGAGGCCCTACGTGAGTTAGCGACGGATCTTCAACGTTTAGTGGATTTGGCGTTCTCAGTTTGTCCGGAGAATGCTAAACACCAAATTGCGTTGGGACGGTTCATCGATGGGATCTTGGATGCCGATGTTCAACAATGTTTGCGCGATTCCGCTCCAAAGTCGTTCCATTTTTCCAGAAATAAAAAAGTCTGTGAAGAGACATTGAAACAAATCATTTCTTCAGACTGTGGTGAGGATCCACAAAAAAATTTAGCAAAATTAAAAAGCCACATAACACTGCTATTGATTACCCTGTTTGCGGGGTAACACTTTCAAAAAAAGCATTATGATTGAGTTAAGTAGTCTGATTAGACTCCAGCTTCAACCCAACAAAAATTGTCAATCGAAAGGACGTATGGTTCGTTGGTTAATTGACGTCCCTCAAGATGTGCTCTGGTGGTAGCTTGCTGTACTTCGCAAGGGAAATGAAATTTTGACGTTTCGTTGGTGGGAGGAAATTTATACGATGTTTAGATATCGGTCTCGCGGGAAAAGTGAAATATCTTATTGGAAAAAGAATATAAGTAAGAAATTGAAAATCACAATGTCGGTGGCAAATCAGTAAGTATTCTTATAAGTATCTGCCACATATAAACAGATGCTAGTTCTATCATAAATAGGAAATGACAAATGTAAACAAAGCACTTGTTTATATGTGTACATATTACATTTTTATTGTAATAACAATTATTATTCCAATTACAGTTTAGAAGAAACACTCAACTCAATAACAGTACAGATCGACGAATATGCTCTGTATTTTCAAGGTACGAATCGACCCATACGAGAAGGACAAAAGCTGGTGGCTGCCGGTTGGGTTTACTCTTTGGGGATTGACCCGAAGAAACCACAATACATTTATTTCTTGCACTTTGTTAATAATGAACTGTGATTTGTTGTAATATTGTAATGAACTGTGATTTTTTTTAGTGCATATTCATGTTCTTTATTCATTAAACGAAAATCGAATAAAACTAATAAAAACAAGAACTAAAATTTGTCGTCACTTAAAATGAGAGCCGAAAGATTGGATATTGCACATATCACTTTGACTATTTCATCCAAATACGGAAGTGTGGAATGTTTTATGGTTTCGCTTAATACTTTAAAAGTTTTGATCCTAGCGATTCTTCGCTCTACATGAACTCGAGCTGATGCTATCAGCCGATCATTTTCAACTTTTTCTATTGTTTTGTCAGGGTGCATAAACTGTGGTCTTATCATTTGCACACCTAACTGCAGGAGCTCGTTGGCTATCATGAACCCTTTATCCACCTATGAAAAAGGAAAATATTTATACATGAGAATGACTTTGAGTTGGTATTTTCATGTGACACTTACCAATACTGCATCACCTGGCTTCAACTTAGTAGCAAGATCTGTTAAATTGTTGGTGACAGTAACTGGTGGTTAATAATACAAATTATTATTTTTTTTCAAAAGGAATTATGTTTATTTGTACATACCACTTTCTGTAGAGTTCTATTCCGCAATCTTTCGTACCTCGCTGTTCTATTTTGCACACATTTTCTTGTGGTAACAGAACTCTTTGGTAGATGCAACGTTGGGGAAGCAGAATCGACCAAATAGCTCCTTTTCGCCTGGCCTCTATTAAAGGGTGTGATGATTTTATGTTTCTCAAAATGAGGAGAACATATTCTAAAGTATTTGGGGAACGGTTTTCCCATTCTCAACACATGCTTCCACCTCAATAGCTCCTTGGTATTATTTAAAACCCTTTGAGGGATTTGGTGCATGGAAATGTCTGCACTTCTATAAGATCTGCACTGTGGAACACCACAATATTTGCCGCGTTTTGTACCCCTGGCAAAACGAATTAAAACAATATACTTTCCACAAGAACTGCAACTAACATCCACTTACATTATATTCTCGAATATTTCACTTCAAATTACTTGAATATGCAATTTTTAAACAACTTTCGATTTGCTTCTTTGCCGCCGTATTAAATTTGTTTACAAATTTGTTCCCGCCACTTAGTTGTCAAAATATTGATTTCGATTCGGCTTTTCGGAAAAAGTGCTGCAGATGGCGCTGTAAAGTCAATTGTAATATGCTTGTGGCCGCCGTGGCGAACTGGGTGGAGTGCGACGCTCACATGCCGAAGGGTCTAGGTTCGATTCCCGGCTGAACACCTCGAATTTTTCACGGCACCGCTTCTTTCGAACTGCTGACAACACTCAAAAACTAATAATTGTCTAAGAAAGCTTCTCAAACATCGCCGTTCGGAGTCGGCAGTGTAGGTCCCTTCTACTCGTGAGAGAACAGTAACGCACACAACACGAGTAGTTGATGAGCAAGCTAGGCCCTGGTCCCCCTTTGAACTGTCGCGGCAACAATTATTAATATGCTTTGATCATGCACAAAATCTCTTTTCGCATTTTATGTCAGTTTTAAACAATTTTAACACGAAAGAAGCCATAAATCAGGTCTTAAAACAACTGCACATACTAGATAATAGGTAACACAGTAACAGTATGTTGGCCGCTCGTTCACAACTTTGTTCACTGTAATGCTTAATAGACCAACTGACAAAGATATTAGGCGTGTCCTTTAGTGTCAAAAATGATTAGACTATAGACAATGACTATTTTCTACTAGTTCCCGCGAAACTCAGAGGTCAACACCTAAGCCACGATTTTCTTATAAATCTGCACAGTTGATGACATTTGATTTATGTGTATAAAAAAGAGTTTTAAAAAAAAGTTTATTGTCAGTAAGGCATTTTAAAACAGAAGTGATAAAACGTGTTTAAGACAGAGGTTTTAGACAGGGTGAAGCACTGTCATGTGACTTCTTCAGCATCATCCTCTAAAGAACGTTTAACTCACAAGCCAACACCAGAGGCACGATCTTCCAAAAGTCAGTTCAATTGCTAGGCTTCGCTGATGACATTGACGTGATTGGACGAACATAGCGAGCCGTCAATAAGGGGTTTGCTGGCATTGAAGCGGAAGCGGCTAAAATGGGTCTGGCGGTAAATGAGGGCAAAACTAAGTACATGGTGTTATCAGGAAAGGACACAAAACATCGACGTCTCGGACAGAGCGTCACACTAGTCAGCAGAAACTTCGGGGTGGTCATGAACTTTGTCTACTCCGGCTCAACAACACCAGTACCGACATCAAACGCAGAACCACCCTTGCCAACCGCTGTTTCTTTGGGCTCAAGAAGCAATTGAGTAACAAAGTCCTCCCTCGAAGGACTAAGCTCGCTTTATATAAGAGCTTAATTATCCCAATCCTACTTTATGGTACCGGACAATGCACTAAAAGCGGATGATAAAGCCCTCAGTCCTTACGTGAGAACATTTTTACGTGTGATTTTTGTCCTGTTTGCGTTGATGGCATCTGGAGGAGAACATTTAACGACGAACTATATGGGCTGTACAGCAACATGCGCCTGGTCAGGCGTTTTTGGGTACAATGCTAATGATGGCTAGGCCATGTAGAGCGCATGAACATCACTGCTCCGGCCCGAAAAGTCCTCGAATCTCAGCCATTGGAACAACGCAACAGAGGACGGCCTAGGCTAAGGTAGCTCACACAAGTTGGGAATGACCTTAACCAACTTGGAGTGTGGATCTGGAAGCAGCTGGCGAAAGATCGTTCTGGCTGGAAAGGCATATCTGAGGTAAAACCAGGTATGAATATGAAAATGAAAATAAAACACTAATTATTGATGGGAAAGTAAAAACTTTTTATTCAAAGTATTGGCCATTATTTTCTACACATTTTGACCACCATTCTGGCAATTTGTAAATACCACGCCAATAAAATTGTTCGTCTTTTAAAGCAAACCAATCAGACACCCAATTTTCGACTTCCTCGTAGGAATCAAAGTGTCAATGCGTGTCCGATCCATGAAAACAAATGGTAGTCGGAAGGAGCCAAGTCTGGTGAATACGGCGAGTGGGGTAACTACTCCCAGTCAAGTGTTTTGATTGTATCCTGAACCGGTTTTGCTTTGTGTGCAGGTGCATTGTCATGGAGCAAAATTACCTTGCCGTATCTTCTGGCCCATTCTGGTCGTTTCTCGATCAATGCATGGTTCAAATTGATCATGTGTTGTCGGTAGCGATCAGTATTAACTGTTTCACCAGGTTTTATGAGCTCGTGGTACAGCACACCTTTCTGGTCCCACCAAACACACAGCATTGTCTACTTGCCGAATCGATCTGGTTTTGCAGTCGATGTTGTTGGTTGTCCCAGATTAACCCATGATTTTTTCGGTTTTAGATTCTTAAAATAAATTCATTTTTCATCGCCAGTAACAATTCGATGCAAAATCGATTTTCCTTCTTGTCTTTGAAGCAAAATTTCACAAGTGTTTCTTCGGTTTTCCATCTGTCTTTCATTCAATTCATATGGCACCCATTTTCCACACTGGATATTTCCCATAGCTTTTAAACGGTCAAAAATTGTTTGTTGTGCAACATTTAACATTGCTGCCATTTGCTTTTGACTCAAAGTGTCATCTCCACCCAAAATCGTTTGCAATTCGGCGTCTTTAAACTTTTTTGGTGGTCTTCCAAGTTCTTCATTTCTCACATCAAAATCATTATTTCTGAACCGTTGAAACCACCTTTTGCATGTTGCTTCTGATAGAGCATGATTACCATATGCCTCGACAAGCATTCGATGCGACTCTGCAGCACTTTTCTTCAAATGAAAACAAAAAATTAATGCTTTCCGCAAATCATCACTTTCTGTTGCAAAATTCGACATTTTTAACACGATGAAAAAATATGATGTTGTCTGTTCAATGACTTGATGTATACTAAATATTTTTCACAGATGTCATAGCAAACAAACAAAAAAAAATAAGGGCTCGTTCACAACAAATGTTCCCTATCGATACATTTGTATCTTGGTGCTCATTTCATACCGGTATACATTCGCCTTCTTATGGAGAAATTGAACGCAGTAAACGTCTCGGTAATCCTTATTATGGAAACATTGCCACATCGAAGTATAGTCCTTTATGTGTGAAAGGGCATAAATATAGCTAAGCCTGTTTTACCACTTTCCCTTGGTGCAAACTTAAACTGAAAAATTTACTTGTCATGTACAGGATACGAAGCTAAAAGTGTGGTACGGACTATAAGATCGATTCAAAAGGACTTTCTAGTCAAGTTTCATCAGCTCCTTACAAGTTGCGTTCGAAAAGTCGAGATTGTCCATGACACACAGTTTCCCTCTCTTTTCCCATATCCTTCCTCTTCTATGCGATTACATCCTTTAGACTAGTGTTGACAAATCAGATTCACAGGAGAGCGCCATAAGCTCATTTCCGCTCAACGAACAGACCTTCCTCCGGCCATGTTCAAAGTCAACTTTTTCAAATGAGTGTTAATTTCATGCAGCGTTTACCTTTTAGGTATGCAAAGCAGCAAGTTGCACAACTTTGTAAGGATTTCCATCCTTCTAGACTGCAGATCATCTTTAAAAACGAAATTATCGGAACGCTTCAGTCCAGTGAAGCGACTAAAATATTGGATTCCTTTTCCCTGCACCTCGTAAAAGACCCTAAATTAAGATGAAAGTGAAAGCCAGGCCATGTTTTGTGGAAGCAAACGCTTCAACAGCGATTTCCGTTAGTACCTCGTGCGAGGCATCATCAATTGGACGCAAACGTAAATGACTCACCTGACACAATGGAGATGATTACAGAAGATTTCCCAACCGCCATTGGGTACGAAATTATTGTGAAATTCACCGATTAATGATTTCATTGTTAGGCCGACGTAACCGTGACCCAATTGCTAAATGGTAAATCAAAGAAAAACAACCGAAGACTGCGATGAGAACTCAAGAGATGCAGAGAAATACAATTCGGACCACTTAGTCCTGCTATCAGTCGCCCACAATCAGTAAACAGAGTTTATTGTCTATCCGCCGGCAGTCGGCTCGGCTCTCGGATCTTTGCTGCCAATGAACGTAACCCAGTTCCAGAGATTTATCGAAATTATGACCAATATGCGGCGAGCAGTAGGTAAGGTACGCTATCTCTGATAAACGCTGCTGAGCGCTCCGTGTCGGTCGTCGCTCGTCAGCCGTCCGGCACGAGAGCGCACTTTGCTTTGCAATCGGTCGGCCGGTGTGTACGTTTCGGTTTATTGTTCCCTAACGCGGATGATGACGATGTTGATAGTCGATCTCGCAGTTCCACAACTTCAAATCGAAGAAACAAATTTCACAAATTTCCCCCAATAACGCTGCCAAACGATCCGAAAACATGACACAAAGGCGACAAGCCAGTGCTGTTGACGGCGACAACGTCGACAGCGGCGACGCTGATGACGGTGATGCCTTGTTGAGCGCAGCCACCGCCGCGCCGCCATTGCCGCCACTAGCACCACCGGCTCTCTAGCGCTGCCTATCTCAATCTTTCAATCATTGCGTGCACTTTGTCAGCTCTGGCGATCTCTCATCATCGGCAAAGCAGGCTAACAACGCTTCAGGTTGGCCACAGACTCGGATTCCAATTGAAATTCAAATCTACCTGCAACCGTGGTTGTGGTGGTGGTAGTTCCTACGGCAGGGCTTCCCAAATGGCTTTCATAATGTCCATTTGCATGGCATCCAGCAGGAGTGGGGTTTGATTTCGCTGGCACCAAATGCTGGAGCTGATGGCTGCTGGCTGTTGTCTGCTGCTGGCATCCGCATCGTCGTCGTCATCGTCATAGCCGTTGCTGGTGAAATGCGATACAAATTGTGTACGCGAGATGTACACAAATAAGAGGCGAGCGTATCTGCATCTGTATCTGTTCGGTCCGCGGGGGAGATCTTTAAATTTGGATTAAACTCGTGAGAAAAAGTTCCCAACTACACCTCGGAATCGTGACGAGCCATCAAAAGATTGTCATTATCTTTCCACAATAATTTGTGTCTTGCTCTTTATCTGTGATTATGCGCATGGCTGAGTGGAGGATGCAGGTAAGAAGGCTTATCCGTGTCCCATCGACTCACTGACTGACTGAATGGTTGAGTAGATTAATGGAGATTTAGTCGGGATGGTGCTTCGCTTGAGATGCATTTGCTATTTGCCGTGATATCAGGCTATTTCAAATGGATCGCGGCGGGCGAGAGGGGAATTGTGGGTGAAGGTAAACTGTCACGTACATGGCGTTGGAGGTGCCTCTCTCTGATGTCACGTTCCGACCAAGGGAGAATCGTAGTGAACTTCCGTCGAGTGAGTTTTGGTGTGTGAAGCAGCTATTTAGGATAATTTTCGTGTTGGATTGGTTTCACAATGGATTTCAGAGGGTGGCGCCCAACGCGTGACGAGAGCTTTTTAACTTGTGTGGCGTACGTCTCCATAGGTTCTTCGGTTCGGGCGATGGTTAGTAAGAAGGTTTTCCTTTAAAATTGTTGTGGATTCATTCTTCTTAGTGTGCAAGAGGTCTGTGACAGACTGTCCCAAATTGTTTGCTTTTTTAATGTTGTTCGAAAAAATTAAATACAGAACTGTCTCAGCTGTTTCAACTTGTTAAGGGGTGATAATTAATTTGTTTCAGATTACTTATGCAAGAAAAAAATAAAGAACTTCCTTAGCTAACAGCTACGGAATCTATAATTCGGGTTATAGCAATGCTGTTCTGATTTTTCCTCAATTTTTCCTGGAGGACCACAAGTACGTTCTTGGGACCGATATGCAATTTTTCCATTTTTAAGAGCTTACAGCTCTTAACTAGTCATAAGTTTCAAGACTGAAGAAGAGTCAAAAAACTGAAGAAGAAGAGGAGCGAGAAAAGAAATATAAGGTTAAAGGCTAGGTATAAAGTTGCATTCTGTTTTCTTCATTCTTCATCAACAGAGACAGTGAGTGATTGAAGAAATCTGATTCAAGGGCATATTAGCAGATCACTGAATATGTCCCGGACATATAGGGGGCGTTACTAACAAAAAATTGCCGACTATGGATGTTTTGTTAGTGGCGCCCCTATACGTCCCGGGACTTATTGAGTGGTGTATTTGACACCTTCACGAACTTTAAAACTACGCCATTAATTCTATAAAAATTTTGTTGAATTGAAGGTCTAGGCTCTATTCGCAATAATTACACATTTCTTGGTGTATAATCAAGATTGTGTAAGGTCTGTTTATCAAGGAAAACCGGTACAATCCCTTTTCTATTTATTCAAATTTCTTTTAATTCTTTCCCAAAATCAAGGAAAATATTCAAAACGAACGGGCCTAAATCTTCCGTTTTTTCAGTCCTAAAATCGTATTCATTTGCGATATTATAATCGCGTTTTTAATTCTTTTAAGGACTTGCTTCCAAAGGTGGTAATGTATTAGCATTGATTCGAAAATAAATATACAAAACGAGCAATGGAATATTGAATGGATCTGGATACATAATAGACTGTGGTGTTTCACGTGAGATGAACAATGAGGTACAAACGGTAAGTTCCATGGCTTCAGTTTTCTTGAAAAGGTTGGAAATTGATATAAATACGCTTTCTATAGCAATGTCCATGATTTCACCGAATTTTTTAATGATTAACAGAACGTCTCATTAAACAGCCTCGGGGTAGCCAAGGACTTTGTTCACCTCAGCCCCGTGGACCAACATTTATACAAAAATCACTCTTGCCAGTCGCTGCTTCTTTGGGCGAAGATGTAAATCGAAAAATGAGGCTGGATTTATATAAAACTTTGATCATCCCAGTCCAGCTTTAAAGCGCGGAAAATTGAACTATATAATATAATATATAATATAAATGAATAAGCCCGCAGAAGGAAGTCCTTAGTCTCCCTAGTCTCCTAGAGATTTTTGATCCTGTATGCGTTGATGGCATTTTTAGGAGATGTTGAATTTGATTTTACGTGATCATCTGCCTTTACGGCTTATATCACGGAGTTCAATTTTTCAAGAGTCGTAGATACGAGCGTTGCCTTTTATATATCGGGATTAGAGAACAAACACAAATATCAATCATCAAAATGGCTTTATTTTTTTTTTCAAAAGATCTATACACTTTTGCATACGTTGGAACCAATTGTCGAAGCACTTCTGCCACTTTGATTGAGGTATCTCCAGAACATGCATTCTGAACGCATCAACCGCTTCTTCAGGTGTCGAAAAACGTTGCCCTCTCATTTTATTTTTTACGTACGGGAATAAAAAGAAGTCATTCGGTGCCAAGTCAGGACTATAAGGCGGATGACTCATCAAATCTATGTTTTGAGTGCTCAAAAATTCAATTGTGTGATCCGATGTGTGAGAGCTCGCATTGTCGTGGTGAAGAGTGATCCGTCTTCGGTGGTTGGTTTTCCTGATTTCTTGGAAGACAACTGGGAACAAAATGATTGTGTACCACTCAGAATTGACTATTCTGCGTTGTTCTAGTGGTATAGTTGCGACATGTCCAGTTTTTCCGAAAAAACAGGCGACCATTTGCTGGAAAATGTTGCGTGTGCGAGCAAATTTTGTCGGATTTGGCTCAATTTTAAACACTCATACAGTCGACTGCTGTTTACTTTCGGGCTCATACGCGTAAATCCACGATTAATTACCTGTCACGATGCAATGGACGCGTTTCGAAGCACCGTGGTCGTATTTTTGGAGCATTTTTTTCAACCAATCGACACGAGCCTTTTTTTGAGCGATTGACAAATTTTGTGGGATTCAACGCTAACAAATTTTTTTGACGGTCAAATGTTCATACAATATTGAATGTATGCTGGTCCCACTTATGCCTAAGGTTGTCTCAATGTCACGATAGGTCACATGACGATCTTGCAATATCAGTTGTCGCACAGCATTTCCGGAACAACAACGAAGTATGGGCGATCTTCACGAAATTCGTCTTTGAGAGAACTACGACCTCGGTTGAATTCACTACACCATCGGTAAACACTGCTCCTTGATAGAGCTTCATCGCCAAAAATTAAATTAAGTTCATCGACGCACTGTTGTTGAGTTAATCCACGTCTAAAGTTGTAAAAAATATTCGCACGAAAATTTTCACGATTTAATTTCATTTTTTTGGGCGAGATGAATCTTTTAAGTTACTGTAAACAACACAAATACTGCTCGTATGTCAAAACGTTCTGAGTACGTATAACCTCAAAAATGTCAAACTTTACGATAGAGATGGCAGCTGCCAAATTGTAATACTATGGGTGCACAATCCCGGAATATAACAGGCAACCATCGTAACGCAAGACTAAACGCCTTATTTACTCAAGCCCCAAATTGAGATTCTGCTTGAGGGACAACCACCCCCCCCTTGGTTTGATGCGAGACTTTTCCAAAACTTCTACCGCTCTCTGGGTCTGGGTTGAGAATGCAACTCCGCACTGAGCCGGAACGGGCCCCTTACCGCCTTGCCTAGCTCAGGGTGAGCCACAACTAGACAATTCGGTACAGTACACTAACCTCGACTGACCATATAAACCACGATACTCCCACAAGTGGGCCTACCGCTCGGTCAGACTGAAACCAAAGATCCGGGGCCTCCCGATTTCCCGCGACACCAAAATAAAGCCTCTGGTTAAGCTGTCACTATCAGCCGGGCTCCCTCAAAACCTGTGTCTGTTAACCACCATCCCGCCACAAGATGGTTTTCTCTCCATCAGTGTTTCCGCCGGCGCTATAAATAGTGTTACGGATGTGGTTTTTGAATCATGTAATTCATGAAATACAGTCACAGCACCTAGATGTGGAGGAGAAGACTCAACGGCGAACTTTATAGGATGAACAGCGCCATGCGCCTCGTTTTTGGATGCAATGCTTAAGATAGCTAGTCCATGTAGATCCACTAGTCCACGTAGACACCTTTATCGAAAAGTCTTTGATTTCGATTGGGAGAATGCAGCAGAGAAGACGTTGGCTGAAATGGTGCTCATAAGTTGAGAAGGAGCTCAACCAACTTGTATTGAGCAATCGCAGGCAGCTGGCGAGAAATCGTGATGGCTGGAGGGGCAGGTTCTTTAAGGCCCCTATGCATCCCGGACTGTAGTGCCACATTATAAGGGGAAGAGGAAGATGTTTTGACAAATAGCGACTACTGCATGTGGACGCCATCCTACATACATCATTAGAAGTTGTCAAAATCTTTGTTTTCTATCGAAGCAAACAAGATCGATTAGAATGACTCTGTATTGCACTCTTAAACTTTGTTTCCAGCTTTATTTTAAAGAAAAATGTTCCAATGATATCACCGCTTCATAATCCACAACAAACTTCCTTTCCTTGTTTTCTCGACAATAACGTATGCATTTCTAAGAGCCCTAATAATTTCTTACTCTGAATCAGAAGAGAGATATTTCCTTTCTCTCAAAATAATTTCTTAAGACCACAATAGCGAAAGCTTAATGAATCGGGTGATTACATCCCTCCAACTACTGATTTACTTAGACATTGCGAATACTCCACTTCTTCTGAGGCTAGGGGCCGAAATGTTGACCTGTTGAGGTAGATGACAAGTTGATGCTCTGGAATTGAGACATGCACACTCGGTTTCAGCCAAACTACATTCATGTCATTTTGCGCATTGAACTAGAAGACCGTTGTCACGAACTTCTTGCACAAAATCAAGGTTGTCACTTCCTCTCATTGCAATAATCGGCACTCAAACTCGCTTTCCCAACATTTGTAAAGCGCAAATCGGGGTTCGACGCACTGTAATTGTTTTGAGCGGGATGCAGGTGTCGGTGTCAGAAGAACCTCTAATTGGAAAAAATCCAGATATCAGATCTTACCTATTTGAGTATTGTAAACATCCCCAATCTCCGGAATGTACGGCTAGCCCCCGCGCTCACATAACCCTCAACACAAACAACACTCTATTGCCCTTTCACAAATTAATTCACTCGATCACTGTCAAACAATTAAATTGTTATTTAATCCACGAATCCCATTACCATTACCACCAGGCCCAACGTGCATCTCGTCGCATTCCTTACATAACCCTTCCACAGGCGTGCACACGTAAGCATGCACCGCCAATACACTTTGCTCAGTCACACATCGTCGATCGAGTGCTAAATTAAATCTAGAATCTCCGTAACCCATATGACCCGATGGAACAACACTCAGCCAAGCAGCACTCAAATAAAATTCACTAAACTACCCCGGCCAGGACTAAACATGATCGAAGCCTCATAGAGAGCCCCACGATGCAGCAGCCATGGCACCAAACCGGCCCGAGACTGAACGGCTGCTTCTGCTGCGGTGGTAATAAAATCGATTATTGAAACATTAACCCAAAATGAAATCACTTTCGTTTCGTTAACACCTTTTTAACGACCGCTCCGGCATCACGATCGCCGCGCGATCGCGCTCTTTATTGCATCAATTTTTCGCAGCCAATATGTAACTCGTGAACGCCGCATGGCTGCACTGGCGGCTCGCTCTGCTCCGCGGTGGATTTTATCGTTGGGGATAATTGAAATTTTATGTAAAACCGTCTTGTGATGAGACCAGGCCCGGCCAATATCCTGGCCGAGCGCACATACACAGCCATCGACAACGGCCAGACAGACACATGCCAATGATCAGCGGGCCATTTGTAAGGCAGCAGAACTGCCTCCGCGGATCCGAGATGCCACCACTCTCTAAGCACCTCGCGCCTAATAGCCTTATTGCACTTTAGTGCCAGTGTTTATGTTATTCGATCGCGGAATTAATTCAGCCCAGCTTGCGCGGACTTAAGCAGTCGTTACACTTGTACTATTAAACAAATCAACATAAATATCGTGTCTTCACGATATGTGTGCGTTGGGGTCGATTTGCTGAACGCGCGCAGAAGACGATCTGAACGCGGCCGGTTCGAGGATCGGTGTCGGTGATCGTCGTCGGAGGGGCTGATCGCCTGCACGTTACAGTTTTGCTATTTATGGCCGTACAAGGTGCGCTAGATGTTCACCCAGGGTGGGGGCTTGCCAGTGAAAGGGGCGTTCGGGGGCCGAAATGAAAAAGGAACTGCAGCCCCCATCAAACAGGCGTGAATTACATCGGAAAACTGTGTTAACTCGCGATCAAAACAGTCCATTTGGAGCGGAGTGTATTAATTCGACCGCAGACGGATGGGATGGGGCGGTCGGTGGAGGCCCGCGTTGGCTGTGGTGGTAGGACCCGAAAAAAAGGATCATTTATCAAAATCTCACATTACCCGTTTGTACTTGCTCACTGACTTAAACACCTGGACGATGACTATTACAACAGCGGTGAGTGTTACCGCAGTGGTTATTAAGGCCGGGTACACTGGTGTTATGGCTGCTGTTGCTGCTGGAATAGTTATAGTCCGTTGTTTGGGGCCAAGTGAGCATGAAAACTTTCAGGCTGTCGAAGAAAGGGAGGAGGACATTGTTGCGCCGCTGCCGCCGCGTGTGTGTGGATTGGGTAAGTAATGACGGGTTTCACTTTTCACACGTCGTGCGTGTTTTGCTCATAAATTTAGATCTGGTTACTTTGGCCAGTATGCGGATGTACATAGCCTGGCACATAGTGAGTGTAGAATTTTTTGTTTTTGCTTTCTGTTTCCAACAACGGAGCGCGGGGGTGCCCGAGTGGAGAGTTATGACTTCCTGATGCCGCGGACAGAGTTTGCATAGAAGAAAGTTGTCTTGTCACATCTGGTATTTGAGGTATTACAGCAACAAATCTAGAGCACTCAGATGAATGGTGCTCCATTGATTGTTCATGGCAAATTCGTGGGTCTCTGTCTGTTATTTCTTTTTCAGAGATTTGATTTTGAAGATAATTAAAATTCAAAGTTTGTTAGTTTTCATTTCTCAGTCATACCCACTCGGATGCGTGATAATTTCACGCTACAAGATTTCATTAAAGCTGAGTTTGGTATAGCTACACAAAATTGCCTGTGATTTACACCTTTGAAGGATGAATCTTGGTGTCCAATTTGTAGCCATGACTAGTTACTTCCAATGGCGGTACGATATCAAAGAAGTCTTTCCAGCGATCGAATAAAACAATACACATTAATTTCAAACAAATGGCGCACACCAATGGCTGATTTTACTTGGCTACAAAAACACATATTTCTGGAGTACATGAAAAAACTCCTTACTTCATAAACTTTTTCTTTGGTATGCCACCGCATTTTGAGCGTTTTTACCATTCGATTTTCCTATAAGGAGCAGAGGGAGTTATCATAATTGTCATCATCATTGTCATCATCAATTTCTTTACCCCACATGTTCCACTAAAGGGTGTTATGCTTGTACGAGAGCCCACCAGGTCGCTCGATCCCACGCTATCAACCCTCCCATCAACTCAACAGAAGCTATTCTCAACTGCAACCAGGCTAGTTTATGGATTTGATTTAAGCACCTCGTCCGGGTCTGCCAAGAAGTCGGATACCTAATGCAATTGAAGCTAAGGCACGCCCCGGAAGTCATGATGAAGAGGACATCCGTACTATTACAGCCAAACCAACGAAACAAACCCTTACCGTTCGAAAAAGTAGCTGCTCAACATTGAGTTTCTCCGCACCGTCGCGTTTCTCAGTCTATCATTGCGAGTAACTTCCGCAACGGCACGGAGAAATCTCAGCAGTTTGTATTCGCGATCATTCGGTTATTGGCCAAATTTCATGAACATAGGTGAGAGATGGGACAAACATTCTATTAAAAACTAATAAATTGGCTTTGATAGTAACCAGACAAGAGTAAATACCAAACAAATTAAGTTACGGAAATGTCTTTAAGCTCGAAACCTTTAATTTTAATTACAAATACCACAAATAGGTACCGTGGACTACCCTGACCTGAGTTAATAAATTGCCCCACTGGCCGCTTTGGCGTAGTGGGAAGAGTGCGACACTCACACGCCGAAGTTCCAGATTAAATACCCTGCTGAACATCTCAAATCTTTCACGGCACCACCTCTTTCATACTGCTGACCACACTCAAAGAGGAATAGCTTCCTAAGAAACAAACTGTAGGTAGCTTCTACTCTTGGGAGAACAGTACTGCGCACAACACAAATAGGAAGGAAGGAAATTGGGCTCTGGTTCTTGTGAACGTTCATGACTTCCAATTGGGTCTATAACTTAATTCAGTTTGCTAAGAGATGGCGTAACTTGTATTATTCCATTGAAACATACGTTGGAAAGCTACTGTCGTTGTACGTCATTTAAGTATATGTCATTCATTTGAAGCGTAAACAACAATATTATTTTTTACTCAAATATTTATAGTATCGCCAGACATGAGCTCTGTAGCGCTTTGTACATAGCCGGAAAATTCAAAAGACAAAAAGGCGGAAGGAAGATATTTGACTTTATAAGTCGAACTTCATGCCTGAAAAAGTGTTTTTTGTCGTGGACTCGTCTTCATGAAGAAAACTGCTGCTAAAAGTTATCATATTTTGGTGGAAGTTTATGGTGAACATGAGCTAGCTGAATGAACGTGTCAGAAGTGATTTGCACGATTTAAAAGTGATGATTTTGGCTTGGAAGACAATGAACGATAGAAAAAAAATTGAAGATGAAGAACTGGAAGTATAACTCTATGACGACTGCTGCCAAACACAAGAAGAGCTCTCAAAAACTTTATAAGTCACTCAAGCAGCCATTTCAAAACGTTAAAAGGCAGCTGGATTTATTCAAAAGCAAAAAAATTTCAATTAAGTTGTATAACCGAATATATATACATATATAAAGTACACACTACCCGTCTGGTCCCACTATATCCAGATTAAAGCGGTTAATGTTTTTTATTTGGCATCGATGAATCGTGTGGCCGCCGTGGCGTAGTGGGTAAAGTGCAACTCTCACATGCGGAGGGGTCTAGGTTCGATTCCCGTCGGAACACCTCGAATCTTTCACTAGCTGCTGACAACACTCAAAGAGAAATAACTGTCTAAGAAAGCTTCTCAAAATTTGCTGTTCGGAGTCGGCAAAAAACTGTAGGTCCCTTCTTTTCGTGAGAGAACAGTGGCGCGCACAACACGAGTAGTTGATGAGAAAGCTAAGCCCTGTGGTCCCCTGTGGACTGTCGCGCCATACAATTAATATTAGTATCGATGAAGAAGATAATGGACCGGATTGACCAGGCTTGGCATAATATTTCCTTCTTCATCTTGGGGTTATCGTTGTATATCCACTTTTCATTTCCAGTCACGATACGGTACATAAATCCCTTCCTTTGATGTCTTTCCAGAACAAGTTTCCAGGTGAAAAATTGCTTTGCCATCTAAGGTTTCAACTAGTACCTTATTTTTGAATGAATCCATAAGCCGAACGAATATTGCTTACAGAGTCATTCTTACAAAGTATTTCTGCGTTTTCAATTTACATTTAACACGGACCTTGATCCAGCAAAGCCTCTAACTCCTTGTCTCCAAAAATTTTAAAATGGCCAAAACGCTACAATTTGTTGCCTTCGCCAACGCCAACATCTCCACTTGTGAGCGTCGAAACCACCCCCTGCATGATAAATCGGTCGGAAATCCACCATGAACATTTACAAATATTCGATGGGCTTGAGCTGCAACTTTCTTCTAATTGAAAATGAGAATCACAACTTCCTATTTTTTTTTTTGTTTTTTTTTTTTTTTTTTTGGTTTTTGATATGTATTTTTTAATTTCCATTTTTTTCTAATTCTTTAAGTCTAGCTAAAAATACTTGTTCTGTTTATTGATTTAAAAATTATTAAAAACGATCTTACTGGCCCTGTGCGGGCACTCTAAGTTCATCTATTCTATTTTCATTTTATTGCCTTTCAGCGTGTTCATTTTAATTTTAACGCTAATTTTTTACAAATTTATTCCTTAGAAAAGATTATTCAAAAAACTTAGTAATCTAATTTATTTCTTTAAGGCTAACTTAATACTTAATACTAAAACCTAAAAAACGCCCTAAACTATGCAACTATATTATTTTATTTTTATTTTTATTTTTTTTTAATTATTTTTTACTTTTTTCAATTTTTTTTAACGTATTATCCTACCTAACCTTATCTAAATCCAACCAAAAATATGCGTTTCAAGCTGACAGCAGCTGGGGCACTTGATGTGGCTCTAGCCACCAATAAAAATGCCGAACTCTTTCCACCTCATTCCTATCGCGAATGGGGTTGGATGTGCTGAACTGAAGATCTCTCGGACTTACGATTAGTGCATTACCCTCGTAGAGCAGCAGCTTGTCCACTGTCCATCTTACGACGTGATAGAGAAGTGAACATCTCTCTGCATCCTGAACCAAGCTAAGTCGGTGAAGATACAGGAACGCTTCCGGTTGAATGAATCCTCTTCGGCGTGCGCTCTCATGATATGCGTCGTTTGGGTAGTAAGCTCCGAATATCAGCTCGTTTTCCGAGGTCATTGCTCGTGCAACATGTTTCGAATCAGCTTAATAATAAAAAAATCTAGCCTATTCACGTTTGTTGGGTAGAAGATTTCATTTGCATAGAACTTCTTGTAGTCAGATTCTGGAGTTCATCTTAAGGCAATCCCGAAGACATTGCCCCTCGAAGAACCTCATCCTTTTCCATTTCAAGTTGAACCACACTGGACAGCCATACATTGTGATTTGCCGGACCAACGCCATGTAGCAAATAACCTTCACTCTGGAATCAAGTTGACTGCTGTAAAACAACCTGCTTGCCACAGCGTAGGCTTTTCTAATTTTTGGATATAACCATACAGAAACTGATCCAACATAATCCCCCAACATCTCATCACACTCCTCACTGCTAATAGCCGCCCATGTGGGTCCAAAATGCCGAACTTGAACTTGAACCTTGTACAATGGAATTCGGAACAGGATGGTTTCACACTTCTGGTAATTGATTTTCAACTTCCAGTCGTCGCAAAATTGCTAGATTTTCTCGAAGTCACGCTGCATGAGGATATTAATGCCCTCAATCTTCGGCGTAGTACTGTACGCGATCCAATTGTAAACGTACACGATCAGGTATTGCATGGACCCAATTAATTCACTCGTGAAGACAGTGACAAGAATTTAGTGAGTTTTCCACGCTCTGCTGCAGCCCATTTTTAATGCAGAAGACATTAGGAACCTTGTTGCCACTCACCACATACTTCCAACCTGTATTGTAGGCAGCCCCCGGTGCACTGGGCTTCAGATTGAGTTGTCTGCGTTCGTTGTCTGATTGTCAGGCAAATAATCCTAAATAACTTTTTCTAGGTACTCATCCTCAGCAATCATATTTCCATTACTGTCTACCTTCACTTTTTGTTTTACTTTCACGACAAGTTATTCCACAAGAAACCCCATTTTACAATATAAACCTTTGAAAACAAGGACCAAGTGCTTGTCCAAATGCTATTAATTTACAACAAATCTGGAGATTTTAGAAAGGGGAAAAACGATGTTGTTCAAAACAGACGTCGGCCGCCAATGTAGACTAATTATTGCTGACAAATGCCTTTCACTTTCACAACTTTCCAACGAAGAAGGTAATTGCTTCCAGGATCACCGACAACTTGCAGGTGGAGTCATCTTTTGAAAACAGACCGAATTAATTTTCCAGTTCCAATAAATCTTCCGGGATCTCAAAAATCTAACTTTTGAAAGATCAATTTTTAATCCTCGCAGAATTTGTCTATAGGCTTTTAACTTAAAAATATCTCAACCTGGACAACAATTATTAAAACGTCGCTCTTACTCCTGAGCGACTTACCGTGATCAATAGATATTTGCTCTATAACTAAGTGGAGCATTTGTTTCAAACAAGTTGGCGTAAGGAATATCGGTTAAAATTGCCGAAAAGAAAAGGAATACCAAATATACCCGTATGAAGTGAGCGTCAAGATACAAATGTCTCGATAAAGAACATTTGTTGTGAACGAGCCCTTATTTTGTTTTTTTTTTATTTGTTTGCTATGACATCTGTGAAAAATATTAAGTATACATCAAGTCATTGAACAGACAACATCATATTTTTTCATCGTGTTAAAAATGTCGAATTTTGTACCGGAAAGTGATGAATTGCGGAAAGCATTAATTTTTTGTTCTCATTTGAAGAAAAGTGCTGCAGAGTTGCATAGAATGCTTGTCGAAGCATATGGTGATCATGCTCTATCAGGAGCAACATGCTAAAGATGGTTTCAAATGCTCAGAAATAATGATTTTGATGTAAGAAATGAAGCACGTGGAAGACCACCAAAAAAGTTTGAAGACGCCGAATTGCAATCGATATTGGATGGAGATGACAATTTGAGCCAAAAGCAAATGACACCAATGTTAAATGTTGCACAACAAACAATTTCTGACCGTTTAAAAGCTATAGGAAAGATCCAAAAGTGTGGAAAATGGGTGTCACATGAATTGAATGAAAGACAGATGGAAAACCGAAGAAACACTTGTGCAATTTTGCTTCAAAGACACGAAAGAAAATCGCTTTTGCATCGGATTGTAACTGGCTATGAAAAATGGATTTATTTTAAGAATCCTAAACGGAAAAAATCATGGGTTAATCTGGGACAACTGGTCGCCGTGGCGTAGTGGGTAGAGTGCGACGCTCACACGCCGAAGGGTTTAGGTTCGACTCCCAGTTCAACACCAATTTTTCTAATATTTCACGGCACCACCTCTTTCGAGTTGCTGACAACACTCAAAGAGTAATAACTGTCTAAGAAAGCTTCTCAAATTTCGCCGTTCGGAGTCGGCAAAAAACTGTAGGTCCCTTCTACTCGTGAGAGAACAGTAGCGCGCACAACACGAGTAGTTGATGAGCAAGCTAGGCCCTGGTCCCCCTTTGGACTGTAGCGCTAACAATTATTATTAATCTGGGACAACCAACAACATCGACTGCAAAACCAGATCGATTCGGCAAGAAGACACTGCTGTGTGTTTGGTGCGTCCAGAAAGGTGTGCTGTACCACGAGCTCCTATAACCTGATGAAACAGTTAATACTGATCGCTATCGACAACAAATGATCAATTTGAACCATGCATTGATCGAGAAATGAGCAAAATGGTCCAGAAGACACGGCAACGTAATTTTGCTTCATGACAATGCACCTGCACACAAAGCAAAACCGGTTCAGGATACAATCAAAACACTTGGCTGGGAGCAGCTACCCCACCCGCCGTATTCATCAGGCATGGCTCCTTCCGACTACCATTTGTTTTCATCGATGGTACACGCATTGGCTGATCAGCACTTTGATTCCTACGATGAGGTTAAAAATTGGGTGTCTGATTGGTTTGCTTTAAAAGACGAACAATTTTATTGGCGTGGTATTCACAAATCGCCAGAAATGTGGTCAAAATGTGTAGAAAACAATGGCCAATACTTTGAATAAAATGTTTTTACTTTCCCATTATAACTAGTGTTTTATTTTCAACAAACAACTTATTTCATACCGGAATAGCCGGTAAGCCGGTATATAGCACACCGGTCAGGTGCTCAGTTGTGACTTTTATGAAATATTTAACGTGCTTTTATTCTCTACTTCACCGTGGTCATCATCTTCATCGCACCCCCCACACTTTTCCAATGAAGTAGGTAATCGCTATTCAAGACTATTTCTTTAAACAAACTTCCCGGGTGGTGAGGCAATAGTGAATCCTTTGTCATAGACAACAAAGACGTCTGAATAAAGTTCAATAGAAAATGTATAAAGTGGCGTTTGGCATCATCATGGATCAAGGAATTCGGTTCATCCCCCAATGACGGTTCTTCTACGTCAAGTTTGAGATATGAAGCAGTTGTCAATTATCAATGTCCTTGCAAGGCAATTACACCAATTCTTTAATCAGCAAGCAAGGAACTCGAACTGTGAGGAACTTCAACGACAGCACCAAGTTGTAAAGCAGCACCCAATGCCCTATTTAACACACGCAAACCTGTACAACCGTAGAACGAAAAGTAGTTAGTGAAGCCCTCAACAAATCACCCTATCAAGGTTTACCCACAGCGAATACATATTTTCCGGAGAGTCCCTTATCACACATCGCGCATTTTTTACCCCAAAACTGAAAGAAGGATAAAAAACAAGGAGAAGGATAAAAAAAGCTGGGAGCACCCATCTCTCCTCGGCATCCCTACTACACTTCGAGCGCCCGATGCAGCCAACTACGTTTTTCTGAAAACCGAGTGACCTGGTGATAAGACGTCGATAAAGCCCACAACAAACCTCGCGAACTGACGACTCTTGCTACGCCCACACATTCGGAATAGAACTGACAGATGAGATGACTGATTTCGACTGGGTGAGGAGAACCGTTTCTTTTTTTTATTTCCACGCCAACCCTGTTTCCACGCAGACGTTTCTGAAAACCGGGTCATCTGTGTGATAACACGTCCCAGTGCGCCTTCATTTCCTCGAATTCCCACGACTATCCCCGATCCCAAGGCAGCAACAGGTTCCACCCCAGCACGCGCTTCTCATATCCCGCTGTACTTCACTGCGCAGCATCCAGTTTCATTCATCTACGGTCTTACCCCAGGCGGAGAGCCATCTGGATGTCCTTGCTGAGCAGCTCTGCCAGCCTGGTGGAATTCAAAATAAAAATCTCTCTAAATGGATTTTTAATGGAGATTCACCGCTTAAAGGACGCTGAGTAGCCGAGGAAGTGAGGCGCGCTAACTGGATTATCCCCTGGCAGTCATTCGCACGACTGGATAAAGGACGGCGGCAACGCGTCTGCAGTCACCATATTCCGCTCAATTAGGGGCTCCGTCAGCTGGAACAACGTTTTCAGCGGAATGAATGGTGGAAGCAGCAATTTCAGCGTTTATCGTGCGGAGTAAAAATTTGTGAATTTTGGCGCCTTCAGGTACCAGGCGTTCATCAAAGGACACAAACTGCCACTCAGACAGAGCACAGCGGCACATCCTGTGTGCGACCCGGCGTGTGCACTGCGCAGTGGATGGTTCAATTCATGAATGAAAGGGAGAGTGTGCCGCAAGCACACGTGCATACACATCGGCTAAGGGGACATTCAACCCCTAAAATTTCTGTGTTCGGCCTAGGAAGACAACGGCAGCCATTGTCCTGGCAAGTGTTGGAGTTGAAAGGAATTTATCTTGCTGCTGCACGTCCTGCTCGCCGGTTCCGGAGAATGCTTTTTCTTTTTGATTTCAAGGATTCCGTATTGATTGATTGGCCTGACAGGCAGCGGCGTGAGGATAATTGCTATCGACGCCTGCCATCCGCGCCTCATTATCGGTGGAATTCAAGCGAAGTTCGTGGCTGAAGTTACTGGTTGCCGGTTCGTGGTTCCCTTGAGAACATCCACAGGTGAAGGTGAACTGTACAGTGAACGCATGACCTTGTCCTTTAACTTGAAATGCGGCCCGGAAGGGAGTCAGCAACGAGATAAGAGACATTTTTGGAAATTCTATGGAATCGAAGTTGAAGGCGGCCTGTGGAACCGCTGGGCTCCTGGTGGTAATGTTGAATCGAGGTCAAATTTTTTGTCACACGCTACTCCTCAGAGGGCAAGCAGGGTCATGTGCTCTCTTCGGTTAGAGGTCACCGGATGCGATGCAGAGGTGGGATATTGATTTTTTGTTTTTGTTGCTTTTGCTTGTTTCGGTGTATGGAAAGTCTGGTTTTGGGTGTACTTTCATGATTTCGGCAGAAGGCGAGGTGTGGGATCCTAGGGCATAAACAAAAGGATTTCTTCTTTAGGCGGATATGTTTTTCTCGGCTTAAATGCCTCGCAATGTGATGACAAGACACTCAATCAACTGCTCATCCACTCCATCCACACACCATCGTTGACTCCCAGGCGTAATTTTTCCATCTTTCCACTTCGGCTGCTTCCCAACCATAGCCAATTCCAGGAACGCAACGAAAAGATTTCATCGGTAGGACGCTTTGAAAATTACTATCACCCGCACAAGGTTCATCGCGGGCTATCTAGATGCAAGGCAGTGTGGAGCATATTAAAATGAAATCATGTAACAGAGAGCTGTCTGCATCTTTCCAGAATCTCACCACTCAGCCGACCCTTTTGCCATTCAATTGATTTATCTTCGGGCCACTCCTACATGCCGGCAACCAATTATATCCGCCACCAGCCGGAGGGCTTCGCCAACTTCTTGCCAAATTAACAGACTTAATGTCAAAATCATCTTGCAAACTAGTTCCACTTCGGCACCGTTTTCCGATAACCCCGCGCGAAATCGCGACACATTGTTGACAAAAATCAGTGGCACACAGCCGTGGCGACAAAGCGAATAGATCCCGACTGAAGTCAATGCCTTTTCGGTTGTCGTTGCCGTCGACGACGTCGCTTTGACAAACAATTTCGAAAATTAAGGTTAAAATGTCTGTGCACCGCTAGTTGACATTTTAACTTGCGGTGAGGAAATCACCACTTCACTTCCACTTTAGACAGGCGACACAGCCGCCACTGACGCCGATGTCGTCGTCAGCGTCAGCGTCACTGTCGCTGGTGAGCAAACACTTCATCTGGGGGAGATGAATGTAATCGCGCTGCAGGAAAGCCTATCCCAGAAAATCGGGCGCTTGCCGGTGACACAATCAGCGTACGGTGGCGGCATTGCCGCACTTATCAACTCAGGTAAATCGCAAATTGAGCAAAAATCCCAGCTTCCAGACAGGTCTTGCGCGGTAGTTGTATACAAAACGAACTCTGGAGTTCATGAACAGGTTAAGCACTGTCGGCGGTGACAGTCTCTATAAGTCAGCGCTGCGCTTGCGACTTGCAATGTCGCCACCGTCACGTAGTGTGATCTTGATTAAGGGTGGAGGGCAGTCCAAATTTGGTCCTTGACAAGCATTTAACCTGAAGCGGAGTATGGAACGGAATTGTAGCGTTTTTGAGCCACTGCCATTAGATATGACACTTTGACGTGATCTGCAATAAAAAGAGGTTTGTGTGCCTTAAGCCAATGTCATCCTGACAATGTGACGTTCGAGTTTCACTTATTTCGCATGCAACAAATGGCTGTAATTGTTCAGAGTTTTGGTTTATAACAACCTCTTTCACCTACTTTTTGAAATTGTCTCGTCTTTTGGGCAAGAACAAATTTCGTGGGGATGCATTTGGGGTGAATCGAATTTAAACCAAGCTTTACATGGGTGCATATGGGGGAGCGATGGTAAGTGCTTACAGGCAACCACAGTGGGTTAACAATCAGAGGACTGTACCACATCACTCAATAAATCTCGGGACATGTAGGAGGCGTCGAGTGTGGATTTTTTGTTTTCTACAAAGTGATGTGCTCTAATATGTTTCTTGTAGGCAGGGTAGTGTGTTTTGAATTTTGAAAAGGTTCTTGCAGTTTTTGGTTGAAAAGCTACCCCTCCGGAAATTTATTTTAAATCAGTAGCTTGTGTAAAGCTCGACATTCTCTTGCTTAATTCTATTTGACGACGATAATAAAACAATTTTCGTGGAATATGTTAGTCACGTTCATGAAGAAAATGCTATCAACTATCGATCGATACATTCTTGGGGAAGTCCAGGAGTATGCCTTCTTTGTGGCAAACGGCAACTCCATCATTGTGAAAAAAAAATTGTTAAAAATGTTAATTTGTGCTTGGCAACTAGAAGTACGCCGGCGTCTGTTTGCCGACAGAATTGCACTGACGCTAGACTCGATGGGCAAGGATTAAGTTTTAATAATAATTGTATGGCGCGACAGTCCACAGAGGGACCACGGCCTAGCTTGCTTATGAACTACTCGTGTTGTGCGCAAAACTGTTTTCTCACGAGTAGAAGTGAGCTTCATTTTCTGGAGACTCCGAACGGCGAAGTCTGAGAAGCTTTTTTCTGAGACAATTAATACTCTTTGAATATTGTAAGCAGCTCGAAAGAGGTGGTGCCATGAAAAAATCGAGGTGTTCAGCCGGGGATCGAACCTGAACCTTCGGCGTATGAGCGTCGTACTCTGATGCCGACGCCGAATTCTAAGTTATACAAAAAATTCGGTTGCCTTCGAAAGAAAAAACTATACGTCGTATATCCATAAAGTCGCCAGGTAGTTACATGGAGAAGAAGACATAATATCGACCTCTTTGCTCTGTACCATCGTGTGGAAGGCAATCATTTGTCGACTGACACGGACACATGGAGTACGATAAAGGAGGGTCATATACATGTACTTCTGAGCACTGACTGGATGGCTGGCTTAGGCCAACCCAGACAATTTTAGGACTTATTTAACTTAATGGCTAGTCAAGCATCAGACAACACTCCAAAACTTTGTAAAACACGAATCAGAACATCAAGGTTTGAAAAGAGCGGGACAGAATTTGCGTTATTGCGATCAAGTCATTGCAGACTGGATATAACTAGAGATAACTTGTATTTGGGACGGCCAACGATGGCAGGTGGCCGCCGTGGCGAGTGGGTAGGGTTCGAAGGGCCGAAGGGTCTAGGTTCGACTCCCAGCTCAACACAATTTTTTTCGAATTTTTCACCGCAACGACCTCTTTCGAGCTGCTGACAACACTCAAAGAGTAATAACTGTCTAAGAAAGCTTCTCAAATTTCGCCGTTCGGAGTCGGCAAAAAAGTGTAGGTCCCTTCTACTCGGGAGCGAACAGTAGCGCGCACAACACGAGTAGTTGATGAGCAAGCTAGGACCTGGTCCCCCTGTGGACTGTAGCGCCAACAATTATTAATATTAACGATGGCAGGCAGCGATATCTCCGACTCGTATTGACGCAACCGGCTGGAAAGGAATTGCGTCCTTACACTAAAAAGTAAGAAAAACAAAAAAATTACAGTCTCGTGTTTTTATTTGTTTAAGTAGGCTGCTGAAAATAATTCTGATATTTTAAGTACTTTTTATTCGATCCATTTAAAAGTGAATTTATCGTGATTTTGAGCTTAAGCAACTTCCACCACATGGAGGCTTAAAACAAAGCTTAAGTTCTTCTGACCTTTTGGGGGTATCAAGGTGATGCTTCAGTTCGAGGTGTCTGACTACGTTACTTCCGGTTCCGACCTTGAAAACCCCGGATACCTTCAACCTGCTTTTAGTCAGTCTGACTCCGAGGCTACTACTACTCCTGCCCTACTTACTGTGCTTTGCCACGATGACCAGGCACTGTTTTGTTTGTCTAAATTGACCTAAATCGAAACTCAAGTCAGTGCATTTTATGATCATAGCTATTAGTGTCATGGTAGGATGGGCACTCGCAGTATGTCAGTGAGAGGTGTGAGAACTGGATATACCAGCTAATTTTATCATGAATCGTAGACAAAGGAAAGGATCATTAAAAACCACTTGGAATGACACGTAGGACACACCTTGGTTCTGGACAAAAACGCTCAAGTTTTCAAGAAGACAGCAGCTTATTGATATATGTATGTGTCATATTGACTAGAAGCTTCATACAACGGAATCAGGCATCTAAGCTTTGAAATAAATTCATGCTTGAGAATCACCTCAGCCTGGTAGGAACGAGGGCGACTCTTCACTTTCTGGCTTATACCTTCAAATGTAACTTCCTTTTAAGCTGGAAAAATCCCATAAACTTTTAATCTAAGTCACCAGAGTAATCTTAACCCATTTTAGCCATTATAATAATAATAATAATAATTGTTGGCGCTACAGTCCAAAGGGGGACCAGGGCCTAGCTTGCTCATCAACTACTCGTGTTGTGCGCGCTACTGTTCTCAAACGAGAAGAAGGGACCTACAGTTTTTTGCCGACTCCCAACGGCGAAATTTGAGAAGCTTTCTTAGACAGTTATTACTCTTTGAGTGTTGTCAGCAGCTGGAAAGTGGTGGAGCTGGGAATCGAACCTACACCCTTCGGCATGTGAGCGTCGCACTCTACCTACTACGCCATGGCGGCCACCATTAGCCATTGTCAGGCTAAAATAAGCCTCTGACCAAGGTGTCTTTTTCTTCTTCTTGTGGCCCCCTGGGTGGACCTGGGTCTCAACCAACACGCCTCTACAGTCAGCACAATCTTTCGCCACCTGCCTCCAGTTGCACACTCCAAGTTGGTTGAGATCCTTCTCCACTTGTGTGCACCATCTTAGCCTAGGCTGTTCTCTGTTTCGTTGTCCCAATGATTCTGATTCGAAGACTTTTCAGGCCGGAGCAGTGGTGTTCATACGCTCTACATGGTCAAATCATCTTAAGCGTTGTATCCGTAGACGCTTGACCAGGCGCATGTCGCTGTACAGCATATAGAGTTTGTTGTTGAATCTTTTTCTCCAGATACCGTCAACACTAACAGGATCAAAAATCGCACGCAAAACTTTTCTTTTGAAAAGACTAAGGGCTTCCTCATCCGCTTTTAGTAACTTTTTTAGTTCCTTTTCTATTTTTGTTTTCCTTTACTCCGCTTTTAGAGTTGGACTGGGATGATCAAGCTGTTATATAAAGCGAGTTAAGTCCTTCGAGAGAAGGCTTTATTACTCAATTGCCTCTTGAGTCCAAAGAACAAGCGATTGGCCAGAGTGATTCTGCGTTTGATTTCGGTACTGGTGTTGTTGTACTCCTATTTACAAAGGAGCCAAGGTAGACAAAGTCCTTGACTACCTCGAAGTTTCTGCTGCCTAGTGTGTCGCGCTATCTGAGATGTCAATGTTGTGTGTCCACAGTTATAGGGACCTATCAAGTCGTGGACAAAAGTTTTCAGGCGAGGGACCTATCAAGTCGTGGACAAAAGGTTTCAGGCGCTCACACAATACGGCAGAGAGGATCTTTTAGGCGATGTTAAGAAGACTGATCCCTTCAATAATTGGCGTAGCCAAAGGGGTTTCCTTTCTTGTGGACCGGGTAAACTACGCTGAGAACCCGCTCATCGAGCATGTTTTCCTCCGACCATGTGAGATGTCAGTTTCAGTAATTTCGAAACAGTTGTTTCTAGTAGATATGACCAATAGTTCTGGTTCATACCGATCACTTGCAGCTTGTTGAAGGTTTGGAAATACTAAACTGGAGCATTTAGACAAGAAAAATAGTAAATTTTTCCAGTGGGCAGTAATGAAGGAAGAGTTTCACCACCAACCACATCAGCAACCAACAGCCAACTACATGATCCGAACTAAGGCTGGACATAGATAGGAGAAGTGCTCTGCAGTGTCACCTTCTCACCTTCTCTACAGGCGCTGCATAAAGTTTCATCATTAAGTTCAAGCAAACTTAAGTGTTTTTCAAAAGACGTGAATGACGCCAACAAGCAGTCTTCAGTCTTTCTTGTCCAGAGATAGCAGGAATTTCGCTGACTTCTTTCTGACGTTTGAGAGCATGAACTTGGTCAGCCTGAGTTCTAGATAGTCATGCAAATTCCTTCTGTGCTGTCGGGACACCCAACTGTTGATTGAAGGCCTGATCAAGGACGCAGGCAGTCCTTAAGTAGGCTTGGACTCGTTGAATGCCTCTGATCCTTGTCTGGCAAGTTCATCGGCAATCTCGGTTCCCATGATCACGTGATGTCCCAAAACACAACAACAAGTGAATTTAAGTGAGTTAGCCTATTGAGTCTGCCAATTAAATTAAGCAAAACTGGGAAGTGGGCGCCGTGGCGTAGTGGGTAGAGTGCGACGCTCACACGCCGAAGGGTCTAGGTTCGACTCCCAGTTCAACACCAATTTTTCTAATATTTCACGACACCACCTCTTTCGAGCTGCTGACAACACTCAAAGAGTAATAACTGTCTAAGAAAGCTTCTCAAACTTCGCCGTTCGGAGTCGGCAAAAAACTGTAGGTCCCTTCTACTCGTGAGAGAACAGTAGCGCGCACAACGCGAGTAGTTGATGAGCAAGCTAGGCCCTGGTCCCCCTTTGGACTGTAGCGCCAACAATTATTATTATTATTATTATAAAACTGGGAAGTAGTTAGAGGGTTGGGTAAGGCCTCAAGCACAGCTTGACTATCGCTACAGACGCAGACACTTTGCTCCTTCTTCACAATATACTCCGTCGCCATTATTGCCGGAATAGTTTCCACTTCGAAGCTCAACGCGAAGTTACCTAAAGAGGTGTGAAGTTAAATGCTGTCGTTTTCCACTCAGCCTCAGCTCCAGATTTCTCCTTCGTCTTGAAGCCACCGTGAAAATTCGAGTACGTTCCCTTCCTGCCTCATTTGCTGGAAAAGCCACTCCTAGACATACAACAAACCGACTTTGTTTAGATGGTGCATCTGGATTCCTATCAAATAGTGTCTTAGGAGATGCTGTGAGGACATCAAACCTCCAGTCGTCCAAAAGTTTTTCTTATATAGGATAACTCCCAAGTAGTTGGCTTTTTTGCAAAACTGAATGATGACACCATTCAGTACAACTTAAGTCAAACCAGTTAATCGTGAAGAAAACAAGGGAATTGACTGAAAGCACATTCCTGGTAGCCATCATCAATCATTCTAGAGCCACCTGCCCGAAAGAGCATACAGCCGCCAGACATGGTCCGGTGACAAGTACTGCTTCATAATCCACGAAAGCCCTTGAAATAGAAACTGCTGTTCTTTTCTTAAGCCCAACTTGAAGTCAGTGAATCATCGACCGAGAGTAAAAAAAAGTGATGTACATGTGGAGTGTCCATAAATCATTTCGCTCCCCTACCGACCTGAGTTAATTAGACACACAAGCTCCACCCATTCCGCTCGGTTACAAATGAATTTCCTGAACCCGACTTAATCGAGTCACTGGCCAGTCAAGCCCGTGATCGATCACCAAGCTAATGATCATGTCACCGTGCCAGCCCGCGGAATTGTCTCTGACACGGATACGCCTCACGTCTCATCTATTTCCGAACACTGACAGCATCGCTGGCTCGGGCCAACCCAGACAATGCCAGGACTTCGGCTGGCTAAGCCTCGAACCCTAAAAATTAATCACCTTGTCATATGTCCCCAATGGCTGGTCTATCTAGCATCAGACAACACGCTAAAACTCTGTAAAACACTTGTTGACATGGTAACCTGTCAATTAAGCGCTCCCCCTCGAACAATGGGTGTGCCCGGCAACACCTGAACTCTCCATAATCACCGCACGTCGGCTAAATCTTGCAACATAGCCAAACAGGCTCTTCGCCGTCCGTCCAGACATGTAAACCAACACAGAGAACAGAAAGCGGCGCACTCACTCGGGGTCAGAACAATTAAGGTCTCGCTGTCGCCTCCTCCTCCGCAGAAATGGATGCTGGGCATGTACTGCCATGTCAATACCTGGCGCCAAGTGCACATTCATCGTTGTTGACGACGACAACAGGCTCAACGACAACGACTACGACGTCGTCGACGTCGCCGTCGCTCTTTGGCAAAAACAAAATCAATTGACGCATAAATCGCTTAAACAAATTCTGAGTCATTCCCCAGGCGGCGTGCTCCATGCCGCATGCTGCATGCTGCAATTCGTACTACGGCACCTCGTCGCCGCCCACATATTTTGGAAAGGGGGGCGCCCAAGCAACTCTCGAATTCGAATCCCAACTAATTTATGAATTCGAAATCCATGCTCACGGTAATTATTCATTTGCCGGCGGAGGCACCCCTCGAGCGACCGGCGGCTCGAACCTGCTAGCGCGGCCAAAACGGGGTGTGGGCCATGTGCGCCGCACTACCGACAGATCTGCGAGAGCTATTAATTTATGGAACATTAGTGCGGTTGTTAAGTGCCCAGGCAGTGTTGTTGTGACAATCGAAGTGCTCGATAAATTAATTCGATCTTGCCGTTGCTGCCGGTCCGTGCTCTGGCCGAGGACAAGGGCCTGGGCGAAAGGAATTGGGAGATCTTCTCGAAATTGCCGGCTAGACTATTGCTCTGGGTAGCCCCACGGATCCCGGCCGCCTCTAACGCGATAATAAAGTGCAAATAACACACTTTACGGGGAGATATGGACAAGATATGCCCGTCATTATCGCGCAGAGCCTCGCTGGCTACGTGGCCGGCCGACGATGCAGTGAAAATGCACCTGACTCTGGGGGTATTTGCACGATTCACTGGAATCGGTTTGCGAGGTTTCCCCCAAAACGACTGACGGAGCCTTGGAGAGCTGGTGAGCCGGTGGACTGGGTGCCGAAGTGATTTTCTCGTTTGGCAGTGATTTGCACCCAACCACACGGCAACAGCAGTGTGCGGGAGCAGCGACGTTGGGCAATTACTTGAACCAATTTCAACCTTTAGCCTGAAGTTCAATACTAAAAGTATCTTTGAGATGCAATTCGTTTCCTTTGTCCTTCTCCGATCGCCCCTCTGGTGTGCACGCTTGCGGTTTGGCCGACATCGGAGCAGGAGAGGAGAATGTGGATGTGATTGGCGGTCGAGTGATGGAAAGGAAATCCATGTGAACTTTTCCGTTCCGTTTGCACGGTAAGTGCTGTGCCGTGTCGATTGCTCGGTTGCGGCCGGGCCGCTGCAAGGTGCTGAAATTGAACTTTGCAGTGGGAACGGCGGCACTGCTGGTGTGGTAGGACATGAAGTTCATGATTGTGGGGCACATTTGCGTAAGGTGTTGAGTAATTGGACCTAAAGGTGGGTTATTTTTGTGTTTCTCATGTTTTCTGTGGACTTGTGCAACGCGAATGCGATGCACCCCCGGGACTCGGTTGCTTGTGATTGCGAAGCGTGCAATAATCATGAGAACGATTAAGAAATCAGCTTAAAAGAATTGGTGGGCGGTGCTCTTAATAGCCCTGGGATCATATCATTTACGAGACAAACGATTGTTTTAACCGAGTGTTGTCGGCAACTCGAAGGAGATTGTGGTGCGCAAAACACAAAATGTTCAGTTCTGGAATTGAACCTGCGTTCTTCTATTAGTTTACTTCAAACTAAAAAAAAGCTTCTTCCCGCTGTGTGCCTATCACATTTTTGTTTTGTTGTTTTTTTATTATCCTTCAGAGGTCCAACCAGTGGGGCAAAGTAGAGAATACAAATGAAGACGAACCACAACTAACTTATCGTGCGAAATTGGAAGAAACTGCCCAAAGAACGTATAAGCTGGAGAGGCTGGTTGGTTGAGGTCCAGGGTGGACCTGGTAGACCGAAGCACCTGCAAATTAGCAACAAAAAAGGGACTTAACGATTTGAAAATTTAATTTGTAGGCGCATTCTTTCGCCCATTGTCAAATTGTTGCCACTTTTGCTTTTCATAAACTTAGTGTATAAAAAAAAATGTTGGCAATTGTAAAAATTTAGTTTATAAAATGTGGTCAAGTCTCTAGTGAAAAACCCAATCGAATACATATTACAATGTGATCGATCAATCGTGTGCGCCGGACAAATGACAAAATCGGACGTTTTTTGAGGTTTAAGAGGTCAAAGCTGAAACCGATCAACCGAAGAATGTAGGATTTAATGGCGCGTAAACGGATACACCACATAAACTGGCATTTGCGTAAGACGAAGCATATTGAACTGAGTAGGTGCTGCGCCACCGCCTAGGAGGTCGACTCGGTGCACCAAGCCAAGCTGTACAGGTAAAGGAACAATGCGAGCGCTGAGAATAAATCTAATAAAGTTCAATTAAAATCAATGGGTTTCTCATGAATTAGATGGCTTAGTATGTAATGCCTTAAAGATGGATTCCACCTGCTTGATTGTTTTCTGTTCTTTTCTGGGTCTAGCGACGGCGTGTTTGAGGTGCAACATATAAACTCTACAAATACGTCGAAGCTACTGCCTAGTGATCGTGGAAGAATTTTATGGGTGCGTGGATGTTTGAAAAAGTTTTGCGATCGATCTTTGGTCCTACTTGTGTTGATGACATCTGGAGGATAAGGTTTAACGACGAACTCCATGTTCTGTACAGCGACATGCGCTTGGTCAAGCGCTTTCGGATACAACGCTTAAGATAGCTAGGCCATGTAGAGCGTGTAGACGCCACTGCTCCGGCCCGAAAAGTCTTCGAATCTAAGCCATTGGGACAACGCAACAGAGGACGGCCTAGGCTAAGATGGCGCACACAAGTAGAGGAGGACCTCAATCAACTAAGAGTGCACAACTGGAGACAGCTGGCGAAAGTTCGTGCTGGCTGGAGAGGCATGTTTGTTGAGGCCTAGGTCCACCCTGGGCTGTATCGCCATAAGAAGGAGAAGAAGAAGAAGAAGAAGAAGAAGAAGAAGAAGAAGAAGAAGAAGAAGAAGAAAAAGAAGAAGAAAAAGAAGAAGAACAAGAAGAAGAAGAAGAAGAAGAAGAAGAAGAAGAAGAAGAAGAAGAAGAAATAGAAGAAGAAGAAGAAGAAGAAGAAGAAGAAGAAGAAGAATAAGAAGAAGAAGAAAAAGAAGAAGAAGAAGAAGAAGAAGAACAAGAAGAAGAAGAAGAAGAAAAAGAAGAAGAAGAAGAAGAAGAAGAAGAATATGATTGTAAATATACCGGTATGAAATGAGTTCTTTTTGAAAATAAAACACTGTAAAAGTAAAAACATTTTATTCAAAGTATTGACCATTATTTTCTACACATTTTGACCACAATTCTGTCAATTTGTGAATACCACGCCAATAAAATTGTTCGTCTTCTCAAGCAAATCAATCAGACACCCAATTTCCGATCTCCTCGTAAAAATCAAAGTGCTGCTCAGCCAATGAAAACAAATGGTAATCGGAAGAAGCCAAGTCTGGTGAATACGGCGGGTGGGGTAGCTGCTCCCAGCCAAGTGTTTTGACTGTATCCTGAACCGGTTTTGCTTTGTGGCAGGTGCATTGTCATGGAGCAAAATTACCTTGCCGTGTCTTCTGGCCCATTCTGGTCGTTTCTCGATCAATGCATGGTCCAAATTGATCATTTGTTGTCGGTAACGATCAGTATTAACGGTTTCACCAGGTTTTAGGACACCTTTCTGGTCCCACCAAACACACAGCATTCTCTTCTTGCCGAATCGATCTGGTTTTGCAGTCGATGTTGATGGTTGTCCCAGATTAACCCATGATTTTTTCCGTTTAGGATTCTTAAAATAAATCCATTTTTCATCACCAGTAGCAATCCGATGCAAAACCGATTTTCTTTCGTGTCTTTGAAGCAAAATTTCACAAGTGTTTCTTCGGTTTTCCATCTGTCTTTCATTCAATTCATGTGGCACCCATTTTCCACACGTTTGGATCTTTCCCATAGCCTTTAAACGGTCAGAAATTGTTTGTTGTGCAACATTTAACATTGCTGCCATTTGCTTTTGACTCAAAGTGTTATCTCCATCCAATATCGTTTGCAAGTCGGCGTCTTTAAACTTTTTTTGCGGTCTTCCACGTTCTTCATTTCTTACATCAAAATCATTATTTCTGAGCATTTGAAACCATCTTTAGCACGTGGCTCCTGATAGAGCATGATCACCATATGCTTCGACAAGCATTCTATGCAACTCTGCAGCACTTTTCTTCAAATGAGAACAAAAAATTAATGCTTTCCGCAATTCATCACTTTCCGGTACAAAATTCGACATTTTTAACACGATGACATTTCGACATTTTTAACACGATGAAAAAATATGATGTTGTCTGTTCAATGACTTGATGTATACTAAATATTTTTCACAGATGTCATAGCAAACAAACAAACAAAAAAAAATAAGGGCTCGTTCACAACAAATGTTCCCTATCCCTATGACATTTGTATCTTGACGCTAATACCGGTATACCTGGTAGGTCCCCTCCAACTTTGACTGGATGCGTTCCTTTGGCATAACACCTTGTGTGAAGAACTGAAACCCTTAGTCAACAGTCCAATAAGTGTGGCTTCAAGTTGGGGATGTCGACCATTTCTACGTCAAATTCTGCAAAAAAAAACCAAAAGATTTCAAAGCCGAATACGACAGCATGTTTGAAGACGACCCATGTGTTACAATCTCATGTTTTATTTTGTCATTTCCGCGAGACTTAGTCAGGGTGTGCAGGACAATGGCGGAAAACGATAATTGCTCTATCAAGTTCGGTAATGAGATCGGTGAGAGCTTTAATGTTAACAAGAGGTTTAAGACAGGCCAAGACGTTGTCATGGGACCTCATCAGCATCATCTTGGAAATCTAGGCGAGTGCGTCTTCCAAGATGTAAGTAAGTAACAACAACACGTTACCCTCTTCCCGAAAATCGTGCATTTGCTAGCAAACGGATGACATTGACGTGATCCGTCGAACAAAGCAAACTAAAAATTAAACTTTTGCTCGGGTTGAAGTGGAGGCAATGGGTTAAGTCGTAAGTGAAGGCAAAACTATTATTAAGAATACCAAGCATAAACGTCTCCATAGGCATCTACGAAGTGGTAGAAATTTGTTTAGTTCATACAAATAGCACATTTGTTGAGATTAAACTCAGAATAAGTCTTGCCTCCCGCGTTATTTTTTGTGCTGAAAGTGCAATTGGCCGCCGTGGCGTAGTGGACAGACGCTCACACGCCGAAGGGCTTAGGTTCGATTCCTGGCTGAACACCTCGAGTTTTTCACGGCACCACCTCTTTCGAGCTGCTGACAACACTCAAGGAATAATAACTGTCTAAGAAAGCTTCTCAAACTTCACCGTTCGGAATCACGAAAAAACTGAAGGTCCTTCTACTCGTAAGAGACAGGTAACGTGCACAACACGAGTAGTTGATGAGCAAGCTAGGCTCTGTTCCCCCTTTGGACTTTCGCGCCAACAATTATTATTGAAAATGCAATTGGGAAATAGAGCTCTTCACCTTTATCATTCCTATCCTTCTCCATGGCGCAGAAGTCCGGACAAAGCAGACGAAGGAGCTTTTTGAGGCAAACATCGTGCTTTTGATGTTTGGCCCAATTCGCGCTGATAGTTTCTGAAGGAAAAATAAAATCAATCACGACTATACGGACTTTGTAGCGAGATTACGGATGCCATTTTACATAACATCTTCGCCCGAGACAGTTCAGCCATATGTAGCGCATGGTCAATATTGCCGAATGATTAATATTGCCGATCCCGAATGGGTTTAAACTTGGAGTCAGTGCGACAATACAGAGGAGGACGCCCATGGACCCGATTGCGTACGCCAGTTGAGAAGGATCTAAACACACTTGTCGTGCGAAACTAGAGGAAGCTAGCTAAGAACCATGCCAGCTAGGAAAGAATCTTGTTTGAGGCCCGTGTCCACCCAGGAAAGTAACACCAAAAGAAGAAGAAGATGAATGTTTGAAACGTAAATTGTCAGCCACTCGCTTTTTTTGTCTCAAAACGGGTAGAAGTGCTATCAAAGTAGCCGCTTGTTCGTCTTCATCGACTTGTATTGGACCTTACTGGTAACGTCATGTAGAAGAGGGTTTCAGTTCGTTGCCGACTACGAAAAGCAAAATTTGAAACTATTTTCAAAATTGCCCGCAACTTACACAAGTCGTCCTGCAGTTCAAGGATCTTCACCTCTTAAGTGAACTTTCTGACTTAAAAAGCGCCTCTTCTGATTTTCTCAAAGCATTTTACCTTTAATGCAGATTATGCAGAAGCCCTCATACAAGTTGTTTGTGACCACGAGAACGTTGGGCTAGACTAGGTTAGGATAGGGGACAACAACATGTAGGCCACATTTGTGCCCATTGTGGCGGCCCGCACTTATTTTCCTTATAGTCATCAAAAACTATTGAGAGGTAGCTATGCAAAACTTTAGATGTCGCGGGCTAATGGCGCTCGAGCCGAGCTCAGCAAGTATTCCCCAAGCATTTCTCTCATTTTGCTCCAAGAGCTCGACAGTTGAAGAGGAAGCAAGAGATGAAAACCACCTCCCTCCAGAGTCTGCAGTTCTGCAGAAATAATTGTGAGGGCTGACGAACCTACATGCTTGTATCCCCATGATGCAGTGACCTGTTTTGCTCCATAGAAGCATTTTGTCCAGTCCAAGGGAGCAGAGAGAGGACATGGCATTGAGAAACAAAAATCGTTATTTTCAGAAGTCGTTAACAAGACGTCCTTATCCTTATTCCAGGCATACAGTTATGCCACAACTAATACACAACTCACTACGTGCATTCCAGACCAATTGGTTAAGACCCTGGACAGAGGAGCATGGCTGCGACCTCACCCTACGCAAAGAAACCCCAAACAGACCCGGAATTCGCACAAAGACTTCTTGTTTTGCTTAGCCCTCTGAAGCCCACCTGCGACTACGCATATCCACTGCCCGACACAAAATAATCGCATCCAACTACTTCTGGCTGAAGAATTCCCCGCAAATCCTGCCACAGCACAACCCCTTCCTCCCCTTCCCCGCTCAAAGCAGATATCCTCTTAATGTTTTCGAAAAATAATTTATTTGCTGCCAGACCGTTTAAAAATTCAAATGTGTGTTTTTCCCCATAAACACGGTCGATTTGAAATTCACTAAGGTCCCAGGGCGAATAACCTTCAACGAGTTTATTAGCTCCACGGTCAGGAATGCCGCGCTTCCAAGCATACTACCGGCCACCTCAACAAATAGTAAAACTCACTCCGCAACTGTTTTCGAATTCGGAAATAGGTAAATTTCGTTGTTTTGACAAACGGGGACACATGACAGCAGTTTATTGACACCATCTCCAAGTACGCATTGCGAATGGGCGACTCTCGATTGAGACCTTACCATCAGAGCGCTTCCCGCGTAGCCTTGGAGGTCTATGAACGTGCCTGACAGCAACGGGCACCAGTATAGGCTCACATTATTCCGCGTTTCAAACATTTGAATACCTAACGTATTCCGGTCCAGAAGATCTTTCCGTGTAGCGAAATACAGGCCGCAAAGTCCTTGAAGTAGTTCGTCGACTGGATGCCGCGTGGTGTGGTGTTGTTTTCGTGCGATTTGCGAAATTTACGCAATTTTCGAGGGCGTCAAGGGGTGATTTGATTTTGTAGCTTGGCTCCAGTTAGAATTGAATTTGAATTTTTACAGCGACATTACAAATTCCGCTGCTGAGTGGTGGGGGCGGGAATGCGGAAAGGGATCTGCGGCAATTTGTTTTGGTTGGTTTTATTGAATAAAACATGCGTTGTGCTTTCCCCCTCATACGCAGTGGAGTCTGTGGCACGCCGACAGCGTTTGTAGTTGGAACAGTGCGTGGTGCGTGAGGGAGCATTGACACGAACCGGATTTGTGAGCCGTTTCCTTTTCCTTTGCTTTCACGAGCCGCTGTATGCTGGAGTGCTAGATGGGACACAAACCGCATGTAGTTTGATTCCCTTTCGACCAGTTTGAGGTGTGGGATATTTCTTCCTCCATTGGTTGGTGTCTTAGGTGAAATTCTGTATAGTCTCGACCAGTAGATGGAACTGCTAAGATTTGAATAATCATGTCACGTTAACGTGGTTCGAAGAGGTAGTTTTGTTCCGCTTGCAGGTCGGAGTATTTTTTACCACGAAGCAATGTTTAGAGAAATGGACAATGTCTCTAAGGGAATATCCTGAGCGACAAACTGGTTAAATATCATTACTTGTGGTCAGTGCACATATATTCATGGGTTTGGATAGAGTTCCTTTAAGTATATCTACCAATATGCGTCTCTTGATTGTCCTATTCCATTTGCAAAACAAAACAAAATGTACATAAACTTTAATTGTGCCCATAATGTCAAAATGTGACGATGTTTTGATGTCGATGGATGAGTATTTGGAGGCTTAAACATGGATCTCATTCGCTGCATTGTTTTCCATTCCTTTCTGGGAGTCCCACTAGTTTCTGCCTTGCCTATTTTTTCATGATTTCATATACCTGGTTCTAATGAGGTGAAACGTTAAGAGTCGAGGCTTCGATTCAACTTCCGTTGGACTTCCTGTGTTCGAGTTTAATTTTGAAATTTGTGGTGCAAGCTTCAATATAATTTGAGAACATTTTCTAAACGTATGGAAAGATTTCCAGTCAGTCCACTAAAAAGCGATTGATGGCGTTGCGTCAAAAATTTTTTATTATATAAGGTTGAAAAATATCTCCCTTTCGCTTTTTTGCTTTTTATTCAATGCTTCATAAAAACTGTTACAGTGATCGGGTTTAGTTCAAATATGCGCCGTTTTGTTCGATAATCTGTTTCCATCAAGACGACAACTTCGTAATACCCCCTTCGTAGAAGCCCCCTCCTTATTTGCGAAGAACTCGGACAACCACTTTTCACAAGCCTCTTTTGAGTTCAACTTCACACCACCAAGGGCGTTCGCCATGGACAGGAACAGTTGGTAATCACTTGGCGCTATGTCCGGGATATATGGTGGGTGCGATAAAGGCTTCCATCCGAGCTCACGTAGCTTCTGACGAGTCATCAACGAAGTGTGTGGTCTAGCGTTGTCCTGGTGGAACACTACACCCTTCCTGTTTTCCAATTCTGGATGCTTCTGGTCGATCGACTGCTTAAAGCGGTCCGGTTGTTCGCAGTAGATGGTAGAATTCTGCGTCTGGCCATATTGGAGCAGCTCATAGTGAATGATTCCTTTCCAATCCAACCAACCACACAGCAAAACGTTCCTGGCCGTCAATTCCGTCTTGGCCATTGTTTGGGACGATTCACCGGCCTTCAATCACGACCGTTTTCGCTTGATATTGTCGCATGTGATCCATTTTTAGTCGCCAGTCACCATCCGCTTTAAAAATGGGTCGAGTTCGTTCCGTTTCAGCAGCATATCGCAGGCGTTGATTCGGTCCAGAAAGTTTATTGGCGTCAAACATCAAGCTTTTTATGTATCCAGCCTTCTGCAGATGGTTTAAGATGGTTTGGTGACTAACTCTCATCTCCTGGGCAATGTTCTGAGATTCCACATGTCTAACTCGATGATTTCCATGATTCGATCGGTATTCGTCGTCACAGGTCTTCCGTTGGCTGGCTTATACATGGTGTCGTTTTCACCGGCTCTGAATGGTCGAAACCATTCTTCCGCGGTTCGAAGTGATAGAGTATCATCCCCCAAAACACCATTAATCTCACGGAACGTTTCTCTAGCGGACTTGCCCTTAACGAAGGAAAACTTTAAAATGGCGCGAATTTCGGCATTAGTGAACTCCATGTTTAAACATCTATACGTGTTGAACGCAATATCCAAGCTAATCATACATAGCGTCGTTTTATAGGTTATGTCAAGACCTTTCAAATGATATATAGTATTGCCAGATACGAGCTCTGTAGCGATTTGTACAAGGCCGGAGAATTCAAAAGACAAAAAGACGGAAGGGAGTTATTTGGCAACCTTATATTTGATCGTGTTGAATTGCAAGATGAGATCCTCGTCCTCTCATATTTTCTTGTGTAGGGATTCTGATGAGCCTTAGAAAAACAACACACGTCCGCACTGTACAAACTCTTCTTTAATAATAGGCTGATTTCTTCTAGGGTTACATTTAGCAACATCTTTTGTTCAGAAGTGGAGACTTTTCGGATAGATCATCCGATCAGTAGAACCGATACATTTGCGGGATAGTAGTTGGGGTATTTTCGTTAAGAACAGTGACGTACAAAAATAAATTACTCTTTTTGATTTTATTCCACTACAGTTCGGCCATCCTGATCGCATAATCGCCCCGATTACATTGTCTCCTCTTAATTAAGTAAATGTATTTTATAATTGGCATGAAATGTAACAAATTGAGGTAGTAATTTATATTAAAACTACAAAAAATAAAAAATTCACAGTTCAATTCACAATTAAATTTAAAAATAGTAAATTTAATACATTATGCGAAGTTTAAGGAACTAAAGCGAGAAACATTTAGGAAGCAGGTCTGGATTTTGGTTCTGAAAGTAAAAGTGATTAGACAATCGATAGAAAAGTATATATATATATCAAACTTCTATTCGGTCCAACGAATCAACATCCTCAGAACGTCCTTCGGCCATCTCAACATCGTTACCTGTGGAATGCTTAAATCCTACGTTATATGGTCGCATATTGGCGGGAGCTGATATGCCTTTATAAGGCAAACGAGTAAGCTGAAGGCCCTCTATATCCCCAATCACGTACCGGTCATTAGATAAAACTTTTTTAATTTCGTACGGACCACGGTATTTGGCGAGTAGTTTTTTATTAATTCCTGGTGTAGTAACGACATTTTTAATCATCACATAGTCCCCTTTTTGGTACTTCCAAGGCTTTTTGTGACGACCGTCATAATAAAGTTTATTGTCTGCTTGGTTCTTTTGGATGGTTTCGCTAGCTTTGACTCTCAGCTCGTTGAGATCATGAGCGTCACGTTCCAAACAAGATTCAAAAAATTCTCTTACGCGATCGCAAAGTTCACCCTTCTGATTTCTTCCAAATAGAAGAACGCTAGGCGAGAAACCAGTGCTCCTATTTACGGTGTTGTTGAGTGCGAATTCTATCTTAACTAACCGCTTGTCCCAGCCACTTGTCGTATCTGACTCGCATTCTTTAGCCAACATTGGGACCAGCATACGATTTATGCGCTCAACCTGACCATTTGATTGAGGTGAATTTGTCGCCACCTTTATTTGTTTTATATCATTATCTAGTAGAAAACTAGAAAACTCTTTGGAAGTAAAGCATGTACCACGATCTGACACTAACTTATTCGGTCTTGAATAATTTTCAAAAAATGACTGCAAGCACTCTATGGCTTCTTTGCTTTGTGTCGTCTTGACCGGGTAAAGCTTTATGAATTTTGTGAAGCCATCCACAACAACGAAAACATGCTTCTTTTTTGATTTGGAGTTTGGTAGTGGTCCCAGATGATCAACATGTAACACATCAAACGGAACATTTCCTTTCGGAATGGGGTGCAGAGACCCCTCTGTTTTTCCCGACTGTGGTGAAAAATAGATACACTTTAAACATTTACTTATGTAACTTTTTATTTGATTCTTCATTTTGGGGAACCAATACGTTCTCGATAAATACTCGAAACATTTCTCAACTCCTAAATGACACATTGCTTCATGGTGAGTTCGTATCACCTGCTCTTCCATGTGAGATGGCACATAAAACCGAACTTGACCATTGCACTTTCGATAGATTAAACCGTCAATCATTTCATAATATGGACTTTCACCTTTTTCTAATTCTGACATGATCGAGGTAATCTTAGGATCTTGTTTCTGAGCAGCTGCAAGCACAAACTCAAAGGACTCGTCGTCAACATACAATATGTTAAAAGAACGACTCAACGCGTCAACATGACTCATCTGGCTTCCCTTTCTGTGCTCAATTACATAGTCAAAGCACTGCATCTCTAAAGCCCAACGAGATATACGTGGATTCAAGGACTTTTTCTTAAGAGTAAGCGTCAACGCCTGACAGTCAGTGACAATTTTGAAAAATACACCGATTAAATAAATCCTAAACCTTCTTAGGGCATAAATAATCGATAGCGTTTCCAGCTCATAGCTATGATACTTTCCTTCGGACTCAGTTACCCGCTTTGAAAAATAAAAAACAGGGTGGAACTTTCCATCTGACTGTTTTTGCATAAGCACTGCTCCGAACCCAGTGCTACTCGCATCGCAATGAAGTTCCGTGATGCTGTGCGGACTATATATTGCCAGCACCGGTGATGCAACAAACTTATCCTTCAAGCACTCGAATGTCTCCATTTCATTGGCACCAAAAATGAATGGTTTATTGCCTCTTAAAAGATCATATAGAGGTTTTGCCACACTTGCAAAATTCTTAATGAATTTGCGGAAATATGAACAAAGACCTAAGAAACTTTGAACGTCTTTGATATTGGAAGGTATTGGAAAGTTTTGGATGGCCTTTAAGTTAGTTTCGTTCGGCCGAATTCCATTTTCCGTAATTCTGTACCCCAAATATACTATTTCGCGTTGGAGAAAAGTACATTTATCGAATCTTAAGTGTAAACCCTTGTTAACGATAATATCTACCACATCCTTTAGAATTTCTAAATGATCTTCAACAGTTTCTGTAGCAATGAGAATGTCATCTAGATACGTGAGAATTCTTCCGGTCGAAATCATGCTTCCAAAAACATGTTTCATGTACCTTTCAAAAACTGATGGGGCATTTTTCAGCCCAAACGGCATTCTATTATATTCATATTGTCCCAAAGGGGTTATAAAGGAGGTAAATTTCTTTGATTCTTCAGACAATTGAACGTGGTGAAAACCGTTTTTCAAATCCAACGTGGTAAAATACTTTTTGTTTCTGAGGCAGTCTATGTGATCTTCAATAATCGGTAACGGATAGTTATCGCGCAAAGTAATTTTGTTTAATTCTCGGAAATCAACGCAGAGCCTTAACTCTTTGTTCTTTTTTTGAACCAATACAATTGGTGAAACATACGGAGAATTTGATTCGCGAATTATTCCCTGCTTCATCAATCCATCTAAAATTTTTTGTAGCTCCAACTTATGTACATAAGGGAGTCTTCTTGGTGGACAATAAAAAGGCATATCTTTAGATAGCGAAATCTTCATTTTAAAATCTGATTCTTCAAATTTTTTATCATTACTTGAATAAAATGCCGGAGTAACAATTGACTTTACTTTTTTCTTGATATCATCTGATAATGCACTATTTACACTTATCTCTAACTCACCTGTCAACACGCTACTATCGATGTTGAAAATTTGGCTTAAGAATTCTTGATCAATATCTGTGTCGGCGCTTTCATCAGGATTTTTCGAAGATTGAAGATGATCGTCGCACGTTCTGAGAAGATCTTGACTCGCGTTGACCTTGTATTCTATTTTCCTTTGAAGTGCCAGACCCGTCTCCTTGAAGAAGTCTCTACCTAGTACAACAGGATAGTTCATTGAAAAATTTTCAACAACAATCAATTGCAAATTAACAACATTATTTTCATAAATTACACAACTACTAATACTTCCCAATATATTCAGTGGACTTGAGTTGACACCAAAATATTTTGACTCCGTCTTTCTGAGTGTTGATAGTAAAAACTTTGGTAAAAACTGCTCCTGGATGAAACTGATTGGACTCCCCGAGTCTAACAGCGCCAAAATTGAAACTGAGCTCTCCATTTGATTATATTTCCATAAAAACTTGATAAATATTTCGAAGTCGTTGGTAGATTTAGGTTCTTGTTTTTGAGTGTTTACTAAATTTGACGTTTCCAATTTGGTTTGTTTACATTCTTGGAGACTGCAGTTGGTATCATCTAGAGTCAACACTGGATTTTGTTGCCCACACTGCGTTGAAATGTGTCCGCGCTTACCGCATTTGAAACAGGTTAGAACTTTCGTTGCATTTTTGGTGTGGTGAGTATTATGATCTTTTGTGGTAACTTCCTCTGATGGTTTGGTTCGTGTCTTAGGTGGTGCAATAACATTGGACATTTTATTTTGGTAGGCACTTCGCGTATTATATTTTTGTTTCTCATATTTTCGTAAGGCCGTCTTCAATTCACTTATATTATTCGCACTATACAATATTGTTTTATTTACCTCTGTGTCCATTATCCCTTTTATCACAAACTGGATTATGTCCTCTTCGTCAACTTCCCCGTGTGATGCTATTTCTTGCATGTGCAATAAATATTGTTGAGTACTTTCATCACGATGTTTCTTTCGTTCACGAAGTTGATTAAATATGTCCGATTTTGATACAACCTTTCGGAATTCGGTTTTTAAAGATGTTTTAAGTTCCGCCCAGTTTTTAGGATTGATAGTACGCACAAACAACTTGGCTGTTCCTGTGAGAAGTCTCTTACAATAAATGAATCTAGCTCTATCATCCAGCTGAATCATTTCTGCACATTCTTCAAACTGTTCCATCCATCGATCCACTGGGAAATTATCATCTCCACTAAAAACGCTGATGGAGTCTTCGATATCTTTAAAGCTGCACGGTACTGTAGATCTCGAACTGGAAGGCTCCTCTACTTGAAGTTCTCGAAGTTGCCGCCTTAGTTCAGCAATTTCTTTCTTCTTTCTTAGAATCCTTTGCAGTTTTTCTAGTTCTTCGTCCAGCTCTTCCTCCCCTGAACAGTTTAAGCCACTCCCAGATGCAGACGATTGTTCTTCTGTAAGATGAGACTCATCTATCCCATTTTCTCGACCGCTTGAAGCATCTTGAATTAATTTCCGAATGTCGTCTTCTGCTAAGTCTTTTACCGCTTCATTTGCTCGAATCTTTAACTCTGCCTTGGTTCCGGACGTTTGCACTCTCAACAATCTTAGCACTTCTTTCAACTTTAGCACAGTTGCCGAATCTGAAAAAGTTGTCCATTCTTCCATTGCGATAATTTGTGTTTTTCCGAACACTGGCGTTAATTTTCCGATTTTCACAAACGCGATGAAAAACAATAGATTGACTTTCGTTGCTGATACTTTATCCCACTTCTGAAAAATTGTAGGGATTCTGATGAGCCTTAGAAAAACAACACACGTCCGCACTGTACAAACTCTTCTTTAATAATAGGCTGATTTCTTCTAGGGTTACATTTAGCAACATCTTTTGTTCAGAAGTGGAGACTTTTCGGATAGATCATCCGATCAGTAGAACCGATACATTTGCGGGATAGTAGTTGGGGTATTTTCGTTAAGAACAGTGACGTACAAAAATAAATTACTCTTTTTGATTTTATTCCACTACACTTGAGAACCTAGAGGTCTTCCATGGTTTCTTCGGCAAGAGCTGAACTCATTTAAATTCTCCAAGCCAACTACATCTTTTTGCCGAAATTCACGCTTTTATGTCAGTCGCAGATTCATTGCGTCGTCGGTCGCCGTGGCGTAATGGGTAGAGTGCGACGCTCACACGCCGAAGGGTCACGGTTCGACTCCCAGCTCAACACCAATTTTTCACGGCACCACCTCTTTCGAGCTGCTGACAACACTCAAGGAGTAATAACTGTCTAAGAAAGCAAACTTCAAAATTCGCCGTTCAAAGTCGGAAAAGAACTGTAGGTCCCTTCTACTCGTGAGAGAACAGTAGCGCGCACAACACGAGTAGTTGATGAGCAAGCTAGGCCCTGGTCCCCTTTTGGACTGTAGCGCCAACAATTATTAGATTTATTGCATCGTAATAACTCTTTTCGTAAGGATCACAACAGTAGACATCACATACAACACGAACTTCGTCCGTTACAAATTCTCTTTCGTTTCCAAAGTTACCCAAACAGCGAGTACGTCAAAATAAGAACAACTGATGAGTGGCGAAAAATGCCACATACTAGCACGACGGACGCGTGTCGTTCAAAGAGTGATGACAAAATGCATCTCACATACCCCCGGAGGTGAAATTTTCATTTTCCTAATCGATCCCTTCATCAGATGAAAAAGCTCCAAGATAGCACTGAGCACATGCAACCTAGCGGTCATTTCAGGTTTTTCTGGTGCACAATGCCACACCACCACCCAACTCGAGTGTGGAATGCGAACTTACACATACACGTGGGATAAATGAAATCCGAGAGAAGCATCCATCCAGTAGATTGCATGCACTTATTCACATTCAGGGCATTCCGACGATAACCTCGTGTTAAGGTGTAGTCGACAGTACACCGAAGCGCCGCGGAAGGTTATCGATTTACATTTTTAATTGTTTTCCAGAAATCATTCATTTTCAATCTAGAACTATTATTAATTGCTTTTGAGAACTGTAGGATCCCCTCAGGCCATTGCTATGACGAAGTTGAAATTGGCGTTTGTTTTGAGAGCGATTCGCGGCGCTTACGCAAAAGCGACAGCGTGTTGAATAATATTTATGATCCAATTCCTCTGACCGATTGCTTGAGATTCGCCCTTAAATTGCGTCTATTTTGTGGATTTCATGAACACTTTGAATGAGATAATCGGCGGCGTGATTGAACTGTCCGGCTCGTGGCGTGGGGTTCAATTGATACTAATTCTTATATTCTTTATTGCCTTGGGGGCAACGACGGATTAAATTGCGAAGAAGGTCTGGAAACCTTTATCAACGGCATTGAGCACCCATCATCCCTTGTGCGGCCGATCACCCTTGCCTAGAGGAGCAGTGGGCCTTGATAATTAACTGGTTTTAAATTAATACTTATCGAAAATTGATTAATTGCCACAGAGTGCAGAGACTGTGCTCGGCGATATCTTTGCTGCATTATGCGACGCGTGCGACTTAAATCAGTTGTTTGACTTGTTAATTCAATTAAATATGGCGCAGTAGATTTGTGGACATGTCTGAAATTTATGTTCCGTTAATCAATGCCTTCTTATCGCCCCTTTAAAATGAAATTTAATGAAAACGTGGGTTCAAAAATGAAAACGTGGATATTAAATGAATGGAAATATTAAGGATAGCGGCCTAAGGTAAGCCTTCTACCTGCGTTTTCTGCACAGGCAATCACATGGCAAGGGTCTTACGGATTCAACCTCCGCTTTGCCCTGTCATTCTGTAATGCTAAGCTAAGTGAATGAACACAATGCCCTAATAGTACCCGCGTTCACTAAGCGGCTCTAAGATGACCTTTCTTCGAATTTCGTGCCAGTCTTAGAACTCGTTGCGAATTCTTTAATAAAGCTATTCCGTTGGCCCATGAAGCTAGGAGCGCACATGTCTGCTTAGTCGCAAATTTTAAAACACATCTCTAGCTACTCGGTACCGGCCTACTCTAGGGCAATCATTTGATGACGAACTCTGACCACGTTTCAAGGCAGATGGCTACCTTTTCGAAAGCATCAGATTTTTGCTCTTAATTGCTCTCCTTTGTGGTCGCCGTGGCGAAGTGGGTAGAGTGCGATACTCACACGCCGAAGGGTCTAGGTTCGACTCCCGACTTAACACAAATTTTTCGAATTTTTCATGGCACTACCTCTTTCGAGCTGCTGACAACACTCAAAGAGTCATAACTGTCTAAGAAAGCTTCTCAAATTTCGCCGTTCGAAGTTGGCAAAAAAACTGTAGGCTCCTTCTACTCGTGAGAGAACAGTAGCGCGCACAACACAAGTAGTTGACTAGCAAGCTAGGCCCTGATCCCACTTTGGACTGTAGTTCCAACAATTATTAATACTATGAAATGAATGTATATACTTCTCATATTCATATAACCATACTGTGTTTCATTTAAATGCGGTTTTAACTATGTAATTTAATCCTTTCTAATTAGTTGCTCGGAGCTGTAAGTCCCAAAGATGTCGTTCGGCATTCACTTGGGAAGGTTGCCTTTTATATTTTGGGATTGGGCAACCCTAGTGATGCAACTGCCATCTTTATCGTAAAGTTTGACATTTTTGAGGTTAAACGTACTCAGAACGTTTTGACATATGAGCGCTATTTGTGTTGTTTACAGTAATTTACTCGTAATTGATTCATCTCGAACAAAAAATGGAATTAAATCGTGAAAATTGTCGTGCGATTATTTTTTCGACATGGATTATTATGACATGCGATTATTTTTTACAACTTTCAACGTGGATTAATTCAACAACAGTGCGTCGATGAACTTAATTAAATTTTTGGCGATATCTGGTCCTTGATGTTTATCGATGGTATGGTGAATTCGACCGAGGTCGTAGTTCACTCCAAGATGAATTTCGTGAAGGTCGTCCAAAATCAGTTGTTGTTTGGGAAACCATTGATGCTGTGCACCAACTGATATTGCAAGATCGTCATCTGACCTATCGTGAGATTGAGAGAACTTTAGTCATTTGTGGGACCAGTATACATTCAATATTGCATGAACATTTGACCGTCAAAAAAATTTGTTCTCGTTAAAAAAAATGCTCGTGTCAATTGGTCGAAAGAAATGCTCAAAAATACGATCGCGGTGCTTCGAAACACGTCTATGACATCGTGACAGATGATAAATCGTGGACTTACGCATATGAGCCCGAAAGTAAACAGCAATCGCCTGTATGGGTGTTTCAACTTGAGGCAAATCCAACAAAAGTTGCTCGCGCACGAAGCACTTCCAAGTAAATGGCCGCCTTGTTTTTCGGAAAAACATGATAGACATATCGCAACCGTACCGCTAAAACAACGCAGCACAGTAAATTGTAAGTGGTACACAACCATTTGTTTGCCAGTTGTCTTCCAAGAAATCAGGAAAGCCAACCCCCGAAGACTGATCACTCTTCACCACGACAATGCGCGCTCTCACACATCGGCTCAAACAACTGCATTTTTGAGCACTCAAAACGTCGATTTGATAAGTCATCCGCCGTATAGTCCTAACTTGGCACCGAATGACTTCTTTGAATTCCCGTACGTAAAAAATAAAATGTGAGGTCAGCGTTTTTCCCTGAAGAAGCGGTTGATGCGTTCAGAATGAATGTTTTGGAGATACCTCAATCAGAGTGGCAATAGTGCTTTGACAATTGGTTCAAACGCATGCAAAGTGTATGAATCTTAGTGGGAAACATTTTGAAAACCAAAAAAGCTTTTTTCGATGATTAATATTTGTTTTTGTTCTCTAATCCCGAAATATAAAAGGTAACCTAGACGCAATACAAGAAATCTAAATAGAGTTATGTGATGTCAAGCATAATTTGCGTGAGAGCTAGAGTTAAAATCAAAAGCATAATGATACGCAGTTTAACATCCCCACGTTTTGAACTCATTTACCTTTTCGGCCCTTCCCTACAATGCCTGGGGATATCATGCACGTAACCATGTCAACGTAGAACTAAGATCACAAGATAAGAGTATGATCAGAAAGCTAGTTTAAGTATTTTTGTCTAGCATGTGAGAAAACAATAAGGGCTTAAAACTAAAAATCCATGTCAACGACCGTTTCTAAGAAAACTAAAAATGCACCGAAATTGCTTTCACCAGGCAATTGTTTATTTACATACACTCGTATGCATAATTTGATGTGTTGGCGAGGTTTAAAAGTGCTTTGAAATTGATTCATGCTTTTGAAGAAATAAAAAAGTATTGCTTCCAAAATAGGAGCTGTAGGCTTTATTACTGCTGGCGATTTTCGGCCCTTCCTTTTCACTTAGTCCCGAAATTCAATTGTTTCTGTTTCTCGTGTTCCTAAATGACGTGCCAAATATGAAAGAAACCTGAAACACATCAACATTTGTTTTCCGTATTCACACAACAAAAACTCACAAGCTCCGAACAGAAATGAATTCGTGAATTCGCAAACACCACTCTCCTCACCACTACTAGAAACGAAATGGTAGTTTTTATTTTCCAAAAAGCTTGCGCTTTGAATTTATTTTTCTCTTTTTAATAAATATTATCAACAATCACTGGCGTGGCGCACATCGAATACAAAGCCGTCATAGTGAGCGGCGCGCAGCGCGTGTCTTAAACACTATTGGTAAGTATTATACTTATGGCTATGGAATATATCACTTAAGTACTGAATAGCTGATTAGATTCAACTGTCCTACTTCATCGCCGAATACACTCCCTGCTGCAGCACATTTCAAATTCGTTTATTCGGCTGGTGAAGCACTCTGTCTGCTTTACGCATCGTTCATCACCTACGTTACTCTAACTTGCCACTAGCAGAATTAGAGTTTGAAGTTTGACACACTCACAGGATAATCGTTTAAAAACCAAAACTATTACTATGGACGATGAGCACTGCCTTAGTCTGGTATCCCTGATATGAGGACGGCGCTTTTCATGTTTTCCTTCCGGAATATCCGCTGGCTGACAGGAAGCTCGCCGATCAAGTAGTCCCGCATCATGTTTATGGCGTCCTTAGAGTGGCCGCAGCCATGAAACGCGAGAGTGGCATCGCGCCCAGCGTGATCGATGATAACATCTTCACCACCAGGGTGCTACAGGAATCAACAAAAAAAATAACACAGTTATTGACTAAATCCACATTTTGGCACTGTCACTTTACCGAGAGCAGAAACTTGGTAACATCGTATACGCGATCGTACAGCACTATCCAGCAGTCGTGGAAATCGTCATGCTCCGCCACTTGCTGCAGGGTGATCTCTGGAAGTTGGGCAGGATCCACGGGATCCTTGGAGAGAGTCGGTGGCGTTGTTTCGGGAAAAATACGAAGCGCCATCAGCAAATTGTTTATGGATGCCATTGTGAAATGCGTCAGACTATACGGCTGCGATCGAGCTTTGTGGGTCAAAAACGTGCAAGGGGGTGTGATTGTGTAGGGTTGAAGTATCGGCGTTCCCGGAATGACGTTCAATCGGAGTCACTTGTTCGGCTACACTGCGATTTCTGAATGAATCCGACTATCTGGTGCGATGCGTATTTATAGCGTGCCTTCCACACTGAGAGATAATGAGTCTCTCTGAGATGCTGGAGTACTCACTCAACCAGTAGCGGACTGGTTGCTTGCGTGAGCCTCTCGTCACAACAGGAGGAACACGCAGTGGGGCGTAAAATGGTGTTGGTGGTTGCCGTTGTAGAGATTAGAGAACCGGATTAGGGCTGAGTGTGTGATTAAGAGTTGTGTTTGTTTATGTAGTTTTTCTCACCCAATTAATCGCTGATGCAAGACCATTTGTGAATTGAAAGCGATGAAAAGACACGCTTGATTCCTTTGATTACACAATATTGTGAGGGAAGCTGGGCTGCAAAGGTGAAGTGTAAACGAACTTGTAGTTCTGATATTTGCATTTTGTAAAATCACTCATGTGTAAGATCCCGTGCTGTAACCGATAAACCCACCAGTGCCAGTCTGCAGACAAATTACACCAAGAAATTGGAGAACTGAATAAAAACCATGGGACCGTCATTGACCACTCAAGCAGAGCTATGGCTGTGACACATACAAACAAACATTGTATTACAACGTCCCTTTTCTAGAAACATCTTAAAAATGTTCGTTGGGGCCTTACTTACGACTGGGACTGTTGTTTGAAAAAATGAATGGCATTCCTTTCTCAAATAAATCCGCAACACTAGATTAAAGTTTCAGGCTGCTGGTTGGTGGAAACTCTATTGCTCAAAGATTGAGAGCTCAAATCGTTTTTTCTGGGGAAAGTGCTCGCTGGTAGGAGATATTTGTACAGGCATAGCTCGTAGGACTTTGGGATACAAACAGGTCTCCTTGATGTTAGGCAGGGGACTGCTAGGTGGCCAAGGAAATGCCCCTGGGGATAGGTAGGGTTCTAAAAATGTCTTTCACAGGCACACCAGCAGGTCCAAGAAAGTCTCTAGAATGCCACTCTACAAGTAATCAAAGGAGTAAATCATGTTTTATTTTCGTAAACTTAACTAAAACATTATTCTTCACGCAAGCATGCATCCCAAGCAAAATATTCATTTTAGCGGATAGCTTGTTTAATAGAAATAATAAATGTATGGCGTGACAGTGCACAGGAGGACCAGGGCCTAGCTTGCTCATCAACTACTCGTCTTGTGCCCACTTCCCTCTCTCTTCCACAAGTGAAAAAGACCTACAGTTTCTTGCCGACTGTAAACGGCGAAATTTGAGAAACTTTTCCTTGATAATAAACATTCTTTGAGTCTTGTCAGCAATGAAATCATGATCTGAAAGATTCGAGGTGTTCAGCCGGGAACCGAACCTTAGCCTTCGGCGTGTGAGCGTCGCACTCCACCCACTACAACACGGCTAGTATATTCGAAATAATATTTTACTTTGTACCTACCTCATCGAGCAATCAGCTGCCTCTGAGGCTAGGCAGGGGACCAGTCAGAATCCGAACAGGTCTCCTGACGCTATCTAGGTATGTGCTCTTCTCTTTTCAGGTTTTCTTCCTTCTTTAAAGGGCGGGTGCTCTGAAATCGGGGGGCGATCGTTACAGGATTTAATTTTTTGGGAAATCATTTGACTTCAATTTTATTTGTGGTCAGTTCCCGAATTTTGCCCAAATCCGTCGGTACCGTCAAACCACAAGTCGAAGTGGTAACCGAAGCGATTTTCAACCGTGCTCGCAATCGGTGGCGTCGGAATCTACCCTTCTCAGCGCATGAATTGCAATCAAGGCAGCAATTCATAGCTTCCTCCTGTTCTTCCTCGGAAATTGTGGAGTAACGAATTGAAAACAGATTGCAGATTTGGCTTAGTTTGCACTTAGTTTAGTAATTTTTAGGAGCAAACTTAAGGGAGCAAACTTATCCGACAAATAATTTGCCCTTTGTCCTATCTCTTAATTTCCATTTGTTGTGCGCCAACATGACGTAAGCTTCAGAACTAATCACTTTTCGGCGGCATTTCGAAAGACTCATATAGTTGTGTACAAATGGTTTCCCCATTTCCCATCCTTCACGTAGATATTTCTTTGTTAGCATCTTTTGAAGGCAGAGTGTTGAGAAGTGAATGGCTGCGTTTCTTAATATAGAGAAGCAAGGTAATTCCGTCTGAGATTTTATCTCCAATCTACTTACCCAAAGATAAACGAAAATGTCTGTGAATAAGAGCCGAACAGCAGCTCATTCTGTTAACATTTGATTCTTTTAAACGCAATTGATTTAAATTTCACTTAAACACAGAATTTATTTCATTCTATTATCGCTTGTCTTGAACTTGACTTTGTTATCAACAGGCATTCAAAGAGTCGCATAGGGAAGTTTACGGATGACGCGGCAGACGGACGAACTTGAAAACGAACTCATGGGCAGTGAGTGCACAGAGGGCTTATTTGGTTTTAGCCGGATTTAAAAAATATGAAAGGAATGGGCTTTCGAAAGAAGCCCATGATTCACCAAACGCCTACAAATATTCCCTATTTGGCGCGCTTAATGAATTGGTGGGATAGTGAGTCCGTTCCTAAAAACGATGCTGGCCAGAACGTTACAGTCAATAGTACAGTCAAGAGTCGATTCAGTCAATTGATCAATTGATCAATCGCGATGTGAAAATGAGGGCATGTTCCACAATTCGTTATACAATTGATTTATTGCAGGAAACGCTTTAAGCATCCAAATGGGCATCTAAGATCGTGCCATCTAACACCGCTTGACTGTTTTATTTAGATACATGTTTGATTGATAGACTAGTTGCTAGACAAAACGATTGACCACATGGAGGACAACATGCGCCACGTTATTGCCAGCATACGGCCACAAATGTTGAAAAGACTGTCCAAAAGTCAGACCTCCATTTTAAGCTACGTTCTAGCCAGCCGTCACGATCATACGAAATTTGATCACAAAATAATGAATTTTCAAATTTCTCGGGCTACGTAGGTTCGATTAAAGATGTTTTCTATTTTCTTAAGTTGATGCATTGTGTTTTTGGTACAAATGTGTTATTTTTAGAGGCATACAAGTTAGACGTGTTTTGGGTGTTCGGCTATACCCTGCTGTCGAAAAAAAAATGGATATCGCGTTAAATTTTATGTGAAAAAGGAATTAAATGCTCAAAAACGTTTGAAATGTTGACAGTGACACAAAGTAAATGTACCCTGGTTAAAAAAAAAATTATTTACAAGTAGCACAAACTTTGCAAAGAATGAAGTGTGTGCCTACAAAGTTTCTCTCCAAAATTGCTGAATTTGGACCAATAAAAATGTCGCATGAGCGTCGCTCAGGAATTGTTGAATGCTGTCAACGATTTGCTTTGAAGGTCGAAACCAAGTTTCCTAATGGAAGAGCGAAGGAACAAAAACACTATCTACAAGTTCGATCAAATGTAAAGTTTCTGCTGAGTGTTCTTTGCGACTACGGGGAGCGTTCAATATATTCTCGGTATCGAAATGAAGGAAAGTGCAAATTCAATTTAAAATGTTTTTATTTTTCAATATAATCTCCTTTAACATAATTGCATATGTTACATCTTGAGATTAGCTTTTTTAAACCCCCAAAAATATAAATTTGCAAAATACTCTATAATTGCCGACTTGAGTTCTTCATCATCCGAAAATCTTTTTCCAAGAAGACATTTTTTCAAATCCGAAAACAGGAAATAATCACTAGGGGCAAGGTCTGGACTATAGGGCGGGTGTTGGATTTCTTCGAAACCACGAACTCGCGCAGCAGCTTTGGAAACTCGCTCCATGTGAACAAAAGCGTTGTCATGAAGAAGCAACATACCCGCTGCGAGCTTACTCCGTCTTTTCTTTTTAATTTTCTCCCGCAAATTATGCAAAGTGGAAGCGTAGGATGTGGCGTTGTTGGTTTTTTGGACCTTTTTTTGTACTCAATAAGCCAGATTCCCTTTGAGTCCCAAAAAACTGTGGCCATGAGCTTCTCGGCAGACAGAGTGACTTTAAACTTCTTCGGGGGGTCTGTTCCTTTTTGATGCCACTGCATGGACTCTTGTTTGTTTTCAGGGTCATAGTGGCGAACCCTTTAAAAATACTACAGATGAGCGAATGCAGATTACCAAACATATTTTTAAGAAATATAATTAGAACAAACGGATACATTTGCGAGGAATGGAAAAAAACAGCTTCTGAATGTGGTCTAAATCTGTCTATTGAGGCGGACGAGCCTCCTTATCTTTTAAGAAAAAAATTTAACTCTGTTTTGGAGAATTTTGGTAGACACACATATGACAAATATGTCGAAGAAGCTGAATCTTCATCGTTTAGGAACTACTACAGCAAACTAAACCATTTTTTAAATGAAAAAACATACTTCCTTGACAGTTACTCAATCGAAAAAATAAGCACAATTTTTAAACTGAGAGGAGAACTCGTTCAGTTAAACTTTATCCCCCACAGACCAGATTTACCAATTCTTTGTAACCTATGTAACATGAGGAAGAGAGAAGACATCTTACATTTTATTGGTGTTTGTCCGATTCTAAAAAAATTTCGACTAGCAATTTCGAAATTGTTTTGGACGAATATGAAGTAACGTGCATCTTAAATGGAGAAAAGGGATGGAAGGCCTTATACGATTATTCAGTAGCAGCACTTTGTTATAGAAAACGTATCATAGATGCAGATTTTTAATGTAGAACGTATGTATGTATTTTGTCAACCTGGTAGACGGCCATAGGCCAAGCCATATATGACTTAGGTTAAACTTTACATTGTAAAACATTTATTGAAAATAAAAGTCAAACTAACTAACTAACTAACTAACTAGTGGCGAACCCATGTTTCGTCCCCAGTAACAATTCGATCCATAACACCGTCCGCGTTCTCACTACACATCTCCAAAAGCTCTCTACAGCATGCGACTCTTGCTTTTTTCTCAGGTGCTGTGAGCATTCGTGGCACCCACCTTGCAGTGACCATTGAAAGGTTAAGATGGTCATAAAGAATGGTGTGAATGGTACCAGTTGAAAGCTTGGTGATCTCTAACATCATTTTCACCTTTATTTAGGCATCTTTAAGAACAAGTTTTTAGACTTCATTGATGCGTTCTCCCATACAAGCAGTAGCCCGAGCGGGGCTCGTCTTCAATGCTTCCTCTGCCTCTCTTGAACTCACATGACCACTTTTGCATAGTTAATAATGAAGGTGCGGAACCCTGGTAAACAGCCACCATCTCTTCATGAATAGTTTTTTGACTTTTTCCTTGCTTAGTGAAAAATTTAATTACAGCGCGATGCTCAATTTTTACCACCATCGTCTCAGTTTCCATTATAATTCTGTTTAACTAGAGATAAAACGCGAATTAATAATCACATTTGTACGATTTATATTCGTATGACATGTGACATTTAAACAAATACACTAAAAATAGTATTACTTGATAAATAACTCAATTTATATATAAAAGCACAGCTTCACCTCGATACCGAGAATATATTGAAGGCCCCTCGTATCGTGGCTTTATTTCAGGAATTGTGGATAAACAGTTCATAGCTTTTGCATGGCGATAATGCACCTGCTCTCTCATCGTTGCTTTTCCGTAACTTTTGGGCCAATGATAACACCGTAATTATACCTCAATCAACGTATTTATCAGATTTACCCACCTTCGAATTTTTCGTGTCCTCTAGATTTGATTGATGATTTATAAATAAACTCTTTTTTAAATGGCCGTCTTCGTTCAGTTTTTTTTTATTTGCAGCATTGCCAGAGTTAGTAACATTCTCCCGCGGAAAGCCGAGTCTAGGTTACATTTATCGACAAGCCGTGGTACACCCATAACGACTTTGGAGAAGGTTTAGTATAAACTTCGGCCGCTGTTAAGTTTGTTTGTCTATCTATGTTTGACAAGGTACTTCTCAGATTTGTCCAATATTTCACTCACTTGTGTTTGAACGTGACAAACTGTTGACATCGAAATATGATCGTTTTTATTCAACATTATGGTTATATAAATGAATTCGTGCGTGTTTTTTCTTGTGGAACCCAATTCCAATGTTTTTTTTTTATTTGTTTTTTTTTGTTTTTTATTTTTTGTTTTTTTTTTTTCAAATGTACTAAGCTCACTGAACTTATGCTGAATGTAATTTGGCCATATATCTCATAAAACAATCTGTTTTTTAAGCTGACAGCAACTGGGGTATTTGATGTTGTTTCTCTATCCACCAATAAAAGTGTGGTGGATAGAGAAACATTCCCTCTCACTTCTATCGGGAATGGGGATGGATGTGCTGAACGGAAGATCACCCGGACTTACGGTTCCTACATTGCTGCGGTAGAGCAGAAGCATGTCCACCGTCCGTCTTATGACTTGGTAGAGAGGTTTAAGTGGTGTATACCTGGGCCAAGCCAATTCGGTTTAGATACAAGAACGCTTCCAGCGAAATAAATCCAACTTCGGCGTGCGCTCTCATGACATGTGTCATTTGGGTAGTAAACTCCGAACATCAGCTCATTTTCCGAAGTGATTGCTGGTGCACCATGTCTTCAAATCAGCTTAATAATAAAATTATCCAGTCTATTCATGTTTGCTGCATTCTACAAGATTTCATTAACATAGCACTTCTTGTACTCAGATTCTGGGGCTCTGTAGATCTTAGGGCAAGCCCGAAGAGATTGCCTCTCGAAGACCCTCATCATTTCTATCTGGGAAGGACTCATGTTGAACCACGGACAGCCACACAAGATAATTGGTATATATATTTGACAACGATTTTCATAGAGTAATGCTTCCAGTGGGTGGCGCCGTGGCGTAGTGGGTAGAGTGCGACGCTCACACGCCGAAGGGTCTAGGTTCGATTCCCAGACCAACACCAATTTTTCGATTTTTTTCACGGCACCACCTCTTTCAAGCTGCTGACAACACTCAACTGTTTAAGAAAGCTTCTCAAATTTCGCCGCTGGGAGTCGACAAAAAACTGTAGGTCCCTTCTACTCGTGAGAGAACAGTAGTGCGCACAACACAAGTAGTTGATGAACAAGTTAGGCCCTGGTCCTCCTTTGGACTGTAGCACCAACAATTATTATAATTAATGCTTCCAGTTCCTCATCTTCAAACGTTGTTGGCTGCCAATATTACAACGCTCGCTCAGCAGTTCACCATAAAGTTCCACCAAAATACGATGCTTTCGGCAGCAGTTTTCTTCAAAACAATTTTTACAGGCACAAAGTTTAAACTACGCTTCAAATAATGTAATAATATTATATAATATAATAATAATAATATTTTAATTGACATATACTGCAATGATGAACGATAATGACAACTTTCCAACGCATATTTCAATGACATAATAACAACAGAAAAATACAAGTTACGCCATCTATTTGGAAGCCGAATGAAGTGAATAATAATTGTTGGGCCTAGCTTGCTCATCAACTACTCGTGTTGAGCGCGCTACTGTTCTCTCACGAGAAGAAGGGAACTACAGTTTTTTGCCGACTCCGAACGGCGAAATGTGGGAAGCTTTCTTAGATAGTTATTACTCTTTGAGTGTTGTCAGCAGCGGGGAATTGAACCTAGACCCTTCGGCGTGTGAGCGTCGCACACCTACTACGCCACGGCGGCCAACGAATGAAGTTAGAGACCCAATAAAACTGAACGTAAATCAGAGCAAAACTGCGTTCCAACAGTGTTTTTCTATTCCGACAGAACAGCTGCTTCCTGTTCCATTGCTGACATTGGCTTAATTGGGCCGACACAAGAGCACATTTAATTATGGAGTCACTTTGTATTTGAAGATAAGCTACTGCCGCATATGCTGGATTTTATTTTTTACAGCCGTTAGCAATTGTATTCAGGCAGGCCATAATTTTAATTGTTTGTTTTCTATTTGTTCATCTCATTGGATGCGTTGTTGTCATATTTAAAAAAATAAAAATATTTTTAGCAGAATTAATTAAGAATTTTCCGACAAAATCAAGTGGATCGAAAATGCTTATTAAGATTTGTAAAAATTTTCATTTGGTCAGTTTGACTTGTTGACAGGTTTGGGAACAGTAATAAATAATAAGAACTGGATGGCGCGACAGACCACAGGGGGACCGGAGCCTAGCTTGCTCATCAACTAAACGTGCTGTGCCGGTTACTGTTCTTTCACGAGTGGAAGGGACTTACAGTTTTTTACCAAACCAACGGCGACGTTTAAGAAGCGTTTGCTAAGACAGTTAATACTCTTTGAGATCGAAAGAGGTGTTCAGCCGGAAACAGTAATAAAAGAAAAGTTAATTAAATATTAACCTAAGGGAAAATAGTTCCTTATATAAAAACAATATTCCAAGCTTGCTTGATTTTAGAAATATTCACGTTGATAAAAAAAAAAACAATCGCGAACCACAACGTGACTTGATATTTCTCTGCGTGTGAAGTATTCAATGCAGACTTTCCATCTCAATCCACGTGCTGGCATAATTGACATAATTTGGTCCGTGAGTGACTCTCTCCTCACACTAACTTTCAGCACTTTCGCCTTAAGTGCCCACCAACAGCAGCTCAATGAGTAATTACACCGGCTACTGTCCCAAATGAATAGGATACCTCTGTGTTTTCATTTGGGGATTGCCAAAGAAATTCGTTGGAAAAACCGTTCCTAATTACCTTCTTCCCACGATACACAGATCCCCCTGCCTGTAATCTCATCCTCATCATCCCTGTCGTCTTTGCCCATATATATGTTGTCGTTTCCTGTCAACCAGATCAAAAATATAGTGGCGTGACCGAGACCATGTCCAAAACAACTTGATTGACTTGTTGCTGAAGGACACGGTCAAAGTAGAGCGAAAAAAAATAATTCATTATTGAACATTAGCACAAGTGTCATTAGCTGACGTCCCTATTACAAGCCCACTTTGATTCACCGGGCCCTAGTATCATTGAAACCAGTAAACAAAAACAAATTGGAAGTATTCAACAAAAATGCACGCCGTCAGCGTGAGAAGATGAAAACATACGACTCGTCAACCTTGAACTTGGTAATGACTTTCATCGTATTTAAACAGAACGACAATTAAATTATTTTGTAGTTCAGATCCGAAGCAGATAAGCTTAACTCAAACAATGATCTGAATGTCAAGATTGAGCAATATACGGGTCTGCACGAGTTTCTTCTCAGTTTCTGCGAACTTTTGCGACCCACTCGAATTTTCTGACGGATGTAGAGAGTTTGACCGGGATGTGATTTATGCATGGCTTGAGAGCGGAGAGTACAAAAATAATTTAATTAGATACTGGGTTTGTTTGTTGGGTCAAGGACATGTTCTTAAGAATACCGCACGCGCTTAGTATCTGCGTTTGTTAATTTTGCGCGCCACAAAATCATAAGTCTGTGATGTGTATGTTCTTTCGGCGAATTAATTAAACAATTTTTTCGGAGGATGAGATAACCCAAGAAAGATTGTGCGTGTTTGTATAGTTTATTCGCGTGGATGGATTTAAATTTGGAAACTTATGTGTACTCGAAGAACAGATGTAGGTGATTGTTTATTCTATTGCAGGATTTGGTAGTTTCTATGCGCAATTTTTCCTCACCTTAACTCCTTCTGACGGTTTGAATTTTAAGAAATAATTTAGTTTGGATTCAAAAGATGGCGCCACCTACAAATTGGAGCGGATCTTGGAAGGTTTTACCTACTTTATTGGAATGGTGTGACATTTGTCACAAGCGTTTGTGTAAGACAAAGACATTGTTTTATTGGTTCTTCAAAAACGCCAGGATTCGAGGAAAATTTGTAGTTGTCTTTAATTGGAAGAAAAGTGCAGCTGAAGCCCATCAATTGCTTGAAAGAGTTTATAGTGAATTTGCTCCGACCTATAAGTCATGCTGAGACTGACTTATAGGTCAACTTTGACGATTCAAAAGTGTTGATTATAGCATCGAAGACATACAGTGTTTTGGACAACCCACAAAGTTTGCGGATGAGGCAGTCTAGGCTTTTCAAAGTCAAAATACTTGTCAAATGCAAAGTAAACTTTCAGCATCGTTGGGACTCGCTCAGAAAACGTTTTTCGTTCGATTAAAGAAATTTAAATTAATTCAAAAGCAAGGAATTTTGGTGTAGAGCGAAAGTCGATCATTCAGATTTAAAAAATAATCCATTACGATTATCCCAAAAAGAAAAAACACTTTTCAAAGCCCCATTCCATCATCGTTTAAATCGATTCCAAAAGAAACTCAAGGCTCTACATATAGCGGGACCAGACAGGTCTGTATTGTGTACGCTCTCTCACAAATAAAAGGGACCTACAGTTTTTGGCGACTCCGAACGGCGAAGTTTAAGAAGCTTTTCCATGCTTTTTATTGTAAGCAGCTCGAAAGATGTGGTGTCGTAAGAAATGGAATCCAACCAGGGACCTTAGGTGTATGTGCGGCACGATCTATTCAGTATACCACGGCGGCCGCCTGCCAAAGCAGACTGAACCAATGGAAAACGTTATCGGCTACAACTAACGCCTTTGACCCGTCCGTTGCGTGATAAACAGTCAAGCGACCAAAAGGCATAATAAGGTGAATTTTCAACGCGACTCTGCTTTTCTGTAGCGTTCAAAAATAACGTCGGAACGCCATATTCTCCAGGCCTTACTCTACTGAATACTTTTTTTTTTTTTCAAAGATACAATTGGTTCTGGTCTTTTGGAAAAACAGGAAAATCTTTCAATAAAATGATTGATGGTGGAGAGGAGTCATACTTATCTGCAGCGCTCGAAAAATGCGTCGAAACGCCATATTCTCCAGGCCTTACCCTACCGATAACGGTTTTTTTTTTCAAAGATACAATTGGTTCTGGTCTTTTGGAAAACCAGGAAAATCTTTCAATAAAATGATTGATGCCGGAGAGGAGTCATGTTAACGTTAAAAAATGGAACAAAAAACGGTTCGAATTAGTTTGTACTCCCAATATGGTTCTTAATAGTCCTAATCACATTGAGACTTTTATTTAATCTAAAATAGAATACCAACCCCTGTCGTAAAAGAAACCAATTTCAAATGGCTCTTGCCTCGTACCTTCAATCGTGGTTGAAAAAAGCCAAAAATGACTCAAGGAAATTCGATCGAAAAGTAATCAAATCATAATGCGTTCGTTGATAAAGTCATGTTTATATACATCAAAGCATACAAATTGCCCATTGATCTCAGATAACATGGAATGCTTTCAATTACTTCCGATCTTCCATAATGCAATGTTGAACAACATAAATTAGCAAATGAGACCCGTGATAAGGTGTGGAAACCTTGACCTTTCCGACACTGCGTGGTGTTTACTTTGCGAGGCATTGATTGCAAGTAAAGCTTTCTGTTTTTTTAAACAAAAGGAGATAAGCCGCCAAATGCAGAGGCCATTAAAGAATAAATTTAGTCTGCCTACTGTATGGTTCATGGGGTGAATTTTTTTTTTTTTTTTGTTTCTTACAAAATTTTGTTATTTGATGACTGGGCATAATTTTTGAAAGAATTTTGTGAGATAGCAAGACGCTCGTGTCAGATGTCTTCAATGTCAATATCTTCCAGGAATGCTAACAAAACGTAAATAGACAATGACAAGATGTTAACAGAGCTCCAGTTGGCTGAAATAGACTGTCTGTGTCCACAATTGCAAGACGAAACACATAAGATTCCAGCAAATACCCTAAATCCTGCAACTTTCGCAGTCATATGTGGGAGTCACTCAAATCACAAAATTTAATTAAACCTCTCCCAGTAATCACTTCCAAGCGAAAATCATGCGAATCATGTTTAATTTTAAATTATCAAACGGAATTGTTTTCGTTTTTCCTATCAAGATCAAGAGTTTCCTATTCCCTCCATCATCCGTAGTCATTCCGATACGTCATTCGGCGCGACCACATAATGTAAATAGTGAATTATTTGAAGCAACAAAAGTCTTAATTGAGATGGGAGCACACACCCCGTGAGTGATATCGCCCGACCAGATCCCCCGTTATCACGAAGTTATGGCGTGGGTTATCGCAGAGGCAGGCAAATTTTGGTCCTAAGTCGACATTTAAATTTCCGATCAACGGTCACAAAATAAACGAAAGAAGGGATCTTTTTTTCTTCACATTTCTTATCTTTCAAGCTGTGACCACGAACGTAGGTGATTATCTCAGTTTGCAACTTCTAGAAATGATGGTTTGTCAAAATCATGAATCTTAGAGAAGCTCTAGTTCAATGTTGCTCCCTTTTCAATGTTTATAAACAATGAGGAAGATTAGTGCGACAATTTGAAGCTGCAAGTGGACAGCAGCGCTACTAATTGAAGCTGCTAGTGAGGGGTACCGCGAGGTGGTACTCCGGCTATTTGAAACTGCTGGCGGGGAGGGTGTCGCGACTATTTGAAGCTGCAGATGGGGGTACCGCGGCTATTTGAAGCTGCTGGTGGAGGGTACCGCGACTTTTTGAAGCTGCAGGTGGGGGTGTCGCGACGTGGTACCCTGGCTATTTGAAACTACTGGTGGGGGGTCCGCGACTATTTGAAGCTGCTGGTGGGGAAATACTGCAACTTTTTAAGCTGCTAATGAGGGGTACCGGAACATTTTGAAGCTGCGGGTAAGGGGTGCCGCGACTATTTGAAGCTGCTTGTGAGGGGTACCGCGAGGTGGTACTCCGGCTATTTAAAACTGCTGGCGGGGAGGGTGTCGCGGCTATTTGAAGCTGCTGGTGAGGGGTACCGCAACTTTTTGAAGCTGCTGGTGAGGGGTATCGCGACGTGGTACCCTGGCTATTTGAAACTGCTGGTGGGGGGTACCGCGACTATTTGACGCTGCTGGTGAGGGGCACCGCGACTTTTCGAAGCTGCAGGTGGGGGTACCGCGACTATTTGACGCTGCTGGTGAGGGCTACCGCTACTTTTTGAAGCTGCAGGTGAGAGGTATCGCGATTATTTGACGCTACAGGTGAGGGGTATCGCGACTTATTGAAGCTGCAGATGGGGGTACCGCGACTATTAGACGCTGCTGGTGAGGGCTACCGCTACATTTTGAAGCTGCAGGTGAGGGGTATCGCGACTTTTTGAAGCTGCAGATGGGGGTACCGCGACTATTTGAAGCTGCTGGTGAGGGGTACCACGACGTGGTACTCCGGCTTTTTGAAACTACTGGTGGGGGGTACCGCGACTATTTGAATCTGCTGGTGAGGGGTACCGCAGCTTTTTGAAGCTGCAAGTGGAGGGTACCGCGACTATTTGAATCTGCTGGTGAGGGGTACAGCAGCTTTTTGAAGCTGCGGGTGGAGGGTACCGCGACTATTTGAAACTGCTGGGGGAGGGGGTCCGCGACTATTTGAAGCTGCTGTTGAGTGGTACCGCGACTATTTGATGCTGCTGGTGAGGGGTACCGCGACTATTTGAAGCTGCTGGTGAGGGGTACCGAAACTATGTGCAGTTGCCATTGGTTTATTATTCGTCGTTATTCTATTAATAATTGTTGGCGCGACAGTCCACAGGGAGACCAGAGCCTAGCTTGTTCATCACCTATTTATGTTGTTCGCGCTACTGCTCCCTCACGAGTAGAAGGGACTTTCAGTTTCTTGCCTACTACGAATGGCGAAGTTTGAGAAGCTTTCTTAGACAGTTATTACTCTTTAAGTGCTGTCAGCAGTTCGAAAGAGGTGGTGCCGTGAAAAATTTAAGGTGTTCAGCCGGGAATCGAACCTAGACCCTTCGGCATGTGAGCGTCGCACTCTACCCACTACACCACGGCCTCCACTTATTGTTCTATTAGACACTTTTTAACGAGACAATGTGCTGCAAACAGTGTATGTATATGTCGTTGCTACAGAAATCTCAGTAAAGAATTTATTTCGTACATTTTAAGGCATTTCTCTAATTTTTCCAGAGAATCTTAAAATATTTGAAAATGTGTTATTTTTGCGTATTGCCTATTCCTCTCACCTGGCAATGCCATGCCCCCGAAAACTGTAAACAACCATCAAAGCTTTCGCAGGAAAAGCACAGCCTTTCATCAGCGAAGGATGCTTTTTCCGCTTTTCCGTCGCTTTCGAGAAAAAAACTCACGCAGCCAGCTGTTGATTGCTTTCGCAACATTCAATCCTGACCACGACTCAGTTGTAATCCTCCCTCGGTACGAAGTGTACGTTTCACTCGCGAAAAATCCAAAAGATAACGTCGACCATCCATCTACCCACCGTCGTCGCTGCATCAGAAGGGTGGGGACAAAGTACAGTGTAGAGAAAATTACCATCACCCGGACACACACACACACATACAACTCGTTGTAGTGTAATTTAATTGTCCGATAAAGTCTATCGCAAACTATCAGCAGTCTGCGGCACTTGCAATTGACTGCGGCAAGGGTAGTGCTGCGCATTTACCGAACACACCTTATCGCTAATTGATTTGCCCGAGTAATCGCTAATAAGTGACATCCATTGTTAGTACAGAGTTCATCGTGTGAGCCGTCCTGTTGGGCTGCCGCTGCACCCCGCTCGCATAGGGTGCTGAGATTGCCGCAGATGATTAACATATTGTGCCACCTGGCCAGTAATTAATTGAGTCTGCTGCTCTGGAAAGAGGGTGAGTACTAAACTACAGCCAAAAACACGAACCGCGTTGTTTTACGTCTCCAGCCAGTTAATTATGATTTCAGTCCTTCCTTCACTTCTTATCCCATCGTCCTGCGGTTCCAATTCAACCCAATCATCTCTGATTTCTGCGACGTATTCCGCAGTCTCCTCGTCCTGGGGCTACGTGGGGCCGCGGAGATTTGATTGGATGTTCTCGGCAACCGCAAAGCGGTGGGTGCGGTGGCGCAACACTCGGCAAGGGTTGTCGCACCTCATTAGACGGGATTTATTGTTTGTTGCTCATCTCGTTAATCTCGGTGGCTCCGCTGCCGAGACAGATGTGCCAACTCGGTCCAAGTTCACCCGTTGACAAGGATGGATGTGTAGGGCGCAGACCTTAAAGCGGATTTTTACGCAACCAACCAAACGAGACGCATTGACAGGACACTCTCGAACAACAGAGGTGAACATAATTGCGAAATGCAATTTGTTGGTCGGCTGAAGCGGGCGAAAGGGATGCGACTTAAGTTTATTTGAAGAGCGCCTTGTCGCCACGGCTCCGAGGAGTTCTTTGCGAGGATGTTGTGTTTGCTGTGGCTGCTGCCGAGCCCTAGGGCGGGTACTTTATTACGTTTCCCTGTCGGCTTTCTGTTTACGCTGTTTGCGTGTATTGTGTTTCAGGATACGCTGTTGCGGAACGTTAGAGTGGTGTTTTGGTGCCTAACATGTGGTTACTCGCAGAATGCCCAGGGTGGGTTTATTATTAGCCGCACAGAAATTTTGGGGTTAAACAAGCGCATACATGTGTGGGTTCTTTGAAGTAGGTATTTACGGGGTTATTTTTTGGTTCAGACTTCCCTCTTCAAGCCAAAGGCACATCAAAATTGAAGACTCGGTCTCGTGGGCGTTCTTCAATTTAATACCGCACAACGAGTGCTCCCCCATTCCGTCTCGGCGAGTGAGTTGTGTGTACTCCGACTCGTATTTGCTTTATGTGTAATTTCCCTCTGGAGAAGGAAGAAATTGATTTCATGATATTTTTGCAACTTTGGGCCCTTCGTGGCGGTGGATGCACGGAATGACACAGTCAATTTGAGAAGCAATCTTCTCGTGTCATTTTGCAATACAAGGACGAATTAATTTGCTTGGGCTACTGGTCCTAAATTGCCGTCTGATCCATCATTCCCGGTTTGACGAGCAAGCGACAAATGATTAGTGCAAGCAGTTGTCATTCGACGGTTATGCTTAAGGTTAGACGCTCTTAACGACCTAATGGAACGGCGATGGGCCAATATGGACGAGTAAGATGTCGAAATGGCAGAGCAGGCTGCTGCTTTGGTGCTCAGTTTTTAAATAAAAATTAATATGTCTGTTGACGTCAATTGAATTAACCCTTTTGGCGGTTATTTCATGAGGTTATCTTGTTTCTTTTCATTTAAAATGTCGAAAGGACAGCTCAACGAAGGCCAAAGTGAAGAGCATCACGGTACGGGGCAAATTTTTTGGCGGAACTATTCAAGCAGTTAGAGCCTTTCGGATCTTGGTGAAGGGAAGATTGACGATTTTATTTTTGCTCAAGTATCCTCCAAAAATTTCAAAACAAAAATAGTTTTCTTAAAAAAATCTCGTTGTAGTACGGGGCTTCTTAAGAGCAGAAAATACTTTGACTACTAAATGCGTGTAGCTTGTTATGTAGGTTGTAACTATTCTGACTTGTTACGCCGATATTCAACCGAAGATGAAAGATCATTTATATAGATTAACTTTGAATTGTTGTTCCACCTTGTTGAACTTTGCGGAAGAGAGCAGTTTTCAAAGCTCGTAACGGAAAAACCTAAGCGACCGTGCTTAAGATTGGTTTATAGAGAAGAATGTTTCCGCTTAAATATTTATGGTGTTCAACGTTGAGAAGGCAAACTTCACTAAATTACGGATAATTTTTTAACTTTGAACGAGGATTATTGTTCGCGTACAAACATTTAGTTTGGAAACCATTGGGGCCCACGAATTGTCAACCTTATCAAAACCAAATATATATACATATATCGGTTTTTTTAAGCTGACATTGAAATACAACTAGTATTTCTTACAACCCATACATCAGGGCGGACAAAGTGTGAAAGTTTAACAAATTTTCTCTGAAAAGAATATAATCAATTTATCTGAAATTCTTCTTCTTCTTCTTGTGGCGCTACAGTCCAGGGTGGACCTGGGCCTCAACCAACATGCCTTTCCAGCCAGCACGATCTTTCGGCAGCTGTCTCCAGCTGCAAACACCAAGTTGTTTGAGATCCTTCTCCACTTGTGTGCGCCACTTTACTCTAGGTCGTCCTCTGTTGCGTTGTCCCAATGGCTCGGATTCAAAGACTTTTCGGGCCGGAGCAGTAGTGTCCATACACTCTACATGGCCTAGCCATCTTAAGGGTTGTATCCGTAGACGCTTGACCAGGTGCATGTCACTGTACAGCCCATAGAGTTCGTCATTAAATCTTCTCCTCCAGATGCCATCAACGCAAACATGACCAAAAATCGCACGCAAAACTTTTCTCTCGAAGAGACTAAGGGCTTCCTCATCCGCCTTTGCTAACGTCCAAGATTCCGCGCCATAAAGTAGGACGGGGATGATCAAGCTGTTATATAACGCGAGCTTCGTCTTTCGAGAGAGGCCATTATTACTCAATTGCCTCTTGAGCCCAAAGAAACAGCGACTGGCAAAGAGTGATTCTGCGCTTGATCTCGGTCCTGATGTTATTGTTCCTTTTTTTACCACAGAGCCGAGGTAGAAGAAGTCCTTGACTTCCTCGAAGTTTCTGCTGACTAGTGTGACGCTCTGTCCGAGGCGTCGGTGTTGTGTGTCCTTTCTTGACAGCATGTACTTAGTCTTGTCCTCATTTACCGCCAGACCCATTTAAGCCGCTTCCGGTTCAATGCCAGCAAACGCCTCATTGATGGCTCTATGTGTTCGTCCAATCACGTCAATGTCATCAGCGTAAGCTAGCAATTGAACTGAGATCTGGAAGATTGTGCTTCTGGTGTTGACTTGTGAGTTACGCACGATCTTCTCGAGAATGATGTTGAAGAAGTCACATGACAGTGCGTCGAATTGTCTAAGACTTTTTTTGACGTTAAAGGTCTCGGTGAGTTCGTTACCGACCTTGACGGAGCAGCGGAGTTCTCCATCGTCATTCTACACAATCTGACGAGTTTGTTAGGAATGCCAAAACTAGACATGGCACTGTATCGTTTGCACACTGTTATATGCGGCCTTGAAATCGACGAATAGGTGGTGAGTGTCAATTTGCATTTCTTGGGTCTTTTCCAGGATCTGCCGTAAAGTGAAGATCTGGTCTATTATGAACTTCCCTGGCCTGAAACCACACTGATAGGGACCTATCAGGTTATGGACAAATTATTAAAATTATCTGAAATTAATTTGTCTAAATTTAAATTGTTGGTTTCGGGATTGGGAATGGGCAGCCCTAGTATTGCAATCTGGCAACTGCCAGCTCTATCGTAAAGTTTGACATTTTTGAGGTTATATGTACTCAAAACGTTTTGACATACGAGCGCTATTTGTGCTGTTGACAGTAACTTTAAAAATTCATCTCGCCCAAAAATGGAATTAAATCGTGAAAATTTTCGTGACATTAGTTTTCACAACTTTCGACGTGAATTAACTCAACAAAAGTATATCGATGCACTTAATTCAATTTGTGGCTATGACTCCATCAAGGACCAGTATTTATCGATGATATGGTGAATTCAGCCGAGCTCGTAGTTCTCTCAAAGACGAATTTCGTTAAGGTCGTCCAAAATCAGTTGTTGTTCCGAAAACCATTGATGCTGTGTGCCAACTGATATTGCAAGATTGTTATTTGACCTATCGTAAGATTGAGACAACCTTCGGCATTAACGGGACCAGCATACATTCAATAATGTATGAACATTTGACCGTCAATAAAATTTGTTCGCGTTGGATTCAATGTCAATCGCTCAAAAACAGACTTGTGTCGATTGATCTAAAGAAATGCTCCAAAAATACCATCGCGGTGCTTCGCTACGCGTCTATGACATAGTGATAGGTGATGAATCGTGGATTTATGCGTATGAGCCCGAAAGTAAACAGCAGTCGATTTTATGGGTGTTTCAAATTGAGCCCAATCCAACAAAATTTGCTCGCGCACTATGCACTTCCAAGCAAATGGTCGCCTGGTTTTTTCGGAAAAACCGGACATGTCGCAACCATGCCACTAGAACAACGCAAAACAGTAAATTCTGATTGGTACACAACCATTTGTTTGCCAGTTGTCTTCCAAGAAATCAGGAAAACCAACCGCCGAAGACGGATCACTCTTCACCACGACAATGCGAGCTCTCACACATAGGCTCAAACAACTGCATTTTGGAGCACTCAAAACATCGATTTGATGAGTCATCCGCCGTACAGTAATGACTTGGCACCGAATGTTGGAAATACCTCAATCAGAGTGGCAAAAGTGCTTCGACAATTGTTTCAAACGCATGCAAAAGTGTATAGATTTTAATATGGAATATTTTGAAAAACAATAAAGCAGTTTTTGATGATTCATATTTGTTTTTGGTCTCTTATCTCCAACCCTCGTATTATTATTAAAGAAAACAATAAAGGTGACGACAAATTTACTGATGATTTAATGCAGTTTGCATAGAGAACACACGTCGAAAATAGGAGTCCTTTGTTTGATTCAATTTCGGAGAATTCGTATAAAATGCCCCCGCACTGATCTGTCTGCCTTCTAAAAGCAAAGGAGGACAATTTGATGCCTTAAACAATCAATCTTAAAAAACAGCCCGATTTGTGACTACCTCATAAATTAACCAAAAATATAATAATGATCAGTGAAACGTTGCTGAAACACAATCATTTGAGAATGGTTTGTGTATAAAATTATTAAATGGAGAAGATTATGGTTAACGTTCGGCAGCTGACTAGAAACTGCGTAAAAACCTAAGACGGTCAAATCAATAGACTTCTTCGCAAAACTCGGTTGTTCGAAGAGCGATCAGTACAGATCAAGATTGGGCAGCCGTATCGCAGTGAGCAAGTACGACAATTACGCACCAAGCGTCCCAGTTTCGGTTTCTGGATTGAAAACTAAGCATAAAAACTTTCTAGCTATTGTCTGTAGATCCGTAAAAAGCTTCTAAGATTTCGCCTTTCGGATTTCTTCTGAGAGATTAATTTCACGCACAACACAACGAGTTGTTGGCATCCATTTGGACAACTGTCTTGTGATTCGTGTTTAATTTGGATTGACATTTCAAAGTGAATATACTTAGCAGAGAATAGGCGTAGAATTGGTAAGTGGGCACAAAACCAGATTGTCGTTGATCACATACATTCATAAGTAATTTTCTTTAATTTCGGTTAAATGAATACGTCAATAAACAAAACAACAGTGTCTCTGAATTAGTTTACGGACTGATAGAATGATATTTTCATCCTTTTTTAAAAATGAGACAAAACGTCGGTGGCAACCATTATGGCGCCTCGGAAAGTCGCTATGTGCCTCCTAAAATGCAAGTTAGGGGTTTTCCAATATTGACTTGACAACTTTAAATGGTAAAGAATACGAACTAACAACGTCTGCAAATTTCAAATATTTAATAAAGAAAAAATAATGTTTGGAAAACCAATTGTCGAAGCGCTATGAGCCATATGGCGCGTAAAAAATGGACTTGTTGAAATGTGCACTTACTTTCACTTCTTGCTACGGTTAGTTTGATGCGCAGATTGTGCAGTATCACACTTTTGGATTTCTTTCTCTATAGATATCCAAATGCCATGAATTGTTCTCTTCATCTATAATAACAATTTCGGGTTCGTTTTCAAAGAAATATGTTTTATTTTACATAACATATTAAATTTCACATCCTTTCTCTTCGTGTTGTTTATTGATTCGTTTCCTAGTGTTCCCCTTACAATTATGTAGATTTAAAGATGAGAAATCTTTGGTAGAGCTTCAGACAAAAGGAATGTCAACAACGGTTTACATCCTAACAATTTTCTTATGTCTTTTTGTTTTGGGACACTTCTTAACAAATTTGTCAAAAATTAAAAAAAAAAAATTGAAACAGAAAACTTAAGGGTTCCTCCAACATAAAAGGTTTCGTATTTTTCGTATTTGATACCAGGTATTTAAAACTTATACATGATTCCAATGAGATTATATTTAATTAAATTGAAATATATTTAACTCCTCAAAATACACTTTTATATATGTATAAAGGCGCAGACATATCCTAGTCACAAGTTCCAGTCACTTTTGTTACCGAGTCTTTTAAAATTGTTCCTATATGCACATACACAGTTTCGCGCAACATTCCGACATTACACGCATTTAAAATTAATACGAGGGTTGCCTTTTATATTTCGGGGTTAGAGAACAAAAACAAATATTAATCATCCAAAATAGCTTTATTGTTTTTCAAAATATTCCGTATTAAGATCTATACACTTTTGCATGCGTTTGAACCAATTGTCGAATCACTTTTGCCACTCTGATTAAGGTATCTCCAAAACATGCATTCTGAACGCATCAACCGCTTCTTCAGGTGTCGAAAAACGTTGACCTCTCATTTTGTTTTTTACGTACGGGAATAAAAGAAGTCATTCGGTGCCAACTCAGGACTATACGGCGGATGACTCTACAAATCGACGTTTTGAGTGCTCAAAAATGCAGTTGCTTGAACCTATGTGTGAGAGTTCGCATTGTCGTGGTGAATAGTGGTCCGTCTTCGGCGGTTGGTTTTCTGATTTCTTGGAAGATAACTGGCAAGCAAATGGTTGTGTACCACTCAGAATAAACTGTTCTGCGTTAGTTTAGGTGCACGGTTGCGACATGTCCAGTTTTTCCGAAGAAACAGGCGACCATTAACTTGGAAGTGCTTCGTGCGCCAGCAACTTTTGTTAGATTTGGCTCAATTTGAAACACCCAAACATTCGACTGCTGTTTACCTTCGTTTACTTTAAACACCTGTCACGATGTCATAGACGTGTTTTGAAGCACAGCGATCGTATGTTTGGAGCATTTCTTTCGACCAATCGACACGAGCCTTTTTTGAGCGATTGACAAATTGTGTGGGATCCAACGCGAAAAAAAATTTTTGACGGTTAAATGTTCATGCAATATTGAATGTATGCTGGTCCCACTATTGCCGAAGGTTGTCTCAATCTTACGATAGGTCAAATAACAATCTTGCAATATCAGTTGGCGCACAGGATCAATGGTTTCCGGAACAACAACTGATTTTGGACGACCTTCACGAAATTCGTCTTGGAGTGAACTACGACCTCACTTGAATTCACCATACCATATCCAGATAAACACTGGTCCTTGATTGAGCCTCATCGCCAAAAATTGAATTAAGTTCATCGATGCACTGTTGTTGAGTTAATCCACGTCGAAAGTTGTAACAAATAAACGCACGAAAATTTTCACGATTCAATTCAATTTTTCGAGAGAGATGAATCTTTTAAGTTACTGTAAACAACACAAATAGCGCTCGTATGTATGTCAAAATCTCAAAAAGTCAAACTTGACGATAGAGCTGGCCGTTGTCAGATTGCAACACAAGGGTTGCCCAATCACGAAATATAAAAGGCAGCCTTCGTTATAACTTTACACATAAGCAACGACTTTCATATCAACCTTTAAAGAAATTGAACCCCGTCATCTCTCATATCATCTCTCAAACACATATTTGTTTGACAAAATCAAGTCAGTGTTTCCAGACTTATGGACACCTCGTTCTCATGTCTCGACCTGAGTCCTAGCTCACATATGTAAGTGTCGCTTTAAACGTGAAACTTGTTGCCTGATGCCTACTGTGCATGAAGTTCTAGTATCCATAATGAAGGATAAACGAATAAAAATGTTTCCATAACAATTGAAATACCTACGTCTTCAAACAAAAAATATTCTCCAGCACAAAGTCCTCCGTTTTGAGTGTTATATCTCGTGCATATGATACCCATGTTTGCTGTCATCACTTTTTCCGTTCACAAAGGATTATCTCTCGAGAGATTCATCACATTCCGGCGTAGCCATCTCTACCCGCAGAACCAGAACTACAACAGAAGCGTCTAACACATGCTTTGGTTCACCCAAGCTGCAATAACGGCGCTTTGCTTTGGTGGGACGTCTTTATTGAAAGTAACTTACGTACACGGCGACAAAAGGAAATATATGCGACCCCCCACCCATTTCTGATGAACGTCCCCAAACAGGAGAAGGCCGCCCTCCCAACATGGCAAACATATCCTTTATTTTCAATTCATTAGAGAGGATCTCATATATCCTCTTCATCAGATCTCGGTACTCAGAAAGCTCAGAAAAGGAAAGTGAAAAGTTTGAGGACTTCTATTCACACAATGCCATCAGTCCGGAACCGCTGCTCGGCGTCGTCTTACAAGATATTTGTGTACCCTGCGAGGGGATTACTTGAAATATGAGTCGATGTTCTAATACACAAAAAGGAGACACGAATCGTCAACGCTCCTGAGCCCTTCTTCCCCTGGGGGTCCAACTTCTCAGATATTATTCCGCATCAAATTTGGGAAATCAACCGAGCAAGAGCGGAGACGCATAATACGGGCGGCCTGAAACTCCAACACGAACAGCACAGACGTTTGAGCGAAAACAATTCGTTTCTGAGATTTTATCATGTTTATGGCTTGCAGTGCAGACATGGACATGCGCCATTAAAATATTAGGCACCGAGGCTTCCTCTCCACAACGGAGATTTGTTTTCACTTTGAAGCCGAAATTAAGTGATGTTATGATGCGAAACGATTTAATGAATTTTAAAGTTTCTCAATTTGACTTGACGCCAACGCGTTTGCCCTCAACAACACAAAGCCTATTCAGAACGAAATTGTTTTCGCTATCGCCGCACTGCTGGTTTGACTTGAGGCTGTTTGCGGAGAGGCACGGGAAAGGGCTCCTGTCGGGGAAAACCAAAAATAAAAACTGAATGGCGAAGGCAGATAATATTGTGGACAGGTGAGTTGGAAAGCAGTTTCCTTTGGAGAAAGTCGAACCTTTCTTCAAATGTTGATGTTGTTGTTTTTATAAAGTTTTCACGTGGAGGTACGTTTGCGTGAGCGTGAGTCAACTGCTCATGGAAGAATCGTTTTGTTTGAGGGATAAAATTTTGAGGGTGAAAAATATTTATTGTCTATTGATGGAAACGAAGAACTTTAGGTTGTGTTTTTTCCAAAACTTATATCTAGGCAGTTTTTTTCAGTTCATTTTACGTTCAAAAGTGCTTCGTAACAAGAGGGTTTATATCTGTGATTGAGTCATAGCCAATGAGACTCTTTGGCTTCAAAGCAATCGATTTTCTTAAATGACGCCTAGCAAACCAATATCACTTAAAAGTGATTTTTTTTCAATTTTTGTGGCGATATAAAGTTTATCTTCGTCTTTCCAACAATTCCGATACAAAATTAGAACACTTAGCAGGACACTTTTGGGGTGTACAAAAGTAAACTGGACCTTGAACCGAGAACGTTTGTTTTTCGCAAACGTATAAAAATAATAATTATTATTATTGGATGGCACAAAAGTTCTTGCTCATCAAATAATGGTGTTGTGTGTGCTACTGTTTTCGCACGAGCAAAAGAGACCTAGAGTTTTCTGCCGACTGCAAACTGCGGAATTTGAGAAGTTTTTTCTAAGACAGTTTATACCCTTTGAGTGTTGTCAGCGGCTCGAAAGAGTTGGTGCCGTGAAAATTCGAATTCAGCCAGAAATCGAACTTGAACCTTCGGCGTGTGAGTGTCGCACTCTACCCTTTACGCCACGGCGGCCACGCAAACGTACATACAGCTTAAATATGACCTAGAAAGAAGCCACTGTCGATTGTATTATATCAAAGGTCGCTTTCAATCACATTCATATGTCATTGGAAACCAAAAATCATTTTGTTTGAAAAAAATTAAAGTACACGCATTAATGGTTTCGTTTTTCTTTTTCTCCAAAGGACATAAAAACGACACAAATATGTACGTATAATTGAAAAAAATCTTTACCATTTAGAAAATTAGACTAAATATCCGGGAATGCGTAAATATTCTGGCACATACAATACTCTACATGCCTAGCGTCACGGTATCCGTTCATGGTGAAGTACCTGAAGGAAGGAGAAGACACAATGAATACTTCAACACACAGCTGATTTCATTTGAAAGTAGCTTAAGATTCAATTTGTTTTTGTTATACTGTAGGGCAGTCTGATATTTATTTTGCAAGAATGCCTTCAGCTGGTAAGCAAAGCTGGTGGATTAACTAATCTTGCTTGATGATACTGCTCAAACTTAAAGAATTTATTAATACCGAACAAAGCAATCGTCGATTTTGGGTCCGGACTTTATACATAGATCGATATGTGCACGGTTCTTTTGCGTTAAACTTTGGGAAACTATACGATGATGATCCGGAACAGTTTTTCACGGTTGTGAAAATGAATAAAGAAATCTTTGATTTACTATTCAATTTAGGATATTAAGATCCTACAAACTATTCAAACTCTAACAAATGTTAATTTAACAAATTCTTTTGAAATGTCACAATGTGTCGCTTGTTAACGCCGAAGGAGAGAGAAAAGTTAAAAGCTGAGCAAATACATCCATCGCGTGAGCGGAAGCGTTAATCTATGTGCCACCTTCGATAAGAACACATACACGTGTTTTATGTAAGTATTGCTGACGCTGACGCATGTGCCTTAATAATGCCAGAAAACTCGTACATACTACAACGCACTAATTTATTAAATAATAAATAAATATATATATTAAAATAAATAAACAAATAATAAAATAATAATAAATAAATAAATTATCTACAAACACAAATGTTCGTATATCAAACGACGACACCATTCCACATAACCTCACCCATGCAAATAAAGCGTAACTGTGCATAACATTCAACTTGATTCGCCTCAGTTCAAATAAACTGTGCATAGAACATTTATGTGTATATGACTGCTTATTCTAATATTAAATTTCCGAAATTTGCTCAAAGTGAAAACTAACATATCGGTATTCATCGTTTTTTTCAATTACAGTAAAACTATTTTAAAATTTTCACTTTAAAAGGTTTCCAATCATTGGTCTATAATAAAAACGTGTCCAGTTAAGGCATAAGCATGCAAGGAAATGTAGGCGTCAATGCTAAAATAATTAAAATTTCGTTTATTACAAGGCAGTATGATGGAATTTGAAATATTGACCCAACTATATGCTCTTGGTGGCCATACCCAAAAATGCCCGAAAAATTAATTTTTCAGATGTATTTGTACAATGTATTTTTTGTTATCCAAAATTTCACAAATATTTGACAAAGTTCAAATGGAACATATCAAAACTATCCAAAGAACGAAACCTTAAATCGGGGAGAGCATGTACATGTAAATGAAAGTTACGCAAATGAAGCTCTAAGGCTTTTAGAAGGAGAAGTATTGAATTTAATCCGATACGTACCAGAATTAAAGTACTACGCTGAACCTTAGCATGAACTTCGTCAAGTGTCTACAGACACAAAGGCCTGAAGTGCGACTGAATCCTAGAAAGCTCGATAAAAGCTCATAGAAAAACTGGATTTCTGATACAAATTAGTTTGAGGTATGTAGGCAAGGCAGTAAAGGGATGAGAATGTCTTATTTATTTATTTATTTATTTATTTATTTATTTATTTATTTATTTATTTATTTATTTATTTATTATTCATCAATGGATTTACAATCTGCTGATTACAATATTTTGTTTGTTAACCACAAAAAAAAAAAACAAAGTAAGAAAAATAATTCTATGTAGATTCAGATTCCATAAATTTATGAATTTAATTGGATCGATTGTGAAAAATGTTTTTGATAATATTTTTAAAAGAGCCTCTGCTCTTTGAATTGTCAACTTCAGACGAAACAGAATTAAATAACATTAAGGACCGACTAATTTGATTATTTTGACCATAATTCGTACGGTGAATGGGATGATAGAAAACTTCATCTCTATGTCTTAAACTTACGTCTGGGACGTACAAAGAAATTAAGCTCTTCAGATTATATATTGCAACTTAAAATGTCTTTGATAAGTAAAACACAACTAGAACTTGTCTTCTACTTTCAAGACTTTTTAAGCCCAAAAGAGCACATATATTCGGGTAAACCGTCACACCACCAGCAAAACGAGTGAATCTTTTTTGAATTCTTTTAATTTTAAATACGCTATTCTCAAAATATGGTGTCCAAATTACCCATGAATACTCTAATATAGGGAGTACCAGTGATGAGAAAATCGACTTGATCCGTATAGGGATCCTTAAAGACACTTGAAGTTCTTTTAAGGAAACCTAACATAGAGTTTGCTTTACATATAATAAAGTCATAGTGTGCCGAAAAGTAAATCTTGTATCGAAGTAGATACCGAGATCCTTCACTTCTTTAACTTGTACTAGTAACTCGTTTCCAATTCTATGGTTAAAAGTCACCGACGACAACTTTCTATATGCTCTAAATGTCGTGCCCTTCGCTATATTAAGTTCAAGGTGATTATATTTACACCAATTACCAAATAAGGCAAGATAAATTTGTAATTTTAAACAATCAGAGACGCATGAAATTTGTCGAAATAATTTAATATTGTCTGCATACATTAGAATTTCCGCGAATTTAAGAAGTTTTGGAATATCATTCACGAACTGAACAAACAAAAGCGGGCCTAAATGACTCCCCTGAGGAAGACCAGATATTGCGTCTATATAATTAGATCTGAAACCATTTATTTGGACGACTTGTTTCCGATTTCATAAATAGGAACTCAGCCATGTTAAAGAGCTAGGGTTAAAACCTAGTTTTTGAAATTTTTGTAATAATAGTCCATGATGAACTCTGTGTCTTAAGTTAACAAGGCATACAATACACAAAAAAATCCTCAATGCTCAAAGAGTGAAATTCTGCAGGATCCATAAAAAGTTTGCTCTTGGCCAATTGCTTTGAATAAACAATATCGTTGAGTCATTTATTTCGTATTTTCGTTTTTTTAAGCGAAATTAAAGAACGATTTTTTTATTCATTTTTTAAAACTTCGTATCCATCATTTTTATCCAACACCATCTGGTCGTTCTCTTTTGCCATCTTTTTGGCAAAAGAGAACGCCAGTTCGGTCAACATATTTCCCGGTACACTCAACTTCCGCTGTTCTTGAACTGTATTTTTATCCTTTTAATAGTAAAACAGTAAAATTTTATGAAAATGCTGTAGTCGACCTTCCATCTTCGACAGAGCATTAAACAAACGCTATAATCAACAAGTAAGCAAGCCTTATTGTATCAGCTGTTCAAATATATAACGGTAAAGTGCGGTAAAGTGCGGTGAGTTCAAAGTTGGCTGAAAACAATTCAATAACCAAATTACCCAATATTTTTTTCTATTCTTCAAATCAGCTCACATGCGTTTTTCTCAATTCGCGGTGTTGCAAAGTCATTTCCCGTCATCAGAACAATAATTCCCAAAAGTTGCGTTGTGAATAAGAATTCAATGGCAACAGTCAAAAATAACTCGACGTCTGTTTAACTGCATTTTCCTCATCTAAATAGTTTACTGACTCTTGAACCTCTAAATTGTCTATTTAACCGTCACTTGATCTTATAAACTCTGGCGAAAATTTATTTCAATATTCGAAGTACTTCCCAAATATTTTTAAGGATCCTGTTCAACTCTGCTTCGATTTCGACCTTATCGATCATCATCCACACTGTCTTCTGGCCGAAAATGGTTAAATTAGAACGGTAATAGGTCTTAGGTTCTTAGCAACTTCTTTAACCAAGCTTTCTTTCCTGAGTTGATGTTTTCGCCTATTGTTTTCGTGATGACATCCAACTGGCATGTTCTGTTTTTCACATTGTCTCACTGTTCTTGGGTCATTTCGTATAACTGGAAAATTGCTTTCTGCTTCTCTGCGAGACTACATCAACTTAAATCATTATTTAACACAAGCCAGCCCTTTGATTCTTTTTCTGGAAGTAGCTTAAATCTATGTCTTAGATCTATGCCGAAAAACGTGCAAGTAAAGCAGTTGCATAACTAAGAATTAAAAATGGCCAAACTAGTAAAGCCCAAGCTGTGACCGCCGTGGCGTAAGGGGTGCGACGCTCACGCGTCGATGGTTCCCGGCTAAGTCCCTCGAATTTTTCACGGAGTCACCTCTTTCGAGCTGCTGACAACACTCAAAGATCTTTAATTGTTTACGAAAAAGCTTCTCAAACTTCGCCGTTTGGAGTTGGCAATTGGTCAATTCTACTCATGAGAGAACAGTAGCGCACACAACACGAGTAGTTAATGAGCAAGCAAGCCCTGGTCCCCTTGTGGACTGTCGCGCCATCCAATTATTATTAAACTGGTAGAAAGGAATCTGAACCATTGGGACAAAGCAACAACTTTGGGAACAATCAACTTGGACTGCGCAATTGGAGGCAGCTAGTAAAAGATCGTGGTGGCTGGAAATGCATGTTGGTTCACCACGGACTGTAGCACCACAAGAAGAAAAGGAAGAGAAAGGAATGAAATGATTACCAATATGACACACAGAAAAATTTCAATCCTATAAAGTACGTATATGCGGATAGAGAAAATTTAACATCTTAAGGGGCACAAATTAATTCGATTCGTTTTCAAAAGATTGCGGCAACTGCATGTTGTGCCAATTATTGGAAGTGATTACCTGTGTCATTGGAAAGGTGTGGACGAATTAATTTGTACAAAGAATTTTGAGAAAAAACTGACGTTGTATTTCAAACCACAAGCACTTTGAAGTGAAAGCGTTTTAAAAAATGTCTTAACAAAATCAAACAGAGTTTGCCTTAAAACATTTCCAAAACTTTAGTCGGCTTTCCATTTCGACGCCAGTTTTTGAAGCCTAATGGGAAGGTTATATTTTGCTTGAGGACCTTCTGTTATTGCAATTTATATTTTCTTGCTCCTTTAGATCGAATTCAAACACACTGCAAGCAAGATAACATCTTGCATACAAATGGTCCATAAATCAAACCAGGGCACCTCACATTCTCCCCACATTCATCCATTTGCAGTTAGACGTTAGAAGTTAACCAATGACACACTGAAAACTCCTAAAACAGTATGAGTAAGAAGGAAATAAAAACTAAGAACATCGTATGTATGTATGTCCTTCCCAGTGCTCCTTGCCTTTATTTCCATTCCCAACAGAATCTGTTTTATGAAAATGTTACAGTTACACTTACTGCGGTCTTCAGCGGAGCCTCCACAATTGTCCCTGATCTCCATTCCCCAGCCCAATATTCACGCTGTTTCACGAAATATTTAAAAACTCCGAATTGATTTTCGCCCTCCCTTCGGCACGCAATTCCAGCGATCTGAAATGCTCTACTAAAAGAATGCACATGGAGTTGATCCCTTTAAATCTGATACGCCCATCTGATACGCTTTCAATCCCATAACATGCCAACTTGTACGTATCGAATCCCCTCCTCTGGTTATTCCAGGACAACGTTCATTGGAGTTGTAGAGGACCCTCGGGTAATGTATTCATTGAATATTTCAAGCACATTGCAGATATGACTATGCACGCGATAAATGCAAAATTCTGATATCGCAGCGTAGTCCGGTGATGACCCTTGACCAACAAGTGCTAATATGCATACAGCATCCAAACTATCGAGAGGCTACAGCAGAGCTTGTTTCATGAGCACAGAATATTTCATGACCGGGAATTTGTAATCATTCGAGGGTCCTTGACGGCAAGCACACAACAAGCATTGTTCACCCCACTGCAAGCAAAGTTTCTGCGTTGAATGAACTTTTAAAAAACGCCATGCAGCACACAGCTGTTTACTCTGCTCCCCAAACGTACTCTCCCTTAAATCTCGACACCCAAATATAATCTTCTTCATTCGCTCGAGAACGAAGAATTAATTAACGTTGCTACACATTAACATACCCTTGCCTCCTGCCAGCACCGCCGACAGTTATCACGACTTCATCATGCGCCGATTGTAATCCCCAGTCAATCTGCAAAGTCAATGTCATGCCGATGACAGTGCCATCACCACCCCACATCAACGTCGGGTCAAACTCAGACTCCAGCTGTAATTTGACCATGAGGACGATGACGACGGCGGCGCCACACCGCCTCAAACACCGCGCCAAGCCTGTAATGACTTCATCATCAAAGCCAATTGCCTATGGATCGGTGCCGGTGTAGGGATTTCTCAGAACTGGGAATTATGGCGCGTACGGCTTCGTGAAATTAAATTCTAGTGGTATTATCCCATTTCCCGCGTGTTCTTGAATTTTTCTTTTTACGAGTCAGTTTGATGTACGTCCTCCTCCACCGTCATAGGGCAAATAATTCACGTTCTGACACACACATAGGACGCGTAGTCCTCTGGAGGCATTCACTTTCGATTGTCTCAATAAATGTTTAATTAACGGCACGGAAACTGCTGTGGATCCCTTTTCGGACGACTTTGTGCTTGCACTGCGGTGGGCTAGTGTCCGAAATATTGGTGTTTAGCCTTCTCGCCCGCAACACACCTTCTCTTAGGCGCTGAATTGTGTGTACCTTTGAACGAAAGCAACATCACTCTTATCAATATTTGCTTAGGGACGGGAAACGTGGAAACTTATAATGAGAGGCTAGACCTTGCCCCTTGTTATTTAATCAGTGTTAGATATTTATGCGAACAGTGGCAATAAAAAGGAATGGTACACTTAGAAAAAATTTAGATTAGAAAAATTAAAAAGAAATGTGGAAGTAAGAAATTGCAAAGATTTGGACAGTAAAACTTTTCCTCCAAAAGAAAATGGAGGGCAAAAATATTAGAAAATGTAAATAAAAAATATAAAAACAATCAATCCCGCTGTTAGGCAGAATGTTCCACTCAATTTGGACGATGATAGACAAGCATTCCGTCCCTCCAACTTAGACGAGGTAAAGACAGCAATATCCAAGCTAAAGTCGAACAAAGCTGCTGGAGCGAGCGGACTGTCCGCAGAACTATTTAAAGCAGCTGGAGATGACCTGGTTGGGCGCATGCACCAGCTCATCTGTAAGATATGGTCGGAGGAAAGTATGCCCGATGAGTGGAATCTCAGCGTCGTTTGCCCGGTCCACAAGAAGGGAGACACCTTTGACTGCGCCAACTACAGAGGGATTAGTCTCCTGAACATCGCATACAAGATCCTCTCTGCCGTATTGTGTGAGCGTCTGAAACCATTTGTCCATGGCCTGATAGGTCCCTATCAGTGTGGTTTCTGGTCAGGGAAGTCCACAATAGACCAGATCTTCACATTACGGCAGATCCTGGAGAAGACCCAAGAAATGCAAATTGACACTCACCACCTATTCGTCGATTTCAAGGCTGCATATGACAGTGTGCATAGAGACGAGCTATACAGTGCCATGTCTAGTTTTGGCATTCCTACCAAACTCGTCAGATTGTGTAGGATGACAATGGAGAATTTTCGCTGCTCCGTCAAGGTCGGTACCGAACTCACCGAGACCTTCAATGTCAAAAAAGGTTTTAGACAAGGTGACGCACTGTCATGTGACTTCTTCAACATCATCCTCGAGAAGATCGTGCGTAACTCACAAGTCAACACCAGAAGCACAATCTTCCAGAAGTCAGTTCAATTGCTAGCTTACGCTGATGACATTGACGTGATTGGACGAACACAGCGAGCCGTCAATGACGCGTTTGCTGGCATTGAAGCGGAAGCGGCTAAAATGGGTCTAGTGGTAAATGAGGGCAAAACGAAGTACATGCTGTCATCAAGGAAGGACACACAACATCGAAGTCTCGGACGGAGCGTCACACTAGGCAGCAGAAACTTCGAGGTAGTTAAGGACTTCGTCTACCTCGGCTCCACGGTAAACAGGGACAACAACATCAGCACCGAAATCAAACGCAGAATCACTCTTGCCAATCGCTGTTTCTTTGGGATCAAGAGGCAATTGAGTAATAAAGCCCTCTCTCGAAGGACTAAGCTCGCTTTATATAACAGCTTGATCATCCCCGTCTTATTATTTGGACGTTAGCAAAGGCGGATGAGGAAGCCCTTAGTCTCTTCGAGAGAAAAGTTTTGCGTGCGGTTTTTGGTCCTGTTTGCGTTGAGGGCATCTGGAGGAGAAGATTTAATGACGAACTCTATGGGCTGTACAGCGACATGCGCCTGGTCAAGCGTCTACTGATACAACGCTTAAGATGGCTAGGCCATGTAGAGCGTATGGACACCACTGCTCCGGCCCGAAAAGTCTTGAATTCCGAGCCATTGGGACAACGCAACAGAGGACGACCTAGACTAAAGTGGCGCACACAAGTGGAGAAGGACCTCAACCAACTTTTAGTGCGCAACAGGAGACAGCTGGCGAAAGATCGTGCTGGCTGGAGAGGCATGTTGATTGAGGCCCAGGTCCACCCCACAAGAAGAAGAAGAAAAACAGTCATCTCTCAAAAATTTAATATTTTTAACATATTTTTTTGGATAAAGTGGATGCACAAAATTTGACAGAAATATGGTCCCTGACAGAGATTCTGAATTTTGTGTTTAAAAGGATTAAGTTGGGATAGGGAGGGGGCATTGGTAAAAAAACTTAAAAAAAAACTTAAAAAAAACAACCTTAAAGGTATAATATTGTGAAGCATGAGAGGGAAGGCAAGGGAGTCAATATTTAGAGTTGTAAGTGCTTTAAGTACTTACAACTCTTAATAAATGTACGAAAAGTTATTATGATTATGCGCTCCCTGGATAGCCATCACAATGCATGCCTCTTGTGTGGTAAACCGATGTATGCCACAAACCGAGCCTGAGAGTTAAGTAATGGGCCTGCCCTACCAGTTTGTTGGTTGTGTGTGATGTTAGCCCCGAAAAGAGTGTTGTTCAGAGACAACAACGCCCCCCGGATAAGGAGGGATCAACTGTCCACGACCATTAAAGGACAGCGATTCTCGGTTCTGTACGTGGAAGGTGAGGTCCCTTAACAGACCACTTACAACCGGAAAATTTTCGAAGGCTCTGGACTGTTATAAAGTACACATCATCGCCATCTTAGAAGTGGGGTGGATTGGACCGGGCAAAGGAACGGTAAGGAACTGCGATATAAAATGCAGCGATTCCTACAGGGGGAGGAGGTAAATCTTATTCCGATCTGAATTTATTGCACGAGGCAGACTTAAATCAAAACCCTTAAGCTGCAACCCCGTGAGGGAACGACTCATGACAATGTGCATTAAAGCTTCATTCGGGAATATCAGCCTGATATGAGCTCACTCCCCGACAGATAAGAAGAATGACAACAGCAGTTATTACTTCCATGATCCCCTAGAATGAACGTACGACCGATGTCCTAGACGTTACTAAAAGCGGTTGCCGAATGCCTAAATCTTTTTGAAAGAAAAGTTTTGCTTGCAATTTTTGGTTTTGCTTGCATTGATGGCATTTGAAGAAGAAGACTTAACGACGACTTTATGGGCAGTACTCTGGCGTGCGTCTGGTCAACCATCTTCGAATTCAACACTTAGGATACCCAGGCTATGGATACAACTGGTCCGGCCGGAAAAGTCTTCGAATCCGAGCCACTAGGATAAGGGAACAAAGGATGGCCTCCTCTGAAATGGCGCACACAAGTGGAGAAGGACTTCAATCAACTTGGAGTGCGCATTTGAAGGCAAATGGTGAGAGGTCTTGTTAGTTGAAGGGACATGTTTGTCCTTCAATGTAGTCTTTATCTACATATATCTAATGTAGTCTTTCCATATTGTTTTTTTTTATGTTTTTTTGTATACTTCGCTTTTGGGGCATTTATCGCACTTGCATTCATCTCAAACATCAGAACACACAGCGTGTTTTGTTTTTGGCGCATTTAGAGTAATGCCGTTACACACGCGTTCGATCGGCCTCGATCCTTTCCGCGATGCTAACGCGCTCTTTTCTGTCGGCAACCACCAAGCGCGAAGTATCGTTGACGCATTGTACTCGTATGCATTGAGTTACTTGCAAAAAACAGAAGTTGTAACGATTTGGAAAATTTTGTTTTGATCATTTGTTATAAGAATGTCTATTGTTACTTACTTACGGGGGCAACTTGACTAAAAGAAAAAATATCAGTTTTCGAAACTCGAAACTCGTCTTAAAAGTTCCAGCGACAAAACAATATTTACAAACAGTGACGAGATCCCACCATGTCAGGTCGAGGGATAACTTGTCGTGTTTGAGCACGTTTTTGGAAGTCAAAGGCTTACAACGAGCGATCCATTTCCTAAATACGAAAGTTGCCTTTTACATTTACATCACTAATGTTGCAATCTGGGAACTGCCAGCTCTATCCTACAGTTTGACATTTTTGAGGTTATACGTACTAAGAACGTTTTGACACACGAGTGCTATTTTTGTTGTTTACAGTAATATAAAAGATTCATGTCGCTTTAAAAGTGAAATTAAATCGTACAAATTTTCGTGCGTTTATTTGTTACAACTTTCGACGTGGATTAACTCAACAACAACAGCGTATCGATGAACTTAATTCAATTTTTGGCGATGAAGCTCCATCAAGGACTAGTGTTTATCGATGGTATGGTGAATTCAACCGAGGTCGTAGTTCACTCCAAGATGAATTTCGTCAAGGTCGTCCAAAATCAATTGTTATTCCGGAAACCATTGATGCTATGCGCCAACTGATATTGCAAGATCGTCATGTTACCATTCGTGAGATTGAGACAACCTTAGGAATTAGTGGGACCAGTATACATTCAACATTGCATGAACATTTGACCGTCAAACAAATTTGTTCGCGTTGGATCCCACACAATTTGTCAATCGCTCAGGAAAAGGCTCGTGTCAATTGGTCGAAAGAAATGCTCCAAAAACACGATCGCGGTATTTCAAAACACGTATATGACATCGTGACAGGTGATGTGTCGTGGATTTATGTCGTATGAGCCCAAAAGTAAACAGCAGTCGACTCTATGGGTGTTTCAAATTGATCCAAATCCAACAAAAGTTACTCGCGCACGAAGCACTTCCAAGCAAATGGTCGCCTGTTTCTTCGGAAAAACTGGACATGTTGCAATCGTAGCACTAGAACAACGCAGAACAGTCAATTCTGTGTGGTACACAACCATTTGTTTGCCAGTTGTCTTCCAAGGAATCAGGAAAACCAGCCCCCGAAGACGGATCACTCTTCACAGCGACAATGGGAGCTGTCACACATCGGCTCAAACAACTGCATTTTTGAGCACTGAAAACATCAATTTGATGGGTCATCCGCCGTATAGTAATGACTTTGCACCGAATGTTGGAGATATCTCAATCAGAGTGGCAAAAGTGCTTCGACAATTGTTTCAAACGCATGCAAAAGTGTATAGATTTTAATACGGAACATTTTGAAAACAATAAAGCTGTTTTCAGAAAGGTGTGCTGTACCACGAGCTCCTAAAACCTGGTGAAACCGTTAATACTGATCGCTACCGACAACAAGTGATCAATTTGAACCATAGATTGGTCGAGAAAAGACCAGAATGGGCCAGAAGATACGGCAAGGTAATTTTGCTCCATGACAATGCACCTGCACACAAAGCAAAACAGGTTCAGGATACAATCAAAACACTTGGCTGGGAGAAGCTACCCCACCCGCCGTATTCAACAGACTTGGCTCCTTCCGACTACCATTTGTTTTCATCGATGGGACACTCATTGGCTGAGCAGCACTTTGATTCCTACGAGGAGGTCGAAAATTGGGTGTCCGATTGGTTTGCTTTAAAAGACGAACAGTTTTATTGGCGTGGTATTCACAAATTGCCAGAAAGGTGGTCAAAATGTGTAGAAAAAAAATGGCCAATACTTTGAATAAAATTTTTTTACTTTCCCATTAATAATTAGTGTTTTATTTTCAAAAAAAATAGTAACTGGTTGCTCTTAATATGGAATATTTTGAAAAATAATAAAGCTGTTTTCGATGATTAATATTTGTTTTTGTTCTCTAATCCCGAAATATAAAAGGCAACCCTCGTAAAGCCAAATGTAATAAGCGATGCGTTATATAGTAAATGGAATTAGTGATTCTTAACGCTGTTGGTTTAAATAAGCCGCGTCGTAAACATAAATGGAGTCTTCCTAACTGTGTGCCTATGTTTGTTTGATTGTTTTCCCAATTTATTTGGAAAGAAGGACATTTTCCACAAATAACACAAAATATAAGAGGGCTGCTGAAAACAACCAAACTAATTTGAAACTTACCCAAATTTGATGAAATGACGAACGGGTTGCTTTACATGTTTTGGTTCATCGGAAAAAATTGTCAGCTTTTAAGAGAACAGAATTAAGTTTTTAAAGTATTCGCTACGACTGCAAACAACAACCCAATTTGGCCCAACCCTCTGTACTCTCTAACTTAAAGCAGCCTAAGGCATTCTCATCTAACAAGAAATCACCCCGACCTTCTTGCAAACCAATCCCAAAAAAGTACTTTATTGAATAATGAATTCATGTAAGTACACCGTTCCAGAACATCGAAGCACGTGTAACCTCAAATCATAACTCTCTCCGAATTATAAGCAAAATTTTCCCAAGTGGTTAACTTTTTCCGCCTTGCCGCATGCACACACCTTCGCAACGAAAGGGGATGTTTTCATTGCCTACTCAAAAGTACATAGATAGCTTAATTAATTTCAGAAATTAACCTCGCTGCCTCCTCATTCGGTGACCTCAAATTGTTTGTGGATACGATTGGAAGCTGCTCTCCGTTTTTTTATGAATTTTCGGGAACCCTCCTCTGCTCATCCGTTAACCAGTGGTGGCTGCGGTTTCTCTGCCATTAAAACCCATAAAATTGAAGGTGAATTGGCAGAAATGTGGCCTAATTATTCGTACCAGGGGAAGATGGTGGTGCAGTCGATGGTTTTAAAATCGATTTAATGACGGCTTATGCAGTAAGCAGGGCATTCCTGAGTGCAGGGGTTTATTAACGTTCTCGAACTGGGATTTTCAACCCGTTGTGTATTTACATTAAAATATTGTGGATCTGGGTCGCAATATGTCAGACTGAAATGTTTGGAATTTAACACTGTAATTGGTATTAGGTGGTGTCGCCCTCGTGGGAGCCTCTCCACTTGTGTTATGTCATTTAAAAGGTCAACGACAGGGAAGGGTTGGTTAAAAATAACATTGCCGGCAAATATTTCAACATTTTGAAATGAATCGGACTCTAAATGAAAGGCTTAAGTATTTGCATTTCGATCAGGAATATGTGGGAACGTTCGCTTTGTAAATCTAGACAGCTTTCTGCGTGCCTTTGCATAATTTAATCAATTTCAATCCTGAAATTTCGAATTGAAATTGATTAAATTATGCAATTTCCATGGTTTTTGAATGAATTTATTCGAAAATAAAAAAATACATCCAATGTGACCTGTTGAATAAATTTTACTAACACCGAGGCTTGTGGCCGCCGTGTCGTAGTGGCTAGTGTGCGACGCTCACACGCCGAAGGGTCTAGGTTTGATTCCCGGCTGAACACTCGAATTTTTCACGGCACCTTTCTTTCGAGCTGCTGGCTACACTCCAAGGTTAGATACTGTCTAAGGAAAGGCTTCTCAATCTTCGCCGTTCGGAGTCGGCAAAAAAAGTGTAGGTTCCTTCTACACTCCAAGATTAGAAACTGTCTAAGAAAAAGCTCCTCAATCTTCGCCGTTCGAAATCGGCAAAAAAAAAAGTGTAGGTCCCTTCTACTCGTGAGAGAACAGTAACGCGTACAACACGAGTAAGTTGGTGAGTAAGCTAGGCCCTGGTCGCCCTGTGGACTGTCGCGCCAACAATTATTATTATTATTATTGTTATATCCATTTGAAAGCAGGCTCTGAAATATCAGTGAAAAACAGTAATCACTTAATATCACAAACTCAGTTGCCTCTGCTTTTTTCCGCCTGCCTATCTCAACATCTACAAATGAAACCACACAGCCACATTCACATGCTATCCTTGACCATTCTTGAGTTCATCAAGGCAAAAGCACCTGCTGCAATTACCCAAATTTGGAATATAATTTGCATTGAATTTTGCTTCTCTTGGCCATTCAATTAAATTGGTCACCTGTGTGCGGCAATTACGGAACAAACAAACTTTCAGGTCTCACTGTCAATATTTTCGGACAAAGCCAAGAAAACACCCTCGTTAAATGTTTGACCAGTGGGCGCAAGCATTGGTGGCATATGAATCAACAAAAAGGACAAACACCAAGTCCCTGTAAGCCAAGTAAATAAATTAAAGGATATAAAGCCCCAACCACATGTACGTCAGATACCTGGCTACATTCATGTGCTTGGTACCAAGAACACTTGGATTCCTTCACCCAGAGGACAGTACCCACAATCGATTGGATTCGAATTGAAAGCAACACGTGGCAGGGCGATGGATTTACCTCAGCCGGAGCCCTAATCCCCCCGTCCTGGCAAAAGGGAGATAATTGTCGCCAGATCGGAACTACCCGTCTGAAGAAACAATAAACAGCACTTCAGACTCCTTGGCCGGTGAGCGGGAGAAGGTATCGCAATCAACGCAACCGACGACCCATCGCCAATATAATGTATTTTCATTATCCAGCTCCGACAGACCGCCAACTGCTTTAATCAATAGAGGTTGTGTAAAGGTCAGAGGTGACGGTGGGTGTAGTGGCCTGGGAGTGGTAACGAGTGCTCTTGACGGACCGTTCGGCTTCAATGGCAGCCTAATAAATTGCGTTCCATTGTGTGCCTTGGTTTTGTTTTGTTCTGCTTCTTTCTGTTTTCAATAAAATCACTAGTCCTGCTTAGTCCTGATGGAAATTAAATTTATGAATGGATTGCGAGCAAAACAAACATGGGTGGCCGGTTGGCAGATAAAACCCGACGAGGATCTGTTGAGAATGGACTAGGGATTGTCAATCGGAAATACACTCGAAATGGATTACGTTCATCGGATTGTTCACTGGGAAGGAATGGAAAAGCAGGCACACCAGAATGTCCGGCCAGGGATTAGTTTTCCCTGTTTGCGGTTGAGTTTGGGGGAAATCACGGCTTACGGGCATAAGCCAAAACAATGTTCGCTCTCTCGCTTCGGTCTATGTATTTCGAAATTGGAATAATGATCCTTTGACTGGGGAAGGGAGTAGGGAGTGAACTCTATCGGATGTTGCGTAGCTGCCCGCAGGAGTAAAGGTGTACTAGTGCAATTTGGTAATTTCTGAGCGATTTTCCTTTAGCCTATGGAGGCACAAGCAAACCTAGGGCAGAAAAATTCTTCAACAGGTGACCAATCGCCGTGGCGTGGGTAGAGTGGGTAGAGTGCGACGCTCACACGCCGAAGGGTCTAGGTTCGACTCGCAAAGTAGACAGTGGACTGGATGAACAGGTTGCGTTAGAGAGGTTGGCACTTGTTGTTTGTGAAGTGAGTGGAGAACTTGTTGAAAGAAATCAAGTATCAGCTTGATTAAGTTTCTTTTTAATTAAAAGAAAAGTATTGAATTCTGTAACTATTGTCCCTTGTGTACAGATTCATGCAAAAATCCCGGATTACATTCATGGAAGAAACATAGAACGATTCTTATAAAGTAGACCTTAATTCCACTTAGGCCCACAGTGGTCTTCGTTTTAGAAGAGGTAGGCAGACCACGAAACATATAAAAGCGTTGGCTGTGCCGAAATTTTTTATAGACGAGCGAGGAAATTTTTGAGATCCATGTGTCTATGGTGTTCTATTGTGGTATGAGGTTATGTTCGCCAACTCAGCCTCGATGGTAGGTTGTATGACTACCGGAGTAGAAGTGACACGGCTCGCATTCAGAAAACGTCGGGGGGAATATTTCTTTGTTGAGAAATCATTGTCCGTACGCAAGCTCTTCAGTTTCTGTCGATTAGATTTGAATGGATTCCAGTCTTGCCTAGTTGCTTCTTACACAGTTGCACCAAGAACTATTGCAGGAGGATGATGCGTGATTTTTCATAGACCTTCACATTGCTAGAATATTTCATTCTGTTCTTATTGACAGTGAGACGGGTGCAAATACGTAGTATCTTTCTTTCGAAGATCGATAGTGAGGTATTGGAGATGCTTTACGAAAGGCAGGAAAGCCATACGCCATGATGAATCGCAGGAGCAGCTTCGTGTCTTTGGCCAGTCCCTTCGCATTTCTCGTCAATGGGTTTACGCGAAAGAATGGGAAACTGGCTTCTGGAAGGGTTACTTCGGAGTGAGGATGAAACTTCAACTTTTCAGTGAAGTTCACTCCAATATACTTCGCCTTGTTGTCACTGTTGTCACTGTCCCGTTGGGTAGCACTAACTTGATGCTTCGGCATTTTCCGGCTGTTCGGGAGCCTCAGCGTCTTGGTCTTCGCAGGCGCATGAGGACCGATTTGTTTATGTTGACCCGGGTGCTCCACTTCTGGTAGTAAAAGTAGAGCTTCTCCATTTGTTGTTCGATCCTCCGTGCTGCTATCTGCGTTGACGGAGATGTTGAGTATGTCATCGAGTTATCCGCAAACAAACAACAGTTTATAGATGGAGATAATGGCGGTTAGTCTGCGGTGTAGATGTTGGACAGAATAGTTCCCAGTCGCGATTATGTGCGACGGGAGCTTGGATGTTCCTTATTCCTGAATTTTTCGGAATCGCTTCCTACAGTTGTGATGTGATTTGTTTCAATGCTGCCTTCCGTTTCCTAGTCTCAATTGTCCTTCAAATTCCAGCACGGAATTGAAATGAGACCAGCTGTGAAGTTGGAAGTCTCAATAATTTCTGGTTTAAAAATGAATTTAAAAGTCAGCCAAAAAGTATGCAATTAACAAACCAAAGACAGCCACTCCAAGTAAAATGAAGCAGACAACTTTTGACATTTAAACAGAATTTCACTGAAAAGTAGAAGCTGAAACAAAGAAACTAAAGGAACATTTGAGAACTTCATTACTGCTGGAGTTCCATTCTGTTTATGGCCCTCTTAACGACTTTAAAACCTCTGCTGGTTCCCCATTCCGTTATTTCTTGGTGCGAAAATACATTTTACCTTATTCCAGAAGGCTTGACCTTGTTCAAGTCATAAATATTTTCTCAATTCCAAAACGCATGTATGACTTTACACAGGCAACTGACCATCTTTCAATACACATGAACCATTGCCGATATCCACCCCCACAAGGCTGCGAACCTCAATAACTGCCAAGGTGATGTGTTATTCAAATATTTGCACACATGTGTCGGCGGCACAAGGACGAGCCCTCGTTTTATTTTCACATTGATGAACTTAAATCTCCTCAAAAGGAGTTAGTCGATTTTAAAATGTTGCTCATCAATTTAAGCATAAGAATGTGTACTTCCTCGAAAAGGCAAGATTACAAAACAATCATCATTAGGAAAAGGTTGCGGGAGTATGAACTTTCAGGGAAAGTTCAAACAAACTTCTCGTTAACCTTCTATTCCTGCCCGATCGACCTTTTTGAGGTTCTCATCCAAAGCGATTGCCGATTCCCCCTGAACTTCAAGGTCATCACCACAATAGACTATCTTTAATGAAAAACCCCTTTAACCCGTCGTCAGTTTCACATGCGCCCCCAATAAATGAGCTCAAAAAAGGAAAGCAAAAACCCTTTGTGAAAGGAAAACAAGGCCCACAAGAACTACCGACGCACAAGGGCCACACACCCCTCTTTGCGCTGTAAAACTCCTTTTATGACCCCGCACGGATGATTCATTTCGTCGCGCAAAATTGAGACATAGTGTTGCTTTCAACGCCTCCGACTCTCTTTTTTTTTCGATCCCCAACGAGTTTTCCAACTTTTACACTCCCATCGGGGAACTTTTATTGGGTATCAGTTTTGTTCTACTTGACTGCAATAAATCCTCATAAACCGTACTGCTTTCCGAGGCAAAACACACCGCCACAGCCATCAAAGCAGCAACTTCTTAATTCAATAGAAAAGGAAAAGTTGCCAACTCATCAACAGTTGCTCGCAAGTTATTTCACCTTTGACTACACACGACTGATGACCGGACAAAGTTTAATCATATGGAAGCCCTGACTGCCGATGAGAGAGATGAATTTGTCCTGGTGCATATGCTCGTCCTTTCTCTCCCCTCTCGCAATTCGAAAATCACTGAGTACCCGGGGTTAATTGAAGTGCTGAAGCATGTACCTCTTCGTACAGGAGCACACAGGAGTGCTGGGCGTCACGTTTAATTAATCCGCATAAAGCGGCTCGTAAACGATGAGTTGTGTTTGTCAGCAGAAGTGGATGAGGGAGGCGCTCTAAAAGTGATTGCCATCAATTTCATCTTTTCTTATTACATCACAATTGGCGATGTCTGCTGTTGGAGCATTTTATTGTTCCGATAAAAGTCAATGTATCGCGCGTGAGCGGGAGGGGACTGCTCGTAATTTGTTGCTGATGGGGCACGCATCGGGTATTCAGGTTGCGTTGGTGGATAAATGGAATCGAATGCAGGTTGGAAGAGCTTCGTTCTTATACGTGATGTCAAGAATAAGCATTTTTTTCGATTGAGTTTTCCTTTATTGACCTTTTCCCTTATTGATATGTTGCCTCTTAACAAGTAATAAAATTTGTTTTTATCTACCCAAATCAGATTCAGACTGTTGGGCCAAGGTCTCTTTTCCTGTATGGATGACTGAAACTAAACTTTCCTTTTGAAAAGAATAAAAACATAAGTGACTGCTCCCAGGAGGGTCACAATTCAATAAATTTGAAAATTTGGCAAACAGCTTTGACCTCATTTCAAATCAACTTCAGTTCAACGTTTCTGCATATAAAACGCATGGCAATTGTTTTAGGCTCATTAAAGACTAAGTTTTTGAATTGGACGACGTCGTTAACTGTTCATATCAACAGGAAAAGATGTCAGTCTTCTTAATAGAGTCTCTCTCAATGGAGTATAAGATGGTAAAAGCCACGTCCGTCAAGAGATGGCTATTTAAGGAACAATGGCAAAAGTCTTTAATGGAATACAATGCCTTGTACCTTTTTAACTAAAATCGTTTTATTGCATTACTCCGATGGCTGCAATTGAAAACATTTTTCTGTCAGATCCTGCGTTATATCCGAAAGTAAAATTTGAACACTGCTCACACACAGGTCATAAAAAATAAAAACAAGAGCTGACTGCATTCATGCAGGCGAATTAATGAAAAAGAAGCGACATGCACATAGTATACGTACATGGCGCTTTCTTTTATTCAAATTGAGCTTGAAATAAAAATCGTTTTAACCAAGAGCTCTGCCATTTTATTGTCCTCTGTAAATTTCTTTCTAAAGTTAAAATCTGGAAATTACTAAAAAAGCAATAGCCTACATTTATTTACAAATATTAATTAAGTGTGAACACATCGTTGGATGTACAATCAAGGCCAACTCTCAACTAAAAAGAGTGGTCTTTAGCTCAACGCACACTGGAGCTTTGGTGACGTCGGGCATCGCATCTCCAACGACACTATTCTCATAGACATGCCATCTGATGCGAGTTCAGCAATAATCCATCTGCGTCGCTTATACAAAGTCGACCAGGACTGACTCTGGCTGGAAACTGAACCGGGAAAGGAATGTAGTCGGATTTTCACTGACGGCTCAAAGAGGACGAAAGATTCTGCAACTGGTGCCTTCATGGAAAACAACAACATCAGACTTCACGCCTCCTTAGGTAATTTCGCGTCGGTCTTTCTGGCGGAAGCGTTTGCGATCCTAATGCCCACTGACACCACTGTGAAGAATAGGTGGAAGGGGTGAAGTATTTATGTCTGTAGTGACAGCCAAGCTGTGTTTAAAACCTTACTCAACCCTTTAACCACTTTTAAGATAGTCCAAGAATGTAAGTCTTCCATTAATTTGGTCGGCAGACTGAATGCGCTAAGACTTGTTTGGGCTCCGGGACACCACGGGATCAAGGGAAATGAGATTGTCGATGGACTGGCTAGGGATTCGTAGCGCCCGAACCCACTTTAGGACTACCCGCATCCTTGGTTAGGGCTACCGTCGACGAGAGATGCCATGACTCTCCAGGATGCAGAATGATATTAATCATTAATGGCATGCTCCCGAATTTTGGCTTTTCTGTTATTTTTAAACAGAAAAGAGTGCAGACCATTTGTCGGTGTACTAACGAGACACTTCACCTTCGTTTTGCATCTAAGTCGGCTTACGCTTAATGATGGCACCCTTTGCGACGCCAGTGGAGGTGGTGAAAACATTTCAGAGCACTTTCTCTGTCAATGTCTCGCCTTTGCTCGTAGCAGGTAGAAGCTGTTAGGGGCTGACGTGGTGACAGCTGAAAACATTAGCTCTTTATCATAGAAGCTCCTTCTGGTTTTTCTTCGGAAAACCAAGAAAACACATTAAATGAACGCCTGGTGGGACAGTGTATCCCAAATTCTAAGAAAAAAAAGAGTGAACACGACACCCATTTGGTCCCACCATATTCAGAACTTTTGCTGTTTGAACCCTTGTTGTTTTTCTTTGGTTTCGGTATAGGTGATGATGGTGGTTTACCAGGCCTTGCATTGTAACTTTTCCTCGTAATCTTCCCACTTTTCAACTTCAGTCACCAATTTGATGTCTAACAAGAAGCCATTTATAAGTTTCAATTGTACGACCTTCTTTTTTGAACAAATTCAATTCAGTTTCTCTAACCGGATGAAAATTGTTTTCCGAACCGTTCAAAATTTTGCGTTTGGCACCAATCTTGATCCGAAAAATCGTTTATTTCCTCATTCCCCAACTTTTTTAACTGATCTAGATGTGTTTTGTGTTTTGACGCTGAAATCACGACTTTTGAAGCATCAAAACCACTTGTTGCATGATTTATCTGTCGGAGTAGATTCGCCATAAACTTCTACAAGCTTCGAAGGGCTTCAGCTTCATTTTTCTTCCAGTTAAAAAGACACATTGAAACATTCCGCAAATCCGGGCACTTTCGAAAAGGTTAAAGGCAACGTTAAACAGACGTTGATGAACTCTTATAATTGCTGACAAATGACACACCTTTCCAATGAGGTAGGTAATCGAATCCAAGATCACCCCAAATTTGCCGGTGGCGCCATCTTTTGAAAATGGACCGAATTAATTTATACCCTCAACACTATAAACCTCAATACTACTATCAGAGGCATCGTTGTAGTTGCTGGCTTCAGATAGAATTTCAGTCATAGTTTCTCTTGGGTAATCTACGTAACAGTAGTTCCTAACTCAATGATTGAATGATTTCCTGAAAAAACGAACAAAACATAACCCAACTTGCGAAAGTCATGATTTTCATTAATTTTGTTGAAGTAACAGACAGCGTTAGGTATGACTTTCGCAAGTTTGGTTATGTTCTGTTCGTTTTTTCAGTAAACCATTCAATCCAGCTTTTAAGAAGGAAAAATTTTAAAAACAAGACAAAAAAACAAATGTTAAACAATATTCCCTCTCCTTGTTTAAAGAATAATACAGTATTCCATTTTTTGTATTGCTTGTTCATGGAAATATCATATCATCTTACCACTTGCAAATATGGGTTGTTGCTCTGTAATGTACTAAATATAATGAAATTGTACGGTCTTTGTAAATCCCATGCATATTCAGTAGTGACAAAATTTTATTAAAATCATCCACGAGTTGTTCTTGCATACAAAAATACATTTGTATATTTAATTAATGAATTTGTTGCTGTAAACACAAAAATTATCCAGTTGAATGTTGAAAATGAAGACATTTTGAAATTATGTTGATTGTATCGAACAAGCGAAACCATCTTCGTGTGAGCATAACTTGCTTTGGTTACTTTCAAAGGTTCGCCTTCATTTTTCGTATATTTTGACTCCAGTTAGAGACTCAATATTTATTTAGCTCACAAAATAAAGAAATAAGGAATTCATAAACTCTTTTATAGTTTTAGTTCGGTCTTGCAAATTTTAATTTGTTTTGCACAGAGGATAACAAGATATCCGATTCACCTACAAGGGTGCATATAAACGTACTAACCCAATAACAAAAATAAGAACAAAAAACTTCACTATTCAATTGACTTTTATTTCATATTTATGAATTTTCACACTTGAGTCATTCTGGATAACTGGTCTTTTACAAGTGCAGAATGCACTCTATTTTAATCTTGTTTATGGGTTGTACGAAGGTTGCCTTTTATATTTCGTGATTGGGCAACCTTAGCGTTGCAATCTGGCAACTGACAGCTCTATCGTAAAATGTGACATTTTTGAGGTTATACGTACTCAGAACGTTTTGACAAACAAGCACTATTTGTGCACTGTTTATCGATGGTATGGTGAATTCAACCGAGGTCGTAGTGCACTCCAAGACGAATTTCGGGAAGGTTGTCAAAAATCAGTTGTTGTTCCGGAAACCATTGATGCTGTGCGCCAACTGATATTGCAAGATCGTCATGTGACCTTTCGTGAGATTGAGACAACCTGAGGCATTAGTGGGACCAGCATACATTCAATTCTGCTTGAACATTTAACCGTCGAAAAAATTTGTTCGCGTTGAATCCCACACAAGTTATCAAGCGCTCAAAAAAAGGCTCGTGTGGATTGGTCAAAAGAAATGCTCCAAAAATACGATCGCGGTGCTTCGAAACACGTCTACGACATCGTGGGTTTACGCGTATGAGCCCGAAAGTAAACAGCAGTCGACTGTATGGGTGTTTCAAATTGATCCAAATCCAAAAAAAGTTGCTCGCGCACGAAGCACTTCCAAGCAAATGGTCGCCTGTTTTTTCGGAACATGTCGCAATCGTACCACTAGAACAACGCAGAACAGTCAATTCTGAATGTTACACAACCAACTTTTTGCCAGTTGTCTTCCAACCGTCGAAGACGGATCACTCTTCAACACGACAATGCGAGCTCTTACACATCGGCTCAAAAAACTGCATTTTTGAGCACTCAAAACGTCGATTTGATGAGTCATCCGCCGTATATTCCTGACTTGGCACCGAATGACTTCTTTTTATTCCAGTACGTAAAAAATAAAATGAGGGGTCAACGTTCTTCGACACCTGAAGAAGCTGTTGATGCGTTCAGAATGCATGTTTTGGAGATATCGCAACCAGAGTGGTAAGAGTGCTTCGACAATTGGTTCAAACGCATGCAAAAGTAAATAGATCTTAATGGGGAATATTTTGAAAAACAATAAAGCTATTTTCGATGATTAATATTTGTTTTTGTTCTCTAATCCCGAAATATAAAAGGCAACCCTCGTATTGATTTTAAATGCGTGTAATGTCCCTCGTAAACCCTCGTATTATTGATAGAATAATGATGTTGTGCAGTAAATATGATGTGTTTGTTAGCGACAGGAAAAAGTTATTAGCAAAATAGTGACAAAGTGGAACATGATGTTATTATGAGTATTTTGCATAGCGCTATAGCTCCCAAAATCTGTTTGCTATCTCCTTACTCATGTTGAAGGATTTGCCCACTTGTCTGTTTGCATGTCCGTGCAAAAAAGGTACTTCTTTGAATTTTCCTTGTGGAAGTTGGTGGTTCCTGGGTAGCCCCAGACGTCTTACCAAGCCGTTCCGTAACCCACTTTTGTGAAAACAATGGCATTTGCTTATTCTCAAAAATAAACGCGTTCATTAATTTGTTTTGTTTTGTATATGTTTCATGGTTTCCGAATTTAATTTTCTTTTCTTTGAATTCTGAGCTATTTGATTGCTTTTGATGTGCAGCAAATAATTTCAGAAAAGACAATAGGATAAATCTTGTCTGTAGCTGCTTTTCAGTTTCATATTAATCAAATTTGTTTGCTGATGCGGAATCTCTTTTCTCAACCTTCACAATTAGAAAGAATGTCATATCCGTTGTATACTCATCTCAAATTTCAAGCATTCGTAAGTGCCGTTCCGTTTCATCTCATCCCATTCCATACCTGGAACTCGTGCTATATGACATGTAACGTGTTTGTGGAGAATCTAATTATGATGCAAATTGTCGCAAAAATAAGCAAAAAACAATGTTTGCAGAATCCTTGTGATGAGATGATTTTCATACAGTCGCTTAAGCTCTGTGGCAACTCGGCAAATGCAGCTTTTCGAGGTCACGCGAACACATAAAACCCATGAGCAGCTTCTGGGAAGCTTTTCACGAATTTTCACATTTTTAAGTCGTAAAAGAAGGCATTTTCTTCCTCGTTCTCCCCTCCACTTCTCCCCCTCCCTTTCCTAACCACAATTTAAGCGAGAGAAAAACATAAGTGTAATAGCAACATCGTTAAGACATCCTTACACTTTTATGTTCGTAATAAATGTTCACTGACACAATCCAACGCCACTGAATTGAAGTGATGTTTGTGTTATGGACGGCATTTATTACACGTGATCTCACGACAACAATAATCGTCAACACATAATGCTCAATGGTCATCCGACATGCAATTTATGCGTGGTGACAATCCGTGTCATATAGGGTGGTTCTCAACCGGGTCTTAAACCCAAAATGTTGGAGCAATAACTTCTAATTTTCGTCTGTGGCATATTTTGACTTTTTTTGTCTGTTTTTGATAGTAACAAATACCGTGCAAACTGGTAGAGTGCGACGCTCACACGCCGAAGGGTTCGATTCTCGGCTGAAAACCTCGAATTTTTCACGGCACCACCTCTTTCGAGCTGCTGATAACACTCAAAGGGAAATAACTGTCTAAGAAAGTTTCTCAAACTTCTGTAGGTTCCTTCTACTCGTGAAAAAACAGTAGCGCACACAACACGAGTAGTTGATAAGCAAGCTAGGCCCTGGACCCCCTGTGGAATGTCATGACTTTCAAGTATTATTATTAAGCTTAGCAATAGCTTGAAAAGTCAAAAACAACTATTTGTCGGTGTTAGGCTGACTTTAAACATGCCCGTAAGACACCAACTAATGCTGGAAAGCCAATTGAGGTGGTTGCACCTGAAAAAGTAAACAAAATCGTTTTGAAAAACCGCAAAGTGAAATTGCGTAAGATAGCTGACACCTTAAAGAAATCAGAAGGCAGTACACTGGTTTACATGAACATTTGCATAGGCATTTGAATATGAGTACGCTGTTTTCGAAATGGGTGCCACATTTGATCACAACGGACCAGAAACAGCAACGTATCGATGATTCTGAGAGCTGTTTGAAGCTGTTTCGCCAGAACAAACAGGACTTTTTGCATCGATAAGTCAAATCGGCAATCAGCGGAGTGAACAGCAGGCGGTGAACCCCGCCCAAAGCATCCAAGACCACAGAGGTCGGCTGGCGAGGTTATGTCATCCGTATTTTGTGGTCGCTTTGGCGTAGTGGGTAGAGTGCGACGCTCACACGCCGAAGGACCTAGGTTGGACTCCCAGCTCAACACCAATTTTTCGAATTTTTCACGGCACCACCTCTTTCGGGCTGCTGACAACACTCAAAGAGTAATAACTGTGTAAGAAAGCTTCTCAAATCTCAAATCAAAAACTGTAGGTCCCTTCTACTCGTGAGAGAACAGTAGCGCGCACAACACGAGTAGTTGATGAGCAAGCTAGGCCCTGGTCCCCCTTTGGACTGTAGCGCCAACAATTATTATTATTATTATTATTTTGGGATGCGCAGTGAATTCTATTCATCGAATATCTTGAGAAAAGGATCAATAGCGAACACTACATGGCATTATTGGTGCTTTTAAAAAAAATAAATTCCAAACGAAGTAGTAACAAATTCTCCTTCACCAAGGGAATGCATCGTGTCACAAGTCATTGGCTACAATGGCCAAATTGCAAGAATTGGGCTTTGAATTGTTTCCGCTCAAACCGTATTCTCTAGATTTCTCCCCCAGCGACTTCTACCTCTCTTCAGACCTCAAAAATGTTCTCGCCGGAAAAAATATGGCTCGAATGAGGAGGTGATCGCCGAAACTAAAGCCTATTTAGAGGCCAAAGGTAAATCGTTCTACCAGGCAGTAACCTTCATTTAATTAAATTACTTGTTTTTCCGAATTACTTGGTTTTCGAAAGAAAAACCAGGAGGCGCTTCTGTGATATAGAACTTTGTTTTTCAGAGTCCACCATATCAGCGCCAAACAGTCGCCACCTGATATGAGCAAAGGCGAGACACTGACAGAGAAAGTGGTCTGAAGTGTCTTCACCTTCTCCACAGGCGTCGCAAAGGGTGACATTACTAAGTCCAAGCGAAGGTACGTGTCGTAGTAGTAGCGAAGGTAAAGTATTCTGTTAGTACGCCGACAAGTCGTCTGCACTCGTTTCTGTCTAAAGATAATAGAAAACACGCGCATTTCATGCTAACGTTCGGGAGCATACTCTTGGTCATCCTGCATCTTGCAGAGTTACGCCATCTCTGTTTGCCCTGTAGGAAGACCTAACGGTCGACGGAGGCCCTGACCAAGGCTGCAGGTAGTCCCAAAGTGGGTAAGAAATGTGGAAATGTTAGATTTTCTTGAAAGTTTGTCAGGTATCATTTGTACTTTCTAAATATATATTTTTTGTTAGTGGCGCCCCCTATATGCCAGTACCGGGACTTACTGAGTGATGTCTTAATTCAAGAGTTTTGCCTTACATTTTAGAATACCCAAAGTAGCAACAGTGGGCCAAGAATGATTGTAGGTAGAATTATGATTAAATTGAAAAATGAGAAATTCAAGTGGCAGATGGTTAATTTTGACATCATAGCACATAACTTTTTCACCTTTTTTTCTTCGCGTAAAACAAAAGACGATACATTATTGAAAAATTTGATGAATTTGTCATATTGTCGATTTTTAAATGGTCGGAATAAAAGCCACGATAACACAATAGTTTGCGTAACTTGCAAAACTTGCTAGACAAATTCCCAATACAGTGAACACAATGTTGGATAGCGTTTTATGAGCTGCTGACAGTAGACCCCGCTCAAAATCCCATCCCTTTTCTGCAGTAAAGAAGTACTTTTCAAGTCCTCCCACCAACCCATCCATTTAATGCTTTCAGTTTACGGCAAAAACATATCTGGAATACAATTTGCTCCAGTATCTGATTGTTTTCGTGTCCTGAGCACAAAACCGAAATGTCTCAACTTGAGATAAGCCATGACAATAAAATGAATCGTCATTCATCTCCCAGTAACTGTCGCCAGTCGTAAAACATCTGTCCATGTGTTTTCAAGCCACCAAATACCAACGATGGTGCAGTTCAGTGATTCCAAGAGCACACACCACCTCCTGACTGTCAGTTTGTTGCGCACGCATGTGTAAACTTAATCCAGCACGACAAAATCAAATGAAAGGCAGTTGAGTTAATTACAGGACAATCTCACTGTCAAACGCTTTGACTTGGGTGCCGCCCACACATTTGAGTTCTCTGCGTACTCAAATGCTGCTTATTCAGAATCCCCGCAAATGATCCTTCACGTTCCAGGGCTTCGAAAAATTCCTGTGAGTTTCGTGCTACCTTGTCGAACATAGTTATGTTCTGAGTGTTAATAGGCTCACAGTTGAATATATCCTCAATCACCGCCAGCAAGGACAAACTTTTCCGCCTATCCTGACACGTTTGGATTAAAGCTGTTGAAGTTTTCAGAAATATTTATTGGATTTTAATGAATAATGACAAGTCCTCAAGCTTGAGTGCACACGAATACTTTTTCCCCCATTTGACTGGAAAATATGTTAATTTCACATCGATTTTTGCTTGACGAGCGTGCAACAGTTCCAGGAGAGCTGCCGCTGCAGCTGTGTCCGAAGCACGTGCGACAACAACAAGGAGAATTGTTGCACGCCTTGCACGTTGAACTCGGTTATAGGACAAAAGACGCAAATAATCGCTTTTAAGTCCCTCAAAGGAGCACAACATTGGCACACATAGCAATCACGTGTATGGCGGGTGCACTAGTTTGTTTAGAATCGATTCTGCTATTGACACGTCCTTGCAGCGTTTCAGTGTCTGTTAAATGAGCGTTAAATACATGTCACCAGCATTGTTAGAAACAGCGACTACTGAGGAGGTGTTATTCATAAGATAAGCGATTATCCTTCAGAGAGATATATTTAAAGGAACTTCCGTTTAAATTTCCAACGTACATTGCAGAGGAATATTCGGGAGAGAAGTATGGAAAAACGGAAGCATGATGTGGCTCAAACAGAATGTAGTCATAAACCTGACCAATTATGGACCTTAGGGGAAACAACATCGTACATGGAAAACAACTTAAAATCTTGGGGAATAAAACTTGGAACTACCTAGAGATATATACAGACGTTCACAATGGGGAGTGCTCATCCATTGTCCGTTTCAGACTTTTTTCTTCACTTGCAGTAACCCACTTTACACTTTCACGATAAGGATACGTATTAAAATCCCCAGATTGCGGACTTAGAACGAAGATTTTGTAACAAGAAGGAGTTGAAGTATAATATCGAAAGCAAGCAGGATATGCTGCTTTTCAACACACAGATCGCATAAAAAATGTGCAAGGGAATAACTTTAAGGTGGACTTATGTTTTGTGAACTAATGCTCTTGCGTCATTCAAAATTTTAAATGTTCACGAAAGAATCTTTATTTCGTTTTTAAAAATGTTGGAAGACATCTTTGTTTTCCATTTCATTCTTCTACCATTTTTGTTTGCATTTCCTTGCCGTATGGTTTTTCTTAAATTTTTGAAGTGGCTGTGACGCGGTGGATGTTAAGTACCAACCAAGTTTCTCTGCGGAACTGAGCAATTGTCGTTTTCTTGAGGCCACCACCATTTTTCAGTCGTTAACAACGCCTCAAAATGAGAACTTATTGTCTACAAAAATTTGCATTGTTCGGAGGCTCCTTATTATTCCATTCGAGTAGCTAATATTAGAAAATCGGGGAAAGGATGTTAAAAGATGGATATTAAGCCTTTTCTGTAACGAATCGATTTTATATTACCGTTGGAGACAGCTATTTTATAGCTGATTATATAATATATATATATATATATATATATATATATATATATATATATATATATATATGCATATATATATATATATGATTATATAATAACCGGATATATGATTATATAATAACCGGATTATGTGTACCTCACCCCGACATTGAGGAGAGTGGAACTTTTGCGTATTTTATAAGTTTTTACATTTTGTGGACTTTAAATACAAGTCCGAACTCAGCAAGTCTGTTGGTTTCAATGGCATTACTGGCATCAATGGACAATAGCTCTTTACCACACACTTCGATAGCTTACTAGACAGTTGCCATGATCAAGTTTTGAACCCACTAAATTCAAAAGTATTGCTTGTATGGAGTAAGCAATAGTTTTTAAAAGGAAATATTATTTTTGGAAAAGGAAAAAAGGTGAGAACAAAACCTTTTTTTCATCCACAACAGCGAACTAAGATATCTGATATCTGATATCTGTCTTACCTCTCAGTATTGCTTCACACAGTAGATGAACGCTGGTCTATTAAGGTTCATTTACTAATTTTAAATCTCAAAAACCAATTCGAATAAGCGATTGATAGAAGAACCTTTTAACAGGCTCTTTGTAACCATTAAAATATAAACGATGTTGTCTCAAAAAAATTCAGAACACAAGTGAGTTTATTTCAAAGCAGAAGGTAAGAAGAAAGAATGATAGTTACATATTTCATGAAAAGGTAAACAAATTTCAGTGCAGTGATTCAAATGTACAGTGATTCAAATTCAAGTTGCTTTGCTTTTGTTATAATGATGAATCAATCATAACAGTGACCATAGTCGATTCTGTTTTTTGCCACAGAGTAAGTTTATTACTCCAAGAGACCATCTTGAGCATGGAGAGGAAAAGTATTTTTGATTAATCAATGTGGTTATTATGACCGACGTTGATTTATATTAGATGTTGTATCCCGGTAGTTCTTCAAACCAATACATTTTCGTTGTATTTTTTTTTTTTTTTGAACTCATTTGAGTTCGTGAATGTTACTTAGAGTATTACAAATTGTGAAGGATTACTCAGGATAAGGTGTCGACATGTAGGAGGTCTGTTAAAAAAAAAATGAGGCAAATTTACATTTTCTCAAAATAGTCATAATAAAAATAATTGGATGGTGCAATAGTCCACAACTACTCGTGTTCTCCCACGAGTAGAAAGAACCCTACAAATTTACATTTTCTCAAAATAGTCATAATAATAATAAAAATAATTGGATGGTGCAATAGTCCACAACTACTCGTGTTCTCCCACGAGTAGAAAGAACCTACAGTTTTTTGCCGACTCCGAACGTCGAAGTTTGAGAAGCTTTTTCTGAAACAATCAATACTCTTTGAGTGCCACTCGAAAGAGTTGGTGCCGTGAAAAATTCGAGGTGTTCAGCCGGGAATCGAACCTGGACCTTTGGCGTGTAATTGTCGCACTCTACCCAGTAAGGCACGGCGACAACTTTTTTTCCCAAAAAACTATTTATTTATCCATCAAATTTTATTTTTTCCGCTAAAAGTATCCTTCCTCAGAATAAAAACAATTGCGTTTTTTTTCCAATGCAGTTCTAACATGTCCTTTTTGGTATGTCTTTCAGCTCTCTCGGCGGTTCCATCCTTTCATTGGTCTTTCGATGTTATAACCATATACCTATAAGTCGTCAGCAGTTCTGACCCTTTAGGCAAATTTGGATCCCACATTCATTCGCATTCACGCTGCCACAAGATTCATACCTAAAATTAACCAAATTGGAATGAGCCAACTTATATGCCGACATCTTCAGAAACTTCTTGTTTGGTGATTCGTCGATTCTTCATGACAATTTTCTCCACTTTCTCAACAATTTCATCGGTTGTTGATGTGCTGGGGCATCCAGGGTGAGCGTCGCCGTTCACATCTTCTCGATTTTCTGTGAAAAGCTTGTGGCGGCTGCTACCTTGTCGAACATAGATATGTTCTGCGTGTTAATAGGCTCACAGTTGAATATATCCTCAATCACCGCCAGCAAGGACAAACTTTTCCGCCTATCCTGACACGTTTGGATTAAAGCTGTTGAAGTTTTCAGAAATATTTATTGGATTTTAATGAATAATGACAAGTCCTCAAGCTTGAGTGCACACGAATACTTTTTCCCCCATTTGACTGGAAAATATGTTAATTTCACATCGATTTTTGCTTGAGGAGCGTGCAACAGTTCCAGGAGAGCTGCAGCTGCAGCTGTGTCCGAAGCACGTGCGACAACAACAAGGAGAATTGTTGCACGCCTTGCACGTTGAACTCGGTTATAGGACAAAAGACGCAAATAATCGCTTTTAAGTCCCTCAAAGGAGCACAACATTGGCACACATAGCAATCACGTGTATGGCGGGTGCACTAGTTTGTTTAGAATCGATTCTGCTATTGACACGTCCTTGCAGCGTTTCAGTGGCTGTTAAATGAGCGTTAAATACATGTCACCAGCATTGTTAGAAACAGCGACTACTGAGGAGGTGTTATTCATAAGATAAGCGATTATCCTTCAGAGAGATATATTTAAAGGAACTTCCGTTTAAATTTCCAACGTACATTGCAGAGGAATATTCGGGAGAGAAGTATGGAAAAACGGAAGCATGATGTGGCTCAAACAGAATGTAGTCATAAACCTGACCAATTATGGACCTTAGGGGAAACAACATCGTACATGGAAAACAACTTAAAATCTTGGGGAATAAAACTTGGAACTACCTAGAGATATATACAGACGTTCACAATGGGGAGTGCTCATCCATTGTCCGTTTCAGACTTTTTTCTTCACTTGCAGTAACCCACTTTACACTTTCACGATAAGGATACGTATTAAAATCCCCAGATTGCGGACTTAGAACGAAGATTTTGTAACAAGAAGGAGTTGAAGTATAATATCGAAAGCAAGCAGGATATGCTGCTTTTCAACACACAGATCGCATAAAAAATGTGCAAGGGAATAACTTTAAGGTGGACTTATGTTTTGTGAACTAATGCTCTTGCGTCATTCAAAATTTTAAATGTTCACGAAAGAATCTTTATTTCGTTTTTAAAAATGTTGGAAGACATCTTTGTTTTCCATTTCATTCTTCTACCATTTTTGTTTGCATTTCCTTGCCGTATGGTTTTTCTTAAATTTTTGAAGTGGCTGTGACGCGGTGGATGTTAAGTACCAACCAAGTTTCTCTGCGGAACTGAGCAATTGTCGTTTTCTTGAGGCCACCACCATTTTTCAGTCGTTAACAACGCCTCAAAATGAGAACTTATTGTCTACAAAAATTTGCATTGTTCGGAGGCTCCTTATTATTCCATTCGAGTAGCTAATATTAGAAAATCGGGGAAAGGATGTTAAAAGATGGATATTAAGCCTTTTCTGTAACGAATCGATTTTATATTACCGTTGGAGACAGCTATTTTATAGCTGATTATATAATATATATATATATATATATATATATATATATATATATATATATATGCATATATATATATATATGATTATATAATAACCGGATATATGATTATATAATAACCGGATTATGTGTACCTCACCCCGACATTGAGGAGAGTGGAACTTTTGCGTATTTTATAAGTTTTTACATTTTGTGGACTTTAAATACAAGTCCGAACTCAGCAAGTCTGTTGGTTTCAATGGCATTACTGGCATCAATGGACAATAGCTCTTTACCACACACTTCGATAGCTTACTAGACAGTTGCCATGATCAAGTTTTGAACCCACTAAATTCAAAAGTATTGCTTGTATGGAGTAAGCAATAGTTTTTAAAAGGAAATATTATTTTTGGAAAAGGAAAAAAGGTGAGAACAAAACCTTTTTTTCATCCACAACAGCGAACTAAGATATCTGATATCTGATATCTGTCTTACCTCTCAGTATTGCTTCACACAGTAGATGAATGCTGGTCTATTAAGGTTCATTTACTAATTTTAAATCTCAAAAACCAATTCGAATAAGCGATTGATAGAAGAACCTTTTAACAGGCTCTTTGTAACCTTTAATATATAAACGATGTTGTCTCAAAAAAATTCAGAACACAAGCGAGTTTATTTCAAAGCAGAAGGTAAGAAGAAAGAATGATAGTTACATATTTCATGAAAAGGTAAACAAATTTCAGTGCAGTGATTCAAATGTACAGTGATTCAAATTCAAGTTGCTTTGCTTTTGTTATGATGAATCAATCATAACAGTAACCATAGTCGATTCTGTTTTTTGCCACAGAGTAAGTTTATTACTCCAAGAGACCCTCTTGAGCATGGAGAGGAAAAGCATTTTTGATTAATCAATGTGGTTATTATGACCGACGTTGATTTATATTAGATGTTGTATCCCGGTAGTTCTTCAAACCAATACATTTTCGTTGTATTTTTTTTTTTTTTTTTGAACTCATTTGAGTTCGTGAATGTTTTTTAGAGTATTACAAATTGTGAAGGATTACTCAGGATAAGGTGTCGACATGTCTGTTAAAAAAAAATGAGGCAAATTTACATTTTCTCAAAATAGTCATAATAAAAATAATTGGATGGTGCAATAGTCCACAACTACTCGTGTTCTCCCACGAGTAGAAAGAACCTACAGTTTTTTGCCGACTCCGAACGTCGAAGTTTGAGAAGCTTTTTCTGAAACAATCAATACTCTTTGAGTGCCACTCGAAAGAGTTGGTGCCGTGAAAAATTCGAGGTGTTCAGCCGGGAATCGAACCTGGACCTTTGGCGTGTAATTGTCGCACTCTACCCAGTAAGGCACGGCGACAACTTTTTTTCCCAAAAAACTATTTATTTATCCATCAAATTTTATTTTTTCCGCTAAAAGTATCCTTCCTCAGAATAAAAACAATTGCGTTTTTTTTTCCAATGCAGTTCTAACATGTCCTTTTTGGTATGTCTTTCAGCTCTCTCAGCGGTTCCATCCTTTCATTGGTCTTTCGATGTTATAACCATATACCTATAAGTCGTCAGCAGTTCTGACCCTTTAGGCAAATTTGGATCCCCATGGGTGTCATTCAACCATTAAAAATTCACATTCATTCGCATTCACGCTGCCACAAGATTCATACCTAAAAATAACCAAATTGGAATGAGCCAACTTATATGCCGACATCTTCAGAAACTTCTTGTTTGATGATTCGGCAATTCTTCATTACAATTTTCTCCACTTTCTCAATAATTTCATCGGTTGTTGATGTGCTGTGGCATCCAGGGTGGGCGTCGCCATTCACATCTTCTCGATCTTCTTTGAAAAGCTTATGCCACTTGCTAAAATTTTTTTGACTCGTAACACACTCACAGTATGTCAACATTCCAAATGTTTTAGAGCACTTACTTCCATTTTTCACATAAATTTAAAACAAATTCTTTTAATCATATTTTTCGATAGCAGGATATCGCCGAAATATCGCCTATATCGCAAATATGCTTTATAACTCTAAACAAATTTTCGAGACGAATGTACCAACATGATAAAAAAACAGTTCGATAATAAATTGTACGTAGCCCGCGAAACTTGAAGATTTTTCTTATTTTTAGAATTGGCCTCGTAGATGAACCTCTAACTAGATATCCTTCCTATTCCTTTTCATAAATCATAAAATGATTTACAACTTCGGATTTATGTAAACACAGTGTTACGTAAAATTTAATATGGAATCAAAAGTAACACCGACACCAATTATTTCTGTCTTTCGATTTGTGTAGCGATTATTTTGTTATAATCACAAACAATAGCAAATGTTGGTTGATTGCCTAAGAAACATGCATTTTTGAAACATTTTAACTTGAGATGAGATTTTTTATACTCGTATCCTACTGGAGATTGATGCTCTCAGATGCATTTTTATTGATTAATTAAAATAAAACTTGTCGTCGAATGTTGCAATTACGCAAACATTAAATGCATCATGGACATCATTTGTAGATAAAATAAAAAATAAAAATAAAATACGTAAAAGTATAAGTACAATTCAATAGAAGAAAACAACAATGCCTGAAATTTTAACAAAATAAACTAAAAAAACATGTGGCCGCCGTGGCGTAGTGGGTAGAGTGTGACGTCCACACGCCAAAGGGTCTAAGTTCGTTTACCGGCTGAACATCTCGAATATTTCACGGCACGCCCTCTTTCGAGCTGCTGACAACACTCAAAGATCATAAATTCTAGGAAAAAGCTTCTCAAACTTCGCCGTTCGGAGTGGGCAAAAAACTGTAGGACCATTCTACTCGTGAAAAAACAGACGCGCGCACAATACGAGTAGTTGATGAGCAAGCTAGGCTCTGGTCCCCCTGTGGGCTGTCGTGACATTCAATGAGCGTTCACTACTTATTAATGGGAAAGTAAAACATTTTATTCAAAGTATTTTCCATTATTTTCTACACATTTTGACCACCTTTCTGGCAATTTGTGAATACCACGCCAATAAAACTGTTCGTCTTTTAAAGCAAACCAATCAGACACCCAATTTTCGACCTCCTGGTAGGAATCAAAGTGCTGCTCAGCCAATGCGTGTCCCATCGATGAAAACAAATGGTAGTCGGAAGGAGCCAAGTCTGGTGAATACGTTGGGTGGGGTAGCAGCTGCGCTTAGCCAAGTGTTTCGATTGTATTCTGAACCTGTTTTGCTTTGTGTACAGGTGCGTTGTCATGGAGGAAAATTACCTTGCCGTATCTTCTGGCCCATTCTGGTCGTTTCTCGACCAATGCATGGCTCAAATTGACCACTTGTTGCCGGTAGCGATCAGTATTAACGGTTTCACCAGATTTTAGGAGCTCGTGGTACAGCACACCTTTCTGAATACAGCTTTATTGTTTCTCAAAATATTCCTCATTGAGATCTATACACTTTTGCATGCGTTTCAACCAATTGTGGAAGCACTTTTGCCACTCTGATTGAGGTATCTCCAAAACATGCATTCTGAACGCATCAACCGCTTCTTCAGGTGCCGAAGAACGTTGACCTCTCATTTCATTTTTTACGTACGGGAATAAAACGAAGTCATTCGGTGCCAACTCAGGACTATTCGGCGGATGACTCATTAAAACGACGATTTGAGTGCTCAAAAATGCAGTTGTTTGAGCCGATGTGTGAGAGCTCGCATTGTCGTGGTGAAGAGTGATCCGTCTTCGGCGGTTGGTTTTCCTTTCTTAGAAGACAACTGCCAAACAAATGGTTGTGTACCACTCAGAATTGACTGTTCTGCTTTGTTCTAGTGGAACGGTTGTGACATGTCCAGCTTTTCCGAAAAAAAACAGGCGACTATTTGCTTGGAAGTGCTTCGTGCGCGAGCAACTTTTGTTGGATTTGTCTCAATTTGAAACACCCATAAAGTCGACTGCTGTTTACATTCGGGCTCATACGCGTAAATCCACGATTCGTCATCTGTCACGATGTCAAAGACGTGTTTTGAAGCACGGCGATCGTATTTTTGGAGCATTTCCTTCGACGAGGCTTTTTTGAGCGATTGACAAATTGTGTGGGATCCAACGCGAACAAATTTCATTGACGTTCAAACGTTCATGCAATATTGAATGTATGCTGGTCCCACTAATGCCTGAGGTTGTCTCAATCTCACGATAGGTCACATGACGATGTTGCAATATCAGTTGGCGCACAGATCAATGGTTTCCGGAACAACAACTGATTTTGGACGACCTTCACAAAATTAGTCTTGGAGTGAACTACGACCTCGGTTGAATTCACCATACCATCGATAAACACTTATCCTTGATGGAGCTTCATCGACAAAATTTGAATTAAGTTCATCGATGCACTTTCGAAATTCGATCCACGTCGAAAGTTGTAAAAAATAATCGCACGAAAATTTTTACGATTTAATTCAATTTTTTGGGGGAGATGAATCTTTTAAGTTACTGTAAACAAATAAAATAGTGCTCGTATGTCAAAACGTTCTGAGTACATATGACCTCAAAAATATCAAACTGTAGGATAGAGCTGGCAGTTGCCAGATTGCAACACTAGGGTTGCCCAAACCCGAAATATAAAAGGCAACCTTCGTATAAGGAATAATGGCATTTGGAATTAAGTTGTTTTGAAAATCGCTTTGATGACTGAGATGGACAATATTTCATCTCTAGTTGACTCTATTCCAAATCAGCTAGCTCATGTAATTAGAAAAAAGGTGGGTCGACAAAGTATTAGGTAAGAACTAAGTTGTTTTAGCGTGCGCGAATACTTTTGAAAGGTTTGAATTGTAATCTTGTAAATATTGTTGTAGATTATTTTGTTAAAGCTTGTAACATTGTTGTTTTCTTTTATTGAATTGTACCCAATAGTAAACACAGAATAAAAATATGTACATTTGATTTTTGTATCTATTCTAGTTATTTTCCTATCAATATTTTCCCTATCATATAGGTGAATGAACGAATACTTATTGGCGTCAATGTAAATCCTTTCAAAATTTCAGAGAGATTAAAATCCCCTAGTGGAAGAAAACGAAATGTTTCCTTCTCATTAATTTGTCGCCCTCCTTCGTATTCGTCTTCGTCTAAATAAGCGATTTGTATTTTATGGAAATCATAAATTTAATTTGAAACTTAAAATGGGGAGAACAGCTGAACGATTCTATTCAATATTAAAATTCTTTCAGCTGTCCACTCCCTTTGCATGGACAATTGTGTTTCTTAATTATTCGACACACAAAATTCGCGTAATTTAAATCTTCAACTCTCATCTCTCTTTTGTTCGAGTTCGTCGTTTCAGAAATCTCAGAATAAGGTTGTAAGTTCTTTTTGAAATTCAATTCTTCACTTTTTACTGAGGGTCTCATGTTCCATGAATTGATGTTGTCGCTCCTTGATTTATGGAAGTTTAAGTTCCCTTGAACTGAACGTAAAACACTAGTTATACATACATACATTCGGAGGAACAAATCACACAACCCGTGTCCGAATTGATTTATTGCTGAAATAGTTTGACCATTTTCTGTGGGGATACACAATCGCTAGACTATGCCGATAATTCCGAAACGACAGACCAATTTTAGGACAACTTTCTCCGCTTTACTTCAATACACGGCTTTAAGAGGTCGAAAAAGATATCGAAATTTCGACATCAGCCTACGCACAACGCAGCCTTGCCGGCCATATGTCAAAAGACATATTTGTTGTAAATGATAAATCATAATATTGTTTTACAAGTGAAGTCACTTATAATAATTCGATGGCGCGACAGTCCACAGGGGGACCAGAGCCCAGCTTGCTCATCAACTTCTCGTGATGTGAGCGCTATAGCTCTCTCACGAGTAGAAGGGACCTACAATTTTTGCCGACTCTGAACGGCGAAGTTTTGTTAGCAGCTCTAAAGAGGTGGTGCCGTGAAAAATTCGAGGTGTTCAGTCGTTAAGTCACTATTATGTCAATTTAAAAAAATCCAAAAATCACCCTTTAGAAAGGACTCACAGCGTATAACCAATTCCGAAAAACGACGAAATTTGAGAACATCACCTTCCAAACAACAGGTACTCTCTGAGCGTCGTCAGTTACTCGGAAGAAGTTGTGTGATGAAGAAATGCGTAGTATTCTGGTATCGAATCTAGAACCTGATTGGGGTGAAAGTCGCACTTACCTCTTATGCCATGGCGGCCACTATTGTCGATATTCTCTCTACTCCGAAATTTGTGGACTTGACAGCAGCCATGGTGGACTAATTTGGCGAAAGTCGGGTATGAAGGTGTTTATACGGATAAGCTATGAACCGACCTATCCAGGCGCGTAATGTCTGAAAAAGTCAAGTGTCTTAAACAGACGAACTGGCAATAGCTCATTTCTTCGCTGACACCGAGACCCAAGCATCGAAGAAACTTCCGATAAGACGAGGCAAAGAAATGCCTTTTATTGTCAATTGTTTTCGAGAGCTCATGTCTCAATGCGGGTTCTCTGTCAAATTTTGAAAGGACATTACGACCTGTCAAGGGAACACCGAAAAGTGTTTAGTTTTTGTAGACTACTATAAGTAATCGATGTGAAGAGTGATCAGTCTTCGGCGGTTGGTTTTCCTGATTTCTTTGGGTTGTGTACCACACAGAATTTACTGTTATGCGTTGTTCTATTGGTACGGTTGCGACATGTATAATTTTTCCGAAAAAACAGACGACTATTTGCTTGGAAGTACTTCGTGCGTGAGCAACTTTTGTTAGATTTGGATCAATTTGAAACACCCATACACTACCATCGACTGCTGTTACTGCTTCCGATAAAGCGATACACTAATGTCATGTCTCAATCCGGGTTCTCTGACAAATTTGTAAAGGACATTACGACCTGTCAAGGGAACATTGAAAAGTTTTTAGTTTTTGTAGACTAAGCAGGTTTTGGGTGACAGTGCTGCTAAAGGCCTCCAGTTGAGGGCATAGCTTCTTAAAGTAAAATCGGGTTTCGAGTTATTCTAAAAGGAAGGGACCTCGAAATTATTGCTAACTGCGAATGAAAATAGGTTTTGCCACCAATCGACACGCAATGAATGCAATAAGCTCCTGGTTTGTGAGTTGACGCGTTTGTTAGTAATCGATTATGCCACAGAAACTTGCGGTCATTGAGAGTCAAGCAAAGCCCTCGAAAAATATTCATAAAACCACGGATAGCACTGAGTAGTGATCTATTTCTGGCAACTGCTAGTATTTCTGAGCTTCGTTAGCAATTGATGATGAGTGTTTAAAGCGGCTGATCTACAATGCGGTGCAGAAGCATTAGAAACAGGAGTTCATTACTTTATAGAGCGGCGAACTTTACGAGCTCTAAGACTTAAAACGATATCTCGTGTTTAGGCCAGGTAGTGCGAGTGGAAAAAATTCCACCATCCAAAATAACTTTAACGAGGGACACTGTAACATACATGTAGGATCACCCTTAAGGTGTACTGACGAGTACAAGACGTCCACATCCTAAGCCCGCAAAATAATTGTTTAACTTGCTAAACGTGAATTTGGATTTATAGTTCTTTGTTGTATTTTTTCTTATTGTTTTCAATATCAATGGAATAAATTCATTTTTGAATTGAGAGGCGATCCTTCATACATAAAAATAGCCTTGAAATTCTAAATGCTGGCAAAACAATTTCGTGGCAAGAAAAAGCTGTATCATAACACGGGTGAGAACTCAACATATTGTACGAGTATTTCCCGTGTGCCTCCAATTCTATCTATACAGACTCTTTTCTCGCCCCTCTTCCGAAGTCCGATGTATCGACTATGTACCATCAGTTGCCCTGTACTCACAGCGCCAAAAAGAAAAACCCTCATGATTTAATTCGCTTTTATTCACCTCCAGTGTAATTACCGGATTTCATCTTTGAATCTGCGCCCGGAGTGGATGTTTGCACTATTCACAGCGCCCTTGGGAGTCCTGCTGAAACTAATTAATTTGGTTCGCCTTAACTAGAACTCTACATGCACACATGCCCACATGCACACAAGCAAATTCTTAACCAATTTGTGCACACTTTCTCATTTTTCTGTTTGTTTTGCCCCACCCCCACTTTCCAAAGGCGTTCCATGTGTTCCTTTTCACTGGAAACTTGTTTTTTTAGTTTAAGCACAGTTGCAGTCCGGGGGCCAAGGCTCTTCCCTCCAGCAAATTATATTTCTGAGCAGAACAAGTCACCCGGAAGAGAATTTTTCACGCATTCGGAAAAAAAGGGCGCACTGAATTTATTTCTCGAATTTAAATCATTTTTCTTCTTTGTCTTTTCAGATTTGAGCTTCACATCAAAGGCCCCCAACTCGATCATGGACATCATAATCCGGCAGGAGGACATTTCGCTCTCGCAAGTGGCTCTTTACGCCTCAATTTCGTTTATGGTCGTATCCATCATGGGCGCAATTGCCTATATTACGTGTTCCAAGAAGTACCGCCTGAACTGGTTCGAGAAGACCTTGTTGGAGTCGGCGAACGAGAACGACGAAGTAAATGAGAGGTAAGTTGACGGTCTCTGGGGAGCGGTTCCTTTAATTCACTCGAATGCCTGCTTATAGCCGCGAAGCGCTTGTGGGAGGACCGTCGGGATACAATGTGGACACAATCAGTGAATGCTCTCGGAAAGGAAACATCAGTCCGGCTTCTATCAATGACGACCCAACATTTTGGGTGCCACCGTCAAAGACTAACTTGGCGGCCTCAAATCAGGTCCTCTCCTCTGCTGGTAGGCAATCCCATGTCTGCTCAAAAAACCCATTCCAATTCAATGTACTTTGCAGATGAATCGCCCCCACCTACGCCAACATCACCAACTGGAAGCAACAAATCCGTTTCTCTGTCAATTGGATCTGGTTCGGTGCCCATAGCCCGGTCAGACAAGCATGTCGTCCTTGGAATGACTCCCGCTCGCCCAAAAGTATCATCGATGAACTCGAAGCTGGATCACACCAAGATTGACATGTCCTTGTACAAAAGCGTAAGCAGCTACTGCCCGCATGACCCCCTTTCCCATCTCATTCGCAGATAATACAATTTCAGAACTCTCTCCAGAAGTCTTCGTCAACGCCTTCGAATGAGGAAATCCGTGGCACTATCCACTTGAATATTTTATACGATCCTATTGCCGGCATCCTCTCCGTGAGGCTCATCGAGGTAAGAGCATTGTTCGCAAAGTGCACCCAATCAAAAGTGATAAACGATGAATTCCACAGGCACAGAATCTGCAGCCGCGGGACTTCAGCGGCACGGCTGATCCGTACGCAAAAGTTCGTCTGCTGCCGGACAAGAAGAACGTCTGGCAGACAAGGATCCACAAAAAGACGCTCAATCCAGGTAAGCTCCCACATATCCCTGTTCATCCATTGCATTGTTTGCACACATCCGAATGAGACAGAACTTTGTTCATAAATCTCCGCTGTTGAATGACGTCGGTCGGGGGAGAAATGTTTGGCTCAGTGCATACCTGAGAGAAAACTTTTCAATTCAGAACAATGCATTAGAGTTGTGGGCGCACAACTACGTGGAATTCCTTTGAAAGGGCGTCGAGGAGACTTCCGTGCAATCAAGTGCTTGAGTGCACGTGAATGTCGTTTGGAACGGCTTCGGTGTCAAGCACAGAAGAATCTGAATTAGAAAGTTTCCCTTGGAACGAGGTAGAAGAATAATTCAATAGCTGGACGGAGCAGGAATTTTGATGGCTCTTTATACACCGGTGACCTGGCTTCTGCCAGCTGCAGGTTGTTGATGGTTCACCTTAAGTGCTCGTCGAATGCCATGGCAGCCGACCACCATGGCAAAATGAGAATATGAGCCGGTTAAGGACGTGAGGGATACGTTAAAGGAAAACATCACATTGCACCCCCGACGAGGCGCAATGAAAAATATTTGCATCATAAGATTTAAATGCCTCTTGGGGCGTTTCTGGAAATTTCTCTTATCACCATTTCCTTGAGCCGTGGTCCGCTTTGGTCAGTTCGGAGAATCCCTTTACTGTAGGTTTCTCTCCCTTTAAATGGCGCTTTGAAATCGTTCATAATTGGTTAAACGTGCCACACTTTCAGGCAGTTATAGTTTAAGGCGGTCTTTCACAGCTCACTGGATACTGTACTGGGTGTTCGTGTCAACAGCAATTTGATTAAAATCCATCGTCTTGTACACGCCCAGAAGCAATTCAAAATATAAAGCATTGTTTATTGAGTTATGTCAACATGACGTGCTAGCCATAGAAAATGTCGCAGCAAGGTGTCGGATTTTCAAGCACTAAAAGTATTCAAAATATGCGCTTAAAAATGCAAAATATACATTCAAAATATGCACCTAGAATTGAGTCAACTTCAATTTAACCGTAATTAATCTGAAAACACATTTTCTTCAGTCTTTAAAAATAAGTTCATTATTTTGTATTTTTAATTTTTAATAAAATAATAATATGCAGCAAAATTACACTGAATCTTCTTCTTTTTCTATTTATGGCGCTATAATCCAGGGTGGACTTGGTCCTCATCCAACCTGCCTCTCCAGCCAGCACGATCTTTCGTCAGCTGCCTCCAGTTGCGCAATCCAAGTTGGTTGAGATCCTTCTCTACTTGTGTGCGCCACCATTGCCTCGGCCGTCCTCTGTTGCGTTGTCCCAATGATTCTGGTCTGAAGACTTTTCGGGCCGGAGCAGTGGTGTTCATACATGGCCCAACCATCTTAAGCATTGAATCCGAACACGCTTAACCAGGCGCATGTCGATGTACAGCCCATTTAGTTCGTCGTTGAATCTTTTTTCCAGACGCCATCAACACAAACAGGACCAAAAATCGCACGCAAAACTTTTCTTTGGAAAAGACTAAGGGCTTCCTCATCCGCTTTTAATAACGTTCAGGTTTCCGCGCCATAAAGTAGGACCGGAATGATCAAGCTGTTATATAAAGCGAGCTTAGTCCTTCGAGAGAAGGCTTTATGACTCAATTGCCTCTTAAGCCCAAAGAAACAGCGATTGGCAAGAGTGATTCTGCGTTTGATTTCGGTACTGATGTTGTCCCTGTTTACCGCGGAGCCGAGGTAGACGAAGTCTTGACTACCTCGAAGTTTCTGCTGCCTAGTGTGACGCTCTGTCCGAGACGTCGTGTTGTGTGTCCTTCCTTGATGACAGCATGTACTTTGTTTTGCCCTCATTTACCGTCTGACCCATTTTATCCGCTTCGGCTTCAACGCTAGCAAACGCCTCATTGACGGTTCGCTATGTTCGTCCAATCACGTCAATGTCATCAGCGTATGCTAGCAATTGAACTGACTTCTGGAAGATCATGCCTCTGGTATTGACTTGTGAGTTACGCACGATCTTCTCGAGGATGATGTTGAAGAAGTCACATGTCGCCTTGTCTAAAACCTTTTTTGACATTGAAGGTCACGACCGTGACGAAGCAGCGAAAGTTTTCCATCGTCATCCTACACAATCTGATGAGTTTGGCAGGAATGCTAAATCTAGACATGGCACTGTATAGCTCGTCTCTATGCACACTGTCATATGCGGCCTCAAAATCGATGAATAGGTGGTGAGCGTCGATTTGCATTTCTTGGGGGTTTTCCAGGATCTGCCGTAAAGTGAAGATCTGGTCTATCGTGGACATCCTTGATCTTAAACCACACTGATAGGGACCTATCAGGTTATGGACAAACGGTTTCAGACGCTCACACAATACGGCAGAGAGGATCTTGTATGCCCTGTTGAGGAGACTCATCCCTCGGTAGTTGGCGCAGTCAAAGGGGTCTCCTTTCTTGTGAACCGAGCAACCGACGCTGAGATTCCACTCATCAAACATACTTTCCTCCGACCGTATCTTACAGGTGAGCTGGTGCATGCGCCCAGCCTGGTCATCTCCAGCTGCTTTCAATAGTTCTGCGGACAGTCCGTCCGATCCAGCAGCTTTGTTCGACTGCCGCTTCGATATTGCTATCTTCACCTTCTTAGTCGAGGGGACAGACTTATTGTCTATCATCGTCCAAATCGAGCAGAACATTCTGCCTAGTACCGGAATTGAGGCCTTCACTACCGTTAAAGAGTTTGAAGAAATGATCCTTTCAGATTTATAGACCGCCACTCTACCACGAGTTATCCATTTAAATCCCGGCAAACTTCGCTCCAAACCTTGTATCCTCCGGATAGCTGCTTCACCTTTCGGTAAAACTTTCGGACTTTATTTCACATAACACCTTTCCATTTCCTCGACCGAGCGTTTCTCATGCCCCTTCTTATTCCTTCTGAGAAGCCGGTGCTCTTCCCTTCTTCTCTGTTCATAGACCTCACGAAGAGCCCGCGTTATTCGATATGGGTGACCTCTTGGCTCAGTCCTTCAAAAACAAACAATCGTCTAATAAGTGTTTCGTTCGTTTTTCAAGATGTTTGGGTCCGACCCAGATGAAGCAGAAGGACACCAGAAACCGAACCTACCTTGTACATAGTTCACGTTCTAAGTTTCTAACAAATCCTTCTCCATTTTCAGTATTTGACGAGGACTTCGTATTCGAGGAGCACCCAGCAGTGATTGACAAGAGAACAATCGAGATTTTACTTTACGACTTCGACGCATACTCCAGGCACGTATGCATTGGCGGTGCTCAGTTGCCTCTGGCCAACATGGATCTATCCGACAAAGTACAACTCTGGACACAGCTTGGCTCCTGCGCGGAACAGGTATGTTACATTATTTTCGAACCACACTTGTTAATCCTCTCACTTTAGGATTCAAAAATTGACTTAGGAGACCTTATGGTGTCATTGGCGTACCTTCCCTCCGCCGAGCGACTCACTGTGGTCATGATCAAAGCCCGCAATCTGCGAGTCGTCGACGACACTCGAAACTCTTCAGACCCATACGTCAAGGTGACTCTCATCAGTGGCGGAAAGAAGATCAAGAAACGCAAGACCGGCGTCGTGAGAAACTCAGTCAATCCAGTCTTCAATGAAGCTCTCACTTTCGATGTGCACAAGGAAACTTTGAAACACTCAATTCTGGAATTCACCGTCGTTCATGATGGCCTCCTAGGTAAGGTATTCATCAACTAGACTGGCAAGTCATTACACTGGCTTTGGTTTGCAGGATCAAGTGAAATTCTGGGACGTGCAGTGATCGGCAACTCACCAGAGGTTCGACTGGAGGAGAAAATGTTCTTCGATGAGATGTTCCGCTCAAAGAGCGCCACCGCACAGTGGGTTCCCCTGCAGGAAGTCGTCGTCAAGTCATCAGCGTCATCATCCAATCCATCTCAAGGTGCCGCAAAGGGGTTTTAAGGAATCGAAGTGTCCTCGTTTCGATGTAGAACCGAACTAGTTCCTCAAACATCTGACCCGAATATTGTTCCGTTGAGGCATTTAATCTTTCTATACAGTACTGTTGCTTAGAAACAAATATCAGGAACATCAGGACGTATTCGAGTACGGTTTCAATTGACAAATTTTGCCAACTTTAATTGGCTCTCATTGAGATTTGAAAAAATAACCATTCGTCTGAGAAGAGGATGAATTTATGAATTTAAACTAGAGTTTTCATTTGGCGGTGGTTTAGTGGTCCAAAAGTTGTTCAAGTCTTCCTCCCAAATAGATGCTTCAATAATTTTTTTCTGCACAGAATTTGAAGTGGAATACGAGTCAATTGCAGAAAATGTTATTTTCTTCCTTTTCAAGTTTCCTATCCCTTTCGCACCATAGACACACCTCGCATCACAAAACAATCAATTTAACAATACTTTGGATCACTTTTGAAATTGAAGAAAAACCTAAATTCCAGTTCGAAAATTTTATATAAACGAATCTTTCGTCTTCTAGTGAAGAGAGAACTTAGTCCCTATATGTAAAGGAGTATTTCATAAAAAGATGTCAATCCAAACAATTATTTATTAAAAAAATATAACAAACTTATATGAAATGAATTATATATTAAATAAATAAATGTCCATTGTACCTTAACCTTTACAAGTATTAATATAAGGTTTGAACTTAAATGATATATTGGAAGTTCATACACGAACATCGGTTATAATTTGAAATGCTAGTGTTTTCTATGTGCTTTTGTATTTAGTGAGGCGTCACTTGAATTCGGACGTCCACTGAAAACTACCTACTTAATATATATTCTCTAAGGTTTTATATAAGTACTTATATATAAATTGACTGCTTTGTATACACATTCAATTAAAGAGAAGAAAGAAAGAAAAGAAAAAAGAAGTTCACTTGAATTGAATGGGAATGTTTAAAACCCTAAAATAAATTTTCTTTAAATTAATTTTTTTTTCATCATTTAATTAATGCATACAAATACAATTCTAGTGGAGTATTTAAGAAACAAAATATTACTGTTAATGAAGAACACGTATTTATCAGAGAAATTATTTATAATAAATATTACAGAATATATTAAATTTAACAAATTGTTTGTATAACGAATTAGAAAACGTCCTCCATTTTTTTGTGTAAAGTAGACGAAGCCCTTAATACGCTGACATTAAACCAGAAAAACTGGGCTTATGGGGTCTACTTAAAAGATACTCCGTTTTATACATCTCTAAGCGAAAAATTTCAGTCATCGATTTTTTATGGCGGCATGTTGGCAATCTTTAGACAGACTAAATCGATTATGTTGATGTGGAAGAGGAAAGAAACTTTTTTTTGTGAGGTTAAAGTAACACTGCGCCTGAGCGCTCAAATTGAAAAACTGATTGAATATACTACTGTCTAGTAACCTACATTTAATGCGATTTCTTGGCCTCCCGGAAGAACTTCAGCAAGCCCCTCTGTGGTAAAAAACCTAAGCTTTCAGCTCCGCATCAGCAGCAAATTTTTGAATCTGAGCCATTGTGACAACGCAACAGAGGACAACCTAGGATAAGATGGCGCACACAAGTGGAGAACAGAGGACGACCTAGGATAAGGTGGCGCACACAAGTCAAGAAGGACCTCAAATTACTTGGAGTTCGCAACTGAAGGCAGCTGGCGAAAGATCACGCTGGCTGGAGAGGCATGTTGGTTGAGGCCCAGGTCCACTCCGGACTGTAGGGCCATAAGAAGAAGAAGAAAATCAGCACCTAATTGGCGTGTCGGCTAATTCGAGCAGAGGCGGGACAAATACAGAGGAAAGACTGTTTCTTCACCTTCTCTACAGTTGTCGTATAGAGTTTCATCATTAAGTTAATCACCCTCAAGTGCTTAGCGAATCTGAAATGTAGCGTTAGAATGCCAACAAGCCGTCTGAACTCTTTTCTATACCAGACATAACAAAAATGTCGGGTACCTCCTGCTTAAGTTTGGGCCATGTCCTGCCATCTCTGGTTGTGTCACCAAAAGACCTAACTATAGAATAAAGCCCTGGCAAGGAAACGGACAGTTTCAAGATGGGTTAAGCCCTTTGAACATTGCCTAGCAAGTTCATCAGCATTTACGTTTCCCATGATCCGATGGTGTCTCTGGACCCAAATTTTGACAAATTTACAAAGACCTGCATTCCTAAGCTTATTTGGAAGTGAGTTGTGCACAATTTAGCTTTCGCTATAAACGCAAATACCTTACCCTTTCAACTGTTCTTCACACAGGTGATCATTGGGCTCACAGTGGTCTCCGCCTGGAAACCGCAGCGAATTTACTCAAAGTTGTGTGAATTATCTTAGTTCTGAAGATATCTTAATAATAATTGTTGGCGCGACAATCTACAGAGGGACCAGGAAATAGCTTGCTCATCAACTACTCGTGTTGTGCGCGCTACTGTTCTCTCACGAGTAGAAGGGACCTACAGTTTTTTGCCGACTCCGAACGGCGAGGTTTGAAAAGCTTTCTTAGACCGTTATTACTCTTTGAGTGTTGTCAGCAGCTTGATGGAGGTGGTGCCGTAAAAAATTCGAGGTGTTCAGCCGGAATTCGAACCTAGGCGTGTGAACGTCGCACTCTACCCACTACGCCACGGCGGACACACAGAAGTTATCTTACGTCTGAGTTATTATGCAGTGCATTAACAAGCTACATGTAAGGTGCCAGTATCCATACTATCCATAAGTGTCAGTTCCTGTTTCAACTCTTGCATGTTAAAAACAAAACCGGATGAGGAAGCAATTAGTGGTTTCGAGAGAAAAGTTTTGAATGCGATTTTTGGTCCTGTTTTAAACCTGGAGGAGAAGATTTAACGACGAACTCTATGGCCTGTACGACGACATACGCCTGTTCAAGCGTTTTTGGATCGGCCATGTAGAGCGTATAGACACCACTGCTCCGTTCCGAAAGGTCTTCGAACAGGCATTGGGAAAACGTAAAAGAGGACGGCCTAGGCCAAGGTGGCACACAAAATTGGAAAAGGACCTCAACCAACTTGGAGTGCGCAACTGGCGGCTGCTAGCGAAAGATCGTGCTGGCTGGAGAGGTATGTTCGTTGAGGCCAGGTCCACCCCGGAATATAGCGCCAGAAGAAGAAGACCAAAAGCAGGCTAAAAAGAAAGATTCTCGGCTCAGTTTGGCTCTGTATTCCAAATATGTTATGTAATCCATTATACGGTAAAGGTGTTTGGAAGGTCCAGCAGAGAAAGGTAAGATACAAATATCTCGATAGGGAACATTTGCTGTGAGCGATCCCTTATTTTGTTTTTGTTTTTTTGCTATGACATCTGTGAAAAATATTTAGTATACATCAAGTGATTGAACAGACAACATCATATTTTTTCATCGTGTTAAAAATGTCGAATTTTGTACCAGAAATTGATGATCTGCGTAAAGCATTAATTTTTTTATTTTCATTTAAAGAAAAGTGCTGCAGAATCGCATTGAATGCTTGTCGATGCATATGGTGATCATGCTCTGTCAGAAGCAACATGCAAATGATGGTTTCAACGGTTCAGAAATAATGATTTTTACGTGAGAAATGAAGAACGTGGAAGACCACCAAAAAAGTTTGAAGACGCCGAATAGCAAACGATATTGGATGGAGATGACACTTTGAGTCAAAAGCAAATGGCAGCAATGTTAAATGTTGCACAGCAAACAATTTCTGACCGTTTAAAAGCTATGAGAAAGATTCAAAAGTGTGGAAAATGGGTGCCACATGAATTGAATGAAAGACAGATGGAAAACCGAAAAAACTCTTGTGAAATTTTGCTTCAAAGACACGAAAGAAAATCGGTTTTGCATCGGATTGTTACTGGCGACGAAAAATGGATTTATTTTAAGAATCCTAAACGAAAAAAATCATGGGTTAATCTGGGACAACCAACAGCATCGACTACAAAACCAGATCAATTCGGCAAGAAGACAATGCTGTGTGTTTGGTGGGACCAAAAAGGTGTGCTATAACACGAGCTCCTAAAACCCGGTGAAACCGTTAAAACTGATCGCTACCGACAACAAATGATCAATTTGAACCATGCATTGATCGAGAAACGACCAGAATGGGCCAGAAGACACGGCAAAGTAATTTTGCTCCATGACAATGCACCTGCACACAAAGCAGAACCGGTTCAGGATACAATCAAAACACTTGGCTGGGAGCAGCTACCCCACCCGCCGTATTCACCAGACTTGGCTCCTTCCGACTACCATTTGTTTTCATCGATGGGACACGCATTGGCTGAGCAGCACTCTGATTCCTACGAGGAGGTCGAAAATTGGGTGTCTGATTGGTTTGCTTTAAAAGACGAACAATTTTATTGGCGTGGTATTCACAAATTGCCAGAATTGTGGTCAAAATATGAAGAAAACAATGGCCAACACTTTTAATAAAATGTTTTTACTTTCCCATTAATAATTAGTGTTTTAGTTTCAAAAGAAGAAACCGCTCTTTTCATTCCGGTATACCTGGTAATTATGCCTCACTCCCTAAGTGTTATCCGTCCTTTGTTGGATTTTCTTTCCGAAGTAGGACACTTCGACTTGCATAACAAATTTTAAAAAGATAGGAGCATCATGAATAAACGAATTGTAGAGCACATACAAAGTTCTCAATTCATTTCAAACCGACCGCTCATATGAATCCAACGGCAATACTACGACAAACTTCTGTTAAACCTACAGTAAAAGGTTGTCTTGAATATCGACAGATAAGTCAATCAGTTGTCGCGGTGAAATTAACGACTGAGTACCGCGCTGATTAAGTGACTAAGATACAACAACAGTAGTATCGTGATCAATAAAAATTCACTTTCGATGAGTGCTCACCATTATCTTAAGTATCATAGAAAGATTTGTTCTCATCAATCACAGCATATGGTTACCAACTTTTGACACATCCTTGCCGTAGGTCGGTGTATTTGAGGACTCTTCGATTTTTCAAAAATATTTTTAATTCAATTTTCAAGGAAAACTGAAATGGATCAGTTTTTGAGTCTGACTAAGCCAATAAAGCGCCTACCAATCTCTGACAAAAAACTAAAAAAAAAGCCAAAGAAACATTAACAGAATGATTAGGTTAAGCAATGATCAACAAAATGGCGGGAAGGTAGCTCTTTAGCCTCTTAGTAGAATGGGTCTACAAATACTTAAGTGAGACTCAGTCATGAAGCACCTACATTCCAGCCAGCCAGTAAACCTACCAAACAAACAAGACATGGCTATGCGCTCTCATTTATTTCCATATGACAGAATAAACGTGGTTTCGCAACTTCTATAAGTTTTCGATATTCAGGTGCACTTTTCTTCCAATTAGAAAAATATCAGAACTCCACACAAATGGTATTTATTTAGAACAAATCTTTCGAAAAGGCAACAAACAATGTTGTTGTTTAAAATAAATGCTGCAACTTAATTATGAAAAATGTCACGCCTTTCCAATGATGTAGATAGTTGCTTCCAAGATCAGCAACAGCTTGAAATCAGCGTCATCTTTTGAAAACGTCTTGATTTACTGAATTTGTGCCAGAAAACGTTTGGAAATGGAGGCAAGGTTTGAATTTCATGCTTTTGCTTGTAAGTAATTTTTAAGAGCTAGAAAGCAACAAAGTCTTACACTGTCTATAACCCTTCTACTTACGCCAAAATCTAAAAAACTCACAAAAATATTATATCCGCAAGAATTTTTCAATTAAGAATTTTGTGTTTTTTTTTTCTGCAGTTTTCCCACCCACGTCGGCGAATGTCCAACTTCAAAATTCTGATAGCAATGACACCGATGAATCAAAGACCCATCAAACCCGATACCAAAGTTCTTGAAAAAAAGCTGTGTCCACAACCATAAACTTAGTATCTTTATTTTTGGAAGTAAAACCCAAAACCACACAGACATAGCACCACAACTTTGAACCCGCTTTGAAAGCAAGTGTATATCTCCTACTTTCGGCATGGAATGATCTCTCTTAGGATTCGTCTATTCGTGTCCACAGAGGGCGACATATAGCGTCAACAGTTTGTCGCAGTTTGTTGAGCCGATTGCGACTCTAACATTCTCTGCCGAAAGTTGAATGCCAAATTCGCTAACGCTTCCGCTGCATCGATCTCGTCCTTCTGATGGATTGTATCGTAGACGTGAATGGATTTGTGTCTAGGAGGAGGGTTCTTTTCTGACTTGCATCTAAAATTAGAACTGAGACTAGAGCTGCACGCAAAGAAGATGTTTCTTGACTCACCTTCTGTCGTTGAATTCAATGAAATAGTTGTTCTTGCTTGGGGTGAACTTGGCTGCACTCTCCAGCCACTTTGAGAGCTCGGGACTGCAATTTGCGGGTGAGCTGGTCTTTTCCGATGTCGAAGTATCGCGCAGGTACTTCTCCATCATCTGCTGTTTGTACTTGGTACTAGGGGAAAATGCTAGGTTCGATGTGGTTTTCACAGCCTTTGCGGCGCCTGCGTCATCCGAGGAAGAACTCATCTGGAGGCATTGTGCGGTCGATGAGCACACATATGGCCCCTCTAGATAGTATCCACTAGGAACATATGAGACATTTCTGTTGAGACTATTCGCGCTGTTGTTGTTCTGCGAACGTCCACTCTGTGCTTGATCCTGCGATCTGCCATCCTCATCGCTCGATGAAAACGGGTTCGAGTTCTCTGTCTCCTGGCCGTCATCCTCCCAAATACTGTCCGCCGAGGAAATACTGAACTGCTCCACATTCCCCTTGGTGTTTGTGTTGTAATTTTTTATCAGATGTCCCCAGGACTTCTTTGATCTCTCTCGCTTCGAGTTCTTCAACTTCCGCCGCCAGTTCGCGAACCAATTGCAAATCTGAGTGTACGTCAACCCTGTCTCCATGGCGAGCGCTCGCTTCTCATCTCGACTTGGGTAGGGGTTATCTCTTCGCCTGATTAACCAGTCTTTCAGCATGCGTTTGATGTCTGGAGTGAAGAGGCGTTTGGCCGGACGATGCATATCATCTGGAGGCCAAACTTTTCTGGAAACAAATTAAAATGACGTTTTTCATAAATCAGTGATCAGAAGTTAGGCAGAGATGAACGACAAATGAAAAGCATGCTGGTTAATTGGAAATCACCTGACAGAGTGGTTAGGGCTTGGGACAGAAACTTATGTATGAGTTGTTTATTACCAAACAAGTAAAATGGTTTTTGAGTAAGTTTTCAAATAAAATTCTGGCCACACAATATTCCGTGACGAACCTACTGTGGCGACGGTTACGCACTGGACGGGACGGTTTTTCACTTGTAGTCTTTTCCATTTGAGGTAGCTGAAAGAAAATGAAGATATTATAAAAACCAATAATTCCAAAAAATAAAAAACAAATCATAAATCATGATGGCTAGTCTGCAATCTACTTATGAACGACTCAGTTTTGTTAAAGGCACAAAATTCCACTTCTTCTGAGATAAGTGTGAATATGTTCAGTCAAACAACAGGAATGAATTGAAGGATCCATTTTTACGGCACAACGAAAACAAACCTTCCCTCTTCAGTTTTTCCCCCGGAATATAGTCCCTGTAACATTCGCAACCTGTGTTACTCTCTTCCCGAAATTTACCCTGTTTGCTTGTTCGGTTTGACAACCCCTCTGGTTGAGCCTACTAAATAAAGACGATTTTCCAAAATCCTAACTTTTATTCAAGCTTTGAAAGTTTAGAGCTAGCCATTGAAGATAAGGAGACATTTTGAGATTTTGTTTTTAAGAAATCAGTTCGTCTAGGAACAACTTACTTAGGGCATACGAAATTCAAGAATGTTTCTTTCATGCTGGCAATAGAAGGATTTATTAAACTTTTTAGTGGTTATGCAGTGAATGCCTTCACCAATTGCACATCAATTATCGTTCTTAGATGTTAAATTAAGGCATTATGCGTAAGTCGTTAGAAACTAACTGTTGTTCGCATTTTTAACCATTTACGGGAAAGAGAAAAATGATTCGAAACCTTTTGAAAACAAGTTTCGTCTAAATTTTAACAATTAAATGGCTTTTTATTAGACTAACTTTTTATTAGACTAACCAATAAAAACACATTTTCTAGACAAAATTCAACTTTAGTCAACAACGTACTTTCCTTCAAGAGTGGCACAATAAGTCCAACGCCGCTCTTACATTTCGATACATTTTGTTAAAAGAGAAGTTTATCTTTAGGCTTCAGTTGCGGCGATCACCTCCTCATTCGAGTCATGTTTTTCTCTGGCGAGCATCTTTTTGAGGTCTGAAAGAGGTAGAAGTCGCTGGGGGCCAGATCTGGAGAATACGGGTGCGGAAGTAATTCAAAGCCCAATTCATGCAATTTGACCATGGTAGCCAACGACTTATCACACGGTGCATTGGAAGAGAATTTACTTCTTTTTCATACGGGACCGTTTTTTTGCAATGCCTTCCTTCAAATGCACCAATAATGCCACGTAGTATTCACTGCTGACCCTTTTGCCTTTCTCAAGATAATAATAATAATCTACTAAGCGCTACAGTCCACAGGGGACCGAGTCTAGCTTGCTCAACAACTACTTGTGTTGTGCTACTGTTCTCCCACGAGTAGAAGGGACCTACAGTTTTGTGCCGACTCCGATCGGCGAAATTTGAGAAGCTTTCTTAGACAGTTATTACTCTTTGAGTGTTGTCAGCAGCCCGAAAGAGGTGGTGCCGTGAAAAATTCGAAAAATTGGTGTTGAGCTGGAAATCGAACCTACAACCTTCGGCCTGTGAGCGTCGCACTGTACCCACTACGCCACGGCGGCCACCCAACATTTCGATACCTTTTGTTGAAAGAGAGATTTATCTTTAGGCTTAGGTTTCTGTGATCACCTCATACTCATTCAAGCCATATTTTTCTCTGAAAGAGGTAGAAGTCGTCTAGGGGCCAGATCTGGAGAACACGGGTGCGGAAGTAGTTCAAAGCCCAATTCGTGCAATTTGGCCATGGTAGCCAACGACTTGTCACACGGTGCATTGGAAGAGAATTTATTTCTTCTTCATATGGGACCGTTTTTTTTTTGTAATGTCTTCCTTCAAATGCACCAATAATGCCACGTAGTATTCGCTGTTGACCCTTTTGCCTTTCTCAAGATAGTCGTTGAAAAAAATTCCAAAATACGGATGCCATAACCTTGCCAGCCGACTTTTGTGTTTTTTGATACTTTGGGTGTGCTTCATCGGTGGCTGTCCGCTCCGGTGACTGTTGATTTGACTCTGGAGTATGGTGGTGGATCCATGTTTCATCCAGTGTGACATGCCGATGCAGAAGGTCCTGTTTATTCTGGCGAAACGACTCCAAACCGCTCTTAGAATCATCGATACGTTGTTGTTTCTGGTCCATTGTGAGCAAACGCTGCACCCATTTCGAAGACAGCATTCTCATGGAAAAATGTTCATGCAAGCACACACTGCCTTCTGTCTTTAAGGTGTCACCTATCTCACGCAATTTCACTTTGCGGTTTTCCAAACCGATTTTCTGTACTTCTTTGAAGTTTTCAGGTGAAACCACCTCAATTGGCCTTGCAGAGCATTCAGCATCGCTGGTGCCTGTAATTATAATAATTGCGTGGCGCAACAGTCCACAGGAGGATCAAGAACTAGCTTGCTCATCAACAACTCGTGTTGTGCGCACTACTGTTTTCTCAGGAGTAAAAGGGACCTACAGTTTTTTGCCTCCGAACGGCGAAGTTTGATAAGTTTTGGTGTCTGTACGGTTACGTTTGGAGTCAGCATACCACCAACAAACACTTGTTTTTGATGGAGCAGAGTCCCTGTAACAATCTTCAAGTCATTGCTAAGCTTGCACGGTATTTTTTCCCATCCAAAAGCAGCGTTTAATCAAAACTCGAAATTCAGTTTTTTCCATTGTTTTAAAAATCGCAAAAGTAGCCACACTTAAAGCACTGTAACTTGTAACGTAATAATCAAACTGTCATGAAAATGAAAGTTTGTACTTCCTAAAAATAATATAAGGTTGTCAAATATCTCCGTTACGCCTTTTTGTCTATTGAATTTTCCGACTATGTACAAAGCGCTACTGAGCTCGTATCTGGAAATACTGTACATCATTTGAAAAGTCTTGACATAACCTTATGCATGATTAGTTTGGATATTCATAGTATCATAGTCATAGTTATAGTATACAATTATAGACGTGTAAACATGAAGTTCACTAACGCCGAAATTCGCGCTATTTTAAAGTTTTCCTTCGTTAAAAGCAAATTCGCTAGAGAAACGTTCCGTGAGATTAATGGTGTTTTGGGGGACGGTACTCTATCAGTTCGAACCGCTGAGAAATGGCTTCGACTATTCAGAGCCGGTGAAAACAACACCACGGATAAGCCAGCCGGCGGAAGACCTGTGACGACGAATACCGATCGTATCATGGAAATCATGGAGTTAGACCGGCATGTGGCATCTCGTGACATCGTCCAGGAGATAGGAGTTAGTCACCAAACCATTTTAAACCATCTGCAGATGGCTGGATACCAAAACAAGATTGATGTTTGGGTGCCGCAAGATTTGGCGCAATCAACGAATCAACCATATCAACGCCTGCGATATGCTGCTGAAACGGAACGAACTCGACCCATTTTTGAAGTGGATTGTGACTGGCGACGAAAAATGGATCACATACGACAGTATCAAGCGAAAACGGTCCAGGTTGAAGGCCGGTGAATCGTCACAAACAGTGGCCAAGCCGGGATTGACGGCCAGGAACGTTTTGCTGTGTGTTTGGTGGGATTGGAAGGGAATCATATACTATGAGCTAATTCTACAGTCTTCTGCGAACAACTGGACCGCTTGAAGCGGGCGATCGACCAGAAGCGTCCAGAATTGGCCGACAAGAAGGGTGTAGTGTTCCACCAGGACAACGCCAGACCACACACTTCGTTGATGGCTCGTCAGAAGCTACGAGAGCTTGGATGGGAGGTTTTATCGCATCCGCAATAAAGCGCTGACAAAGCGCCAAGTGATTACCACCTGTTCCTGTCCATGGAGAACGCCCTTAGTGGTATGAATTAAACTCAAAAGAGGCTTGCGAAAAGTGGCTGTCCGAGTTCTTCGCAAATAAGGAGGGGGGCTTCTATGAGGGCGGTACTATGAAGTTGCCGTCTAAATGGAAATAGATTATCGAACAAAACGGCGCATATTTGAACTAAATCCGATCACTGTAACACTTTTTATGAAGCATTGAATGAAGGGCAAAAAAGCGGACAACCTTATATTAATTTTTGTTTCTACTCGTGAGATAACAGTAGCGCGCACAAGCCGACTAGTTGATGAGCAAGCTAGGCCCTGGCCCCCCTGTAGACTGTCGCGCCAACAATTATTATTATTATTATATTAATTTTTGTTAATGGCGCCTATATGTCAGTCCCGGGACTTATTGAGCCACGCATTACGTGAAAGGCTTAACAAGGTGATATGCAACCACATTAGAAATAAGAGGTCCTACACAACCGACCGTATTCTCCAAATATTTTTCCGACTACAGACGACGGATGAAAAACGATTTGGAGGATCACCGGTTCGGGTATTTTTAAGAAATCGAAGAATGTTTCAATGATTGGATCGATACCAGAAAGGACTTATATTTTAGAGATAATATTGTCCAAGTTGGTGGAAAAAATATAGTCGCATGCGATGGACAATAATTTGATTGATGTACATTTTTGAAACTTTTTTACACTTGCAATTTAAAATACTCTGTTTCACTTATAAATTGCTAATGAGAGTAATTTGCAACATCGTGTGATCGTGTTAAATGTAACAGTTAATTTACAGTAACACAGAAACAAAGAATACCAAAACAAACAAAGGGATGATTGAGTGCAGCTGATGCAATATGTTCGTGCTTTAGTTGTGTCTCAGCTCTTTTCATTGAATTGCTCTATTTTTGTTGTAGTTTTTTTTTTCAATCTTAAAGTAGGATCATTTGTTTTTCGGTTTTAAGTCTATTGTTTATCAAAATTTCAGAAATAAGAAAAAAAAGTTTTGCAGTTTTATCGAAGAAGATGTAACCAAATACCATTGAGTGTTATTGTTTTTTTTGACGTTTTTTTTACGTTTTTTTTATAATTGACGCGTGCAAAAGGGGTTGCGAGTACCCTAAAGTAAACGGATCAAGTCACAGCACGAAAAACCGGACAGAACTTATTTGTACTTTCAGTAGTAATGTACTAATGTACTTTCAGTGTCTCTGATTTTTTACCTCACATGTAGTACAAGCAACTAGAAACGTGAAGCGCAATCCGATTCACATATCAACCTAGACTGCATCAAAGAAATTGTTCTCAAATTAGTATCATGTATGTTGTTGGGCATTGTTTTGGCTTTTGCACAGTGATCTACTTCATAGTTCGGAGACCTCAAGAAGATTCTTTTTTTCCCAAATTTTTGAAACACAATTTCAAATAAGTTGTCCCTTTTTTTTAATACACAAAAAATAAGGCTTTTAGTCATTTGAAAATCACTTTTCCGATTTTTCTGCCTCCCTTGCAGCATGCCAAAGGTCATTTTTAGACATGACTAAATGCACTGTTCTCGATTTAAATTAAATAAAATTCAAAGTTCATATAAAGTTTTTTAGTTTCTCGTTAAAAATCAAAAAAATTTATTCTGGAAACTATCCAAAAAATAACCTTTCTCAAAAAAATATTGAACGAAATTCCCTTGTACGTTTTCAACATTATCCACTCCACGTCACATTAACACCAGTGTCGCACACAAGACCCTCCCCCAACTAGAAAATACGAATAACCTCTTTCGAAAATACTCATGTTTGAAAAACATGACAAAAATGTTTTCATGTTTGCACACCACCTACTAGATGAAGATCATTCAAATAAAAATAAAATCAAACTGGGCCAGAAACAGCAACCGAGAGTGAGAGAGAAGAGTGTGCGAGAGAGAGTAAACAGAGCGCGCCTGCGTTCCCCCACAAATCATGCTCGCTAATGAGCGTATAATTATCTTCATCTGATTTTTCCGAGATCCGATCAAAAATAAAAACACCTAATGACCAAGAAGGACATTTTCGTTGCGGATGGAAAAACAGAAACGATTTCTTTTTTTAGTGTTGTCATGTTTTTTCGCTTGTCAATTACGCAATGAAACGTAGTATTCGTATAATTTTTGGTTTTTTGTCTATTCTACCTTTGTTTCAACACTCTCCTTGAGAAGGACACAACTTTTCACTTTTTTTTTCTTTCAATCACAGTTTTGAGTTATTTTGAGAAAAAAATATTTTTGAATTTTACTTATTTACAATGTAACAACTGGTATTTGTTTCACCTCGGGAACAGCAAAAGGCGACAAAGTACCTTGTCTCCTGTCGACTCCGAAACTGATTGAAAATGAAATGAGAAAATGGCTTTTCGTTGTTATATCTTGGCTAGACAAAACGTGCTGAGCACTCAGAACAGATCTCTTGAGAAGGAGAGAATTCAGATTCATAGCCCTCGTCGCGCGCCAGGAGAGTGCGAGTGATGTCTTTCATAGGTATGCCCGAGTGGGGCACAGCGGAGTGATATTTTCGTAGATACATTCTATTAAGATTGTGTTTCACTTGGAATTACAGGCGAATAAATAGAGTTTCCAATGGATGTGGAGGATGGCGATTGAGCTTTGTGTGTAATGTGATTGTAGTGATGAGGGGGTGGAATGTGTTTTTGTTTTTCTGGTTGTTTATAAATACAACTTGTTTTTTAATAATTTGTTCCCGTGGGCTGAATTTTTGAAATTAACATTAGTGAGTGAAAAAAGAAACCTGTCCAACTTTTCTTTTATTACTTTTTCACTATCATCACCACAAGTTGGAGTGTTATATGAGAGCCAATAAAAATAGAAAACAAAACTCAAGTTATCATAAATAAATAAAATCTAAAAAAATATATTTCTCAACTGTGGGGCAAGACATTTAAGTTTTGAAACGCGACTATTTTAAGCATAAATAGTCGATGAAGCGTAAGGTCGTTCGATTGAAGGTGCACAACATCTTGTGCAACCAACCACAACTTAAGGCGATTTGTCGGTGGCGCTGCTTGCATTTAATTGCCTCGACAGCGCTTATAAAATTTGGTCATAAAATCAATCATTCGCCTTGTACTTGAATTGTTTCCGATGCCAACTCGGGATATACCTTCAAGGAGGTTGTTGCCGCATTGTCTGCGGATTCAGTTATTGAGAGCTGGAAAATTGTGTTTTCTTTATCGAAATTTTCTGTATGCCCCTCCGGTGCTATTTCCGGTTCGACGGACCTGGTGTTCAAATTCGATCAAATGTTTCCCAATTTCGTGTAAGCGAAGTACAACACATACGCAGAAGTTTTCACTGTGAAGCGAAGATTTTGTAAGCAGAACAGGTGTTTGTTTTTCATTTATTTATGTTATACAGACGAAACTCAATTAGAGTGGCGAGCTTGTTTCTCCTGGGACCGTTCATTATGTATGCACGTTCTTTTTACCTATACACTTTTTGTTTAGGTTGTTAAGTCTTCTATTGTGGGAAAGTTTACAAATGGGTGGCTTCAGAAGACAGTCTTTAGAATTTTCCAAAATACTTATTGTGCCAAGGGACTACTCATAATTATTACGCATGGAAGAGGTAATCATAAACTGAGGGTGGGTGAACAGACCGGTGGCAAGACAATTATAGTCAATGCGTGGAGATAACATACAAACTTAAAGCAGAGTTAAATAACTGCTAACATTTTTAGAATATATATATTTAGAAGTTAATTTTGTTGATGGAATTTAAAGAAAAACTAATTTAATCTACTTTTGTTAATCCCCCTTTTCAAAACGCCGAACCTTAATCTGAAGCAATTTGAACCTATTATCATTTCACAAGACATATACGAGGGGCGTTCATTGTATTGGGGTGAAGCATATATATCAGGTATACCGTTTTTTTTTAATAAACATTAATTAATAGTGGGAAAGTAGAAACATTTTGTGGCCACCGTGGCGTAGTGGGTAGAGTGCGACGCTCACATGCCGAAGGGCCTAGGTTCGATTCCCGGCTGAACACCTCGAATTTTTCACGGCACCACCTCTTTCGAGCTGCTGACAACACTCGAAGAGTAATAACTGTCTAAGAAAGCTTCTCAAATTTCGCCGTTTGGAGTCGGCAAAAAGCTGTAGGTCCCTTCTACTCATGAAAGAACAGTAGCGCGCACAACACGAGTAGTTGATGAGTAAGCTAGGCCCTGGTCCCCCTGTGGACTGTCGCGCCAACAATTATTATTAAAAACATTTCATTCAAAGTATTGGCCATTGTTTTCTACACATTTTGACCACCTTTCTGGCAATTTGTGAATACCACGTCAATAAAATTGTTCGTCTTTTAAAGGAAACCAATCAGACACCCAATTTTCGACCTCCTCGTAGGAATCAAAGTGCTGCTCAGCCAATGCGTGTCCCATCGATGAAAACAAATGGTAGTCGGAAAAGCCAAGTCTGGTGAATACTGTGGGTAGCTGCTCCCAGCCAAGTTATTTTGATTGTATCCTGAACCGGTTTTGCTTTGTGTGCAGGTGCATTGTCATGGAGCAAAATTACCTTGTCGTGTCTTCTGGCCCATTCTGGTCGTTTCTCGATCAATGCATGGTTCAAATTGATCATTTGTTGTCGGTAGCGATCAGTATTGACGGTTTCACCAGGTTTTAGGAGCTCGTGGTACAGCACACCTTTCTAGTCCCACCAAACACACAGCATTGTCTTCATGCCGAATCGATCTGGTTTTTCAGTCGGTGTTGTTCGTTGTCCCTGGTTAACCCATGATTTTTTGCGTTTAAGATTCTTAGAATAAATCCATTCTTCATCACCAGTAACAATCCGATTTTCTTTCGTGTCTTCGAAGCAAAATTTCACAAATGGTATTTCGATTCTCCATCTGCCTTTCATTCAATTCATGTGGCACCCATTTTCCACATTTTTGGATCTTTTCCATAGCTTTTAAACGGTCAGAAATTGTTTGCTGTGCAACATTTAACATTACTGCCATTTGCTTTTGACTCAAAGTGTCATCTCCATTCAATATCGTCTGCAATTCGGCGTCTTCAAACTTTTTTGGTGGTCTTCCACGTTCTTTATTTCTCACATCAAAATCATTATTTCTGAACCGTAGAAACCATCTTTTGCACATTGCTTCTGATAGAGCATGATCACCTTATGCATGGACAAACATTCGCGTGCGACTCTGCAGCACTTTTCTTCAAATGAAAACAAGAAATTAATGCTTTCCGCAAATCATCACTTTCTGGTACGAAATTCGACATTTTTAACACGATGAAAAAATATGATGTTGTCTGTTCAATCACTTGATGTATACTAAATATTTTTCACAGATGTCATAGTAAACAAACAAAAAAAAAACTAGGGCTCGTTCACAACAAGTGTTCCCTATCGAGACATTTGTATCTTGACGCTCTCTTCAGCATATATACCAGGTATACCGGTAGAGGGTTTCAAGGTGGAGAAGGAAACTTTCACCGCTGTCCCGACTACTGTAGTGTCTTACAGATAGAAATTAAGGCTGTTGGCCGTCTGCCAAAAATGTAAGTAGATTGCAGATTTTTTCTGATGTACGACGATCAGGCGTGGCCGCCGTTGCCTAGTGGATAGAGTGCGACACTCACATGCCGAAGGTTCGATTCTCGGCTAAACACCTTGAATTTTTCACGGTAATACCTCTTCTGAGCTGCTGGCAACGCTCACAGATTAAAAACTGTCTAAGAAAAAACTATTCGGCTATGTGTCAAATCTGGAAGTGGACTTTGGGAATCTTGGTCAACCAGCCATCAATCCGTACGAAGAATTTGAGAGTACCTACATTTCAAATTTGATTTTTATTAAACAAAGAACATAACTTCTCTGTTAATAAAGAAATATACTCTCAATCAAGATGCAAACACTTTCAAAAATCGCCTACCTCCCAAAGAAACCAACAAATAAGCCTCCGTCCAGTCTTGTCTGACAATGCATCATTTAATCAAATTAAATTTTTGTCCAAACACTTGGCGGTGATTCAGCATGTGTTGGGTGGTTTTTATGCACCTGCGTGTTGTCTTTCATTCAGAGTGGTCATCACGGTATTCTATTTTAGATCTGCGAGCAGCTGAACGCAACAAAATGTTTCTACGCTATCACTCGTCTTCTGTGCTGCCTCTCCGAGATTTTTTTTGTTTTCTTGTCAATCAAACACCTCGGTGCCATGGTATCCTTGCTCTCATTGAATACATATACCCATTAGTTCAAGTGGACTGCCACTTGTCTCGTCAACTGTCAATTTTGCGATCAGTCAATTCCGCCAAGTGTGTGGCTTCTCTCCCCTTCGATCATGTTTTCGCAAGAATCCTAGTGCACGACACACGTGAATCTCTCATAAAGGCGGGTACAAAGCACGACTCTTCACTCGAGTCGGAAGTGAAACGTTTCAGTACTCTCCCTCCGCAGACGAGAGCCAAGTAGAAGAAAACATGAAACTCATGTTTTCTAATGACCACGATGACGTTCCCGTTGAAAACATCGCTTCGTGATACTTGTTTTCTCTCGACTTTCAATCCACAAGTAGATTTATCGCTGCAGTGACGAGTAAAAATAGACGAGATGGATTTCATTGCGCAATCTCAGAAAGTCAGCAACACTCTCAGTTGGGCTACGGGTGACAAGAAATTTGGAATTCTATTTTTAATTAACGAAGCATTCTTGGTTATATTTCAAGAAGTGTGCCTGTTGGGGGTGGTTAGAAATTAAAATGCCTTCACAGTGAAGCGGATTATGATATTCGATTTATCGAATTTTTAACTGGACACTTAAGCAAATATGTACGGAAATGCGTGCGGTGCATAATAAAATTGTTATAACGAATTGAGTGTTTTAAAAAAAAAATTGTAATGTTTTTTTAGAATTATGTATTGGTAGTGCAAATTATTTTGGTCCGCTTCGAAAAAAAATTATAGAAAAAATGAAAAAAATATTTCACTCAAAGAATTGTTTTTCGAAAGATTTTTCCCATCTCTCGAATATCATTTAAAAACAATGAATTCTCTCTGGCATCGATCCAACCATGAAGCCCGAGTTCGATTTTTTCGAAAGACCCAAAAAAGCTAGTAGTCGGCAGTAGAGCAAGGCCTGGAGAATATGGCTGGTGGCGTAAGTTTTTGAACACTAGAGGAACGTGCGATGGGCGTTGTCATGTTGTAAATCACCTTTTCATGCCTTTCGAATATTTCGGGTCGTTTTTCGCGTAATGCACGTTTGGTTGTTTCATTGTTTTGTCTGGTTTTGTCTGGTTTTAGCAGTTCATAGTAAATCGCACCCATCTGGCAACACTACATGCAGAGCATGACCTTTGAACCGTGGATGTTTTTCTTTGGCGACGATTTAGACGATGATGAAACGGGTTCATCAGGTTTTGCATACTGTTCTTTTCTTGGCAAGTATCAGTTTTTTTTATGTCTTTCAGGAAGCAGCTGCTGCCGTGACGTAGTGGGTAAGGTGTGACACTTATACACCAAAGGTCCAGGTTCCATTCCCGACTGAATAAATTAAATTTTTCGCGGCATCACCTCTTTCGAAGTGCTAGCAATACTCAAGGAGTAATAAATGTCGAAGAAAAAGCTTCTCAAACTTTGCCGTTTGGAGTCCGTACGTCCCTTCTACTCGTGAGAGAACAGTAGCGCGCACAACGCGAATAGTTGATGGGCAAGCTAGGCCTTATCCCCTGTGGACTGTCGCGCCGTCCAATTATATTTAGGAAGCAATTCCGTGGTGAAAAATCACCTTTCGATATCTCTCAGTTTCAACTCGTGGGCTACTTAAGTTCCTTACTTTGATTGTTTGTCTGGTTTTAGCAGTTCATAGTAAATCGCACCCATCTGGTCACACGATTTAGACAATGATGAAACGGGTTCGCCAGGTTTTACATACTATCCTTTTCTTGGCAAAAATCAGTTTTTTATGTCTTTTAGGAAGCAGCTGCTGCCGTGACGTAGTAGGTAAGGTGTGACACTTATACGCCGAAGGTCCAGGTTCCATTCCCGACTGAATAAATTAAATTTTTTGCGGCACCACCTCTTTCTAACTGCTAGCAACGCTGAAGGAGTAATAAGTGTCTAAGAGAAATGTCAAACTTTGCCGTTCGGAGTCGGCAAAAGACCGTAGGTCTCTTCTACTCGTCAGAGAACAGTAGTGCGCACAACACGAATCGTTGATTGGCAATATTTAAGAAATATTTCACCGCTTTGGATGAAATATAGGAGGGGTATATCCGCCCAAAGCTTGAGTCTAATGCTCCTGGTAAGGAGGTCATAAGACTTTTCTGCACCTACTAGACTTAAATCAACAGCTGGCTGTAAAGCTAATAGATATAATAATCCTGCGAAGTCAATTGACAAGCCAAGTATGTCTATGCAATGCTGTGTCTTTGACACTCTTTGGTCGCTTTTTCAGTTGAAAATGGTATAATGAGTTAGCTAACTGCATTGCTCCCCGTCACGAATTTACCAGCAATACCCGCAAGTTCACCCTTAAGCCCACCTTCGTGTTTTCAGATAAATTTTGAGACACGTTCTTCAGTGAAACCACCCGAATATGGAATGCTATTTCCAACTCAACTTTAATCCCTCATTACAATCCACAGGCATTGAAAATCAATGTACATCGATAACTCTTTCTCTTCTCTTCCATCAACCCTTGCTATGACTTTATCACCAGTGCTTAAGGGTACCAATTAATTTCTTAAGTGCGCGCCAATTGTAAAATAAAAGAAATTCATTACATTCTTACTGTTCAACCGACCCTGTCCTATAGTTCAGTGACAGACACAAGATTCTTTTTGAATGATCTCGATCTCGGCGATGTCAGTGTCATGTTTGAGCGAACACAAAGGTCGTTAATAAGGTAATGTCATATAAAATGGTCCCACGACAACTTTCTTCCAGTCAAAAACTAAAATCAAAGCATTCTGCAAATGTTGTTTTTTTAAAACAAATCCAGGCGTTTTCAACGAAGCAGAAAACAATGGGCCATAGTAATTGCTGACAAAAAAGTATCACTTTTTAAATTAAGTTGGAAATCGCTTCCCAGATTAGCCCCAAATTGCAGGTGGCGCCATCTTTTGAAAAAAAAATAAAAAAGGAAAAAAATAAAAAAAAACAGTCGATCAATCCGTAATGTCGTGCCCAAAAATGTCTTTGCCTTGAAAAATTCACTGATAGTCATTTTAAGATTATTTTAAATATGAGATAATTTGTGAGTAGACTGCAACCACCCATCTGTGTGCAAAATGAATCAAATTCATAAAAATGAAATCTAAATAAGATAAAATAGTTGAAAGCAAAATTTGAAAATTTCAGCAGTTCGTTATATTGCTGTGAGTTGCCTATAAAAATTCTTAACATTACTGAGTGGGACCCATTCCAAACTAGACAGTTTTGATTTCATGTCTCACAGCATTCGTTGAAATGGGTGCGGTTTCGTTGATACAATTCTCCAAGCTCACTTTAATCCTTTTTGAATTAAACGCAATACTTTATTTATTTTATACGACTAATGAGATCCGCTGCATTTTGTTTTACAAATCAACTTATCCAAAAATATTTTTTTTTAATTTTTGTTTTTAGCAGAGTGCTTTTAGCGCGGAGGAGTCCACTATACACTAGTTCTTCGCACTGCAGCAGATCCTGGAAGAGACCCGCAAAGTACAAGTCGATCCTTACTTTTGAGAAGGCAAGATGTCGTGTTATGACTGTCGTGGCAGATTCGTCAGATTGTGTTGACTGAACTCAGATTGAACTCATAAGGCGCCTCGCTGTAAGAACTTTTTCAACACCATTTTTAAGTCGATAATGGAGAACTTATAAATCAATACCAGAGACATAATTCAAAGGTCCATTCAGCTTTTGGCTTAACCGGACGACGTTGACGAAATTGATCGAACTCAGAAGACAACGTTGACCAAATCGAACAAACTCAAGGAAGCAATAGCTGGGATTGAAACGGAATAAGAGAGCCTAACCTATTTTTTATAAAATAAAAAAGTACAGATAAAGCCAGCGAAAGAAAATTAAATATATGTTTAAGAATATTTAGAGGGAAATATAAATAAGGTTTAATTTCCTGTTCTTGGCCACCAGGGTACGGTTACCCAAATTCAGTCCGTAAACCCAAATTTTCGACGAATTTTTTACATATTTGCCAAATTACAAAATTTACAAATTTTTACATATTTGCCTAAATTTCACCTATTTTTTATTTAATGTTATTTTATATTTGCTCTGAGCCCATCTATTATTTCCGTTGTTGACGAAGATCAATGACTTCACGCAGCTTTACAGAAAATCGTCTATAGGCGTTAAATCCCATGAATGAGTCTTCATGAAAAACGCTCTTCTCAAACTTTCTATTTGGGAAATCGATTACAACATATGCTGAGTGACTTGTGACACCTTCCTGTTGAAACTATAAGTTCACTAAGTTCGCCATTGTGATGATGCAAAGATAACCAAAAATAACTTTATGGAACCAAGCTTTGCACAATGTAGGAGAAAGCAACATCGTTGCACTTGATATTTCAAAATCATTTGACAGAGTTTGGCATCAGCTGCCTTTTCGAAAATGCGTGCTTCTGGCGTCGATGAGTCTTTTCTTCAATGGATTAGAAATTACCTTTCGAACCGTTCAATACAAGTTGCATTGAATGGGTGCAAGTCTCATATTCACCATATTAATGCTGGTGTTCCTCAGGGCTCCGTTTTGTCTCCGACACTCTTTCTCATTTTTATAAACGATCTCCTCTCTGTCACTTCTAATCCAATTCACTCCTGCGCGGATGACATTACCCTCAGCTTTTCATATTCGTTCCCCGGCTCTCGTCCCTCCTCTTCGGCCATTGACTTGGAACGGCAGTGTATGTTAAGCTCATTAAATTCCGATTTTGACAGAGTGAGTGATTGGGGTAAAAAGAATAGAGTGGAATTTAATTGCTTCCAAGACTCAGTGCTGTCTACTGTCACTCAAGCGTTCTCAAAACAACCTGCCATTATCTATGAATGTCTCCGGCTTTGTTGAAACTAAACGACTTTCCATCCTCGGTACGTGTATCAACTCAACACTAAGTTGGAACGATCACACGTATTCGAGATCGCCAAAAATGCAGCGAAATATCTAGGTTTCTTAAAGCGATGCAAGAAATATTTCACCCCTTCTGACCTGGCAACAATATATAAAGCGTACATACGCCCAAAGCTTGATTACAACGCTCCTATCTGGTCCGGTGCTTCTAAGACCTCTCTGCACTCTCTGACTACAACAGCGAGCGATAAAACTTATTAGTGATAATAATGCTGCGAAGACAATCGACTCGCTAGAACATCGACGAAATGTTGCGTCTCTATCAATATTTTATCGCTATTTCAACAAAAAATGCTATAACGAGTTAGCAAGCTGCATTCCTCCTCTTCACCCGCAACACCCGCCTCGCTAGGAATGCTCACCCGTTCACCCTTAAGCCCACCTTTGGACGTACAGTTAAGTTTAGAGACTCTATCTTCAGCCCCACCACAAGAATATGGAATGATCTACCGTCAAGTATCACAACTGAAATCATGCAAAGAATCACTTCTCCCAACAGCAGTTTCTTTTCCCAAGGGGCAGTTGTTTGGATGAAGAGGCTCTTTAACTTTTCGAGACGATTTGTGGTATTGCTTGTATTGATGGCATCTATGAGAGAACGAAAATTTGTTAAAGGTGTTTGGCGACATGCGCCTAGTCTTAGTCTTAGGACGCACAACTTAAGATTGCAAGGACATGAAGGGAGGTAACACTGCTTCGGCTCATAGTGTCGCTGAATCCAAGCCATTGTGAGAACGCAACAGAACTGCAACTTCGTCTGAAACGGCGCACGTAAGTTGAGGGACCCTCAGCTTTAAGATTGGAAGCAGGAGACCGACTTCATTTCTTTTTCTTCTTCTTGTGGCACTACATTCCGGGTGGAGCTGGGCCTCAGCCGACTTAATTTAGTTGATCATAGTTTCAAGCCTTTGTTTATTCAACTAAAAAAAAAACATATTTTTATATTTTATTCACTGCGAAAAATGAAATAAAAACACACCGAATAGCACTACAGCTTTCACTAGGCTAGGCCGTACTTATAATCTCTCATGAGTGGAGGGGAGTCATAGTCTATTACGGACACCGAATAGCCAGACGAAAAACTTTTTAATGACATCACTTATTGTGTCTGATGAGCATCTCCAAGTAGACGGTGCTACGAAAGAGAACGAAATGAACGTACCGACGTTTGAGTCGACACAATTGCACACTGACTTCCAGCAGCCAAACTTGATTTGGAATGGAAACTAAAAAGTATACAACATACGTAAACGTCGTTTTCCCTACAACACAGGAGAAACATGTAGGTGAAGAGACATATGACGCAACAATCAATGATAACCAGTATATGTTTATAACCCAGCTTAATTAATTTTGAACACCAAATCTCCGTAACTTCAGACAATTATCGAATAAATTGCAACACCGCATGGAAATAAGAAAAATGGAGACATTTGTCAATTTGTTTTACAATTTAAAAATGCGTTTGCAACTTATTTTAACTGCTATTTTCTAATTTTAAATTAAGTTTTTCAAAAATTTTGGATACTTTTTTTTTCTGCAACGCGAATTTCAAAATTGTTCAATTTGTACCTAATCTACTTCCTCTCTTGTTTACACAAAATTACAAAAAAAAGAAACTTACAATTGCCATCCCTGCACAACAACCGCAGACACAAACCATTGGCTCCCAAAATATTCCTCTCGCACACGACACTTCGATACACGGACTGGACTGGCTACACTCGACCGGGGCAAAGTTGCACTTGATTCGAGACAAATAACTTTTTCGCTTACTCGGCGACCAGGCAAAACAACAGGTCGTCCGTGCCATGAGACTCGTTGCAAACTACGCCGCGCCAAGTGAATCCAGACATCGCCTACCCACACATCCACACATCAGCTTAGAAGTACCGCTCTCGGCAAGTGAACTCGACGCCAACCAAAGAGTTCGCCTGTCCGCCGGCGGTGTTCGCTTTACCGGTTCCATAGCACTTACCTAGTGCAATGTTGCCGAGTTTATATCTACCAGTCGCGCAGAAAATTCAGAAGGGTGCCCGTCTGCTTGGCTGCAATTTAATCCACCCGCCAGACTAGGCATGTGTTTCTCTCTTTTTCACCGGTGCTCTTTAACACTGGTGAGAAGAGCACGCCTTAAAGCAAACAGCTGGGTATGCGAAAGAGACACGGGTGCTGAGAGCGCGTGTACGTGGAAGAGAGAGACCGATAGCCTCTTTACCTGGTTTTGTTGCCGGTTGCATTTTGGAGGGAAAACATTTGACTTCTTGGGTTGGGCGAATCAATTCATCCAAAGCAGAGGAGAGAGAGAGCAATGAACTCCAGCGTTCGCCCGATTGCCAAAAAGTGAAAACAAGGCAGACACAAAAAGCGCAAATCCCCACTGTTCCGAAACACGTCAAATTCGGTGGCGGCGACATCGACCTCGTACTATAGGCCGCCCATTGGCGCAAGCGAGAGGGCATCATCCGAATTGTGGCGTAAGCCAAGAAAAGTGAAACAAATTTCTGACAGATGTATCAGGCGCCGAAGAAAACCAACTGGTGGCTGACATGTTGGAAGCAGAAACATCGCTTAGCGGCGACGACGTTAGCCTGAAGTTTCGTGGTCACGGTCACTCAAAGGTACTGAACTCGGCGCTACGTTTCGTCGTGACGGCTTTTGCCGGCGGCCTGCGTTCGTAAGCACTGTCAGACGTTGCGCAGCGGGTTGTGAAACCCAGCTGCAGAGAGGCGCAGTATCCGTCCATAACAACGCTAACAGCGACGGAAGGAACTTACGTTCTGGCGTTGCTGCACAGCGTTACCGATATTTGCAATAGGCGCCCAAAATGAAGCGTAGGCTGCTGTGCGAATCGGAACTGCCCGTGCAGACTCGTATCGCAGACGTGCGGCGGCGGTCTCAGCAGCGGGTTAGTCCCGCTCTCGTCGAATTTATGGCAAATACAGATGAACTGCCGAGGCACACAATGTATGACGGTGCCGGACGGACAGACTGTTTCAGTTCGCCGTCGGTTGACGCGCGCTTTGGAACGGTTTGTTGGTCGAATGCTACAATTCTGGTATCAGGCGCCCAGCTGTCAACAAAGGGTTCCGTCGTTCGACAGAGCATGCTTATCTCAGCGCGTTTTCGGCGGGCAGGTCCACGCATGAATGAAGTGCACAGCCTAGCATGACGTACGTGCTGGGGGAGGCAGCTAATGTTGCCGCTCAAATGAAAACAATAAGCGGGTCGCAGTTGAATCACTTATACAGTAGGGGGTTCGAATTCGATTACGATAGTGAATGGCGCGTTTCGTTTGACAGAAAGTACTTGTGACTCAGCGATGATGGTGGTGGCGGTAGGTATATTTGTTAGGGGCCGAGAGTTGACACTTTACTGAACAAGTAATAGACTTTGGCGCAATATTTAAAAATACAGCATGTGGGAATAAGGTTTTGTTCTGATTTGTTATACTCGTCGCGACATTTCCAGAGGCGCACATGAATGCATCGTGGGACTTGTCTCATTAAAGTATTTCAAACTTTTTAGTGAAATTGAAATTCACGCAACAGTGAACCGATGCAAAGCGAACCAGAAGTCAATTGAGGCGGATCAAGAAAAAAAAGGCCGTGCATTCTGAATTTTGAATTTAGGGTCTATTTCGAGTTCTATGGCTTACAAAATTCCTTTTTTCACTGCACCGTGTCATCGTAGATTAGCTCGTCTACGTCGGTTTTTCTTCGTTTACGAATCTTCCGTAGACAGTTCCACTCCTTGTCTGACGTATCACATACGATTTCCTCTGGTTTTCGGGATAAATGTATGAATGAGCTTTCTGCAGCACATTTCGCAAGATCTCCCTCTCCCTGCTCACAGCCCCGGGGCGTCTCTTTGGTGGAGCTCTGCAACGACAAACAAATCGAGGTCAATACGAAAACCGATATAACTGAAGTACCTTTCTATGAACTGCTGGATCTCTCTAATTCTTTCGCTATGTGCCCGCCTGTCCCTTCTTTCAAAGTAATAATAGTACAGGCAGGAAGCAACGAGGATTACCGCTGTGACGTAAAGGAACCAACTTGCCCCGGAAAGAGCACTGCAAACATTTCAACACATTTTAAACCAACCCACCCACGAACATCGATACTTGCATTTTGAAAAATTCATTCGCAACATGAACAAACTTCTTGTTAATGGATGGTTTCTCTGTTTTTAAAAATAATCCAAAATGCTGCAGAATGTCACTCGAAAACATGATGGTGATCCGTGAACTGAAATGAACGAAAATTTGCCTCCAGCTAAATAGATTCCGATTTGAAATGACAGAAAATTTAAGTGAAATTAAGTTTTTGCCAACGTCTGATATATTTCGTGTATTATTTTGCCAAGTGGATTACAGCACAAAAAAGCGCTGAGGAGACCAGCTTCCAAAGTTTCAAAACTAAAGGGTGACTTTTTAGCTATTATCTTTTTGGCAACACTGGTTTAAACAGCTGACACACGTTTCGTGTTTTGTTTCACTGTCAAGCATTTTCAGTTTGGTCTATAATTTAGCCATGAATCGTCTTACAAACGGAAAGCGCTTGCAAATTATTGAATTTTATTATCAAAATGCGTGCTCTGTTAAGAAAGTTCATCGCGCGCTTCGTCCATTTATGGTCAGTTTAATTTTTGGCTCAATGGACACGTAAATAAGCAGAATTGTCGATTTTGGAGTGAATATCAGCCAGAAGCATTGCAAGAGCTGCCAATGCATCCAGAAAAAGTCACAGTTTGGTGGCATCATTGAACAGTACTTCTTCAAAGATGACACGAATCGTAACGCAACTGTGAAAGTTGAGCGCTACCATGAGATGATATCCAACTTTTTTTTTGCCCAAAATTCAAGAGCTTGACTTGCATGACATGTGGTTTCAACAAGACGGTGCCACATGCCACACAGCACGCTCAACAATGGACTTATTGAGAGCCGAGTTCGGTGAACATTTTATTTCACCTTCGGAACCGGTCAATTGGCCGCCTAGATCGTGCGATTTAACGCCTTTAGACTATTTTTTGTGGGGCTATGTTAAAGCTCATGTCTATACAGACATGCACGCTTCAATTGACGCATTGGAAGACAACATTGAAGCATTTATTCGTGAGATACCGGCTGAAAAAGTATGCCAAAATTGGACTAAGCGGATGGACCATTTGAGGCGCAGTCAAGGTCAAAATTTGCATGAACTTATCTTCAAACATGAAATTATATGGACCGTACAATCGACATAAATAAAGATGTCAGAGATTTTTCTGAATTTTAGGTGTTTTTTGTTTATTTGAAAAACTTTCCTATAGCTTTTAAAAGATCATCCTTTATCTATCGAATGCTTATTCATTTCATCTGGATCCTTTTACGTGAGACAAAGTATGGATCCGAGGTATATTCCAACAAGGTGTTCTTAAAAGGAACACCCGGAAAAGTCGGAAAGCATACAATTCACCAAAAGGTGCAAAATTATCCGATTCCACCCAATTACTGTATGTGGCACTCTGTAGCGCTCCACGGAAGCTTAATGCATTCTAGACAGAAAGCTAAGCCGGAAACCGAACATTCTAGAACACTTTCGGGAATCTAAAAAAGCATTGTACTGCTGCTAGCATGGTGTTGGATATGAACGGCTTTATGATTCAGTAGTTGGTCCGTTCGGCACTTACATATAGCGCCTTCGTCTGGGAGACAGCCCTAGGTAAGGGTACACACTGCAGAATACTGAGTGTGGCCAGAATAAACTCTCCTGCGTATCTGCGTAGCCCTAATAAGCACTTGCTCCTCAGAATTTGATATACACTTTTTCTCACCCGCTAGATGTTCTAGAAAAAAAAATTCGCAGCCTGTACTACAATCAGATTCAAGTAAATTGGTCAGTCAAGTGATTTGAGCTGAAAGTAGTATACTTCCACAAAACACAAACTTAACCTTATTCCAACTCGATGAGGAATTCTCTACCAGCCACCATTGTTAAACTTGAACTGGGGCTCTGTTCAGAGAAATACACATTTGTCTCTCCCTCAACCTACCTATGCACCGAAGCGTTTCTCAGACAGAGATTTTGATTTTGAGCAACACTACAATTTTGTGGCCGCCGTGGCGTAGTGGGTAGAGTGCGACACTTAGACCTCGAATTTTTCACGGCACCACCTCTTTCGTGTTGCTGACAGCACTCAAAAAGTAAAGAGGAAACGGTTCTCAACTTCGCCGCTTGGAGTCGGCAAAAAACTGTAAATCCCTTCTATTCGTGAGAACACTAGCGCGCAGAACACGAGTAGTTGATGGGCAAGCTGGGCCCTGCTCTCCCTGTGGACTGTAGCGCCACCCAATTAATTATAACAATACAATTTTCAAAAGGAGTCTGATCATCTTTAAGTCTCTTGACGGTCAGAACGTTCAATGAAATACCTTTCTTAGGGGCATCCGACATCGAGGCCAAGAATTGCAGTATTTACCTTACATGTGCGCCCAGAAACACTGATATTCAAGGGATTTGTGAAGGCGGTTGACTTGCCAGGTGCTGAACTAAATGCTCAATCTTGATGACTTGTCTTTTATTTCGTACGCTGGAGAGCGTGTAGAAAACAAGAATACCTTTGCTATCTGGCCACAAATCAATCCCGAATTCTCTGTAATCTTCATCAGAAGCTAATAGAACACATGCTTACAGATTCGTTATCCCTCACAACGACTTCTGCAGAAGCAAAAGTAAGGAAGAGATTGAATCATCTGTCGTCTTCTTAGCGGTTGCCAAGGTCTTACAAGAAGAATGCTTCTAGGAAATACTTTTTCAACAACCTAGGTAAACTCAGTGCTTAACAACTTCAAAGCTTGCTTAGATTGGATTAAGGAAACAATCTGCGTGGCGTCACAGTGGGGCCAATGGAGATTAAACCTAACCTAACCTTTGGTAATCCACGTTTTTTCTTTATGTTATTCCCTAACGTGCAGTCTTTTCGTTTCTCTTCATGCAGTTCCTTTTAAGTTGTAACAAGAAACTATCAATTTTTTACTGGTTTTGGTCTTTCAAAATGAATAACCTTGGCTAGATGTTCTGATTGTACTACAATCAGATTCAAGTGTATTGATTAGTCAAGTGATTTGAGCCGAAAGTGGTATACTTCCACAAAATAAAAACATAACCTTATTATTCTTATTTAGAACATAGGGCAGATGTGCCACTATATATTACAGCGGAGCAGCGATCATTTTCAGAAAGAAGATTAGAATTGACTTGTCGTTATTATATTTAAAAAATTGGTCATACAATTTTTGAATGTTCCGAATTCTCGACTGCGATACGTACAAATTTACCTTTTTAAGGTCAAGTCATCAGTCACTTTTTGTAAGGACGCAAAAATGAAGAACGCTAAAAAAGTTCGGTCGGGCAATTACTTATGAACAATTAATGCAATCAGCTTTTTTAGTGCTCTGAAGGAATTAAACAGCATAATTATTAAAAAACAAAACAAAGGGACCGCTAATCTATAAGTTCCAATGCAGAATTATGCGTTCTGCTTCGGAGAAATTCTTTGACACACATTTTTGCAATCATCATTTTTAAGGCTTCTTTTTTTATTAGAGCTAGACTTGGGTCAAAATATGTACAAAGACCGAAAGAAACGTAATTTTTTTGACGAACAGAGTTATAATGAGGTTTCTTACGGCGACAACGGTTCTTATGGAGACGTGGGAAATTAATGCTTAGTCCAAAATCTGAAATAGAAATGAAATGGATAAATGTTTGCTTTCACATGTCGGCGTTTTAACAGCTGTTAACAATATAAAATATATATGAATAGGTGTTTTCCCGTACCCGAAACAAACAACAAAAACCAACACAATCTCCGTTCCTGTATGTACGAAAAAATAGGTTTTACGTCAAATTAGCGCTCTCGAGAGAGTGTAAAATATTTTCCCAACCTGCCCATATTAACACTTTGTAGGTAGGCTGTTGGTTTTCTGTCAAACTAATTTATGTGCATACAGAGATAAGTGAGCATAGGCCCATTATATCTGTGCATGTGTCTCAAATTTTGTCGTTGTTTTTGTTTTCTGTATCGAAAAAGTGAAATTGACATTTCTAATGACATACTTTACACATTTGGTTTAGATGAGTTCCCGTACTTGCCTCCTTTGGAGAGAGATTTACCCCCACTCCTTAACAAATGACTGTCTTCAGAATTCGGTACAGACAGTACTGGAACACACCTTATATATGCTACATTTCACGCATTCCTTCGAGAATAATTCAAGAGCTTATCCGATATTTAAAGCCAACTCGAGAAGAACTGGGTGCGCCAAGTTTTATCTGCATATATGGTACACGTAAGCTTGGCTCGTCTTTTACACGTACATACAAACCTACGAAATTGAGTGAAACTTCGATGTCATCTCATTGAAAAAATCATAGACGAAAAAATTAGGATTTCTGCTTGATATAGTGATTAATTACAAGGTCTCACCGACAACATTGAGTCATTGGTGACTTCGCAAAATTGGAATGAAATGCCAAGTATGTGGAATGATGAAGGATGATAACTGACCTGCAAAGAGCACTGCAGACCTTCTTCTTCTTCTTCTTGTGGCGCTACAGTTCGGGGTGGACCTGGGCCTCAACCAACATGTCTCTCCAGCCAGCACGATCTCTCGCCAGCTGTCTCCAGTTGCGCACTCCAAGTTGGTTGAGGTCCTTCTCTACTTACGTGCGCCACTTTAGTCTAGGTCGTCCTCTGTTGCGTTGTCCCAATCTATAAATAAAGAAAGGCAAAAAGAAAATTGAATCCTCCTAGGTTAGGTTAGAGCACTTTTTAAGAGTCTATAAGTTAGATTAAGATAAGTATAGATTAATAAGCTAGTTTAAGTATTTTTTGTCTAGAATGTAAGAAAAAGAAGGAAGAAACAAGGTTTAAAAAAATTCATTGAAAAGCAGAACTGCAGACTGTCTAGAATGTAAGAAAAAGAAGGAAAAAAAATTAAAAAAAATACATTAAAAAAATGCATTAAAAAACAGCACTGTTTATTCACACATTCACTTTTGGGCTGAGTAAAGGTTTGACTCTAGTGTAAACTTTAGAAGAATGACAAAAAGAAAGTATTGGGACAAACTTAAAATAGATAGGATACAAGTGAAAAATTAAACATTGAAAATTAAACATTTGCTTCAAATGTAGCTGAAAACACAATTCCCCACATAAATGATAATAGTTCAACTTATTGGCAGATAAGAAACATGATGCAATGATTCATCATTTGCGCCTTAAGAGAACATGCATACGAATACGAGTTCATATGTACTTGCGCAAACAAGGCGACACTCTACCAACTAGAAAGAGGGGGAGGAAACCTTTGCAAATTATTTAAACTTTGGTTTAAGATAAAAATTACTTTGATAAGCGGTTGGAGGAAGGAAAGCAGAATGCTTGAAACACATGTGTAGCAAGCACGAAGAGAACTTTACGTAATATTATACATTAATGAACCAATGTGGCCTTAGCCTTAAAGCAAGTTGTGCTTACTTTTATATTCTGCGGGTCGTAGATCACGAAGATAACGAAGGTAGTGCAGTTTTTTAATTTGAATAATAATACAAAACGTTATTGACCATGACAAATATTAGGTGTGCTCCAGTACTTTCTGTACTAAATTCTGAAGTCTGTCTGAAAAAGGGCAAAGTACGGGAACGAATCAAATCCAAATATGCAAAGTATGTCAATAAAAAATGTTAAATTCACTTTTTCGATGCAGAAGATAAAAACAACAACAATATTTGGGACACATACACAGAGATAATGGGTCAAGGCTCACTTAAATCTGTGCGCACACCAAATAATTTGACAGAAAACCAACCAGCTTCCCACAAAAATGTCTTGTGTTAAAATGTGCAGGGTGGGGAAATATTTTAGTCTTTTGAGAGAGTGCTAATTTCACGTCAAACCTATTTTATCGGTATACGGGAACGGGAATTGTGTTGTTTTGCGTTGTTTTTACGGGTACAGGAACACACCTATTGTGGAAACAATTTATTAAAATCTAAATAGCATTTAATAACAATAATAATAATAATAATAATAATAATAATAATGGTTATCGCGACAGTAAACAGGGAGACCAGGGCCTAGCTTGATCATTAACTACTCGTTTTGTGCCCCCTACTGTTCTCTCAGGAGTAGAAGGGACCTACAATTTTTTGCCGACTCCAAACGGGGAAATTTGAGAAGCTTTCTTAGACCGTTATTACTCTTTGAGTGTTGTCAGCAGCTCGAAAGAGGTGGTGCCGTGAAAAATTGGAAAAATTTGTGTTGAGCTGGGAATCGAACCTAGACCCTTCGGCGTGTGAGCGTCGCACTCTACCCACTGCGCCACGGCGACCACACATCGAGTATATGAACCACAAATATTATATTTAATTTCGTCGGTAAATATAAATTTATTCCAAAACTCTTTTTGTGCGCTTTTATATTCGTTTGCAAATATAAATAATCTTTTATATTGATGGTGCCTAGAGATGGTTTATATCGTGCTACTCTTCCATAATAGGCAACGCCATACAACACATTTCCTACTGTGTTCACATACATTTCGACTTTTGAATTTGTGTAGCACGTTTTTCGATTCTTGGTTCACTTTTCTAAAATTGCAAACTTTTCTCCGTCGATCAAGATACGTTGGCGACCCGAACTAGGAGCGCTGGCCATGCTGTTTCGTTGTTGCATCTTTTTTTTTAAAGAAACGCTACGTGTAGATAAGACCCTATGACAAGCGAATTGATTTGAGAGAATACTTTTTGAAGGTAAATATTTTTTTAGTTTAATAATAATAATTTTTGGAGCTACAGTCCAAAGGGGGACCAGGGCCTAGCCTGCTCATCAACCACTTGTTTTGTGCCCCCTACTGTTCTCTCACGAGCGAAAGGGACCTACAGTTTTTTGCCGACTCTGAACGGCGAGGTTTGAAAAGCTTTCTTAGACCGTTATTACTCTTTGAGTGTTGTCAGCAGCTCGAAAGAGGTGGTGCCGGGAAAAATTCGAGGTGTTCAGCCGGGAATCGAACCTAGACCCTTCGGCGTGTGAGCGTCGTACTCTTCCCACTACCATAGGCAACATTTACACATCCTAATCTATTAACGTTCACTTGAAATCAAACTCGCTTTGGAGATGCTCAACTTTGCTGCGTTTTCTAGGCAGTTGTTCCATTACTGAATTTCAAGGTAACCACAAATTGCTGTAAAATTAACGAACTTTGATACAGATGAACGCATAACGACCATAATTCCCTTTTTTTTAAATATAAATTATGATCAGCAGAAAACAGAAATAAGCTGTTTCAGAGTGACATAAATTCATTCTCAGTTTTGTGAACGAAAAGTTTTAAAAAAAAAAAAGATTGTCTCTCCTAAACTAAGTCAATGTCAAAATATCGATATCTAAATCAAATGAATATATTCTCAGAACTTGTTTGAATTTTCGCGGTATGTTAAAAGTCATTTGCGCTTTCACTCCGTTTTAACTTTTTATCTTTAAAATCACAGAACAATAGCACGATAGAGCGAGTTTCACTATAACTGTATCTTAAATACTTTGTTAAGCAATATGTGTCAGATTAATTTAATTTTTCTGTCATTGTTCAAGTAATCGCTCTCTTCAAAATAAATGACTTATACTAAAAACTTGAGCAAAGTCTCATGAAGTCCTTGAGTAAACCAGAAAATTTTGCTAAAAAAATTTAGTTGGAGGCACAGTGTGTACATTCACCAACATACGAACACACTCTTCTTACCAAACCGATGTCAGCGCTGAGTTGTCAGTGTCATTTTATTATGCGGCATTCACACTTGTTTCGTGCAAAATATGCAAAGATCTTATTTGAAATTTTGAAATATTTATTTTATTTCTAATATCAAAATGTTTGACAAAAATCATTTGATTTTTTACATGATGCCTTTTTTTTCTACAGCAAAGCAGGACGTTTTACTTCTTTGCATTATGCATTGTTAGGAAACTCGACAATTCGTACACGATCTCAGTCAATATCTAAGAAGATATGGAAACCAAAGTAAAATGTAAAAAAAACGAACAGTAGAATCTTTAGAATGAATGTCAGACATCTTCATCATGTACAAGAGAACAAGAACACACATACACGTACTTACACTTGTATGACCGGTACGTATTCAGTTAGGTCAGTTAATTCTAAATTACTTCCTGAACGATCTGTCACCTGCCCAGGACAAAACCTTACAAATCACCAAAATATGAAAATCGGAAAAGGAAGCACGAGGGCTAAACCAATTTGAAAAGGTGTATAATTTGAAACGTTCAATAATATTTAATATATCTTTTGCGGTGTTTGTGTGAAATCCATCAATTCGTCGAAATTTCGGATTTCTGAACGGAAAACTGATCCAACTTTCGTAGTCTTTGACGAAATTTCAATCACAACCTGTAAAAAAATTGTCCAGAGATCGGTTAAAATAAGAATCTGAAAAATAACGTTAAGATTACTGGTGAATGCATCGAAGCTTCCTAAACAATTTCTGAAAGTTTATAGAAAAGTGTGGTTTGTTGTGGTTATGATTGTAGAACAGAACACAGTTCTTCTTGTCTGAATAACAATTAAGGTTGACTTTGTTTTCATATATTCTCAACAGATAATCAAAGAAATTTGATCGCTTGGCGTGGCAAGGACAGGTCTAATATTTCTTAACAAATCGGATTGCCTTTCTTATGTCAATTTTGGTTTTGTCAGCGTTTGTGGAATTTTTCTGTTTGTTCATTTAAGACGGATCCAAACGTTTTTGTACATTTTTAAGCAGTTTACACAACTCAAACTCTCAAACACATAATGGGGGAATATTTTTCAACTCTAGACATAAAGCAGTTTTTTTTTTTAAAAGTTTGCTTATATTAAAAACGTTTAAAAGTTCTTATAAAAATACAAGGCCCGCTTTTGACATTTCGACGTAGTATTCAAGGATTCTCGTTTTCCTGTGGTTGTCGTATCAACTGCTGTGGGTTCAAGTATGTAAGTATGTAAGTAAGTCGAATAAGTTGCGATAAAAAATCTGCTTTATAGCAAGCATTGAAATTACATTCGAATCCTTTCGATTTTTTAAGGCAGCAGTTTACAAGCCAACCTGACAGATGTAATAATAATAATAATTGTTGGCGCTACAGTCCAAAGGGGGACCAGGGCCTAGCTTGCTCATCAACTGCTCGTGTTGTGTGGGAACACGAAGAAGGGACCTACAGTTTTTTGCCGACTCCGTACGACGAAATTTGAGAAGCTTTCTTAGACAGTTATTACTCTTTAAGTGTTGTCAGCAGCTCGACAGAGGTGGTGCCGTGAAAAATTTCGAAAAATTGGTGCTGGGAATCGAACCTACACCCTTCGGCGTGTGAGGTAGAATACTTTATTTGCGTGGCGGCAAAGTATCCGTTGACGATGAAGTACATATGTGAGCTCAGCTGATTTCATTGAACAGTAGCTTTAAATTCAATTTGTTTTGGTTATACTGTAGAGCGGTTTGAAATTTATTTTGAAACAATGCCTCCAGACGAGTTACTGGATAAAATAGTGTGACTGCAACTGTCGATTTTGGATCCAGACTTTATATACAGATAGAGAGTACATGGTTTTTTTTGCTTTAAACATTGAAAAACCATACAATGACGATCCGGAATAAATTTTTACGGCTTTGACAGTACAAAAGAAATGTTTGATGAACTATTCAATATTCAGTCAACCTAATGTTACGTTACGTTATAAACGTTTATTTATAATTTAAAAAAAATACATTGAAATGTCAAAATGTGTCGACTGTCAACGCTGACGGAGATAGAAAAGTTAAATGTTGAACTTCTACATGGCGTTAACGGCAGCGTTGGTCTATGGGCCACTTCCCATAATAATACGTGTATTTCTATTTATCTGTCAAAGTATTGCTGACGCTGACGCTAGTAAAGTATTCTATGTGCCAGAGCCTGAAGAGCCTTGGCTATTTCTAATGACTTTAAGGTAATATTGATTGAAAGCGTGGAGAAGATTTCAACGAGCGACTTAATCCCAATAAACTATGCACTCGAAAGTCGAATCAGCCAGTTTAGTAGCACAACAACTTTACAATTTAAATCACAGCTGCAGTTTCAATAAAAAAAAACCTTTTAATAAAAGTGATAAACATTTCGACAGAACAAAGTTAGTTGCGAACAGAACACATTTTAATTTTTTTAATCATTTCGAGGTCGGTTTTGACAAATAACCATCTAAACTTATAGATTTAAATGTAGAAAAACTGACGAGTGGGATAGTGACTATAATATTTATGAAAATCATTCATTGATCTGTAGCCGGCCACGACAGCACAGCAGATGATCAGAATCTCCCCCATGATACAACCGAGTCGATATTACGAAAACGACTGCTTTGTATTTAATTGTTTTGTTTAAATAGAAATATGTATGACATTACAGTCGCTACAGTCAAGAATAGCTTCGTTCATTGTTCCGTATTAAGGTCCAATTTCTGTAAATTTATTTCTGTAAATTTATCTCTGTAAATTTATTTCTTCAACGGCATTCACTGTGGTCGCCTTGGCGTAGTGGGTAGAGTGCGACGCTCACACGCCGAAGTGTCTATGTTCGACTCCCAGCTCAACACCCATTTTTCGAATTTTTCACGGCGCGACCTCTTTCGAGCTGCTGACAACACTCAAAGAGTATAACTGTTTAAGAAAGTTTCTCAAATCTCGCTCTTCGGAGTCGGCAAAAAACTGTAGGTCCCATCTACTCGTGAGAGAACAGTAGCCCGCACAACACGAGCAGTTGATGAGCAAGCTAGGCCCTGGTCCCCCTTTGGACTGTAGCTCCAAAAATTATTATTATTATTACTATAACGGCATTCACTAATAGTTGTAAAGGCTCCGGCACATAGAATACTTTACTAGCGAAGGCGTCAGCAATAGATAAATAGATATACATGTATTCTAATGGAAACTGGCCCATAGACCAACGCTGCCGTTAACGCGATGTAGTAGTTTAACATTTAACTTTTCTATCTCCGTCAGCGTTGACAGTCGACACATTTTGACATTTCAAGAGAATTTTTTTGAATCATAAATTAACGTTTACAACGTAACGTAACGTTAGTTCGACTGAATATTGAATAGTTTAAACATTTCTTTTGTACTGTCAAAGCCGTAAAAATTTATTCCGGATCGTCATTGTATGGTTTTTCAATGTTTAAAGCAAAAAAACCATGTACTCTCGATCTATGCATAAAGTCTGGATTCAAATGCGACAGTTACATTTTTCGGTATTAATAAATTCTTTAAGTTCTAGCAGTATTATTAAACACATTAGTTAATCCAGTAACTTGTCTGGAGGCATTCTTGCTGAATATAGTAAATATCAGACCGCTCTACAATATAAACGAAACAAATTGAATTTAATTCAAATGAAATCAACTAAGCGTTGAAGTATTCAATGTGTCACCCCCTTCCTTCACCTACAACGGATATTTTGCCGCTACGCAAGTAAAGTATTCTATGTGCCGGAGCCTATAGTCCATCGAGGTGAATTTTGAATAGTTTATTGTTTGTAAAATTCGGTATTTCACTTCTTACAGTAGAGACTCAATGTTTAAATAATACTTTATGCCTGATAACGTTGCAAAAAGTCAACACTTTATATTCAAATGTACTATAAAATATATAAAATAGTACCAGCACAAGAGACATGTAACACCTTACCCCGTTTACGATTGCGTAAAGCTGTGAAGTCCTGTTAACAGCATTAAACGTTTATTTACATTCTTTCTGTTCATGAATTCAAGAGAATTTATTTTTTCATATAAAATAAATTCTTGCTTTTGGGAAGTACTTCTGTCACATCAATGTCTAGTACAACGAAAAAATAAAATGACAATTTAAATTTATCCTTGCTACGGTTTGTTTTATTATAACGTGGACTTGTGTGCAAAATAGGACACCAATTGTTTTAGATCAAGTTTAACTTCTGCAAATGCTGTCAAAATAACAACCCATCTGTGTACCCCTGTCTAAACACCACCTTAAACTCAATCGGCTTTCGAACATGAACAATGCCGAATAATCCTTCAATGTGCATTTTCATGAATTCTACACGACCTCTTGATATGAAAACACATCGAAAACGCTCCTTTGCAAGCATTTTAAATTTTCTTCGCAAGAAAAGCACTACAGTTACCCACTGAGAATTATTCGAATTCAGAATGCACTTGCGCGCCAAAATCACATTCGAATATAACATCGAAAGTGGCAGCACTTGCCAGAAAAGAGAAAAAAATGACGCGGTCTGCCACTCATCAGATACGGATTGTCATGTAAACGGAAATTCTGGAATCGCCGAAACGTGATTAGAAGATTTTCATCTGCAGCTTCACCAGTGCATTCCACAAGCCGTAATCAATTTTATTTCTTTGAATTGCAGCCGCATCGACTCGCCATCTGTGACCGTGCACCGTCCGGCACTTCGCAGTGAATCCACGAGGAACCCATAGGCGCCGCATCCGAAATTCACATACATAATAGCTACGCAGTTAATCAGTGTGCCAGGCGTGGTGACAAATAAAATACGATATTAAAACATCCATCGGGTCAGGGGAGTTTTTTTTTTGCCATAAATCTGACTCCATCGCTAATTGTAAGGGGAGGCGAACTCGGAATGCAGCCATCAGCTGGTGCCCGCCGTAGTCCAAGGGCAAGCCGCGGTTCCGTGCACGTAACACCCAGTCACACAGCCAAACCAGGCCTCCTGCCGCTTGCCCGCCTTTTCAATAGTCGCACAGCATGATAACCGCCAGCCAGCAGCACATGAGAGAGTGCTCGCTGTCGATGTTCCGTCGTGAAAAATGCGGCAACATTATGGCGGTGTTGTACCGGGGCGCGCGTCAATTCCCAGGCCAGCAGCAGAAACAGTAGGTGAACGACTGGGAAAAAATCGTCTGGTGACTTTCGGTTCGGCTCTGGCGTTTTGCGCTGGCACATCGAGTGTGCGACAAGAACGGCATGCTTGTGGAATGGGAGTGGGAGTGGGATGCACGTTGGATTGGATGAAATGCTCGTCGGGTTAGTGTTGCCAGTGAAGGAAGATGGAAGAAAGGAACTTTAAGTGTTGCCGAGGTCGTGCTTGAAAGTAGCAGTCTTTGGTATATATTCGGATCAATTGGGTGATATTTAATTCTGATTTTTCCTTGTTTGATGAGTGAAATGACTGCTGATAGAGAACCGTAAATGCTGTGATAGTCGAACTTACTCTGTTGTGAAAGAACAATTAATTGTTTCATTGAGATGGGTAGCCATTGTTGGCCTTTTTGATTTAAATAGAAGATGTGTTACAGATTGAAACAAAAAATGAAGCTGTACAAACGACTGTGTAGTTTCGAGAGAGTATATTACTAACCGTTGTTGCAGTTGACTTGACAAATTTAATAATCTAACTTAACGTAAGACAGGAATGATTTAATATCAAAGCGGTTTCATTGAAAAAAATATACCCGTGGAGCTTTGAAATTTAGTATGCTTAAGTTTTAAGTGTGTCATTTCACTTCAGAACTTAAAAGCGTTTAAAAAAATGGTACACAATCTTGTAGATTTGATATTTGACATGTACTGTGTCTGGCATAATTGACTTAAAGAGGTTAACGTACATTTTTACGATTTTGCGTCTCACTGAGAGCTTTTTAATAAAATAAGGGCTGTTAAATATAGAATGAACATAATTTGTCACTGCAAATAAAACTGCACTGGGTAAATTGGCAAAGATATTGGTAACATAAAAGCAGGCAGTCGGGAATTATGTTATACTCGATGAGTATTTAAAAATTGTAATGTCTACGGAATGTGGTTGATGTCTGTTGTATATTTCTCTAACTCATTCGCTACTATCACACTTTTCGGTAGCATTTCAGTCATTTAACCCCTAAAATAAGAAAAGTGAGTCTGAGGACTTTATGCGAACAAACCGAATAACTCTTGTCAATGTCAACTAATGATTGTCAATCAGTTTTACGTCTCGTTTGATACCGACTGATAGTTTATCATGTATCGCGTGGATTAAATAATTGTATAACAAGGCAAAAGGAGCTTTTTTAATGTAAGCAAAACGTCAGTTTTGATCTACAGGCATTTCAAACAATGGTTAAATTAAACGCAAACTATTTCTTAATGTGCTGTACATATTAGATGACGGGTTCGAATACAAAGTGTTGCTGAGACGAATTTTTTTGAATTTTTTTAAAATTTTATAATAGGTGTGTTCCTGTACTTTCTATACTAATGTCTGAAGTCTGTCATTTGTTAAGGAGTCGGAGTAAATCTCTCGCAGAAAAAGGAAAAGTAGGAGAACGAACCTAAACTAAATGTGTAAAGTATGTCATTAAGAAATATAAAATTTCTTTTTCGATACAGAAAACAAAAACAACAACAAGATTTGAGTCACATACACAGAGAAAAAGGGTCAATTGTTAATCATCTCTCTTTGAACAGTAATTCATTTGACAGAAAACCAACAACATACTCACAAATATTTGTGTTAAAATCGGAAGGGAGATATCTTACTCTGTCGAGAGAGCGTCCATTTGACGTAAAACCCATTTTTTCGGTATACGGGATCGGACATTGTGTTGTTTTGTGTTGCTTTTTCGGGTACGCGAGCACACCTAATATGTTATTGAATTACATATAATTTACAAAAACGTTTAGCTTTCATTTGACATATACTTCGTTATGCATTGAGTATATGATTTAATTCGCGTTTTTTTTCATGTGCAACTCAATTGAATATACATATCCAGCTGACTTTAAACATTTTTAAATGACTGCTTGAGTGACACCCAAAGATTCTGGGAGCTCTTCTTGAGTTTGGCAATAGTCTGAATAGAGTAATGCTTCCAGTTCCTCATCTTTAAACTTTTTGAGCTGCCCAGGGCGTTCATCGTCTTTCAATGCAAAATCATCACTTTTAAATCGTGAAAACTACTTTTGGCAAATTTTCTCCTAGCGCATATTCACCATAAAATTCCACCAAAATGCAATGACTTCGGACAGCAGTTTTTTTCATATTAAAGTAATGAAAAATAACCCCCAGCAAAAACATTTTTTCAGGCACAAAGTTTGACAGATTTGAGTGAAAAAACATTATTGTTGTTTACGATTCAACTAAATGAGATATGCTGAAATGACGTCCAATGACAGTAGCTTTACAACGTATGCTCCAATAAAATAATAAAAATGGAATAATACAAGTTACGCCATCTCTTAGCAAACTGCCCGAAATAAGTTATAGCTCAAATACATTATTATATATTATCACAACTAGCTCACATAGTTCTGTTCGTTTAAACCATCGAGAAATTCCTGACGTGTCATAAAACTTTCTTGCTCCATAGATAAGCTTGATTCAGACTTTGCATTTCATTTAGGATATAATATATAACTGAGAACATGGATGAAAATCAATTCGTTTTTTTTAGAGAGATTTTAACCCTCATTTCTTAATAAATAACAGACTTCATAATGTGACGCAGAAAGAACTGTAACACATCTAATGTTAAGTCTAGTATACTTTCTTGCGGAACCCTAATTTCAATTTTAAAACAGTCGCCTTGCTTGCTTCACTCGAGAGTATCTGTCATTAAGATATGATTCTAGAACTTTAAATTTTCTAGGAAATCCCGTTATAAGTTTTTTACCATATTTAATTGAACACTGGAGGATCGTAGAATTATTATAGATAAACAAACCTTTTTACCTTATAGAGGTTTTCGATAATATAAGGTTGTCAAATATCTTCCTTCCGCTTTTTTACTCTTAATTCAATACTTCATAAAAAGTGTTACAATGATCGGATTTAGTTCAAATATGCACAGTTTTGTTCGATAATCTGTTTCCATCTAGACGGCAACTTAATAAAACCAACCTCGTAGAAGCCCTCTCCTTATATGCGAAGAACTCGGACACCCACTTTTCACAAGCCTCTTTTGAGTGGTCCTGTGTGTCTGGAATTTGGAAGATTGCTAGTCTCTGAAGTTAAATTTATGAAACGGAATTAATAATTGAGCAAATTATTGATCAAATTGTATGAAATTGTATTAAAAATATGTGTTATTAATTTTGTAAAGGAATAAAGAAATTATTTATTATAATATTTTAGGCCCAAAGAATTTAGGAGTACATTTAGTATAACTGTAGGTCTTGGTGGTAAATGCTGTTAAGGTCCAGCAGTCTTGAGACGTTTTCGTATGAAAATTTGTCTTTCCAATGATGTGACTGGAATAACTCCTACAGAGAGTTCAATTTCAAACTTAAATTTTGCCGACTATATTATAATTTTTAAGTAAGTTAGAGATTTACTGCAAAGCATATGGTATGCTAAAGCTTCTGCGGTTTACTGATCATAAGCCTCGCCGTTTTAGAGATACGGGAATGCGTTAATTGTAAACAGAAGTTCAATATAAGTCTGAGTTTAGAGATAACTTGCGATCACACTTAATGATGATAAATTGCTTTCGAAAAAAAAATTTCTATTTTGGGGCTTTCTTAAACAAGGCTGCAGTTGCAAGATTTTTTTTTCTAAATTATTGACTAGTAGTTACGAACATCTTCATGTAAAAAATAAGTTTATAAAACTTGCCTAAAACAAATCATGTCACCTTAGGAAAATTTAACACTCTCAGGATTTGGAAATATGTCTATTGTTTTCTATTAAGCGTTGAAAGGTAACAAGCATAGAATTGAAACTTAGATCATCCATCTGGCTATTGTGTAGTGCAATCATAATCATAAACGAAACCATATAAAATATCTAAAAATCTGTCCCTTGGCCTGTCTGCAATACTTACTTCATTTCTCTCAAATGTAAGAAACATTTTTTTATGAAATTTGTCACATTTCACTCCGCAAGGTCTGAAAACTTCAGATTTGTAAGTCACTCCCATGTACCAAAGTTTGGTCAAGAAAACATATTTCAGCATACCCACATTAAGGATGAATCCATGAACAGGTCTCCTTAGAAAAAATGACCTCCTTTTTAGTGGTATACTTGTTTTAATTTCTTTCATGGAATCCGTTTCTGCAGTACGTCTTTGGCATGGGAGGCAGACGAAAAAATAGAGCACCAGTTGTGTAAAGCATTTCCAGAAAAATTTTAAGATTTGAAGTATTTTTTTTTATTTTATTGAAAATTTGATGAAAATTTAGGGTTATACTTATATGCTAGACAAATTTTCTTAAACTAGCTTAACATATTCTTTTCTTACATCTATCTTACTGCCTTTCGGCATCTTTTTTTTTATTTTATTTTTTTAAACTTTAATCCAAACTTAAATTATGCTTAGAAAAGTATTAAAAACTTAGCTGCAATTCGTTTTTATTTTATTGTTTCTTACATACTTATACTTAATATATTATACCTTAACTATGTCCGGCGTAAGGACGCGTGCACCAGGGCGAATCAGTTATTTATATGCCTAACATACGCCGTGGGCACCTTTTTTATTTATTTATTTTTTTTTTGTTTATATATAAAACCTTAGATTTGAAGTATCATTCAATACAAGTGTAGAACAAGAAACAGGAATTTGTTCGCATTACATTTTTATGTAAAAGTTTCTGTTTTACGTTTGTACACTCTTTTATACATCTTGAATCTTTTTCGTCATCTCCTAAGAGTTATAACACGAGTTTTATGAATATATAGGATAACGTTGTGGTATGTCATGCTTTTGACGAACATTTTGTGAGATACCATCTTAGGGTTTTTTTTTTACCAGAATATGGTAAATACATTGTTGAGGATTGTAAACAACACAAACATCATACTTGTCACGGAGATGAAGATTTTCGTTTTAGTTAATTTTCACTGACATAACTATCTTTCTCTATCCTGAATTGTACTTCCATATGTATATATTTTATCATAACCTCTCTTTACTTGTAAGGTGTGACAATGAATTTAATAAAGAAGTTCTAATATAAATAAATTTAAATTCAAATTAAATCGCGAATTTTGAAACGCATTGGAATAAATATGTCTATGAATCCAGTCTAGGACCTTTGACATGTGAGTGTGACATTTATCCATATGCCCGCGGGCCTCATATCAACGTTTTGTTAAGAAAAACTGTTGAAAACACAAGAAAGTTTGATAAGTTAAAATTTTTGATTCTTCTTCAACAGAATGTGAAGATAAAATCTTAAGTTACACATATTCAAGGCGATCTACGACAAAACTCTATTGAGCACTTGGTGCTCCTTCGTATATTACCCAATCAGGGTTTTAAGAAGTTTCTACGTTAACACTTGTTTCGAATGCTGTTAAAAACAAAAAACGGAACTATTTATGCGTGAGTTTAACTGACATTTTTAGATTGTACCCAAGCAGAGAGGTGGCAAGTAGCCGCATATCAATAAGGTTCGAGGACAAGTTTATAATTTTTACATATCTTGCACGGAACCAAAAAGTATACAATTGCACAATGGCCACAATCTTCTCACTTTGAAACAAATTTGATCTGTTAAGACGTGTTTGTCGCGTAAATGTTGTCTTATTTGGTATTTTTAAAAGAGTAATTCTGTGCGCAAGTTGAAGGAAAATAGGACAGGTTTAGGTATAGGCATCCCAGAGTTTTATAACATTTTCTATAATATATGTCAAGCCATGCCTCAATAGGAAACCCAACTTTCGAGCTCCGATTTTCTCCTGAGTGGATGTCTTCAATTTCCCCAAATGTTAGTTGCAGAGTCCAAAGTGAAGACAAAAGTTATGAGGGTTGATTTTTGGATTGATTGTAAGATTGTTCGTTTACCAGGCTCTACAACATTCACTTAAACGTTTTTAAAATTTAAGAAATAGATGGCGTAGTGGGTGACAGCGACGCTCACATGCCGAAGGTCTAAGTTCGATTCCCGGCTCAACACTTCGAATTTTTCACGGCACCACCTCTTTCGAGCTGCTGACAACACTCAAAAACGAATAACTGTCTAAGAAAGCTTCTCAAACTTCCTCGTTCGGAGTCGGCAAAAAACTGTAGGTCCCTTCTACTCGTGAGAAAACAGTGGCGCAAACAACACGAGTAGTTGATGAGCAAGCTCGGCCCTGATTTCCCTATGGACTGTCGCGCCATACAATTGTTTCTATTAGATGATTGAAAGGGAATAAGAACATGAAGGTTTTGTGGACGTTACACTAGAGGAACTGAAAGCTTCTCAAACTTCATCGCATCCCGTTCCAGTCTTCAGATGAATTTACTTACTTACGTTTACCTTGCAAATAAACCCAGTCCTTTATTTGGGCAGATTTTTTTTCCAATAGTACTTGTTATAGATGTAAAACGCTTGAAGGATTGCGAAATAAAGAATTTAGCCTTAATTTCCGAAAATAATGGGAATAAAGGAGCCTAAATTGTCGCCGTGATACACATGCCTACCATAGGGACCTAAAATAAGAACACAAGGTGAAAAATCTATCAATTTATTTCTCAGCAATAGACCAGAAGTTAAGTAAGATATCACAATCCTCATTTAAAACTAAAATACTCTGCTTTGTTTCACAAACACCTTCTGCCAGTCTCTTCCCTTTATCAAACACTCCACTTTCTATTAAATTTTCCAAAACAAAGAAAATGCATTTTAAATCCAACCACAACTTAAAGCAGCACCCTGTCGAGAAGAACTTTCGTTGCCAGCCTAAGTGTATAACCTGAAAATGATCACCTAACTCGAAGGCGATGCTGGTTCCTCCAACATACTCTTAGGAGCTGCTCATTGATTTTTCAATCAACGTCGTCCTTTCGGAATGTCTCCTCTTCACACCCACGACTGCAGTTACCCAACATTTCATTGATTTTGAATCAAATCCGCAACACATGCAACTTTCGTGCCAGAAAGACAGCCCGATCTGCTTACTTCCGCATTTTGCTTATTCCTTCCCATGGTGCCCTTGCACCGCTGCCGCCGCCCGAGTCCTGAAATTCCCCTTCAACCTACACAAAAGATGATGTTCAAATGCCAGGTGGCGCGACTTCATCAACCGTTCTGTTTACTCGAAGCGAACAAGTGCGCAACTTCGCTTCACAATCGTCGGTATCTCGTATCTTCCGGTAGCTGCCACTAAAAACAGGGGCGCACCGCGTCCTCGAGCAGGGTGTGCACCAAGATTTGTACCGGAAACACACTCCGTGTGCCTGTACGACTCAATTTCAACCCCTTCGCCAGCAACACGTAATGGCTGTGTGACTCTACACAAACAACAACTACACAGCCAGGGATTTCGCCCACGAGTGCGTTCGCAGGTCTAAAGGTGCCGCTGGTGCTCCGTCGCCGCCTCAGTTTATCGTCTGGTAGCACGTGGCATGGTAATTGCATTAGGGACGCGCAATCGTGTCTATTTGTGGCACAACAACTGCGTCAATTCAGTTTGTCATCTACCTGTGACCCAGCTCCCGACGGCGACGACGTGCCTCTGCAACTTCCTGCTGCTACTGCTGCTGCTGACGCTGCAATGACATCGTGTGTACGGACTGGGGCTGGGAGGACCAGCTTTTCAACACTTGAAGTGCCCGAGGCGGGTGTAATCGATAGTTGTCATCGGCTGCGGCTGTGCGGAGCGCTACGTGCGCCCAGGAAAGGGGTGCTTCATTCTCCCGGGGAACAATAAACAACCGGAATTTGAACTTCAATCGGCTCATTAGTGCTCGTAATGCACTGCTGTCGGGCTGACGACTGCGGCAGGGATTCGGGAGCAGTTGGTGCGTTTATTGAGTGTCACATTTGGGAGATGAGAGAAAAATGGGTTACACCTGCCGCCGGGACGACTGCAGTGATCCAGACCAGAAATTTGTTGCCGGCTCCGCGCCACTGGTGCCGGTGTGTGGCATCAGCAGCGCCCAATGGGGAGGGGGATTGTTTTTTAAGGGCACATCCACTTACAGATGACAGAAATAGAAAATTAATTGGAATGCTGTTCCTGTTTATGTTGGGAGAATGTAAACATTAATGGGTTGTGTGCGGTTGCACGTTGTCCTCGTTGAAAAAGGATTATGCCGGAATTAATCACGCGGGAGTGCGGCATCGCGGCGCGGGAGTGGTTTTGAATTCCTTGCCCCTGGGGCCTTAATTGAACATAAAATACTGGATTATTAGATGCAGCCAACAGCTTGATGAGAGGTTTGTCATAAAAGCGGGTGTCTCTCTTGGCTGCTGACAAATGAGTTGCACATGGGCTACGGGTGGGCGGAGTCACATGTCGAGTGGAGGAAAGGTGACAGCGTTTTGGGGCAAAATGGTATCGAATCAAAGCAATTGAAAGGGGGATTGACAATTCTTCTGAGGCTTGCCATTGTCGGACGTTGGAAAAGAGGTGTTTTGGTTTTAATCTGTATTGCTGAAATGATGAAGGTACGGTCCCAAGGGAATAGACGTGCAAATGTAACCAACAGTGAAGAAGGCTGGTCACAGTTTCCACAATGGCTCATTCCCCTAAATGCACATTTCCTTGGGCTGTAGAGGTATTGTTGGGCGAAATCAGCGTCACCGGAGGGTACTTTCTGTTCTAACATCTGACACGTGAAGTAAAGTGGTGCGTTCCTCAAGCTGCTCTAATCAAATAAGTGGCGAGGCCAAGTAAAAAGAACATGACAAGGAAAGCAACAGATCTGTCCTCCGACAACCTAGGGCTCATTATAAACGACGCTTTGGAGAGCAAACATTTTGCATTGATGAAGTAAGGCAGGTACCATGTCATCCCGTGGTACTTGAGAACTAAAGAACGGATGCCCTTCCTAAGAAATTGCGACTTTTCTTACATATGCCGGTAACTTCCAAGCTTTGGGCGTATGTGGGAAAACAGAAAGGGAGGCTACCTGGATTAGCTTAGATAGGAGCCCCCGAATGAAAGGTAAGGTTATTGTTAAGATTGGAACGGAAGGAGATCTTGACAGAGCCATTACAAATCATTGCAGGATCAGCGAAAAATTGTAGAGAGAGGTGCCACCGAATGAAAGGTAAGGTCGTTGTTTAGATTGGACCGCAAGGACATCTTGACAATTAAAGGAGTTTAGAAAGAAGTTAGAACGTTGGCAACAACAAGGAACGTCTTCCGTAAAAGTGTTGAATCTGTCAAGATCAGTGGCATCCTGAAATGTAGGTCATCACAATTTTATAAGGTAACCTAGTCTCGTAGCTAATCTTTTTTAGGGACATCAAAGATGTGTTTTGATGGTCTAAGCACGGCATGGGATAAGTCGAAGCGTCACCTCAAGTCCGACCTTTTTGTAATTCTGTTCTACTTAATGTTGCGCTACAGTTCGGGGTGAACCTGGAACCAACATGCCTCTCCAGCCATCACGATCTCGCACTAGCTGCCTCCAGTTACGTACGCCAAGTTGGCTGAGGTCCTTCTCGACTTGTGTGCGCCACCTTAGCCTAGTGTGCGTGTAATACTTTTGCTTCCTATAAATCTGGATTGGATACTTGTCATGAAGTGGATAAACTTCTGGCAGGAAGAGGGACATCTTTTCATCCAGCACAAGTACTTTAAAATATGAATCTGTCTGAATCGGTTGAAATGGAAATCCAGGTTTCAGCTCGCTTATACTCCTCCTAGACCGCAAAATGCGATAGCTCGATACCCGGATTCTTTCGAAGTTAGCACATACGGCTTGCAACGAACTGAGGCATTGGAAAAGAAAATCATTCTATCTGAGGGTTGTCTCAATGATTGGTGGTTGGAGAGGAAGGGGAGTAGAAAGTCAGAGGTGGTTACGAACCTTGGTAACCACTCTTTCAAACCGTCTTGCCAGATGTGACTAATATTTTGCATCCAGAATTAGTTTAAATAAATTGAAACTTTCGTGATGGTGAGGAAAAGTGTGACACTCATTCGATTCCAGATTCCACATTTTTCGAGTTGCCAACAACACAAATTTCTGTAAAAATATTTCACAGTTCGAAGGAATGCAGGTTCCTTCTATGCGTAAGAGAACGATAGCACTTCCGACTCGAGGTGCTTGCTGACGGAGGATGGGTTTGTTTCCTCGTGGACTGTGGTGTCACCAAATATACTTTCTAATAGAAAGCTGTGTGAATATTCGCCGAATTTTTTGAGGCTTAGCGCACGCACTTCTTTATGTGTCAGAGCAATACACCCACATCGGAGGGAACCTCAGTATCACTTCTTTTATTCTTAAGAGAGCAGACCTGTAGCATAATTTTAATACCGCATACAGGAACCTGCCATTGTGGCTGGCATGTACAGCCCGAGAGGATGGCTTGAGAATGAAGTCTGTAGGCTGTGAAGCAGCACGTGTCAAGTCAACTGCCTACGGTTACAATGTCTTTGATGACTAGGCTATGTAGAGAGTGTACGTGAAACAGGTGCAGACAGTGTAGAATCTTAAAAGTCGAGCCATTGGGACAACGCGTCAGAAGACGCATCAGACAAGGTATCAGAGGAGGCATCAGAGCAGGCGTCAGAGCAGGAATCGGAGGACGCATCAGAGGAGGCATCAGAGGACGCATCAGAGTAGGCATCAGAGCAGGAATCGGAGGACGCATTAGAGGAGGCATCAGAGGACGCATCAGAGCAGGCATCAGAGCAGGAATCGGAGGACGCATTAGAGGACGCATCAGAGGACGCTCCAGAGGGCGCATCACAGGATGCATCAGAGGACGCATCAGAGGATGCATCAGAGGACGCACCAGAGGACGCATCATAGGACGCATCAGACGACTCATCAGAATATGCCACAACGACAGCTACCTCTTGTATACAATTTAAGAAAAGCTGTAACAGAACTTGTCAGCTGAAGAGACATGTTGGTTGAACTTCCCCGAACTGTTATGCACATCTGAGAGAAATGATTGAAATTTGAAACACAAAACAAAATTTAAACGTTAAGTTAAACGTTAATTTAAAATCAATTTAGAAACCTCGGCTTTGATGAAGTCTTAAGTTTGAAAGTAGATGGTGCATGTAAAGTTGATGGGAAGACGTTTTCGGGCAGATTAAGTTGATCCAGTAGGAGCAAAGATCGTCATCACATTCATGCATTTGTAAAATAGTAAAAGGCACTTGTAGAATGTACATAGAAACCTGCTTTATGCGGTTAAGTGGCAAAGTGCGTGGAATGGCAATACCAAAGCCGACATTTCACTTTCCTGAGTTTCTTTTTCGGAATCTGCATTCTTTTTGTTTTTGTTCTCGGACAATGATTTTATGACGGATGTAAAAGAGGCAACTGTCGTTCTCTCACCTAACACTAGGAATGACAGATGTGTTCCAGTATACCCATTTTTTGTTACACAACAACATACAGTTAAAAAAAATGGAAAGCAGACACCGAAAGTCAGATTCGGCCGTTTGTTTCGTCTTTCTATTTCTTAGAGTTTCGCTTCATTTCGTGATAGAACTGGGCCTTTGCTCACCTGTCTCCCTAACAAGTATGGTCTTTATTTAGTGTTTTCCTGTTATGCACGTTCATCTTGATTGAGCTCCAATTCCAGCTGGTTGTTTCATCGGGGCGAAATCTTGCTAACAGAGACGTCACTTTCAGTTTCCGATGAGGAGCCTTGATGGGCGTTTGTTATAACTTTTCCTTGTTAAAGGCTTTCGCCTACAATTGGACAATGTCTTCCGAGTGTCAGGAGTTAGGAAGAGACTCCGCGACACAAAAAGTTTTCCGAGTGAAGGGGTGGCTCAGGTGGATGGAGATCGCCCGTCGAGTCGGCGGTCTTGGGTTCAACCCCGATATGGGATTCGGAGAAAGGCTTTTCTTTTTTTGGTGAAATTGTGGGTTCCCTTGGAACATGTCTTAGTTGTGGGGCCGGTTGGTTTGTTGACTGTAACTGTCTCCCAAATAACGGGGAAAACGAATCTCGCCAATACCCAGTCAGGATTCTATCGCTAGTCGCAATAGCAAGGAGAACAAAGAAGGATAAGCAATAGGAGTGAGTGGTTGAAGTTACTCTTCGTTGAAGCGTAGAAGAAAAATAATAGAAAAATAGTCAAAATAGAAAACAGTGTAAATATAAATCGGTGTAAATTGAGGAAAAGTGCAGAGTGCAGTTGTTGTGCCTGAGACCAAACCACCAAACAGGTGATGTGCCCAGAGTTCTGTTTAATAGTATGTATTTTTATGGTATAATCTTCAAACAGGCTTATTTGCTGTATTGAGGTTTTTTTTTTGATGTGACACACGTTCATGGAATTTCTGTCGGCGTCCACTTGCTGTTGATTGCCCATTGTGACCAACAGAACAGGAGGACCCGGAAAGGCGTAGACGATTACTTGCATTGAGCAACACAGAGGCCAGGTATCTCAGATCAAAATACATTGTTAGAACGAAAGCGAAACAGAACTACCCTGAAGTAGAATATACCGATCGTACGTAAATAGAGTGTCAGACTCTAATCGTGTAAGTGGTGTCGTAGCCGAGTTGGTCGAGCAGTTGGTCTATATTATATAAATATAATATAATATAAATATTTCCGAGTAAGTGGAAAACAGCATTTGTCCAGCTTGTCCCTAAAAAAGGTGAACCATCTTCACCCACCTCCTGCCGACCCATACCACTTACGTCCCTACTTTCCAAGGTCATGGAAACGCTGATAAATCGTCAGCTTATGAAATATCTTGAAACTCGAAAGCTTCCTTATGACCGGTAATACGGCTTCCGCAAAAACAGGTCCACTGGCGATTCGATGGCTTATCTCAACGGAAAATGGAACCAATTTTTGCACAATGTAGGAGAAAGCAAAATCGTTGCACTTGATATTTCAAAAGCATTTGACAGAGTCTGGCCTCACGCTCTCTTGTCGAAAATGCGTGCTTTTGCCGTCGATGAATCTCTTCTTTAATGGATTAGACATTACCTTTCGAACCGTTCAATACAAGTTGCATTAAATGGGTGCAAGTCTCATATTCACCATATTAATGCTGGTGTTCCCCAGGGCTCCGTTTTGTCTCCGACACTCTTCATCATTTTTATAAATGATCTCCTGTCTGTCACTTCTAATCCAATTCACTACTTCGCTGATGACAGTACCCTCAGCTTTTCATATTCGTTCTTCGGCTTTCGCCTCTCCTCTTCGGAACGGTAGCGTATGTTAAGCTCATTGAATTCCGATCTTGACAGCATAATTGATTGGGGTAAAAAGAATAGAGTGGAATTTAATGCTTCCAAAACTCAGTGCTGTCTACAGTCACTCAAGCGTTCTCAAAACAACCTGCCATTATCTATGAATGACTTCTGCATTGTTGAAACTGAAGGACTTTACATTCTCGGTACGTGTATCAATTCAACACTAAGTTGGAACGATCACTTGTTCGAGATCGTCAAAAATGCAGCGAAATATCTAGGTTTCTTAAAGCGATGCAGGAAATATTTCACCCTTTCTGACCTGTCAACAATATATAAGGCGTACATCCGCCCAAAGCTTGATTACAACGCTCCTATCTGGTCCGGTGCTCCTAAGACCTCTCTGCACCCATTAGATAGAATCCAACAGCGAGCGACAAGACTTATCGATGATAATAATGCTGCGAAGTCAATCGACTCGCTTAAACGTCAACGAAACGTTGCGTCTTCATCACTATTTTATCGCTATTTTAACAAAAAATGCTCTAACGAGTTAGCCAGCTGCATTCCTCCTCTTCAAGAATTCACCCTCAATACACGCCTCGCTAGGAATGCTCACCCGTTCACACTTAAGCCCTCCTTCGGACGTACAGTCAAGTTAAGAGACTCGTTCTTCATCCGCACCACACGAATATGGAATGCTCTTCCCAGCCCAACTTTTCCCCCCCATTACAATCCACAGGCATTTAAAACCAATGTGCATCGGTAATTCCTTTCCCTCTCTTACTCTATACCTTCGGGCCGTGCTGTAACTAAATTCCAGTCATTTAAGGCCATAAACAATCCCTTTAGTGGGCGCCAATTAAACAAAAAAAAGAAAACCTTAAGAAGCTGAAAAATAATACACAACACGAATAGATGAACTTAGAGGGTCCGCATACGGCCAGTACAATAGATTTGTAAGTTTTATATAAATGTTAAACTAGTTAAGTAGTTTGTCTAGATTTAAGAAAATTAAATGATTGAATAAATAATACATTTTAAACTTAACTAAACCAGCAGTCGGTCTGTCACAAGGTTTCGTTCAAGAACGAGGGTTCGAATACCGGGCGGGATTCATATATAATCCGTGTGCATTTTTTTATTTCATTTCCTTTGTTTTATTTTTATTTGGGTTTGCTGTGTCGATATTGGAACAATTGGACTTAATGCGGGAGTCGAGTTAGCGTTGGGCAGGTTAAGTGAAAAATGTTGAATTATATAGAATCATCTAGATATAAGCATATATTTAAGAGAATGTTGTTAGACGAAGCTAGTTAATAAATGGAGTATCCATAACACCGCGTATTGTATTTTTCGGTTACTAAGGCCTCCGTGAGTGGCCGCAGTGGCGTAGTCAGTAGAGTGCGACGCTCAAACGCCGAAGGGTCTGAACTCGACTGAACACCTCGAATTTTTTACGCCACCATTTCTTCCGAGCTGCTGACAACACCCGAAGAGTAACAACTGTCTAAGAAAGCTTCTCAAACTTCGACGTTCCGAATCGGCAAAAAAACTGTAGGTCCCTTCTACTGGTGAGAGAACAGTTGCGCGCACAACACGAGTAGTTGATAAGCAAGCTAGGCCCTGGTCCCCCTGTGGATTGTCGCGCCAACAATTATTTTTATAAAGGTCTGCGTGAACGGAATTAGTCGCGATTTTGGGTCTGGAAACCAGTAAGAAGGGAAGAGGGTAATCGCGTGGCGTCCAAAATCATCCTCTCCCTCTCCCTCTTTCTTTCCCGGAGTATCTTCGAGAAAAGAATAGATAACATTTTGGCGCCCAACGTGGGGCCCGCTCTGCATAGCCAACCTATCTGTGACGAGACCTGACTACATCGAGCTCGATGTACACAGTATACAGCTAGTCTTCTCTCTCAAACTCTATCAGAACAAACGAAGGCCTTTTCTCTCGAAATGTCTAAGAAACTTCTCAACCCCTTTAGCAAGTATCCACCAAGTATGCCGTGCTTTACAGCAGAACTGTGCCCCTGAAGGTCTTCTTCGAGAGAGGGTTTTATTAAAAATATTTTATACACAGCGCGATCCTTCGTTTTTTTCTCACGCTGTTGTCTTTGCTTGCGTTCACCTTGAAATCTAAGCAGGGATTGTTTGGTACAATCTTAACAGTCTTAAATGTTTGAAATGTTGAACAGAAAAATGCTACTTCTGTGAGATTAAGCCAGAAAAAACGTGTTTTCGATTGCAATGTTAATTTATTTCATTTGCTCCAGATCTCTAGATCTCCAGATCAACGTTGTGGTTTGCTTCAAAGCTGATCACACATTTTTGGACCGTTTTTGTTTCCCACAGTATCGCCGCACACGATCAATATGTACAATAAATATCGTGTCTTTACATGAGCATGGAGAAAAGTAATTAGCATCCAAAGTGCAGACCTCAACGTGGTGCTATTTTTTTTGCACAGAGCTGTATATAAGGTGTCCAGTTCCAAGATTTTCATATCGGGCCACCACTTTTGAGATGCTCGATAGCTGTCTATCAACATGTCGATTCTTTGAGCTTTAGGGTCAGCAAATAAACTGTCGGTGTCCTCCACTCGTGAGAAAAACTATTCCCTGGGACCTGGTTAGCAGGAGTACAACTCATATTTAGGCCTATTAAAGTACACATTTTTTACCCGCATTTATTTTCAATCGTGTTTCGATGTTGCATTCGGACATATTTAAAAGACGCAATAGTTCACAAGGAAACCACTTCTACCTATATCAGTTATTTCCTCTGAATTTTCGTCACAATACCGGCGGATACGCTTCCCAGTTACTTTCTTAAAAGCTTAAAAAATTAATCTCCTAATACACGATATCATGTTGTCCACTTAGCTAGAAAGGACTTAGGTAAGTGCCTATATGGATCATCTGAAGGTCGTTTACTGATCTATTCAGATATGAACCCTCTTTCGTACACCTTTCAGGATTCTCTGCGCTCCCTCGGACTGCTGCAGCGATGCATTTCTCCTCCACTGAGTCCCCACCTCAGTTTACCACACGATTGAGTTCAATTGATTTTTTCCCAACACCACATCAGCCACAGATTGCTAACCCGGAACAGTCTCGTCTCTGTTTCGCGTGCGTGCGTTCCCGGTCAAGTACCCATACATTCTGCCTCTGTGGACGACCTCTCGTCGCAGTGACGTGCCAGCAGTCAGCAGCCAGCATCTTTGCCGTTCACTACACTCCAGTTCAAAATGCACATAAACCACGCCCGACTGTCGTCGGCTCCTGCCCGAAAACTCCTCCCTCAATCGTGCACTCGTAACTTGTCTAGGTGCCATATTTTTGCGAAATTATTTTATCGTCGCGTATTCGCTCTTAAAACAATTCCGCTGAAATTATTCTGTCAACTGGAATAGCAAAGACCCATTAGGTGCGGCCAATTATAGTTGTCCCGTCGCGGCGTACATAACAATCCCGCTGGATCGGCGCCAAGGGACGCCGAGATAATTCACGGCGGTTATTACAGCCGAACGCGGGACCACACGTCTTGACCGCCCCGGCAATTGCCCAGATTGCGCTTTTTTTGATATGAAATACGATTCGTTTGCTACGCCGGAGGCCAGCAGCAGCAGACAGTCAGTACTCCGTCGGTAATGAGCTGCGGCAGCATGTGGTGCATCTTGGATTGAGAGAGCGGATGAGGGAGGGAAGAGCGGAAGAATTTATCTATGAGTGGATAATAATTTTAACTGGAAGCGCACCCCCGCAATGGGGAAAGCAACAATTGATGGCATTTGGCGTGGCATCGTGGTCGGTGTTGATCAGTGATCCCGGACGATGACGGGGCGATGACGGGACAGTGTGCGGCTTCTGAATGGCATCGCGGACATCTATCATGAGTGGTCGTCACTCATTGAACAAAGGAATCGTTTCACACTTGCAACACATTGCATTCTGGCATTTCCTTCTGCTTGCTCTCGGTGCGGTGTCTATTTTTGGATGGATCGCGCTCGGAAGAGGAATGCTTTTGGGGGCATGGGTTAATGCGATGTAATTCCGTGTGAGCAATCAATTAAGTTAATTGGCTGCTGATTGGCCTGAGGGTCACTCGCGTTATGGAGAAGGTGAAGGTGTGCTGCGTGGTGCGGCAAGTCAATGAGTTTGGGAAAAGTTAAAATGTCGTTAAACGGACATTCAGATGCGGAGGCGTCCCCATTGCCCTCGTAGTCCCCAACGCCCTCGTCGTCCCCAAAGCCCTCGTTGTCGAACTTGATCTTGCTGACGCCATCACCTGATCTACAATAGTGTATATTGGAAAGACCTGAATGCATATTCTTAGCTTTCCAATCAAAACCAGGGACTTTGCTCTTCTTGAATCTAATGTTCGTAGGGTTTTCGGGTTGAACTACAATTTCCATGAGGCTTTTGAGGCCTAGTCATCAAAAGTGTTGTATTCTACGAGTGCCGCACGCTTAAAGAGCTTGTTCTAAATTCTCTTCTTGTAGACTTTTTGTACAGAAAACGGAGGTAAAACTGAAATAAACTTGATTTTGATACTTACGTCGTTAGCAGAAGGCAGATCTTCGTATGTTCAGAAGCAGCGAATTGCATTCTTTCTGAATAAATTTGTCCTATTCGGGGACAGGGATACAATTCAGTGAAGGAGGCAGCGCTGTGTACTTTGCAAACTTCGTTATCTATTTGGACGATTTCAACTTTTTTGCAGATAGCTTGATGAGTGACCTCCGTACCCTCAACTGGTACTTAGTGCGCTGTGTGCACCAGTGGTGTGCACGAGCTATGTTTAGCGAAGGTCATTACACAGAAGCTGATTCCACTTTAATAAATTAAAAATCAGCCTGAAGTAGTCTCAAGCTTGCGCTTGTTGTCCGCTTTGATAAAATGCGTCAGCCATCGCGCTGGGAAGTTTTTCGTTCTTAATATTTAGGGAAGAATGATAGGCACACCGTGTTTTCAATGTAAATTGTCTTTATATCGGCAATACCTTTTAAAGCAGAAACGTTGTGAACCTCGAACCTATATTACAAGAAAAGTTCTGTGAGTTGCTAATCCCTGATATGGATCATGAAGATGAAAGGGTCGTTGATTGAAGCAGCGGTGACTGAATGATGGAAAATAGAGAGGACTCTGAATTAGCAAAGAACTCTGTGAAGGGGCTACAAGTTCGAAAACGTATCTCGCAAATATATAAAAAGCTGTCTTTCCCCAGGATGTATAAATGGAAGGACTCCCAGGGAGTTGGTTTACCCAGGAAAAAATGTTACATTACCAACGGAAACCGAATCATCAACATTAACGAATCAAATGTTCACTTTTTTAAAACAAGGCGCCTGCCCCAAATGTCTTCGGCATGTGCTAGTACGTGATCGGGAATTTTCGTCACGTTATGCCACAGCTCCTGTCTGGCGATCACGTTAAATAAAGTTTTGATTGCCATCAGTAAAGATTCAGTTTGTGGTTTCCTTCCGAAAAGGAGAATCAGATCACACACCTAAGTTGGCCTCCTCGTTTTTTTTCCAAGCTGAGTATACGCACGCGTATATGTATACTACGCTGCCGTGGCATAGTGGGTAGAGAGCGACGCTCACACGACGGAAGTCCATGTTCGATTTCCAGCTAAACATCTCCAATTTTTCACGGAACTACGTCTTTCGAGCTGCTGACAACGCTCTAAGAAAAAGGGTCTCCAAAATTTCCGTTCGCAGTCGCCAAAAAACTATAGGTCCCTTCTAATTGTAAGAGAACAATAGCGCGCATAACATGAGTAGTTCATGAGCAAGCTAGGCTCTGGTCCCCTGTGGACTGTCGCGCCATTCAACTAGTTAAATACACACGCTTACATGCAGTGTCTAAATAAAACTACAAGTCCGATTCGCCAGAAGTTTAGAGAGAAACAACTTGTATGTCATACACTATTGCTAAAGTGGTACTGACGGACGGTGATGCTAAGTCTTACATCGAAGGACCACCCTTTTAGGCATCTGTACAGACCTCAAGCTTTAGCGAAGCGACAAATACTTAACCGAAACTTTATTGATCATTGCATTAAATCACCAGAAACACTTTCTTTTACTTGTGAGGGTACAAATTCGGCCCGTTTTCAAAAGATAGCTTCATTTCCAATTTATGGCTGATCTTGGAAGCATTTACCTACTTCATTGGAAAGGTGGTATCAAAGAGTCTCCTATTCAAATTCAAAAACATATGGACCACTTGGTGTTTTCGGAAGAAGTTAATAATCCTATTGTTGTACAACTTCTGCGACTTCTCAGAAAAAATCGTGTTTTAGTGTGTTTTTGGTCATTCAGAGTTTTGGAGAATCCATGGTAAATATTAACCATTGGGTGCAAAGTGAAAGTTGTACGGTGGATCGATCAAATGCTTTCTTAAACTGTTTTTATATGTTCCAAGTTTGTGTGGCTTAGATTTTCCGTGGTCAAGACGTATTTAATTCATTTTGTTAGTTCGTTTTGACGTCTTAATCGCTCCTTTTAAACAATTGACGTATATACAAAAAGTATTGAAAATGACAGCCAAGCAATTGAAGTGTGTACAGGAAAGGGTGAAAATTAGAACTTCACCAAAATCTAGCAGTAGATGCCTTCCCTAAACAACCAAACATTAAATATAGCTTACTTCACCGTCCAACCAGGCTTTGACGTCGTCCATTCTCGATCACCGGGCTTATGACCATGATCAATCGTATTAAATAGTGAGAGTTTCAAAAGATGGCGCCACCTGGAAGTTGTAACGGATCTTGGAAGTAATCACCTACATTGGATTGGAAAGACATTTATAAGCAATAATTAGTATTTGTAAATGTCTGGAAACAACACTGTGTTTTGCCTCTTCGAAAATGTTCGGATTTGTCTTAAACAAACAGAATTTGCGGAAAGTTTTGACTTTACTTTTGGCCGTGTGACGCTCACACGCCGAAGGGTCGAGGTTCGATTCCCGGTTGAACAACTAGAATTTTTCACGACACTACTTCTTTCGAGTTGCTGACAACACTCAAAGAGTAATAACTGCCTAAGAAAGCTTCTTCAACTTTACTGTTCGGAGTCGGCAAAAAAAATGTAGGACCGTTCTACTAGGGTGGCGCGCAAAACAAAAGTAGTTCAGGAGCAAGCTAGGCCCTGGCCCCCCTGTGGATTGTCGCGCCATACAATTATTATTTATTAGAACACTATAAAGGATTGGAATTGTTTATCTAAACTTTGAGAAGAAAAATTAGCGGTAAGACAGCAACAGCGGCAAAAGCTCCATATGTAGGGAAAGTCGTGTTTATTCAAATCTATGACCGCATGTGTATTAACTCAACAACAGTGCATCGATGAACTCAATTCAATTTTTGGCGTTGAAGCTCTATGAAGGACCAGTGCTTATCTATGGTATGGGGAATTCAACCGAGGTCGTAGTTCACTCCAAAACGAATTTCGTGAAGGTCATCCAAAATCAGTTGTTGTTTCGGAAACCATAGTGCATGTGACTTATTGTGAGATTGAGACAACCTTAGGCATTAGTGGGACCAGTATATATTAAATATTGCATGAAAATTTGACCGTCGAAAAAATTTGTTCGCGTTGGATCCCACACAAGTTGTCAAGCGCTCAAAAAAAGGCTCGTGTGGATTGGTCGAAAGAAAGGCTCTAAAAATACGGTCGCGGTGCTTCGCAACACATGTACATCGTGACAGGTGATGAACGGTGGTTTTACGCGTATGAGCCCGAAAGTAAATAGCAAGCAACTGTATGGGTGTTTCAAATTGAGCCAAATCCAACATGAAGCATGAAGCACTTCCAACTAAAGGGTCGACTGTTTTTTCGGAAAAACTGGACATGTCGCAACCGTACCACTAGAACAGCGCAGAACAGTCAATTCTGAGTGGTACACAACCATTTGTTTGCCAGTTGTCTTCCAAGAAATCAGGAAAACCAACCGTCGAAGACGAATCACTCTTCACCACAACAATGCGAGCTCTCACACATCGGCTCAAAAAACTGAATTTTTGAGCACTCAAAACATCGATTTGATGAGTCATCCGCCGTATAGTCCTGACTTGGCACCGAATGGCTTCTTTTTATTCCCGTACGTAAAAATTAAAATGAGATGTCAACGTTTTTTAACACCTGATGTTGATGCGTTCAAAATGCATGTTTTGGAGATACCTCAATCAGAGCGGCAAAAGTGCTTCGATAAAACGCATTCAAAAGTGTATAGATCTCAATGGCTTATGTTTTGAAAACCAATAAAGCTATTTTCGATGATTAATATTTGTTTTTGTTCTCTCATCCGGAAATATAAAAGGCAACCCTCGTAGACTGCGTTTTCTAGCCATCCCTGATTTGAATTTGATATAAGAATGTTTATAGAAATAAATTTAAAGCCCAAGAGATGAGTTATGAAGAAAATTAAGGAGATAACAATTTTTATTTTATGATGAAGAGCTGTGGTTATCCACTCCATACTCTCAGAAAATATTTCCGAACCCACTTATCGAAAATTAATTAAAACAATAATCGCCCTATTTAATAATTTATAACATGGAATTCAATCTGATTACTGGTCTGTTACAAAATCCTCCCCAATCACCGGACGAACGCAATCCACTCGATATCATCATCGTAACCTATTTAATTAATCCCTTACATCAGCGAAATGCGTTACGAGTGCTGCACGTGGAACATTTGTCCAGGGGTGTAACCACTCGCAAATCAACCAAAGCACGTTCCTGAAATGCCCAATCCTTATGTAAGGATCTTAGTATGACGAGAATTAAGTTGCTGTCAGTTTTTTTTGTTTGCTTTAAAGGCGGTTTCGTAGCATTAACATTGAAATTGTCAAAAAATTTGTCAAATGTTGGATTACTTCCGGCTAGCGGGAAAATTCCGTACAACTGAGTTGACCAAAGGCGTATTTGAATTGAATAAATGTTCTGTGCTACCAAAGAAAACTCAGCCAATGGACTCTCAGACAATCAACAGTTGTGCAATATTAATGTAAATTGTGGCCGTGCTGTCGCCTAAGCATAGGCAACTTGGATTCAGAATTTGAGCAAAGACAACGTTGTAGCACTCAAATGTTGCATAAGTGCAATGTGCCAAGTGTTGGATTACTGCCCGTTAGCATTCAAATTCCCAAAGACTGAGTAGAGTAAAAAGTTGCTAAAAATGAGTGCATATTCTGTGTAATTGGTAAGCTAGGCCCTGGTCCCCCTTTGAACTGTAGCACCAACAATTATTATTATTCTGTGTAATCAACGAAAACTCAAACAACAGACTCTCAAACAGCTGGAATGTTTAAATTTAAATTTGTTTACCACACCGTCGCCTAAGCACATTCAACTTGGATTCAGAATTTGAGAAAACTCAGAGACGGCGTGGCGGCATTCGAATGTTGCATAACTGCAACGACTCATTCCGGGATCGATTCAAGGCCTAAAGAATGACTTACTATCCAAACCGTACCAATTTTCACAACCGGCAATATGTTCCATGAAACAGTAACACATAAACTACTGAGACAGTTTCAAATACAAGGTGCGGTCCTTCAATTTATTGAAAAGGCTGTTCACCTAGCTCACACTCATATAAAGCCTTTTGAAAACTTCCGCATCGACTAATACATGATTTTCTGCAACTTGACTAATTACCCTACATGCCCAACCGTCAAATATGCGGCACATCATCGCACACATCGTGACAAAGAGTTGACATCCATGATGATGTAACGCCGCACTCATCACTTTCAATTTCCCGAGTTCCGTCTGGCCGACTTGCCCCAGCCTCTGTCGTCGACATCATTGCATCACCATCCCCAGCCAGTCACCGGCGACGCCACACGCCATCATCAGCTCCGATGATATGGGTCAATTCAATCGAATCCGAAACCCCATTTACTGGCCCGTCTGACTCATCTTGTCGCACAAATGGAAATGAAGCAAGAAAAAAAAAATATTCTCCTGCAGTGGCAGCAGCCACTCACTCATATTCCTTTTTATTATCATTCGCCATCGTCCTCCTTAATTTTCTACACACATGCGACAAAACATCTGTGTGCCCCAGCAGCAGGAGCCCTGGAATGGCCAAGCAACCACCAGCCAGCCAGCCACACTGCTGTTAGTTCCTTGCAGACCATAAAATATTTTGCCAGCTCCTCGTGCCTCGTGATGGCCACAATTCACTGCCGCTGCCGGTGCTCGTCCTGTAATGCCACCTGATCCAGGGCTGGGTAAGGTTCCCTTGGCTCTATGGCCTGGCTTCAGTTCAGATGAATGTTAATGATAGCGTTGGCTGCGGTGGTGACCGCGCACTGAAAATTATGCCGAGGAATGTGGCCATTATCTGCAGTCTGCCTGCACCTGATAAGTAGGACTCCGATCGATGACGGCGCAGAGCAGGGGTTATAAGTGGTCTTTGAGGATGGAGTGTGTTTTCCATTTTTTTTCTCCGCTCTGCTTTGGTTCGGTCGTCGATGACGATGTGTCGTCTTCCTGCTCCTGCCTGCGTTTTGTATCCTTTTCCTAGGTCTGCGGGTGACTCCTGCTCCATTTGTAACAGGTGAAACATTGTGTCTTGCCTCTTCGCATCCTTTTTGTTTTTTTTTCCCTTCCGCATGCACAAGCATGTCCTTGTCTAATAGAGAGATACCCAATGTTGTTGGTATTGTTGCACGTTGTGCCACAGAACATGCACAAGAACACGTGAAGTCGCAGGAAGGTCACAAGACCTGCTGCAGTTGGTGTTCCGCGCCGGCCTCCATTTGGTTCAGTGTGCCAGGGCGTACAGCTGAGCCACACACTTTCGTACCCGTGCACAGGTGTGCTTGCATAATTCTACGCTGTCGGATCTGGGATGTGTGGCTGTCGAGGGTGTGTGTGGGGAGGCAGGATTAGTTAGAAAGTGATGGAGATGTGTGGCCTGATTGCGGTTGTTTCTTACACAGGCGGGCGGGGCTCGGGAGCGACTTCTATGGAATTCATCTGCGGGGCTATGTAATTCTGTGATCTAATTTATTGTGTTTGTGAAACAGTAAATGTGTTCGGGCTCAACGAACCTTCCACTGGAGCATGGGCCCGCAACGGTGAGGGGGACACTCATGTGCACCAGCGGGGCGCCCAGCATGAGGTTTCACAAGTCATTACATGAAGCAGGGTCTATCACCAATTATTCGAACGACAGGGGCGACGGACGGGTGAGTGTGGGCGGAAGTAATCAATAGACATGAACTCGATTAAATTTTGTCTCGAGTTTTGATTAGTTGCCGACAAACAAGCGATCGACTTGAGGAGAGGGACTGCTTCAAAGGGGCGGTGGTTGAAGGTGTCCAGGAGGAAAAGATCGCCAGCATCTCTGCAATCTATGGCAAACAGCTTGAAGAGCAATTCAAAACATTTTTTCTCCGCACAATTCTGGATTTATGACAGACGTCAACAGAGATTTGTCATTTCTATCTCACCCGGAGCGTCGCAAGAACGGATTTCTAACTGCTGCTTCTAGATAATTTCGGAAAAGATTTATGGTAATTGCCGGAGGATTTATCGCCGCCAAATCGTTAAGACCGCCCACTAAATGCGGAGGCGGTGTTTTGAGAATTTTCGAATGATTTGCATTCGCAGATAGGTACGGGTATAATTAAAAACGATCGGAGATGTCTTCTGAGAGGCATTGTGGAGCTTGATGGATGCGCACCTTTGGTGGGTGGGTATTGCTAATTAAGTTTTGATAGGTTTTACCTTACATTTGATTGTCGACTGGAGGGAATGTTATTCGCTTGCTGGGAAAAAAACTTCATGTATGGATTAGACGAATTGTGCGGCAGAGTTTGGTGCTGCCTTTAAAGAGAAGTCTTCTTGGTGCTGTCTTTAAAGAGAGCCTTTGACTTGGACTAAAAGACGTTTTTACTGCAAAAACATAGAGTTTTTTTTTTTGAAAGGACCAAGAGCTTCCTCATCCGCCTTCAACAACATGCAGGCTTCTGTGCTAATGTGTGGGAATGATTAACGCTCTGTACCAGGGCAGGTGTAAGGTCTTGAGAGTGTTTCGTAGCTAATATGCCACTTGAATCCAAAGAAAAACTGTACATCTATGTACATCTATGTCCGAGTGGAGTTCAACGAAAGTTTAAAATGTTGTGCTAGTTTCTAAAGCATTTTAATAGCTTAAAAGCACACTAAACTGCGGAGTACACTGGTTTAGAATCACTGACCCAATCATCTATACACTAAGATCTACTTCCTAAGCTACTACCTGTGTTGTACGAGTAAAAGGGACTTGTGGCCGCCATGGCGTTGTGGGAAGAGCGACACCCACTAGCCGAAGGTATTAGATTCGATTTATGTGCCGGACAACTCGCAGTTATTTGTGCCACCACTTCCCTCGAACTGGTGAAAAAACTGGTGAATTAGTCAAACTTCGCGGTTCATAGTCGCCAATTAAAGGTCCCTTTTACTCGTGAGAGAGCAGTAGTGCGTACAACACAAGTATTTGCTGAGGAAGCTAGGCCCTAGCTCTACTGTGGACTGTCGCGCCATCCATCCATCTATCTTCTTCTCATTTTCTGAAAGTATGCCTGAGCGCCTGAAACCACTCGTCAAAGATCTGGTTGGCTTCAAGTCGGGTAAATCCTCCATCGACTAAACCTTTACACAAACCGAAGAGATGCAAATCGATGTTCAACTCCTATTCGTCCATTTCTGGGTCAATTGACGAGCTACACAACGCAATATATCGATTAGACATTCCCGACAAAGTCATTAATTCTGTAGGGTGACTAAGAAGAGCTTTCCCCACTTCATCAAGACGCTACGAGACTTCGAATGGTGGCAGGGTGCTGTCATGTGACATAACTTCTTCGTGAATACCTTTTCAACCAAAATCGTACAGAACGCACTGGCCAACACAAGAGGCATAATCTTCCAAGAATTCGCATATTGGCGAGGAACGCAAGTTTTCCCCTTATTTGGTCAGCAGGCTTAATTCGCTAAGACTTGTTTGGGTCCCCTGACATCACGGTATCATGGGAAACGAGGTTGCCGATGAACTAGCGAGGCAAGGTTCAACAAAGGCTTTCGTAGGGCCCAAACCCACCTTGGGACTACCCGCGTCCCTGGTCAGGGCCTTCGCCGACTTTTGGGTCTCCCTACAGTGCAACCAGAGATGGCGTGACTCTCCAGGAATGCAGGATGACCAAGAGTATGCTTTCGAACGTTAGCAAGCAATTCGGGTCTTTTCTGCTACCTCTAGACAGAAACAAGTTCAGACAACTTGTCGGTGTACTAACGGGACACTTTATTTTCGCTAAGCACCTAAGTCGCTTAGCGAAGATAAAGTGGGCTTAGTGACGGCACTTTTTGCCACGACTGTGGAGAAGGCAATGACACTTCAAAGCACTTTCTCTGTCAATTTCCCGGCTTTGCTCGTATTAGGTGGCGCCTGTTTGTCGATGATGTTGTGGGAACCGAAAACCTAAGTTCTATATCACAGAAGCGCCTCCCGGTCTTTCTTCGGAAAACCAAGAAATTAAATTAAATAAAGAATACTGCCTGGTAGTACAATGAACCAGTAGTTGAGTCTGAATGCTCCAGTGTAGTTGATCCCAACCTCCAACAAAAAAAAAAAAAAAAAGTTATATTTTTCACATAATGCTACAAGATATATATATATATCTTTTAGAAGCATAGAAAAGAGATAACATAAAAAAAAGTTACATACATAATTAAATTTAATTTACAGTTACAGGGAGGAACATAAGTTATATAATAAAGTAAAATGAAATCGAAAGTTAAACGTTTACTTATCTTGTGATATTGTTATTAGTTATATATGAAAACAGTTTTCTGTCGAATTCGGTCAATGAATTAATCGTCTGCAATTTATGCGGAAGACAGTTCCACATGCGAATTACAGAAACAAAAAAGAATTGTTCTCCAACACAATGTGTGAAGCGAGGTAAAATTAATTTCAGGCCACGTGAAGAATGTGCAAATGTTAGAAAGTCTCGTAGATAATTAGGACATTTATGATGAATAATTTTGTATAATTTCAAAACTTTACGATACTTCAGAAAATCTTCCAGATTTACACCAAGAACATTCGTTTTTAAATGAGTAACACTACAATATCTGGGAACTTTATAAATAAAACGAACACAGTCGTTAAACGCTACATTCAACCTTCTATTACACTCATAATCAACACAAGGATACACCAAACAATTGTAAGTTAAGAATGGCATTAACAGACTTTTAAAACACAAATTTTCATTTGCTTGTTTAAAAAGTAGGACGACTGTCGTAGGTATCGCAGGCCAGCGTAAATGTTTCTGATGGTATTTTTGACTGCATCACAACACGTAAGGGTGGAATTGATATAATATCCAAGATATTTAACACTTGCTTCAGTGGAAACGATATTTCCATTCAGAACTATAGGCGAAAGTTCACTTATATCAACAGTATTTCGTGCGGATATGAGACTTGTAGATTTCAGTGGGTTGAGTTTCAATTTATTGATTGCCGCCCACTCTCCAATATAACGAAGATCTTCATTGATGCTTGCAATATAGTCCTCACTTAAACCTATCGGTGGTGCCAAATAAATTGATACATCATCTGCGTACATGTGCAAGTTACAATTTTGAACTACCTGTGGAAGGTCATTGTTGAACATTGAAAACAATAGAGGTCCTAACACAGAACCTTGTGACATAATTAAACTGCTGTTCAATGGGTCAGAGACACCAATGTCTGAAATCACCTTTGGGACACGGTTGTGCAAATACATTTCCAGCAGTCTTGATGACGATGAGGAAAAGTTAAAATTTTGTTTAAGTTTCATAATCAGCAAGGAATGATCTATGCAATCGAAGGCTTTTGAGAAATCAAGGAGAACTAAAAACCCAACATCACCATTATCTAATGTTTGCCTGAGATCTGTAATTACCTTTATTGCTGCAGATTCACAGCTATGTTTAGTTCTGAAGCCAGACTGTCAACTTGACATAAGCTGTTTACATTAATGTGCCCGATAATCTGATTGGCAAGAATCTTTTCTAAAGCTTTGGATAAGAAGCATAACATACTGATTGGTCGAAAATCTGAAGGTTTGTACCTTCATGTGCATTTTTGTTTTTGGGTAGCGGACTCGTGTCGTCCGTGCAACTGTTCTCTCATGAGTAGAAAGGACCTTCAATTTTTTGCTGACTCTGAACGACGAAATTCGAGCTATCTTAGACAGTTGTTACTCTTTGAGTGTTGTAAGCAGCTCGAAAGAGGTGGTTCCGTGAAAAATTCGAGGGATTCGAACCTAGGCCCTTTGGCCTGTGAGCGTCGCACTCTTCCCACTACGCCACGGCGGCATATTGTTCATATTATTGCTGTTGTTAATAATGTGAAGTGTTTCCTAAGTATACCTTGTGCTGGCGTGTTTCTTCAGTCTGCAGAATTGGAACATTGTTAGAGTCCGGATGCTTGTTAGCCAGTGGGCAACAGCAATGGCCAACCGTTGCTTACTGAATAACCGCCACACTACCTTCAACAATGTTAAAATGAAAAAAAAAAAACAGTTTTGGGATCGAGAATGTGACCTTTTAGTATATGAGTGAGTTCACTAAACTGCTACACCACTTCATGATTACCTCAGAATCTTCGTCCTTAATAACAGACTATCCTGTTGACAGCATGTAGCCTTCATCTTCGATGCGCTGCCTCCTTTCAAAGCCTTATGCCATTCCTTGCGCAGCCATTTATGAAGAGCACTTCATGGAGCTTAACATATATTTTTAATTTATTTTCGAAAAGGTGCGCATGCCTTTTGTCGCGCTGTCCAACAAATTCTCCTCAAATTTAGTGCCTTTAATTTGTCGGATAATTGGAAAAGGCCAGAACACCTTTGCTCCGCCGACCATAACATAAATTAACATAAACACATCGTTTCATTATGTTTAGACCAGCGAATCGCATTAAACGACAGGTTGACAGAAATGATCAGTTGGCCTCTTAACCGCAGTTGTACCCCACATTTAATCAATTAATACATTTGCAAATGTTTCCCGAGCATGTAATTCGTTTGCAAAGATGACATACGACGCGTTCGAGTGGTACAACATTCACACACACACACAAACCAAACAAAAAAAGGGTCAAACTTATGCCGTAAGTGGCGTAGTAAAAACCCGCCAGACATCGAAAGTAATTAACCAATGTGTTTGGGCCTCTTTGGCTTCGCCGATGGCTGTGCCAGCAGTTGATTTGTGGTCACGGAACATATTCCCTGACAGCACATCTGCATTTTTCCGCCAGGCGAACATGAAAAAGGTCCAGATGATAAATATTTTATTTTATTTTATTTTTAACTTTTGGGTATGTCGACTTAGGCTAACAGTAATGTGTGCAAATAGTTAACAGATGTTTTTATGTTTTTTTTTAGCAAATTTGACTATTGGTATATACCATAATATGGCATAAATGCATAATTCGTCTTACAGAAACCGTCATAAAATATCCTTCCCTTTATTTTTATATAATTTGGTGTTATAAAAAGCAGTTGTTTTCGTGCACCGACCATATTATAAGTCTAACTCTAAGGAGAATCATTGACCTTTAACGCCCAGAACCTAAGACTTGTCAAAAATTATTCCAGCCCACTTTTTATGGCCTTCACTGTAAGACATTCGTAAAACGACAGAGAAAGAAACAAGTCAACTTCTTATTCGTCTAGTGACAGTTTAACTGTGACAATAATTGTCGGTCTCCCCCCTTAAAATCGGGGGCACGTACCAGCCGTTCATACGCACCCCATCTCAAAGTGGCCAAACCAGCGTTCCCTGGGGCACAACACTCGCATACCCAACACAAAGTCGCGCTGCCACACTTTTAACACTCGCTATCGATCATACGCCGATAAGACTGCAACCCTTTCATCCCCTCCACCCCTTCTCACCAAAACAATTCTGGTAGCAATTAATGTCCCCTGACAGGTTCACTAATCATTGTCTCGCAGTATGAGAGTGCATTCAGTTTGCCGGTCCCTGTGCTTGCGCTTTGATCTACCGGCCCCCGTTCTCCTGCCCGCGCTGCTTTTAGTAGAATTCCACGAATTTTTGCATGCCAAACACCTTGCAAACCCGATTCTGCCGCTTAGACTCTCTCCACGGCTCCTCGGCGGCGGCGGCGTCCACCTTAGTACGACACGTGTTCGGTGTGCACCACCGAATTGTCGAATTGCACTTGGGGATGCAAGGCCCGGCAGCGTCGGCACGTAGCCGGCCGTACACTGGCATTCGCGTGCATTCTGTGCGTTCGCATGCATCGGTGTGTGCTGGTGCATCCGTGCAGCGGTGCAGCAATTTCAATTGTCATAAAAATAAATATCTGTCATTAATTATGTGCTCCTTACAGGGTGCCTCAGCTCGAGTTGGGCACTCATCGGCCTGGTCGTTGGTCGCGGCGAGCGGGACGCGCGCTGCGTCTGCAAATCAATTTGGTTCCTTTTCGCGCTGTGTAATTTCAATTAATTTACATTGAGGACGGTTACACGCTCCGCGTACCATTATTAGGGGTGCTTCGCATGAAGTTACTTAATCGGTGTATGGTTACAATTATGTACACATGTTCATCCGGGCAGCCAGCGGCAGCCCAGAGGGTTTTGATTGATTGATTGATTGATTGCGTTTTTGACACCTGACCGTTGGGCGATGAGTTATTTTGGCTAATTACAGGGCAGCGAGAGCTGCCAAACGCTTGGGCTGTTTCGTTGTCTGAAGTGCTTGTTCGGGGGGCTTAAAGATGTTTCATCGCATAATGTGTCGGTGACAAATTGCAGCGTGAGGCTGTGAGGAGTGTGGGAGATTTCGCTGTTGGATTAATGAGTGTTTCTTTTCATGATGTGATGCAGAAGTGAGGTTTAAGCGTGATTGTTTATACTTACTTCAAGAGGAGTATGCGGAAAGGAAGGCTTGCTACTGTGTTCCGTATTTTAAGACTTCGTGACAAGAGTTGAATTTTAACAGCAATTTCAACTAATAGGAAGAGGCATAGGGATGACGCTGTAGCTTGAAAGGAGCAAAGGCTCGACTGCATAGTCACCCATACAGTGGGTAAAGTCAGAACTCAAAATTGCCTTTGAATATTAAAATCTCATTTTAAGTCTTTTGTTTGCAAATGAGGCGAACTAGACGAAAGATTCAGAGCCTTGAGTTATTCTATCAATAGTTTCAAACGGAAGACCGAATTGAACTTGATGGACTGTAGGGACTGATCACGAATAGCACATTATAAACGCAAATGATGCAATCACGAAGTTAATTTGAACAAAATCATCCACTTTGTGCACACATTTAGAATGTGTTGCCCTTAATCGGTGCAAATACCAATCGGTGCCATCAAATGAAGTCGAAACAAAATTTATTAGTTTTCAAATGCGACAGAGACACTCATATCTGTCAAATTAAATGGCTGCCGAGGACTGATCAAAAGTCAGTTGCTTTAAAATTTGAGCGGGATTGAGGCTTAAAGTGGTTAACACGCCGTAAGTCTTCCCCGTCTAAGGAGTTATTGATGCAATAATTCGGCGGTGAAAGCAAACGCTGAAATTCTCTTATTTAAATGCCATTTTTAAAGCGCAGTAGAGTGTTAATCGGGGTGAACTTTGATTGGCTCGTGGGAACAAGGTTTGCGAAACCTCATACTGATTTGTTTCTTATTTGAGTACATTTGCTGATTTGCTGTAATTGCCAATTGACAAGACCTGGGGTTAGTTCGTGGCTTAACACAATTTTTCATTTCATTTCCTATCATACTTTTACAGAATTTCAGGACACAACAGGATGACCAGAGCTGGTAGCTGGTGTTATGGTGGATAACTCGGATTTGGTGTAAAAAGGAAACGTATCCGAAACAATTGAGAGTGGAGGCAACACAAGAACCACTTTTAGAGAAGGTACTGAAGATCAACCGGCATATCGATTGGCTCGCATTCGTACTATTCAATTTTTTCGGAAACTTTAAGCATGAAGCGTGTGGCAGCGAATAATAATAAATGTTGGCGCGACAGTCCACAGGGGGACCAGGGCCTAGCTTGCTCATCAATTACTCGTGTTGTGCGCGCGACTTTTCTCTCACGAGTAGAAGAGACCTACAGTTGATTGCCGACTCCGAACGGCGAAGTTTTAGAAGCTTTCTTAGACAGTTACTGCTCTTTGAATATTAACTCGAATATTGACTGAAAACTTCGAGGTGTTCAGCCGGGAATCGAACCTAGATCCTTCGGCGTGTGAGGGTCGCACTCTACCCACTACGACACGGCGGCCACACTGGCAGCGAATATTGACCAAAAAAAAATGTAGAATGAGCATCAGGAATCGTTAACGACTATCCAGATTTGCTTGAAATGGTCATGACTGGTGACGAATCATGGACATATGGTTATGACATCGAAACTAAAGCCCAATCGCCCCAATGGAAGACCCCAGGAGAGCCAAGGCTAAAATCGGGTAACACGCCAAACACGTCTAACTTGTTTGCCCTCACAAGCAAAATAAATATCAAACTGTAAACATAAATTAAAGTGGGAAAATCGAAATCAAATGCATTCCCACTCGCAGTCGTTCGCAAAAGTGTCAAATTTAAACGAGACACGCTCAACACTCAACCCTTGCACACGCCCGGCAAATGCCACCACGCACTAGACGACGAATGTTGAAGCTGCGTTGGCAAGCCCGATGCACCTGACGTTCATTGGGTATATATAAGTTAGCCGATAAGAAATTATGAGTTTTGTGTAATTGGTACTCCTATTGTAAAGAGGCTTCTCCTCGTGAAATAAAATTTATTTTTTAAAAAGATTTAATAAAATAGTTTTTTTTAACTCATATGGTCCAAACGGGTTTACCAACATAACAAAATAAAAAATTGATAATCTTGTGTGCGCTATTTGAATATCACCTTATTCTTTGAACAAGTTTAGGTTGTTGGCTTGAAAACTGGATATGTCTCTATAACGCGAATTCCTTATAGAATGTGTTAGTTGACTGACAACGTCGCGCTGTGTTGAATCGGTTAATAGCGTTGATTTCTTCTTAAGGGGTCCGAATTCGAGTTCGGAACTTAACCCTCGTTCGTCCATTATTTCGCAGCTCGAGCTGTTACGAATTATTGTCAACGCAAATAAACAAATAAATAATAATAAACATGTAAAGTATGTTTCCGTACCTAAAACAAACAACATAAAACAGTACAAAACGACTTAAACCAACACAATATCCGTTTTTGTATACGAAAAAATGGATGTTACGTCAAATAAGCGCTTTCTTGAGAGAGTAATATACTTCCCCACCCTGCCCATTTAAACACAAGAAATTTTTGTGGGAAGATTGTTGGTTTGCTGTCAAATTAATTGGTGTGCGCACAGAGATAAGTGAGCATTGTCTCATTATATCTGTGCATGTGTCTCAAATATTGTTTTTGTTTTCTGTATCGACAAAGTAACAACATTTTTTGACGCCTTCCAGTGAGCCGTTTTGGTGTACGACTAGCTCAAAATTGGGACTTTGATATTTCATAAATTTAACGTCTTTTTTTCAAAAAAAATCGATGTGAAATATTATTTTCAATAAGCCACCTTAGAACATGATGTTTTATTTATTCGAAAGGGCATATTTCAAACCATCAAACTGCATCGACTTCTTCTTCTTCTTCTTGTGGCCAAAGTCCGGGGTGGCCGTGGGCCTCAACCAACATGCCTCTCCAGCCAGCACGATCTTTCGCCAGCTGTCTCCAGTTGCGCACTTCAAGTTGGTTGAGGTTCTTCTCCACTTGTGTGCGCCACCTTAGTCTAGGCCATCCTCTGTTGCGTCGTCCCAATGGCTCTGATTCGAAAACTTTTCGGGCCGGAGCAGTGTTGTCCATACGCCCCACATGGTTTAGTCATCTCAAGTGTTGTATCCGAAGACGTTACTAAAAGCGGGAAGCCCTTAATCTTTTCGAGAGAAAAGTTTTGCGTGGGATTTTTTGGTCCTGTTTGCGGTGATGGCATTAAAAGGAGAACATTTAACGATGAACTCTATGGGCTGTACAACTGCATCAAAATTTGCTTTTATTTTGACCACCAGTTTTCTCGACCAGGCTTATGGTTAAGGTGGGAAGTACTTCTATGTTTGGTGAAGTACAACCAAAGTGTTCCAAGAGGCTCCAAGGGAAAATCACATTGTTGTGAAAGCTTGAAATATTCTCTATCGCTGGTGCAAAAAAATTCTCTTTCTCGGGCTTTAAGACACGTTAAGGTAGAGTCAAGAAATTTTCGGCATATTTTTAAAACTTTCCTACAATTTTCCTTTTAATGCCTAATAATAATTGTTGGCACTGCAGTCCAAAGGGGGACCAGGGCCTAGCCTGTTCATCAACGACCCGTGTTGTGCGCGCTACTTCTAATGCTTGTATTACGTAAATACCATGGGCATGAAGAAATAAGTAGTGAAGCGCAAGTCTAAGTTCAGATTAAGAATTTTTTGCAGCGAAAATGTGTTAGTAAATAGTTTTGCATGCAATTTTTCAGAATGGACATGAATCCCAGCCTTGTTTTGAGCCTAAATTTACTGTCGTGAGTTGTTATTATATATTTTTTTATAAAGTAAAATAAGAAACAAAGGTTTTTCTTATTTTTTTTAGATTACTCTGTTATCCTTCAGACTATGTATATTGACCAGTTTTTGACAGCAGAAGGCACTTATACTATTTTCTAATTCCATCAAAATCGGTCAACGGATTCAGATTTGTTTCCGCATTCTCCATACAAGGACACTACTGTGCGATAATTTCAGCAACTTTATTTGCTCTTGACGGAAGGAGCGTAAAAAATTCGAGGTGTTCAGATCAAAACGCTTAAACTATATTTGTCTCATACCTTTGTCCCATTTGAAGAGTAAATTGTAGACATTGTGAATGCCACAAAACGCTACAGTCCGAATTCTTTTTCCAAAACAAATTTGGAAGAAAGATGTTGTTGTGACCCGGTCCCTGGTCTTGGTAGGAGAGCGCCTTTTTCTTCTCTGTCAGATGGAGCAATTTTTTTTTGTGCAACAAATCTTGAATGCTAGGGTCTAGTTACTGTTTTGTCCTTCTGTAGTAGTCCATAAAATCATACAAATTGCGGTTATTAAGTTTTTTGGGCAAAAAATCGCCGCCGGTGGTTTAGTCTACGGAAGTGTGTACTTTGTTTAACAAACCGCCGTCGCATGACGTTTCGCAAGAATGTAGAAACAGCTTATGTCAATTCAACTTACTTCACTTTTGTGATGAAGCAACGGGACAAGTGATACTAGGAGGTTGATGAAAAGTAAAGTAGGTTTGGCCAGATCATTTGATCTCTTCTTTGGCATTTGCGCAACTTTTTTCTCTCTAAGCTAAAAGTTAGTACATACGACGGTTGCCTCTAATATTTCTGGATTAGAGAACAAAAACAAACATTAGTCATCGAAAATAGATTTATTGTTTTTTCAAAACATTCCCCATTAAGATCTATACACTTTTGCATGCGTTTGAAACAATTGTCGAAGCACTTTTGCCACTCTGATTGAGGTATCTCAGAAACATTCACTCTAAACGCATCAACCGCTTCTTCAGGTGTCGAAAAATGTTGACCTCACATTTTATTTTTTACGTACGGAAATAAAAATAAGTCATTCGGTGCCAAGTCAGGACTATACAGCGGATGACTCATCAAATCGATGTTTTGAGTGCTCAAAAATGTAGTTGTTTGAGCCGATGTGTGAGCGCTCGCATTGTCGTGGTGAAGAGTGATCCGTCTTCGGCGGTTGGCTTTCCTGATTTCTTGGAAGACAACTGACAAACAAATGATTGTGTACCACTCAGAATTGACTGTTCTGCGTCGTTCTAGTGGTACGGTTGCGACATGTTAAGTTTTTCCGAAAAAACAGGCGACCATTTGCTTGGAAGTGCTTCGTGCGAGCAACTTTTGTTGGATTTGGCTCAATTTGAAACACCCATACAGTCGACTGCTGTTTGCTTTCCGGCTCATACGCGTATATCCACGATTTATCATCTATCACAATGTCATAGACGTGATTCGAAGCATCCCGATCGTATTTTTGGAGCGAGTAACCACTAGAATAAACAAACAAATTTTTTTGACGGTCAAATGTTCATGCAATATTGAATATATGCTGGTCCCACTAAAGCCTAAGGTTGTCTCAATCTCACGATAGGTCACATGACGATCTTGCATTGCAATATCAGTTGGCGCACTCAATGTTCCCGGAATAACAACTGATTTCGTACGACCTTTACGAAAATTGTCTTGAAGTGAACTACGACTTCGGTAGGATTCACCATACCATCGATAAACAGTGGTCCTTGATGGAGCTTCATCGCCAAAAATTGAATTAAGTGCACTTTTGTTGAGTTAATCTACGTCAAAAGTTGTAAAAAATAATCGCAGTAAAATTTTCACGATTTAATTCCATTTTTTGGGCGAGATGAATCTTTTCAGTTACTGTAAACAATACAAATAGCGCTTGTGTGTCAGACCGTTCGAGTACGTATAACTTCAAAAATGTCAAACTTCACGATAGAGCTGGCAGTTGCCCCATTCCGGAAATATAAAAGGCAACCTTTGACTTAACAAGAAGAAGGAGTAACTAGCAAAAGTGATAATTCCGTTAATATCGGTTTGTGTTCATTTTTGAATTCTGTTGACTATTGAAATTTGAATATTCTTCTGTTTTTAATTCTTGTGGCGCTTCTGTCCAGCGCTTCTGAACGCGTCAATCCACGATTCATAACCTGCCACGATGTCATAGATGTGTTTCGAAGCACCGCGATCGTATTCTTTTACGTTACTGTAAACAACACAAATAGCGCTTGTATGTCAAAACGTTCTGAGTACGTAAAATCTTAAAAATTTCAAACTTTACGATAGAGCTGGCAGTTGCCAGATTGCAACACTAGGGTGGCCCAATCCCGAAATATAAAAGGCAACCTTCGTATGTATATTTTACTTTCCAGTATTTCAACTTCTCAATTCCTTAAAGAAGTGTTTCTTTGGCCTTAGAAAACGCCACAAAACCAAATGGCCGCATGTCACACCGTGAAAGCATCATGCGGCAATGTTCAGTGATAAAAATTGATTTAATTTTCCCACAACCCTTAAGAAGCACTTAAATTGTGTTCTAGCTTGGTTACAGCAATCGGAACAATTCTCTATTCCCATTCCATCTTGCTTTAGGTACCTTGTAGTGAAAATTATTGACAGGCTGTTAAAGGCCTGTTGAATGACTTTTGCCCGATGTACTCGTGTTGGATGTTTTCAGTTTAATTTAAAACTATCTTCGGCACCATCATCGTCACAAACATCGTCATTACTACCGTCACCGTCACGTCCACCATCATCTCCATTTCTAGTTCCAATTGAGGAGCACGGGGTAATGATTTATGGGCCACTCGAGCGTTTGCCAATGACATCAATTGGTCTGGAGCTATGTCAAAGCGTACAACTGCGACAGATGCAAGCAAATGTTCGGCTATCCAATGGAGTTGTTTCCAAGGCAAACTCTGAAGAGCGTAAAGCTGGTCAGATTTATATCAAGTTACCAGTCCATCGAAATGACTGCACAGCGATACTGTGTTCGCGTTATGGCTACTGATTTCCAGTATAAAGACGATTCATTCAAAGACGTTTGATTTCCAGTTCTCTGGCCAACATTACCAACGTTTGACGTGTTTATTCCGCAGTTTTGTGAGTTACCTGCAAAATCGAGTATCGATCGCTATGTGAAACCGCAGAGCCAGAAAGTCTGGTGAACCCGAACTCCGCAGACAGTCGACGACTCGGGTACTTACCCTTATGAAAGAAACAACGAATTTATTGGAATCCGCGCCATGGATCATCAATTTATACCGTATTCGGTTTATTCATAAAGAATACTGGGCCCCAGCATCCACGGCAGACTCGTAAAAATTGAGAAAAGCATCAAAACAAAAAAACAAATTAGAAACATCAAAAAACTCCAGCACCGCCATCAAACACTTAATTACATGTAAATCAATTCCCCCGTCTGGCCTTCGATCCCTGCAGGAAGCCATTAAACCAAACAAACATCGTAACCATAAAAACCGAAAATCTCGCCACTCATCGCCCGCAGATCACGGAGTGCAGGTCCTCCTCACCCCGTCACACATCGCCGCATACGCCTCAAAAGCACTCCTTGCCCTCTCCCTCGAGAGCCGCCAACCGCCAACGTCTTCACCTCATCTTCAACACGCCTCGAATGCGAGAGAAAATCTGACAGCAGAATGTGAAGGAGAAAAAAGTATACGAACCAACAAAAATAGCAAAATTTTGACAGCCGCAGCAGATGTCTTATTAGCCCATTAGCCTATAATCTGAGCTGCAACGCTTTCAACTCAGGGGACGGAAGGCACCCGCATGCACTCGAACGACAGGCGCGGCGGCGACGATGCCACCAAAAACGACAACATCGGGACGGAGGTGCAACAAAAACGATCCGTTCGAACTTTCGGAACATGGCAAACGGGCTTTGGTCGTTTTTTTGGTCGGTTCGGCTGTGCCTTCCATTTGGGGAACGATGTCGTCGTTGTTAACGGCGGCGGCGATGCTGAATGCGCTTCCATCCAGAAAAGTGACAAATTTCCGACCGATGTCGTGTACCGGGACGCAAATGTCATATTCCGAAGATAGATATGCAGTATCGTCGCCACCGACGCGCCAGCCTCGGACCGATGAATGCGGCGAATGCGTCGCAGCAACGTCCCATGAAAACGAAACTCCCCTTTGCGGTCTTATTCCGCGGGCCAGTGTCAGGAATAGCGAACGCGAACGAGTATCGAAATTAGTCGAACGAACCACGGAGTGGACTATGCAGCGGACGGAGGGCGAGTGCCATCAGGAACACCGCGGTGCTGCAGAAGAGGAAATGGTTTCTTATTTTTGGACTTTTGGAAATTAGAATTTCGGATGGATGGGCATGGTCCCGACACTTTGTTCCTGTGGCATGGATGCATGTTTTCGATGTCACACCGAGTTGTGTGCCTCGGCCCCTACTCGGTCGAGGGACGCGACAGATTTATTGGGGGGACTGTCTCTCCTTGCCGTGCCGGATGTTTCGGAGTTTCGGTCGGTTTGAGAGCGACGGCAGCAGGGCGGAGGGAGTGCGCGTTCTTTTTGAATTTTTACGAGTTAAGTGGGGGAAATGTCATCTGTACGTGTGGCGGGATGGCGTGTGTTGCCGGTTTGCCGTTTAATTGAAGCAACAAAATGGCCCGATTGATTGGATGAGGCATGGAATTTGGACTAATGAGCTGATTAAGTTTTCGTTTTACGATGTAATTGCTTTATTTTTAGGCTGAGCGAGGGCAGAGGGTGCACGGACGGCCGATGGGCGAGGGTGCCACTGAAGAGATCTTGATGGAAGGAGGAAGTGCCTGCTGCGCTTTGATGAATTATGACGAGTGGTTTGTTCTTATTTCTTCCTGCGCTCTGGATTTATTTATGTGACCGTGGGACGGATGGGACATTCTTTGATTCATGGCGATAATCTAGCAGGCGGTAGCGCATTCAAAAAATGATATGTCCTCAACTTGATTGAGTTCTGAAATTCTTTGGCAAATTGAATAATTCGTCAGGTTTTTGGAAGACATCGGGGTGAGCGCTGCAAGCTGACTGGCGGACGCTAGTCACTAGAGTTCTCTCTAAATTATTGCAGTCTTTTGAAAACTTAAGCTAAAAAAATTTAAGGTTTGGCATGAACGAAATTGAAGTCTGTTTTCGAGTTTCATAGGTAACTTTACTCCAAACTTACTTTCTTTTGAATTCCTTAATCCGTACTGCTGAGGGGAAGTTTGGTTTTACCAGTTTCTGTTAAGAAGAGTTTTCTTAAGATCCAGACTAGAAATAGGAATTGAACTTTCATTCAGATGCTGGGAGCAAGAATCTTCTTGCAATCTTTAGTTTCTAACCTTGAGAAGTTTAGCCAAAAAGTGATCATAAGGAAAGCTTGAAGTATGAAGAGCATAACCACAGGCGCCAACTATAATGTTGTCGCTACAGTCCAAAGGGGGATTTTGGCCTAGCTTGCTCATCAACTACCCGTGTTGTGCGCGCTACTGTTCTCCTACTAGTAGAGGAGAACTACAGTTTTTTGCCGACTCCGAAAGGCGATATTTCAGAAGTTTTCCTAGAGAGTTATTATTCTTTGAGTGTTGTCAGCAGCTCGAAAGAGGTGGTGACGTGAAAAATTGGAAAAATTGGTGTTGAGCTGGGAATCGAACCTAGACCCTTCGGCGTGTGAGCGTCGTCACTCTACCCACTACGCCACGGCGACCACCAACTCCAAAAATTTGTAATGCCGCCAACTGCAAATATGTAAAATAAGACACCCAGTTTGGATTTATCACGGTGCACATAAAATTCGGACAAAGTGAGTTCAAGTTTAGACAAAGGACTTGGTTTCCTTATGAAAAGGTAACTGATTCGAAGTTGTAAAATACACTGAGTATATACTCGTATGAGTTGCGTCTTCCTGTAGATGCATACATCTTGATTAAGAACACCTGTCAACCTTTCTACTTGACTGAGACTTAAGTTCTTTCCAAGTATGTTAAGTGTGGGAGAAGGTAGTGATTTGGTGGAGAAAATTTGAAGACATTTATTGCCTAATGTGTGCTCTTGACACTCTAGATTGCATGATGGCTCGTACTCCAAGCACGTTTGACTCTAACCTATTGGAATAACCCAACAAGGGCATCACCGTCTGAGATGATAAAATCAAGTGAAGAATAGTACGAAAGTGAAAGTAGCTGACTTATTGTTTGATATTCAAGTTCTTCCCTGACTGTCATCCCAATCGAAGAAGAAGAAGGAAGTGATTGTTGCCGCTCTCCGAAATTTGCACCAAGGCAATATATTTGTTCGCCTATACAACACAAAAACTTGTGAAACATTTTTCTTCAAAAACAGAGAAACTAACTTAACACGTCTACTCACACGATAGTTGTCCAAACTTAATTTCTAAACTGAACCCACATTTCATAAAAATTGGCCACTGTTCGGATAGTACTTTCGCTTTTCGTTCACTTTAGAAAAAACGAAAACGTTAGCAACGAAAAGCGCTAGTCTTCTGCACCTTGCGAACTGCAGAGCCATCCAAACATGTTCAATTACTTGGTTGTCCCACTGTGATCCTAAACTCAATTTAGCCCTCAACTAAGCTTGTGGCAATGACCAAAAAAACAACAAACAAGGCAGATCCGAATGTTTCATTCTGGTACTTCGCGGTTCCTTTACTTATGTTTTTAGTCCTTTGGGCTCCACTAAGAGGGATATGTAATGCATAATCTTGGTCATCTTCCGACTTAAGGGAAGTGGTCCTTGGTCTTACTCGCACTAGAAATTTGAAGAGCTTGCCTGCGTATCTCCTATGAGATCAGGTGTATATGCAGGCTGATGCAAGGACAATAATTCGACTACAACGCATACCAGGTATACCAGTATGAGCGTTTTTTTTAAATAAAACACTAACTATTAATGGGAAAGTAAAATCATTTTATTTAAAGTATTGGCCATTGTTTTCTATACATTCTGACCACCTTTCTGGCAATTTGTGAATACCACGCCAATAAAATTGTTCGTCTTTTAAAGCAAACCAATCAGACACCCAATTTTCGACCTCCTCGTAGGAATGAAAGTGCTGCTCAGCCAATGCGTGTACCGATGAAAACAAATGGTAGTCGGAAGGAGCCAAGTCTGGTGAATACGGCGTTTGCGGTAGCTGCTTCCAGCTAAGTGTTTTGGTTGTATCCTGAACCGGTTTTGCTTTGTGTACAGGTGTATTGTCATGGAGAATTACCTTGCCGTGTCTTCTGGCCCATTCTGGTCGTTTCTCGATCAATGCATGGTCAAATTGATCATTTGTTGTCGGTAGCGATCAGTATTAACGGCTTCACCAGGTTTTAGGAGCTCGTGGTACAGCACACCTTTCTGGTCCCACCAAACACATAGCATTGTCTTCTTGCCGAATCGATCTGGTTTTGCAGTCGATGTTGCTGGTTGTCCCAGATTAACCCATGATTTTTTCCGTTAAGGATTCTTAAAATAAATCCATTTTTCATCGCCAGTAACAATCCGATGCAAAACCGATTTTCTTTCGTGTCTTTGAAGAAAAATTTCACAAGTATTTTTTCGGTTTTCCATCTGCCTTGTATTCAATTCTTGTGGCACCCATTTTCCACACTTTTAGATCTTTTCTATAGCTTTGAAACGGTCAAAAATTGTTTGTTGTCCAACATTTAACATTGCTGCCATTTGCTTTTGACTCAAAGTGTCATCTCCATTCAATATCGTTTGCAATTCGGCGTCTTCAAACTTTTTTGGTGGTCTTCCACGTTCTTCATTTCTCACATCAAAAACATTATTTCTGAACCATTGAAACCATCTTTCGCATGTTTCTTCTGATAGAGCATGATCACCATGTGCCTCGACAAGCATTCGATGCGACTCTGCAGCACTTTTCTCCAAAAGAAAACAAAAAATGAATGCTTTCCGAAAATCATCACTTTCTGGTACAAAATTCGACACTTTTAACACGATGGAAAAATATGATGTTATCTGTTCAATGACTTGATATATACTAAATATTTTTCACAGTTGTCATAGCAAACAAACAAAAACAAAATAAGGGATCGTTCACAGCAAATGTTCCCTATCGAGATATTTGTACCTTGACGCTCACATCATATACGCATATCTGGTACACAAAGTCGGCTTGAAAAGTGTCCAGGGCTGTCTTTTGCCAGAAATTAAGGCAGGAAGGTTAGTTTAGCAGGTTAGCGACTCGGATTTTATGGACGGCTCCAAGGCGATGGAGGGACCTGGTGCTTGGGCCTCTATCGAGAATGACAATATTAGGTTTCAGACCTGTTCTGGTTGGAATCTTCAAGGAAAAATCTAATAATAATAATAATTGTTGGCGCAACAGTCCACAGGAAGACCCGGGCCTAGCGTGCTCATCAATTACTCGTGTTGTGCGCGCTACTGTTCTCTCACGAGTAGAAGGGACCTACAGTTTTTTGCCGACTCCGAACGGCGAAATTTGAGAAGCTTTCCTAGACAGTTATTACACTTTGAGTGTTGTCAGCAGCTCGAAAGAGGTGTTGCCGTGAAAAATTCAGCCGGAAATCGAACATACACCCTTTGGCGTGTAAGCGTCGCACTCTATCCACTACGCCATGGCGGCCAAGGAAAAATCTATGCGATCTTAAAACCCATGAAATATAGTGAAGAACAGGTATATGAGTCTGTAGCGATAGCTAAGTTGTGTTCGAGGCCTTACTCAACTCTCTAAACACTTCCAAGTTAGTCCAGAAATGCATGTATTCCCCCAATTTGGTTAACAGATTAGATTTGTTGTGATTTGCCTGGCATCCGGGACACAACCGGATCATGAGAAATGAAATTGTTACCGATGCACTTGAAAAAAAGGCACTCGTAGGTCCTGCACCCACCTTGAGACTGCCTGCGGTTTTGGTCAGAGATTCAATCGACGGTTGGGTTTCTCTTCAGCACAACCAGGTTGATCGACCTGGTGCATGCTCTTAAAAGTTAGCAAGAAATCCGTGGCATTTCTGTTAAGACTAGACAAAAAAGAGTGCAATCGACTTGTTGGCATGCAAATGTGACGTTTTACTTTCGATAAGCACTAAGGCGCGCTTTGACTAACTAATAAAACTCTCTGCGACACCTAAAAAGAAGCTGAATGCAATGCACAGCATTTCCCCTGTCAATGTTCCGCCCTTGCTCGGATAAGTTAGCGGCTGTTTGGCGATGATGTTCTTGGAGTTGAAAACTAAGGATCTATTGGAGATCCTCCAACAGACAAGACAAATTCATTAGCACTACAATCGACTTGTTTTTAATCTGATTGCTTAAGTGCCGTGTTTTCCCACGTTCAAAAGAAAAAAAAAAAAGAAAAAACTGTAACGCGGGATGAACTTTCGCGTTTGATTCTCAGGCAACCCGACTCTAAACTGTAACCTTCAGCTCATGGTAAGCTAACATGGCAGCCAGTCGAGTTTTGCGGATGTGGTTCAACCGCTTTGTGCCTACATCTGATGAACGCACATTCTCCCAAATATTGCAGGTCGTAACCTGAGCTCGTTTCCTTCATTGTTTGCTAAATCAATTTTCGATACGTGCTGAAACGCATTTCCAATGCTTTTCTCGTCGTATCTAAAAAGGTGGGGGTTGTCGATGCCCTATGGGTTATGTGCTGCCTAATCACAGCTCTACTTTCTGCCCCAATTTTCGCATATAATTTGCGATTCTTGGCTAAACACTGCTGCCCTCCAAGTGGCTTTTCATTTCGTCACGAGCGCAAGTTTTATAGCCGCCAATGATTTACCACTCCAATTTGACAACAGCTTAATGGTCGTTATCTTTTAAAAATAAAATTGACTGTCAGTGAGTGGTCCTTGCTATTTATAAAAGTTTGATTTTGCGTTCGCGCTCGTGATTTGAACAACCGCTGGAGTCATCTGTGGAAACTTTTCACACGACCGAAAGCGTTTGTCATGATCTTTAGGACCCCCAAAGGAGGCACTCGTAAATTAGGTGCATTTTCAGAAACTTTTCTCGCCATGCAAAAGTGCTGACACATTGACCTTGATAGCACTCTGGTGTCAGAGGAAGCGGAAAATCACATCAAGTCGGGTGTTGTCAACAGAATTCTCCATTTCAAATTATGCGCCAGAATCCGCTTTGAAGACTAATCCTTTCAGTGCGTCCGCAGTTAAGAAAAATTTCTCCTCTCCCTGACCGCCAGTGAAAATCAAAAGAAAACGAAACAAAAAATAGAATCTCAAGAATATTTTCCTCACCCACTCAAACAAAAGAAGATAATCCAACATCGTGATCCCTAATCAACCCCCTGTCTGCTTTTCGGTGCCTAATAAATGTCCAGTCATAATTTAGCGCACATTATGACTACAAATGTGTATAAATAAACCGCCATAAATCCCCCATAAATTCCCTATAAATAATCGGCCGCCCAATCCGCGGTCGCGTTGCGGGACAATGAGGTATTCCTTTATAATAATTTTGACATATTTGCAACGGCATTGAGGATATCTCCTCCAGAGCATAAACAATTTTCGAAAACATAAATAAACACCGTTTTCGACCGAGCAGAACATTCCTGTGTTTTCTTTTCGTTCAGAAATCATTTGTTCTCCTGTCCCACTCGCATCGCCCGCTCAAATTTAGCATGAAGCGATAAATTTCTGAGTGTTCATTTCAAAATCTCAAAAATGTTCTTGCCACAATTAAAATAGACTGCGCCAGCACTGCCGCGCATAGGAGAATGGAATGGAGCAGTCGAACAGCTGGTGCGTCAGAAATTCGGGGGTCGCGGGGTATCTCACCTCCAATTAGACGTATATGCATCGCGGCCTGACTTTTAATAGTTCCATGTCAACGGATCTTGGAAAACAGAATGACAGCAGAATTGGGGGACATAACTTGTCCGGCCCCGGATGCTTGTCGGATGCGGCGACGTCGGCGGCGTTGCCTGAAGATTGTTTTGACAAATCTCCGCCCTGCCTGCGACAGATATATTTTCATCTGCGCGAGGGGGATGGGACGTGAAAATTCGTCATGAAAATAAATTTATGACAAAAATTTCATCAGGTCCGTTGACAGGAAACTTTATTCCTGACTTTTTGACTCTCTCTCTCTTTGTCGCTTGTAGCTGGTGGTGAGTACCAGTGTGTGTTTCGTTGATATCCGTGCGCACCTCCAAGGCAAACGGCGGCGCACTGGATGATGGTGGCCGCCTAAAATATGTGGTCTGCCATTCCCGGCGACGGCTAAAGATGTCACCCTTGGGTGAAATATATAATCCCAAAGGTTGATCTATGCTATTAATTTTTTGGCTGAGTGGAATTAATTTATTTAACACATAATTACGTTTCTAGTCGGCTGGCAGTTTGGTTGGTCTCTTCGTCTGTCGCTTGGTGCGGGTGGATGGGCGGCTGGACAGAGGGGGGGAGGATGTCGTCGTTCATTTGTCTCCAATAAATATTTCCATCGGGTGCTTGAATATTTGGGTTGCTGTGATATTTTGTTTTTCTTCGTTCCTCGGATGGATTGCCTTGAAAGGGAAATTTGTGTAGGTTGTGGTTTTTGGTTCCGACGTGAGTGTTTTATGGGACAGACGGTGTTGTTTCTGGTATTTGGATGACAGACAGCTGGTTGTAACCTAATCATTTTTCCTTGTAGTCCAGTTTACATCACATGGCAAATGGTAATGATCCTTTCATAAACGTCGGACAAGGATCAGTTTGCAAAATCCCATTCAAAGCTGCCCGACATAATAGACATCGTGGCGCCCGACGCGGGCCAGCAATCGGCTCTTGTGATGAATGCCAAATATCCGGCAGATTTATATTTGTTTTCTTTTCCCGGGAATACCCTCAGAACCAATAAAAGTTTCAAATTTTAGTGCCTACGGCTGAAATGCGAAAATGTTTATTTTCAAAATATCTATCGGGCTTTGAAGCGCTGAGATGTTGAAGAGATATTATGAGGAATGATATTTTCTAGCTGTAGACGCTCCAGATGCTTCACATGTTCCAGATGGAATGCTCTTAATTGATGCTGAAAAATGATTTAAGTCCTTTCGCGAGAGTTAACATATTTGAAGGCAGTTTTTCTATAAATCGCGGGTGGTGAAGAGACTAGTAAGATGAGCTAATAATGATCGAAAACTATCGGATATCGAATAACTTGAGTCGCAGTAAGGGTCAAGAGTAAAGAGAAAGTGTTTGTGGGTGGAGATTGTGGGTTTCTAAAAAAAATTGGACTGGGAAAAGCATTCCAAATTTGTGTGGTGGGACTAAAGAACGAACCTCTAAATTTCAGGTGCGTCAAATAGCTGGATAAAAGGTTTTGCTTTCGAATTCTCGAAGAGGAGGAGAGGAGGAGCCGCTTCTATAATAATTTGAACATGTTTTGTTAATATAGCAATACCAAAGTGACAAAGACTAGGCGTTTCGGTGTTCTTAAAAGTCGATTGACATTGCTTTGTAATCGACTTCAACAAGTTTCATCGCACGCTTCTGAAATTTTTCCAATAAAAAGGGTCCTTGCAGACTTTGGAGCACCTAAACAAATAGCAGATGTGTTCTTAAAATGATAGAGAATGTAGATCTTGCATAAAGTAGAGTGGTCGCCGTGGTGTAATGCATGCGACACTCACATGCCGAAGGTACCGATTTTCATTAGATTCCCGGACAGACTACATTGACGTTTTCACGGGGTTGCCTTTTATAAATCGGGATTAGAGGTCAAAAACAAATATTAATCATCGAAAATCAATTTATTGTTTTTCAAAATATTCCCCACTAAGATCTATACACTTTTGCATACGTTTGAACCAACTTTCGAAGCATTTTTGCCACTCTGATTGAAGTATCTCCAAAACATGCATTCTGAACGCTTCAACCGCTTCTTCAGTTGTCGAAAAACGCTGACCTCTCATTTTATTTTTTACGTACGGGAATAAAAAGAAGCCATTCGGTGCCAAGTCAGGACTATACAGCGGATGACTCATCAAATCGATGTTTTGAGTGCTCAAAAATGCAGTTGTTTCAGCCGATGTGTGAGACCTCGCATAGTCGTGGTGAAGAGTGATCCGTCTTCTGCGGTTGGTTTTTCTGATTTCTTGGAAGGCAGTTGGTAAATAAATGGTGTTGTACCACTCAAAATTGACTGTTCTGCGATGTTCTAGTGTTACGGTTGCGACATGTCAAGTTTTTCCGAAGAAACAGGCGACCATTTGCTTGGAAGTGTTTCGTGCGCGAGCAATTTTTGTTGGATTTGGCTCGAATTGAAACACCAATACAGTCGACTGCTGTTTAGTTTCGGGCTCCTACGCGAAAATCAACGATGTCATAGACGTGTTTCGAAGCACCGCTATAGTATTTCTTTCGACCAGTCGACACAAGCCTTTTTTTGAGCGATTGACAAATTGTGTGGATCCAATGCGAACAAATCCTTTTGACGGTCAAATGTTCATGCAATAGTGAATGTATGCTGGTCTCACTAATGTCTAAGGTTGTCTCAATCACACGAAAGGTCACATCTATCAGTTGGCACACAGCATCAATGGTTTCGAACAACAACTGATTTTAGATGACCTTCACGAAATTCGTCTTGGAGTGAACTACGACCTCGGTTGAATTCACTACACCATCGGTAAACAGTGGTCCTTGATAGAGCTTCATCGCCAGAAATCGGATTAAGTTCATCGATGCACTTTTGTTGAGTTAATCCACGTCGAAAGTTGTAAAAAATAATCGCAGTAAAATTTTCACGATTTAATTCCATTTTTTGGGCGAGATGAATCTTTTAAGTTACTGTAACCAACACAAATAGCGCTCGTATGTCAAAACGTATAACCTCTCAAAATGTTAAACTTTACGTTAGAGCTGACAATGGCCAAATTGCAATACTAGGGTTGTCCAATCCCGAAATATAAAAGTCTATCTTCGTATTACCTCTTTTGAGCTGCTATCAGTTATTATTCAAAGAATAATAACTGCCCATGAAAACGCTTCCTCAATTCTGCCACTTGGAGTCGGCAAAAAACTGTCGATTCTTTCTAATCTTAAGAGAACAGAAACACTTGCAGTTTCTATCATGTATAAGACGAGAGTTGAGTTAGAACTGAGCTTATTTATTGTGGTAGCAGTAAACCGTATTCAATACAACATCGATACTATTACTATTACATAAGTATAAGAGTAAGTGTGTATGTATGTATGTGTGACAGTTTCTATGGAAGCTAAGCCGGGGTTACGTACATTCGATTATTGGTTTTTTTTTAATGTTGGTAAACTCGTCTCGAACATATACTTACAGTTTCAGCTATATATAATACTTATTCTGTTGGACGTTTTGCGTCTTCGGCGATTTTCCAGCACATCAAGAACCGATGAAAATGTTGAGCAAGTAAAAAAAAAAATGTTGTGGAGGATCACTATGAGAGAATTTACTGAAGATATCGGTATATAGGTTGGCTCATAGCATGCAAATTTTTTCGGAAATTTTGGGCATGAAATTCGTGTCAAAATTGATGAATTTTTACAAGAAATCCTGTTCCCATCAGCATCGTTCAGGAAATGTTGAGTGATGGCAACGACGATCTAGATTTGCGTTAAAGAGTTTTAACTGATGACGAATCATGGGTATTTGGTTGTGACATTGAAACCAAAGTCGAATAGGGCCATGGAAGACCAAAGGAGAGCCAAGGCCAATAAAGAAAACCAAGTTTGATCAAATGCGAAGGTTTAACATACTGCTTCTTCGATTAACCTTGTATAGGTCTACAGTATTTCTTAACAGATCGTACGTTCGTATGGTCACTATGGATTATTATGAAGCTCTTGGCGTTTTGCGCCGCTCGCGGGAAGCCATACGAAGAAAACGTTTTGGAACAAAAAAATGTTCACGGCTTTTGCATCACCATAATGCAACTGCTCACTCGTTATTGGCCAAAAACTGCACCGTATTTACCAGATTTGGCTGCCTGCGACTTTTTCCTGTTCCCATGACTGAAAGGGATTCAGGAGATACAAACAGAATCGGTAAGAGACTTAAGGGCATACAAAAAAGTGCATATCAGAACTTAATCGGGGATTGGCTAAAACTCAGATACAAGTGTATTGTATCCGAGGGGAGCTACTATGAGGGAGATAAAATAGAAATTTATGAATAAACAAATCGTTTTTAAGAAAAATTTTATTTCACCTTATTTTTTGGATGGACCTAGTATAGAAGAGTTTGTAATATTTCTTCTTTTTTCGAAGAAAGCATATAGCGGCTTATGACACTTTTAGAGATTTTCGTGTACATAGTGAGTGGGGAAAGCTCCAATTTGAGGATAATAGAAGATTCTTAAAAAAAAAACTTCAGTGCCAGTAGACAGCATCCTGCAATACATTGTTTAGCTTCAAAGAGAGGGGACGGCGTTAGGGCGTTTTGAAACATAGGTATGAACAAATTATAGACATGGATAGAATTTCCTTCAACCGAGATAACCTATTCATTTTTTCAAATTAACAAACTATTCAGTCATTAACTTGGTTATAGTAATAATAATAATATTTGAATGGTGCTACCGGCCACAGGGTTACCAGGTCCTAGCTTAATAATAATAATTGTATGGCGCGACAGTCCACAGGGGACCAGGGTCTAGCTTGCTTATCAACTACTCGTGCTGTGCGCGCAACTTTTCTCTCACGAGTAGAAGGAACTCACAGTTTTTTTGCCGACCTCGAACGGCGATGTTTGAGAAGCTTTTTCTTCGACATTAGTTACTCTTAGAGTTTACCAGCAGCTCGAAAGAAGTGGTGCCGTGAAAAATTCGAGTTGTTCTTCCGGGAATCGAACGTACACCCTTCGACGTGTAAGAGTCACACTCTACCCACTACGCCCCGGCGGCCATTAGCTTGCTCATCAATTATTCGTGTTGTGCGCGCTATTGGTATTTCACGAGTAGAAGGAATGTACAGTTTTTTTCCGACTCACGAGTAGAAGGAATGTACAGTTTTTTTCCGACTCACGAGTAGAAGGAATGTACAGTTTTTTTCCGACTCTAAACGGCGAACTTTGAGAAGCTTTTTCTTCAATATTTATTACTCTTAGAGTTTGCCAGCTGCTCGAAAGGTTGTGCCGTGTTTAATTCGATGTGTTCAGCCAGGAATCGAGCCAGTACCTTCGGCGTTTTAGTGTCGCACTCTAACCACTACGCAACGGCGGCCATTTGGTTAGCGGGTGAAACGATGCCGCCGACAAGTCATGTCTTAGTAATGCAGAGGCTAACATAAGCATTTCATTGTAACAGGTAACTCAATATGTCCCTGGAAATACAGGTAGGGCGCATTTTTTCTTAGTGGCGCCCCCTATATGCCCCGGGACTTATTGAGTGATGTCTTATGTCATTCAAAAGTGCTCGTTTCCGTTACCAACCACATTTTGTTAAATAATGGACTGCAATTCGGCTAGGCCATGTAGAGCGCATGGACAGCACTGCTCCGGCCCGAAGAGTTTTCGAATCCGAACCACAGGGACAACGCAACAGAGGACGTCCTAGACTGAGATGGCGCACACAAGTGGAAAAGGACCTCAACCAACTTGGAGTGCGCAATTGGAGACAGCTGGCAAGAGATCGTGCTAGCTGGAGAGGCATGTTGGTTGAGGCCCAGGTCCACCCCGGACTGTGGCGCCATCCGAAGAAGAAGAAGAATTCGGAACAATAATTAAAGTTTATAAACGTTGCAAAATGTGCCTTTTAAAAAATGATATTCTTTACTAAATTAGTTTCAATGAAAAATACCATTGTACACCTCTGACAAACGGGTTCCTACATCACAGTAGGCTCTTTGTAGCTAACTGGACCTTCACGAAATTTGATTACGTTTGGTAGTCTTTGGGGTGTTGAATAAACCAGGTTCTGGATTAACTCTTCGGGTCTTTGAGTTTTCTTTAGTGTAACTTGTGAAGACATTATGTGTTTGTGCAACGGTTTTAAGAAAGTCCCATGAATGCTCAATAGGATGTAAATTTTGACTTTATAGAGTCAAATTTAATTCATCCACAATTCAACCATCTCTCAAGCTGTGTGTTTAAAGTAGTTGCATTTCAAAAATTTCCGCCCAGGACTTAAGGAGGCTTCCTGACCGATGGCTCAAAATTTCCTTTCAATATATCCTGCTACATGCGTTGGTCCAAATTTCTTTCAACGAACACTAACTTTCCCAGGTTAGACCAATCCATGGACTCCTACAGCATAACATAGCCTCTAATAATTTTTTTTTTGTCCTTAGTCTATTTCCAGCGCTTTGCCACTCTTTTGCCATACTTTCGACAACGTGTTTGTAAATGTGGTATTACCTTTTGTCAGTGAACAACTTAAAGACAGACTACTGTCTTTGTGTAAAGTTCAAGGGAAAGAAAGCCAACCAGCAGAGCAGAAATGCAAACACAAAAACTTCCCCACATTCTCAAAATATATTTGAACTGTATACCGCCGTAAGATGAGTGTCTTTGTCGCCATGTAAACCTCAGATCTTAAGAACCTCTCTCACCGTTTCCCTAAACTCTATTAAGAAACAGCCTCATGCGATATCTGCTTTAGTAGAAGTTCAAAAGTCACTCTACACAAGTATGAAAGCCTTGACGTTCTCGGTATAAATTCCTGTCTCTAATTCATTGTTGCGCAATTCCAAGTGACGCCACCCAGAAGAGGGTGTTGATCTCTCTAATTGTCAAACGAGTAAAGGTCCTACAAATCATTTCTCAGACACGCCTCATGCTATGTAACCAATTGCATCATCCCCAAAAACCAGAAGTGAGCAAATCTACTCCTTCCTCACTCAAACCACTCGATCCTGTACATGTCTTCATGCAAATTTAAATTTGATTACAATTTCAAACAACAAGCAGAGCTCACTTTTGAATTGGCAAAGAAAGGATTACACTTCCGGGAAGACATCTAAACACCTCTTGCACTTGTGCAAAACCACCCTGGCGCTAGTCGGGATCAATCAATCAAGTCCCACTCCCGTCTGCCTTCCAGAAAGGCGCTACACTCACAATCGCCTTAACAGCAGCGACGCTGCACTGCCGCCGCCGCCCTCTATAACCACAAGACCATTCATTTGATCCTTTTGTGCCTCGCATTACTCATCCTTGAACCTGCACAAATGTTCCCTCACCAAGCATCCACAGCAATAATCCTGACTTTCTCAAGGCAAACAAAAGCAGAAATATCGTCGCACAATTTTGATTTATTACTCCTTAAGCATTTCATTCGTTCCAGCAGTTGTCCTTTCTCGTTGTCGTCCCTCCTTCCTCTCTTTGTTTTGCTGCTGCAATTACTTCAAACGTTGTTCGCTTGTTCTTCCTTTATGACCTCGCTTCACACACACTCTCTCTCTCCCTCGCTCCGGTGTCAGGAATGGGTAGAGAGTAGGAGGAAACTTTCCAAAAACCCAGCGCACGTTTATGCCATCAGCACCACCATCGCCACCTACTGTGCGAATGGCGCCAGGAAGTTTCATCGACTTTTCTGGCCAGACATTGACTCACGCACACACAGCCGCACACAAACGTGGCGCACTGGTGCAATTTGCAATTGCATTGCTTTGTCCTTCCTAACCGTGTTCGTCGCCCATATCGATTTGCCTTTCACAGGTAACGTCTCATGACGGGCACGGCGCAGCGGCGGCACATTCGTATGCTACGTACCTGCCAGAAGGATGACATAGGACATTACTCACAAGGGAAATCCTTGCGCGTCTCGTCTCATTCCTGCCAAAAAGGATTCATTGTTTCCAGAGCAACTGCCACTAATAGGGCGCCCTGTGCATTGATTCACTTCGGTCGCTCATCGTCGGCGTCGCAGTCTGCTGTCAAGGAGCACTTTACTGGAGGGGCACACACAAGTCTGTCGCTTGTCATTTGTTTTTCGCTTCTTTCTGGGATTCATCCGAATTTGGATTCGATTTGAAAACTCATTTCCTTTTAGCAGTGAAGGAAACAATGCCACGCTGGACGTGCTTCTGCGGGTCTGGGAGACACATGCAGGAATCCTTGACCGGAGGGAAATGTTTCTCATTATTGCCGGCACTGTTGGCTATCCGGCACAGTCCAGCAGAGCGACGCAAGGACAACAACAGATGCGCGAGTGTGGGTAGATTATATCATGTGCACACTGTCGCAATCAAATGAAATGGACACGGAACTGTCCCGGGGTGAGTGCAGAAAACAATTAACAATGAACCAGATGACAGATTTAGATTAGTGCCAGAACCCATCATCATGTGCGGCTGCAGCGGATGGACGAGGGGGGAGACGGAGGGGGCCGCACAACATGTGTGCGCCTTGAACGTCGTCGTCATTCGCCCTCTAGGTAGGTGTATGTGGCTGGCATGACAAATGACTTAAGCACTTGCCGTTGCTGTTGCTGCTGTCGCCGCTGCGCTGCGGGAGAAGCGGGTTTTGGGGGGTTGATGTGCAAAAATGTCGACCATTTCATGTGGTGCTGATGGAAGAGGAAGACTTCAAGATGGTCCGCCATCTCGGTTTGTGCTCGCCGGCCCGGATGGGTCGTAAATTATGATGTTGTGACGTTGCTAAAGCACTTTTTTGTTCCGTCGATTAATTGGAAAGTAATTATCGAAATGAGAGGCAAGCACGCTCTGCGGACATGTGGGGACGACAGTGAGCAGATGTGTAGAGGATGCGAAGTGCTTTTGGGGTGTTGACGGCAAGTCAAAGTGCCAGAACGGGTGCTGGATGTTTTTGAAAGTTGAGGAATCTTCGAAATTTCAAGCACATCCAGGCTTATACGTTTTTCTATGTTTAAGAAGCTGAAGATTGACTCGAAGGGGTTGTGTGGTGGAGTAGGTGTCGTTTTGCTGGGTTCAGAAATTTCAGGAAGTTGTGCAGATAGGACAATGTGCTTCTTCGGGTTTGTATTGTCTTTAAAGAAGACATTTTATAAAGCGTGTACCAAACTTTGGCATCTATTTAGCGAAATTCGGAAGACATGGCCAAAGGAAATCCTGTCTCTGGGAAGTGACTTTATTTCTACCGACGTTTGGGATGTAAGAGACATGAGAGACATACAGACTCTCTGTAATTTAAATAAATCTGGTGGATACGCGCTGTACAAACATTCTTAAACATATGTTAGAAACGAAGTAAATTGAAAGACTCGACTCCAATACACTACTCAAAAGTTGACACTTATCACCCTTCCGATGAGGGCATACTGAAGCTCTAACTCCTTGTAGGTCCCCTAGTTTTTTTATTGTTTTTTTTTATAGTTCATTTTTATTTATCTTAATTCAGTTTTTTACATGCTAGATCAAAACACTAAAAACTAGCTTACCAAATTAATCTACCGACCTTAATTCTAACTTACTGACCCTTCATGAGTACTCTAAGCTAATCTAGGATTTTTGTTTTTGCCTTTCGGCTTCCTGCATTCTTTTAAAAAAAAAGTACTTAAACCAAGATAAATACATCTATTGACTTTCTCCAAGAAAATTGAAAAACTTGGATTTCGATATTTTATTTTTATTCTTAACCTAACTTATTCAACTATTTATCCTAGCTATACCTAAAAATGTATTTAAACTAAAACTTGCGTCTATATACAATTATTAACCTAAAACTCAACTGTACTTAACTACTATAAGTCATCTTAACTATGTCCGTCTAACTATACGGACGCGTATGTGTTAATTGTATGATTAACATATATATCCAATACGCCGTGATGCACCTTTTTTTAATTTTGTATTTTTTTTTCATTTTTATGTATTTTTGGTTTTTTTTTTTTGTAATCCTTTTTTTGTTTTTTTTTTTACTTTTTATAAAATGCCTTAAAACTACCTTAACCTACATGAGTTGGCCCTACTAACCAACTACTCCGTCATATGCCTAAAGATGTTAGCGGCACCGAAGGCTGGTTCTGGTGCAGCCACCAATAAAAAAGTCGTTCCTTTGCAGACACTGCTCTGTCGCGGGCCGAAATCGCTCTACTGGACCGTAGGAGTTCCTCGTGGCTGCGAGCGACGTCCGGCTCGTATTGAAGTCACCTTTCCACTGTTCGGCGTACGACATGGAAGATGATAGGGCAGCCTTCTCTATCTTGAGTCAGGCCTTTAGTTTCCAAGTAGAGGAAAGCTTCATCTGGAGTGAAGCCGTTAAGACGCACCCGTTCATGGTACATTTCATTTGGGTAGTAAGCCCCAAAGATCAGACTGTTGGTTGAAGCCATGGCTCGAGCAGTGTGACTACGAATCAATTTAATAATAAAATTATCTACCCTTATAAGGTTTGCCTCGTTGTACAGAACCTCGTTGGCGTAGAATTTCTTGTACTGAGATTCTGGTGTTCGATATAAGTGAAGACAGGCTCGAAGGCACCGCTTCTCGAACACCCTCAACTTTTCCATCTGGGAAGGACTCACGTTGAACCACACTGGACATTGGCGTAGAATTTCTTGTACTGAGATTCTGGTGTTCGATATAAGTGAAGACAGGCCTCAGCTTTTCCATCTGGGAAGGACTCACGTTGAACCACACAGGACAACCATATACCATGATTGGCCGGATGAGGGCCATGTAGCAGATTACCTTCACTCTGGTGTCAAGTTGACTGCTATAAAACAGTCCTCTTGCCATAGCGAAGACATTATTAGCCCTGGTCAGAGCTGTATCTACATGGATATCACCATATAGATACTAGTCCAACCAGATGCCTAGATATCTTACTAAATTTTTCACGGACAATGGCCGCCCCAGTGGATCAACTATGACAAACTTGTGCCAGTTTATTTTCGTGTCTCTTGAGGCACTGGACAGCGGGGTTCTGAAAAGGATAGTTTCACACTTCTGGTAGTTGATCTTCAACTTCCATTCGTCGCAAAATCGTTGAATTGCATCGAAGTCGCTCTGCAACAAACCGTTTATTTCTTCTACCTTCGGAGTGGGTCCTGTAGTGTTCGGTAACCGATGTACATTTTTGAGTTTAAACAGACGTAGAGCCATGCTTTGAAGAAAATTTTCTAATCCCTCTTTGTTCATCACCATTGAAAAGCCAATCACCGCTTGCCAAAGGTTCCCTTTGTTAGCCTTTCTAGATAAGACCCAATTTTTTAGCAATTTGCAGTTTGGCTTTCGAAATGGTAGATCTACGAAAAGTGCTTTATTGAAACTGACTGGAGAAATATATTGTACGTTGAATTCATCGTTAATTCCTGCTTGTCTTTTTATTGATATAACGAAGGCCTTTGATATGGTTAACCACAATATACTTCTAAAAAAATTGTTTTATGCGCGCTTATGAGTATACATGTATTCAGTTCCGTGAGCGTATCTAACATTGGTGTTCCTCAAGGCTCTGTGTTGGGTCCGATATTGTTTCTTATATATGTGAATTCGTTATTTATTCAGCCTTAAAATGGAAAAATTACAGCTTTCGCTGATGGTACAGCCATTTCCTATGCGAGCAACAATTATCTAAGTCTGCTGTCCGATGTAAATAATGATTTAGATATTTTGAGAAGATGGTTTATGAAACATAATTTGCTTATCAGCAATAAAACCAAGTTTATGTTATTCAACATCAAGGGCTTAATATATAAAGATTTATATACTACCCATATTGCCAGCGTTTTTTCTTGACTCATCCAAATACCAGGTATACCGGGTTTTTTGAAAACAAAAAACTAGTAATTAATGGGAAAATATTTATTCAAAGTATTGACCATTGCTTTCTACACATTTTGACCACCTTTCTGGCAATTTGTGAATACCACGCCAATAAAATTGTTCGTCTTTTAAAGCAAACCAATCAGACACCCAATTTTCGACCTCCTCGTAGGAATCAAAGTGCTGCTCAGCCAATGTGTGTCCCATCGATGAAAACAAATGGTAGTCGGAAGGAGCCAAGTCTGGTGAATACGGCGGGTGGGGTAGCTGCTCCCAGCCATATGTTTTGATTGTATCCTGAACTGGTTTTGCTTTGTGTGCAGGTGCATTGTCATGGAGCAAAATTACCTTGCCGTGTCTTTTGGGCCATTCTGGTCGTTTCTCGATCAATGCATGGTTCAAAATGATCATTTGTTGTCGGTAGCGATCAGTATTAACGGTTTCACCAGGTTTTACAAGCTCTTGGTACAGCACACCTTTATGGTCCCACCAAATACACAGCATTGTCTTCTTGCCGAATCGATCTGGTTTTGCAGTCGATGTTGATGGTTGTCCCAGATTAACCCATGATTTTGTCCGTTTAAAAAAATTCTTGAAATAAATCCATTTTTCATCGTCAGTAACAATCCGATGTAAAACCGATTTTCGTTAGGGTCTTTGAAGCAAAATTTCACAAGTGTGTTTTCGGTTTTCAATCTGTCTTTCATTCAATTCATATGGCACCCATTTTCCACACTCTTGTATCTTTCCCATAGCTTTTAAACGGTCAGAAATTGTTTGTTGTGCAACATTTAACATTGCTGCCATTTGCTTTTGACTCAAAGTGTCCTCTTCATCCAATATCGTTTGCAATTCGGCGTCTTCAAACGTTTTTGGTGGTCTTCCACGTTCTTCATTTCTCACATCAAAATCATTATTTCTGAACCGTAAAAACCATCTTTTGCATTTTGCTTCTATAGAGCATGATCACCGTATGCCTCGACAAGCATTCGATGCGACTCTGCAGAACTTTTCTTCAAATGAAAACAAACAACTAATGCTTTCCGCAAATCATCATTTTCTGGTACAAAATTTGACATTTTTAACACGCTGAAAAGATATGATGTTGCCTGTTCAATGACTTGATGTATACTAAATATTTTTCACAGATGTCTTAGCAAACAAACAAAAAAAAAAAAAAAAATAAGAGCTCGTTCACAACAAATGTTCCCTATCGAGACATTTGTATTTCGACACTCAGTTCATACCGGTATAGCTAGTAAATAAAGTAAATGGACAACTTAGTTCTTATTGAAAAGTAAGTGTGCGTTAGCTTTCAAAATGACTACTTTCCAAACGCATATCTGACAGTCTATTCCATATGGGCAAATTCGTCATCGTAGCAAAACTAAAGCCCCTCCACAAGAGCAGAAGATGGTAAGGGTGTATTGTACTTGACAAATATATTTTTGACTTCAGGATAGGTTTCCAGCATATCCAATGTTTGACGATGGTCTGTTTTCTGTTATACCCAGAAAACTTATCCGACTCCCAGACCAAATGTCTTAATCTTTCCCTTGTACTTTAGTCGGAATCTTTCCTTTGTACTTTAGTCTTTAGTGTACATGACTAATTTTTTTGCTTGGCATCTATTGAAAGTGGCCGCCGTGGCGTAGTGGGTAGAGTGCGACACTCAGCCACCGAAGACCCGAGATCGATTCCCGCCTGAATACCTTGAATTCTTAACAGCAATAAATGACTGGCAAACATCGACTCGGATCATCACCTTGTTGCAGCCAAGGTAAGAACCCGGATATCGAGAGAGCAACGGAGTCGAGAAAGGCCAAAACGGTTTGACATCGAAAAACTACAGCCGATTGCTGGGAACTTTGCCGACCGAGTCTCTCTGAAACTTGCTCAGAGTTCGACGCTTCCTGCACAAAGCATAGAAGAAGACTGTAAACGTTGTCAAGAAGCCATCAAAGAAGCTGCCACTGATGTGCTGGGTTTCACATCATCACCCAGAAGGAACCCATGGTTTTACGACGAGTGCAGGCAAACGCGCGCAGCTAAACAAGACGCCTTTAAGGCGTCGCTGCATCGAACAAAGAGGGCTGTTCGTGAGCTTTATGAACAGAGAAGAAGGGAAGAGCACCGGCTTCTCAAAAGGAAGAAGAAGGAGCATGAGAAGCGCGCGGTCGAGGAAATGGAAAGGTGTTTGGCAGGAATAAAGTCCGAAAGTTTTACCGAAAGGTAACACAGCTATCCGGAGGATACGAGGTTCGGACCAAGGCCTGCCGGGACCAAAACGGACAACTCGTAGTAGAGTCGCAGTCTGTACTGAGAATCCGGAAGGATTATTTCTGCAGACTACTTAGCGGCGATGACGGCCCAAATCCCGCTGTTAGGCAGAATGTTCAACTCAATTTGGACGATGATAGACAAGCATTCCGTCCCCCCAACTTAGACGAGGTGAAGATAGCAATATCCAAGCTGAAGTCGAACCAAGCTGCTGGAGCGGACGGACTGTCCGCAGAACTATTTAAAGCAGCTGGAGATGAAATAGTTGGGCGCATGCACCAGCTCATCTGTAAGATATGGTCGGAGGAAAGCATGCCCGATGAGTGGAATCTCAGCGTCGTTTACCCGGTCCACAAGAAAGGAGATGCCTTTGACTGCGCCAACTACCGAGGAATAAGTCTCCTGAACATCGCATACAAGATCCTCTCTGCCATATTGTGTGAGCGTCTGAAACCGTTTGTCCATGAGCTGATATGTCCCTATCAGTGTGGTTTTAGGCCAGGGAAGTCCACAATAGACCAGATCTTCACATTACGGCAGATCCTGGAAAAGACCCAAGAAATGCAAATTGACACTCACCACCTATTCGTCGATTTCAAGGCTGCATATGACAGTGTGCATAGAGACGAGCTAAACAGTGCCATGTCTAGTTTTGGCATTCCTACCAAACTCGTCAGATTGTGTAGGATTGAGATGGAGAACTCTTGCTGCTTCGTCAAGGTCGGTAACAAACTCACCGAGACCTTCAATGTCAAAAAAGGTTTTAGACAAGGCGACGCACTGTCATGTGAAGATCGTGCGTAGCTCACAAGTCAACACCAGAGGCACGATCTTCCAGAAGTCATTTCAATGGCTAGCATACGCTGATGACATTGACGTGATTGGACGAACACAGCGAGCCGTCAATGAGGCGTTTGCTGGCATTGAAGCTGAAGCGGCTAAAATGGGTCTGGCGGTAAATGAGGGCAAGACTAAGTACATGCTGTCATCAAGGAAGGACACACAACATCGACGCCTCGGCATCACACTAGGCAACAGAAACTTCGAGGTAGTCAAGGGCTTCGTCTATCTCGGCTCCGCGGTAAACAGGGACAACAACATCAGTACCGAAATCAAACGCAGGATCACTCTTGCCAATCGCTGTTTCTTTGGACTCAATAGCCAATTGAGTTATAAAGCCCTCTCTCGAAGGACTAAGCTCGCTTTATATAACAGCTTGATCATCCCCGTCCTACTATATGGCGCAGAATCTTGGACGTTAACAAAGGCAGATGAGGAAGCCCTTAGTCTCTTCGAGAGTTCTGCATGCGATTTTTGGTCCTGTTTGCGTTGATGGCATCTGGAGGAGAAGATTTAATGACGAACTCTATAGGCTGTACAGCGACATGCGCCTGGTCAAGCGTCTACGGATACAACGCTTAAGATGGCTAGGCCATGTAGAGCGTATGGACACCACTGCTCCGGCCCGAAAAGTCTTTGAATCCAAGCCATTGGGACAACGCAACAGAGGACGACCTAGACTAAAGTGGCGCACACAAGTGGAGAAGGACCTCAACCAACTTGGAGTGCGCAACTGGAGACAGCTGGCGAAAGATCGTGCTGCTGGAGAGGCATGTTGGTTGAGGCCCAGGTCCACCCCGGACTTTAGCGCCACGAGAAAAAGAAGACGAATTCAATCGACTCTATCACTATTTGATTTCCACACAAAGTGTTCAAGTGAGTTAGCTAGCTGCATTCCTCTCCTTCACGAATTCACCCGCAGTACCCGCCTCAGTAGGAGTGCTCACCCGAACACCCTTTAGCCCACCATCAGTAAAGTCTAGAGACTCATTCTTCAGCCGCTCCACACAAATCAGGAATGCTGTTTTCACTTCAACTTTTCCTCCCCATTACAATCCACAGGCATTCAAAACCAATGTGCATCGGTATCTTCTTTCCCTCTCTTTCTCCATACCTTCGGCCCGAGCTGTGACTTAATTCCGGTCACTTTACACCCTTAAGTTGCCTTAACAAGGCAACAGCACCGTAATTAAAAAATCTAAAATCTAGTATTTTACGGTAATGTTTGCAAACTAGGCGTAATGCTATAACACTTGAACTTTAATCAAGGATTTTGTACTTAGCAGAAGAATAAGGTTCTTCACCTAATTAACGTCTTCCTTACGACTCACCGTAAGATCTTAGAATTTTGGAAAAACATTAATCATCTCCACCAGCACGGAGCTGGGCTCGCAACCATTTAATCAAATTTATGAAAAGTCCGTGCAGCTGCAACAGCAGCAGACCTCTTAATCTCATTTCACTGTCTGCATGCCAAAACTGAAGCCCAAAAAACGTTCCCACACAATCAATCGATTGTGCTGCTCGTACCAGGTCTGCTTCGGCAATCAATCTGGCAGCCGCCACTGCATTTTTTTTGCTTTACAGGAAAACGTCCCCCTAGGCGTAGAATGTCTCAACTCAACGCAAATGTTTCCCTCACTGGTACATGCACTGGCAGTCCTGCATTGGTAGCCAATCGGCAAACAAGTCGAGACTTAATTGCCATCCCTAGCTTGCCGGTCGGCTGGCAGTCAATTCTGCCCTCTCTACCACGTCCTGGTGTTCTAGAGAAACATCAAACTAATTCATTTTAATTTTTGGGCAATCGGTCGCAGTCCCCCGCACATCGGGCTTGCAACACATCAGCGACGGCAATCGAAGTGGTGGTGCTGCGGCGCAGCATAATCATCATCAACGTCATCGTGACAGCCTCCAGGACTGCACTTTAAACCGGGTCTTCGGAGAGCTGGCATTGATCGTCGGGTAATCTGTCGGAATTTGCCTGAATTAGACGTTCATATTTATCGATGGCAATCGCATTTGACCCTCAAAATACCAGAATCCGTGTCCAGCAATAAAGTCCTCTCCGCAGTGCGGCCTGGAAGCGTTCGAGACTGCAAATAGGCTTAGCACGCGATCGCGTCGAACGATCCGATCGGTGTCTGCGGCTTCGTGTGCGCATTCCAGGAGCGATTTCCCACGCCTGAGTATTTCGTTACCCACCCTGGGGGTAGAATCTTGTTCGACGCCCAACCCGGCTTTGGATCCCACCACCACCACAACGGTCGCGTCACCATCTGACAGGGGGAAATCGAGAAGCAAGCCATCAGTGCTTCTGTTCGTTCCCGCTCTTCTCGTGTATGACGACGACGACGATGACGGTGGTGGCTATTATGAGCTCCTGTATGCCGCTAGCTAAGAAATTGTTAAGTGTGATCTTCGACAGGAGAACGGGAGGTTTTAGATAATTTATTTCGTCCCCTCTCTCGATGCTCCATCAGCGGCGCTGAACGGGGGCACTAATTTATTCCACAACCTCGTGGTTGTTGTTCCTTTCTCCTGTTCCTTGTCGTCGGGGGAGAGGTTAACGATCGATGGCGAGGTGATGCCCAATGCATTGACAGCATGTGGATGAGGCTTGGAATAGGATGAGATCGGTTTATTTTCGGTGGCTGATCCCATTTGGAAATTAATGGATTCCAGACGTCTATTGGTGGGTAAGCCTTTGACGGTCTAGCTTCGGGAGCGGAGGGATTTTGTGTGAAGAGATTGATGTGGCGGCCGGTTGTTGGTTGAATGTTTCGCCTGTAGATCGGTGATGGGTCTGCGGTGCGACTAAGTGAACTCTTTCAGGATGGAAAGGGAATTCAAGACTGAGACGAAGAACTCACTGAGGACAGTCCACATTCTCTCCCTCTTTCAATATTCAAGCACTTGTCCACAGTGCAAATGTCCCAAATTCACATTTAGGACATGGTCGCATGCCCCCTTTGTCATTTGAACATTTTTCGGAAACGAGTTTGTTAACCTCCCAATCGGGGGAATTCGCTCGTCACCGTTCATCAAAATAATTCGTCACGATCACGATCAAAATCATACTGCCCCTTCGACGGCGATGCGAAAACATTCATCATCAAAAGAGCATCACCAAGCCAACGGAACAAGATGATGCGCGCCAACCAAGTGATGATTTGCACCGCCACGTCTCGTCATCGTCGTTTGTCCCTCCCAGGCAGATTCTCACAGGCCGGAAAATCATATCCTCGTCGGTTCTCAGAACTCCTCTGGGTGGCTTGCCTGCAGACGCTCTCGCTCAGCGTCGCATGCAAAAATGCAATCTGGTCAACAGATTTCCTAAATATGACACTGGCACACAATTCCACAAAGGAAGCAGATGCCCCCTCTTCAGTGACTGTTGTTGCTGATAACCAGATGTCACCCAGTGAGAGATTTTCCCAATTATCCGGTTCGCCTCGTTCCTCCGGGGCATGTGCAGTCGGATCACAATCCAATCGCCGGATAATTTATTAATCCACAACAGTTATGCGATCCGGGGTCATTAACTCAAATTTGAATCCATAAACGCGTACACCTCCTCGCCGCGTGTGCATGGTGGGAGATTGCAAAAATTATCGAGCAATAAACAATTTGCCCGCGGTCAAGCCCACGTTCGTGCCCCGAGCGCGTCCCTGGGAGTCATCTGCCCTTCAAAGCTGCGACTTGCATGCCTGAGGTACTGGCAATTAGGAAACACCATCGCCACACACACACTCAGTGTACACAGGGCGCGTGCAAGCAGTCGAAGCCACCTGAAAGACGTAACCGCAGAGCAATCATTAAACAATTCCCCGAGTCATCGACAGACTGTCTCGGGCGCAGAGCGCCTTGCGTACCGACGAGACACACGGATGCACTTGAAGGTGCGCACATCGATGGCGATGGCCGAATTCGAAGCACCAGCGATAAAGTCTCGACACCGTATAAAGTATGCAATGTGCCTGGTGTCCGCAGCAGAACTGACAAGAGCCGCCCAGGAACAGCGCGTGAGACCGCAAAAATTTGCATGACCCATGTGGACATGTGCATCTATCGATGCTATCATCGCAATCTGCTTGTGAACGTCCAACTGTCCTCAGACAGAGGGTCGGGCGCGTCAAACAACAACCACCACCACCATCACCATCACCGGCACCAGCAACAGCACCATCCGCAGTGGTCGGCGAGCCTGCCCATGTCCGGGTGTTTAATGAGCGCAATGCATTTTAATTTTTGCGCCGAGTGTGGAGGACCAAGGATCGAGTTGTTCTTAATTATACGGGGCCCAATTGCGTTTTTTAATGGCCGTGTAATTTTGGGGCACCAGCGGTGAGTGGACTCCTCAGACACTGTCAGGAGGAGGGAGGAAAAGTCATCACAGTTTTGACCAGTGGGCCAATTTTTTGAATTAAATTTAAGAAGGCACCTGTCGTTGTCATCATGATCCCCATCATCATCAACATCATCAGCAACAGCGGCAGCACCAGCAGCACCCGAAGGAAGCCGAAGAAGAAGAAGCAAGGAAGCGAACGCAGAAGAATTGGCTACTTCGGGACATTGGCGGTTTTGTTGCTGTCACGATGCTCGTCGGTGTGCCATGTCCGGGCTGAAAAAGGTGTTGGCCAGCGTTTAGTGAGTCGTCAATAATCCAAATTAATGAGCTATCGGCGTCTCCCTGTGCCGCAAGTGAATATGCGACCATCAGGGTGGAGACTACGTTTTAGCGCGGTTCATCGCGGTGAGGACTTATTTTGGGTCATAATCGTAAAACATTCCACCGAGCAACAAGATGATGGGACCTTTGCACTGATGTGCAGCAGTAAGAGCCTTTTTCAATAAATTCACCCATTTTGCGATGCAGCCTCGATGCGATAACACCTCCTAAAGGGGGTGAAGGGGAGGGGGGGGGGCAGAATGATACGTGTTTTTGAAAGGGGCAAGCGAAAGGGAAATTGACAGATCGTTGATTTGTCGTCACTTGTCGGGGTGCATGACGTGCGAAATCTTGAGAGGCCTGGTGTCTCGTTCCAGATTGCTTGACTTGAGGTGACGCACGTCGGAAGATACAAGTTGGTTTGGATGTGGTTTCAGTAGATATTCTTGAGGTTTTTGGGTAACATCGTTAACCTAAGCACTAATTTAATGCCGGAGAGACGTGGCGTTAAGATTTCACAACAGAGGAAGTGTGTTACTACACAAGGAACAAGGTTTCCAGGTCCTCCTGCCCACCGCAGCTGAGTCACCCAATGTGTGTCTATTTCAAAACCCAATGAAACCAAAAACCCAAAGGACACCGCCTTCTGTTCCACCATGTTCACCACTTCAAACGAGTGTTTGCCTTGTAACAGCACCACCGACTGGTGTCAGAAAAAAAAAACAAGAAATTAAAGGATTACTCATTCACACCACATCCAGCGAAAGTGCCAGATGACGATGACGACGCCAGATTGAATCCAGTCCGCTGCTGTGCGCTCCCATTCAGCTCGCACCAACAACCAGCGGAAAGACTCGGTGGCACCACACACCAACAGAACGTCCGTACGAGGTTTAAAATAAAAACACAAAGGAAACAATACGACAATAGGCGTGACTATTGCATTCGCAATTTCTGGAGAAAAGCCGAACGGGATCACTCACATATGGGCAGCAGATTTTGTGACTTTTCCCGAATGGATGTGCTGTGCGAGCGCAGTGTGTTGCTCGGCACTGCGCTCGTTCGATGACCTTGACATGGTGAAAATTTCCCTTTGATTTTTCTACAGCCTCTGATGCTGGTCTGAGGCGGATGATTTTCCTAGGAACACGCGGCGAACAGATCGGGCAGATCGATCTGCAAGGGGCCCCGGCTGAGAAATGTGTGCCACAGACGTGCGCACAGTGCAGTGGCGGCATTTACACAGGCGATCGGATGTGCGTTCGAGGCAACCAGATGTGGTCTTGTTGTTCACAAACCAACAGGATACCAGATGAAGATGTGATCCCGGAGCTGGAAGTAGGCCGAAGAGGATAATGGCGTTTCGCTTCGCGTGAGAATCAGTGAATGTTGTGAATTTTGCTTCAGATAGGTCACATGACGATCTTGCAATATTAGTTGGCGCACAGCGTCAATGGTTTCTGGAACAACAACTGATTTTGGATGACCTTCACGAAGTTCGTCTTGGAGTGAACTACGACTTCGGTAGGATTCACCATACCATCGATAAACAGTGGTCCTTGATGGAGCTTCATCGCCAAAAATTGAATTAAGTTCATAGATGCACTGTTTTTGAGTTAATCCACGTCGAAAGTTGTAAAAAATAATCGCACGAAAATTTTCACGATTTAATTCTATTTTTTGGGCGAAATTATACACAAATAGCGCTCGTATTTCAAAACGTTCTGAATACGTATAACCTCAAAAATGTCACTTTACAATAGAGCTGGCAGTTGCCAGATTGCAACACTAGGGTTGTCCAATCCCGAAATATAAAGGGCAACCTTCGTGTGCATCAGTCGTTTTGTGAAACAAGCTTGCGCCCAAGTACGTGACTGCGGCTTTCAGCGGGCTTGAAAGAACAGTTTATCTCGGCTGCACAGGGGCTTTTTCCAGCACGCCTGGCTCTGCTCTTGATGCGCTGATCAATCTCCCTTCCGTCGACATCCACATCATGAGATTAACACTATAGACCATCTCTCAACTAAAAAGTAATTGTCCTTTGATCAAATCGAACTGGAGCTTTGATAACCTCGTCCACTGCATCTCCTATGACACTAGCCTCATGGACATGCTATCTGATGGGAGGTCATCAGTAATACAGCTGCGTTGCCTATACAAAGCCGACTTTTCCCATGTCCTGGGCCGGCTCTGGCCAGAAACTGTACCGGAAAGGGAATGTAGTCGGATTTTTTCGGACGACTCCAAGACGACGGAGGGATCTGGAGCTGGGTCCTTCGTGGAAGACGACAATTTTAGTCTTTGCACCTCCTTAGGTAATTTCGAGCCGGTCTTTCAGGCGGAAGTGTTTGCCCAATGGCCACTAACTACATTGGGAAGAATAGTTGAAAGAGGCGTAGTAGCTGCGTCTGACGCGACAAACATCCTGTGCTTAGTGCCTTACTCAACTCTTTAATCACTTTGAAGGAAGTCAAAGAATGCAATTCTTTGTTTAATTTGGTCGGCCGGATTGGAATGCCGATGACTTATTTAGGAAAGGTTCAAAAAAGGCACTCATAGGACCCGAATCTCCCTTGGGACTACCTGTATCCTTCGACGGTTTGTTTAACCAACAGCACAACTAGAGACAGCTTGATTTTCCAGGATGCAGGATGACCAAGTGCATGCCCACGAACGTTAGCAGGAAATCCTCGGCTTTTCTGTTATCTTTAGACAGAAAATAGTGCAGACGATTTGTCGGCGTTCTAACGGGACACTTCACCTTCGCTTATCACCTTTGTCGGCTTGGGCTTAGTGACGGCACCCTTCGCGACAACTGTGGCGAAGGTGAAGACAGTTCTGAAAACTTTCTCTGCCAATGTCGCCCCTGTATTGCTCGTATCAGGTGGCGGCTGTTGAGCGCTGAAAACCTAAGCTCTTTATTGCAGAAGTGCCTTCTGGTCTTTCTTAGAAAAACCAAGTAATTACATTAAATGAAGGTTACGGCCTGGTAGTGTAATGGAGCAGTCCTTGAGTCTGAGCGTTCCAGTGTAGTGTATCCCAACCTTAAGCAAAAAAAAAAAGAAATCCTAAATCAAGCCCTGCAACAAACACCTGAAGAAGACCAGTAAGTTTACCATTCTGGTAAAATGTAAGTCAGAACCTATAACTCAGCTGCTAACTCATAAAATTGCATGCAGGAATTCAAATCAAACTAGCCCTCTTGTAGGTACTTGTTAAAAACTAGACAGAAACAATAACTTCGCTTAGCCTTCCTTAACTGTGTTTTAATCTTGCTGCTCGCGTTTGCCAAAAGTCGAATAAGACTGCTCCCAATTCAGAAGTAAGTTCCTTAATATTCTCTGTCATTTTGCCACATTGTGCTTCTTTGTTTAGCGAATGAATCCCAGATCATTTGTACCCAAAGATGTTTTTGTAACTAACAAAGCACAGCTGTCAAGAAAGGCTTTTCAAATCCGCACTTGTAGTTGGCAAAATTCGAATGATTTCCTTCACCTTTGTGGTTGAAGAATGTATTTCCTCGTCGGCAGTTTTGGTCATTAAAGAGCAAATGAAACAAATTTTTGTCATTCGTGTTGTCTCGACTTTGGTGGAAATGAATCTTTTCCCTTGACGTCTGCAGTGTCTTTCAAACCTCCTTCTTCCACTTCCTCTTCTTCAGTTGGCACCAAAGTTCGTCTTGGATCTGGTCATCAAGTAATAAGTTCCTCCAGCCGGCATGGTCCTTACCAAGCTGATTCCAAAATTCTACGCCAAGTGGTTGAGGTTGAGTTGAGTTTTTCTTCATTTGTTTGTGCTATCGGGTCCTTAAGCGTGTACGTTGTCTCACTGGTTTAGATGTGAAGACTTTTTGGGTTAGAGCAATGTCTTAGGAGTTCTAGCCTCAAGCCACTTCACAGCCCGTATAATTCGTGATTGAATCTTCTTCTCCAGAACCGTCAACCCAAACAGAGACACAGATTGAAAGCAGAACCTGTCTCTCGAAAATGAAAAGTCCTTCTTCTTCTAGTGAGATTGTCAAGTCTTTTGCGTCAGACCGCAGGATGGCGGCATTACATCACACTATCCTGCCCCTTTAGGAAAGGACTTTACTTCTAATTTTCTCCTTGATCCCAAAGACACAGTGGTTGAAACAGAGTTGTTCTTCTTTTTCTTCTTCTTCTTCATCTTCTTCTTCTTCTTCTTCCTATTCTTCTTTCTATTCTTCTTTTCTTCTTCTTTTTCTTCTTCTTCTTCCCTTCTTCTTCTTCTTCTTTCCTGCTTCTTCTTCTTCTTCTTCTTCGTCTTCTTCTCCTTCTCCCCTTCTTCTTCTTCTCCTTCTTCTTCATATTTTTCTTCTTCTTTTTCATCTTCTTCTTCTTCTTCTTCCTATTCTTCTTCTTCTTTTTCTTCTTCTTCCCCTTCTTCTTCTTCTGCTTCTTCTTCTTCTTCTTCTTTTTCTTCTTCTTCTTATGGCGCTACAGTCCGGGGTGGACCTGAGCTCTCAACCAACATGCCTCTACAGCCAGCGGGGTTTTTCGCTAGCTGCATCCAATTGCGCACTCCAAGTTCGTTGAAGTCCTTCTCCACTTTATATTTGAAAACTTTTCAGGCCGAAGCAGTGGTGTCCATACGCTCTACATGATCTAGTCAGAAACAGAGTTATTCTGTGTTTTATTTCGAAGAAGACAAATTCCAATCACTGTGACAGTCTGGCCTAGTCGTGGATGTTTTCCGTCCTCTCCCGATGGCAGCATATACTTAATTTTGCACTCGTTCAGCGTAAATTTCAATTTGGTTGCCTCCATTTTAACAGCAGAAACCGCTTCTTTTACGGTTTGCTGTGTTTAACCTATCACGAATATTCGTATTGCCCGCGCATTCTCGCAAATGGACGGATTCTTGAAAGACTCTTGTGTTGGAAAATGCTTCTCTACGATCTTGGACAGAAAGTTCCTGATGTGAAGAAGACGCCCGACAGCATGCCGCCTTGTTTAAGACCTTTTTGACATTGATGGTCTCCTAGTGTTCGATACCGACCTTACTGAAGTAACGAATGTTCCCCACCGTATTCCTGCAAAACCTTTTTGGCAGATATGTTAAATCGAGACATAGCGTTCTATTACTCGTCTCCATGCATGCTGTCGCACGTAGTGTTAATATCGACGAATAACTGATGAGTGTCCACTTGCTTCTGTCCGATGGTGGATTTCCTTTCGATCTTCAAAGCAAAGAGTTGGGAGTTGTTCAGTAACAGTATTTCCCAACCATCCTCTGAACATGTGCATAGAACCTGCAACACCTAAGCTAACTTGCGCAATTCATCAGACATCCTCGAGAGTGTATAGTGTTACAAATGTAATTTCTACGATTCTCCCACCACCACCACATTTCTCAACGTGCCTGAAGAGACATTTCAGTGACAACGTAATCATTCAATCACACAAACATTTACCTAAGCAACGTGTCTCGATTTACAAATCTCCTCCCGTAGGACACCAAAACACACACAAGCACTTTCCGCATTTATCGATCCATTTATCTCATTATTTCCCCTAAAAGCCAATTCCCGACTCATCGGTTATCCGCCGTTGCCATCCCGTCCATTAGGCTGCTCACCGTCGCATCTCGATCTCCGTCGTATCTTCATCTAAAAATCCCCGAAAACCAAAAAAAAAAAAAAACAAAAGTAACATTTCGAGGTCCGAGCGTAATTTGATCCTTTTCACTTTCCAGATGATCGGCAGTCGCAACCTTGCACAGGTCGTCCTCGTCGAGCGTCGGTCGTCGGTCGTCGCAGCGTGTAAAGTGTTCAAATCACCTGAATCGCATCTCCCCTACGCATCATTGCGCTCTAATCCGGGACCGATAAAGTGTCAATTTTGCGTTCACTTGACGGGTTCCCTTTAAAGGATCCCATCCGAGACACAAAGGGAACGGCTGTGGGGACTTGGAAAGAAATGTTGCAACACTCGTGCGCGTTTCTCGTTTCAAGTGTGATTTAAACTACGCGTCAGCCGCATACACACATGCACACACAGCCACCAGCGAGCCATAAGAGAATGCAAAGAATCCAGCGCTGAAAGATGGTGCAACAAAGAGCAACGAATATCCTTATACGGTGCGGTTCATTTAATTCCGCTGCCATGGCATGCCAGTACCCGTACCCGGGGGAACCCTGCTGCAGGTGTCTTGTGCCCCTCACTGACGGACGGTTACCTGTGCGCCGCGGTGATGTATGCACATTGCGAGTCAAGTGTCGGAAAACATCGTCTCGCTCCTTAATCTGAGAATCTTGACATCTGCACAAAAGCGCATCGAGATTGTGTGTATTTCGGGACAAAAAGGCGAATGGTACACATTGTTACCGTTTTAAGGATTCCAGGCCCCATGCAGGATTGCCGGATTGCTAAATCGTTGGATTGCATTGTTATCCCTTTTTGTGTTGCGTCAAATGGCAGGGACGCAACTTTTATTGGAAGCTGGTAATTGCTGGCTTATTACACAACACTTGATTGAGGAGAGCTATTGTCCTGCGAGGGTGCATTGTTGGTGGCAGTTGAAGTGGCTGCAAATTGGATTTGAAAGTGGGCAATTGTCTGAGACTACCTGGCGAGACAGAGTGAAGGGCCTTGATGCTGGGAATCGTCCAGGCGGCCCCGGGGCTCAATCTGCATTCGCTCATTATGTGCATGCGATATCCGCAAACTGCCGCCCCCAAGTCATTAACCATCGAGAAGTTACCGCCGCATATCCAAACAGCGACAGTTGTGGCATCGAGTAGGAGGCATTCGATTCTTGATGTTTTTCACTCCTCACCTCGATCCACACAACTCATTCATCGCCGATCCTGAGAAACTCCTGTAGGCGAGACCTGCTTCCCTATGAAGCTGGAGCTGTGGCCCGGATTTCAAGGGCAATTACAGACGCAGCACGGTCGTGGATTGAAAATTAAATGAGAGTTTTACTCAAATTACAGGTTTCTCCCTGTGGGGAGAGATGAGCCGATCGGAGAGATCCTCTGGACTAGGACGAATGGTTTTGGGGATAGTTTTGTGGCTCATTAGGAAGAAATCGTGTGAGGAATTCTGATAAGTTAACGGGATTGGGCGAAACTAACTCACTGCAGCCGTGCAGGAATTTGCGGCAGACGATGAAGAAATTCTCAGAAAGGTTTCATTTGTGCGGGAGATCAGAACACAGCGATCATTAATAGTGGGAGGAGTGACGGCATTTGGAAACGGTTTGGTAATTGGACTTTCTGGTGGCGGCAGGTGGTTTTGTTTGGTTTTTGGTGTCGATCCGTGTGTCGATGATGTTGCTTTGTGGCATGGAGTTGTACAGTTGTGTTCATAAAAATAGCAGTGCTCCTCAAAAAAGGCAAATAATTTTCTATTAATTTAAAATGTTTTATTATTTTTTTCAAAAAACATATACAAAAGTAAAGTACAGTGGGTTGCCAAATTAATAGGGACAGTCATGAAATAAAGATATTTTAGACCATAACAAATTAAACACTTCGTTTCAAGTTATGACTATGTTTAATAATATTAAGTACATATCTTAGAAGTTATATAAAGAACAAAAAATATAATTTGAAACACTAAAATAAGAATTAAATGTCTTCAGAACACAGCCTCGAGAAATTGCTAATATTTTGTGATATTTCCTTTGGCTTCTTCTTCTTCTTGTTGTGGCGCTACAGTCCGGGGTGGACCTGGGCCTCAACCAACATGCCTCTCCAGCAGCACGATCTTTCGCCAGCTGTCTCCAGTTGCGCACTCCAAGTTGGTTGAAGTCCTTCTCCACTTGTGTGCGCCAGTTTAGTCTAGGTCGTCCTCTGTTGCGTTGTCCCAATGGCTTGGATTCAAAGACTTTTCGGGCCGGAGCAGTGGTGTCCATACGCTCTACATGGCCTAGCCATCTTAAGCGTTGTATCCGTAGACGCTTTACCAGGCGCATGTCGCTGTACAGCCTATAGAGTTCGTCATTAGATCTTCTCCTCCAGATGCCATCAACGCAAACAGGACCAAAAATCGCACGCAAACCTTTTCTCTCGAAAAGACTAATGGCTTCCTCATCCGCCTTTGGTAACGTCCAAGATTCTGCGCCATATAGTAGGACGGGGATGATCAAGCTGTTATATAAAGCCAGTTTAGTCCTTCGAGAGAGGGCTTTATTACTCAATTGCCTCTTGAGCCCAAAGAAACAGCGGTTGGCAAGAGTGATTCTGCGTTTGATTTCGGTACTGATGTTGTTGTCCCTGTTTACCGCGGAGCCGAGGTAGACGAAGTCCTTAACCACCTCGAAGTTTCTGCTGCCTAGTGTGACGCTCAGTCCGAGACGTCGATGTTGTGTGTCCTTCTTTGATGACAGCATGTACTTCGTTTTGCCCTCATTTACCGCAAGACCCATTTTAGCCGCTTCCGTTTCAATGCCAGCAAACGCCTCATTGACGGCTCGCTGTGTTCGTCCAATCACGTCAATGTCATCAGCGTAAGCTAACAATTGAACTGACTTCTGGAAGATCGTGCCTCTGGTGTTGACTTGTGAGTTACGCACGATCTTCTCGAGGATGATGTTAAAGAAGTCGCATGACAGTGCGTCGCCTTGTCTAAAACCTTTTTTGACATTGAAGGTCTCGATGAGTTCGTTACCGACCTTGACGGAGCAGCGAGAGTTCTCCATCGTCATCCTACACAATCTGACGAGTTTGGTAGGAATGCCAAAACTAGACATGGCACTGTATAGTTCGTCTCTATGCACACTGTCATATGCAGCCTTGAAATCGACGAATAGGTGGTGAGTGTCAATTTGCATTTCTTGGGTCTTTTCCAGGATCTGCCGTAATGTGAAGATTTGGTCTATTGTGGACTTCCCTGGTCTGAAACCACACTGATAGGGACCTATCAGGTCATGGACAAATGGTTTCAGACGCTCACACAATACGGCAGAGAGGATCTTGTATGCGATGTTCAGGAGACTAATCCCTCGGTAGTTGGCGCAGTCAAAGGGGTCTCCTTTTTTGTGGACCGGGCAAACGACGCTGAGATTCCACTCATCGGGCATGCTTTCCTCCGACCATATCTTACAGATGAGCTGGTGCATGCGCCCAACCAGGTCATCTCCAGCTGCTTTAAATAGTTCTGGGGACAGTACGTCCGCTCCAGCAGCTTTGTTCGACTTTTGCTTGGATATTGCTATCTTCACCTCGTCTAAGTCTGGGGGACAGAATGCTTGTCTATCATCGTCCAAATTGAGTGGAACATTCTGCCTAACAGCGGGATTTGGATCGTCATCGCCGTTTAGGAGTCTGCAGAAATGATCCTTCCAGATTCTCAGCACAGACTGCGACTCTACTACTAGTTGTCCATTTTGGTCCCGGCAGGCCTTGGTCCGAACCTTGTATCCCCCGGATAGCTGTTTTACCTTTTGGTAAAACTTTCGGACTTCATTCCTGCCAAAGCACCTTTCCATTTCCTCGACCGCGCGCTTCTCATGCTCCTTCTTCTTCCTTCTGAGAAGCCGGTGCTCTTCCCTTCTTCTCTGTTCGTGGAGTTCACGAACAGCTCGCGTTGTTCGATGCAGCGTCGCCTTGTAGGCGTCTTGTTTAGCAGCGTGCGCTTTGGCTTCTAAGGGTGCCTTAATCCGCCTCGGCATGCTTTCTATGCATTTTTTTGCACTTTCTTTTATTTTAGGATTCTGATGCCAGACATTTATTAGCTTTTATATTAATTTTACCTTGGTGGTAATTACTTCTTTGGCAATTTCCGCTTTGGTGATCTTCCATAAGTTTTTCAGGGGGTTCATATCTGTAGAATTCCCAGGCCAAGGTAAAACCGGGATATTGTGGTCTGCCAAGAACGTGGTTATACTCCTAGCTTTATGGCATGGTGCTGAATCGTGCATAAACACAAATTCGTCCCCATCAGGAAACCATTCTTGGAGTTGCGGTAGCATGTGATTTTGTAGGACTTGCTTGTATTGGTCCTGTCTCATGGTTCCCTGGACAATGTACAGACGCCCAACACCTTTCGAGCTTATGACAGACCACACCATTATTTTACAGGATGTTTAGCTCGTTCCATAATGCAAGCGGGGTGATATTTCTCGACTGGGCGTCGCCTGACGAAGTTGGATTTGTCGGCTAGAATCTAAAAAAACACCTAAAAACGAAAAAATGGTAACATTTTTTTATGATTATTGTATTTTATTACTTTAAACTAAAAATAGTGGTCGCCGTGGCGTAGTGGGTAGAGTGCGACGCTCACACGCCGAAGGGTCTAGGTTCGACTCCCAGTTCAACACCAATTTTTCTAATATTTCACGGCACCACCTCTTTCGAGCTGCTGACAACACTCAAAGAGTAATAACTGTCTAAGAAAGCTTGTCAAATTTCGCCGTTCGGAGTCGGCAAAAAACTGTAGGTCCCTTCTACTCGTGAGAGAACAGTAGCGCGCACAACACTACTAGTTGATGAGCAAGCTAGGCCCTGGTCCTCCTTAGGACTGTAGCGCCAACAATTATTATTATTATAAGATTTTTCCTTGAAGATTCCAACCAGAACAGGTCTGAAACCTAATAGACTTTTCCGCATGTTTTCAGATGCCGCGGAGTACATCCACTCAGAATTGACTGTTCTGCGTTGTTCTAGTGGTACGGTTGCGAAATGTCCAGTTTTTCCGAAAAAACAGGCGACCATTTGGTTGGAAGTGCTTCGTGCGCGAGAAACTTTTGTTGGATTTGGCTCATTTTGAAACACTGCTGTTTACTTTCCGGCTCATACGCGTATATTCACGATTTATCATCTGTTACAATGTCATAGACGTGTTTCGAAGCATCGCGATCGTATTTTTGGAGCATTTCTTTCGACCAATCGACACGAGCCTTTTTTTGAGCGATTCACAAATTGTGTGGGATCCAACGAGTAATCACTAGAATAAACAAACAAATTTTTTTGACGGTCAAATGTTCATGCAATATTGAATGTATGCTGGTCCCGCTAATGCCTAAAGTTGTCTCAATCTCACGATAGGTCACATGACGATCTTGCAATATTAGTTGGCGCACAGCGTCAATGGTTTCTGGAACAACAACTGATTTTGGACGACCTTCACGAAGTTCGTCTTGGGGTGAACATCGGTAGGATTCACCATACCATCGATAAACAGTGGTCCCTGATGGAGCTTTGAGTTGTTGAGTTATTTCACGTCGAAAGTTGTAAAAAACAAATGCACGAACATTTTCACGATTTAATTTCATTTTTTGTGGTCGCCGTGGCGTAGTGGGTAGAGTGCTGCGCTCACACGCCAAAGGGTCTAGGTTCGACTCCCAGTTCAACACCAATTTTTCTAATATTTCACGGCACCACCTCTTTCGAGCTGCTGACAACACTCAAAGAGTAATAACTGTCTAAGAAAGCTTCTCAAATTTCGCCGTTCGGAGTCGGCAAAAAACTGTAGGTCCCTTCTACTCGTGAGAGAACAGTAGCGCGCACAACACGAGTAGTTGATGAGCAAGCTAGGCCCCGGTCCCCCTCTGGACTGTAGCGCCAACAATTATTATGTCTATACGGCAGATATGTTCTGTATGTTCCTATTCATATTGTTGTTGGTCTTGGTTATGTTCAGGGTTTCCAGAGTGTACCTTTTGCTAGTATGTTTTTCCGTTTGCAGGATTTTGACGTCATCAAGGTCGGGTAGATGGTCTGGACGCAGTGATTAGCTAATGCTGTTTTGACTAAGTTCTTGTTGTTGATGTCTGATTTATGACCAGCTAGTCTTTGACGAAGAAACTGTTTGGTGGTACTTCTGTAGAATAAGTTGCAGGATTCGTTGTCATTGCCCTTACAGTTGATTTCGTAAACCAGGTCAGTTTTGCTTCCTTTGTCTATATCTGGTTTGAGTCTGGTGAAACCGATGCTAGTGTACTCGAAGACTTGAACGCTATTTTAATATTGTCACAGCTACCATCAATTATATTCTTAAAATTTACAAATATATAATATATAACCTAGTTTCATTGAAAATCAACAGTGACCAAAAAAGCCGACGAAGGAAAGACAGTTTCCCCTGCATAATAATAATAGTTTGGTAAATTTTAACAAAGAAATTTTAATCGCAACACAAGCTCTCAGTGGGGTTTAGGTCAGGGGATTGTGCTGGCCACTCCATAACGGCTATTCTTTTTTCATCAAATCAAGATTTTGCCCGTTTTGACGTATGTTTTGGGTCATTATCTTGTTGATATACCCAAACTAGTGGTATTTCCTCTACGGCATATGGCAGCATAATCTCTTTTAAAATTTTAATGTACTCAGCACCGTCCATTATACCCTTGAAAGGATATATAGACCCAACCCCATTATATGAGAAACATTAGTTTTGCTATTCCGTGTTTAACGGTTTTAACTGTATAACGGGGATTATTTTTTTCGTTCTTTGGTTTTCTTACATATTCCCGATGACCCTTGGACCCAAATAAGACTATTTTGCTTTCATTGCTCCACAGAATATTCCTCCATTTCTCTTTAGGCCAATCTTTGTGAAACTTTGCGAATGCCAATTTATTTTGCACATGGTTTTTTGTCAAAAGCGGTACTTTTCGCGGGCTTCCAGCTGGTAGTTTAGCTTCTAGAAGATGTCGTCTAACCGTCACAGTACTCACCGGAAGTTGGAGTTCATCCCTTATCTGTCTGGAGCTTATTAAAGGGTTCTCCTTTGCCATGTTGATAATTTTTCGGTCAGTTCGCTCAGCCGTCATTCTTTTTGGACCGCGTGTTTCGGGCCTAGCTTTCCAGTTTAGCCCATTGCTGACCATTTTCGCTGAACATCCTATGATTTCCTGGATTGAAGCATATGTTTTTCCCTCCGAACGCAATTTTTTGATCAAATTCCGCATATCTTCGGTACAATGTTTTGATCGACCTATATTTCTAACTTTAAAGTATGTTAATAAAAGACATCATATACAAAAACATTGTCTTACTGAACAAGAATACACAGATATTTTTTAAACTCTAAACAACAATTTCTGAGACACTTTCTGGTAAAACCAAAAAACACTGCTATTTTTATGAATAGGCTTCAATCAACAGATTTCAATGAATGAGTGAAAGAAGGAGAAAGTAAGCCTTTATTTTTTATTTTTTATTTCTGGTATGGTATCTCAGTTACCGGAAAATACAATAAAATCGGATATATATTTGGAATAAGGATCTTCTTAGAAATATGTTGCTAATTATCTAAGTCGTATAACTAGTGCAATTTTTACGAACACAACTGTATTTGCCAGTGCAGCTTCAGTCATAGGGTGTATCACTTCTGGAGTATAAATGATGTTGGGGGAGATGTGCGTTGAGATGTTGTTGTCCGGCAACTGAACTCCTGAAATTTCTGATGCTTGCGTTTAGATGGGTTCCAGTTTCGCCTAGCTGCCCCTTAAGGAGTTGCAGGGAGTGATGCGTACTATTTCGTAGATTTTTATGTTGCTGTAGCGTTTCATCAGGTCCTCGTCGATGGTGAGACCGGTGAAGATGCATATGCTGTTGGAGATTTACAGTCTTAGAGATGCTGTACCACTCAGGGAAGTCATACCCTATGATGTATCGTATGAGCTGCTTTTATAGGAACACCTTCGACTTCTCGGCCAGTCCTCATCAACGGGTAGATGCAATAGAATGCCTCACTTTAGAGAAAGGATTGAACTTCAACCTCTCAGTGAAGTTTGCTCTAAAAAACTTCGCCTTGTCCGTTGTTACAAGTGCTATCCCGGTGGGTGTTTTGATGCTCCGGCATTATCCTCTTGTTCAAAAGCTTTATCGTGTCGGTCTCCGCAAGCACATTCCGACCGAATTGTTGGTGTGCATCCAGATGTTCCACTTATGGTATTAGAAGTAGAGCTTCTTTAATTGTGGAAAGGAGTATGGCATCGAGTCATCCGCGACAGATGGCTATAAAGGCGGTTCACGTACGACATCAATTCAACATACTCTCTTCAGTGACTGCTGTCGCTTAGTGTCCACATTATAAACAGCTACGGGCAACTAATTAGAAACAATGCACCGATTGAAGGATTCCCCCTAAAGCTACATATGTTCCGTCATTTTTTGCCCTCCCGATAGATCTGTTCGTGCAGAGTTTATTCATATGGGAACAAGTGCAAAGTTAATCCTTCCGTCCCTTGAAAGTGTTTTTTTTCTAAAAAAAAACTGCAATCACAAAGAAAACGACAAGGAGCAGCTAGTTAATTTTTTTTACATTGAATTTACCGTTAGCAAGTCCTTAAAAATCTGCTAACAGTTCTTCTTCTCCTCTATTTTCTCTTTTCTATTTTTTCTTCTCTATTTTCTCTTCTCTTCTCTATTTTTGAGTTAAGAAGGTCGGGAATGTCGAAAAAAGAAATTGATGATCACTTAAACTGCTCGAAGAATAAAGAACTTAACGCAATAAAGCGTTTTGAGCGATATGGGACTTACGACAACATACCGAAGAAGTAAGGAGAAAAATCACCTTTCGAGACGATCGCCAAACAATAAAACTCTCTTAAAACGACCCAAAAAAAAAGTGGAAGGGATATTCAACGCGAATTGGAAAACGAAACGATTAGTCGAAGCTGAAATCGTGGTCGTGTAGCGCGAAAGAAGCCAATGGTTACCAACATTCAAAGGAAAAAACCGTCTTGAGTGTGCTCACCGTCACTTGGCTTAGACCACAGAACAATGAACATTTTTATTATGGAGCGACGAAACTTAATGAAACCGTATGGGACCGGATGGTAGACGATTTGTAATCAGACCCAAACGACGCGAATTCCATTCAAAATACATATATTACAACTATTGTTAGGCATGGTGGAGGATCGATCAATGCGTGGAGATGATTCTCCTGGAATGGCACTGCTCCAATTCATCGGCTTGATGGCATCCTCACGAAAGAGAAATACGTGGACATAATGTCAAACGTAATGGAAGAAAATGTATCAGGTATTCGGAAATTTCAGCAAGACAACGACTTCAAAGTTAAAAAAAAAATCACTGACTATTCCATAGATGTTTTGAACTCGCCATCTTCAAGCGCAGATCTCAATCCTATCGAACACTTATGGAGTGATGTAAAATCTAGACTAAACCAAAAAAAAATTCGAATATGAACGAATTGTTCAAAAAAGTAAAGGAATCTTAATATTCCATATTTATTGAGCGCAGTCGTTCTCTAAAGAAGTCCATGAAGCATCGTTGCGAGGCATTTATAAAACAAAAGGGTTACCCTACGCAATATTGAATAACATTTTTTTTAAATATAAGAAGAATTAATTTTCTGAAGTCTTTTCCTGACTTTCTATATAGTTTCTAATTATATGCTTCTTGATAAAATAATTTAATTCAAGGCTTTCAATGTTAATCTTACTTTTAAAAATTTTTTACTTTGAAATGTATATACATAAAAACAACTTCTCCTATTGATATAACTATGCAAAAACAAAGACAAATATTAATCATCGAAAATAGCTTTATTGTTTTTCAAAATATTCCCCATTACTAAGATCTATACACTTTTGCATGCGTTTGAACCAATTGTCGAGGCACTTTTGCCACTCTGATTGAGTTATCTCCAAAATATGCATTCTGGTTCGCGGCAGAAGATGCCGGCATAATGAAGAATGTCAATTTTTAGCCTGAATTCCTTCCCAGACCACTGGTGGACTCCTGGACTTCAGAATGAACTTTTGACTCTTTTCCGCATGTTTTCGGATGCCGTACATTCGTACATCCAGTCACTTTTTATGGAAATTGAAATTTTCATGTGGAAAAACGTTAACCTCTCATTTTATTTTTTACGTTCGGGAATAAACAGAAGTCATTCGGTGCCAAGTTAGGACTATACGGCGAATGACTCATCAAATCGACGTTTTGAGTGCTCAAAAATGCAGTTGTTTGAGCCGATGTGTGAGAGCTGTCATTGTCGTGGTGAAGACTGATCCGTCTTCGGCGGTTGGTTTTCCTGATTTATTGGAAGACAACTGTCAAACAAATCGTTGTATACCACTCAGAATTGACTGTTCTGCGTTGTTCTAGTGGTACGGTTGCGAAATGTCCACTTTTTCCGAAAAAACAGGCGACCATTTGCTTGGAAGTGCTTCGTGCGCGAGCAACTTTTGTTGGATTTGGCTCAATTTGAAGCATCCATACAGTCGACTGCTGTTTACTTTCGGGCGCCTACGCGTAAATCCACGATTCATCACCTGTCACGATGTCATAGACGTGTTTCGAAGCACCGCGATCGTATTTTTGTAGCATTTCTTTCGACCAATCGACACGAGCCTTTTTTTGAGCGATTGACAAATTGTGTGGGATCCAACGAGTAATCACTAGAATAAACAAACAAATTTTTTTGACGGTCAAATGTTCATGCAATATTGAATGTATGCTGGTCCCACTAATGCCTAAGGTTGTCTCAATCTCACGATAGGTCACATGACGATCTTGCAATATTAGTTGGCGCACAGCATCAATGGTTTCTGGAACAACAACTGATTTTGGACGACCTTCACGAAGTTCGCCTCGGGGTGAACATCGGTAGGATTCACCATACCATCGATAAACAGTGGTCCTTGATGGAGCTTAATCGCCAAAAATTGAATTAAGTTCATAGATGCACTGTTGCTGCGTAAATCCACGTCGAAAGTTGTAAAAAATAACCGCATGAAAATTTTCACTATTTAATTCCATTTTTTTGGGCGAAATTATACACAAATAGTACTCATATGTCAAAACGTTCTGAATACGTATAACCTCAGAAATGTCACTTTACGATAGAGCTGGCAGTTGCCAGATTGCAACACTAGAGTTGCCCAATCCCGAAATATAAAAAGGCAACCTTCGTGTGCATCAGTCGTTTCGTGAAACAAGCTTGTGCCCAAGTTCGTGACTGCGGCTTTCACCAGTCTTGAAGGAACAGTTTGTCTCGGCTGCACAGGGGCTTTCTCCAGCACGCCTGGCTCTGCTTTTGATGCGCTGATCAATCTTCCTTCCGTCGACATCCACATCATGGGATCAAGGCCATCTCTCAACTAAAAAGGAATTGTCCCTTGATCAACTCGAACTGGAGCTTTGACAACCTCGTCCACTGCATCTCCTATGACACTAGCCTCATGGACGTGCTGTCTGATGAGAGGTCACCAGTAATACAGTTGCGTCGCCTATACAAAGCCGACTTTCCCCATGTCCTAGGCCGGCTCTGGCCAGAAACTTTACCGGAAAGGAAATGTAGTCAGATTTTCTCGGACGACGGAGGGATCTGGAGCTGGGAAGACGAGAATATTAGTCTTTATACCTCCTTAGGTAATTTCGCGTCGGTCTTTCAGGCAAGCGTTTGCGATCCCAATGGTCACTAGCGAAGGGCGAAGTATCAGTGTCTGTAGCAACAGCCAAGCTGTGCCTTACTTAACCTTTGAACCACTTCCAAGAAAGTCCAAGAATACAAGCCTTCCCTTAATTTGGTCGGCGGACTGAATTCGCTAAGACTTGTCGGGGTCCCGGGACATCACGGGATCATGGCAAATGAGATTGGCGATGAACTAGCTTTCGAACACGCTACATTACTACATGCGTCCCTGGTCAGGGCCTCCGTCGATCGTTAGGTCTCTCTACAGCACAACCACAGATGGCCTGACCCTCCAGGATGCAGGGTGACCAAGTGCATACTCCCGAACTTTAGCAGCAAACCGACGGCTTGTCTGCTTCTTCTAAAAGAAATGAGTGCAGATGACTTGTCTGCGTTCTAACGGGATACTTCACCTTCGCTAATTACCTTGGTCGGCGTGGGCTTAGTGATTACACCCCTTGCAACGCCTGCGAAGCAGATGAAGACATTTCAGAGTATTTTTCCTGTCAGTGCCTCGCTTTTGATCGTATCAGGTGGCGGTTGTTTAACGCTCTTGTGGTGGGAACTGAAAACCTAAGTTCAATATCACAGAAGCGTCTCCTGGTCTTCTTTCGGAAAATTAAGAAATTAAATTAAATGAAGGTTACTGCCTGGTAGTACAATGGAGTCCTTAAATCTTTGCGCTCCAGTGAAGTGTGTTCAAAACTCCAAAAAAAGAGAAAAAAACAACGGCGAGTTTGGGCTGAGTCACGAAGCGAGGGATGAAGAAATGAAAATACTGCAGAGAACTTTCTCAGTCATTAATCGTATCACGCTGTTTGTTACTGATTTGGATGGAGTTGAACGCTTATCACAGAAGTGCTTACAGAATTCCCTTGGGAGACTGAGAAAATACGTTAAATGTAGTTTACTGCCGGTTTGTACAAAGGGCCAGTTTTTGAGTTTGGGTGCTCCCGTGCGGTGGCTCCCAAACTCAAGAAAAAAAAACTTAGAAATAGTCCTCCAGTTCCTCTCTAATCGAAACTCATGTTTTCTTCTATGAACACAATTCCCAAACGCCACCCCACCTGCCGCCCAATGCACGCGAGTAGACCTCGAAGCAAACTTGAAGGCCTAATCTATTCCTAATGGACGTGCTAACCCTTCCAATAAGTGCCGAACCCCACTTAGTCAAGCCGAGGGTTATGCCGCGTCGTGCCGCTGCACACGAAACACACTCACACCTGGAGAGCATGACTCTGCGACAGCAATTGAAATTCATTCACACCCATAATGACATTTCACACCTGCCGCTTGGCTGCATTATCATGCACATTACACTGCTATCGGGCATCTCATCTTCTGCACCGCAACACGCCCACACTCCAAATCGCACATCTCCTCTGGTTACGGGCGCAAAGTGTCACTTCCCAGACATCTTATCTCGCATCCGAATCAACTCCACGATTCCGCCGCCGCCTTCATGTTGTTGCGACGAGGACGGCGACCACGGCAACGATGATGGTGACGCGACGACCAAAACTGATTGTCCCCAGGTTGCTAACTACCTCGAGCTCCACAAGCGTGGTCCTCATCGATGCTCTCGCATATTTAAATTTTTTCCCTCAAAAGAGCAGCCTTATCGGGACGACAAGAGACGATGATGGTGGCTGTGGCATCGCCGTGTCGTTGTCGTCGGGCGCACCTTTTGAATTCGCCAACAGTGAGCGGCCGCACACTCCGGCCAGAGGCCCACGAGCAACACAGAAACGAAAGGGAACCGCAGACGTCGTGGAATATCATCTCGCACACTGATTCCGATCTATGTTAAGGAGTCTCAACAAGTTACTCCTTTTGGGGCAGCAATCATGACAACAACGGCCGGGCATACGGCCGTAGATACATGTTAATGCGCCCTCCGCCTGTACACACTCGAGGAATGTTCGGCAACCATTTCTTATCCTGTGGCGCTCTTAATGGCATCTGGCATGCGAGGAGGTGGAAACACGGCCGAACACACCGGCCGGAGAAGAAGAACTCCCATGGATGTTATTTGCAACAGCAACGGCATCAGCACCACCGCCGCATCGACCGGCATCTCCGTCTGCAGCCGAGATACCTGTTTTAGATACGCACTCATGCTGATTTGTGCGCACGGTCTCTATGGATTCGAGAGATCACGAGAGCCTGCTGCTGGTGGTGCGGCAGCGGCCCAGGTCGAACCTCGAAAGGCTCTGTGCCCACATCGGGCTATGGTTCTTTTTCGTGGCCTTTGTGCGCAATGCAGGCCCCCCGTTGATAGCTGGCGCCAGTCGAGAACACCTTTTCCTTTGCGCGCCGACACTTGGCCATTTAACACCATTAAGTGGCGGTCTCGCCCGTCGGTCTCGCTCTCGCTGTCGCTAACGCCCTTCTCTCGAAGCCTTCGCACGAACGAGGTGTGACTATTTGTTTCTTGTTTCGCTGCGCGCATTTGAATCGAACACACGGGACGCGCTGCGGTGACAATAAGGTGTTGCACGGCATTAATCAACCAGAGCGGGGCTCCCCCTGGAACCTGCTCCGACTGGGCCGGCGTGAAGGGCGCAATACCGCAACGCAACGCGCAACGCTGATGCGGCGTTATCGAAAAATTAATTACGAGTTATGAGGGGAGAATATTTTGACACCCACGGGGAGGCTGGGGTGCTTCGGTTTTATGTGGCGCGCTCTTGATGTCTTTGTAGGGCATTCAAATGCAAATTGAATTGAACGCTTGGCGTTCATTACTGTCGGTACGGGCGACGGTCTTTCTCCGCAGTCACGGCTGCACGACCTTTTGATGTGCTTCGTGCTCGTGGGCATAGCATAGGTGGACACCGCTCAGGGTGAGGATTTAATTGAAAAGGCCGTTTAATCAAAGGGAGCTCGACGAGGAGTGATTGAGCCGGGGGAGGCCGTCTTTGATGTCAGTCCATTGAGCGAGTAGATAAATAGACGGAATCACCGTGATAAATGCTGAGGCTCCTGGGGGTCTCTCGGACGGGAAGGTTTTTTGGAGGAACTGAACTTGTCGCAGCGTGTGCTCGAGGTGTAATTGGAAAGAAGTCATTTTTGGGTTTACGCCTCATTAACGGATGGCATTGTGCGTGTTGAATGATTTCTGATGGGGTGATACGGGAAATGACGGGTTGGAGGAGGAAGTCGAGCAGTTTGGGATTTGATCTGGTGTTGAAGTGGAGATTCAAAATGCGGGGCTGGCTTCGTGGGTGCTGGAGGTTGTATGGAAATTCAAGGTTTGGCGTTTTAAGGAAAAGAGGACGAAGCTGTGGGCGATGGGTTTGTGAGACCCTTATACATCGAAGGTCCCAGGTTCGCTTTCAGGGCTGAAGGCGCAAGCCGTTTAAGAATGTGGAAACTGATATAGACCTCAAGAGTGAGCCCCGGAATGCTTGTCCTTAAACATCAGGGAAACAAGCTCTACTTACAACTCTTTTCGAAAATAAGTTTCAATCTAGATCCCAACCACGCCAAGAACTTACTGAATCCGGATTAAGACAGATGACTATGTTCTTGACCAAAAAACAATTTCGTCCCCCCATTCTTCTTCTTTCAGAGGCATGACAGTCTGTGAGGAAGGGAAGGGGCCTCAGACAATACATCAGCCACGTACCACATCACTCAATAAGTACCCGGACTGACATGTAGGGGGCGCCACTACAAAAAAAAAGTACACACATTCAAATGATACATGACAATCTGATTATTAGGTTAAAAATTACAGAGGTTCAATTGACGCTACTTTTGCGATTTTTTAAACAATGGAAAGAACAGAATTTCGTGTGTTGAGTAAACACTGCTTTTTGATGTGAAAAAATACCGTGCAAGCTCAGCAACATTGTGGTGGCTGCTGGTTGAGGCCCTGGTCCACCCCGGACGGTAGCGCCACAAGAAGAAGAAGAAGAAGCTCAGCAATGGCTTGGAAAATTGACTCTACTCCACCAAATACAACTATTTGTCGGTGGTATGCTGACTTTAAGCGCTGCCGTATAGACACCAACGATGATAAACGCTCTGGAAGCCCAATTGAGGGGGTTACAGCTGAAAACTTCAAAAAGTACACAAAATCGGTTTGGAAAACCGCAAATTATGTGAGCTAGGTGATTACTTAAAGATATCAGAAGGCAGTGTGTGCACTATTTTGCATGAACATTCGTTCATGAGAGAGCTGTTTTCAAAATGGGTGTCGGGTTTGCTAAAAATGTACCGAAAACAACAACGTATGGATGGTTCTGAACCGTTTCATGTTCGATCCGGCAAAGGAACTGTATGTTTGTTTTGCTGAGTAGAGTTTCGGGTAACTCTAGTAGAGTAGTTCTAGTAGTCCTATGTAGAATGTCCTATTCGAGTGTAGATGAACTTGCATCAGATAAAAGTCATTGCATTCACCGTCCTACAACATATCGATGATTCTGACAGCTGTTTGAAGCTGTTTCACCAGAAAAAAATAAACATGACTTTTTCCGTCGGAGTGTCACAATGGATGAAACATGGATCTACCACTATACTTCAGAGTCAAATCGGCAGTCAGCGGAGGGGACAGCAGCCGCTGAAGCAGGCCCAAAACGTCCAAAAACACAAAGGTCGGCTAGCAAGGTTATGGTATCCGTATATTGGGATGCGCACGGAATTTTATTCACCGACTATTTCGAAAAAGGCAAAAGGAGTAACAGCAAATAAAAATAACAATAATTGAGTGGCGCTACAGTCCGCAGGGGGACCAAGGCCTAGCTTGCTCATCAATTACTCGTGTTGTGCGCGCTACTACTCTCTCACGAGTAAACTACTATTTTTTGCCAACTCCAAACGGCGAATTTTGAAAAGCTTTTTCTTAGACAGTTATTACTCTTTGAGTGTTGTCAGCTCGAAAGAGGTGGTGCCGCGAAAAAATTGGAGGTGTTCAGCTGAAAGTCGAACCCAGATCTTCCGGCGTGTGAGTTTCGCACTCTACCCACTACGGCACAGCGGCCACCAACAGCAACAGCAATAGCAAATGCAACATGGAATCGTTGGTGCATTTGAAGAAAGAAATTGCACAAAAACGAAGAAGAAAATTAAAGAAAAAACAATTCCCTTCCGCCAAGACAATGAATTGTGTCGCATGTCGTTGGCTATAATGGTCAAATTGCACGAATTGAGCTTTGAATTGCTTTGCACCCCCCGTACTCTCCAGACCTGGCCCCAGCGACTTCTTCCTTTTTTCTGATCTCAAAAAGATCTTCTTCTTCTTCTTCTTATGGCGCTACAGTCCGGGGTGGAACTGGGACTCAACCAACATGCCTCTCCAGCCAGCACGATCTTTCGCCAGCTGTCTCCAGTTGCGCACTCCAAGTTGGTTGAGGTCCTTCTCCACTTGTGTGCGCCACTTTAGTCTAGGTCGTCCTCTGTTGCGTTGTCCCAATGGCTCGGATTCAAAGACTTTTTGGGCCGGAGCTGTAGTGTCTATACGCTCTATACGGTCTTGCCATCTTAAGCGTTGTATCCGCAGACGCTTGACCAGGTGCATGTCGCTGCACAGCCCATAGAGTTCGTCATTAAACCTTCTCATCCAGATGCCATCAACACAAACAGGACCAAAAATCGCACGCAGAACATTTCTCTCGAAAGGACTAAGGGCTTCCTCATCCGCCTTTGGTAAGGTCCAAGATTCCGCGCCATTAAGTAGGACGGGGATGATCAAGCTTTAGTATAAGCCGAGCTTAGTCCTTCGAAAGAGGGCTTTATAACTCGATTGCCTCTTGAGTCCAAAGAAACAGTGATTGGCAAGAGTGATCCTGCGTTTGATTTCGGTACTAATGTTGTTGTCCCTGTTTACCGCGTAGACGACGCAGACGAGGCAGACGAAGCCCTTGACCTCGAAGTTTCTGCTGCCTAGTGTGACGCTCTGTCCGAGACGTAGTTGTTGTTTGTTCTTTCTTGATGACAGCATGTACTGTGTTTTACCCCATTTACCGCCAGACCCATTTTAGCCGCTTCAGCTTTAATGCCAGCAAACGCCTCATTGACGGCTCGCTGTTTTCGTCCAATCACGTCAATGTCATCAGCATAAACTAGCAATTGAACTGACTTCTGGAAGATCGTGCCTCTGGTGTTGGCTTGTGAGTTACGCACGACCTTCGCGAAGATGATGCTAAAGAAGTCACATGACAGTACGTCACCTTGTCTAAAGCCTTTTTTGACATTGAAGGTCTCGGTAAGCTCGTTACCGACCTTGACGGAGCAGCGAGAGTTCTCCGACTTTGACGTAGCAGCTAGAGTTCTCCGTCGTCATCCTACACAATCTGACGAGTTTGGTAGGAATGCCAAGACTAGACATGGCACAGTATAGCTCGTCTCTATGCACACTGTCATATGCAGCCTTGAAATCGACGAATATGTGGTGAGTGTCGATTTGCACTTCTTGAGCCTTTTCCAGGATCTGTCTTAATGTGAAGATCTGGTCTGTAGTGGAATTCACTGGCCTGAAACCACACTGATAGGGACCTATCAGCTCATGGACAAACTGTTTCAGACGCTCACACAATACTGCAGTGATGATCTTGTATGCGCTGTTGAGGAGACTCATCCCTCGGTAGTTGGCGCATTCAAAGGGGCATCCTTTCTTGTGAACCGGGCAAACGACGCTGAGATTCTACTCATCGGGCATGCTTTCCTCCGACCATATCTTACAGATGAGCTGGTGCATGCGCCCAACCATGTTCTCTCCAGCTGCCATAAATAGTTCTGCGGCCAGTCCATCCGCTCCAGCAGCTTTGTTCGACTTTGGCTTGGATATTGCTATCTCCACCTCGTCTAAGTCGGGTGGATGGAATTCTTGTCTATTATCGTCCAAATTCAGTGGAACATTCTGCCTTACAGCGCAATCGGGGCCGTCATCGTCGTTAGGCAGTCTGCAGAAATGATCCTTCTAGATTCTCAGCACAGACTACGACTCTACTACGAGTTGTCCGTTTTGTTCCCGGCAGTCTTCGGTCTGAACCTTGTATCCTCCAGATAGCTGCTTGACCTTTCGGTAAAACTTTCGGACTTCATTTCTGCCATAACACATTTCCATTTCCTCGACCGCGCAGTTCTCATGTTCCTTCTATCCAAAAGAGCACGTATTTTCATTGGATTGTCCCAATGGCTTGTATTAAAGGAATCTTCGGGCCAGAGTGGTGGTATCCATGCTCTAGCCATCTTGAGCTATGTACCGGCGGACGTTTAACTAAACGCATTCTGCCATACAGTCTTGTTCTTGTTGAAAATGTTTGCCTTACGTAATCCCGACCGAACATCTCGAAAGTGGCTTTCTCATCCGAAGGAACAGGTCATCGATAAAGAATGTGTTAAAAGTTTACTTGAAAATAGGGCTCTGTCCAAGAAATGTGGCATAAGCCAAGAGAAAGAGCACCCCAAGTGTGTATAGCGAAGTCTTTGCTACTTTCCCTCTATTGTTGCCGCCGTGCAGTAGTGGGTAGATTGCGACAGTCATACGCAGAAGGTCTAGGTTCGATTCCCGGCTGAATACTTTGCACTTTTCGCGGCACCACTTCTTTCGAGCTGCTAATAACACTCAAAGAAGGGGTAACAGTCTAAGAAAACGCTTTCCAAACTTCGCCGTTCAGAGTTGGCAAGGCACTGTAGGTCATTTTACTCGAGAACAGTAGCGCGCACAACACGATTAGTTGATAAGCAAGATAGGCCCTGATCCCCTGTGGATGGTCGCGCCATACAATGTAACGCTCCCACCGAGACCTCGAATTTGGATATCCTTTCCAGATGGCTGCATACACTTTGTTTACCGCCTATCTCATTTTAAACGCTTCCGTTTGAATGTAAGAAAACATAGTGCTTACCACTGTGGTTGTGAAGTCACTCCATTGTCACTCGCGTGAATATCCTTCTAGAAAATCTTTCTTCTGACGTTGCTTGTTCAGTTTAGCAGAATTTTCCTTAGAATTGTCTTACGTTAAGTGTTGACCTTTCGCCACGGATTTTGAAGTTCCGCAACACCGTTCCCTAAGTTCACCCTACACCATCCAACAAGTTTGCTGGAAATGCCCAAGTAAGACATGACACTGTACAGCTCCCGTCTATGCATGCTGCTACATGCGGACTTGGTCCAAAGAACAGAAGAAGTAGATAGTCATGAGCTGCATGTGTTATTTACAGTTCAGCTAACAGATCATTAAATTAGTCCCGGGACAGATAGGGGGCGCCACTTACAAAAATTATTAATTTAATATTAATTTGTTTATTAGTGGCGCCTCCTATGTGTCCCGGGACTTATGAAGTGGTGTGTTACTATGATAAAATGGTCTGTTGCCGCCCAAGCATTAATCTACAAAACACTACAGATGTGTGATTTGGTTTTACGTGACCACCTGCTTTAACGGTTTATATCACGGGGAACCATTTTCACAAGAGTCGTAAGTAACGCAAGACTAGACGCCTTAGTTACCCAAGTACCAAACTGGGATCATGCTTGAGGGGCAATCACACCCCCTTGGTTTAATGAGAAGCCTGTCTAAAACCCGCCCGGTTGAGAATGCAACTCCACACTGAGAAGGGATAGTCCCCAAACCGTCTTGCCTAGTTGTGCCTAAATAATGAACTAGACAAGTCAGCACAGTACACTATCCTCGACTCTACCCGCGATGTTAGGTGATAACCCACAGCCGCCACGATACTCCCACAAGGGGGCCTACCCCACGGTCAGGCTGGAACCGAAGTTCCAGTGGCCCCTGACCTCCCGTGGCACCAGAATATAGCCTCTGGTCAAGCTGTCACTACCAGTCAGGTTCCCTCAAAGCCTGGGTCTGTTAGCCGCTATCCGTAGATGGTCTTTTCTCCGTCAGTGACTCCGTTGACACTATAAATAGTGATACGGATGCGATTTTGAATCATGTGATTCATAAATCCAGTCACATCATCTGGACAAAACACTACAAAATTCATGTCAAGCATTCACAAAAAACGGCAGAAGGAATCTGGTGCGTTTTACAAAGGGAACTGAACCCTCAAAAGCTTCCACAGCCACAGCATTTATGTTCTTTTGGAAAAAGCCAACGATACTGGAATTCATCTCTTTCTTCATGATTTCCTTTGACCGCATCTTACAGACAGGGTGATGCATTTTCCCAACTACCGCACCCCCAGCTGCGTTAGCTCTGGCTGCCTATACTATGCTCCTGACTTTGTCCAGGTCGGGGGATGCATTTCTTGCTCATTTAAGCACAGATTGAATGGAATGTTCTGCCTGGCAGCGGTCCTCGGTTCGTCATCGTCGTTAAACAGTTCAACAGAAGCAAATTTACAATCTGCACTCCTTGTACTTCTTTTCCGCCTCTTTAACTCACAAAACAGGCTTCACGGAATCAAAGGCGCTTCACGGATAACTAAACAATTACTCGCCTTTAAAAGTCGTCCGCCCTGAGAACAGCACTCGCATCAAGAGACACAAGCACGCATGCAGGCATTAAGCTCCTCACGCCTGCGGCACTGTTGGCCCCTGGCCGCAGACATTGCCTCCATCTGCAGCACATCTTGGCGAAGCAGTCAGTACATCGTTACCCCCAATCGCTGGCCGCGCACGTCGCTAATGCAGTCAGCCCGGCGAAGATCTTCATGATGATAACTGCATGACTGATTGAAATACTCCATCCAGCGGGCACTCACACTCGTCGTCGCCCTCATCCTCAAGACACTGACTCCTCCTGACCCGAGTGCGGCGCACCCCGCTCTCATACGTGCTCCTTGGCAATTTCCGGATTAATTGAACTCAGCACACATCTCACCAAATGGACTTGAACCATCGTGAGTCGGTACGGCTGCGGTCGAATCAGACTCGGGACGAGTGCTTTGTGCAGTAGCGCCGCACTCTGTGTCCCCCTTGGTGCGCTTCAGTGTGCGTGCCATGCGGTGCACTGATGGAGCCAGATGTTCCGGCTGCCAGTTGACGGATGAGGCAGGCCCGAGTCCGATGTTTTTGCTGAGCACTTACGCATGCAGATTCCCGTCGTCTCTGGGGGGGAATTTTACGAGCGCTCGCGTGATCTGTCCACTCACCCCCGCACGCCACAACAGATGTTGGAACTGAGATCACGGAATTAGATAAGCCAGACCGACAAGAAGCCATCACAACAAGATCGAGCATGCAGCGCGGCAGTCGACCCACGACGACCATTCACCACCTCCGCGTCAGCATCGTCATCTTCGGCGGCACAGCGCTCGGCTATGGGCTCAGCTGTCTGTGTCCGTGATGAATGTCAGATGAAAACGGCGCAAACCTCCCTTCTCCCTTTCTGCTCTTAGCTCTGGCCGCAATTGAGTTTGCGGCTCGTTTCGGGGGGTGGTTGGTGGTGGCGGTATTCGGTTCGCTCCGGCTGACGGCAGGAGTTTTAATTCATTTCTTCGCGGAACCACGTCCCCGAGCGCGCTGGCGGTGTGTCGTCTTTACGAATGACGCACTTAATCCCAGAGTCAACCCCTCGCTGGAAACAGATGTTCGCCGCTGTCGTTTATCGTTTTATAATATCCACAGAGATTCTAGCCAGTTACCCTGACACTCGTTGTGTGGGTGTGTGTGCACCGCTACCTCGGAGGATGGGAGGCAGCACTTAGCGTGGGTTGGTTACATTGTCGCAGAGATACAACCAAAGGCACATACTCCGCACACGTGACGGCAGGCGCTGTGTGTGCGTGCCAACTCTGGGGAATCGTCGGAGCACCACTGACAAACAGTAGCACCATCATCATCATCGTCTTTCGCTGGTCCTGGCGTAAGCTTTACGTAGAATTTTCCCACTCACCCCGCTGCAGAGGATGTGCCATAAGGTACACCAGCATGTGCGCCGAGTGACCAGACGGGGGATGAGCGATGCTGACGGAGGGAAGAGATGCTCTCGTTTGTGAAATTCGATACGATGACAAATCCTTGTAGGCAAGCAGACACGTTGTGTGGGTGGCGGAAGCTGTAATTCATAATCCGAACAGGAGTACACCGAATGGAGAGTGCGATGAAAGGAGAGCAGTGTGTGGGCGTTGCAAAAAGCAATTAAGTCGCAGATTTTCTGACGGCATGAGTGTGGTGCCAGGTGAGGATTGGTGGACTTTCTTGTATAAAAAGTTCGACAGAAAAGTGAGACAGTTCTGCCTGTCAGCGAAACTTGTTCTGTTTTGGTACAGCAATCAGATTGACGAACAAATAGGTTGCCAGCTACAAATGTGGGAAAGTCATAAATAATTTCGAAAGCAACTGTTTGGTGAAAAATGTTGCGGAAGCACATCGGTGACATCGACAACAAATGCTTAGAAGGTACGAAGAAGTCCAAGGGTTAAGAAAGCGTTGAAAATAGTCGACGAGTAGAAGAAGAAGTGCTGTACGTCAGCAAATTTAACATTCTGCCTTCGAGAGCAGACTGTCTTTGTGGCTGAAAGAAGCAGTATCATTTTAACTTCAACAAAGCAGAAGCACGATCTTCCAAAAGTCAGCCCAATTGCTAGATTATGCCAATGGCATTGAAATGATTCTTCGAACACAGCGATAGATAGTCAATAAGGGGTTTACTGGCATTGAAGCGGAAGCGGCTAATATGTGTGTCTGACGGTAAGTGAGTTTAAAGCGAAGAAGGAACACACAACATCGGCGTCTCGGATAGAAGCGATAGAAGCTATAGCGTGAGGTTAGCCAGCAGAAATTTCGACTCCTCGGTAAACAGGGACAACATCAGTATCGAAATCAAACGCAGTATCACTTTTGCCAATCACCCAAGGAAATAGAGCTCAAGAGGTGTTTGAGGAACAGAGCACTTTGCTGAAGGACTAAGCTTACTTTGTATAACAAATTAATCATCCCAGTCCCACTTTATGGCGCGAAAACCTGGACAGTTATAAAAACTGATGAGGAAGCCCTTATTCTCTTCGAGAGAACAGTGTTGCTTGCTATTTTTGGTCCTTTTTGGCGTTGATGACATCTGGAGGAGAAGATTTAACGACGAACTTTATGGGCTTTATAGCGACATGCGCCAGGTCGAGCGTCTTCGGATTCAACGCTTAAGATGGTTAGGCCATGTGGAGTGTATGGAAACCACTGTGCCAAGTGGTCTTCGAATCCGAGTTCTTGGGTCACGCACGAGAGTACGGCCCAGGCCAAACTGGCCCACACAAGTTGAGAAGGACCACAAACAACTTGGAGTGAGCAACTGGAGGCAGCTGACGAGAGAGGGCTGGAGAGGCATACTGGCTGAGACGCAAATCCACCCAGACTGCCATGAAAGAAGAAGAATTGGCAGTTCGGGACTCAGTTAAAGTTACAACCTAGATGCCATACGCGCCCAGTTTCTTTAAGAGGCAAACAGATGTGGGATGTTGTCGAAGTTGCTTTTTTTTAAAACCTCATCCAACGTATTTTGCAACAGATTTCGGATTTGGTTTTGCGTTATCACCAGCCTTGATGGCTTAAATCACGGGGTCCTTTTTTTCAAGAGTCGTAGAGTACCGCAGTACCAAATTGAGATCATGATTGAGGGACAATCACACCACCTTTGTTTGATGTGAGGCCTTCCTAAGACCTCTTCCGCTCTCTGGGTTGCAGCGCTCGGTTGAGAATGCAACTCCAAGCTGAGCCGGGATAGCCCAATAACTGCCTTGCCTAGATTTTGGCTAAGCAAGCAATAAAACAAGTCGGCACAGTACACTATCCTCTACTCTACCCGCGAGTTTAGGTGGTAAACCACAGCCACCACGATACTGCCACAATTGGGATGACCACTCGATCAGGCTGGAACCGAAGTTCCAGGGCCTCGTCCGTGGCACCAGAATATAGCCTTTGGTCAACCAGTCAGGCTCTCTCAAAGTCTGGGCCTGTTAGCCGCCATCCCACCACAAGATGGTCTTTTCTCCATCAGCGTTTCCTTTGTCACTATGAATAGTGATACGGATGTTGTTTTTGAATTATGTGATCCAGAAAATCCAGTCACATCATCTGGGCTAAAAGAAGGACAGTATTAAAAATGTATAGATGTGGGATCTGGATTTGTGAGACATTTTAGTCTAGAATCGATTTTTCCGAGAGTCGTAGCTTACGCCGGACTAGACGTCTGTTTTACCCAAGTATAAAAATTTGCTAAAGGGAAAATCATATTTTCGTAAGGAGCGAGGCCTTTCTATGACCCCTGCCTTCCCATGACCCAAAGTAGCGTCTGGCGGCAATACTATTTGAGACTGAGATGGGCTTTCCTACGTCAACTGACTCAGGGCAGAACTCAACACGGTGCAGAGCTTTTCCTGTACTATACTGTATTGTACCACAGCCTTCAGGCAAGGATCAACCGCTTCGTTGGGCTGTTAATAAGCTTTAAAGGGACCCTGAGCTTACGTAGTGCCGGGAAAAAGTTTCTGGTCGACCTGTGCAAGCCATGAGCAAGTGGAAATTGGTTAGGCCCCTTTACAACGAGTGTCGGCAATATCATGACTCAAAAATCGTGCTGCCGCAAGGGCAAGAATCATTCCGACTCGACGTCTACAAAGCCCTTTCCCAACATTCCTTATGGTGAATTCACTTTGTCTAATCTGGGGAACAGGACTGACATCGCATGTTCAACTTGAATTTGTATATACGTACACAGAGGTCAAATGGAGTTTCATTTTTTATATTTTAAGATATACAACAGGATCAAAACAAAGATTTAAGACGTTTATATTCGAATCTGAGCCCTTGGGACAACGCAACAGAGTACAGCCCAGGCTAAGGTGGCGCACACGAGTTGCCAAAGATCTCTACCAACTTGAAGTGCGCAACCGGAGGTAGCTGGCGAGAGATCGATTAAGAACTGGGTCCAACCCGGACTGTAGGAAAGTCTCCAAACAAATAAGCAGCTGCTCTACAATACCCAGAAAAGGAACTGATCAACGGCGATTGATCTTTTCATCAACTTGGCTAGGCCGTGTATGAAGGAAACATCGTTGATGATATTAGTTCTGAGCTCCGCCTACAACATGCGAAAATTACTTTCTTAAGACAGCAACCGGGAGGATTGAGCGTGTTCTTGAAAACCTCGTAAGTTCTGCCAAGAAGAGCTGCACACTGTATAGGAAAGACTGTATAGGAAAGACAGAGGTTGCGGTATCTTCTGTTGCCGAACACACAACTTATCCCCTCCCCGAAAACATTCTATGCAAGAGCCCTCTGCACAAAACTTTCCCACATATTTCAAACAAACCCATTTTCACAGTGTATTCAAACCTCCCCCTATCGACTACGGTTGTGACGACGCTTTTACGTCAACGAACCGTATTACATGCTCCATTTGGATTAAGGCTCATCCAGCACACTTCACCAACCACCCCTCGAGCAAGCGACCAGCCATCAGACAGCAGCAGAAGCAGGACGGGCGGCAGAAACAACTCAACAAACGACCAACTCATTTCCACCCTCCCAGCATACCATGCGCAAACCTCAACCCAACCGCCTTTGATATCGCCATCCACCCCGTCAAGGCGACGGGAACGGCAACAGAATCAGTCGGAAAAAAAGTCCTCTGCGTTGTTGCGAAATCTGGAAATTATCATTTCCGACACGTGACACATGTGACTGTAATCCGGTTAATGACGTCACATTCACTTCCTCTTCAAATACGGATCGACAATACCCGTGTGTATCGTATCGTGCGCACGCTGTTGGCATCGTCAGCGTCGGCGTGTCCCCGCAGGACAAGCAGCGCTGAATGATTCCTCCATACAGCATGACTGTAATGATAGTATGGCTCGTTGTAGTATATTGCAGAGGTTCGCCCTTGAATCGATTTTGCCTCGCAAAGATGGTCAGTGGTTGTTTGTGCAATTGAAGTCTCTTGCCGTCATCGTTGACGTCTTGTGGCGGTGGGGGTACGGAGAACGCGTAGGTTAGGTTGCAGATGTTTGTACACGCATTCGGTTTAGAATATGATCGACAACCCCTTGCGCGAGTGATTGCCAATCGATTGTGCTTCGGTTTGGTTGTGTGTGCGCTCATTCGTCTGGGGTTTCCGGATGAGTTGCTGCAACAGCAGGAGGGAAATATAGTCAGGATTCGGTGTTGTCGTCAGGGGCAGTCGTGGGTTTAGAAACAGGTGGGAAACGGTCCGTTCACAAACACATCGAACTTTGTTTTCGTCATCTCTAGGTTCACACATTGTCTTGAGTCTGAGTGCTGTAGTGGCTTTGTTGTTGTTTGGATTTTGATTGCTGTTCAAAGACCCGGATAATGGGATTGTTGCCAATTAGGGATTAATAGTCTGGTGCCTGGCAGGCGGGTGATTTGGTTGAGTTTGTGGCGGTGATGCAGCATGTGGGAAAGTCTTAAAATCCCTTAAGGTTTAAACTTCTGTAACCCTAGGATCTTGGAAATTGGAGAATTGAAAACACACAGAAGTCAAACATTCTATAAACGTACATTTTTTAGACCTTAAATGCTTAACACTAAATTGTCAAAATATTTTGTACTTGTTCAAAATGCAAATTCTGAACATCTTAGAATTTCAATATGATACCCCTCATATTTCTTATTTTGTAATCCGCATTCATTTGTAAAACTTTTGAATTTTTGACAATTTGGAACTTTTTGCAAGCTCAACAGAAAATTTGGCATTTGTATCCAGTTCAAATTTTGATCCTAGTTCCTGAAAATCTGGATGGGGCTTAAGAGGTGGATCACACTTCTCTTCGTAGCGTGTAACCAGCATTTGTTTTTGAAGTCTTTGGAATTATTGATAATTTGGAACTTTCTGAATGTGGACCAGACCAGAAAATTTGAGACTTGTACAAATTTCGAATTTTAATCCCAATACCATAAAACCTGGATGAGGTTCAAAAGGGGCATCATGCCGCCTTTCGTATTGGGTAACCACCATTCGTTTTTGAAGTCTTTGGAAGTTTTGACAATTTGGAACTTCCTGAATGTTCAACAGAAAATTTGGCATTTGTATGTACAAATTGTAAATGGACAGAATTTAAGAGGGGCATCATACTCTCCTTCGTATTTTATAACCAGCATTCGTTCTTGAATTGTTGACAGTTTGGAACTATTCGAAAAGAAAATTTGGTACTTGTTCAAATTGCAAATGGATGGGGTTCAAGAGGGACATCATGCCGCCCTTCGTAGTGTGTAACCAGCATTCGTTTTTGAAGTTTTTGGAGTTTTTGAAAATTTGGAGCTTTCTGAATGTGCACAAGAAAATTTGAGACTTGAACAAATTTAAAATTTTTTTCCCGATTCATGAAATCTGGGTGGGGCACAAGAGGGGCTTTATACTCCCCTTCATATTTTGTAACCAGCATTCGTTTTTGAAGTCTTTGCAATTTTCGATAATTTGGAACTTTCTGAAAGTAGACCAGAAAATGTGCTACTTGTACAAATTGCACATTTTAGTCCTAATTCTTGAAAACATGGATGGGTTGCAAGAGGGGCATCATTCTCCCCTTCTTAGTGTGTTTTGACAATTTGGAACTTTCAGAAAGTGCAACAGGAAATATGGCATTTGTACAAATTGCAAATGGATGGGGTTAAAGAGGGGTATCATACTCCCCTCCGTATTATATAACCAACATTCGTGATTTGAAGCCTTTGGAATTTTTGACAATTTGGAACTTTCCGAAATTGTAACAAAAAATTAGGCACTTGAACAAATTGCAAGTTTTGATCCTAAATATTAAAGACTTGGATGGTGTTAACGAAGGGCATCATACTCCTCTTCGTGATCAGTTACTGCCATTGGTTTTTTGAAGTTTTTGGAATTTTGTACAAGTTGGAATCTTCGATGCCACCACTTTGAATTTTGACCCCGCACATTGCATTCTTGCTCTCGCTCAATAAAAATCTTAAAATCTATCTTTTACAACTGACAGATGTTGAAAATTTACGATCAAGGGTGACACAGTGCCAACAGAATATCATATGTCACGACTTCTTTCAGGTTCAATGTTTCCCATCTCCCTTGGGTTGATTACCGAATCGGTTGTCATCACACTCCTTCTAGTTGCGATGCCGCTGTCTCTGCCGCAAACAATCATATACTAATTGTGATTCAAGCAATTCGATGGACTTGCCAGAACGCACACAACTAAGGGAATACCCAGAACTGCATGACACCATCTGGGCTCCCAAATCAAGGCAACCGCCATCGTAAATACAAATCAGGCGCTCAATTACGAGTATCAGACGCCACCGAACCATGGTCTAAGTATCATTATCACAGCCCCCACGCAATACTGTTTATTAATTCCCCTCAGGGTGCACTCCAGACACACACACTCAACGAGCCACACAACTGGGCCCAAACGAAGTGACTAAGTGCGTCGCCAAGGCACTTCGCTGGCTGTCCGCAGTATGCGTGCGTTCACTTAAGCGCGACACGCAATAAAACGCCTAGATATATTGACAACTGCGGCTTCCCATCTCCAGCGCAACCATCTCTCAGGAATTAACTTCTTAGGCATCGCCTGCTATATATATCCTGCATGCCTCATCGCAGCAGCGGCGGAGACCAACTGGGGAGTTGCGTCTTGCGTGGTTTTGTTGTTTCAGATGGTTGCCGTGTGATGCATGTATCTGGAGCGATAAATTGAATCCAAATTGAATTTTTTCCCCCTACTCCTGATGCTCATTGCATCTAGAACTTGTTGAAAACTGAGTGAGTAGATGCAGATGCAGATGCAGACGCCCAGATTTAATCTACCTGCTGCCAATGCCGCCGCTGGCTGCAAGTTTACGACCGATATAAAATTGATTGCGTCTACCTGTCAGATACGAACACCACAGCAAAATACGACTCCTCCCTGCATAATGGCGTTAAAACCAACAAAAGCCAACAGTCGGAGACAGTGCACGGCTGTTACAAGCCGTTACAATAACACGTCGATGGGTTTTAAAAATATTAAATTTCCACGAAAATCCTTCGACTGCGCACCGTGTACCTGTGCGGTTGCAGATCGAAGGGAAATGCCAAAGAATCTCTCAATCGAAGCGGAAATTGACGAAATTCATGGAAGGCAACCCGCAGCGCGAGAGACAGTAATTAGCGCAAACCAGACCGAAAGTAATTAGTGTCCTGCGCCAAAACAACAAACAGCGGCCGATGAGTCTCGTCAAGGATTACACGAACGTTCTCCCGGCGAAAGGTGGCAGGCCTCAGTGCTGTGGGAAGTCGAAATTGTCATCACATTGCGCTCTCTGCTGGTGGAAGACATAAATCTTTTGTGGGCAATCAAACTGATTGGCTGGTACTGGGTCGGGCGGCGCTCGCTAAACGTGCGGGGGCACAGAGCGCGAATAAAAAGGCTCCACCGGCTGCTGGTCGACATGGGACGGGTAATTGGATTGAGCGCACATTTCGCATGTGGGACATCCCTCCCCGCTCTCAGCCGGGAGATGAGCAAACGTGTCTGACCGCCAGGCCCAATGAATCAGACTGAATGGCAGTCATATGTAAACACACCGGGCGATGGGGATAATCCTGCCCGGGATAAAATATATTCAGCGCGGTGTGCGTGTTTGTGGATTTTTTTCGTTCATTGTCTTGTTCGTTGTGAACAAAGCGAAGTTGAAGGAATAGCTCCAAAAATTGAAAAGATATACTCAGAACTTTAATTTACGTACTTGGCTTGGTTTGGTATTGTTCCTGTGGGGGGGCGAAGTCATTACGTAGTCGTGACAGGTGGGCTGTCAAGGCACAGACTTGGCGTGGGGTTGAGACTGCTTGGTGGCCGAACGAGTGGGGGGAATTTAACTATCCTCAGGGTCTGAGCTGGGTTGTTCTGACGTATTCCGCTACCAGGGGGAATTCCTAATATTCAAAGTATCACTGCGCAGTGCTCCACTATGATTTTGGGTTATCGGATCCACAGTGACCAGCAGGAGAAGGGCGCTCTTCTTCAAGCGGACAAGAAGGAAAGAGCACGGGCGGTCATCTTAACGAGCTTAGCGGTGGTTTCATTCCCAAAGTCCTTTGTATGTTCAAGCGCAGCCCCTGCTGCAGAAATCTGACTGACAGCATCGCTTACGTGGTAGAACCAACGCAAGTTTGGCAAGTAGGCTAAGGTTTAAGAGTAAAAAATTGTTCAGTGCAGACAGCGGATGTGGTCTAAACTTGAGATTTAAGTCCTGCCTTGCAAACTTTAACAATTGGCAGAGTCCATATGTTGGATGTGGGTCCATCAAAATTTCTTTTTTGTAGGAATATATGTATACGACAGTCGATGTTGCATCGCCCACTGGAATTCAATCGTCCGCAAAGTTTAAATTTTTGTTTCTGGAGCAGTTGTGAAAAGAGTTAAACATATTGAAAAACTGTCGAACTTGTTATAATGCAAATTCATGTGAGTCCCATGAAACGAATGTTGTTTTCAGATGAGTTTGGGTTGGTCATGTTGCCAGCTCATATTTCTCCGAGAAGAGCGTTGTCTGTAACAAGGTTTTCAACTGATAGATTTGAGTAATATGGAGCCCAAAGGTAATCACTGTTAACAGTGGCCGCTCCAGCAAAGTACCTCTCATTTCACATTCAATACCCACTTGAAGGCATTTACCATAAGTGCAGACTTCTGGTTGACGGTTCTTTGGGCCTCAGACCACATCGAACCTTATCAATGAATGTGTAAATATTGTGGAAAGCCAACAATTTCCTGTAAACTTCTGTAACCCTAGGATCTTGGAAATTGGAGAATTGAAAACACACAGAGGTCAAACATTCTATAAACGTAAATTTTTCAGACCTTAAATGCTCAAATCTTAATTGTCAAAATATTTGGTACTTGTTCAAAATGCAAATTCTGAACCTCTTAGAATTTCAAGAGGGCTATCATATTCCCTTTCTTATTTTGTAATCCACATTCGTTTGTAAAACTTTTGAATTTTGTGTAATCCACATTCGTTTCTGAAGTCTTTGGAATTTTTTTAAAATTTGGAACTTTCTAAAAGTGGACCAGAAAAGTTGCTACTTGTACAAATTGCATATTTTAGTCCTAATTCTTGTAAACCTGGATGGAGAGCAAGAGGGGCATCATACTTCCCTTCGTGGTGTGTAATCCATATTCGTGTTTGAAGTCTTTGGAATTTTTGACAATTCGGAACTTTCTGAATGTGGACCAGAATAGAATATATGAGACTTGTAAAAATTTCAAATTTTAATCCCAATACCATAAAACCTAGATGAGGTTCAAAAGGGACATCATACCGCCTTTCGTAGTGGATAACTACCATTCGTTTTTGAAGTTTCTGGAAGTTTTGACAATTTCGAACTTCCTGATTGTAAATGGACAGAATTTAAGAGGGGCATCATACTCTCCTTCGTATTTTATAACCAGCATTCGTTCTTGAATTTTTGACAGTTTGGAAATATTCGAAAAGAAAAAGTGGTACTTGTACAAATTGCAAATGGATGGGGTTTAAGAAGGACATCATGCCGCCCTTCGTAGTATGTAACCAGCATTCGTTTTTGAAGTTATTGGAGTTTTTGAAAATTTGGAGCTTTCTGAATGTGCACAAGAAAATTTGAGACTTGAACAAATTTAAAATTTTAGTCCCAATTCATGAAATCTGGGTGGGGCACAAGAGGGGCTTTATACTCCCCTTCATATTTTGTAACCAGCATTCGTTTTTGAAGTCTTTGCAATTTTCGACAATTTGGAACTTTCTGAAAGTAGACCAGAAAATTTGTTACTTGTACAAATCGCACATTTTAGTCCTAATTCTTGAAAACCTGGATGGGGTGCAAGAGGGGCATCATTCACCCTTTTTTAGTGTGTAACCAGCTTGTAGTTTTTGAAGTCTATGCAATTTTTGACAATTTGAAACTTTCTGAAAGTGCAACAGAAAATATGGCATCTGTACAAATTGCAAATGGATGGGGTTTAAGAAGGGTATACTCCCCTCCGTATTTTATAACCAACATTCGTGATTTGAAGCCTTTTGTCTGTAACAAGGTATTCAACTCATAGATTTGAGTAATATGGAGCCCAAAGGTAATCACTGTTAACAGTGGCCGCTCCAGCAAAGTACCTCTTATATCACATTCAAGACCCACTTGAAGGCATTTACCATAAGTGCAGACTCCTGGTCGACGTTCCGGTTCTTTGGGCCTCAAACCACATCGGCCCTTATCGATGAATGTGTAAATATTGTGGAATGCCAACAATTTTCTCTAAAAGACCTTTGTCGTTCCGTGGAGACGTGAACTTGACTGTTGCCTTTGGGTGATTTGACTTCACCTGCATAGAGGATGTGAAGACTGAAATAATTCACAATGAACTGTACAAACTGTTTACCGACGCTGACATGAGCAGAAGACCTATTATTCAGGATTTGGAATTGTTTTATAGAGCTAATGGATCGCCCTGCTCTGACCTGGAAAGTCTTCGAATCCACTTCTGATTAACAGCAGAGTAGAAGAAAATTGTACAACATGCATTCGGGTAAAAAGCAAACAACAATTTTGGTCGAGTCACAGGTCCAACATTAACTGGAGCGTCATCAACAACAACAAGAAATCACTTATCCAAGTTATACCAAATTAAACAACATCTTAAGACACTTCCTCATCAATTGTCTTCAGGAGATTTTATTTTAAATACAAAGTACGAATGTAAGAATAAAAAACAATACCTTTAACTGATGGCTAATTCAACCAAAAGAAGATAACAAAGCGTGGCAAGAATTGCTTGCATTCTCCAGAAGATTGTCTCTTTTTAAAATATGCAAATTGCCTAAAGCGAAACATCACCGTCGCTTTAGGCAATTTGCACAATTTAAAAAGAGGTAATCTTGTGGTTTTAGACAAGGCGACGCACTGTCATGTGACTTCTTTAACATCATCCTCGAGAAGATCGTGCGTAACTCACAAGTCAACACCAGAGGCACGATCTTCCAGAAGTCAGTTCAATTACTAGCTTACGCTGATGACATTGACGTGATTGGATAAACACAGCGAGCCGTCAATGAGGCGTTTGCTGGCAATGAAGCGGAAGCGGCTAAAAAGGGTCTAGTGGTAAATGAGGGCAAAACGAAGTACATGCTGTCATCAAGGAAGGACACACAACATCGACGTCTCGGACGGAGCGTCACACTAGGCAGCAGAAACTTCGAGGTAGTTAAGGACTTCGTCTACCTCGGCTCCGCGGTAAATAGGGACAACAACACCAGTACCGAAATCAAACGCAGAATCACTCTTGCCAATCGCTATTTCTTTGGGCTCAAGAGGCAGTTGAGTAATAAAGCCCTCTCTCGAAGGACTAAGCTCGCTTTATATAACAGCTTGATCATCCCCGTCCTAATGTATGGCGCAGAATCTTGGACGTTATCAAAGGCGGATGGGGAAGCCCTTAGACTTTTCGAGAGAAAAGTTTTGCGTGCGATTTTTGGTCCTGTTTGCGTTGATGGCACCTGGAGGAGAAGATTTAATGATGAACTCTATAGGCTGTGTAGCGACATGCGCCTGGTCAAGCGTCAACTGATACAACGCTTAAGATGGCTAGGCTATGTAGAGCGTATGGACACCACTGCTCCGGCCCGAAAAGTCTTTGAATTCGAGCCATTGGGACAACGCAACAGAGGACGACCTAGACTAAAGTGGCGCACACAAGTGGAGAAGGACCTCAACCAACTTGGAGTGCGCAACTGGAGACAGCTGGCGAAAGATCGTGCTGGCTGGAGAGACATGTTGGTTGAGACTCAGGTCCACCCCGGACTGTAGCGCCACAAGAAGCAGAAGAAGAAGAATCTTGTGCTCATCCTTATTTGAATTTTATTTATTCAAAAAGGAATAAGGTGACTTTTCTGCTATTTCTCCTTCTTCTCTGGACCTGGGCCAGAAACAACATCCTTCTCCAGCCATCTCGATCTTTCACCAGCTGCCGCCAGTTCCACGCTCCAAGTTGGTTGAGGTCCTTCTGGACTTGTATAGTAATAATTGTTTACGCTAGAATCCAATGGGGGACCAGGGCCTAGCTTGCTCATCAACTGCTCGTGTTGTGCGCGTTACTGTTCTCTCACGAGTAGAAGGGTCCTACAGTCTTTTGCCGACTCCGAACGGCGAAATTTGAGAAGCTTTCTTAGACAGTTATTACTCTTTGAGTGTTGTCAGTAGCTCGAAAATGGTGCCGTGAAAAATTCGAAAAATTGGTGTTGAACTGGGAATCGAACCTACACCCTTAAACGAGTGAGCGTCACACTTTACCCACTTCGCCAGGGCGGCCACTGGACCATTCTGGACTTGTATGCGCCACATAAACCTAGACCGTCCTCTGTTGCGTTGTCCCAATGGCTCAGATTCAAAGACCTTAGTAGTGGTGTCCATACGCTCTACATTCGCTAGCCATCTTAAGCGATGTATCCAAAAACGCGCATGTTGCTGCACAGCCCATAGAATTCGTCGTTAAATCTTCTCCTACAGGTGCCATCAACGCAAGTAGGACCAAGAAGCACACGTAGAACTTTTCTTTCGAAATTACTATTTGCTTCCTATTCCGCTTGTAGTAACGTCAAGGTTTTCGCGCCATACATTAGGACGGGGATGATTAAGCTGTTATTAAAAGCAAGCTTAGTATTTCGACAAATCAATCGCGCCTTGAGCCCAAAGAAATAGCAATTGGCAAGAGTGAATCTGCATTTGGTTTCGGTACTGGAATTGTTGTCCCTATGTACCGCCAAGCAGAGGCAAACGAAGTCCTTGACTTCATCGAAGTTTCGGCTGGCTAGGTGACCCTCTGTCCGAGGCATCGATGTTGTGTGTCCTTTCTTGATGACTGCATGTTCATTTTTTGAGGTTTGCTGAGGTATTCAAAATGTATAATGGGCTTAAAAACACTTAGTAGCAAATATGTTTGTACTGGGTGGCGTTCAATATATTCTCGGAATCGATATGAAGGAAATGCGAATTCAAGTTAAATTGTTTTTATTCTTCAATATACTCTCTCCTAACATCAATGCATTTGTTACATCTGGAAATAAGTTTGTATACAGTTCAAATTTTGAACCTAGTTCCTGAAAACCTGGATGGAGTTCAAGCAGGGGAACACATTTCCCTTCTTTGGAATTTTTGACAATTTGCAACTCTCTGAAATTGCAACAGAAAATATGGCATTTGTAGAAATTGCAAAAGGATGAATATTATAGGATAGTTTTCAATTTAATCTTGAGATAAGCTTTTTTAAACCCTCAACAAAATAAATTTCCTCTTTCTCTGCAAAATACCCATTTATTGCCGACTTTAGTTTTTCCCCATCCGAAAACCTTTTTCCACGAAGACATTTTTTCAAATCCGGAAACAGGAAATTATCACTAGGGGCAAGGTGTGGACTATAAAGTGGATGCTGGGTGTCTTTGAAACCACAATCTCGCTCAGCAGCCTTGGAAACTCGCGCTGTGTGAACACAACACAGCCACTGCGAGTTTACCCCGTCTTTTCTTTTTAATTTCCTCCCGCAAATTATGCAAAGTAGAAGCGTAGAATGTGACGTCGACGGTTTCACCTCTTTTTGTACTTAATGAGCAAGATTCCCTTTGAATCCCAAAAAACTGTGGCCATGAGCTTCGCTGCAGACGGAGTGACTTGGAACTTCTTCGGTGTTCTGTTCCTTTTTTCTCTTGTTTGACTCTTTTTTGCTTTCAGGGTCATAGTGGTGAACCCATGTTTTGTCCCCAGTAACAATTCGATCTATTACACTGTCCGCATTCTTACTACACTTCTCCAAAAGCTCTCTACAGAATGCAATTGTCACTTTTTTTTGAGTCACTGTGAGCATTCGTGGCACCCACTTTGCACTGACCTTTCAAAGGCTAAGATGGTCATGAAGAATGGTGTGAAAGGAACCGATTAAAAGCTTGATAATCTGTGCGATCATTTTCACCTTTATTTGGGCGTCCACATCCGAGTTTACCCCGTCTTTTTTTTTGATTTCCTCCCGCAAATTATGCAAAGTGGAAGCGTAGGATGTGGCGTTGATGGTTTCAATGAGCAAAATTTCCTTTGAGTTCCAAACTGTGGCCATGAGCTTCCCGGCAGACGGAGTGACTTTGAACTTCTTCGGGGGGTCTGTTCCTTTTTTATGCCACTGCATGGGCTCTTGTTTTCTTTCACGGTCATAGTGGTGAACCCATGTTTCGTCCCGAGTAACAATTCCATCCATAACACCGTCCGCGTTCTCACTTCACTTCTCCAAAAGCTCTCTACAACATGCGATTCTCACTTTTTTCTGAGGCGCTGTGAACATTTGTGGCACAAGCATTGCACTGATTTTTGAAAGGTTAGGATGGTCATGAAGAATGGTGTGAATGGTATCAGTTGAAAGCTTCGCGATCTCTGCCATCATTGTCACCTTTATTCGGGCATCCTCAAAAACAAGTTTTTCGATTTCTTCGATGCTTTCTCCTGTACAAGTAGTAGCCGGGGCGCCGGAGCGGGGGTCTCTCTGCCTCTCTTGAACTCACTTGACCACTTTTGGACAGCTGATAATGAAGGTGCGGAACCCTGGTAAACAGACACCATCTCTTCAAGAATAGCCTTTCAACTTTTTGCTTGCTTAGTGAGAAGTTTAATCACAGCGCGATGCTTAATTTTCACCATCGTCGCCTCAGTTGCCATTATGATTCTGTTTAAATAGAGATAAAACGTGAATAAATAATTATATTTATATGAAATTTTACATGAATGCATCAAAATAGCATTACTTGATATATAAGTCAATGTAATACATATATAACCACGGCTTCACCTCGACACCGAAAACATATTGTATTATGGACAGTCGTGATTTAAGCACAAACGGCTTCGATTTACAGTAACTTGGCAGTTAGCATCATCAACAAAACAATATGGTCCAGTGACACCTGTGGCATTTAATCCGCATCAAACAGGGCTACTGTCAGGACGTCATGGTGCCTTCTAAAGAAAATATGGATCGCTATCTATCCAATAATGCATATTTAGCTCGTTGATAAATCCATGCAGAGAGAATTAAGCCTCACCTTTCAAGATAATGTTTGCTCTTAACGCTCGGGAAATCTAACAAATTTTTGTACCTTGCAAGTTCTTTTCACGTATATACTTCTCCATCGAAACATCAAGAAATACAGCGCCGTTTACCATTCCGAAAAAAGCTATTTTACTATCAATGAGTCTTTCGTTTACTTTCAACGCTTTCTAGCTTTCTGGGTTGAGGAATGAACTATAATAATATTAATAATTACGTGACGATACAGTCTACACAGGGCGACCAGGGTTTAGCTTGCTCATGAACCACTCGTGTTGGGCTACTGTTTTCTCACAAGTGGATGGGACCTACAGTTTATTGCCGCCTCCGAACGGCGAAGTTTGAGAAGCTATTTCTTAGACAGTTATTACCCTTTGAGTGTTGTCAGCAGCTCCAAGAAGGTAGTGACGTAAAAAATTCGAGGTGTTGAGCCGGGAATCGAACCTAGACCTTCTATGTGTTAGTATCGCACTCTACCCACTATAACTCGGCGGCCAGGAATAATCTGCATACATTCAAAAAAACTTGATTTTCTCCGTATCTCAGATGTCATATGAGAGCAGGTTTGCTTTATAGTCGAATCGAATCGACATTTTTGAAAAAAAAAACACCCACTTGCTTGAGAGTATGGATTTGTTTTTTTTTTTGTTTTGTGGCCGCCGTGGTGTATTGGGTGGAGTGCGACGCTCACTCGCCTAAGGGTGTAAGTTCGATTCCCAGTTCAACACCAATTTTTCGAATTTTTCACGGCACCACCTCTTTCGAGCTACTGACAACACTCAAGGAGTAATAACTGCCTAAGAAACAGCTTCTCAAATTTCGCAGTTAGGAGTCGGCAAAAAACTGTAGGTTCCTTCTACTCGTGAGAGAACAGTAGCGCGCACAACACGAGCAGTTGATGACTGTAGCGGACTGTAACGCCAACAATTATTATTATCATGGATTTTTTGTTAGTGGCGCTGCCTACCTATATGTCCCGGGACTGATGAAGTGATGTGTTTGTTTGATCCCACTATTTCTGGATAAGACACACTAGTCAGCGTTTCACTCAGTTGCTTGCAACATCTGTTTTGTGACTTGTGTCATCATCGCTTTCAGTCAATTCCTTGCCATTTCACCAAGCAAGTGATGTGACGTACATTTGTGTCAACAGAAATAAACTATTTGCCACTGACAACAATTTTTTTGAAATATATGTTTTTTTTCTGATCAGTTACAGCCCCCAAAGTTAAAGCCTAAGAATGAAAAATCAGAGAAAAATCAAATATCGTTAAGAAAATTGCGAAAAACTTGTTTAGAAAAAGTGCTGCCGCCGTTTGGAGTTGACAGCAAAATGGGTGTTACTGGCAATATCGGTAGAACGTTTAAACGCACAACAAGAGTGGTTGCTGAGGAAGATTCTGCTTCCAATCGATCTGTAGACTGTAGCGCATCCAACATTTCAACCAAAACTTCGGCAGATGAAGATATTTTCACAAAATTGTCGGTGTCGGACTCTTGTGAATGGAATCGCTTTCTTTGCCTCGTCTGCGACGGAACGATGCTTTTATTTAACGTTTCTGTCACGGGCTCCTTTCTTGTTTCTTTTTCAGAATTGGAATGTCGAGTAATTCTGTTCGAACCGGCATTTATTCGAAAGCAATAACAGTGCCAGTGGACGTAGCCTCAATCAATGTATATCTCTGTGAACGGGATTCGTTTTTGGCAGCTGCTTGAAATTTGAAAGAAAAAAAACTTGATCGAGAGAAGCACTCTGTTCATGTGCTACGAGTATATCTTAAATGAAGACGTTGCCGTAATGGCTTGAAGTCAAAAACAGAACGGGCTTGAGCCATCTATTGAGTAGAGAGTTGTCAAAATTCCAATGTCAGATGCCAATAACAGAAACAATAAATGACAAGCCCTTCTCAACCACAATCAATAACTTCGAGGTTCGCGCCCCATAAGACAAGAGAAAGCTGTACAAAGTTTTTGGAGAAAGGGTCTAAGCCTCAATTGCCCTTAAGGCCAAAAATAGAACTGTTGCCAAAAGTGATTCTATGCTCCACCTAATTATGTTCCATTTTTCTTAATTCAAGGCAAGTATTCCGCCTCATTCCAAAGCTCGCAAGCATAGCTTGTGCCCTAAAATCGTTTGTCAATGCAGCGAGTACTACAACGACACGCTCCCAGGGTCGAAACATTTTTTTTCCTCCAAGACGCAATCAAATTTTTTAACGCAAACTTCACCTCATTCAGCAAATTATCCAACGTAGCGAGGTCCACGAAAAAAGAAATGCTCACTTTCCACTCCGTGTCCTCGGTGATATTAATTTCATGAGTTTGTGACCAAGAGAACCGGTTTTCTGTTCATTCATTAGGAACCCCAATGACTTTTGATTTTGGCGCCAAAACATGAGATGCGATCCGAAACACCTGCAGAAACCCCGTAAAACCGGTTGGTCGGTCGTGCAGCCCTTCTACTCTGATTAACCCATTAAGACTCAATAAGGTCCCAATCTAATGGCGACAGTGTCCCAAATATCGATTACACGGCATCGCCATCACAACCCTCCACAGAAGCCAATCCCCTAGGAGCCAACAATCGCCTACGTAAGCCTCTTACAGCAGCGCATCGTCGGCATCCTCATCTCATATTACGTCACCAAAAAATTGCTGCCGAGGGGATAGTATGCACGAGGAGATAATCACTTCGCCGCAACCATAGAAATTCTGTCGATATGGGAACAGCGATACTCTTCAATTGTCTTTCAAGTGCACTTCGAGGTTGCCCACAAGGGACAACGCAATGGTTCCTTGGTCACAAGTCAAACATTGAATCGTCTGGGGAGGGGGCCGTTTGCGCATTTTGGAACGAAAATTCCTCGGAATCACTTCTTGGGTTGGTCACTGATGTGTGGGACAAATATTTTGTTTACTTTGAAATTGAATGTGTGGTCAGGTCGGGGCTGTCCACTTCAGATGTAGGCATTAGGACTTTTAACTACTGTTAGGACTTTATTTGCATTCCGGCTGGTGAATGGAGTTTGTAAGGATTTTCCATACGCAGGCTCTTCGGCGGCAGGTAGCCGCTTGCCGAAGACGGAGACCGTGTTGTCCATGGCTGATGTGTGGTCTATGTTTTTGGTGGGGTGATTATTTTATTGATGCGTGTAAATTTGTCCGAAGACCTGTTGTGGTTGTGTTTTGTTTGCAATGAAAGTTGTTTGCTTATGATGCAAAGGTTCTACAGACTTATTCGTTTTTCAGTTTCAAAACTAACTCTTAACAAAATATACTCAGAGATGGAGTTTTGATGAATTTTTCAATTCATTTTGAAGTTTGGACTTTGGCATTAAGTCTGAAGAACCGCAATCATTGAAATGACAGCCTCCAGATGATTCGCGGCATTGATTCTTTGGAAGTTATTTTGACACACTGTTTTTCACTTGTCAGTCGGTACCTCAGCCATAAGTTGACTTTTATTGGGTTTGTTTCCTCCAAGACTCTTTGTTAAGACATGATTTTTTGCGTAGCCATACAGAAAATAAGCAAACGGGGTCAAACGCGTATTCATGATGTCCAAGTGGTGAACCAGAGATCCAGTAAGCTTTTTATGCAAATAAAGCCAAAATCGGTCTTGTTGTTTGGTTTATTGCCCACCTTCTTGGAACCACATATCGTCTTGGTGATGAGCGGCGAAAATAATGGAATATCATTCAATCATATGGCTCCAAGTTGCCCGTAACTTCTTTGATGAAATACAGACCAATGAAAAGTTACGACTGTCGAGTACGCCAAACAGTGGAATTTTCTTGTATTGAGTTTCCTGCGTGTAATTTGCCGAAATTTTGTTTCTTTACATTTCGACTGAATGAGGGAAGTCTCAAAGAAAAAATTTATCAAAAATCGGCGTTTTTTCAAAATTTGGCGTTTGTCAAAAATTGGCGTTTTTTTAAAAATTGGTGTTTAAAAAAAAAATGGCATTTGTCTCAGCACCTACTAAGCTTTTCCAAAAGAATGTGACATGCAAGCTAGCTGTTGTGTAAGTTGTACTGTCTATGGATCGGGATACGAATCCATATGCCAAACGCGGAATAGTATTGTACAATGTAGGACACGTCCAATTACTGCAAAATTCGGCAAGTTCATAAATGTGGGTCATTAATGTCACTTACAGCAGCAACGTTTTCGACTTACTTCTCTTCCAATTTCAATCTACACAGCTTTACCGACTGGTTGTCAAGCAGTGCTTGAGTAGTTGGTTACTAAGGTATACTACGCAATTATGAGCGCTTAAGCCAGCTGCCTCTTTATCGATATATTTGTAGTAGATTTTAAAAATTTCAGCGAGTTGTTCGACTTTTCTATTGTCAATTAACGAAAATGGTAAACCTGTGCCTAATTTTGTGTCATTTCAAGCAAACGGCTTAGTTTGTCAGATGTCTAGTGCCAGTGCCATCAAATCGAATCCACTACATGAACGATCCCTTCGTCCTAAGTTTGATGTGAGAACATTGACCCTTGGCACATCTTAAGCAACTACAAATTCTATAACACATATGGTGAGGTGAGTATATTCAACCTTCTATGAATAAAATGAACACAATTCTCGAAAGAGGTGTGACGTGTAAAACTACGAAGTCTTAAACTATATTTACAGCGTTTCACAAAGAACGACGTGCAAGTGTAGGGCCGTGCTTACAAAGAACACATCTGCCAAGGTTTCAAGTTTCAATGAAAAGTCCATATAAATGCTTTAAAATTTCTGTACTAAAAACTTAGGTATGAAATAAAAAAAAAGTAAATCAAAAACATGTGTAATGGTGTCTTGTGTTGAAAAATGGTGTTAAAAGGTAAAGCTAAAAGTGTACTAAAATTGTACTAAACGTGTACTAAAAGTGTCTTAGAACCGTAGAAAAAGTCTAATACATGTGTACAAAATGTATACTAAATGTTGTATCAAACCGGAAATAATTTTGTTCCGAATTCACACTTTTTTGTTTTTGAAAGTAATTCTGGACTTCTTAATCCTTAGTTGAATCGTTGTTTGTTTCTTCTTCTTTTTCTTTTTCTTGTGGCGCTACAGTCCATGGTGGATCCGGGCCTCCTCTCCTTCCAACATGCCTCTCCTGTCAGCACAATCTTTCGCTAGCTGCCAATTGCGCACTCCAAGTTGTTCGATGTCCTTCTCCACTTGTGTGCTCCACCTTAGCTTAGGCCGTTCTGTGTTGCGTTGTTCCAATGGCTCCAATTCCAAAACTTTGGGGGCCGTAGCAGTGGTGTCCATCCGCTCTACATGGCCTAGCCATCTTAAGCGTTGTGTATGAAGACGCTTGACCTCGCGCATGTTGCTGTACAGCCCATAGAATTCGTCATTAAATCTTCTCCTCCAGATGCCATCAACGCAAACAGGACCAAAATCGTACCGAAAACTATTCTTTCGGAAACACCCCGAAAAGAGCCCCCCATCCCTTAGTCGTTGTTTGTTTAAATAGTTTCAATTAGATTCCTTAAGACATCACTGAGTTCTGGAATGTGGAGCATGCGTCCAGAAGCACAGTGTGGTCTCTAACTGACGTTTTGTTAATTCTAAGTTTCGTCGCTTCTCTGGACATACCAGAAAAAAAGAAAAACAGATAAACATAATTTTTGGATTGGGTTATGACCTGCGTTGATTTTCCTACACAAATATGTGGATGATAAAGCTCGATAGCTCCGTTGGTTAGAATCGAATGGAATCTAGTTTCGGGGCACAAAAAAATAACTCGGCGTTTAAAGTCTCGGCAATTAAAAGTCTCTACACGCGGCTGCAATTCCACACTGAGTCAGCTGATAGTTCACGTAACCACATGAAGACATGACATGTAAGTGAGCAAATTAATTCATGATTTCTTGAGCTCTTCTCGCAATACGGACATGATCAGGCTGAAACAAAATGTTGGAAAATTCGGCCATCCATGGCAATTTATAATAATCCATGGCACAGTCAAATAAGATCTTCTCAAACCACTTTGGCATAAAGTCAGGCCTTTAAACCTCTGCTGTCCTATCTATTGGGCAAAGAAAGTGGTTGCAACGCAACTCCATATTTAGCCAGCGGATAATAATACGAAAAATTAACTCAGCTTCGATTGAGAATTGAATCGACTACGATGAACTTGAGTTTATGGATGCAACTTTAAAGTAATAATAATAATAATTATTATATGGCGCGACAGTCCACAGGGGACCAGCGCCTAGCTTGTTCATCAACTACTCGTGTTGTGCACGCTACTGTTCTCTCACGAGTAGAAGGGACCTATAGTTTTTTGCCGACTTCAAATGGCGAAGTTTGATAAGCTTTCTTAGAATGTTATTCGTCGTTGAACGTTGTCAGCAACTCGAAAAAAAGTGGTGCCGTGAAAAATTCTCGCAATTCGGAAGCCTAGCACATAATTAAACAAAAAAGAATTGCAGGGGCTTCGGCATCTCTTGACACCAGAAACTTTCTCAGCCAATATGGATTTTCAACACATCAGCCTGCCAGCCACAATAGACGAAATTGTCTCGTTTTGCATGTGTGCTTCCACAAATGGGATTCCGAATAATAAACTCCTCTCACACCATCTGTCGGAAAGGCGGACGACATTTATCGAATATGTAAATATTTACATATTTCAGCAACAGGTACAGGTTTCCATTCCTAAGGTCCAATAAAAACCAGCAAACGCAGAAAAGTGCAAGAAAAACTACAGCGACAACAAGTGCTGTTGTAGAGGTCGTAAAATATTTTATGGCCCCAGCATCTCGATCTTCTTATCCTGTTTGTCAACTTAACTCACTGCCGCACTACAGGTAGTGAAGGGTTCACCCTTTACGTGGTATTCTATTGTTTTGGCGCTAAAATGTCTCAGCCTGGGCTTAAGTATGGCGCTCCTGTAATAAAACTCGCTCAACTCGCAGTCACTCCCAGAGTGCTGAGACAATTGCTTACTGAGAAATCGATTGACGGGTGTCCTTTTCATAATTTTTAAAAGAAGTTACGCACCGGGTAGCTTTACATCTTGTTCCTTCATTTCAATCCGTGAGTTTTTATCTTGTCACCACTTGTGTCCTGTTAAAAAGCCCCATTACCAATGGAAGCCATCCTCAACATGGGCGAATATTTTCATCACATGCCCAACCAAATATCGCACGTCACTTCCGTCCGCCACTAAATCACTGCAATCCGGCTAAATGTTGTTATAAATTCCCAGCGAGAGAACGCGCAATAAAACTCTCCCACAGTTTACGCCATAAATTCTCATGCGGACCATCCCCTCTGTCCGAGGATCGAGAACACTCAATAAGTTGTACACATGTGCAACACCCGTTTGTACCCTTCCGTCTAATAAATTTCCCCGATCCTACCTGAGACTCGGCGGCTCCTCGGCATCGTACAGGGAGAAACATCTGTCTATTAGCCGAATCGGTGCACCTGAATCGGGTGCAGCGCTGACGAACAAGTCTCCTTTCCACACACAAACAGGTGCTCAGACGCTTCGGGCACAACCGTAGCCAGGGGACAGCGGATTACCGCAGTCTGCTCGAAGAGTTAGAACTCCTCGAAGGGATTCCAGGAGAGGGCAAAAAGAAAGTGCCGCGAGTCGGGGCGCGAATCAAATGTGAATCGACTTGCGACACCCGGCCGCCAGGTAGATGATTGCGTATGACCTGGTCTCATTGACAGGGACAGTGGTGGGGGAGAGGCACTGGGGCCAGAGAATTGATTGAGTTGTTCAGAGGGCAGTGCAGGTAGAGATTCACATTTAATCGATGGAACACCGACTTGCATCTGACTGTGATGTGATGGGCGAGGAAAATTGATGATCCTGTAGCCTCTTTTCGGCAGTTAACACCGGATTCCGGGGAGTCTCTCGCTCGATTGCTGGCGGAGGGAGATACCGGGCATGCTGGTGGCATAAACATCCTGTGTTTACAGGGGAGCCAGAGGATGTTTTTCCATGAAATCGGGTCGACTTTTGTATCTGTTTCTGAAAAATGTGTTTACGCTCCGTTTGTGGGTTCTTGAGATGGTTGAAATGGAGGCACTGAAAGTGCCGGTGTCTGGTGTTAACAGGTGCGTTCGATGGAACAAGTCAAGTCGGGGGCGTTTGTGAGTTGGCCAAGGCTATGGCGGTGTAGGTCATAACCTCAATTGAATTTATGGCCCTTAACAGAAGAGCTACAAACGATGGTGTATCATCACCGCTCTGTCTAGACGTGACGGTCATGAAGTGACGAATGGGGTGATTGTTTGTGTGATGGCTTGATAAGTTAATGATAAACGGAGGTGGCGTGTTTATATTGTCGAGATTTTTACTGCCAGCAATGTTAAAATGCACTGAATGAATGATTACGATGGCAAACACTCAGAGACAGTGCGTGGGATTGGAGAAATTAGGGTTTCGGCATTTGAATGCTGTTTCGTTGAGGTTTTCTGTGAAGACGACTACACTTGGCATGAGAACAGCGGAAGTTATTTTATTCATTCTATGCAATGGGTGCCGGCGAAAACACATCTGTCAAGATTTTAAGTTTCAATGGAAAATGCATCTTAAGGTATATGTATGTACTAAAAATGTATGCTCAAAATTAAACGAAATAAAACAAAATTCATGTGTAATGTGTCTCTATTCTTTACCAAATTTGTTTTATGTTTGTACTAAAATTGTACTAAAATGTACTAAATGTGTACTTGATATGAACTAAACGTAGACACGATGTAGAACTAATTTTGTACCAATTTAACGCTTCTGCACAATTTTATGTGCATGTGATGTAGAAATAATTTTGTACCAATTTAACGCTTCTGCACAATTTTAATCGAATTGAAATTGAACAGACTAACTGACAAAACTAAAATATATAATTACAGACTATAACTATAGCAAGCCTTGATATATCCGTGCTTGATTTTATTAACAACCAATTTCAGCTTTGAAAACGGAGTAGAACTTGCGTTTCAAATATTTTCTTTATGTCATTATCCGCTATTTAAAAAATTATTCAATAACTGTAACTGAAACCCAGATTCAAAATCAAAAACTTATTTATTAAGTCAAATAATAATATTCAGTGGTCGCCGTGGTGTAGTGGGTAGAGTGCGACGCTCACACGCCGAAGGGTCTAGGTTCGACTCCCAGTTCAACACCAATTTTTCTAATATTTCACGGCACCACCTCTTTCGAGCTGCTGACAACACTCAAAGAGTAATAACTGTCTAAGAAAGCTTCTCAAATTTCGCCGTTCGGAGTCGGCAAAAAACTGTAGGTCCCTTCTACTCGTGAGAGAACAGTAGCGCGCACAACACGAGTAGTTGATGAGCAAGCTAGGCCCTGGTCCCCCTTTGGACTGCAGCGCCAAAAATTATTATTAATAATATTCAGTCAATACTCGCGTTCCATAAAGAAACTTGCTTCTTTCGTCGTGGTCCAAAATTTCGGAAAGTTCTTTCAATTGCTCCAACCAACCTTGTACAGATAGGTTGTAATCAGTGTTCGGCAAATCTTAGTCGAATAATGACTAATGACTGAATTAGTTATTAGTTGTCGGATTCAAGCAACTAATGACTAATTTATTCATTATTTATGAAAATAATGATTGACTAATAAATTATTCATTATTCGCAGAAATTACTCATGACTAAATCAATCATTATTTATGAGTTATTCGAATAAGTTAATCATTAATCACTAAGCACTAAATCAGAGCATTTATTTAAGCTATATTTCAGTTCATAAAAAGTAATACAAAGTATTGAGTTATTTTAAATGATTTTTTTATTTTCAAAACAAAGTAATTCTATTTTACAAATAAATAAAATATGCTCATAAAAAAATTAAACATCAGCTTAATCAATCAATACATAATTTCATTTCCACATTAAAGGAAAAATAAATAAATAAAGTAAACGGAAAACTTAGTTCTTATTGAAAAGTAAGTGTGCCTTCAAAATGACGCTACTTTCAAAACGCATATCTGACAGTCTATTCCATAAGGGCAAATTCGTCATCATAGCAAAACTAAAAAGCCCTCCACAGGAGCAGAAGGTAAGGGTGTATTGTACTTGACAAATACTTTTTTCACATCAGGATAGTTTTCCAGCTTGCCCAATGTTTGACGATGGTCTCCTAAAAACTGCACAATTTCAACATCAGCTTCTTGAATTGTAGACCTTAATTCTATTCCGAAAACAAAAAAATCTGAATTAGGGGCGTGTTCGTTTTCTCGTCTCTCTGATTATATAGGCGTCCATTCTGTAGATACAGTATCCTTCATAAGATTAATTCGTTGCGCCTCGTATTCGCCACTTACTAGAGGTATGGAGTGTTCTATGCCTTTGAAGCAGGCCGTAGTCGATTTAGTATTGCTGGTTTCTGCGTCCTCGAATTGAAATTCCCTATGCTGACGTTTGAGCTTGGAAATTTCCTCCTTGTTTTTGTAAATTCTTCATCCATCAAAGAAGCTGCCATTGATATGCTAGGTTTTACGTTACCATCCAGAAGGCACCCATGGTTTGACGACGAGTGCAGGCAAGCACATGCAGTTAAACAGGACGACTACAAGGCAAAGCTACATCTAACAACGAGTCTGTTCGCGAGTTCTACGAACAGAGAAGAAGGGAAAACCACCAGCTCCTCATAAGGAAAAAGAAGGAGCATGAGAAGCGCGGTCGAGGAAATGGAAAGATGTTATGGCAGGAATAAAGTCCGAAAGTTATACCGAAAAGTATAACAGCTATCGGGAGGATACAAGGTTCAGACCATGGCCTGCCGGGACCAAAACGGACAACTTGTAATAGACACAAATTGCGACTCTACTGAGAATCTGGAAAGATCATTTCTGCAGACTCCTTAATGGCGATGACGGCCCCAATTCCGCTGTTAGGCAGAATGTTCCACTCGATTTGGACGATGATAGACAAGAATTCGGTCCAACGACTTAGACGAGGTGAAAATAGCAATATCCGAGCTGAGGTCGAAAAAAGTTACTGGAGCAGATGGACTGCCCGCAGAACTATTTAAAGCAGCTAGAGATGATTTGGTTGGGAGCATGCACCAGCTCACCTGTAATATATGGTCGGAGTAAAGCATGCCCGATCTGGAATCTCAGCGTCGTTTGCCCTGTCCACAGAAAAGGAGACTCATTTTGCCAATTATCGAGGGATCAGTCTTCTTAGCATCGTCTACAAGATCAACTCTGCCGTATTGTGTGAACGTCTAAAACCGTTTGTCTATAACCTGATAGGTCCCTATCAGTTTTTATCACAAATTCCATGCTTCAAATGTTTTACTTCCTTTTTACGCCACACAAGTGAAAATCGCACGAATACTACAGGCACGACGGAAGAACAACAATTTGGCAAAATAAAGTTAATTTTTTTTCACGCGGTGTTTGCAAGCGGTGTCCCACTTCTGACAGTCTGTAGGGAATATCGGCGGGGATGTAAATAAAAGACGCGACTGAAATGAGGGCTGTTTTTTGACTAACTTGTGTTTTACATTTTACTTACCATAAAACGAAGAATAGGTAAACTGTGCAAGTGCACAGCAAATAACTGCGGATAGATCATTAGATCGCTAGGGCCAATGACTAATTGAAGTACTTTATGTAGTTAAAATACTGAACTAACACTCTGTGTTAAAATTAGCCAAAATATCTACGGTGTGAAGCAAATATAGATTCTGCTCTTAATTCGTAGCAAACTTTGTACTAAATGTGTACTTAATACATTTAAATAAAATTAATTAATAACAGAATGATATTTATTTTCGGTGATTATTCACCGAATGCCCACTAAATTTGAAAATTTGTACCAAAATTCGTCTAATATGCATCAAGTTCGTAGAAAATATCAAAAAATGTGCTTGAACATTTTTTATAAATTTGTTTAAGAATTTTTCTGAATTGTGTTGAAGATTAGTGCTGAATTCGATGTAGGTTTGCGCCTAAGTATTCAAATATGTACTAAATTTCAATTCAAATTTGTACTTAATCCGTTTACAAATTTAATGCTATTGGTAACAAAAGTTCTAAAAGTTCTAAAATTGTACTAAACTTTTAAAGTTTGAAAGACATATTCTTTTCTTCATACGGAGGATCTCCTGCACTGGGTGTTCTTCCTCCAAATCCCGTTCAATGAACTCGCGTAAATATAACAAACGCATTTATTTCCCCTTGGACTAACCCCGTCAGCGCTCAATTTGAATCCAAATCATTCTAGCAAACCCAAACCACGTCAAGCCAGCACGAGAAATGACTCAGTCATCCTTCCTCGAATCTATGCTAATTTCCCCCCACATCGATCCAACAGCGCGCTCACACACACACACGTCCCCAACTGACAGATGTACAAGACATCCTCCACTTGGCTGAGCTATCTGCTCGGCACCATCACCCATGAGCCATAGCGCCCGATGCCGATGTATGTGCCAATTGGCATCAACTGGCTCCACATAGGAAATCGCACACAAAAAACGATTTGTGCGTCGCCAGCGCCATCGTCGTCACTGTCGTCCTTCGCTTGACTCGCCACTGCTGTCGTCATCGTGTTCAAACCGCCAACACGAAAGTACCCACTTCTTCCACCACGACACCACTTACATCTGGCACATGGATCAAAACTCAGTGGCCATAGGCGACAGACCCAGAAAAGTCGTCTATATACATGCAAACACTAGCCAGGCAGCCAGCCAGTCAGTCAGCGCACAAAGGATGAGTCTCGCTACGGACCACGAATCCACTCAGTGTGCTCATGCCTATGGTATGCGGCTGTGACACTCGAGGGCACACAGCCAATATTAGACGCATCCATGGCAACCCACACGTAGGACGTGGATGATGGCGACAGCAGGCGCCAGTTGTGTCATATTTACCCACAACCACGCCGCATCCACCCATCGCTGCGACCAGATCCCAGATAGCAGATACCACTCACTCCCCAGCTGTGCACGCACCAACTTCATCATCGTCCAGTGGGCCTGGCATGCGGTGGGGTGTGGCGCGACTACGGGACAACTGATGGGATGGGGGCGAATGAGGTGGGTCATCCTTTATGTAGTGGCGTGGAGGTCCAAGGAGTTAATCTCTTGCTTGATGCTGTTTGCACTGTTGTGTTGCTGTTGGGCCTGTTGTTGTTGCTCAGTGTAAGTGCAATTCCATGACCATGCGAGGCGCGTTGTTGAGTCTCTCTCTCATTTGCTAAATTCAATTGGAATGGGATTACTGCGATGACAACAACAACAACAGCTGATATCAGCACCAACAGCAAGAGCAACTGCAACAGCAGCAGCAGCAAAATCAGCAGAACGAGATGAAACAGAAATAACAACAACACGCCTCAGTGCGGAGGTGGGCGCACACTGTCAGCTTGCCAACCGAAGAGAGTCAGCCGCCGAAACCATCCTACGTACGTGCAAATGGGCAGCATCTAGCCGCCGCCGCCGGCAGCGATAAATTCCACCTCTGAGTCGCCCAGTGGTGGTGGATCATTTGATACGACAGATGGATGGTTGCTGCTGATGGAGCGATGCACTAATATGCTCCACGGCCACGCTTGCTTGAAGGAAGTGCAATAGGAAACTTATGATGTGTGTGGAAGCACAGTGGGGTCGGCTGGAAGCTAGTTGATTTTTTTGTGAATTCTGTCAAAGATCTGAGACAGTGTTAACCGGCCCGCGGCTTTCAAAGATTAAAAAAAAAACACCGGACAGCCTCCTCTCCCTTGTGGGTATACAGGTATCCAAGATTCTTCTTCGATCCTGAAAACTTTTGTTCAACCGCTGTTGTTCGCTGTAAAATTTCCAGAATGCACTCCAAACATTGGCTTCTCTAAGCGCCACTTTTATAAGGCAGCTACCGCCAAAAATCGTTTGAAATGCATTAAAACCCGCAGAAGCTCCTTTAATCGTCACTTCTTGCCGTCCTCAGACAAAAATGGCAGGGTAGATGGGAAACCTGTGAAAATGGCAAGGTGACATACAAATTCCTTCGCGATGTGTCACTCATTAAGTCCATTGGGGGTCTTAATTTAACCATGCATCTGAGCTACTTGCTTACTGGACATGGTTCCTTGAACTCGTTCTTGTTCAAGCGGTGCATAAGCGACTCAGAGACCTGCTTGTGCGGATATAGCTCTGAGGATTGGTTGCACGTGTTGTGCCAATGTCCTCTTTATGATGACACTCGGGACCTTGGAGCTATGAACATGTCTTGCACTGATGGGACTTACGATGTCAACCTGGTTCTCCAGACTAGACGGAGTACAGACACCATCAGGGGTTTTGCTAGGGAAGTTTTCAGCAGACGAAGAGCTTGAATGGCTGCCCTCATGGCAGCTCATAGTTAGGTTAGAGTTGGAATATAAGGCCATCGGTCCTGGATGTTAAGGAATCCTACCGAGAGCAACATAGTTGCGAAGCTTGACCGAAAGGAGGAGCCCCTGAAACATAGTTCCAGCCTGACCGTGCGGTTGGCCAACTTGTGGGAGTATCGTAGTGGCTGTGGTTTGTACCCAAATCGTGGAGAATTGGAAGTAGTTAACCGTGCTATATGATCTGATCTGCCCCTGTCACCTGGGTCGGATAGGGTCAGATGGTTATGGGAATATACTTCTGATTCGATGTGGAGTTGCATCCAACCGGGTGCTGTGACCCAAAGACCAGCAGAGGTGTTCGCCTGTGACCCAAAGACCAGCAGAGGCCTCGCTCCTTACCAAGAAGGAGAGACTGTCCCTTAGGACAGGAACTCAGATTGGTACTTGGGATCCCCAAGCCGTTAGTCAGCGTTCTCCTGACTATGGGTGTATGGACACCGGGGTATTAAGCCTTAACGGCAGGTGATCACGTAAATCCAAATACACACTTCTTGCCGTCATCCCCAGAATCCACCGAACTTCTCATGAATGCAGTCAAGGGCCATGGAAGTTAGTCTTTTTCCAGTGACCCGATGACCTTTTTTCGCATTCATCTCGCCCCAGAGAACTAAAGACAGCACACGCTTTCAAGCTGGATTCTTCAAGTTGATTGGCATGAGAAAAACGTCGTTAAACCCTGGCTTCAACTGCTTATCAACTAACTTCGAAGCGGTCTCGCTCCTCCATCACTCCCTTACTCTTTAGAACCTAACCGCATTCGAGCAGCACCACTGTGCTCAGATGGTGGCACAAAGATAAGTTTTCCTCGCCAACCGCCCAGATGATCGGCCCCAGGCATCGCGCCATTTCTGCCGGACAGATAACCACCGTTGCCTTACGTCCCCGCTTCCTACTACTGACGGCCGACGCTGTGACGGCGACGGCGACGGCAACGGCGACAGCGACTTCGCACACACCGGCTCCCGCCTCCCCGGTGGCCATCACCACCAACAGCCATCAGAGTCGTGGAATGCATATCTCCGGGCACGAGCATGAACTAATAATTTATTACGTGTCATAGATTCGCCCTTCTTGTGCAAGGCTCCGCTGCATGCGGCTGGAGACCGGCCGTGTCGAGGAGCCACATCGCCGAGGATTGATGTGCAGCGCTACGCTGCATCAGGATATTTGTCTAGTCAACGGAATCATTGATTCATCATCATTAACGAAACCAGTTGTTCCAGAGAAATGAAATGTACCCTGCCCGGCGACCGTGTGGGTGGGTGGATCAAGTAATTTTGCCAGATCCACTATCTGTCGGTTTCATCCATCCAGTCCGCTGTTGTTGGGTGCCGCCGCCACCATCGCCATCGCCATCGCCATCGCCGCTGTCCATGAGCTTGACCGTAGCCAGCGGTGGCTTAAGGTGTGAGCTGGAACTCCTACAGGCTGCAAACTTTAATGTTTATTTATTGCAGATCTTTATCTCGACTTAATACATTTGACCGTGACGACGACGATGACTCTGGCTTGGTCGGCTGCGACGGGTACGTCGACGATGGACACACGATGATGTGTAAGTGAGTCTGTCTGGACCAGGGCCCGTCTGACAGGTCTGCAGCTCCCCATCCGGGTCGAGTTGAGATGGCAGATACCAGCTCTAGACCAAACGTAAACAAAAGAACGGCTAGCGAATTTATTGAATCGCTGGAAATACCAGGTGTCATCTCCGGTCATGCGTCAGGTGTGTGCGAGTGCGGGGGCGGATTATGAATCGATTGACTTCGTGGTGCCGCACCACAACGCCGTGACACTTTGTGTGCAAATTTCGATTGATTATGTGAAATCTTTTCTGGTTCTAAGTTATGACTGTGGCGAACTTGTTTGGGAGCTTGTTTCGCGCTAACGGTTCCTCCGACACATTTGGCTAAGTGAGAGATGATAAGAATGTTAATGGGCTCGGTGTGCTGCTCGACGCCCCCTGTTTAGTGATTTGCTACCGTGCAGGGCAGTGTGATGGGATAGGATTCGATTTGTCGATAAGCTTGGAATTTTCTCATTAACCTTACCGCGATGGATGAGTCGGTGCTGATGCGACTGGTTATTCGTCGTCTGGGTGGGGTGGCCGGAGTTCTCAAGCAGGTTATGCATATTTATGGAGACCATCTGATATAAATTGTGCTGCGCGAAGTCATTTGATTAGATGCCGATGCATAAAGTGCGATTCAGGATGCTGCGGGATTGTTAAATGTCGGCTTTGATGGCTGTGGCGGCACTTGATGGAGGGCAGTAAAGATTGATTGCAGTGGAATTTCGATAGCAACGAATTGATTTGGCATCACGATGGCAGATAGAGATGACAGCTACGGCGGTGTGGTTTGATGAAGTAGATGAGTTTTGATAATTCGAGGGAACTGAGATTCTGTTTAGTTTCGCAACTTTGGCAGGAAAATGTCGAGTCTCCATTGTTCATTAGGATATGTTTTTAGGGACTCCATGAGCCCTAGTAATCAAGCGATTTGTTACGAATTGGTAGGGTTTTCTTTGAATCGACAACGAGACTGGATTACCCGGAGGGCAGCCCTGCAATTCAACAGGCAGCCTTCTCTTTGTTGTTTAGAATATGTGTGGCTATGGCATCATTCAAAGAAATACCATTTTTCAAGTGATGATGGTAAGTCCATGTGGAGCGCTAGCCTTCAGGTTAGAGTCAGAGGGACAGCGCAATAGAGGCGACATCGTAACGCATGACGTATCCAAGTGGAGGAGAAAAAATGCGTGGAGTCAGCGTCCTTAAGTTCTTGTCTACTAAAGAGAGGCTTTTTGGTGGCAGCCCTAATCATCCTATCCTGTAGCACCACATAATGACTAAGAAGTGTGATACACCAGGACTCATGTTTATTTTATGAGTATCGCAAAAGACCTTTACAGCATGTTGTGGCATTCTTATAGATGATTATTGCTGAACTCTCCAGCCGAATCAGACCCGTAGTTTGAGCTTGATTTTTGATGGTTTGGTGCCCCTATCAGCGAGAATACAGTGACACACCTCTAGCACCTTTTACTGTTGCCTTCCTGATAGATTTAGAAGTAATGATGGAAACTCTTGGCAACACTAACATATAATCAATCAAAGCTGTGCTAGGTGCTCTCCTTTCAAAAGAGCAACCAAACTCAAATTAAAAAGCCGAACGGCAAGTTGATAATTTCAAACAAGGCTGCCAGTAATTCGATACAAAAATTATTCCGAATCAAAGATGAATGAAATTAAACGAAGGCGTTGGTTGAGGAGTTTACTCTGAGGATCTTAACCTTAGTTTAAAATTCAGACTTACCAATCACTGTAGCGTGTTCCAAGCTGAAATAATAGCCATTCGCGAAGCACTGTCTTGGCTGAAGAGGAATAGAATATCCTCAGCTGATATCCTTATTCTTACGGATAGTCAGGCAGCACTGGAATCTATCTCAACAAACTCTAAGACGGTCATGAACTGCAGCACATCCTTAGATTCAGTTCGGTTCATTTAGCAGTTCAATATATGCTTGTGCTGGGTGCCAGGTCACAGAGACATTCCGGGCAACTGTCAAGCAGACGAATTGGCCAGGCTTGCCACAACGCAACCACTACTTCAGGAACACGAACACCTCGGTATCCCTCTAGCCACATGCAAGTCAGAGCTACACTTGAACGCGATCCATCAGACTAATCAAAGGTGGTCTAACCATAACCTTTGTCGCGTCTCCAAGGAGATGTGGCCCTCTCTTGAACCCAAACGCTCCAAACAGCTACTATCGCTAAAAAGATCAGACATAAGCCTGGTCATGGGAGCCATAACCGGGCACTGTCTGTCTGCAGCTTCTGCGAAAATCAAACGATTTTTGCAGAAGCTGCAGGGATGAGGAAGAATCAGAAACTCTCCTACACCTGTTATGCACATGCCCGGCGCTCTCGCGCCTCAAACACAAGCACTTTGGAAGCTATTTCCTCAACGGCCTACATGACTTCAATAAAACCGCTCCCGCCGACATTTTAAACTTTATTATCGGCTCCAGCTGGTTTAGGTTCTTCCCACATGGTGTGGTAGCACAATGGTCCTGTATGGGACCAAGTGCATTCATCAGCCACCTTATCCTACCTAGCTACCTAAAGATGAATTTTTCAAATTTCGAGGGTACGTACATCCATCTTCTTCTTCTTCTTGGGGCGCTACAGTCCGGGGTGGACCTGGGCCTCCACCAACATGCCTCTCCAGCATCGTTCGCCAGCTGTCTTCAGTTGCGCACTCCAGGTTGGTTGACGTCCTTCTGCCCTTGTGTGCGGGACCTTAATCCAGGCCGTCCTCTTTTGACTTGTCCCATTGGCTCGGATTCAAAGATGAAGACGCTTGACGCTGTACAGCCCATAGAATTCGTCGTTTATTCTTCTCCTCCAGATGCCATCAACGAAAACAGGACCAAAATTTGCACGCAAAGCTTTTCTCTCGAAAAGACTAATGGTTTCCTCACCCACCTTTGGTAACGTGCAGGTTTCCGCTCAATAAAGTGGGACTGGGATGATCCTTTTTACCGCGGAGCCGAGGTAGATGAAGTAATTGACTACCACGAAGTTTTTGCTGCCTAGTGTGACGCTCTGTCCGAGACATTGATGTTGTGCCTCTGATGACAGCATGTACTTAGTTCTGCCCTCATTTATCATCAAACCCATTTTAGCCGTTAGTTAGACGTGTTTTGTGTATTCGGCGATTTCATGCTGTCGAAAAAACTGGATCAAACAATTTGCATTCTATTTTGTGTGAAAATTGAAATTTAGCTCTCGAAACACTTGAAGTGTTGGCAGTGGTATGAGTTGACCATACTCTGGGTCAAAAATATGTTGGCACAAGCTTTTCAAAGGAGGTCGAGAAGTTGTGAATGACGATGTGCGCTCTGGACGCTTCAGCACATCAACAACTGGTGAAAATGTTGAGGAAGTCAAGAAAGTTGTTATGAAAAATCGTCAAAGCACTATTAAAGCAGTTGGTGAAGATGTTTGTATATCGCGTAGCGCATGCTATGTAATTTTTTAGAAAATTTTGAACGCGAAGCGTTTGGCAGCAACATTCGTTCCAAAGTTGCTGAATTTTGGCAAATAAAAAAAACATAATATTCCATGAGCATTAATCAACGGTGATCTGAATATGCTTAAACGAGTCCTACGATGTATACCGTTTTTTTTGAAAATGAAACACTAATTATTAATGGGAACGTAGAAACATTTTGTTCAACATTTTGACCACCTTTCTGGCAATTTGTGAATACCACGCCAATAAAATTGTTCGTCTTTTAAACGAAACCATTCAGACACCCAATTTTCGACCTCCTCGTAGGAATCAAAGTGCTGCTCAGCCAATGCGTGACCCATCGATGAAAACAAATAGTAGTCGGAAGGAGCCAAGTCATGTGAATACGGCGGGTGGGGTAGCTGCTAAGTGTTTTGATTGTATCCTGAACCGGTTTTGCTTTTTTTGTAGGTGCATTGTCATGGAGCAAAATCACCTTGCCGTGCCTTCTGGCCCATTCTGCTTTCTCAATCAATCCATGGTTCAAATTGATCATTTGTTGTCGGTAGCGATCAGTATTAATGGTTTCATCAGGTTTTAGGAGCTCCTGGTACAGCACACCTTTCTGGTCCCACCAAACACACAGCGTTGTCTTCTTGCCGAATCGATCTGGTTTTGCAGTCGATGTTGATGGTTGTTCCAGATAAACCCATGAGTTTATTTTCGTTTAGGATTCTTAAAATAAATCCATTTTTCATCGCCAGTAACAATCCGATGCAAAACCGATTTTCTTTCGTGTCTTTGAAGCGAAATTTCACAAGTATTTTTTCGGTTTTCCATTTGTCTTGTATTCAATTCTTGTGGCACCCATTTTTCACACTTTTGGATCTTTCCCATAGCTTTCAAACGGTCAGAAATTGTTTGTTGTGCAACATTTAACATTGCTGCCATTTGCTTTTGACTCAAAGTGTCATCTCCATCCAATATCGTTTGCAATTCGGTGTCTTCAAACTTTTTTGGTGGTCTTCCACGTTATTCATTTCTCACATCAAAATCATTATTTCTGAACCATTGAAACCATCTTTCGCATGTTTCTTCTGATAGAGCATGATCACCATATGCCTCGACAAGCATTCGATGCGACTCTACAGCACTTTTCTTCAAATGAAAACAAAAAATTAATGCTTTGCGCAAATCATCACTTTCTGGTACAAAATTCGGCATTTTTAACACGATGAAAAAATATGATGTTGTCTGTTCAATAACTTGATGTATACAAACTATTTTTTACAGATGTCAGAGGAAACAAACAAAACAAAAAATAAGGGCTCGTTCACAACAAATGTTCCCTATCGAGACATTTGTATCTTGACGCTCACTTCATACCGCTATGCCTGTTAACTCGAACCCAATGTCTTATCATTCCAATAGAAAAACCCATGAGAGCCAAGGCCAAAAACCACGCCAAGTTCGTTCAAGTATGAAGGTTTTACTGATTGTGTTCTTTGGATTACCGTAGCGTAGTGCATCAGGGGCTACATAGTAGATTGTAAAGATGCAATCGAAGAAAGCGTTCGGAAATAATAAAAAGAATAATTATTGTCGGCGCAACAGTCTCTCTATCTCAAGATTCTCTCAAGAGTAGAAGAGACCTGCAGTTTTTTGGCGACTTCGAACGGTGAAATATGAGAAGCTTTTTCTTACACAGTAATTACTCTTTGAGTGTTGTCAGAAGTTTGAAAGAGGTGGTGCCGTGAAAAATTCGAATTGTTCAGCCGGGAATCGAACCTGGAACTTCTGCGTGTAAGTGTCGCACTCTACCCACTTCGCCACGTATGCCACTTTTTTCATCATGCTACATTATTATTAAATCCTCAAACACTCCGTCGCAGTCTTCTCTATTACAAGCTTGCTGCTCGAAAGAAAGTTATCAGTCCATTCAACAAATTACCAGTCTTAATCATTCAAATGCTTCCGTCTGATCTTTCCCTCATTGAAAGCATGTTTTGATACGTCTTACATTTACGAACCTCGAATTTATATATAAGCTCCACGCGTTTCTCAAAGTTATTCCCAAATTTTTTTCATTCCTTGTTCCATACTTACTTTCTTATCAGGCCTGTGGCCCCTGAAAAGTCTGAGCCTGAGCTGCAGTTGCCTTCCATTCTTGACTTTAGCGGAAGTGCGTGAGTGATTGCGGACGTTAGACCAAGGTCTCTAACGTCCGGAATCAATTGGTCTTTATACCGGAGGGACGGTTTTTTTCTTCTTCTCGAACCCGGAAGCTGAGATCCGAAGACTCACTTAGCTTGAGCGTTCGCGAGAGTAATAACAAACAAAATATTTTCACACGACGCCTTGTCCTCTGTGGATGCACGATCAATGTATAAGCTGGACGAACTATTTGGAGAGCTACCTTAAGATCGTCTCTACCATGTGGTAAAATCTGGAGGAGCCTCTCCCTCAAGTCGACACAAACTAGCAATTCTAATTCTATTGAGGCTTGCGACTGTCTTCTTAAAGCAGAAGAAACTCTAAAAAAATTGCATCCAAGAGCTTTTATCGCAGTCATGATAGCAGCAAGTAAAGGGGCTGAAATTTAACTTTTGAAAGCTTAACTTTTGTTGGCTATTACTTCTGGGGCAGATTTTATTTCAAACCAAGCAATGATCACCAATGGGGTCGAGTTGAACGAGTACAACATTTGTAGGTGCTATTGCGTGTGGCCAGAGAAATGTCATTACTTACTTATCAGGCAGACGAACCATGAAGGGTCTGAGTCTGAGCAATTGGTCCCTTCCATCGGTGACGGTCCTATGCACTCTGCTTCCAGTCATCAAAGCCAAGAAGTCTTACATCAGCGATGACTTGGTCTCTGTACCGGAGGTTCGGTCGTTCTCTCCTTCCAGAGCCAGGAGGTTCGGATTCGAAAATCCTCTTTGCTGAAGCGTTGTTGTCCATTCGCTCGATGTGCCCGAGCCACTGTAGTCGAGAAAATTTTGCCTTTCGAACAACATTCACATTCCAGCACATAGAGTTCGCGGTTGTGTCTTTTCCTCTATTCGCCTTCCTCCCAAACAGGAGAATATACTCGTCACAGAATCTTTCTTTCAAAATAACCAGGAACCTGTTTTGCCGTTCGGCTTATCGTGCAGCACTCGTCTCCGTATAAGAGTATTGGAAGAGTAAGCATCCTGTAGAGCATTATCTTAGTCCTTCAAGTCTGGAGTTTCGACCCTAGCCATACTGAAAAACCAAAATAAGACCGGTTGCCAAGGGTAATTCTGCGCTGAATCTCCACTAGTTGTCGCCTGCCTCGAGGTATACAAACTCCTTAACTTTTTTGGCTGTCAATTTTCACATTCCGATCGTTGTTCGACGAATCGATTCTTTGACGACTGCATACATTTCATTTTTCCTGCTGTTTCCCCTGCTCTTCAATAACCGTGAATGCTTGCTGGGAACGGTCATATTCCAGCAATTTTGCAGAAGATACTGCCTTCCATGTCAACACTTGCCCTCCGCTCTATCCTGCCCAGCACAATATTGAAGATGTCACACGACAAAAATCCGGCGCCGATTTGGAATGGTTACTAGTTTTTTCTCCTTGTTCTACACTTTGCTTAGATACAGAACTCGAAAAAATATGCAGTCCCTACTCTAATGCTCATCAAAACGTGCCGTCAAAGTGCAGAAATTATCTTGTAACCGCCACTTCAAGATCAAGGCCCCCACAGATAAGCAGTGCCTGATTGCATCCGGTTGCACTAACACGGCCCTCATTTAATTCACCGTTCCAGATGCAATTTCTTCATAATTCCAGCAATTCAACTTCAAAATCAATTAACTAGTTCAGTTTCAATGACTTGTGTGTGTCTGCATCGCCATCCGATGGGCGCAGATATCGTTCCTGAGCTCAAACGGATTTCCAGTTCTACCGCTTCTGGTTTTAATTTAAATTATTATTGCAGAATTCGCATTCGCTGTGATCTACTTCAACTGCCACTTGATTGCCCGGCTCGCTGGTCGCGATCATTCAAAAGTGAAATTCATTACACACATTTGAAATATCTAATCGCCAATGGCTGACGCTGCGACTACCGCGGTAATTAGAGGAATTATCATATTTATAACGATTTCCGATTTGCGTTCAATCAGCATCACACCTGGAGCTGCCGGTAAGCCGTCTCAGATTCAACGGGAGGCCATGCGGTCATTGTAGGATTTGTGCATGAACGATGGCCTTAAGGCTGCATTTCCTTGTGTCCATGAACTGTAAACAGGCGCTGCGTCGGCTATCGAATCTGGTTGCAAGAAGGAGAATCGGTGTGTGACCTCCTTCTCAATGGGTGGGTATTAAATCGAAGTGACGTATTTAAGGAGTCGGCTGTCGATTGCCATTGCGTAGGACTGAACCAGTTGTGAAGATGAATGCGTGGTGGCTCCTTCAAATCCAAGCCCACACGAATCCTTGGCAGAAGATTTTAACGCCAATCCGGATGAAGTTCTCACCCGTCACTAATCTCCAAAATACAGCACAATTCATCCCTCAAGTCGGCAAAACAAACCAAAAAACCACAACCAAGCACCGGTGCGTTTCGAGAATGCTTTCTTAATGTACCTCTCATACCGTTGCGAAGGTAAAATTGATTTTTAATTTTCCCATTAAAAAAAATTGTTTAATCTTTTTGCATACGCGGCGGCGGCAGTGCGTGGGCTTCGGATCTGCTTAAAAACGAACACGAACAGAGCACACACATACAACACAAAACCGGATAATGAGAAGTGATGAGCGTCATTAAGGAAGTCAGCCGTATCCACAGGCAAGGTCTGAGCGTGTGAATATCAATTCGATTGTGGTTTGCAATAAATTAAGATGCCAACAAAAACAACCGAAAAGTCTGCTGTTCTTTCAAATCCCAGATGAGAGGCGCTTAAGATGTAAATTTTCTCGATTTGGGTAGACTTTCTTTTTGAAGTAGTTGGTGATGTGGAGCCATTAAGAAATTGATTTTTTTTTTTTTGCAGAATGATTTCGACTTCATTAACGAAATGCGTTTGCGAGCAGTTTACGACTTTGACAGAAGGACCACTTTCAGCGGCACTTTGCTGCGACGGTGATGTGACTTTGCAGATCGATATGCGATGTGATCAGTTGGGTTCGTGAGTGAGTTCTGATCTTTCAAAATTCTAAAAATGTTCAAAGGTCGATAGCATGATCATATTGCACCCTGTAAAAAAAATTGGGAATAGCAAAAACAGAACCAGTGGCTTATTCGATTGGAAGGTCACTCTTAACCAACGCCGAAGATTCGATTGAGTCTTCGGTCCAGTCCAAGCTTGTCCTTGGTCTTCTATGCTATGTAGGAGAAACGTTGAAATTCAGTATCATCGAGGGGAATGCACTAAGTTCAATTTTTGTTCAAGTTCGCGTCAGTTACATGTGTGGGGAAAGGATCAACGACCTATATCCTGTGCGGAACATGCTCATGAACCTGAATGAACTCTATAGTCAGTGCGAAACGTGCTCTTAGAGAAAAGTATAGAAACTTCACAGTTATAATGACTAAGCAGTTCAGGGCCCTGATCCAAAGAGCTTTCGAATCCTAACCCTATAGTCTGTGCGAAACATGCCCTTAGAGAAAAGTATAGAAACTTCACAGTTATACTGACTAAGCCGTTCAGGGCTCTGATCCAAAGAGCTTTCGAATCCATAAAGACAACCCAACCCTATAGTCTGTGCGAAACATGCCCTTAGAGAAAAGTATAGAAACTTCACAGTTATAATGACTAAGCCGTTCAGGGCTCTGATCCAAAGAGCTTTCGAATCCATAAAGACAACTTAACAGACGACGATACAAGTAAGAAGACAACTGGTTAGAAATCTTGCCATCTGGAGAGCCTAAGTTGTTAGCCTTGGCCTTAACTCAGGCTACATAAACATTTAGAGGACGGCGCAGTTTTTTGTATTTAGCATCATTAGGCCGGAGTAACATTCAAACGTTGCTTTATCTAGTGGCGCCTTGTACAACAAATTGTAGGGTTTCAAGAAAAACAGCAACTTTCGCGAAAAATGCTCCTCTCTCCCCTCCTAGGAATCCGTCAAAAGTCCTTACTTTTCATTTCATCTTCGTCTATAGTTTAGTTTTTACATAGGACCCAAGTGTCACCAGGCTTGGATATACATATGTAATATTTCTGAACTTCTTCTCCACTTCAATAGCCTTCTGTGACAGAAATTCTGGAGTGAGCAATACTTTAGGTTTTGTCAGGTTTTCTGACAGAAGGTGTAACTTGTGTGCGAAAAATGCAGACATCAATAGCGTAGCGTAACTGTTGTACATTTATTTCTTCACACAGGCAGCAGTACACGCCGTTTCAACGTGTTACGCAACCTTGGCGAATATATATACTAACATATTGAAGGTTTCGTTTTCATTTTTTAACCGCATTCAATACAAGTAAAGTAAACATGTCGTCTTCTTCTTCGCTACAGTCCAGGGTGGGCCTGGACCTCAACCAACATATCTTTCTGGGTAGCACGATCTATCGCCAACTATATCCATTTCCGTACTTTAAGTGGGTTGAGGTCCTTCTCCAATTGTGGGCGACTCCTCAACATAGTCTGTCTTCTGTTGCGTTGTCTCAATTGTTGCATTCCAAGACCGCTCAACATATCCTACCCATCTTAAGCTTGGTTTCCGAAGACGCTTAATTAGTTATATGCTTACATAAAGCATATGCGTAAAGACCATATATATATATATATATATATATATATATATATATATATATATATATAGTTAGTTAGTTAGTTAGTTTGACTTTTATTTTCAATAAATGTTTTACAATGTAAAGTTTAACCTAAGTCATTTATGGTTTGGCCTATGGCCGTCTACCAGGTTGACAAAATACATACATACGTTTTACATTAAAAATCTCCATCTATGATACGTTTTCTATAACAAAGTGCTGCTACTGAATAATCGTATAAGGCCTTCCATCCCTTTTCTCCATTTAAGGTGCACGTAACTTCATATTCGTCTAAAACAAGTTTTTCGAAAATTGGTGGTCGAAATTCTTTTAGAATCGGACACACACCAATAAAATGTAAGATGTCTTCTCTCTTCCTCATGTTGCATAGGTTACAAAGAATTGGTAAATCTGGTCTGTGGGGGATAAAGTTTAACTGAACGAGTTCTCCTCTCAGTTTAAAAATTGTGCTTATTTTTTCGCTTATTTTTATATATATATATATACCAGGTATACCCGTATGAAGTGAGCTCCAAGATACGAATAGGCATATGGTGATCATGATCTATCAGAAGCTACATGCAAAAGATGGTTTCAATGGTTCAGAAATAATGATTTTGATGTGAGAAATGAAGAACGTGGAAGACCACCAAAAAAGTTTGAAGACGCCGAATTGCAAACGATATTGGATGAAGAGGACACTTTGAGTCAAAAGCAAATGGCAGCAATGTTAAATGTTGCACAACAAACAATTTCTGACCTTTTAAAAGCTATGGGAAAGATCCAAAAGTGTGGATGGGTGCCACATGAATTGAATGAAAGACAGATGGAAAACCGAAAAAACACTTGTGAAATTTTGCTTCAAAGACACGAAAGAAAATCGGTTTTGCATCGGATTGTTACTGGTGATAAAAAATGGATTTATTTTAAGAATCCTAAACTGAAAAAATCATGGGTTAATCAACATTGGACACGCATTGGACACTTTGATTCCTACGAGGAGGTCGAAAATTGGGTGTCTGATTGGTTTGCTTTAAAAAACGAACAATTTTATTGGCGTGGTATTCACAAATTGCCAGAATGGTGGTCAAAATGTGTAGAAAACAATGGCCAATACTTTGATGAAAATGTTTTTACTTTCCCATTAATAATTAGTGTTTTATTTTCATTTCATACCGGTATACCTTGTATATATATATAAAGCCCAGTTCGTCGTTGAATCATCCATCTTGCCATCAACGCAAAACAGGACAAAAAATTGATCAGAACTCTTCCCTAGAAAAGAATAAGAGCATCAGCATTCGCTTTTAGAAACACTCAAGTTTTCGCGCCATAAAGCAGGACTGACTCTTGAGCCCAAAGAAACACCGAATAGCAAGAATGCTATTCTGTAAGAATGCTATTCCGCAAGAATACCCATATGTCTGTTTAGACTCAAGGCAAAAAATTTTACAATAAATCAGACATAAATATGAATTTTTTTTTCGAAACTGTGAAATTTGCTGCAGACTTCTAAATTTTAAGTTTCACCACGCGCACGCATATATTGAATAACAATGTTCTATAGCAAATGGTTATCAGCTTGCTCTGGTCCGAACTACATCTGATAGTCTCTTTGATGCTAAAATAGTCCAAAAAACTTTAGAAGTGATGGAAGTTGGTGTACGGTGACTCTCAATGTAATAATTGTGATCACAATCAGCTTTTCTTTCAGAATGAGTATCGTAATTGATTACTTTTACGACAGAGATTGGCTGGACATAAATCCGACATAAGCAGTAAGAACGCGTCAAAAACAGCACTGGCCAACCACTGGCTACTGACAAACCACTATCCGGACTTCAACATTGTGAAAATTCTGCAGACTGAAAAGCACATCAGCAACAATATGAAGAACAAGGCAGGACGTATAAAACATAAAACAGGACACATAAACACATTGGCGGTTTACTCAGCAATGGTAACAGCCCACCAAATGTGAAATATTAGTGTCATCTTTGTACAAACATCAAGACTGATCGGTGTCGAAAATGCGTGCTTTTGGGATCGATGAGTCTCTTCTTCAATGGATTATAAATTACCTTTCGAATCGTTCAATACAAGTCGTTTTGGATGGACTCAAGTCTGATATTCACCATATTAATGCTGGTGTTCCCCAGGGCTCTGTTTTGTCTCCGACACTTTTCCTCATTTTTATAAATGATCTCTTGTCTGCTACTACTACTCCTATTCATTCCATCGCTGATGACAGTATCCTCAGCTTTTCATATTTGTTCCTTGGCTCACGTCCCTCCACTTTGGCCATAGACTCGGAGCGGCAGCGTATGTTAAACACATTGAATTCCGACCTTGATAGCATAATCGATTGGGGAAATTAGAATAGAGTGGAATTTAATGCTTCCAAAACCCAGTGCTGCCTACTGTCATTAAAGAGATCAGAAAATAATCAGCCGTTATACATGAACGGCACTTGCGTTGTGACTTTCCATCCTCGGAATGTGTATCAACCCAACAATTAGTTGGAACGATGACATATTTGAGGTCGCCAAAAATGCTGCGAAATGTCTAGGCTTCCTTAAACGATGCAAGAAGCACTTCTCCCCCTCTGATCTGGCTACAACATACAAGGCCTACATACGCCCAAAACTTGAGTATAACGCTCCTATTTGGTCAGGTGCATCTAAGACCTCCCTGAACCTGCTGGATAGAATTCAAAGCGAGCGATAAGACTTATAGGTGACAGCAGTATTGAGAAGTCGATTGAGTTGTTAGAACACCGACGTTTTGTCGCGTCGTTGTCACTCTTTTATCGCTATTTTAACAAGAAATGCTCAGATGAATTAGCCAGTTGCATTCCTCCCCTTCAAGAATTCACCCGCAATACACGCCTCGCTAGGAATGCCCACCAATTCACCCTCAAGCCCTCTTTCGGACGTACAGTCAAATTCAGAGACTCGTTCTTTAGCCGCACTACACGAATCTGGAATGCTCTTCCCAGCTCGATTTTTCCTTCTCTTTACAATTCACAGGCATTTCAAACCAATGTGCATCGGTACCTCCTCTCCCTCTTTTCCTCTATACCTTCGGCCCGTGCTGACTTGATCCGGTCACTTAAGGGTACTCGCAACCCCTTTTGCATGCGTCAATTATAAACAAAAATAAAAAATCTTCGCCCAACGAAGTTGCCAATAAACAAAGATCCCCTGAAGATGACAGCCACCCTTGTCAATGACCAAAACAGCCGACGAGGAATTAGATTCTTCAATCACAAAGTAAAGGATTTTGTCTCAACAAAGTTGCAAATGCAAAAATGTGTCACTTGAACCTTAAAACACGGTCTTATGCAAAAAATTAAGGACTTTGTAGTCTTTTGTTATTTTATTTTTTATTTTTATTGAAATCTTATAAAACTAACCAAACTATAAAACTAACCAAGTAAAATTAAAACAGCACTTCATTCAGTGGCTATATTACTCAAAGTGTCATGACTCACTTTTCAACCAGGTTGGTCCGATTCATGATCTTCCGTCTGTACAGTAACGATCATATTGTTTCATCAGATCATATTACTTCACACATTTTTTGGGAAGTCTAGTACTGCCTTCATTTTCTTCTCTGTAAGTACCGGCTTCTATTTATTTTCGATAGTTATACAATAAGTAAATTATAGAGTGAATTATTTCCTTTCCTTAAGTAAACATAAGTAACCGTTAAGCGAATTATTTCCCTTCCGGCGTCTTCTTCTTCTTCTTCTTGTGGCCATACAGTCCGGGGGGGACCTGGGCCTCAACCGACATGCCTCTCCAACTAGCACAATCCCTCGCCAGCTGCCTCCAGTTGCGCACTCCAATTTGGTTGAGGTCCTTCTTCATTTGTGTGCGCAACATTAACCTAGGCTGTCTTCTGTTGCCAATTGCTCAGATCAGAAGACTTTTCAGGCTGGAGCAGTTGTGTCCATGCGCTCTACATGGCCTAGCAAGTTTGAAGTAATCTAGACCTTCTTAAATACTTAACAATATATTTGGCATCATGCATCAACGTTGTTTCATTCACCTCCAATCAATGCAAACAGAAGAAAAAAAATGTGAAATACTTTCTTCATAAACCTTTTAAGCCAAGTTACAAAGGAGCCCTTGAACCAGCTCAGGAAGGGGAACTACCTCCGAAAGCCGACCCACAATATGAAGAGCCAAAGACAAAGGAGCCGAGCAGGAAAAACAACCCAACTTAGATGAGAACGTTGTAGATTCCAGTGATGCAGTGAGCGGGCAAGCGTCGCACCGTAAGCTGAAGAAGCATAAAACCAACAAAATCAACAGGCGTACTTTGGTCCGTTAAATTTTTAGCTTTTTTTATTTCTCTACCCCTCCTTCTTACTTTCGATTTCATCTTCGTCTATAGTTTAGTTTTACATAGAAACCAAGTGTCACCAGGCTTGGATATAGTATTCCTGATCTTTTTCTCCACTTCAACAGCCTTCTGTGACAGAAATTCTGGAGTGAGCAATACTTTAGGTTTTGTCATGTTTTCTGACAGAAGGGGTAAGCGTCGCACCGTAAGCTGAAGAGAAGAAGCATAAAACCAACAAAATCAACAGACGTACTTTGGTCCGTTTAATTTTTAGCTTTTTTATTTCTCTACCCCTCCTAGGACTCTGTCAAAAGTCCTTCTTACTTTCCATTTCATCTTCGTCTATAGTTTAGTTTTACATAGGACCCAAGTGTCACCAGGCTTGGATATAGTATTTCTGATCTTCTTCTCCACTTCAACAGCCTTTTGTGACAGAAATTCTGGAGTGGTCAATACTTTAGGTTTTGTCAGGTTTTCTGACAGAAGGGGTAACTGCTCAACTGCAATTTAAACGTCAAATTAAATAGCATATTGGCAACTCTGTTTTAGCGACTGATCGCGGTATTGCCGTTGCCTTTTCTGCTTTATGTGATGACAAGGCGAACAAAGTCCTTGGCCGCTTCTGCTTATTGAGACACATTTTATTGTCAGATCCACTTTCACCCAACTTTTATACTTCTTCATCAGACCTCTTTCCGACAGCTCCATCGGATCGTACGTACGTTAGTAAGGGATGGTGCCTGAACGAAATTTTGAAAGATCATGCTTCTTGCGTTGTCGTGGGCATTCGCAGCAACCGTTCTAACACAATTTTGGAATTATCACATGATCCTAACTTAAGTCTTCAACAACCTTCTTTGCTTCAGACAATCCAAAGATTACTTTGGCGAGGACAATATAACTTGGACCACCAGCGTTCCCTCAGAGTCTCAATTTTTGTCCATTTTGAAAAATTTCAACAATAACCTAATTCTTTAACATTCAAAGCCCTTCCAAACGCGCCACCCTTCCGATTATTTCCATTCAGTGGTTGTCACCAACAGTCTCGCGCAGCAAACCAATACGAATCAGCAAGCGAATTAAAATTTTCTTAACGAAAACCGGCAACGCGGCCGCAACGCACCGCACTCATCTTAATCATCAGAAACATCGTGCATTCTCATGTATCTCGCCCGAGAAGTGCAAAGTGCGCCGGCTCACATTTTCCGCGATATGCAATACTCCATAGTTCGCCGCCGCAGCCACCAAACACCGAACAGCAAGAGCACAGGCACATGCACAAACAGCACCAGTGGCACGGCATGGCGGCACAGCAGCCAACGAAGCAGGCAGGCGTCGTCGTCTTCGTCGTCGCGGACACCGTCATCGTCACACAGAGCGCCACTATCCAAATACCAAACCCGATACCACACAATCCAACAATAAAACACACACCCAACATCGCCCAGATACAATTCATATCTACATCTACATGCGTCCGTCTAAAATCATGCACACCGCTCAAATTAATATTACAGTAGTAAGAGTCGCGTGCGAGAAAACTCTCAACACGTCCATTCATCATTCCGGTCAAACGCAACATGTTCGCTTGCAACTGCGAGAGAGTGGCGAGCCGAAGAAGAAGACATATCCACGAGACAGACACACACCACCGCCACGGACGGACGGTTACTGATGGTGTTTAGCGCCTCTGCAGGTTGAAGTACACCGCAAAACATATGCGGCGGCGAGCCAGACTCACAAGTTTTTAGGGGCCGGCGCTCGGTTCGTGTTCGTGTTCGGGCTCGTCTCGCCGATGATGGAGTGGAGAGACAACACAACATCGCCTGGCTGCGCTCGGCTACTACACAATTGCCGTGCCGCTGCCTGTGGTGGATGGTGGATGGAAATGGAATTCAATTGTAGATACTTTCGCACCGCGTCGAGAACGTAACGTACCCACTCAACTCAGTCACATTGGGACTTTGTTAGGTGACGGACGTGAGTGCTAATCACGAGTGATAACACATCTGTACAGTGTAGCGTGTGTGTTTTGTGTGCTTTTTCACAGACGTGTGTACTATCCGATCGTACTTCGCAGCGTATCTCTGTCAGACACGCATCGTGTGCCAAAAAAGTGAATTATTGCAGATACAGAGTAGTGGTTTGCGCTGCACACAAACAAAAAAAAATCTTTCAAAAGCAGAAGAAATTTAAATTATTGCCCATCCATACTTAGATACGCCATCTGTTCGAACGTGTGCAGATACATTTTCAAGTCCGCGAGCATCCTACAGTGAACGACGGGCAACAGATACAAAAAGAAACCGTCTTCCCGCATATAAACAGATATTTATCGTTCGCGCTTTTTACTGAATGAAATTCCTAGCGGAATCTGTTTACAATTGTTTTTGAGTGGAAGAGGAAATATAAAGTATAAGGAATACACAAATCGGAATAAGTAATAGAGGAAGAAGAGCTCGATCGAGTGCTGTGCGTTGTTTGTTGAGTCTCGCCGTCAAAGAAGAGTTGTATCCGCAAACGGTGTCAGTGTGGAGCAAGTGTCACGCGTTATCAGTTGAAAGGGAAAACTGAAAGTCATCACAAACGTGCGGATAATCTTGTGGATTATAGACAATTATCATTTTTATTTGTGATTTTGTACAGTCCTTGGAATACCACAGACAGGGGCAGCGTTACGGGTCGTTGCGCAACATTGTTTGGATTACACAAGCGAAAATATGGCAAACACAGCGGACAATATTTGCATGCAACTAAATGCATCGGAGCTAACAGCGATCATGATGAAAGGTAGGTTTCTGTTTTGTTGTCATATCAATTTGTGTCCTTTTGGGGATTTTTGTTTTGGGATGCGATCGCAGGCTGATTTAATTGTACGATCAACTGAGACAGTGATGGTCGAGGGGATGTACTGATACCGACGGAGAAGTCGAATACTGATGAACTGTTGTTTAAGAGTTGACAGTCACTTGACGTTTCTTGGAACTTTCTTGATGTTCTTGAAGATCACCGGGAGAGATGATCTTTTGATCTTTTAAAATTGGCTTATATGCAGGTTTTGGGAGATGAATCGATTCATTGATCCAGATTTGTTCTTTCTTACTGGCCGACAAGAGGACAAACACCTTTGTCTAGAAATTTTGAGAAGACAAAGGAAACCTGATCTAGAGAAGTAAAGTCAGAACTAGACTAATACTTATCGTAAACTTCTGCGTTTGTAGAGTCATTCATCTAACCCTTGCGACAGCTCTCCCTATTGTTTTGAAAAAATTTAACGTTCGAAACGTTCGTTTCATCATTTAATGCCTTATTCAGGTCAGCGACCTATAAGGTGTCTGAGTCTGAGCCGGGAGTAGCCTTCTATCGTTGAGGGTTTTTAGGCACGGAGCTCTCAATCAACTAGACATGCTCCATACATTCCTGCTTGAATCTGAAGGCTAAGATTGGATGAAGGATCCCATTTCATGATTTGGACAGGACATTAGTCAGGAAGGGGATCATGGCCTAGCTTCTACGGCAAGTACTAGTCTTGAGCATGCTATTGGTCTTTCGCGAGTAGAAGGCAAACTCCATTTTGCAGGAGGTCTTTCGCCAGCCGGAAAAGGTCTTATTTTTTCTTTCGTACCTGAAGATTCAGATTCAAAGACCCCGCTAAGCAGAAGCTAACATTGCTCAGCTGTGGCTAAGTTCGTGTAGTTGACGGTATCTTGCATCTTTGCATCTTTATCCACATCTCATACAGATTGAGTTCTTGATGAAAATTGCTTGCAGTCAGTGGTGCATGAGAGGTTAGAATTCAATTCTTATTTTAAGAAGATTTGTGTTCGCTAGATATTCGACCAGACCTTGAGTCATTTCTATAATCTTCGTTCTTCCCAATTTCTTTTGTATTGGGAGCCATTATTGTTAAGCGTTTGAACGATTCAGGCGTTTAAAGGCTTGTACGACTGAGGTAAGTTACAATCGGCCTATCAGATTTTAGGTTGCCGTAACTAGCGAGCGAGACTTTGTTGTAAAATTTGTCCTCTAGCCTTCTAACTTTGATTCGACACGCTACTCTATAAAGACTGCGTACGTAATTTTTTTTCGCTTGGGAGAAGACAGAAGACTACCAATGTATAAGTTTTGTCAGTTTTTCCTGTCAGGTTAGGCATTCTAATTGTTGAAAAACGGTTGCAAGTGGTGGATATTGCTTGGACAGAGCCAATTCTAAAGCCAGGACCTCACTTGAACTGACTCTTTGAGCACCCTACTGGAGCCAAACGCGTGTGACAAACCTTGAAACCCAAGCAGATGAAGCCAAATCACTGTCAAATCAGTAAGAAACGAATACATTCAAGTTTATTTCCGTGATTTTTTTAGAAACTTTTAATGAGTTTTCGCACCCACAACAGACAATCAGATAGTCTCAAAAATAACAAAACAATTTGAAAATAACAACTGCTCGATGTTCCAAAAATAAAACAACGACACCAGCTAGAGTTCAATCCAATCAGCCCCAACGGCGCTTGACATTAACTGCCGGTCTTAGCTTAAATAGAAATGGAAGCTTTCCAATCACTTAAAATTGCCCAATTACCTCGAGATGAACCCTGTGCGGAATGTCCCCCAACAACAACTAAAATCGCGCATTGAAATATCACCGCCATATGGTGCGAAACTGCCACCAACCATTCTTTTGTTTGTCGGCAGCCGTTGTTTCAGTTTTTTTCTTTTAAATATCTAAAAGAATCGAAAATAAATAGAAAATAAATGCGGTGCGGCAGCTGACCACATTCCAATGATCTCCCAGCAGCGCCGACTTATGGAATTCCTTCTGTTCAGACGACATTAAAACAAAGACCTCATCAGTTTGTCTGTTTGTACTTAGGCATAAAATCTATTCAAGTCCACCGGAACAAATGATTCGAAATTAATTACTCGACCAGCGTCCGTTCCGTAGCCGCGGAATGTCATGAAGAATTCAACAAACGAACTCGTGGACTCATGGGAGGAGGAGAGTCTGCTATCGGCCGCGCACCGTACACATGCACACATGACCAACAAGCGTCAGTGCAGCACTACGAAAGCGCGAACCTCTAACCTATATATTGCAGCACAAAATAAAAGGCCGACACTCAAATTAGGATCACGTTTCGCAATTATTATTGACACACCTGTTACTGACGTTCACACATTTGGGGCTCGTTGCGGTTTGGTCCTCCGCAACGGGGGCTTATTGTATCAATGATTGGTCAATACCCATGGGAGTCGTGAAATTGCAAGACGGCAGGGACGGTTGGGTTCACCAAGAGCCACTCAATACCGCAGCACAAAAGCGCAGAAACGACTTAATAAGCTGAAAAGCGATTGCGGGGCCAAAGAAAACAAAACCGGGAGGGTAGGGTAGGAAGTTCACGAATATCAAGACTTGTATCTGATGGCAATTAAATGGTGGAGTACGGATCAATTGCAAAGGTTGGCGAAATTTAATCGGGACTTGCACAGTCGCACTGTGTCGCACTTGTGCTGAGTGTGAACTGTGATTTATTGGTTACACGCCTGTCTGATGCCTTCGGAAAATTACTGAACTTTGATCCCCTCACCGGTTGGATGGGTGTGGAAAGAGTATCAGATGGATGGTGGATTTGTAAACAATTTTTTTTTGGAAGAAGATACTTGACGGGTTTCACAATCAGTGGTGGTTTTGATTGAGGTTTCAGGAGAATTTTTGAAAAGGTTATGAACTTAAGGATCGATTTCGAAAGAGATCACAATTGAAAGATGAGCAAAGCAATGGGGAGAAATTTGACACCAAGAATTACAGTTTTTGAGTTTGAAAAATAGGTCAGAAACGTGTTCGTTTTAAAAAAAAAGTAAACTGTTTCTGCAGTTTTGGATTTATAACGAAGTTGGCTCTCGGCAGTTGCCAGGAAGTACACGAGTTGAACTCTTCTATTCAATCGGATATAGCGGTGTTCAGTTTGGAAATGACAATGTTGAAAAGGGTTAGATTTTGAAAAATAATCAATTCGGTAGGTGTTCGACAGCGAAGATAAAACATCACCACAATGTTTACATATATACAGAAAAACAATAGGAAAGGAGCAAAATGGGCTTAGTTTTCAAAGTTTTTTTAAAACGGTTTTGGAAAGGTTTTGAAAAACTTTAAAAAAAACCAATTAAATACTGTCTGTAATCCATAAATTTTCCGTAAACGACGAAAGAAGTTTCAAAAGTCATTTAAAACTACGTTTTTGAGGAGATTTACCGTCAGAAACGCTCATTTTTGAACAACCAATATGATAAGTTGACGAACCTGGTTACGCAACTGGCTCTTTGTTTCGACAGAAAATTTAACAAAATGCTTGAATTGCACTAAGCATCACCTTCAAAGTGACTCGCATATACCATCGTCGGGAATACATCAGAGGATGAACCCTCCCCCCGATGTCTGCACTCTTGCTGTATCTATTAGATCAGAGATACACGAAAAATCTCCCATTTATGGAACCGTGTGTATTCCATAGCGAGAATAACAAAAAAAAAAAACTGTGTCAGAATTCAAAACGTCTGTTGCAAGTTACCATCACCTGTCCGCTCATCATATCCACCACACACATCACACACCGTTTACACACTTGTGTCCTTTCCCGTTCGTCGAACATCATCTCCTCGCCAACGGTTGGTTGTCTGCCACCAACCGTTGCGCCGCGGCAAAACCAGAAGAAAATAAATGAACCAGCGGTGGAAAAAAAAATATCAGAAAAACGACGACGAGTTTCTTTGGAAAAATCTGAAGCAGAGACGCGAAAGACGTAAAGAAAAACGCAAAGGCAACCGTATATGACTAATTCCATCTGATTTTTACTACCTGCTAATGGAAATTCCTTTCCAATTTGTTGTTGCTTAATTTTGCTCGTCTGCCGCGCACGGAAATGGGTGTTACAAACAGTTTGTAGCTCTCCCCAACCAGATGGGTTTTCCGTCAATGCCGCGCGAAGGCGATAGTGCGATTGCGGTGATGGCGATGAAGGCGGGGAAGGTGAACGAGATTGAGGTTCACAGACAAATTTACGATACGGGGGCAATTTCGTTGAAATTTCAATGCTCGTCGTTTTGCAAGAAAATCGAAACGAACTTCAAAGAACACAGGAGGCTTAGCACGGGGATCACGTTATAGACAGTCCCACGACGGTGATGGTGATGGCCTCTGGTGAGGCGTGAGGGTGGCGAGATGATGATGCCGTCGTCGCTCGGTCAGTGTGTATGCACATTTTGTTTTCCCTTCTAATCTTTTCCGTGATGTTGCTTTTTTTGTGTGCGCTCGCTTCCTTCTGTTTTATTGTGTTTATTCGCGCGCACACCCCCTTATCCCATTGAAAATCCAATGTTCGGGTTGTAGTTCTTTTTTTTCATTCGCTGTTGTTTCTGCTGGATCAGCACAGCTGGCAGATGACGCTCCAGATACACGGGCCGATTGGCGGTGGTGGTGGTGATGATGGGAGGGATGTGTTTTGTAAACAGGCAGCACGAGGATGGGTGGAGGACGCGAAACCCACATTGTCTGAGGGGGTGGAACATTTAAATGAAAGGCAACAGTACTTACACACCCCACACCCACGATGTGAATTTAAAGGAAAGCAAAACGATTTTCCGCCGGTGTAGACATCTGTTACCGCAGAATGTTCGAAACGATTTACGAGAACGGATTTATTTATTTTTTTTTTTTTTGTTATTTCTCTGAAAGTGTGCTAGACATTATTCTTTTTATTGGACACACAAAATGGTGGGATTGAAATGTAATCCAATTGATTTTATGATTGATATGCACAAAGTCGATGGATGGGCGGCAGAGAGATTGTGCAAATTGTACACGCGAATGTGTAAATTTTCCTTCAGCTGGGAGAATTGTTTGCAGATTTTGTCTGCCACGCTATCTGGAAATGGGAAGGGGAACTCAGACGGGGACAAATCTGTACACATTACGTAACTTGTTAAACTGAAAGGAATCGATGGGGGATTTCGCCTCTGATCGGTTGGAAGTTTTAAATTGAATTTGTATCGACATAGAGTGGTGAAGCATTGCGTTCCCTGAAAGTTTTCGTTTCTTTTGGCTTCACCGTGTGGTAACAGTTGAACTCTCAAAAGGCCATTACAGGATCATTACATAAGTATTTCCTTTCGTCTGCATTTCCCAATGATGTCACATCTTAAGACTGAAGATTGTGTACATCCAGTTCGATCTTAAGTTTCGGTGACATTTTCATTTTTTCTCACAAGGATGATTTCTGCTGGAGCCGTGTTCCTTCACGGACAGAATCGCCTTTAAAACAGAAGGAGGCTTCTGTTCCTTATTCGTACTCAATGCTCCTTGGGTCTTTTTCAGATCCATCTTTCAAAGCATCTCGCTTTTAAGAATCTGAACAAATTCGACTGCTACTCTTGATCGCCAAGAATGTGCATTTTTTAACTTTCATCGAACAAGTTCGGTATACAGTATTAGCAGCAGCCAATTTGAATTGTAACCCTTAGTTGAATCAGTGGAGAGGGCCTAGAACTTGAATGAATAACCTCGCAGCTCTCTCCTTCGCATTCCACCACTCTCTCCCAAGAATAAGAACGCACACTTGTGTGTGTGTAGACCTTTGATTTCATTTGGTGACAATCTGAAGACAAAATACTTGTGGGAAAACCCCCTTTTTTCCAGTAAATCTCAACACACGCACACACTCCATGGTCATACAATTCGCAGGGTATATGGCAAAGAACAATCTGCATTTATATTTTCGTGACACATGTCAGACATGGCAAAGATTATATACGCTTCGTTGAAATTTCATCCCCTAACATCTTTGGGATTTCTCATAGCTAACACTGTTTCTATCGCTTATATCCGTTTGCACACTTGCTCTCCGTGGAGGATAGTATCTGTTCAGACCGAGAATGAGAGGGGGAGGGGTGATAACAATCTAAATCGTGTTGACATCACTTGGTAACAGTTGAATACAACACTCCCCATTGGCGCCAAACATTTGATACACTTGATTGCATTTAATAGTTCTTTCTCGGAATCTGTGCTCTTCTTTGTTAAGCATGTTTGCTGTGCTAAGAGCTTGACCTGTGGCAGTGCTCAGCCAAGGATAGAAGGATTGGGGGTGGATGATTGTCGATTTTATGGACTGCAGGGTGGGCGGACACTGTCAGGTGGCGACTGTTTCAGCAAATCACAATATCAGCAAAAATGTTACCCACCGCTTTGCCAACAATCGACAATTGTCGAAATTAACCCGGCCACCAATCTGCCCTCAGCCGGAATTTCTCGGTCAATAAACATAAAACTCTCCCAAGAGAGCCCTTCCTTCCCCGAAATTCAAAACGAAATAAAAAGAGAGAGAGAAAAAAGAAAAACAACGAATCTCGAGTCTCAGTCAAAGGACGAGTGGAATGAGGAATGACTGGCAAGAGGCAAAGGCCACATGAACCCATTATCGTGGGCCAATATGTTCTCGATGTCAAGCACGTCGGGCATGCAGAAGATATGTACCGAAGATAAACGCATCCACCACTGTGCTCTGCTGTGCTGTGCGGATGTGTGTATCCAAGCCGTACACTCACCCATCTGGCGAAGTGAAGTGGTTCTGGCCAAGAGCACAGATTTACTCCGTGCCACACATTAAAAATAAAAGGCCAATAAAATGAGCAGTACGGCAAAAAATAAAAACGAACAGAACGTCCTATGAAATCAATAAAACTGGCGACCGAAAAGGATCCTCTTTTCGAGTTCTCTTTCCTCTCGACCTCTGCCGCCCTGCTGCCGCCGAGGGCAGACCAAGAAACAACGAACACGACGAAGATCCATTCTGTGCACTGGAACAGAATGGAGGACTCTTGTGTGCGTGCGCTTGTCCGATGGCCAGACTATGTAAATCCCTTTTTAACCAAGTGGCAATAGCAATCTTTCAGCTGGCTCTCCGTTTCCCCAAACCTCCGCACGTTCAGGCAACTGTGCGGTTCTTAGCACGCCGCACGATATCTCTCGAGTACATCTCTATTTCCCCCAAATCCCACTCGGATGAAACCGAAAACACACAGCATCGGCCAAAAAGGAGACAACGATGTTGGCAACGGCGAACAGCAACAAAAAGGACACACACCAACCTCCACCTCTTCAGCAGCATCGTGTGCGTGTGTGAGTGCGCGCGCTTGCCCCCCCCCCTCCCCTCCTTTGGCAATAAACATAAAACTTCATCCATTGACTTTTATATGGAACAGATGGCGCCAAACCAATACTCCCCAATTGCCCCGACAAGCCACCCGATGCTTCGTATCCCCCTGGCGCTCCCTGTCGGCTGCTCCTGCTGCTACTTGAGAGCTCACGGCGACGACAACAACGACTACGACGACGACGACGCTGGGCAAAAGACGATGACGATACCGATGCCGCTGCTGCTGCTGATGACGATGACGACGACGATGATGATGATGCTGATGAGGAGGATGATTCTGTGCCTGGTTCGGATGCCAATACGACACCAATTCACGCAAAAATTTCCTACCACTGCGTCCCCTCGGCACACAGATAGCCCGCCCCCCTCCAGCTGACTCTGAGCCTTCACTGTAAGCCAGCTCCGACGAGGACTGGTGGGTTTTTCGTTTTATCCAATTTTTATGTTTACTCACTCCGCTCTATCTCTCTCGCTTGCTCGCTGGCTCAATCGGCAATTCATAACTCTTAAAGGAAGGCAGAAGGGCACGGGCCGTGCCAGTAGCTTGCCAGCCAGCCGGCAGTAGTAGCCCACATCGAACAGAACAACTGGAGCCAGTTAGTGGATCAGAATGTGGGCTGCGGCGGACGGGTGGGGGGCCTGGGACGAGGTCGACTACAAGGCTAAGAGGATCGAAGGGTGTCCTTTTTAGCCGTCGTCGTCGTCGTCGTCGCCATTTTCAGATGAACACACACCGCACATGTATGGGATGATGGAAACCTAGTTAGCTGGAGTTTTATGGGCACGTCGTCGCCGCCGCCGCCGATACCGCCAACACCATCCCATAAGTGTGTGCGTGTGTACATTGCTGAGGGAGATAATATCTTTCCACTCTTCACAGCGCTCTGCTGGTCCACGGCGATGCCACTGTACGATGAAATCCTATAAAGTTAATGCGTCTTTCCCATGCCAGGGCACTCCATATGATTGGTTATCTTTTGGTCCGGCCGACGCGGCGTACACACAGTGCTACCATTATTGGCAGTGGATTCACCGCCCGAACTGTGGTGGCTGGCTTTTGGAATCTCCATGGTAGCGGTCTAGATGGTTTGATGAGCTGTAAAATGACAGCGCTACGCCAAGCTGGGCGTCGTTGTCGTCGTTGTCGTCTCCTCTAGGACGACCACGACTACGCCGACGACGGCGAAGGCGATGTCTGTTGTCTAGAAGAATGACGAGTAGTTGGGGACAGTCTCTTTACCTTGCTCACGGTAGTCAACTTTAATTGACATCTGTTTAAACAGTAAAGTATCTCGCTGCCGTTCACTTAGTGGCGCTCGCCTCAGCGCCGTGTGCGTTGTTGTGTGTGTGTGTTTATTGGAAAATTAGCCGACGACGGAGCACACACATCTATTTTATTTACTCTAGAAGTTTGACGTACACTCTAAGTCATACGCTGATATAGTGATCAGTGAGTTGTTGGTGGCGCTTTATGTAACCCTATATGCGGACGTCGCGGTGGCAGCAAAACGTGGTACGGGACGGTGCGATGGTTGGGTGGCTGACTGACTTGGCGCTGTAAACCTGCTGCGGTCGCTTCACAGATGACTGCAACGACAACGCCAATGACGATATGATGATTGTGCACTTGTGCTCTGCTCCGGTCCGGTGCTGTGCTGGGTTGCACTTGTGCTGGTGCGGTTGGAGGCATTTAATTGTCAACCTATTCGGTTGGTTGTAGATTGTCATATGTGTACATAAACTGATTCAATTGAGGTGCACCGATGCGACGACGGTGAGTGGGCTGAATGCGGATGGAGTTGGGAAGGCACAAGGCGCCAGTGTATTTAAGAGGGAATCTTGATCGATCTAGATGGGGCGACACAGTATGCGCCTCCTCCTCTCCTACCCCAAGTGCAGAGTAAACAAATTGACGAAAAAAGTTGAGAAAACGGTGCGTGTGTCACGTTCATCTTGTGGGTTGACACACGGACAGCCGCCGCTGGATACTTATGTATGTCACCTGCTGTCTGACCTGTCGACTCTCGGTTGACTCTCTGGTTCGGAATTTATGTGATTTCTGTTAAAGTACGTGTTCTTCGATCGCTGGTGGAATGTTTCCAACAACCAAAGCCATCTGCGGAAGCGCATTTCCTCCCAACCGACATGTGGTCTTGGGAGAAAATCGCGTACAAGGTAAATTTCCGCTACAAAGAGTCACATTGTGTGCCGATTTCTTTGACATTTCTTTAAGTTTTACACGTTCGCTGTCCAAAAAACTGACTTCTTTGACACTTGTACATGTTATCTCTGTGCGCAGAAAGCAAACCCAGCACCACTGAATGGGATTCCCACGCACATCACATCCAGAGATCACATTTCTTGGCGAGAGACAATTATGCCCCGCTCGTGTCAGTCAAGTTCAGAGCACCTTATCGGGAACGGAAAACATCAGGGAAACACTAGACACACAGCATGCTCTTCAAAGATTCCTCAAAGCGTGTGTCTACATCCCAGACAAACGGACGGAAGAAAAAAAAAACCTTGTCATGGACAGCACTTGACCAGTGGTGAGGGTAACTCCGGGAAGGTTATCACTGCTGCCGTTCTGTCGCCTGACAAAGCCGATTATCACCGATGGGTGATGCAATCTGCTTCCATCTGTGCCTCGAATCTCACTCGTGTGTGATATCTTCTCTCATATCGGAGTTGGATCTTTGTCTGCTACCTCGCCATGTGTCCAGTCTTATCAAACTTCCGGTGACGTTCTTCGATAGAAACACATTTTTCCTTTGTATCTGAGACTTCTTGAAAACACCTCCTCCTGTCTCCCTCCCCCGCCTCCATTCGCCCGGTGGGGTAATTTTTTTTCTTCTGCTGACAGTTGAATTACAATCTTAACCCTGTTGGCTGACCCATTTGTTTGTTTATTGGCATCAATCTAGATGCTATTTATTATTTTGCCATGAGACAGGGAGAGTGGGATGGTGCTGGGGATGGGCGGGGACGGAGGGAAGCGCACAAGCTGTTGCGAAGGCATGGGTGAGGGTGAAACTTTTCTATGGTGGCGCTGGCTAAGTTGGCTTTCGGTTTGCTCTTGCAAATAGGGGTGACACTCGGGAGGGGGTTAAGGGTGGTTTTGTGTCACACACATTCTAAGTACGTTCGTCGGAAATAGAAAATTAAATTGAGGCGCCATAGTTCTTACTCGAAACGGAATCTATAGTTGCTTTGCTCTAAATCGTCGTCTAGTGCGACTGTGATGTGCGCGATGGATGGAGTGAAACCGCCTGGGCCGCCCCAAGTCGTTGTCGTCGCCGTTTGTGCTTTGCCGTCTAGCGGCTTTTACCGAAAGAGCTGGGGGATTGCTTAGTCGTGATGTTCTTTGGTTTTATAGGATTTTAATTGATTGTGTATGGGATGCGAGCGATGGCGATGGCGGCGTCGCCGAGCTTCGGCGAGGTGGTGTGACGACGGCGACGAAGTTGGCGGCGAGGGATTTAATTACTTGAGAGTAGATGCGATCTCTCGTGTGCTGTGGGTTTTCATTGATGAGTTGCGAGCTGGTTTGGGAAGCAATGGAGCATAGTGTAGATGCATGGCGCGCTTTCAGGGGGCGGTCTGTCGAGCAAATATCGTTTGGATTTTATTGCGAATCTGTTTTAAGGGTTTTCCAGTTTATCTTGTGGTTGCGGTCCGCTTTTCTTTAGAAACCGCATGAATTGTGCCGCGAAAACGTTGAAGATCACTCCTTTCTTTAACTTACAACTTTCAGTTGGCCATAACGGCTAAATAACGTGTCAAATTTTCAAATAAGGAAATCGTCAATGTCCAAATACTAGAAATGAGACCATGTCAAAGAATTGATGAGAAGTGTATGATTTCTCAAAACGTTGAAAGTACACTAAGAACGAAAATTCTAGCAGTCGATAATTAAAATTTACAATAATGCCGGAAAGCGAATAAATTTTAAAGTTTATATGGAATGTCTAAATGTCAAGTAGTCACTGGAATGCATGATGATATAAAAATGCTAAATGAAATGTCAATGTGACACTTTATCGCTGCTTAATGAGGCAATACGTCAAAGAATTTAAACGCATTTCTGTGGTTTTGCGTCACTTTGTCGCATACGACTGCAGAACAAATGTGAAGTACGATATCTAAGGTGCACGCAGTGAGCTATTTTGACACCTGTCAAAAAAATAACTGACATGCACTGATGTATTCAGATGCCGGACAAGCTTCTTAGTGGCATGAGCTTCACTTCAAGCGACAGGGAATTGATTGGGGGTTGGGCTCAGTGAAATGACAATTTCACCAAGTCATATGAAGGCCTCTTGACTTAAACTGCATGAGCTACAGAAGTAAGTTCACATTGAACGATGAATGATGAGACATTTGAACGTTTAAGGCAGCTGTTGTCGTGTGCCTTCGTGACAGAAAATAAATTAAATCCACATCTGACATTACTTAAAACGGGGAAGAAAATTTGGATTCAAAGCATTACACACGCGTTAGGCATTTGACAGATGATGCAAAATGGCGCCCAATTGTCACCTGTCAGTAGACGGAGAGACACGTGCCACAAGTGTTTTGAATGCACCACCGATGTCAAAGAAGTAGTTCAGATTTGACGGGGGAGCAGAATTGGCGTCTCTATCAACTGGATCAGTGCATTGCTCTTGCGATGACAGCTGAACGATGTTTGGGAAGCAAATAAACAGTTCGTTCTGACAGTTCGTTTTGGCTAGCAATCCATGCTCCTATCGGCGCCAGAGTCATCCACAATAAGTACCCGACACAAGAGTCGAAATAAAGTAGCAAAAGATTGCACTTATTCAACAAGCGGATGTTTATGTTTATCAACCGCACACTGTTTGCGCACCGGCGAGTGCTTGTTTTCATCGCATTTGTCGCAACGTCTGTTTCTGACTGTGTTTCTCATCATACGTCAGTGCCAATGAAAACAATATGCGCACATGTACGTCAATTCCACACCTTAAAGGTGTTTCAATCACAACTGAATACACTCATCAGTGTCTGATCTTAAAGTGACTTCCAGCTAAGGTGTACTACACACAATACTCCTCTCGTGGTGGTGGCGGTGAATCTATCGTTGTCACTGCCGCTGCCGCCGCTTCGTTTGCTGTATTTCAGCTACACACGGGTGGCAAACAATTGAACAGGTGTTTAATATTTTCATAATGTCTTCGTCGTTATGTATCTGACAGAACGCGGCGCGTCGGGCGACACTATTGTCCGTGTAGTTCGTTGGCAAATATTTATCCAACATTCTCTAATCAGACACACGCACACACACACTTCTGATTGAACTTATGTTGGCTTCCGACTGCACTACAAGCAGCCCACTCCACCCCACAGCGCACCACGCCGCAGAGCACACAATTTGTCTATAAATAAGGCATCTGTGCTGTGGATACATTTGGAGCGCGTGTGTTAAACCATCTGGGCACACGTAAATTTATTATATATTGTATCTGGGAACAAGTGTGTTTGTTGCCTGTTGGCTGTCGGGTGCTTTTTTCTTCTCTTCGCGCTTGAACGGACCGTAACTGACTGACAAACAGTTTGCGCCCAGCTAGACGCCAATAATTGCCTCATTGACATGACAGTTTTGCGTTGTTCTCTGTCATGCTCAACAGAAGGCGATGGCGTGTATCTTTTGTCTTGAATTCTCACATTTCATGAATCTTCTAGCGGAATGTCGGAGGTTTCAGTGACCTAAGAGATTCGCATATGTAGCGGTGGCGGCAGGCAGAGTCAGCGGCAAAGATACAAACGTGTGTTGATGTGTGCGTCTGGTCGGGAGGTAAAATAAGAATACTTGGTGCGAAATTTGATCCAACGTCTTGTGCATGCATCCATCGGCAGAGCAAACACACTCGTTCGTGAGTGGTGTGGCGGCGCAAATTGGCACAAGTAATAGTTGTTAATTATCATCACTGCTATTGACAGATAGTTTGACGATCATCCAAGTCGACACGGCTGTACAGACGGACGCCGACCGTCACCATTATTGGCGGCACCACCGCCGCCGCCACTCCAACCGCGGAGCAAGTGCCAGACAATGATTGTAGATACAATCACGATGATGATGATGTACGAGTGAGTACAAAACGTTTGTGTGTTATGTGCGCTGCGCTGCCGGGGAGTGCGAATTGTGTGTGCACAGATGGTGGAGGGGGTGCAGAGCTCGTGAGCTCGTATCGCGTATCTCCCACTCGACAAACGTTAATTATGTGTGGCGCTATGCAAGCAGGCAGTCAGTCAGGCAGGTAGGCTTGAGGCCGAGTCAAGCAGGCGGGCGGCGGCAATCAACTTGGCTTGAAACAGGCACAAAACATTCATTCACTTGTCATGTGTGCGCTGGTGGCATAGGTGTACGCCACGGTTGGTCTTCTCGTCGACTTAATGTCTTGCGTCTCTTCGCTCTCCACACTCCAGGTGATTGATGATGATGGTGATGAAGAAGCGAAACGCTGTTCAACGTCAAAGTTCTTGGAGAGAGAGACGGCGTGTACTGCGTCCGCTGTGCACAGGAAGAGGCGGTTTAACAGGATGATTTGCGTACAAAAATCAACAGAGAGAACAGAAATGATCTTAACCACCAATTTGTATCTAAATACGGTACGGACACGCGTGACGGTATATTTTTTGAATTTCAAATGAATTCCACATGCAGACATTTGTTGCATAAATCGTGTCGCATTCTGCAATTCGCATTCAAAATGTGCGTGACACTGGCAACTGGCCGTCCCCATCTCCGACTTTTATCTTGACTGTAGATGGAGGTGTACTGGCAGTCGCTTGATTGATTTGCGTCAATTATGAGCATTTTATTCAATTGCAATCGCACTGGCAGAACTAATATGCCATCATCGTCATCGTCGTCAATGTCGTCGTCATCGTTGCATTCACCGTCACCATCATCATCAAAACATCGGCCACATCCGATGTGTGGTGGCGCCAAGAGCATTTAGCATTCCTCGACTTCGATGTCGAATGCAGCTGTCAGTTTAATGGTCGGCTATTAAATGACAATAAATGTCTTTTAGGTGTTTAATGGGAATTTGACTTGACGATCATATTGTGAATAATAAGAGAGTATAACAATTATTTTAAACGGCGCGATCGGTGAATAAATTTCCTCCTCTTTTCAATGGAAATCACTCTTGTACACCTTCCACCGTCGATCGTCCACCGTCCACCGTCCACCGACCGCTTCATGAATTGTCATCGCCGCCCATTGGGGTCGTTTCGGATTGCGGAGAGAATTTTGTAGTTTTTTTTTTTTTCTTTTGCGAAAATGATGGTGTGCGTCTTTTGTGTGTGACAACGGGTCGATGGGTAGCGCAGCAATATTCTAAAGCTAATTTTCTGTCAGACGTCTTCATTAAATCCAATCAAGGAGGTTATTAAACAGAAATCGCAGACAGTTGCGTTCTGTGGTGGCGGCAGTTGCAGACAGACGCACACGATGAATTTTTCCTTTTTGCATTTTTCGCGGACTCTTGAATTTCGGATCTTGGTGGAGCTTAAGGTCATTCGGTTTCCTAATTGACAAGTTATGTGGAACGATTTAAATTAATTAGATTATTGTATCAACATGGGAGTGGAAGGGAACTCGACAGAGTTCTTATCATGAAGTCGTCTAGGAGTCAGATGCTGTGGTACGCAAAATGATCTGCTGACCGATGTCTCTGTCTGGTGGTCAAAGTCCACGAGTTTGTTGAATCTTAGAAATGTGATGTGATGGGACTTGTGTGAGGTGAATGAAGTGTAGAGTTTGTATGTGTGGAATAACTGGGTCACGCATTGAAGGCCGTGAGATGAATTTGCTAAAATTCGATGAAGATTGTTCGTTCGGAGGGTAGGCTATAGAATGGTTTCTTTGCTCAACATTTTTGAAACGCTGCTGGGGTGTTGTAATGCAGAGAATTGCGTTCATTGACAGTTTTCCGTAAGGGCCCATATTTACAGCTTTAGTTCATATTAAGCACTGAAAGTTACAAAGTTCCGTCCACTGGTCCCTCACTTATTTTTCACTTCAATTTGTAACCAACTTGGAATCAACAAGAAGTTAACAGAGAATACGCTCCACAAAAAGCAGCTCTCTTCCAACCAGGTCCTGCAGACCCAAACCTTCCTTGCGGCATACGTCACATTCCATGAGGGCTGCAAATATTCAGTGAATGTACACATATGACCAATTCGAGGTTCACTTCGGTGTGCAGGCAACTGCATTGCCTTTGGTTAGGCTTAACTAAAACTTAGTCGTTTGATTTTTTATCGATTTGGAAATGATGACATTTGGGCTGAAATTTGGTTTAAAAAAAAACTGAATCCAGCTCAAACCAAATTGATCTTATCTTCATTCTAAAAGGTAACTTTGTTGGAATCGGTGGTGTGGGTTGCGACATGTCCTCAGGTTTAAAAGATCCAAATTGTCTTCTGGTGATTAGGTCTAGTCCTTGATCTAAGCTTTACACTTTATGCCTTTGATGAAAAGAGCAACTAACCCTGATTTGACTACTGTCGTGACTACTACTGTGACGATGGATTTTCCAAATGCTGACTCACATTGATGTGAAATTTCCACTCTTCTTGATCTTTTGACCGCCGTGGCGTGGTGGGTAGAGTGCGACAATCAGACGCCGAAAATGCGTCCCGGCTGAACACGTCACCACCTCTTTTCTGACAACGCTTAAAGAGCAATGAGTGTCGAAGTGAACGCTTCGCATACTTCGCCGATCGGAGTTACCAAACAAACCCTTCTACTCGTGAGAGAACAGTAGCGTGCACATCACGAGTAGTTGATGAGCAGACCAGGCCCTGGTCCCCTTGTGGACTGTCGCGCCATCCAATTATTATTATTTATTGTCCTTCTTGATCGTGGCCGCCGTGGCGTATTGGGTAGAGTGCGACACTCACACGCCGAAGGGTCTGGGTTCGATTCCCAGTTCAACACCAATTTTTTGAATTTTTCACGGCACCACCTCTTTCGAGCTGCTGACAACACTCAACGAGTAATAACTGTCTAAGAAAGCTTCTCAAATTTCGCCGTTCGGAGTCGACAAAAAACTGTAGGTCCCTTCTACTCGTGAGAGAACAGTAGCGCGCACAACACGAGCAGTTGATGAGCAAGCTAGGCCCTGGTCCCCCATTGGACTGTAGCGCCAACAATTATTATTATCCTTCTTGATCTTTCTGGATTTAAAAAAATAGCCTTAAGCATCATCAAGAAATAACTGCGTGCACTGTTGACAAGGCGCTGACTTCTTGACTCACTGCACCACTCGATCTCAAACAGTTGGCAAAATAAAAAAAAAACAAAGAAAAAAACAGAATTGGTTATTCTTCCCACGGTTGCAAGCTTCCCAAGAATGCGAATGCCTCCTGAGAACCACATCATTATCAGACAAACTCCGATTTATGGAATCTGCGGAATTCAAAGGACCACCAGAGGAATTCCCTTACACAACCTTCAGACAGAGACTCCACACATGTTTGCTACCGAAAATGTTATGATCGCGGAAAAAAAAATGTCTGAAGCCTCCCGAATTCAGCGAGCGCCAGTTTCATATTCATCAGATTTGGAATCTCATCCATATGCATAGTGCCGCAACTATCAAAAAGATTTCATTAACATCGCATAATTTCCCGATTCGTAATGAAACTATAACCATAATCCGTCGTTCCTTTCATTACCACCCAGTGCACCACACATCATCCAGAGGCGAGTGATTTTCTTTTCTGCAACAGATACCCGCAACAGACGTCGGGCGAACATATTTCCATAAATTATGACAAAAAGCGTAAAAAATGTCATTTAATTTATGCATACCACACGAGACCGCATTCGCAGTCACGGTCCGGTGCAATGCCTAAATGTCCTTACTGTGGTGGTGCCAATTAAAATAATTAATTAATTTCTTTATATTGCAACAAAAGTTTCTTTTCAAAAAAGAAACGCTCAACTGCGGGGAAGGGCATTCAAACTGAATTAATCAACCGGGCAGCGGTGACGCCGACTGCGACTGGAACTGGGCCTAGATCGGGAAAACTTCGTGCGATGATGACGATAGAGGAGCGATTATGAGACGATGATGACATTATAGTGCAAACGTGTGCTGCAAATAACTGGGCTCATTTGTGAAACTACATATCTGTTAATCGATGGTACTCGGGAATGGGTGTGGAGTGCTTATGCAGTCTGTTGGCTGGCTGGCGTGTGCGTCGATGGAAACGATTGGTGTGGTGATTGGTTAGATGAGGACTGATTTTGGAATTCACGATTTGAAATGAAACGGAACTCGACCGCGTTTGGAAAATTGAAAAAGTATAGGACCAAATTATGTCTCTTGTGGGACATTTGAATTTTCCAGCGGGTCTATAGGAGGGGGATATTTGGATCCATTCAATGTCCAACTGACTGAAGGAAGAGTTCGAAGGACACTCATGCACCTGCATGTGATTTTCGAAAGTTTTGTAAAAAATTCGTTTTCTTTGGGACAGGAATTTTTAGGAAGCGGTAGGGGTTGCGTCGATAGATGCGATAAATGTGGTGTTGATCTGGATGGGTGGCATTGGAAAAAAGAAAAAGGAAAAGGAATTTACGATTTGGAATGAAACGGAACTCGCCAGCGTTTGGAAAACTGAAAAAGTATTGGACCAAATCGACTCTCTTGTGGGACATTTAATTTTCGAGCGGGGATCATTGAGTCTAGAGGAGGGGGATGTTTGGATTCAATCAATATCCAACAGAGTGATGGGAAAAATCTAGGGACACTCTTGTACCTGCATGCGGTTTTTGAAAGTTTTGTTTGTCCAATTTCTGCCCCCATTTGTTAGGATATGTTAACGCCTGCGTCGATGGAAGCGATAGATGTGGTGTTGGGCTGGGTGGGTGGCTTGGGATTGATGGGCGAGTTTGGAGAAAAGAAAAACTATAGGACCAAATTGAGTCTCTTGTGGGACATTGAGTGTTGAGAGGGAGATCAGTGGATGTTTAAATTCTTTCGTAGCCCAATTGACATTCGCGTACTTGTATGCGATTTTTGAAAATTTGTAAAAATTTGCATTTCTTTGGGACAGACGAAAGAGAAAGTTTGGAGAAAAGAAAAACTATAGGACCAAATTGAGTCTCTTGTGGGACATTGAGTGTTGAGAGGGAGATCAGGGGATGTTTGAATTCTTTCGTAGGCCAATTGATATTCGCGTACTTGTATGCGATTTTTGAAAACATGTAAAAAATTGCATTTCCTTGTGTCTGACGAACTGTTAAGAATATGGCTCTCGTCTGGAATTGTTAGGTAGGGTTAAGGTGACTGTTGAAGTGATGGATTTGTTAAGTAGGATTAAGGTAACTGTTAAAGTGGTGTATACATAGGTTGCGAGTACTTAGGTCTTCTCCGAGGTTTGCTTAGGACTGCTTGTTTCAATGGAGAACACGATCCCTGCTCTTAGTCAACATTTCTCGTTTCGGTTGTTATACAAAAATTAAGGTAATTTCTTAGTAGTGTCAAAAAGGTTGAACATCCTTCATAGACATCCTTTAGACAACACACCTCGTAGTCTGATGAGGTCCTTTGTCCATGTTGAATATGCTTTGGGTTATTCTGCATGTATTCAGATTGGACTTGAAATTTTGAGGGCATCTTTTGGCAAGTATTTTGTTTCATGATTGAGTACCTTTCCAAAAAATATAAAAATTTCATACGACTGCATCAGTCTGCGTAGGAGGAGTTCAAAGGATCCTCGGACGAGCGACTACAAATTAATAAAATTCAAATTTCACGAACGAATTCATCCGCATTAAGTAAGACGACTTGTCAAGCAAATCACCCGATTAACATCCTTAAGAGATGATTGTGAATTTTGTTCAATGCCTCAAGTCTGTTACGCGTCGTTAATTTACAAATCGTAGACATTCCCACTTCGATTCAATTTCAAAACCATCCCGCTTGACTTCGCTTCAACGTGAATTGAGTATAAAAAGACAAACGCAAGCAATGCTCTTGAATTCAAAGTGATTATCCCACAGAGAGGAAACTCCTTTGTTCGGATTTTGTGCTGGTGAACTGATTCCTAAGGCACCTGTCTTAATTGGCGCCCCATTTTGTTCTGCTTTCTAATGAAAAATTTCATTTGAAATGTAATGCAGTCAATTTTCAAAGGCTTTTGATTGTTGATTTGGAGGGCTTGTCTTAGTCAACTTTAACGTTCATTTCAGGAATCCAAAATTTTGACTATTTTGCCACATTGGACATTTCCAAATGCTGTTTCAATTTTTGAATTTTCGTTCACCTACACTTTTGAAATGTCAACTTAAAGGCGTAACCGTTTGTTGAATCATTCATCCGGCAATGTGCTTCTGCAAAGACACTGCTCGCGCCCTGGGATCTCATTCAAGCAGACGCAACCCCTTGTTTCTTGTGAACAAAAAAGTATTTGCTACACTTGCTTGAAATTAATTTTGGGACAGAGAGCATTTTCTTTTATTTCTGTCACAACTTATTTCCACCTTTGGCGTGCATAGATAAAGATACCGAGTACAGGTTTCCTTTTGAAGATTCTTTATCTTGAAAATATTTCGCGGTTAACATTGCCGCGCCGTCGACGTTGTCGGTCGTCGCTGCTGCATGGGTGAATGGTTCGGCGGAGAAGTTAACATTCAGAACTCCAAATAAAGCCCACGGGTAGTTCAGTTTTTTTTTTCTGTCGAGGGCTTCCTTTTTTTGGGATTTTTTTTTCTGCCTTACCTTCATTTCAATGGAATCGGGCAGTGGAACAAAAGATGCAAGCGGGCGGAGGCTGTGCCTGGTGGACCGTCACGTTGGACAGCGGCAGGAACCTGTGTGTGGGGAGATATCGCGTATGTTTGGTTTTTTTTCTTTATTCCCGTGTGTAGTCCTCCGCATTTTTAGGAGGCAACGAGAACTCCAAAAGCAGTTTGTGTGTGAGAGAGAGAGAGAGAGAGGAAAAAAAAAATGACCTAACTCATTGAATCGGACTCCTTTGATGAACTTGTGTTTGTGTGTGTGTGCACAGAGCCAGGGGAAGTGGCTTCTTCGACTTCTGGCATTTTGGTTTTCCTTCTTCGTTGTTGTTGGTGGCCGTTCCGTATATATGTTCCATCTCCATTGAACTGGCTGTGTGCGTCAGTGGCGCGGGGCGGAAAGTGCCTTTGGATGGCTGATGCTGTTTCTTCTGTCACGCACACCTTTATGGATTGGTTATATTTTTATGTGGCCTATAAAAGGAAAGTCTGCCAGTGGACATTGATTTTTTTTCGTTGTCCCTCTTGTCCCACCCTTCCTCACTCAGTCCGTTCGGCGGGTTTCTTGGATTCGGCTTTGTTCCTTTTTTAGGGTATTTCAGTCCCAAGGGCTTATCATCATCAGCAGCATCATCATCATGGCCTTTGTTGTTGTTGTCGTCGTCGTCGTCGTGGTCTTGGTCAGCACCATCATCATGGTCATCCTCTTCTCTGAGCGGCGGCACGCATTGGGGATGCACGTCTGTATGTTACCTTGCTGCACCACTTGTTCAACGTTTTTTTTGTCAGCGTCGTTCTTGTCTCTGCTCCGTGTGTTGCGGTGATCCTCGTTTTCATGCAGTAGTTGTACCCACACACTTTGGTACATGACATAAAATCCCTCGATATGCGCTACCACATATATCTTTTTTCGTTCAACCTCATCCTCATAAAGAGAGTGGACAAAAAAAATCATAAAAGGAACGACACAGACGGGGGAAAGAAAAACATAAATGAACTCTGACAAGTTAACGAGTGACAAACAAAAAAGAAGAAAATATATGCCCGAGTGGGGCGAGGAAGGGAGGCAGGGAAAAACCACTTTGTAGTGTTATTTGTTCACTGTGCGCGGCAGTTAAAATACATTCAACACCAGTGTGAGAGTTTAAAAATGCTACACAGGTGTTGCAGAGCTCGAACAGGAGATGAGCCATACCAGATACACTTATCGCGGTGATGCCAAGTGTCAGAGATACATATCAGAAATGCAAAGCACATCTTTTTCTCGCGCGCTCTCCTATTAGGTAAGCCTCAGACAACGACGCGACGCGCGCGTAACACTTTCTAACGCCAACCAGCCGTTTATGTACGAGTCCATTTGTCATTTGCATAGGTAATGGCCCCATCATCGAGTACAAAATGAGCTTGCGCGGGGCAACGGGCGACGGGGTTATAGCCTGTTGCTTGCTATTGAGAGGAGAAACAAAAACGAAAAAAAGCAATCGAAAGGAAGTCTTGTCTGGCAGCTGTGTTTGTTGGTGGTTTTGTTGCGGCCAAAATGAATGCACTTTGAATCACGTTCCACCATCCACCGAGGAGGCAGGCAAGCGCACTCTGTTAAATAAGTTATTAACTTGCCTAGCAGTAGCTGCTTGTGCCTTGGGAATGGTGACTAAGTAATCTGCTGCACGGCTTGAGATACACTCAATAGAGTTGTATGTTGACACACCGCTGAGACACGAGCGCTTTTCGCCAGCATGCAGAAGCTGGCAATTAGCAACTGCCAACTGACGGGATTACTTCCAATTAATCAGATGATTGAGGAGGTGGTGCTTGCAATGTGTTATAATTGGTGGTTGCTGTGACGTTTCGAAAAGTCGTGAAATATGAACGATGATTGGGTAGGATAGGGTGTGAGGGTGTGAGGTGGGATGTCTGCAACTGGTGATAGCTTGTTCATCGGCCGAGAGTTATGAATCATTTTTGTCATGAAATTTACCCAGCGCTAGTCAGGTTGGGTTTTCTGTCTGTGCAACTTGATGATGTCATCCCCCCACAGGGGATGCACTGTTTTTCTTCCACATTGAACGAATGTATTGTGACTGTCTAGGCTTTTCAAAGAGTCGCAAATACCTGGAAGCCTTGAATGTTGAAGAACTTTAAGCAATGTCGGCAACAGTTCGTGGAAAAATATCACAGAATCTCATCAAAGTTGTTTACCTCGAGAAGCTGTTTGACTTCGAGACTCGTGGGTGATTTAAAGACTCGTGGGGTGACTCCTGGACGGGTTGTGATCGGGAAATTGCTCGTGTATTGTCATTCTGGGAACTGTCCGGGAATCTCATCAAAGTTCTTTACCTCGAGAAGCTGTTTGACTTCGAGACTCGTGGGTGACTTAAAGACTCGTGGGGTGACTCCTGGACGGGTTGTGATCGGGAAATTGCTCGTGTATTGTCATTCTGGGAACTGTCCGGGAATCTCATCAAAGTTCTTTACCTCGAGAAGCTGTTTGATTTCGAGACTCGTGGGTGATTTAAAGACTCGTGGGGTGACTCCTGGACGGGTTGTGATCGGTAAATTGCTCGTGTATTGTCATTCTGGGAACTGTCCGGGTATCGTAAGATTCTTGACAGATAGAAATGGGGACGGGAATGGGTTCTTCAATCGATTTTTCAAACCAAATGCTCGTTGAAATTTAAAAGCACCATATCTGAAGAAGACTTGAGAGAAGGTTGGGCATATTCAAGTTGTGGTTTGGGATTGGGACATTTCGGGTTTTTGGAATGCTGAGGTTCTGTACTTTGGGCTTCTTTTCAATGCACTTGCATTTTTAAATTTCTGAAGAAATGAAGAAATTTTTTTTAATTTTGATGGCATCCGAAATCGTTTTAAAAAGAGGGAGTCGCTGACCTTAAACGTTTTTTAAGACTTTTTTAGCATTGCTGTATTTATTATATGCTAATTTTTCCTCTCGTTCAACATTCAGACCATTTACTCCGTCGAGTATATTCTTGCGAAATGGCTCCATGATCGCTCCACGGCCAACAAAGTTTATCTGTCGCCACGTCTTAACAACAGGAAACTTCTAAGACGCCACCCTGGCGCTAGCACTTTAGATTGATCTGGGAATTTAATTTTTCCCTCTCGATTTATGACGTCTTTGGCAACTTCGTAGCGAAGGCAAGTGTATCGATTTCATCAGAGATTTCGCAGGTTTTCTCCATAATAACTACATCCCCTGGAGGGAGATCGGTACAGACCCGAGACCAGAGATATCAATTTAGTTCACGCCACCTATAAAATCGAGAGGAGACACCAACTAACAAGCACCAGCCACACGTCCCGGCTGTCTGTCATAAAACAAATCGTTTTTCATTGGCTTTTAATCGCCCTCCGAGCCGGAGAGTAGTTAACGTCGCCATGTTGGCTTGCGGTTAATTGCTAGGGTAGTCGATTGAAATTCTCCCGTTTCGATAAATTAATTTTAAGTATCATAAAATTAGCACCACCAACGAAAAGTCGCCGTCGTCGTCGTCCCACCAATAAATACTGAGAATTTATGTACGCGTACATATTGAGCAGATTGAGTGTCTTAAGCGAGAGAGACATCAATTTGCATGGAAATTGCTTAATCAATCAAATCGGGCAGCAGCTCCTAAGTGCGACCGTTCTCAGATACAAAACTGTTCGATGTGGACTTAATCGCAATCTTATCAATTAGAGATACGATAAGTGCTGAGGACTTCTTTGCGATCAGAGTGCAGTTGACCTTATTGAGAATGGGATTTTATTTTCGCAGCTCTAACACCTGTCACGCAACGAGGCTTGATCTGACATCTGTTGAGACTGGACAGAGGCGATTGGCATTCGATCGAGTTGATGTGATCATTAGATAGGTGTGGTCTTTGAATTGATTTTGCTTTGGCAAAATGTGCACATAACTGACGGGCGGGGTGTGTGGTGCGTAATTTGTATGACTGACACGCACAAGGGGGCGATGAAAATGTGATAATGGGCTGGTTTGAGTGGACAATTACAGTCGTTGCCGGTGAGTGCGAATATATTACGAGTTTGCGCTTGGCTCTTGGCTGAGAGGGCATCTCGAACTGCATTCCGTGGCCGCTGCCTAACTGATTGTATCTACAATACGGCTCATTTATGGACACTCTGTAACTAGTGACTTTTTGTTAAAATTTCAGCTTATCGTTTGTGTTGACACGCGGACGTATCAAAACCCATTTTTTATCATTGGCACACTTTCAAATGCGGCGATCAAAGTGAATGTTCGGTTGGCACAGTCTAATCCCAGATGATTGCCATCTCATCACAATGGCTGCCCAAACCACTGATTAAGTCGCGCTGATTGGAGAATAATTCGATGATCTATAGCCAGAATCAATCAGTTGCGTAAACATCGGTGACATTCAATGCACAGTCGCATGAAATACGATACCATCGTCAAGGAAAGTCTGAAAATGCTCAACGCAAAGATGACAAACGATCTGTCTTTCCTTTCACCTAATTCCGCTCAGAGAATATGTAATTTATTCCAAAAGCAAAAACAACATAAACCCCCCAAAGGAAACCGATCCAAACAAAATCACCTTGTGTTGTTGGCTTTGAGAGGCGCCACAATTCGCCATCGCCACCGCCATCACTTTCGATTCTCACACGCAACAACTCCACAGACAGTCGGGGGAGATACATTTCAAACAGAAAATCAAACATTTCGTCTCGATTGTCGTCGTTTAGCTTCACAGTGGATCTTCGCTTTGTTTTTGTTTCGTCTTCCGATGAAGTAAGACAAATCAATTTGCTGGAATTGAGCACAGCCGATGACCGTGCGTCGTCTTTGGTATGCAAATTCATCGTTTTTCTAGCCGTATAGAGTTTCCTGTTGCCGCACTAGCACTGTTCCGTCTGTTGTTTTGGGGGCCACAGGAAGCCTGTGGGTGGGGCACATTTGATTCTCTTCACTTTTAATTAGTTCGACCATTGTCTCACGAAATTTAATTGGACCGCCAACAGCCATATTTGGTGCACTGGCGACGACAATCTCTGCAGACAAAATGACAAAAAAAAATCCAAAAAAAACAAGCCCATCAGAAGAACGGAAACATAACTCATGTGTTGTGAACATTTGCATGGGGATAATGTATCTTAAAGTGAAATTTATGTGGCGCCAGGTTGAAGACCGCGCTCATAAGGCGATTATAACTCAGCACAGCCGTGTGCAGCACACGGCCGACATGTTGCGACATTAATTGCCGAGCATTCATCAGGTGCAAATAGCGATGACGACTACAACGACGCCAATCTGAAGGTGAAAACACTCGCAAGGAAGTGGTCAATCAAAAAGAATGCGGGGTATCCAGACCTATTGAGGCGATGGTCGGCATGTGTGCGCGCGCGCCGTGTGAAGAATTCAATCACGTTTGAGGCGGAAGAATGTTTTGCTCTGCTTCGCACCGCGATCCCCTCCCTTTTGCCTCACCATCCACCAATCCATCCATCAATCGCCTCCACCACCACCCATGGGCGTCAGTGAGTGCATGTTTAATGCAATTGTCTCTGCTGGCCTTCGAGCTACTTAAAGCCCCAGGGGACGTTTGATTTTATCAAGATCAAAACAATAGGCCAGCGCAATCAACGTTTACTGATCGCCAATCAATTGCCGGTCGATTATTACTTCTAATGGAGAAAATATGGAAATACGCCTTAGATGTGGCACATTGTGTTGTGGTTGATCGTTCCTGTGCAGGTGACTGCCGCTCGGTGGGTGAGATTCTATCAGAATCGCTTGCCATTGTGATCGGTCGAGTGATCTTGTTGTGTCAGACGATGCAGGAAGTGTCATGACAAGATTGCAGATATGACTGGGATTTGCATATTAGTTCTCTGAACGATTTACGACTCAATTTGAAATCCCCACACTGGTGATCGAGCCGCAGGCGGTTGTGCAACGTGCGTGGCTCCACTCAAAAGTCATCTTCAAAACGATTGTATGGTGAGTGAGTGGTACGCCGCAGTGAATTTCCCTTTCGTTCTTCAACGGACAGCAAAATAAAATCCTTCACTTCAGTACTTCACCGATGTTGAACCAATCGAGCCATGTTTCACCTTTCCAATTGGCGGTTAGGAGACAGTTTCAAGTTGTAGCTTCGGCATGTTTCCCGCTGGCGAAAGTCGCTCTTTTGCGCAATCGAATGGCCAATTCACATAAAAATAAATCTCAAGATACTTCGAACCGCGGTGGGCGATTTATTGGAATTTTTGAACGCGTCTATACTTGTATTTGATGTGTTTTTTTTTTTGCACAAGTTTCTGAAGTCGATGGCGGTGTGGTTGCATTGATCTCGAACTGATGATCTTTAACGACATCATCTTGAGCCATTTGAGATACTGTCACTGGAAATTGGACACACGACCAGGTCTGCTGTCGCGTGTGAGCGTGGTTGCTTCTGCTGTTGGCACACATCTCGTTCAGCTACAGTCGTGTATCTGCGCATATTGCGTGGGTGGAATTCGAGTTGAGTATCTACAATCTTTTCCTCTTGTGTGTGCCGTCTTCTTTTTTCGGAATATCCGCAGCGCTCGTCGTTATTCAAGGGTTTTATGCAACGCAAAAATTTTATTATTTATGCGCGACACGACGACGATGTTTAAAGAAGAGCAAGCACACACAGGTTATGTATTTCGGTCAGATAGCATCATTTGGGTTGGGGAACAGGTTCACAGATAAAATATTGCCGGCACTCCGCTGCATTCACTTTTATTAAATTTCCTTTTTTTTTCGTTTGCTTTCAGGATCACCACAGTCCAATGATCGTGATGCTGGATTTTGTTCAGGCAGTTCGGAGGGCGGCGACGATCTCTCAATGGATCATTCAAGACTGGAGCCCAGCAGTCCAACGGACGCCTCCGAGGACTCCGTGGAAGTCAAAGTCACTCCCATCACACTAATTCGCAATAAGCGGAAGAGCACCGAGCCGTCTAAAGTGATCTGCGAGCGGGAGGAGACCGGGCCGCTCAAGAAGCGCATTCGCTACTCCAACGGGACGGATGAAGCGACCTCCTACCACCACCGCCCATCGTGGGACTCCAGCCAGCAACTACCTCATGAACTTATGCCAAATCCCGCTGAGGTGTTAGTCCGACACCCTGGAGTGACGACGCTACATCGCCTGCCAATTGCGGATGACGATGACGTTCAAGACGAACCCCTGGCCTTAGTCCTCAAGAAACCGGCAGCGGTGGAGCAAGAGGAGGATGATTGCCACCACCAAGACGATATGTATCAGCACAAGCAACTGAACAGTCATAACATCACTCCATCGGTTGCATCCTCAAGTGGCAGCATCAGCGGCGCCAGCACCAGTGGCAACAATCAACAGAGCAGACCTCAGCAGCGCAACTACAAGAACATGACTCGCGAACGGCGCATTGAAGCGAATGCACGCGAGCGAACCCGCGTGCACACCATATCCGCGGCCTACGAGACCCTCCGCAAAGCAGTTCCTTCCTATTCAAATAGTCAAAAGCTGTCCAAATTATCGGTGCTCAGGGTGGCCTGCTCCTACATCCTCACCCTCAGCCGGATGGCGGGCCTGGACTACAGTGAGGATCAAAGTGAGCCCTCGATCGCAACGTGCATAGAAGCGGTGACGGCAACAATACAGACAGAGGGCAAAATCCGCAAGAAGAAGGACGAATAAGCCGCGAGCCGGTGTCAAAGCCGCGCCTCATACCCGCCTGAGAGGGGGCGAGGAAATTTTGAATTTCCAATGCCTCGCTGATTTAATTTTAAGACAGACATGTGAGGAAGCTTCAAAGCTGATGATTTTGTTTGATAGATATTTAAATGCTCAATAATTTTGGAAGATATTCATGTAAAGTCATCTTACTCATGTGGGAAGGGTTGGCGGGGGAGTTTCAAGAAACCCCAAAGCTCCTCCTGACCCCTCCCACATCAACTATTTCACAGCAAATAGTTTTATTTATAAACATCATTTAAAAACTTTCGAAGTCACAACATTTATAGTACAAAGAGTTTATTCAAAAGGTACATAACTTTGCCATAAAGATTCGTTCGTTCAAAAACCTACGTGTAATCGACAATAAGGAACGTTTTTTAGATATTTGCTAGTTCCGTAATAATAGCTATTGACAATAAAGAGAAACTTAAGCGAACTATTTACTGAATCCGCACAAGACAACTTCAAGATAATAAGAGTAACGCAAACATTTGTAAGCTTGAAATGTTCATGAAACAAAAATTCAATTATATTCGATAAATCTTATTGATCGTAGATAAATGTTTAAACATTTTTTTTGTATAACGAAAGAACACTCATTTTTAAAATGAAAAAAAAAAATCTCAAATTTTTACTGTAAAATATGATATTTCTTATGTTAACGTTTTTTTGTTTTTATTTTGAAAAAAAAGTGCCATAAAATATACTATATACATACTTAATTTATATTTAAATACGTGAAAGTTATTTTTAAGGGAACACGAGGAGTGAAGAGAATGAAAAGAAAAATTAAGAAATAAAATTGAAAGCGGTGATCTCATCACCGTTTAAATTGAGTCAAACGAAAAACAAAATAGTTTCTTTTCAATGGCGGGGAAAGGGTTTTCGGAGTTTTTGGTTCCGACAGACAGGATGAAAACAGAGCGAAACTTGGTGTTGAACGGTTTCTCCTGAACACGTTTGATGTTACAAGATGATGGGTTTACTCAAGATTAGGACGTCAGAAGTTCAGCGATGCCGATTCATTATTTTAGCCATTTAAACGTATGTCATCTAGGTTCAGAACATTTTGGAAAGACAAATTGGTCCATATACGTAGGTTGCCTTTTATGAATTTAGCGTCAATTGAATTGAACTAGCCCTTGGTTTTTCTTTGTTTGTTTGCTATGACATCTGTCATTGACAACACATCAAGTCATTGAACAGACAACAACGTATTGTTTCATCGTGTTAAAAATGTCGAATTTTGTACTAGAAAGTGATGATTTGCGGAAAGCATTAATTTCTTATTTTCATTTGAAGGAAAGTGCTGCAGAGTCGCATCGAATGCTTTTCGAGGCATATCGTGATCATGCTCTATCAGAAACAACATGCAAAATATGGTTTTTACGGTTCAGAAATAATGATTTTGATGTCAGAAATGAAGAACGTGGAAGACCACCAAAAAAGTTTGAAGACGCCGAATTGCAAACGATATTGGATGGAGATGGCACTTTGAGTCAAAAGCAAATGGCAACAATGTTAAATGTTGCACAACAAACAATTTCTGACCTTTTAAAAGCTATGGGAAAGATCCAAAAGTGTGGAAAATGGGTATCACATGAATTGAATGAAAGACAGATGGAAAACCGAAAAAACACTTGTGAAATGTTGCTTCAAAGACACGAAAGAAAATCGGTTTTGCATCGGGTTATTACTGACGATGGAAAATTGATTTACTCTAAGAATCCTAAATGGAAAAAATTGTGGGTTAATCTGGAACAGCCATCAACATCGACTGCAAAATTAAATCGATTCGGCAAGAAGACAATGCTGTGTGTTTGGTGGGACCAGAACGGTGTGCTGTACCACGAGTTTCTGAAACCTGGTGAAATCGTTAAATTTGAACCATGCATTTATCGAGAAACGACCAGAATGGGCCAGAAGACACGGCAAGGTAATTTTGCTCCATGACAATGCACCTCCACACAAAGCAAAACCGCTTCAGAATACTATCAAAACACTTGGCTGGGAACAGCTACCCCACCCTCCGTATTCACCAGACTTGGCTCCTCCGACTACCATTTGTTTTAATCGATGGGGCGCGCATTGGCTAAGTAGCACTTTGATTCCTACGAGGAGGTCGAAAATTGGAATAGAGTCGTTTTTGAGTTGCACAAGATAAAATATTGTCCAAGCCAGTCATCAAAGCGATTTCCAAAACAACTTAATCCCAAATGCCATTATTCCTTATACGAAGGTTTCCTTTTACATTTTGGGATTGGGCAACCCTAGAGTTGCAATCTGGCGACTGCCAGCTCTAGCGTAAGGTTTGACAATTTTGAGGTTATACGTACTCAGAAAGTTTTGAACTACGAGCGCTATTTGTTTTGTTTAATAATAATAGTTGTTGGCGCTACAGTCCAAAGAGGGACCAGGGCCTAGCTTGCTCATCAACTACTCGTGTTGTGCGCGTTACTGTTCTCTCACGAATAGAAGGGACCTTCAGTTTTCTGACGACTCCAACCGGCGAGATTTGAAAAGCTTTCTTAGACAGTTATTACTCTTTGAGTGTTGTCAGCAGCTAGAAAGAGGTGGTGCCGTGAAAAATTCAAAAAATTGGTGTTGAACTGGGAATCGAACCTAGACTCTTCGGCGTGTGAGCGTCGCACTCTACCCACTACGCCATGGCGGCCACGATCAAGAAGGACACTAAATAATAATAATTGGAAGGCGCGACAGCCCGCAAGGGGACTAGGGCCTAGCCTGCTCATCAACTACTCGTCCTGTGCGCGCTACTGTTCTCTCACGAGTAGAAGGGTTTTTTTGGTAACTCCGATCGGCGAAGTATGAGAAGCTTTCTCTTCGACATTCATTGTTCTTTGAGCATTGTCAGAAAAGAGGTAGTGCTGTGTTCAGCCGGGAATCGAACCGGCGTCGAACCTAAACCCTTCGGCGTGTGAGCCACTACGCCACGGCGACCACATTTGTTTTGTTTACAGTAACTTAAAATATTCGTCTCGCACAAACAAATGGAATTAAGTAAGTAAAAATTTTCATCCGAATATGTTTTACAAATTTCGAGTGGATTAACTCAACAACAGTGCATCGATGCATTTAATTAAATTTTTGGCGATGAAGCTCCATCAAAGACCAGTGTTTATCGATGGTATGGTGAATTCAACCGAGGTCGTAGTTCACTCCAAGACGAATTCCGTGAAGGTCGTCCAAAATCAGTTGTTGTTCCGGAAACCATTGATATTGCAAGATCGTCATGTGACCTATCGTGAGATCGAGACAACCTTAGGCATTAGTAGGACAAGCATACATTCAATATTGCATGAACATTTGACCGTCAAAAAAATTTGTCCGCGTTGGATTCCACACAAATTGTCAATCGCTCAAAAAAAGGCTCGTGTCGAATAGTCGAAAGAAATGCTCCAAAAAAACCGTCGCGGTGCTTCGATACACGTCTATGTCATCGTGACAGGTGACGAATCGTGGATTTACGCGTACGAGATCGAAAGTAGACGGCAGTCGATTGTAAGAGTGTTTCAAATTGAGCCAAATCCAGCAAAAGTTGCTCGCGCACGAAACACTTCCAAGCAAATGGTCGCCTGTTTTTTCGGTAAAACTGGACATGTCGCAACCGTACCACTAGAACAATGCAGAACAGTCAAGTCTGAGTGGTAAAACCAGTTGTTTGCCAGCTGTCTTCCAAGAAATCAGGAAAACCAACCGCCGAATACGGATCACTCTTCACCACGACAATGCGATCTTTCACACATCGGCTCAAGCAACTGCATTTTTAAGCACTCAAAATATTTGATGAATCATCCGCTGTATAGTCCTGACTATGACTTCTATTTATTCCCGTACGTAAAAAATAAAATGAGAGGACAACGTTTTTCGACACCTGAAGAAGCGGTTGATGCATTCAGAATGCATGTTTTAGAGATACCCCAATCAGAGTGGCAAAAGTGCTCCCACAATTGGTTCAAACGCATGCAAAAGTGTATAGACCTTAATAGCGAATATTTTGAAAAAGAATTAAGCTATTTTCGATGTTTGATATTTGTTTTTGTTTTCTAATCCCGAAATACAACAACACTCGTATACAATTGATGACAAAGACGTCCACAATTGGATCAGGGCCCAGTTCCTGCATCAAGTACTCGCCTTGTGCGTGCGGTTAGTCTCCCACCACTGGACATCTACCATGGCCAAATTGAACGAATTGAGCTATGCTTCCGCACCCACAGTATTCTCCAGATCTGCCCCCAACGAATTTTACCACTTTCCAGACCTCGAACAGATGCTCGCCATAAAAAAAATCTGGCAAAAATGAGGAGATGATTGACGAAATTAATGCCTGCTTTGATGAAAAAGATAAATTGTTCGATAGAAAAGGTATCGAAATGTTAGAGCGGCGTCGAAATAACTGCATCACTTTCAAAGGAAACTTGAAGTGTAGAAGTCGAATTTTGTCTAGAAAGTAGTTAGTCCCGGGACCTACAGAATGTTGTGTTAACTTTTGCCTCATCGACTTTTGACACCGTTGTGAAAGGAGTATTGCTGAAATCTGAATCTGAGTATGTGGCCTGACTTAAAATGGGTGTAAAGTTTGCAAGGGAAATTTATACAATAACGCGTCCGCCTTTTTGTCTTTTGAATTTTCCGGCTATGTACAAAGCCCTAGAGAGCTCATATCTGGCGATACTATACATCATTTGAAAGGTCTTGACATAGACTACAAAACGAAGCTATACATGATTAGTATAGATATTGCATTATAGACGTGTAAACATGGAGTTCACTAACGCCGAAATTCGCACTATGATAAAGTTTTCCTTCTTTAAAGGTAAATTCGCTAGAGAAAAGTTCCGTGAGATTAATGGTGTTTTGGGGGATGGTACTCTATCACTTCGAACCGCGGAGGAGTGGTTTCGACGATTCAGAGCCGGTGAAAACGACACCATGGATAAGCCAGCCGGCGGAAGACCTGTGACGACGAATACCGATTTAATCATGGAAATCATCGAGTTAGACCGTCATGTGGCATCTCGTGACATCGCCCAGGAAATGGGAGTTAGTTGCCAAACCATTTTAAACCATCTGCAGAAGGCTGGATACAAAGAAAAAGCTTGGTGTTTGGGTGCCACATAATTTGACGTAGAAAAACCTTCTGGACCGAATCAACGCCTGCAATATGCTGCTGAAACGGAACGAACTCGACCCATTTTTGAAGCGGATGGTGACTGACGACGAGAAATGGATCACATACGAAAATATCAAGCGAACACGCTCGTGGTTGAAGGCCGGTGAATCGTCCCAAACAGTGGCCAAGCCGGGATTGACGGTCAGGAAGGTTTTACTGTGCGTTTGTTGTGATTGGAAGGAAATCATCTACTATGAGCTCCTCCCATATGGCCAGACGCTTAATTCTACCATCTACTGCGAACAACTGGACCGCTTGAAGTAGGCGATCGACCAGAAGCGTCCAGAATAGGCCAACAGGAAGGATGTAGTGTTCCACCAGGACAACGCCAGACCACACACTTCATTGATAACTTGTCAGAATCTACGGGAGTTCAGATGGGATGTTCTATCGCATCCACCATATAGCCCGGACATAGCGCCAAGTGAATATCAACTGTTCCTGAACATGGCAAACGCCCTTGGTGGTGTGAAGTTGATCTCAAAAGAGGCTTTTGAAAAGTGGCTGTCCGAGTTCTTCGCAAATAAGGAGGGGGCCTTCTATTAGGGGGGTATTATTAAGTTGCCATCTAGATGGAAGCAGATTTTTGAACAAAACGGCGCATATTTGAACAAAATCCGATCACTGTAGCACTTTTTATGAAGCATTGAATGAAAAGCAAAAAATTGAGATATTTCACAACCTTTTAACAAAAGTGTATTGGAGCTTTAACAATTTTTTCGACTTTTTCGACTAAACAAGTTTAATATTGGAACAACCTCAAATATTAAACTTGTACCTACAATTGTTCTTTACAGTAAACTTAAAGCCACAAGTGATCAAAACTCACCGAAGTCAAATTTAGGTGAAGCTTACAAATCGTATTTGATTCGCGGGCATGACAGAGACATGACAATCGAAGTGAATTCACTCCTCCGCTTATTTAAATTTGGAATTTTTCGTAGCAATTTCCTGTATTGTTGGACTGTAAACAGATGTAGGAGACAAATGGCAAGCTACTTCCCGTCAGTTTCTTATGTTTATCTTGTGATTAATACCTTTTTGCCTGATCATTCGCTTGACAAATAAACAAACAGTCTTTTGGACAGACGGGAAGTTATCAACAGAAGTTGACGCACTCTCACAGATATGAATTTTTCGGCATTTTTGTGCTTCAAACGCAAAAATGAAATACAGAGAGAGTGATTCAATTCAGAATCTTTTTAGAAGATGAATGAGTGATCGTGTCAGTTTTAAAGTGTCAGTTTACGAATTCAATGGGGAGCTAAGGGCGTTGGACTCTAACGATGAACGAACTGTTGTTTTGACTTATAAACACCTTTATTTAATAGAAATAAATAGTGTTTTAAAAACAAATGAAACAATAAAGTGAAGCAGAATTTTCTTCGCCTTAAGCTATGTTCAGATCATTGCCAGATATGCAAATATTGTCAAATTTATCACTCCAAAAATTGTCGCCCCTCGAAGTCATGTCATTTCTGATGTGTGAATGTGCAGTGAACATAGGTATGAACCGGACAAATGCAAGTTGTATCTACACTTAAATGGTTTCGTTTCTTTCTTTTCCCACATCACTTCAAATTTAACTATAAAGGAATAAAAAGTTATTCTACGAGGGGCGTTCGATATGTTCTTGGCATCGATATGAAGAAAAATGCGAATTCAATTTAAATTATTTTTATTTTTCAATATAATCCCATAACATCATTGTATTTTTTATATCGTGATATAAGCTTTTTTAAACCCTTAAAAAACCGCTTAAACGAAATACCATCCCTTTAAATTCTTCATCCAAAAATCTTTTTCCATGAAGACATTTTTTCAAATCCGGAAACATAAAAAAATTACTAGGGGCAAGGTCTGGACTATAGGGTGTGTGTTGGATTTCTTTGAAACCACAATCTCGCGCAGCAGCCCTGGAAACTCGAGCCGTGTGAACATGAGCGTTGTCATGAAGAAGCAACACACCCGCTGAAAGTTTATCCCGCCTTTTCTTTCTAATTTCTTCCTGCAAATTATGCAAAGTGGAAGCGCAGGATGTGGCATTGATGGTTTCACCTTTTTGTTTTTTATTCAATGAGCAAGATCCCTTTGACTCCCAAAAAATGTGGCCATGAGCTTCCCGGCAGACGGAGTGACTTTGGACTTCTTGGTCTGTTTCTTTTGTATGCCACTGCATGGACTCTTGTTTGCTTCCAGGGTCATAAGAGTGAACCCATGTTTCGGCCCCAGTAACAATTTGATCCATAACACCGTCCGCGTTCTCACTACACCTATCCAAAGCTCTCTATAGCATGCGATTCTCACTTTTTTCTGAGCCGCTGTGAGCATTCGTAGCACTGACCTTTGAAAGCTTACGAATTAAGAATGTTGTGAATGGTATCAGTTGAAAGCTTGGTGATCTCTGCCATTATTTTCGCCTTTATTCGGGCATCCTCAAGAACAAGTTTTTCGACTTCTTTGATGCTTTCTCCCGTACAAGCAGTAGTCGGGACGCCGGAACGGGGGTCGTCTCCAATGCTCTCTCTGCCTGTCTTGAATTCACTTGACCACTTTTGGACAGTTGATAATGAAGATGCAGAACCCTGTTGAACAGCCACCAGCTCTTCATGAATAGTATTTTGACTTTTTCCTTGCTTAATGAGAAATTTAATTACAGCCCGATGCTCAATTTTCACCATAATCGTCTCAGTTACCATTATGATTCTGTTTAACAAGAGATAAAACGCGAACTAATAATCACTTTTATGTGAAATTTTACGTGAATGCACGAATACTTGATAAATAAGTCAATTTGTATATACATATATAACAGCTTCACCCCGATACCGAGTATACCTATTGAGGGCCCCTCGCATATTACATATTTGTGTCACGATATCTAATCGTCATCCAATCTTACGATAAACATACCAAGTATAATAATCATAGCTAAGCTTAATATTCAGGAGGCTGTTTAATATTAATTGTATGGCGCGATAGTCCACAGGGACCAGGGCCTAGCTTGTTCATCAACTCTTCTTATTGTGCGTGCTAGTTTTCTCTCACAAGTAGAAGGGACCTACAGTTTTTTGTCGATTCCGAACGGCGAAGCTCAATAAGTTTTTTTCAGACAGTTATTACTCTTTGAATGTTGTTAGCAGCTCGAAAGAGGTGGTGCCGTGAAAAATTCGAGGTGTTCAGCCGGGAATCGAATCTAGATCTTCCTGTGAGAGTGGCAATCTACCCACTACGCCACGGCGGCCCCGGGAGGCTGTTTGCACATGATTTAATTTGTTGGCGCAAGGACAAAAAGATGCAAATTATGTATCTCTCATTCTTGCCTGAAATGAAATTAAAATCGTGCGTAATCGTGCGTAATTCTGGATTCAGCTTCACTCCTTCTGCGGACGGTCAGGGTTTCTATGGAATTATGTGCGACGACCGTGTGAGTCCATTCGAATGGTTCCTACACATATTGCGTAGGACAGTTAAGGAAAACGATCTTTTTATGCATTCCAGGGCTTGCCTACCAAAACGATGACGCGTACATTTCCCTCGTTAAGCTGAGTCTTTAGTGCAGTTCTAAAGGTCGAGAATGTCAGTCTTTCCATAGAAGACGGTCGACACTCATCATAAGGAAACTGCATTGATATTCAAATTGATTCTGCGTATATTGATATTTAGAATTCGCATTTTGGCTATTTACGATTTATTACCAAAAATTCATAAGAACGTCTGGCAGAAGTCGAAGATGCATTTTACAAAAGTTTTTTTGAAATGTTTCTCTTAAATTAAAATTTTAAGCCAATTTAACTCAAGATTGGCAAAAAGAATGAAAAAACTTTTGAAAAAATCTACAAAACGATGTATAAGTTATGGTAGATTTTAGGACACATTGCACTTCTTTGTCGTATTTGCTGAATTCGAGGGTCACTGTCAAAAGGTAAACATGCAAAATTATATATTCTTACATTTTTATTTTTACACATGAAAAGCATCTTATTCTTAAATTTGATGAATATCGTCCAATTAGTGTAGAAAACATGAACAATGTGATGGATAGGTTGACGCTACGGTTAGAATAGTTTTGTTTAAATAGAGTTTTCATTTGAGAAGCTTTGAAAGCTTCTCAGCGAATGCTGGATGTCTACTCATCAGGGGTGCCAATTACATTAGCCTAGAAGGTGATCAAAAACTTTTTTGAACATTTTAGAACATTTTTATAAAGTCGCTGGTATGAATGTGTTATTAAACCAATTTATCGCCTGAGCATAAAACTTAACGAAATTCTTTTTTTTTCCATTGTTTTTAAAATTGAAAAGAAGTGTCACTTCTAGCTCTGTAACTTGTAACATGAATGTTTGTACTTTTTAAACAAATGTGAATTTGGCTAGTGGCACCCCCTTAATGTCGTCCCCGGGGTTTATTCAATGATGTGTTATTTCCTAGAAGCATTTTTTTGGAATTTTGACACAACAACCTAAAGAAAGGCTTCCGTTTTTTGAAACGAAACCTTAAAAACGTGAAGAGAACTTTTTTTTGAACGATGTGTTATTTCCGAGAAGCATTTTCTGGAACTAAAAATTTTGACAGAACAAACTAAAGAAATACTTCCGTATTTTGAAACGAAACCTTAAAAGTGTGAAGAGAAGTTTTTTCGGTTAAGGGAATTCTTAATGTACCCACTTTTGCTTAAAACCTCCCAGTCGTAGTTGCATTGGAAAATAACACAGAAGTAATGCCAGTTGCAGGTGGCCGCCGTGGCGTAGTGTGTCGAACAAGCTGGACCCTGGCCCCCCTGTGGACTGCGCCACATAATTATTATTATTATTAATGCAAGTTGCCATAGAAGAATTATTTCAAACTTTTATTGGTGGTTTTTATGATGTGTAGTTTTATATTGGTGGTCGCCGTGGCGTAGTGGGTAGAGTGCGACGCTCACACGCCGAAGGGTCTAGGTTCGACTCCCAGCTCAACACCAATTTTTCGAATTTTTCGAGCTGCTGACAACACTCAAAGAGTAATAACTGTCTAAGAAAGCATCTCAAATATCGCCGTTCGGAGTCGGCAAAAAATGGTAGGTCCCTTCTACTCGTGAGAGAACAGTAGCGCACACAACACGAGTAGTTGATGAGCAAGCTACGCCTTGGCCCCGCTTTGGACTGTAGCGCCAGCAATTATTATTATTAGTTTTTGTATTGCTCTCTTTTGTTTCAAGTTATCTGAAAACATACCTAAAAATAGGCATCATAGTTTTGACTGAAAGACCCTAAAGAGACAATACAGCGCTTAAGATGGCTAGGCCATGTAGAGCGTATGGACACCACTGCTCCGGTCCGAAAAGTCTTTGAATCCGAGCCATTGGGACAACGCAACAGAGGACGACCTGGACTAAGGTGGCGCACTCAAGTGGAGGAGGACATCAACCAACTTGGAGTTCGAAACTGGAGACAGCTGGCGAAAGATCGTGCTGGCTAGAGAGGCATGTTGGCTGAGGCCCAGGTCTACCCCGGACTGTAGCGCAACAAGAAGAAGAAAAAAAGAAGAAGAAGAAGAAGGAGAACAACAACAAGAAGAAGAAGAAGATGAAGAAAAAGAAGTAGAAGGAGAAGAAGAAGAAGAAAAGGAGGAAGAAGAAAAAGAGGAAGAAAAAGAAGAAAAAGAAGAAGAAGAAGAAGAAGAAGAAGAAGAAGAAGAAGGAGAAGAAGAAGAAGAAGAAGAGAAAGAAGAAGAAGATAAAGAAGAATCAGAAGACGACGAAGAAGAAAAAGGAGAAGAAGAAAAAGGAAAAGAAGAAAAAGAAGAAGAAAAAGAAGAAGAAGAAGAAGAAGAAGAAGAACAACAACAACAACAGCAGCAGCAAGAAGAAGAAGAAGATGAGGAAGAAGAAGAAGCCTAAAGAGAAATAAATTGATTCCCACCTCAGACTGTGCCATCAAAAGTTTGTTGTAAAAAGCTCTTTCAGACGCCTTCGTTCAGAGTCTCTGTTACAACTGAAGCTATCAATTGAGAATAATCTCAGCCCAAGTAAGTGCACTCATAGCAAACAAACTTGACCTGCTCTCACAGTCGTCGCCGTACAAATCACCTTGTCATTTGACAACAAAAAAAAAACACAGGTGTAGCCAGACAACACAACCACATCGAGCACCACTTGGGCAATTATGTCCTCTAACTGTCGTGTCACCCAGCCAATTGGGTGTAAAAAGTTGCAACTAGAGTATTCCATCCGCACAGTCGAATTCAAATGCAAACATCCGTCATTTAAAAACTGCTCCACATTACAGTGTGCAGACCCGTGCTGAACCTCACCTGGCGCATGGCCCCAGCTCGCAACATAAATATGCATCTCATTACAAATGCGACATTTTTCTCCTCATCAAACTCATTCCAGGCAGATATTTTCCATTGCACACACCATTTACGGTGCGCAAGTGTGGAAATGCGTTCGGCCCGTATCTGGAGCACAGTTTCAGCTGAAAACAACCACACGGTTCCGAGAAATCGAGTTGGACAAGCGCGCGTCAGCTCCCGCCCCCGGGCATCACCTTCTCTAATGATAAGCCTGATGCAATATCGACTGCTGATTGCGTGGGAAATTGTTAAAAAAAAACAAAAGAGAAAAAAATTGAAAAACAAAATCGAACCCTGATTCCAACTGCTGGCGACTCTCCGCGGGCAATTAACTTATTTTTATTCTTTCAGTTGTTTTTTACTTTATTTGTAAGCGAATTTCGACTTTTTTCAATTTTATCGATACTGGTTTAACGGCGGCACCGGCCACCACCTGGGTGTGCATCGGTTTGGAGAACAAAGACGGCACCAAATGCCAATGGTCATGTCAAATTTTAAGGCAGTCCTCCTGATTGGTTTGGCGTCAGCGCCGCTCACCGGCGTCATGTTGCCGGCGTGAATCAGTTATACGGTTGTTAGCATATTGGAGTTAAGGTTAATTTTTGAGAACAAAATTGAAACTTCCCACTCTGATTGGCCGCCAAGGCATCCGGATAAAATTCGTTGACGCAAACGCTGCATCCGGATAAGATGCATTGACGCGTGTACTGTGTGTCTTCAGAAGTCAAGCGGTTTTCCATCAAGTCAACAGGGCCTGAGTCATTCCTACTTGGCAGTCACAAGACGGCTGCCTTGACAGTTCATCGTATCTGCATGATTTACTCGCGCTAAGTCTTGGGCGCCCGATGACAAGTTTGACATGTGAATCACGGGTGCGGCCAGCGGTATCGTTCGGTTTTGAGCTCACAATGGCTTACATAAGAATGTGACAGTCGGCGAAGTGATACCTGGCTGGCGGCTGAAATCCGCACTTCAACAACTGTCACACGGCAGACAGTCGATTAACACCCCCTGCCCAAGTCTTAAACTGTCCGTTATGATTTGGCAGCGGTGATAAACTGAAGACGGCGCATGCTACCGTAATGTGTCAAACAGCTCAATCAGTTTCCTAAGATTGACACTATGTGGTGTCAAGTTGAAGGTGGTGGAGAAGTTGGCATAGAAACCGTAGACACGCGAAATTGGAACTCCAGAGATTGCATCTGTCAAATGGGCAATGCGATCATTTCAGAAAATCCTTGAATGACACTTAGTCTGTGCAAGACATCTAACTCGGAGCCAGTGCATTGAGAAGGTCAAGTCGCAATCATTGTCTCGATTTCTTGCTTTTGAACTTTGTCCGCCAGACATGTTCGGCGCTCAAATGTAATCAGATTTGGAGTTTCGGAGTTCCTGGTATTTAATTGAACGAGTTTTGGGTCAGAACAAGTGAATGAGAGAAGAAATCTCTTCATCAACATGGCCAGCGATTTAATTGCCGAATCATGGGTTAAACGTGCAATTGGGGAGTGCATTAAATGGAGAGCACTTTTAGTTTATTAAAAATCCATTACTTTTATTTGCAGTTTCCGATGGTATCACCAACATGGCACGAGTAGTTGAAGGTTGCCGAGATTCGAAATCAAACTATTGGAATTAGTCCATTATGGGTTTAATTAGATTTAATCAAAGGCGCCACGACCCACGGGGACAACTACTGTCTGCAGCAACTACTCATGTTGTGTTTTATTATATGAGAGAATGTGACCAAGAGTTTATTTCCTACTCTGAACGAGATTCTATTTAATACAACCTGTGTGCTTTGGGTGCCGTCAGTAACTTAAAACAGGCTTGTGGGGATCATTGAGTGTATGATTCACATGTGAATCAAGGGTCATTTGTTTCTTCTAGGAATTGACGTTGGAACCTTCGGCACGTGCGTAAAAACGCAGACGGAAGTACCGGAAATATTATTCAATATTTCAATTCAATCAGAAAGTGAAGAAGAAAACGCCAATGACAAATGACCTCACTACAGTTGGGAAGAAAAACATTATTGTCGTGTCTTGTTGAACAGTTCAATTTAATAATTAGTTTTAAGTATTCCTGCCGCCGTGGCGCAGTGGGTAGAGAGCGACACTCACACGCCAAAAGGTCTAGGTTCGATTCCCGGCTGAACAAATCGAATTTTTTACGGCGCCACCTCTTTTGAGCTGGTGACAACACTCAAAATGTAATAACTGTCTAAGAAAGCTTCTCAAACTTGGCCGTTCGGAGTCGGCAAGAAACTGTAAGTCTCTTCTACTCGTGAGAGAACAGTAGCGCGCACAATAGGAGTAGTTGATGAGCAAGCTAGGCCCTGGTCCCTCTGTGGACTGTCGCGCCAACAATTATAACTCCTGCTATCAAATACAGAACATAGATTTTCAGTCAGGGCGCTTTGACCTTGCAATCGGTATGCGTTGTATGTTTGGGTCTATCCTTGATCTTACGAATCTCAGAATAAGATCAGTCTTTAGCCAAAGTGGGAAAACGATTCCAAGACGGCTTCCCTTTTAGCCGAGTGGGCACATGGTATTCCCAGCCTATCGTAAGACTCATGCTGTTCCCAAATTCTTCTCAGCTCCCATAATTTAATCGAAAAAATTTGTTCACCGACTGCTGGGCGATGTGTTTCTGTGTGTTCCTTTATCCAGCAGAACATGATATTTCAGACCATCACGATCAACGAGATACAAAAAAGGTGTTGGTTTTAAGACGATGGTGCATGCAGACCAAAGCATCTTCAAATTGCTTCCTTTAATTCATTTATGTCCTCCATGAATAATCCTTTGCTTAATGCTTAATACATAAACACAAATTTAATCTTACCACAGACTGCTGCACTCGTGAGCGTGGACGCTAAGTCATGATAAGGCTTGATGGTGGCCTATACATTTTAAACTCCGCTTGTTGTTAAAAACTCGCATTCTTATTCATACACCTAGTACACATTTTAGATGCACCATCATACTCAGAAGACAATTCTGTGTATTAGGCCCCCTGTGAACTGTAGCGCCACTTAATTATTATTATTATTAAGTATGATTCCCTATAACGAAAACGTTTCTGGAAACAGTAGAATCGGTCACGAGGAATCCTACGGCCTTGATATCATTAATGACAAAAAAAAAAAAAAAACTACAAGTCTAGGTAACGCGGGAGGGCTCTTAAAAAATCATTACAACGCAGTACCAAAATAACAATGTTTTCCCAAAACATAAGAATAAGTTTCTCAGATAATTTATATACAAACGCCTAGCGTGGATTCAAAACCCAACTTACCATAGCGATAAATATTAATAAAAAACTGATACATAATCGATGACTACAAATACGAAGTTTGCAATCTAGCAGCTGCCAGCCCTATCGTAAAACTGACATTTTTGAGGTTATACAGACTCAGAACGTTTTGACATGCGAGCGCTATTTGTGTTGTTTACAGTAACTTGAAAGATTCATCTCGCCCAAAAAAAAATGAATTAAATAGTGAAAATTTTCGTGCGATTATTTTTTTCAACTTTCGACGTGGATTAAATCAACAACAGTACATCTATGAACTTAATTTAATTTCTGGCGATGAAGCTCCATCAAGGACTAGTGTTTATCGATAGTACGCTGAATTCAACCGAGGGCGTAGTTCACTCCAAGACGAATTTCGTAAAGGTCGTCCAAACTCAGTTGTTGTTTCGGAAACCACTGATGCTGTGCTCCAACTGATATTGCAAGATCGTCACGTGACCTATCGTGAGATTGAGACAACCTTAGGCATTAGTTGGACCAGCATACATTCACTATTGCATGAACATTTGACCGTCAAAATCATTTGTTCCCGTTGGATCCCACACAATTTGTCAATCGCTCAAAAAAAGGCTCGTGTCGATTTGTCGAAAGAAATGCTCCAAAAATACGATCGCGGTGCTCCGAATCACGTCTATGACATCGTGACAGGTGATGAATCGTGGATCTACACGTTTAAGCCCGAAAGTAAACAGCAGTCAACTGTATTGGTGTTTCAAATTGAGCCAAATTCAACAAAAGTTGCTCGTGCAGGAAGCACTTCTAAACAAATGGTCGCCTGTTTTTCGGAAAAACTGAACATGTCGCAACCGTACCACTAGAACAACGCAGAATAGTAAATTCTGAGTGGTACACAACCATTTGTTTGCCAGTTGTCTTTCAAGAAATCAGGAAAACCAACCGCGGAAGACGGACCACTTTTCACCACACATCGGCTGAAACAACTGCATTTTTGAGCACTCAAAACGTCGATTTGATTAGTCATTCGCCATATAGTCCTGACTTGGCACCGAATGACTTCTTTTTATTCCCGTACTTACCATAAAACAAAATAAAATGAGATGTCAACGTTTCTCGACACCTGAGGAAGCGGTTGATGCGTTCAGAATGCATGCTTTGGAGATACCTAAACAGAGTGGCAAAAGTGCTTCGACAATTGGTTCAAACGCATACAAAAATGTATAGATCTTAATAATAATTTATAATATAATAATTGTTGGCGCGACAGTCCGCAGGGGGACCAGGGCCTAGCTTGCTCATCAACTACTCGTGTTGTGCATGCACATTTTTTTGTCGACTTCGAGCGACTAAGTTTGAGAAGCTTTCTTAAACGGTTATTACTCTTTGAGTGTGAAAAATTGAAAAATTCGAGCTGTTCAGCCGGGAATAGAACCTAGACCCTTCAGTGCGTGAGCGTCGCACTCTACCCACTACGCCACGGCGGCCACATAAAAGGATATAAAAGGAGAATCTTCGTACTTTGGATATTGCGTTCAACAGTTATAGACGTGTAAACATGGAGTTCACCAACGCCGAAATTCGTGCTATTTTAAAGTTTTCCTTCGTTAAAGGTAAATTCGCTAGAGAAACGTTCCGTGAGATTAACGGTGTTTTGGGGGATGATACTCTATCACTTCGAAGCGCGGAGGAGTGGTTTCGACGATTCAGAGCCGGTAAAAACGACACCATTGATAAGCCAGCCGGCGGAAGACCTGTGACGACGAATACCGATCGAATCGTGGAAATCATTGAGTTAGACCGGCATGTGGCATCTCGTGACATCGCCCAGGAGATGGGAGTTAGTCACGAAACCATTTGAAGCCATTTGCAGATGGCTGGATACCAAAAAAACGCTTGATGTTTGGGTGCCGCATAATTTGAGGCAAAAAAAAAACTTCTGGACCGAATCAACGCCTGCGATATGCTGCTGAAACGGAACGAACTCGACCCATTTTTGAAGCGGATGGTGACTGACAACGAGAAATGGATCACATACGACAATATCAACCGAAAACGGTCTTGATTGAAGGCCGGTGAATCGTCCCAAACAGTGGCCAAGCCGGGATTGGCGGCCAGGAAGGTTTGCTGTGAGTTTGGTGGGAGTGGGAGGGTATTATCCACTTTGAGCTGCTCCCATATGGCCATACGCTTAATTCTACCATCTACTGCGAACAACTGGACCGCTTGCAGCAGGTGATCAACCAGAAGTGTCCAGAATTTGCCAACAAGAAGGGCGTAGTGGAATGCGAGGTGTACATTCCAGGAATCGAATCTGAGGCCTTTGGCGTGTGAGCGTCGTACTAGACTCAAAGAAGTTTCAATGAAAACGTTAAGAAATATGGTTTGACAAAACTTTAATGTATTTGGTGCAACAAGTATTGGCCAGAGAAAGGCTTTCGAAAAAATGTTCTTTGAAAACTCGCACAATACAAAGCTATAACCGTTCTTTGCCAGCCTAAAATAAGAAGCGGCGTCTTCCTTCCTGGCTAATCCTATCAATTTAGGAAAAAAAAAACAAATTAAAGGAAAGCTACTAGTTATCACTTCACCACCTAGACTTAAAGTTTTTGAATGTTTTTTCACAATTTGGCGAATTTGAAGAGCTTGTTTAACAAAGACAACGTTCGTCAGGAAAATATATGAGGTCGACCATGTGGCATACAAATTACAAAGGGTTTAAAGCATTTAAAATTATGCTGAAACTCCATCTTCATTGATTTAGTTTAGAACCCTATGTGGAAGTGGTCACCCTTTTTGTGCGAAGTTTCCCAAGGTGCCTAGAAGCTGACTTAATAATTGGGTGCCGCTACAGTCCACAGGGGGACCAGGGCCTGGCCTGCTCATCAACTACTCGTGTTGTGCGAGAGCTGACTTGGCTTAACTAATTTTCTGTCACTAGGGTTACAAACCTGAGCCAAAAGTCAAAGCCAGCACAACAGGCAGAATTCAGAAAATTATCAAAAAACTCCCCAAGCACTGAATATTTACGATCCCCGTCCCATCTAGTTAAACAAAAATGTATACTCTCCTTTATTCTATCAAAAAGCGACCACCAACAGAAGACTCATTTTCAAGTTCACGCTGAACTTTTTCGCAAACAAAAGTCATAATTGTGGAATGCGTTCGAGACAATCAGCCGGACGATAGATCGTAAATACCACTCGATACAAGTGACATATGGTTGGCCAGAATGGCGTTTTAATCTCTCGCTATCGGAGTTCCTCGAGTGCGATAGATTGATTGAAACTTATCGCCAATGTTTTCGAACTGTCGAATCTAGAGAGTGGTGATAAGTGCCAACCTCCTTTATTATTGCATATGGAAAGGCCCCCGTCATTTGGCCAAGTCCGCGTGCACTAGTGACTGACGTAGGTTCGCCACCCCTATTTTGGATCAATGAAACCGCAGAACGGAGCCAGGTGGAAGAGACACCATCGATTCAGGAAAAAATCAATCAACCCTCCTCCCGCAATGAGGAGGTATTGAATGTTGCCGATAATCGCATTCAGTCATTGCACCCTAGATACGCGAGGCATAATTGCATCTATTAGAATAACTAATCGGCAGCGGAATAAAAATAGAAAAGTCATTTGTAACCTAGTTGTCGGCAGACTGGTTTCCTGCAAGGGCTGATGACATAGTCGGGTGCGATTTCATTGATTCGTTTCGTAACACGTTTCTCGCTACGCATAAACATTCTTACAGGTATGTGAGTAAGTGGATCGATGACGACACGCAAACTTTCTGACCTCTGGTGGCGTTTCTATTTGCACGCCACTGCGTATGATGCGCAGCTCACGTAGCGCCGAAACCGATGCGTTGTGTGTGTGTGTATGGACGCCAGCAGGTGGAATCAAGTTGACATGCACCCGCAATCCAATTCTATTCAACCACAGGCAAGTGGTGGGAACACGCCAAATTGGTTCAATTATCGATAACGTTGTCTGATACCAAACAGTCCGTCAAGAATTTCTGCACAAGCTTCTTTGTTTCTGTGCCGCAAAACGACTTTGGGTGTGCTCAAGATGGTTGGGGACTGAAAACCGAAGGTTGCCGTTTTGTTATGTAAGAAGGTAATTAGAGGATCGAGAAACATAGTCCAAATGGGGACAACAACACCAGTTCCCGACGTCAAACGCAGAATCACTCTTGCCAATCGATGGTTGTTTGGGCTCAAGAGCCAGTTGAAAGACTAAGAGGACTTTTCATAACAGCTTGATCATCCCAGGCCTGCTTTAGGGCGTGGACAATACAAAAAGTAGATGAGGAAGCCCTTAGACCTCTCAAGAGAAGAATTTTGAGTGCGATTCTTAGAACAGCTTGAACTCATGTCATATAGAGAAAGAGACTCAACAACGAACTTTATGGGCTGTATGGCGGCATGCGGCTGGTAAAGCGTTTTCGGATACAACGATGTGCACATGGCTGGGTAGTATAGAGCGTATGGATACCACTGCTCCGCCCTGAAGAGACTCCGAATCCGAACCATTGGGACAACGCATTAGCGGGTGGCCTAGGTTGAGATGGCGCATTAGAGTGGAGGGTGATCTCAAACAAGCAACGAATGATCACGCTGGCTGGAGAGAAAGAAAAGAAAATCAAGAAGAAAGTCTGTCTATTTATATTTTCCCTGTTATTAGCGTCTGACAAAGAAGGCTACGGGACGATTTCTAAAAAGCGTAGGAGTATGCCCACACGTGGCTGGTCAATGCTTCAACTAGCTGCACCATATAAGGCATGTGTATGAATAGGCTCTAACCCGTATAGTGTTCGACTTAGAAAAGCGTTTTATCTAAGATGTCACACATAAACAGAGTCGTCCACTGGACCAAGTTTTTTTAATTGTAGCCAGCTGACGATAATGAACTTCAACTGGAAAGGTGTGTTGGATGGTGCCAACTTACTTTTCCAGTTGGGATGCATTATCGCCGTTTGTGGCATTATCGTTCACGCCGGACGATAATGCCACAAAAAGCAAAAGAAGCAGAAGAAGCAAAAGCCGCAGAAGCGCAATCGCGCAAAAATTATTGTTGCACATGGCATTTGCTAGGTAGTAGCTCTCACCTAGCAAAAGTCGCCCATCGACTACGATTTCCCTTAATTCCACCTCTGTAACTTGTGTGTCTTCTTTTTTTGTGTGGCACTATAGTACGGGGTAGACTTGGTCTAAGCTAACAAAACTTAGAATGCAATGACAGTCGTTGTATGAAAATTCGTCCATTCCCGATGGGAGCCATTTCCGTTAAAAGCAATGGTTCCAGTACTGTTCAACAAAATCTCAGGAAGTGCAACTCGGATTCTGGAAGATATCTTATCACTTAGTCTCTATGACTGTTCTTCCACATCACACTTATTTAATCAAAAATAGGACCCACCGATGGTAACGGCTATTGGTGACGGCAACGGCAACAGAGACACCTTCAAGCTCTAAAACAATGCAATGTTCCTTTAGTCTTCTGATTTTACTTACATCAGGGAATGTCGTGCGAACCTTCCAAGCCATTCCAACATGATCTCCAAAGAGCCCGTTCAGATACCGATTTCAATTTAGCGTTTCATCGAATTGAATCAGAATTGGCTTAGATTGGTCTTACCATGACAAATCCGAATTACAGAGTCTACCATTGATTTATCAATTGAGATTCAACCTCAAGGTATGGTCCCTTCTTGTAAAGGCGAGGATATTTCACACATTCCAGCTCTTTCAACGCTTGATGTTCCGATCACGGCCAACGTCCTAACGCAAGCTTCCTAACGCTTTGGACGCCATGGGAATTTGCTCTAGACTTTAAATTTCTCAGTGAATAAGGGCTGCATGAATACAGAAAGTACTTGCTGTCATCAGGAAAGGACACACAACATCGACGTGTCGGACAGAGCGTAACATTAATAAATAATTGTGTGGCGCGACAGTCCACAGGAGACCAGGGCATAGCTTGCTCATAGCTTTTGACCGACCAAACGGCCAAGTTTGAGAAGCTTTTTCTTCGACATTATATACTCTTTGACAGTTGTTGGCAACTCGAAAGAGGTTCAGCCGGGAATCGAACCTAGACCTTCTGCATGTGAGTGTCGCACTCTACCCACTATATCACGGCGGCCACATTAGGCAGCAGAAACTTCGAGGTAGTCAAAGACTTCGTCTACCTCGGCTTCGCGGTAAGCAGACACAACTCAGTGCCGAAATCAAACGCAGAATCACTCTTGTTCTCTGGTTCTTTGGGCTCAAGAGAAAATGGAATAATAAAGGCCTACCTTGAAGAACTAAGCTTCATACTCATATAACAGCATGATCATCCCAGTCCTTCTTTATTGTGGGGAAACCTGGACGTTACTTAAAGTGGATGAGGAAGCTGTTAGTCTTTTCGAGAGAAATGTTTTGCCTGCGATTTCTGGTCCTATTTTCGTTTATGGCATCTGGAGGAGAATAATTAACGACAAACTTTGTGGGCTTTATAGCGACATGCGCCTGGTCAAGCGCCTTCGGATACAGCACTTAAGATGGCTAGGCCATGTAGAGCGTATGAACATCACTGCTCCTGTCTGAAAAGTCTCCGGATATGAGCCATTGACAAAGGTTGGCCTGAGCTGACATGCTGTTCCCGGACTGTAGCGCCAAACAAAGAATAAAAATTAGTGTCACATTGTAACAATGAAATGCCTAACTGCTGAGCCATTGGGTTAACGCAACGGAGGTGGCGCACACAAATGGAGAAGGACCTCAATAAACTTGAAGTTCGCAACTGCAGGCAGCTGGCGAAAGAGAGAGACATGTTTGTTGCGGCCCAGGTCCACCCGGACTGTAGCACCACAAGAAGAATAAGAAGAAGGAGGAGGAGAGGAATAAGAAGAAGGGCTAGCAACTAAGTAATTTAGAAAACAATAGACATTTTTTTCACGGAACAAAATAACTTTACACATTTTTAGGAATGACCTTCTGCCATATTTCAGACAGCACTACGTTCATAGAACGTCTGGTTTTTATCAGCAAAATACTGAAGCAGGCACGATTTGACATCATCATGATTATTAAAATTCTAACCATTCAAGGAATTTTGCAAAAATTCAAATAAAAGCAATCGGATGTTGCAAGGTCAGGGCGATATGGTGAATGTGGCAAAACATTTCCAACAAGCTCCAAAAATTTTAGCCGAATGACCAAAGATATGTATGGCCTTGCATTGTCATGACGGAAATTGTAAACTTGTCCATTCGGACTTTCGGGAATTTCAGCTAAAAGTCTTAGCCTTTACCACCTAGACATCTAAAGGGCCAATTACGTTGAACTACTTAATGAACCAAACTGGGACGCTACTGGATTCGTCCAAACATAAGCTGCTGCACTTAAAGGCATATTGCGCCTGAAGAAACTGTACGCCGCGGGGTACCTAAGAACGCGGACTTTCATGCTAAAGATTCAATATATCCCTTGAACATCACATCTGTCGAGGTGGCTTAAAATATCCTAAATTCTGCAGTTGCCCCAAAAACTGTCCCTCAGAGTCCGCAATAGAATGTAGCTATCCGCCAATCTTGAGAGGTAAATAGTGCGTCCAACTGGAATAAAAGCTGAAGGGTCTGTAATCGTTGTGCAATGTAGCGGCTTTCAATTTATTTTGTTCATTCTACAAAACAGCCTCACAAAACGAAGCATAAGGATTTACTTGACTTCGATTTATGCGCATTTCTGGGGCCTGTTCATCTTGTTCCATACAACAAATAACACTTGAATTTTTTTTGCGATTGAGACTGTATTTCTTCGTCTTGAGATCACAAACAGCCAGCATTTAAGCTTGGGAGATAGAACTCAAGTCCGCTAGCTTTCAATGCAATTGCAGCAGCCTCCCTGATGCAAGTTACATCGATTGTCTAGGACATTGCCACCTTCTTATGTGGAAAAAGAACAACAAACACGAACGAGCACGAGCACTTCTTCCCAGACTTAGGTCTCATTTTCAATTTCTTTGGAATGTGGCGCCCTTACTCTGCGGCTTATCCATTTCGAGACGACGCCGGAGTCTAAATTCTGTCTGCGATGTTAATTATCAGTAAAATGTGGGTCAAGATTCCATGCATACCTTCAAATTTTCTTTCCTCGTGCCTCCAAGACCAAACAAGTCGAAATATTTTGTTTGAGGCGGCATTGTAAATTCTTGACAATTTAAAACGCATTTAGCTATCTAACAGCAGCCGCGCTTTTCAGATCAAGTAAGGGTCTTGAGCTGACTGCGAAAAAGAGTTTTACTACAATTTAGCCAATTCCCTCTTCGCAAGAGGGTGACTAAGTCCACTAACTTAATTCATCCATTTCAGACTTCTTGTCTGCAATTTGATGGTTCCTTCGCCTGGTGCCTTGCATACCGTAGCAGAAATCCAATCGATGAGCAATCCGCATCCTCACCAAATTAGAGATTGTCTCATGCCATACACACTTCACCTAATGGTTCAAATTTGGATTGATTAGGTTTTTGCGTCCAGAATCCTTAATCCAGTCAAGTGACTCACCTCAAGAAAAAGTACCCATATTCATTCCAACTTCATTCACACACAAGCTAGCAGAGAAGAAAGCCTTGATTGCATGTCTTCTCGCAAACCAGTCACCACTGCCCCACCCAACACCCGCCACAAGTTCAATTCGAAATCATTTCCTCATTATTCCACTCCGCCCGCCACAGCAGCAGTGTCGGTCAGTGCAAAGGTCTTTCAACTCGTTTAATCGAATCCACGGCGAAACTAGTTTGAGATGATTTCATTCTTTTGGCCCGCCGTCCGATCGGCAATGTGCGCATTAGACTACAATGAGTGTGCTCACAGTGGCGGGAAAAATGTGCCACATCCGCAAGGCTGGCTTATCGCAGACGGATTCATTCATGAAATCTACGCAACGTTTCACTAATCCGTCGCAGCTTAGATCACACTCTCATCGCAGCTCGATGCGATACGCAATTGTGCCTTATCTCTGCGTGACTTTCAATTCTGCCATCAGCGATCCACGCCCTCCAAGGCGGCCTCAATTTGTCCTTGTCTGTCTAAAGCGGGCCGGCAATAAACTAATTTAAGCCCATCGCTCTCTAGGTCCCAGCCCGTCGTCTGCAGTGTGCCATACGCTAATCCTCGCACCTTGTGATAATTTCTTAGACAAACAGCAATCGCACACACTCCGCGATCATATTTCATCCCCCGACCCCTCTACAGCAGCCGCAAGCGCGGTGTCATAACCGCCGCCACCGGGAGACGCGCAAAAATAGCGTAATAGTATCTCACATGATAGCGATCTATTCTTGAAACGAAAAGTATTTGAATTGTGCTAAATACAGCCCGTCGGCGAGCGGGTGGCTGCACATGATCTGAGTACATGCAAACGTTCTCCGATCTATTATCAACGAACTGGCGCGAGTCAATAGAGCGCTGGATTCGCTCAAGTCACAAACGAACGGCGCGATAACGAGCCCAAAACAATTGAGTATCTGCGCACAATAAAAGCCTCGAGTCGAGCAGATACGACTATCTGCAGTGACACATCCCGCAACAGGTGTGTCATAAATGGCAACCGATTTGGTGTGGAGTACACTCGCTCTTAATCCACCGGCCCAGGTGAGCCTGTCTGATAAGTGAATTTTCACTTTTGATAACGTCGACTTGCGGTGGGAACTCGACCTGCTTGGCCAGGGAATCGATTAATTGTGGCGAGTCAGGGACCAGAGGACACTTGCACCCGCAACAGGTGTACACGGTAAGCGATACATTTCACTGAGGCAATGTTGTGCGGTTTTGCGGGTGGAATCCAATCGGCGAATTGCAATTAATTGATTAGATAACGCGGTGGCTTGTGCTTACCTCAACCTGCGCAGTCATTGTACGCACGAAGTAGGTTTCCTCTGATTTCGAGGAAAGTTTGCTGCTGCTGGGTGCTTGCAAACTTTTGCTATCGGGGAGTTTCGCAAGCAGCTTGGATAAGTTGTCGTGCGTGACTGTGAATCATCTTCCGAAGAAATGTGGAATATATGTGAAGATGAAGGGTTGTTGAAGGGTGTTCATTGAGCGGGCGGCTTTTCAGAAACTGACTCAAGGGTGAATAATCTAGAAATCTAGCACTCGCTAGATTACTTACTCAAGTTTAACGAGATTAAGTTTGCTGAGAAGAAAATCCCCACTAAATCGTCTGATAACCCGAATTCGAAAGCGGTTCTAGTTGGCTAACACAGAAGCTACCTTTTATGTGCTCAGTTTTATAGCCGACCACTTGTTGGTTGTACTGAAATCGGAACATGTTGTCATGAACGTGCGAAATTGTCCAAATTTTCTGACAAATGTTTGAAGATGACTCAGTTTCTAAAAAGATGAATGGTTGCTTTCCTTTCTGGACCTATCCCAGAAAGAAGACTGAGCATCCACTCGCGTCTGTTCCCTTGTTTGCATTTATGTCCCGATGAAGATGATTTTTTCTTGTGGCCGCCGTGGCGTAGTGGGTAGAGTGCGACGCTCACACGCCGAAGTGTCTAGGTTCGATTCCCAGTTCAACACCAATTTTTCGAATTTTTCACGGCACCACCTCTTTCGAGCTGCTGACAACACTCAAAGAGTAGTAACTGTCTAAGAAAGCTTCTCAAATTTCGCCGTTCGGAGTCGGCAAAAAACTGTAGGTCCCTTCTACTCGTGAGAGAACAGTAGCGCGCACAACACGAGTAGTTGATGAGCAAGCTAGGCCCTGGTCCCCCTCTGGACTGTAGCGCCAAAGGGAGATCCCTTTGACTGCACAAATTACCTAGAGATGAGTCTCCTTAACATCGCATACAAGATTCTATCTGCCGCATTATGTGAACGTCTGAAGCCGTTTGTCAACAACCTGATATGTCCCTATCAGTGCGGTTTCAGGGCAGACGAGTACACGATAGGCCAGATATTCAGATAACGGTAGATCCTGGAAAAGACTCAGAAAGTGCAAATCCACACTCACCACCTTCTTGTCGAATTTAAGGCCGCATATGACCATGTGTATAGAGACGAGCTATACAGTGCCATATCTAGTTTTTGAATTTTTAACAAACTCGTTAGATTGTGTAGGATGAAAATGGAGAACTATATCTGCCCCGTAAAAGTCTGTATCAAACTCACCGAGACTTTCAATGTCAAACAAAAAAGTTTAGAAAAGTTGACGCACTGTCATGTTACCTCTTTAACATCATTCTTCAGGAGATCGTGCGTCACTCACAAGTCAACACCAGAGGCACGAACTTCCAAAAGTCAGCTCAATTGCTAGCATACACTGACGACATTGATGAGATGTGACGAACACAGCGAGCCGTCAATAAAACGTTTGCTGGTATTGAAGGACCACGGACGTCCACGATAGACCAGATCTTCACTTTACGGCAGATCCTGGAATACCCCCAAGAAGTGCAAATCGACACTCACCACCTATTCATCGATTATGAGGACGCATATAACAGTGTGCATAGAGGTGAGCTATACAGTGCCATGTCTAGATTCAGCATTCCTGCCAAACTCATCAGATTGTGTAGGATGACGATGGAGAACTTTCGCTGCTCCGTCACAGTCGTGACCTTCAATTTTAGAAAAAGGTTTTAGACAAGGCGACGCACTGTCATGTGACTTCTTTAACGTTATCCTTAAGAAGGTCGTGCGTAACTCTCAAGTCAACACCAGAGACACGATCTTCCAAAAGTCAGTTCAATTGCTAGCTTACGCTGATGACATTGATGTGGTTTTACAAACACAGTTGGACATACAGAGGTCAATGAGACGTTTGCTGGCATTGAAACGGAAGCGGCTAAAATGGGTCTGGCGGCGAATGAGGGAAAAACTAAGTACGAGAATTGCCTCAATATTTCGGGATTAGAGAACAAAGACAAATCTTAATCATCGAAAGTAGCTTTATTGTTTTTCAAAATATTCCCCATTAAGATATATACACTTTTGCATGCGTTTGAACCAATTGTCGAAGCACTTTTGCCACTCTAACTGAGGTGTCTCCAAAACATGCACACTAAACGTATCAACCGCTTCTTCAGGTGTCGAAAAACGGTGACTTCTCATTATATTTTTTACGTACAGGAATATAAAGAAGCCACTCGGTGCCAAGTCAGGACTATACGGTGGATGACTCTTCAAATCGATGTTTTAAGTGCTCAAAAATGAAGTTGTTTGAGTCGCTGTGTGAGAGATCGCATTGTCATGGTGAACCATGACCTTCGTAATCGGTGGTGTGAAGGGACATTGTCTTGTAATGTGTTGAGCTTAGAAATGGGACCTGTTCCTCACCGACGTTATAAATGTTCAAATAACGTCTGCATCTGTTAGTAAAATTTCTTAAACTCTTGTGTTGTTTTTTCAACCGCGCCTGCTTCATTAATTTGCAAACACCTCAGTCTTCATGTGAACGGTCAGACATACTCGTGTTACTTTTTTTTATGATATTAATATTATTATATTAAGCTCAGCCACCAGCTCAGCACAGCCCTTACTCAACTTTACTTAACCCATGCAAGCCACTGATGCGAATGCTCGCTGATCTCAACACGAGGACCTGCATCGGTAGCATCCGTCTAGAACTTCAGTCGCTTCAACTTAAACTGAATTAAGGTCACTGCGCGGTACAAAGGTATTAAGTTATTGAAAAATAGATGCCAATGCACTTAAGTCTTAAATGTCTGTGGATTGTACCGTCAGGAAAACATGAGTTGGGAATAAAACTCCATATCAAGTAATGGGCTTAGAGATCGAGTCCTTTACTTTACTTCTTCCTCTTCTTCTTATGTTGCTACAGTCCGGGGTGGACCTGGGCCTCAAACAACATGCTTCTCCAGCCAGCACGATCTTTCGCCAGCTGCTTCCAATTGCGCACTTCAAGTTGTTGAGGTCCTTCTTCACTTGTGTACGCCGACTTAGTTTAGGCCGTCCTCTGTTGCGTTGTCTCAATGGCACGGATTCAAAGACTTTTCGGGCCGGAGCAGTGGTGTCCATACGCTCTACATGGTCTAGCCATTTTAATCGTTGTATCCGAAGATGCTTGACCAGGCGCATGTCACTGTACAGCCCATAGAGTTCGTCGTTAAATCTTCTCCTCCAGGTGCCATCAACGCAAACAGGACCAAAAATCGCACGCAAAACTTTTCCCTCGTAACGACTAAGGGCTTCTTCATTCGCTTTTGTTACGTCCAAGTTTTCGCGCCATAAAGTAGGACTGGGATGGTCAAGATGTTATAAATAGCTAGCTTAGTCCTTCGAGAGAGGGCTTTATTACTCAATTTCCTCCTGAGCCCAAAGAAACAGCGATTGGCAAGACTGATTCTGCGTGTGATTTCTGTGCTGATGTTGTTGTCCCTGTTTACCGCGGAGCCAATATAGACGAAGTCCTTGAGTAGCTCAAAGTATCTGCTGACTAGTGTGACGCTCTGTCCGAGACGTCGAAGTTGTGTGTCCTTTCTTGATGACAGCATGTACTTGGTTTTTCCCTCATTTACCGCCAGACCCATTTTAGTCGCTTCCGCTTCAATGCCAGCAAACGCCTCACTGACGGCTCGCTATGTTCGTCCAATCACGTCAATGTCATCAGCTTAAGCTAGCAATTGAACTGACTTCTGGAAGATCGTGCCTCTGGTGTTGACTTGTGAGTTACGCACGATCTTCTTAAGGATAATGTTAAAGAAGTCACATGCCATTTTTGACATTGAAGGTCTCGGTAAGCTCGTTGCCGACCTTGACGAAGCAGCGAGAGTTCTCCATCGTCATACTACTACTAACGAGTGTGATAGACGTAAAAACATAAATGTAGTGCACACAGAACTAACAAATTTATTTTAAAAATTAAAGAATTAAGGGTGTAATTCGTTGTTAAGTCTCAAACGTTGTCGTCTTCGTTGCTTCGTTGACCGTTAAGAACTCGGCGTCGTTCAAAAATTGACAGCACCCCTTGGGGTGCGTTTCGGCAGTTTTTCGCTCTCTGGGGTGCGCTCGGGCTGTCCTGCGGCATGAGTGCATTCAGTTGACACGAGTTTGGTAGGAATGTCAAAACAAGAAATGGCACTGTATAGCTCGTCTCTGTGCCCATTGTCATGTGTGGCCTTAAAATCGACGAATGGGTGGTGAGTGTCAATTTGCACTTCCTGAGTCTTTTCCAGGATCTACCGTAATCTAAAAAATCTGATCTGTTGTGGACTTCCCTGGTCTAAGACCTTACTGACGGGGACCTATCAGGCCATTGACAAACGGTTTTAGTCGCTCACACATTAGGGCAGAGAGAATCTTGTATGCGATGTTCAGGAGACTTATCCTTCGGTAGTTGGCGCAGTCAAAGAGGTCTCCCTTCTTGTGAACCGGGCAAACGACGCTGAGATTCCACTCATCGGGCATCAGACCATGTCTTACAGATGTGCTGGTGTATGCGCGCAACCATGTTCTCTCCAGCTGCTTTAAATAGTTCTGAGAGCAGTCCGTCCGCTCCAGCAGCTTTGTTCAACTTCAGCTTAGATAATGCTATCTTCACCTCGTCTAAGTCGGGGGGACGGAATTCTTGTCTATCATCGTCCAAATCGAGTGGAACATTTTACCTTACAGCGGGCACTGAACTTTATTGAACTTTTCTATGCATTGGAAAGTGCACTTAAGGATGAACATTTCGGCCTTTTGCGTGAGGCCTATATTGCGGATGAGTTCGAGATGTGGAGAAACGCTGCCAAATAATTCTTCCCTCCACAGAAAAAGTTCATTCTTAAGAAAGATTCAACTGGTGGTGTGTTAAATTAAGGACCTGGCTAAATAAGACACTACGATTGGCGTCAGACTTAGGGAAATGCCATATATTTAACTTGTCTATGTTGAGTTTTCCCAGCACAGCTCTCCCACATACATTATAACACTGTCATTGAGATCAGATGAGTTAATTTCCCTAACCCTGAGGTGCCCTTCATTTCCGTCGTCGCCGACAAATTCCATTCGAAACATCCCTTGAAAAATTCCAATATCAAGACACAAGAGTCACAAGTTATCAATCGTTCGAATTCTGTTTGTCTGTTGATGAAATCATCAAAGACGCTGTCACCACACACATGATGAAAGCAACAAATCATCAAAGTAACGCCAATTTTTAGATCTTTTTTACAATTCACACATTCATAAAAAAGCGTATACTCAGCGCTCTGATTCCAATCGCCCGCTAAATTACACCTTGACACTTACGACATGTGTGAGCCCGCCTCCCCCGGCCACACTGAGCGGAATTCCAACCCACTAATCGCCAAGAATCGACACAAAAATTAACATCCAGCTGTCAAGCGGCGGATTTTCAAAAAAAAAACGACCACCGCTCATCCGTCATCACACCTTATCCTCATCAACTACACAAAAAAAAATCGCTCTTTATTGGACTTGCTTGTGTAATTGAATTTGATCTCCGCCCCACCGCCAGCCGCTGCGTGTCTAATGGAATTTTCGAACAAAAACTGCCCTCACCGAGCGCCTCCGCGTCGTCCAGCGCCCCAGCGCAACCGTGCGGGCCACTCTAAAATGTAGCGCGGTCTTGTGGCAAAATTAATTAGACCACTGGTGTTAATTTTCAACAATTTAATAAGATTTACATAAAAGAATCAGCAAGAGCTGGGGCAAGAAGAGGAAACAAACGAGTCGAGAATGAAGACAGAACTCATCGAATATTTGCGACACACACAGATCGCCTGACCACTTGTCCGTCGCTCTAAAAATACTCATACGCCACAGAAGCCGATTTGGATGCGGCCGGTGTGCGGTAGGGTGCTGTGCAGTAGTTGGGTTGCTTTCAGCGGACTGTGGGAAAGCGGTGAGGATGGCGACCACGAGATCGGGATGCTGGCTGAATCAGAAAACAGACTAAATGATTTTATGGATTCAATTCGATCGGCTTGTGCGTGTTTCGTCACTTCCATGTGAGCCAGTTACGACGGGAATGGATCTTGTTCAAGGGATTGGTTTGGTGTTCAAAACAACACCATCAGGTTTGTTTTTGTTTCACTTTGAATTTCAGGAAAATAAAAGTTTGTAAAATTTGAACGACAATCTGAAGGATTTCTAACATTTTTTGGAAAAATAGGCAAATTTTTGAACTTTGAATAGAAAAGGAAAAAATTAAGTTCGTCTCTACATTTGGAACCATTTAAGAACTTGGCAACATGCACGCGCTGTGACGCTTCTCTTTCTACTCGATTTTCTGATTTGGATAAGCGGCAACATCGTGTATATGCAGGAATGCGTTGTGGCACTTCCCCTTCTACTCAATCCTCTAGATAAGGTACCCTTAAATTTGTACTTCCGATCTGTCTAAAAGATATTTTGCTGGGCAAAAATGAAAGTAGTCTTTTTCGCAGAGTGTCGTTTTTAGAAGATCTAGAGACGTTGCCGCCGTAGCGTAGTGGGTAGAGTGCGACGCTCACACGCCGAAGGTCTAGGTTTGATTCTAGGTTGAACACCTCGAATTTTTCACCCCCTCTGTCGAGCTGCTGACAACATTCAAAAAGTATTAATTGTCTTAAAAAAAGCTACTCAAACTTCGCCGTTCTGTAGGTCAGTTCTTCTCGTGAGAGAACGAAAGCGCGCACTACACGAGAAGTTGATGAATAATCTAGACACTGGCCCACATACGAACTGTCGCGCCAAACAACTATTCATTATTTAAGACGTTGCAGAGTCACTAGTTCAACATAATCGAGCTGAAAGGGATTTACAGTATGGGAGAATGGGGAAGGGGAGAGGGGAAAGGGACCTACAATAAGAAACAATTCGCCCGGTTCTTAAATTGTTAAGTATTTCCTTCTTAAGCTAAGACTTTGTGTTTGGTTCTAGCAAGGCTGCCAAGGAAGTGAGTAATTTGACTCACATGCTCGGCAAGTTCATTGAACCCATTTCTACCCACATTTACACATTCACTTGACAGACGGATAGTTCACAACACATTAAGGAAGTCTTATTGTTTTTTTTTTTTTTTTGCATTTTATTATAACTAAGGGACACTTAAATTCTAGACAAAAAAGCTTAAAACTAGTTTACATTACATTGTATGATCATAATCTTACTGGCCCTTCGCAGGCTCTCTAAGATTAACTGAATTTTATGTGTTTTTCAACGTCTTTACGTATTTATTATAAGAACATTAATTCATACTTACACCTTTTACCTATTAAGAAAAGAAAAACAAAAACTTAAAAGCTTAACCATTTTACTTAAAAAAAATAAACTAAACTAAAGCTACGACTACAAATAAAACTAAGAATTAGAACTAATACTAATACTAAAACTATTCTATTACTAACTTAAACTACGTACGCACATGTGCATGGATACTTTCATATAGTCCATCGGTATATGTTCGTGTATACATGCACAGGTGCGTCTATGTACACCTATATATGTGGGTATAATCTAATATACACTCACATATATTTTTTTTTTTTGTTTTTTTTTTTATTCTTTTGGTTTTTTTCTGTATTTTACTTTTTTTTGTATTTTTAATTTTTTTGTATTTTTTTTTATTTTTTTTTTGCTGTCTTAAAACCTAACTCTATCCTAAAATCTAAAATCTAAAGCTAAAGATATGTAAGTCGGCCAAAGATTACAGCTGGTATTTGGTCCGTTGCAAAACAATAGCCGACCACCCCGTTGGATTTCCTACCCAGTGTTTGGAGGTTCGTCGAGGGAGTTTGATTCGCCTCGTAGCCACCAGAACCATTTATGCTGCTTCGCAACATCGCGCATATCCCATTTCGATACCGCTGAACTGAATCGGAGGAAATTGTCCTCAGCTCGTCGTGCAACGGAACGGTTGTAGATGAGCCGCCCATCCACAGCAGAACGGGCGAAATGAAAGATGAGCGGTGCCGCTTTCTTGTCTTGTAACAGACCTAGCTTGTCCAAATAGATGAATGCCTCTGGAGGAACGAAACCATTATGGCGTACTCTTTCATGGTATTGAGTGTTGGGATAGTAAGCTCCCGAAATTAGATTATTTTCGGAGTCCATTGCTCTAGCAGTATGTCTCCGAATCAGCTTCAGGATGAAATTATCCACTCTGATCAGTTTAGCCCTGTTGTAAAAGACTTCATTAGAGTAGAATTTCTTGTAATCGGACCAAGGAGTTCGGTAAAGTTGAAGACAGGCCCGAAGGCATGCCCTCTCGAACAACCGCATCCTTTCCATCAGACTAGCTCCCACAGCCATAGGTAAGCATTGGCCTGATTAGGGCCATGTAGAAGATTACCTTCACCCTCGCATCGAGTTGGCTGTTGTAAAACAGTCTCTTTGCAACAGCAAAGGCGCCGCGAGCCCTGGTCAGAGCAGCATCTATATGTTTGTTAAAATACAAATACGGATCTAACCAGATGGGAAGCCTTATTGTCGGCTAAAGGAAGTTCTGTAACTTCCATCTCCTCGTAAGATTGGAGACATTTCCTTTTAAAGTACATGTACAAAGCAGTTAGATCACATTCGTGCATCCATAGGAAAGTAATCTTAGCAACAACATTATACCATTATGTGCGATGGTACAACGAACAGAATAAGGAAATTTAAAAGCCTGAAGCGCCAAAAATTCAAAATATCCAAAATGCCTATGTTTGAAAACTCTGAAAAATCTACGATCAAGAAATTCCCAAACCCCATAACACCTTCAATCAATCAAAATCGAAAGATCCGAAAGAAATAAAAGTTCGATATGCATTAAGGATGTAGGATTACATTAGTTGGAGTGACAAAAACACTCGAACTAGGAAAATCCTAAGACTCTGATATATCCAGAATCCTAAAATGCGCTTAATACCAAAGTGTCAAAAATATGAAAAAATGTTATGATATAAAACATGAATGAGAAAGAGCTAAATGATTTTAGGCAATGCAACTCCTAAAACCACGAAGAGACCACAATCAAAAATCCCAAGTCTCAAAATTCCCATTTCCTAGTTCCCAATTCGCGAAATTCAGAAAATTGCGAACTGACTAAAATGTCAAATTGCCCGATTTGTCTGAAGTTTCGAAATGGCCAAAGCACCGAAACAAGAGAAACAGTAATATTTTGAAAGCCTAAAATCCCGCTGTGCCAAAAATCTCACAAACTTTAATATATCGGCATGCCCAGAATCAGAAAAGAGTACTGATTTTGACTTAATATACTTTGAAATGCAATCCACCGATTAGTCCAGTGTGGTTAAATTGAGTTATGAAATGTTTTCGTCTTGGTATTCGAAAGAAATTATCCAAAATCGAAAGAAATTAACAAAATTCCAAAAGAAACCTAAATTGCAGAAGGCCTAAATTTTACAAATTTAATTCCCAAGGCTTCTCAAACTTCTCCGTTCGGAGTCAGCAAAAAACTGTAGGTCCCTTCTACTCGTGACAGAACAGAAACACGCTCAACACCAGTAGTTAATGAGCAAGCTAGGCCCTGGTCCCCTGTGGACCGCACTATAGAATTAAATTCTCAAGCTAAAGTGGAAGTTTAATAATAATTGCTATATATTGCTGCTAATAGCTTGCTCATCAACTACTCGTGTTGTGCGCTCTACTGCTCTCTCGCGAGTAAAAGGGACCTACAGTTTTCTACTGACTCCGAACGGCGAAATTTGAGAAGCTTTTTCTTGGGCAGTTATTACTCTATGAGTGTTGTCAGCAGCTCGAAAGAGGTGGTGCCGTGAAAAATTCGAAAAATTGATGTTTAGCTGGGAATCGAACCTGGACCTTCTGCGTGTAAGCGGCGCACTCTACCCACTAAGCCACGGGGGCCACAACAGTGGAAGTGGAAGTTTTATGAAACCCTTATTAGACAGTGGTAAGGGCTGGGTTGTATTGTCTCCGGTACAAAAATTCCTTCCATTAAGAGCTTCCGTCTTGCGACTTCGTTTTGTCTCTGCAGACGAAAGGAGGACCCCAAAAATGCGTTTTCCTGGAGATCGAAATTTCAAAAACAGGCACTCCCGATCTCAGAACAATTCCCTTTTCAATTTTGCCCAGTTTAAAAAGATTGCCTTTAAGTTTGATATACTTTGGCGTCTCTGGTAAAGTGAGAAGCCAAAGGTCCCAGGTTCGATACCAGGACTGAACCTCGCATTTTCCACGCGAAAGAACTCGAAAAGACAGACTCTATTGCCCTTGTGTATACATTGTGTAACAGCTCCGCCACAGCCACAGCGTATACATCACAGACTATCCACAGCATAGGGTGCTTTGTTATCATCTCACATTCTGCTCAGTTAGCTTATGTGTCCCGTAGTCTCGTTTCATTTCCACCCCAGCGAGGTAGCTAACAGGCTGTCTACATATGTGCGAACGATCTATTTTGCATTTTAATTTATTGAGCATTTAGTTTACACCGGGTGGCGCGTTTGTGTGTGAGAACCCCACGTCCTGCAAGCGGATACCCCCAATGTGGCGTCTGTGTGATCCCGACATTCTAGTCGGGGGATGGCATCAGTGTTTTATTAGCAAACCACACAAAAAACAATCACATGATCGATGATCGATGACCGACTAATAAGCAACATCCGCCGTTTTTGGGGCTGCGTCAGATCTGCTGTGTGTTTGCTTGTTTTTTTCTTTTCAGGTGCACGCCGCGTTGTCCAATCGATAGTCCTCCCAGCAGGTGATGTTTTATTGTGACTCTTCGAGGCGGGAAAGCTAGCGTGCCAAGCGAGCTGATAAACGCCACATTAAAATCGTTTCACACGTTCTGCAAGAACCGGCACAGACTGCCCCGAACAGAGGGTTGGACTGGCTGTCAATTAAATTTTTGCTTTGACGGCCTTGTGGAAAGTTTTCGGAATTATGTGTTAATTGTTTTAATTTTGATTTAATCATTTCCCCATTTAAATATCAGAGGTGTGCGTCTTGTGACAGCGAGCCGTGGAAGCATGTGTTCGGGCCTAGGGAGGCAGATCTGTTGGGTTCGCTCTTTGTTTGCTCAAATGCTTTGTCAACTTAGCTGTCATTGAGGCATTCCGTCATTTTTCTCTCTAATTTTGAACATATGCGTTTCAGGTTTTGGGAGGAGCATGCGTGTTGTTGCTCATATGGCGCCAGTTCTGTTGTTGGCATTGACGACTTTTCGGTCTGCAGGCTTAAAAATATCGATTACATCGAAAACGTGATGGCGGAGAGGTGACAGAGCTTTGTATGAAATTAACACAATTTGTGGGGCAAATTGCGAATTCCTGATGTATATTTTTTTTAACCCTCGTGCTCTCCTAGGCGTGTACACAGATTAATTTGACAATTTTGACACAACATAATACAACCGGAATATTGGACAAGGATGCTGCTTTGCTTTGTCCATAGCATGACAATTTGAATTAGTTCTGTATGTCCAGTAGATGATTGTGAATTAGCGAGGAACATGCCTAACTCATGAATGAATTAATGGCAGACGTAACCCAGGAACACCAAAGAGGGTCATTCATTTTGGAACTTCAAGTTAGGAGTGCTGGCACTTAAAACCTTTTAAATTGAGCAGTGATTTGACGGGTCACGTATTTGTTGACATTTAAGGTAATCGCTTGCTCACCAGCAAACCGTTGTCTTAGGAATTTGAAAACATACTTAAAGAGTTGTGATTCAGCGTGTATTGATTTAAACGTCGTTATCGACCCATTGAGGCTATTGGTAATATTTTAAGAACAAAACAAAGGGGGCTCTAGAATCGTTTCTCTTTTCCCGCATAATACGAAGGTTAATAATTGTTGGCGCTACAGTCCAAAAGGGGACCAGGGAATAGCGTGCTCATCAACTACTCGTGTTGTGCGCGCTACTGTTCTCTCACGAGTAGAAGGGACCTACAGTTTTTTGTCGACTCCGAACGGCAAAATTTGAGAAGCTTTCTTAGACAGTTATTACTCTTTGAGTGTTGTCAGCAGCTCGAAAGAGGTGGTGCCGTGAAATATTAGAAAAATTGGTGTTGAACTGGGAGTCGAACCTAGACCACTTGGCGTGTGAGCGTCGCACTCTACCCACTACGCCACGGCGACCACATAATAATACGAAGGTTGCCTTTCATATTTCGGGATTGGGCAACCGTAGTGTTGCAATCTGGCAACGGCCAGCGCTATCGTAAAGTTTGATATTTTTGAAGTTATACGTACTCAGAACGTTTTGACATACGAGCACTATTTATGTTGCTTACAGTAACTTACTCGTAAAAGATTCATCTCGCCCAAAAAATGGAATTAAATCGTGAAAATTTTCGTCCGATTATTTTTTTCAACTTTCGACGTGGATTAACTCAACAACAGTGCATCGATGAACTTAATTCAATTTTTGGCGATGAAGCTCCATCCAGGGCCAGTGTTTATCGATGGTATGGCGAATTCAACCGAGGTCGTTGTTCACTCCAAGGCGAATTTCGTGAAGGTCGTCTAAAATCAGTTGTGGTTCTGGATACCATTGATGCTGTGTGCCAACTGATATTGCAAGATCTTCATGTGACCTATCGTGAGATTGAGACAACCTTAGGCATTAGTGGGACCAGCATAAATTCAATATTGCATGAACATTTAACCGTGAAAAAAATTTGTTCGCGTTGGATCCCACACAATTTGTTAATCGCTCAAGAAGAGGCTCGTGTCGATTGGTCGAAAGAAACGCTCCAAAAATACGATCTCGGTGCTCCGAATCACGTCTATGACATCGTGACAGGTGATGAATCGTGGATCTACACGTTTAAGCCCGAAAGTAAACAGAAGTCGACTGTATGGGTGTTTCAAATTGAGCCAAATCCAATAAATGTTGCTCGCGCACGAAGCACTTCCAAGCAAATGGTCGCCTGTTCGGAAAAACTGGACATGTCGCAACCATACTGCTAGATCAATGCAGAAAAGTCAATGCTGAGTGGTACTCAACCATTTGCTTGCCAGTTGTCTTCCAGGAAATCAGGAAAACCAACCGCGGAAGACTATCACTCCGACACCACGACAATGCGAGTTCTCACACATCGGTTCAAACAACTGCATTTTTGGTCACTCAAAACTTCGATTTGATGAGTCATCCGCCGTATAGTCTTGACGTGGCACCAAATGCCTTCTTTTTCTTCCCGTACGTAAAAAATAAAATGAAAGGTCAACGTTTTTCGACGCCTGAAAAGCGGTTGATGCGTTCAGAGTGCATGTTTTGGAAACACCTCAATCAGAGTGGCAAAATTCCTTCGACAATTGGTTCAAACGCATGCAAAATTATATAGATCTCAATGAAGAATATTTTGAAAAGCAAAAAAGCTATTTTAGATGATTAATATTTGTCCGTACACGGTCAGCTAATAACATTTCTGCTGTGTATGCAAGTGATTTCATTGTGTTCGCAGCGATTGAATAGTTCGTACTTAATATGTTTGTCATACGGAATTGCATCTCGTTTCTTATATAGTTTTATTTATGTAGCAACCAAGCTTGTTGACTACCCATAGCGACGCATGTATACTCCTTGGCTATACTCCAATGCGGCATATTTCTCACTCAGACGTTAACACAACTAACTCCAAACAACCAAAGAAAGTAACTGCTTGGGGCGCTCTGTGATGGATTGTGACTCACCGAGGATACGCTTAAGCGTTACATTCGATTCTGAGCGATATGGGCTAACTATGGACCATTTTTCGGCAAGCAATTGAAGATTTTGAAAGCTATGGTTTGTGGTTCCAACAGAAGGGTGGAAAAATGAAACCAAAAGCATCAACTTTGACTTTTTTGGAGGAATAATTTTCTAGACGCTCCTTTGGCAACGTTTTGTGCACCAAGAGCAAGAGTTTCACACCGCAAGATGTAGGCTGTACGATTGCGTGTCCACGCAGATATTCATAAAAGCTAGATGCGGCGAGACAAACGCAACTCACGTAGTGGTTGCGAAAAAGCCAGGAATGTGCCTATCGCGCTTACAAATTATTTCAAAGAATCAAGTCCTGTGAATCTTCTTCTTCACTGATATTAATAATGTCCTAGCTTTAACCGAACCGAAATGCTTTTAAAAAATGCGACGCTTTGTGTGTTTTATTAACATTACATTCGAAACTACAAATTGAATGACTCTTAACAATGAAATTGAATAGAAGACACTTTGTCCGTACATTTCGTGCAAAGTGTGGATACTTCTTCTTGTTATGGCGCTACAGTTCGGGTGGACCTTGGCCTCAAACAACAAAACCTCCCAAGCCAGCATGATGTTTCTCCAGCTGCCTCCAATTGCGCACTCCAAGTTGGTTCCTCCTTCTTTGAGTCGACTTGTGAGTTCTTCTTCTTCTTCTTATGGAGTTACAGTCCGGACCAACAACAAACATGCCTCTCCAGCCAGCACGATCTTTCGCCAGCTGTCTCCAGTTGCGCACTTCAAGTTGGTTGAGGTCCTTCTCCACTTGTGTGTGCTACTTTAGTCTAGGCCGCCCTCTGTTGCGTTGTCCCAATGACTCGGATTCAAAGAGTTTTCGGACCGAAACAGTGGTGTTCATACGTTCTACATGAACTACCCATCTTTAGCGTTTTATCCGAAGACACTTGACCGTGCGCTTGTCTCTGTACAGCCCATAGAGTTCGTCGTTAAATCTTCTACTCCTGATGATATAAACGAAAATAGGACCAAAAATCGCACGCAAATTGTTCTCTCTAAAGGACTAAGGGCTTCTTCACCCGCTTTTAGTAGCATCCAGGTTTCCACGCAATAGAGTAGGACTGGGATGATCAAGCGAGCTTAGTCCTTCGAAAGAGGGCTTATTTCCTCTAACGCCGCTTAAGCGCAAACGAAGATCGATTGACAAGAGCGATTCTGCGTTTGATTTCGGTACTGATGTTGGTTTCCCCGTTTACCGAGGAGTCCACATTTCTGCTACCTAGTGTGACACTCTGTCTGAGACGTCGATATTGTGTGTCCTTCCTTAATGACAGCATGAACTTTAGTTTTCCCCTCATTTACCGCCAAACCCATTTTAGCCGCTTCCGTTTCAATGCCAGCAAACGTCTCATTGACCTGCTTGCGTCCAGCTGTGTTTGTCCAACTATATTAATGTCCTCAGCGTAAGCTAGCAATTGAACTGACTTTTGGAAGATCGTGCCTCTGATGTTGACTTGACTTGTTGAAGAATGATGTTAAAGAAGTAACATGACAGTGCGTCAACTTTTCTAAACTTGTTTTCTTGACGTTAAAGGTCTCGGTGAGTTTGATACCGACTTTGATGGAGCAGAGAGAGTTCTCTATCGTCATCTTACACAATCCGACGAGTATGGAAGGAATGGCACTCTATAGTTCGTTTGTATGCAAACTGTCATAAGCGGCCTTAAAATCAACGAATATGATGACCGGCCGCCGTGGCGCAGTGGTTAGAGTGCGACGCTCACACGTTGAAGATTCTAGGTTCGATTCCCGACTATACACCTCGAATTTTTCACGGCACCACCTTTTTCGAGCTGCTGACAACACTCAAAGAGTAAAAACTGTCTAAGAAAGCTTCTCAAACTTTGCCGTTTGGAGTCGACAAAAAACTGTAGGTCCCTTCTACTCGTGAAAGAACAGTAGCGCGCACAACACGAGTTGTTGATAAGTAAGCTAGGCCCTGGTCCCCGCGGGACTGTCGCGCCAATAACTAACTATGTGGTGAGTGTCGATTTGCACTTCTTAGGTCTTTTCTAGGATTTGCCGTAAAGTGAAGATCTGGTCTTTTGTGGACTTCTCTGGTCTGATAACACACTGATAAGAACCTATCAGGTTATGGACAAAGGGTTTTAAACGCTCACACAATGCGGCAGCTTTCACGATGTCGTTCGATTAGCACATTCAAAGATTCCTCTTTTTCCATATCCAATTTCTGATAGATCAACCTCGCCTTCTTAAAAATCGTATAGCAAGAAAAATATTTCTTTTGAAATAATACTTGATTGACTTTTAACGAATCATTACTAAATGCCAAAGAAGACACTTTAGTCATATTACCCAACAATGTGCAACGAATTTTGAGGCGAGTATTTGTGACGAGAATGGATAAAATTCAATCCATGGCCGTTTTATTTTGATAGGTATTCTCATTGTTCACTGTATACAAAACCAAAAACCCCAGAAAATTCCAGAACCTACGGCAAAGGTAGCGTAGCAAGAGTTTGATTCTCACTTGGAAAATCTTGGTTGAGGTTTCGTACATGATCGAAGACTTGTGATGCACTTATCCTCTACGCCACCTCGGACGTTTTTTCATGGAATAGTAATTTTTCCTCATTTCCTTTCTCTCCCTCTACCTCGTTACCCTCTTTCTGCTCAGCTTTCGCACTCTCTCTATCTGTTTGTGAGAAAACTGAGGGAATTTGGGTAAAGGGTGTCATTTACCAACCCATCTGGTCATCACTTGCGTTGCACTCTGATCTCAACCTTCGCGTACTTCAGAAATAGATTTTGAATTGGTAACAACATTTCGGGCGATGCATGTTGTCGTACGTCTGGAAGGGTCCTGAAACTAAATAACGATTAGATTGGCAAGATTGTTGTCCTGTGGCCATACCTGTTGCGATCCAAATTATCCAAAATGCACCACCCAACATTACAAAGAACTGTGCAGTCAAGGAAGCAGTATTGAAATACTCACTTAAAATGTTCCGACTTGTTGTGCATTTCTTTGGAATAGTCAATTCAAATTCGAAAGCAATAACATTTCAATTTCATTAATTCGTCCGCTCGAGGAAACTTTGGCAGTCTTTGTCTTGCATGCTACCCGCAGCAAGATCCCTATCCGATCTGGAACCTGAAATTTTTGAAACTCCAAAGTAAACTCGTTATCCCACACTGCGTCAACAACAATTGGATGATCGTTATCGAAAGTCGGTTTGAGCTATTAACTGCATGCACGGTGGCAAGATGAGGAAATTCTGCACCCAAGTGAAGTCATGCACATCTGGCAGTGTTGTTCGAAAACAGTCTGTCATTAGCAGCAGTCGCCTTCTAATTTATCCAGGGCTTTCGCCAGCTGAACTTCAGGTTTACCTATGCGCCCAGCTTTGAATTCTTTGGAATGCTTATGAAATGCAGTGTTATTTTGTCGTCAGCCATTCGATCAATGGGCGGTGGCCGAACGGAGGTCATAACTCAGACCGGAGTTGTGCGCAGTCAAGTGCCACTCTACATCTGTCGACGGGATTGGCGCTGTGATGAAAAACACGATTTAAGAGCGCCGAAGAAATCGCAATTTATCACCAAAAACGCTTACAAAGGTCAACATCGGGCGTCGCCGCGGTGATATGGTCGGCATTGCCAACGAACCTGTTGGCAATAACAAAACTCCGTCGTTGCCACTTACAGGACCGATAAGGGGCCATCCACATCCATGGCAACACACCTCACTCTTGACCGATAAGGCGTCTCTCTTCGCCAGGCACATTTCGGTCAATAAATCCCCCCAAAAGATACGCAATTCGCGCAAGCTGATGAAATACCCGTCACTCTGATGGCTCAGCTTAAGTCTCGTTTTTTAAATGAAAGCTGATAAGAGGCATTTCATCAGCGTCCACCGGGTCCACCACTGATAAGGTGGATCCCCAGGCGGACAGAGCAAACACAATCGGCGCCTCTTGCAGAACTCCTTCTTCCGGTCGTGTCTGAGACGTTCTCTCTCGTGCAAACACTAGTCTGACGAAATTTATCTGATTGATCAAACGTTCGTGCAGATGTTCCTGTGGCAGCGGCTAGCCCTCCGCTCTGCCGCTCGACACGTCATAGACACAAGCGAGAGAAGAAAGACGTACATTTTGAACAAACTGCGCGGTCTAATACGCAAGCTGACCCCAAGAGTCAAGCTGGGAGGAAGTCTTATCAGCGACAAATGTCGCGTTTGTTTGAACACTCTCCGGTTGTATGCAAATTCTTCTTCGCATCGACGGAAGACGCACACACGGCGCTTTGTGCTGTCCCGTCTTCTCGGCTGGCACCGCGCGCCATATGGTGCGACGCGGCCTCTAGTCCAGGTGCGATAAAAGATGTCGTCCCGGAACTCGTGCGCACGTGTGTGTGTGTTGACAATCCGAAAATCTGTTTGCAGAGATACGATTGCGACTGTCAACGGAAAACAAAATCGACGACCTCTCCTCCGATAGAGGCGGCCCACCGCGATGCCTGAGCGTGTCTGTGCTACGTAGGCAAACAGAATGAATTTTGATTCGAGAACTGGGTTCTGGGGGATCAGATTGAAACCTTCGTGGCCGCCGCACTGCCGTCGTCAGTCGTCCAAATGAAATGCCAATAAATTTTGGTCCGCTTAATTTGTATGCGAAACGCGTGCGATCCGATATTAAAGATTTACGATGCGTGTATGATAGAGAGATAGAAAGAGAGAGAGAGTGAGAGGAACCTCGTTTTGTGGGCCTTCTGGGACCCTTTAGTCCTTCAGAAATTCCACAGAATGTGCGGCGATGCACGGCTGGCCGGCAGTCTGACCAAATTGCGAACAAAAAGCAACCACAGTGAGGCGGATTTCAATGGAATCGCGGCTCAAAAAGGGAGCAACTAAATCACAAATTGCCATTGTTTTGGGTGAATAATTTGGCCGGCACTCTTCCTCTCTGATCGTCTGAATTCAATTGAATTTGAGATTTCGAGCCGCTTGACGGTGACGGTGACGGCGACTTGTAGTTTATTTATAATGCGCGAGGGAGCGCTTTTTCTAAAACTACGCCGCTTGCTTCCACATTGGATGCGCGATGACAGATGACACTGATCGTTGCACAATGCGTTGCGATCGCTGCGCTGAACTGCTGTTGGATTGGACCTGTATGCAAGGCTCTTCCCTCCTCTCTGTGCAAATTTTAAAATTCGTCACTCAACTGAACTGTGAATTGAACCCTAGATTGTGGCCCTAATTTGTAGATTTTCACGTTCTACTTTTTTAATGGATAGATCCAGCGGTCACCTCTTTAAAAGTCGCGCGCTTCAATGGCTTCCCCTGTCCAAGCGCAGATTTCTGCTACACATCACACGTGTCTCCACAAACGAGCCTCGCCCAGGTTTCTACACAAAAGTCCTCCACTGCAAAAGCGAACCCATTTATAATGTGCCCAACCACTTAAAGTGTGTTGCAAGCACAGCAACGCCACCCAGATGTCTAGACTGACAGATAACTCAATGAACCCGAATGTGACTTCATCAGCGTCAGAGTCAGGTCAATTACATGAGCACCACCCTACATCTCTCAATCGCGGCCAGCTTCGTCAGCGAAACGCTCCACAAGCGATCCATACTCGCCGCGATTGCGCCGATAGTCACCTTCTGGCCAGCCTTTAACGGAAGCCGTTTTCCAGCCAGTTGAGGCCCCGTCGCCGTTGCGCTGTGCCAGCTTAGCCGCAGTCCAGCTGCTTCGAAACCCCAGACGCAATTATTTCAACTAATTACATCAGATGTAAATGAAATCAAAAGTCATTGCAATTTGCAATTAATTTGCATTTGCACACACATTGGTGTACAGCGGACTCCGACACCCAGACGCAGTCGCGACTTCGCATCCCAGCCTAGAAGGAGGAAGCAGCTTCTAATTAAAGATGAAATTCCAAGCACATGTCTCCTCTGGACGCAGTCTAATCAGCTGCGCATTAAGCGCCCGTTGTCGCCAGAGTCGCCTCCTCCAGCCCGCACCCGACATCACACTCGTGATCGCGATCGCCATATGTGCGAGTTCATTCAATGTCCGAGTGATAGACGCTGATCGCGGGATTATCTGCGGCGTCCGTTGTGTAACGTCACGTCTCCGTAGTGGGGCATTTGGGTCAGCCGTAGTGGCAGGGTTGTCGCCCGCATGACCTCTCCTGCGCGAGTCGAATCCGGACCGGCTTCCGCATTGAATTTGAAACAAGCCCTCTGGCTCGTGACCAGACTTTCCCGAAATAGCTGGCCGTGCTGCGAACGTCCTCAATCGTTGACCACCTGACCAGCAGGCAACGATCGATGGCGCGAAGCATAATCGCACAATGACGCACCGATACACCCCGGCCGATTGCCTCGTTGGCACCGCACGTCGCGATCATGTGCTCGCGCCACTAGATCAATCGCGACCGTGTCTAATTAGCATTTGATGTGTAAACACGACCATTTGTTGTTGTTTATGCCCCTGCCTGTCACCCACGAAGGGGCACCCAGCGGTGGGAGTCATTTTAGGGGAGTGCGACAACAAAAGCCCCGCATGCCATGCAACAGGCGATCGCAGCTGGAACAAGTTCATGCTGCAACAAGTGATCAGGATTACATCACTCTAGCGGATGGATCCAACAACGTGATCGCTCCGATCGGACCGATCGCCCTGATCGCATATCGGCTCTGCGCGGAGCCCGCTCCGAACAGTTAGCTGATTTGCAAGTACGAGTTATAAATCCGAAAGATTTGTCGGACTGCCGGCTGGCCGAAGGCTTGCAAGATCGTTTTGTAGCGCGAATGTCACAACGCTTTACGGTGCATCAACGAGGGGTGCTGTCGCAGTGGCAAGCCTGCAACAAAGTTGATCAGAGATAAATGACTTGTGACATGCTGCAGCGAACCTATGTTTTGATAGATCGATTTTCAAGATCGCTTGCAACAGGTGCGCCAGAACGCTCCGGAGTGACGGTGGACAAATGTCAAAGTTTGATGTTAATGGCTTCCTTAATGGCGGCTGGGCGTGTGGGTAATCCGTCTCCTGTTGCCAGTGTCCGGGGGAGTGGTGATTTATGGGCGGTGGCACTCGGAGGCTGAACTGTGTTTTGGGACTAAATTTAGATAATTTATTGGGTGGCGGTGGTGGGTCGTATTTCAACAACTGTCACGAGAGGTAATTGTGTAAGGCGCACAATGTTTTTGGAGGAGAATTTATGTGAGGGGGATTATGGTGATAGAAATGCAGCCGGGAAAAGTTCAGGAGATCTGTGGTCTTGCAGAGAAAGATCGTAAGGTGTCCCCGCGTCAAAGGGGTCAGGGGTGAATTGAAAATGGAGTGTGTGGGCAGGACTTCCAAAGTGGGGTTTAGGAGGCACATAGTTCCTCTCTGATCTTGTAGTGAATGTCAGCAAAATACAAAGGTAACAGCAATTGGCAATGTTCTGTTTTTTGTTCCATGGACATCATCACTCAAGAATTTGGTTTTCTTATTATAGTGAAAGGCGCGGAGTGTTGTCCCCGGCAGTCCTGCTACTAAAAGAGAGTTCAACCACTTTCTTGTTCGACATAGGCAGTGGTGACGGCCAAAATTATAGTTTTGTTAGAACTAGAATCGATGTGGGTGTGCAAGCGGGTGGGGCAGTGAGCATGGAAGCGAGCATGGAAGTGAGCATGGAAGCGAGCATGGAAGTGAGCATGAAAGCGAGCGTGGACGCTATCGTGAAGGGGAGCGTGGAAGCTATTATGGAAGCGTTCATGGAAGCGATCATGGAAGCGGTCATGGAAGCGGTCATGGAAACGGTCATGGAAGCGGTCATGGAAGCGGTCATGGAAGCGGTCATGGAAGGGGTCACGAAAGCGGGCACGGAAGCGGTCATTGAAGCGGTCATGGCAATGGTCATGGAAGGGGTCACGGAAGCGGGCATGGAAGCGGTCATGCAGGCGGTCATGCAAGCGGTCATGGAATCGGAACTGGAAGCGGTCATGGAAGCGGTCATGGAAGCGGTCACGGAAGCGGTCATGGAAGCGGTCATGGAAGAGGTCATGGAAGCGGTCATGGAAGGGGTCACGGAAGCGGGCATGGAAGCGGTCATTGAAGCGGTCATGGCAACGGTCATGGAAGGGGTCATGGAAGGGGTCATGGAAGGGGTCACGGAAGCGGGCATGGAAGCGGTCATTGAAGCGGTCATGTAAACGTTCATGGAAGGGGTCACGGCAGCGCTTATTGAAGCGGTCATTTAAGCGGTCATGGAATCGGAACTGGAAGCGGTCATGGAAGCGGTCATGGAATCGGAACTGGAACCGGCCATGAAAGCGGTCATGGAAGCGGTCATGCAAGCGTTCAGGAGGGTTTTGCTGTGTGTTTGGTGGGATAGGAAGGGAATCATCCACTTCGAGCTGCTCTCATATAGTCAGACGCTTATTTCTACCATCTACTGCGAACAACTGGACCGTTAGAAGCAGGCGATCGATCAGAAGCGTCCAGAATTGGCCAAGAGCAAGGGTGTAGTGTTCCACCAGGGCAACGCCAGACCACACACTTCCTTGATGAATCGTCAGAAGCTATGGGAGCTTGGATGAGAGGTTTTATCGCATCCACCATATAGCTAGGACATAGCGCCAAGTGATTACCACCTGTTCCTGTCCATGGCGAACGCCCTTGGTGGTGGACGTTGAACTCAAAAGAGGCTTGTGAAAAGTGGCTGTCCGACTTCTTCGCAAATAAGGAGGAGGGCTTTTACGAGGGGGGATTTTGAAGTTGCCGTCTAAATGGAAGCAGAGATCGAACAAAAGAGCCCATATTTGAACTAAATCCGATCACTGTAACACGTTTTGTGAAGCATTGAACGAAGAACAAAAAAGCGGATGGGAGATACTTGACAACCTTATATAATATAAAGCTTATAGCAGCGGAATGAATACAATGAAATTGCATTGTATATCATTTTAGCTATATTTTGTTTTTTTTTTTTTTTTGAAATTTAAAGTAATTCTTAAAAACTGACTGTGGCGATGAGGTCATTAGATTAGGGACAGTACATCGAGCTCCTGGTCTCCATATAAATTGTAAGTTCCATGAACTTAAAGCATACCTTGGTCACGTCTTCTTTGAGAAATCCTTAATCGCGCATGAAGTTTAGAAGTGTTGTCAACTGAAAGTTTGCTTTGACATCTATTAGGGTGGCAACTAAGTAATTGAAAATTTGGTATTTCACCAGTACCGGAATCAAAGGAGCTAGTCAAGGACTTCGTCTACCCCAGCTCCACGGATAACAACATTAGTACCGAAATCAAAAGCAGAATCACTCTTGCCAATCTTGTTCCTTCGGGCTCAAGGGGCTAATAAAGCCCTCTCTCGAAGGACAAGACTTGCTTTTTATAACAGCTTTATCAGCCCAGTTCAACTTTATGGCGCGGAAATCTGGAAGTTTCTAAAAGCGGATGAGAAAGCCCTTAGTCTTCCTGTTTGTGTTGATGGCATCTGGAGGAGAAGATTTAACGACGAACTCTATGGGCTGTACAGCGACATGCGCCTGGTCAAGCGTTTTCGGATACAACGCTTAAGATGGCTAGGCCATGTAGAGCGTATGGACACCACTGCTCTGGCCCGAAAAGACTTCAAATCAGAGCTGTTTGAACAACCCAACAGAGGACGGCCTAAACCAAGGTGGCACACACAAGTGGAGAAGGACCTCAACAAACTTGAAGTGCGCAATTGAAGGCAGCTGGCGAAATATTGTGCTAACTGGGGAGATATGTAGGTTGAGGCCCAGGTCCATCCCGGACTGTAGCGCCACAACAAGGAGAAGAAGTTGATATTTCAACTGTCAATCAGTAAATTTTTTTGACCGGTTGTGTAGTTTTTGTTTGGCGTCGGTTGAAAAATTGGGATTTTTAATGCGATTGGTAGCTAGTGACGAAAAATGGGTTGTTTAAAACAATGCCAATTGGTGGAGCAAGCTAGGTTAACCAGCAACACCAAAAGCTGATATTTATCAAAAGATATCATATATGTTATCAGTTTAGTGGGATTAAAATGGAATTGTCCACTTTGAACTGTTACCACCCAACCGAACGGTCAATCCAGATGTCTTCATCGAACAAGTAAGCAAATTGAAGAATGCAGTTTCCGATGAGTGTCACACTTTACCCACTACGTCATGACGGCCATAAGAATAACATTGGTTTTGTGAAAGTCTCTCTTGACGTTGCCACCTCTTTGTTGTAGTCAGAGGTTAGAGCTTTCCATCATCTCTGTCAAAAGGCCGTGACTTGCCCGTGAACTAAGTATGAAAAGTGTCATTCAACGACAAATAAGACTTTGCAGCTGACAAATAAGACCGACGTCCGACCAACGAACTAAAGATATTCCCTTTAAATGAAGAAATACTTTTCGGATGTCAGGCGCAGCATTGGTTAATTCAAAACCCAGAACGCATCCTTCAGTCAGTTTTTTCTGCTCTCCAAACTTTCCCACTTTTAAGCCTCCAATCCCATCGACAGACTTGCGCACCAGAGCATTGCTTCCAAGTTCCAGCTGAGCCCAATCCCAATCAATTTTCGTGGATCTCTCGCAAAAAAGAGGAAGAGCTGCGTCCGACTTCATTCTTCTACAGCCCGTGGGAAAACCAAACGAAACGCGCAATCCTCCGGGCAATTAGCAATTCCAAACAAATGCACCCCGAGTCAAGTGCATTAAATGGCGCCCCTTCTCATTTAAACTGTTGCCATCCATCCGGAGTCCCGTCCGGCACGGCGCACTACCACTCAGCACAGTTTTGGTGGTAATTGATGCAATGATATGTATCATCCAATCAGCCCGCGCCCGAAGCCCATAATCAAGAACTTTGTAGGGGACGCGGCCCAGCGTGGCCCCCCTCCAAGACCCGCCTTACTTAATTACACATTAATTACTCGCGCAAAAAAGAGGACCAAAATTTATTGCACTCGCCCTGCGTCCTATCGTTTCGGTCAATCTCAGGCCTGTCCAGAAACGCAACAGTGGCAGTGGCAGAGGAAAAAAATTGAATACGCTCGGGCTCCTTGCTGTCAACCACGCTCTGGTATTCGGATCGAATTTGGTCCACCGCCACCACCACCACCACCAATACCATCGGCTGGGCTGAGTTTTTGGGCCCCAGCTAGTCATTATCGTCGCCGTCATCACCACCACGTCGTCGTGCCATCGTTGTCATGGACGTTGTCAATTCCCACCGCAGTGGCCTAACAACACCACAACCACCGCTAACAACAATAACAACAATCGACAGTCCATGGCTTATTAGAATTTTAAGCGCATTCCCGAAATGCAATCACTTCCAGGGAAGCCTGCCCTGCTCCAATCCACGCTGGGCCACATCGCAGGCCCATCGCCATCATCTCTCACTATCGCCGTCACCGCACCGCACAGTTTGGTTGACCGCCTGTAGAATTTTAAAATGTTGTTCCTCACGTTGGCCAGGCCATCATCGAACAGGGCACAAAACACGACCGGCCTCCGCGCGCACATGCACACACTCGCAAGCTCACACTCACCGCCCCGCCTGTTGTTCTGGTTTTCGGGGGGTCAGGCGGCTAGGTGCTGGCAGCAGTGAAGGGCCGGAATGAGAAGCAAAAATCCTTTTATTGAAATCTCGCTCCAAATTTATTTCGCATTAAAAAGGGCAACGGCGATGGTGGTGGCGGCGGCAGTGGCAGCGGCAGCGGCCAGCCCGGTGCTGAGTGACGGCGACGGTGGCAGTGGCTTCGGCTATGGTGGCTGTGGCGGCTGTTACAGCAGCCGATACACGAAAAAGGCGCTAAGAGTATTTTCTGCGAAAATGTTGTTCGTTGTCGTTGTCCACCGCTGCTGTTGGCATATTTTGAATTGTGTCGGTGAGAGGTGTGCTGAGTTTATCGGTTTTGTTTTTTTTTTTTTTTTTGTCATTCTCTCTTTTCTCTCGATCTTCTCTTCTCAATCTGTTAGAGAATGTAGTTGTTGTGTGGACTTTGTTGCTGTAGGCTGATTGGGCACCTTGTGCCCAGCAGAAGATTGACTTGAACAGTGTTACCGCCTTGGAGATATTTGGCGTGTCAGAGGATGTACCGCCTGTGGTGGAATGCATCGCCTTAAGTGACTTCAAAAATCACATTTGAAGCATTTTCACGAAGTAAAAGGTGTTTTTTTTTTGTTTTTTTTTTTGATTCTCTGGTGTTTTTGGTTATTGCGAAGCTCACGACCCCCCCCCCTCCCGGACGGGGAGCGACTTAAAGTTTGATTTTCCATTCTGGTGTCAGGGAGGAGCAGGCCTTCAGACCAGACCACCAGATCATTTTTGGCCTACTCCCTGCACGAAAACCCAAAAACGCGCCGTAGTTGGAGTGATCTTACACGCATTGTCATGATCATTGCGGAGAAAATCACATGTCCACAAGGTCGTCCGGATCATACGGTCTGATAGAATTCAGACCACGCTGGTTAAATTCAGAGGCACAAGCTTTCGAAGCTCAGCTGGAAATCCTTTTCGAAAATTCTGTGAAACGTTCCCTTCTTACTACATACAAGGTCCAAAATGTCAAAGTTGAAGATCATCAGTCTTTTCTGCACGTTCCACTTCTTAGTTGAACGTATGCCCTTTTGCTCTCTTTAACCCCTTAACAGTTGTAAAGCTGTTGATTCTTTGACGCCTTAAACTATTTCCGGCATCCATTTTTCTGACTTTGAACTTGCTGTCTCCGGCAGCGCCACAGAGTTCTTCTTTCCTTTCAGCAAACGCAGAGCCTCTAAAACCACCTGGCAACACTTTCCCAACCCACCACCATCTGAGCCAGTTCCGTCGGTTATGCCTTTTCGATCAGATAAGCTCGTGAAGCACACAGCAAGAGACCCAAAAAGACCAGAAAAAATTTCGATCACCAAAACAAGGACCTAAAAACGAAACACACCACTTATGGTCGATATGTATATCAACGGCAGTGCGCCGCCACCGCCATCAGCCTCCGCGCCGCGCAGCGATCAAGCAACGATCGTCGCTACACTGAGCCGGGAATCATTCGATTAACAATCGATGCTGATGGCAGTTTTATCGAATTTTTGTTTCTTCCCTTTTGCGCAGTCCTCTTCCTTGACATTTTTTCCTGTTTTGTGCTGAAAAGCTGACAGAAAATTAAGCGTCGATTTTGGCGAAAACGGAACGCGTGCAAAAAACACCGAAATCCCCGAAAACCAGGGCAACACGACAGCGCGCCGCCAATAAATCGAACGGTCGCAGCTCCATTGAATCTGGCCCGATCAATCCGCACTTTGTTACAGATTACCTGTGCCACGGTGCGTCCTTATTTTCCACCTTATTATGCCGTATGCGCGATAGTCGTCGCGATCGGTGGAGCGATCAGTGTGTGGTGTAGAGAGTGCTTTGCGCTGGGCCACTAAATTGACTTCTGTGCGCTGCGTCCGCTGTTCTCTCCTACTGTGTTGGTGTGTGCTTGTCACTTGGAGGAACCTCTCGGGGCTGCGTTCTGAGTGGGATTCTGGTGCGGCGTTGTTGTTGGAGTGTCTTTTGCCAGAACCGCGTAATTGATCTGGACATACTTCGGACTTCAAAGGAAACTATGGGATTGTTGGTATTTTGTCCGGTGATATATATGGGGCTACCGAGTGGAACACCTTTCTGGTGAAGGTTACCAGTGCCTTGTGGGCATGAACTGGTGGCCAGTGAAAACGAGTCGCATTCCATTGACCATTCACGTATCAAATTCAGGAATATTGATAAATCGCGCAAGGGCCACTGCCAGCCGCTGTCTCTTCCGATGACGATGACGATGGTGATGCCGATGTTGATGCACACGCTCGAGTCGAAAATTGTGCGCCGCCGATTGTGCGAGATGTGGGCTACATGCGTCGTCTGCCGGAGTGTATGTTCTGACGTGTCTGCGGACACGATGATGACGACGGTTTGACATGGGGCCGATCTATAGAGAAGCTGCATATTGGCACGACAATTAATTTCGGTGTCGGCTTCTGTTTGAGGGCCGGCCGCGGCGGTTGTTGTCGGCGACATCACTATGCCGCAGCACAAGTGCTGCGGGCTTCGGTTTTACATGAACGCAATTACCGGCTACGTGAACGGATTACAAAAGTTGCATCGGGTCTCGGAATGAAATGCTTTAATTTGCTGATTCCTGTGTTAGGACTCAAAAGGGGCTTTGGATGTGCCGGTCGATTGGTTTCGGTGATGGGGCGGGTGCAACGACTTTGTCTTGGAATATGCTGCACTGCATGCATTGGTTTGAAGTGCTGAAGTGTTTTTGAAAAATCAATTGCATGGTGTGACATTTTCGCCTATTCTTAAGCAAAACGCCGAAAATATTTGACGTTTAAGCAAACTGCAGGCTCTGATATTTTTTTATTGGAGACTGAGAGGTAAGTAATTCTTACGTATTGTGTGTATGGAAGTGTACACTCGTTTGATTGAGAACTAAAATTGAGAGTTTTTTTATGCTTGTGAATTTTAAATTTCCTTTTCAATGATTTTGGGTTGTGTTCCAAACTATTTAGAGAGGGAATTTTTTCGCACAATCGATGTTTGGGCAGTGGAGTTAATTAGACTTGGGAAAAATACTCACCACACTTTACACAAAATGCTGATCATGATTAAATACTCTGAGCAAAGTGTAAACCATTTTAAAACTTCTAATAATAATTGTAGGTGCGACAGTTCACATGGGGACCAGGGCCTAGCTTGCTCATCAACTACTCGTGTTGTGCGCGCTGTTCTCTCACGAGTAGAAGGTACCTTCAGCTTTTTGCCGACTCCGAACGGAGAAGTTTGAGAAGGTTTCTTAGACAGTAATCGCTCTTTGAGTGCTGTCAGCATCTTGAAAAAGGTGGTGCTGTGAAAAATTCGAGGTGTTCAGCCGGGAATCGAACCTAGACTCTTCGGCGTGTGAGCGTCGCCCTCTACCCACTACGCCACGGCCGCCACAGATAAGGCCTACGATCTGCTGGTGTCTCAACTTTATTAAGGGCCCAACTACATTGTCTGATGTTTCTACATATGTGTTTGTGCTAAGTACTAAGATTCATGCTGTTAGCTGATTTGGAGACATTTCTGGAGAGTCGTACGATAAAATGGCCAACGAAGATATAAAAAGAGTGAGAAACGACTTGCAGTCTGGCTTACAAGTAAGCTGTTGAGTAAAACTTTTGTTTTCGACTACAGTTTACTCATTCAAATGGAAGACATGGACTAGAAGACTTCTACTTCAGGCGAGGTATGGCTCACAAGCTAACCCTATGGGCCACTAACCACAAAATTGCATTTGTTATATACCCCGGAACAACACAGAACAGCGAACACAAGACATATCTTCGAACCCCTCAAACACATTTTGCATGAACGTGTTATTAAAATTAGTAAGCCACTTCCTGTTCTTGAAACAGCTGCTGAAGCGTTTGGCCATCGAAAGGTCATGTTTTCTGTCTGAATTCGAGCTGGGAATGCCATTAATGATCAACGATTCATGCAACAAGTCGTTAAGAGAAGGACATTACTTGGCTGCGGTCGAATTGCAACTAGAATTGCAGACTAGACTGAGGGATCGATGTTAAGCCAAAAATTCTGAAACAATTGAGACACTTAAGGTTAATATCATCGAAGCAATCCATGAGCCATTGAGCTCGAAAGCAACAACTAGGTATTGAGGAATGAGAGTGACTAAACCCAGTGAAGCACGGGTAAGCCACCTCTTGTGCGGACAAATAACCCATAAAAGATGTCAAAAGCAAGCGCGAATGATACTTGTATTGCGCCACACTGTTAATGCCGTCACGTTCTCGATAATCTTAGAGAAGACATTTGATCTTTTATTCGTCATAACGTTAGTCGAAAGAACAATCCACTACGTTGGGAACTTCATAAAGTAACGGGAAGGACAAACGAAAGTAAGAAACTCACGGATCTTAAGAGGGGCGATCAGGGATAAATTGATTTCTAACACAGATTTGCCAAGAAATGTCCTTCCAGCAAGGACTTTCAAGCTGCCAGATTTCAAACAAAAAATTGGCCTAAAAGAACATGGTAACCTTACCTATCCAGATTTAGTTATTCCCGGGGATTACTGATCATTTTCCACTGGTGGAAAAAAAGCATCGAACACTTCTTTAGAAAAATACGTTATCCTTACATGTGGCCGCCGTGGCGTAGTGGGTAGAGTGCGACACTCACACGCCTAAGGGTAGGTTCGATTCCCGACTATGTATACACCTCCAATTTTTCACGGCACCACCTCCTTCAACCTGCTGAATCACTCATAGAGTAATAAATAAGCAAATAGACATTTCGAAAGAAAAGTTCTACGTGTTATTTTTTGTCCTGCTTGCGTTGGGAGCATCTGTAAGAGAAGATTTAACGACGAATTCTATGGGCTGTGCAGCAACATGCGCGTTTTCGGATACATCGCTTAAGATGGCTAGGCCATGTAGAGCGTATGGACACCACTAATCCGGTCCGAAAAGTCTTTGAATCTGAGCCATTGGGACAACGCAACAGAGGACGGCCTTGGTTTATGTGGCACATACAAGTCCAGAATGGGTCAGTGGCCGCCGTGGCGTAGTGGGTAGAGTGCGACGCTCACACGCCGAAGGGTCTAGGTTCGACTCCCAGCTCAACACCAATTTTTCGAATTTTTCACGGCACCACCTCCTTCGACCTGCTGAATCACTCATAGAGTAATAACTGTCTACGAAAGCTTCTCAAACTTCGCCGTTCGGAGTCGGTAAAAAACTACAAGTCCCTTCTACTCGTGAGAGAACGGTAGCGCGCACAACACGAGTAGTTGATGAGCAAGCTGGGCCCTGGTCCTCCTGTGGACTGTCGCGACATACAATTTGTATTATTGATATCCTTACGTCACGGAGCCGTCTCATTGTCTCGTCCCTCAGATCGTATGCTCATCGCTGTCATCACACATAAGCCATACAACCTATCGGCTCATGACATCACATTCCCCTGCACTCAATTTCTCCGCCTTCATATCGCAACTGGTATCTCCTTGGGTTCGGCGCGCCTTTAACTCCCTACTTGATCTTTCAGAAACGCACCAAAAAGTGAACTTTTCCACAAAAATAAAGTTGTCGCTCCTCCTATCGCGGTCCATCGTGTTTCCAGCCCAAGAAATGGCTGCACCGAAGATCCTATCACCGCCCGCAAATATGCTCTCTGACAAATCCCCCAGAATGCATTTCAATTATTTTATCTTTTCGCACAAAAATACTTCGGCCGATAGTTATCTACTCGCACTGCACATACCGGGGCGCAAGTACATCCATTTGGGCATGTCCAAGTCGGCCCGTCAGGCATCAGCCATGATACCGGAGTGCGTTCGGCGGCTGTTGTGAGTGCGACAAAAAATAATAACTCTCATATCACGGCAGCGGGGACATGGCATTGTGCATGAAAACATTTGTACGAGTCCATGTTCTGCTGGCTGGTACAAACCGCTGCGCGGTGTCCTTAAAGACTGGACGATCGTTTTTGTCTCTTGTGTGCATTGCACTGCAGCACATGTGGACGGAGATGAACCTTCTTCATAATTTCTCGCTCCCAGGCCGGGTCCCTCTCTCGCATAATCGATTATAATTTTTAATATTCGATTCGCTGGCATTTTAGTTATGTGCGCGATGTTAATGACGTGGCCCGGGCTGGGCAGGAGTTAGGATACACCGCGACTACGGCCTCGCGAATGCCTGTCGTGCCTTGTAGCGTCGTCATGTCATCGACGACGACGTTCACGTCGTTCACAATGATGGAGACATGAGGGATGCGTCGAATTGAAATGGCAGCGCCTTTTGTCGTCCGTTTCAATCGACGGATGATTTGTGACTTTGAAAATTCCAGTCAAAAATTAATGAATCGATGAGTCCTTACTCCCTTCTGTGTCATCTCGTCGTCGCCGCCAATGCGGGCTATTCTGCAGCAGCGCCTTGCTGCATCCGTCCGTTACGCGATGTGTGCGCTAATTAATTCCCAACCCAAAATTAATTATTATGTGACCGCGCGTATCTCTCGGATCGCTCAGATGACAATAATTAATAAAGAATTTCCATCTTCCGCTTGGGGCTGTCAGATATGTGCGCCGTTGCGCCGCTCCGGTGACAGTTAGTCATGTCATGTGACAGTGTTGCCCCGAAACGTTAACATATCAATAACGCGTCCTGGCCCGGCCTCTGTTGCTGTGCCACTGCTGCCAGTGAACCGACGACGGCGACGATAATGACTTGATGCGAGCGTCGTAAATCATCAGAAATTCATAATTAATTTGGCAAAAATATGAAAGCCGTGCAATTAAGATGTTGCGCGGTGCAAACTGGCCAGGTCTGACCGCGGTGGCACTGCACTTGGGCGCGGCCTATCGTTGGGCGGAATGCAGGGTATTCCACGGCAGTGGTGAGGAGATATTTTTTCGCTTATTAATTTCATAATTTTTGAGCGTGCATTCATGTGGGCGAGTGCGAGGCGGTCCTTGTTGACGCTCGGTATTGGCTCCTAATTGGCGTTATCGATAATTACTCGCTTACGGGTGTCAAATTAATTGGGTGCCGTATGCGAGTCGACGCTGGAAAGGGATTGACTTCATTTGGATCGGGATTATCGTGCTAATTGAGTCGTCAGATGAACCTTTTAACGCGGTCGGGTGAGTTTGAGTTGAATGATGAAATGCCATCGCACGTTTGGTGGTGGAGTCTCACGTTTGGACAGAGTGAATCGAATTGCTTGGAATGCAAGGAACTTTCAGGAATGTGCCCTCACTAAGAAGTCAGGTTTGGGGTGTTTGGTGTGGGAAGAGAATGAAGGCGCGTGGTGGTGCTCGTTTGAAGAAATTAATCGCTCACTACACTTGCACTTGGTTGAATGAGGTTTGGGCACACCAAAGTGGCTGTTTAGCTTGAGCTGGCTGCGTTGATAATTGAAGGAATTTGGTGTGTTTGTAAATTCGCTTTGGAGGGTCCAATGACGTTCAGGGTGTCGGAGTATGGGATTGACGTCCTTCTGTTCAGTCTCTGTACACAGCAGCCGTGATCTGTTGCAGATCGACACTTTCAATATGATTTTTGGACTTTGAAAAGCGTTTGTGCGTTGTTACCTCTCCACACACTGGATGTAGTAGAAGCGGATCTGCGGTTCCTAAAAAAGACTCCAAAATTGAACTCCAGCGCGATCTAAATAAGTTTTTGGCCATACATGGGATTGAGGGTGAACATGCACAAGCCCGAGTTTGTGTTTAGTGCAGCGTCTGTCCAACACACTCTAAGCTTTAATGAAGCCCTTCTGGAGCAATTTCAGGACTCAGCAGACCAGGAGAATTAATGGTTAGCTATCCTCCATCATCGGCAAAGCTAGATCAGTTTTGGAATACTTGAAAGGATTCAAAGTCAAAACGAAACTGTAATAATGTTGACTCTTTTGGAACTCTTCTTATACCCAGAACACTGGAAAGAACTATACCACAAATGCAAGCTGCCGAGAAGCAGTTATGGAACATATATTCGTACACAGTGGAAAGCTCAGTTGCATGGCAGTACACAAGGAACCCTGTTTGAAAAGCAGCTTTGAATGTTTTTCATGTAGCGTGATTTTCCTCATAACAAAAAGTGATTTCTTAGATGTTGTCTTGGTCGCGTCTTCTTTTATTTTGAGTTGCAGAAATCTTTTGGACAACATCATATGCCAGGATCATTTCTGTAGAATCCTTAACGGTGATGACGTCCCAAATTCCACTGTTAGGCGGAATATTCTACTCAACTGGGACGACGATAGACAGCAATTCCGTCCCACTGACTTAGACGAGGTGAAGATATCAATATCCAAGGTGAAGTCGAACAAAGCGAAGAGTGGACGGAGAACTATTTAAAGCAGCTGGAGATGAGTTGGTTGGGCGCATGCAAAGCATGCCCAATGAGTGGAATATCAGCGCCGTTTGCCCGATCCTCAAGAAAGGAGACCCTTTTGACTGCGCCAACTATCGGTGGATCAGCCTTCTTCACATCGCATACAAGATCCTCTTTGCCGTATTGGATGAACGTCTGAAACCGTTTGTCCATGAACTGATAGGTCTCTATCCGTGTGGTGTCAGACCAAGGAAGTTCACAATAGACCAAATCTTCACATTACGGCAGATCGTGGAAAAGACCCAGGAAGTGCAAATCGACACTCTCCAACTATTCGTACTATAGAGACAAGTTGTACAGTGCCATGTCTAATTTCGGAACTCTCGCTACTCCTTCAACGTCGGTAACGAACTCACCGAGACCTTTAATGTCAAAAAAAGGTTTTAGACAAGGCGACGCACTGTCGCTTACGCTGACGACATTGACGTGATTGGATGAACACAGCAAGCGCTCAGGCAGGCGGTTGCTGGCATTGAAGTGGAAGCGGCCAGCATATGGGGGCAAAGCAAAGTGCAAGGACACATAAAATGGGGCAGAGGATCTCAGACACTAGGCAGCAGAGTCTTTAAATTAGTCAAGGACTTCGTCTTCCTCGGCTCGGTGGTAAGTATTGACAAAGACATCATTTCTGAAATCAAACGTAGAATCACTTTTGCCAATCACCGTTTCTTTGGGCTCAAGAGGCAGTTGAGTAATAAGGCCCTCTCTCGAAAGACTAAGCTCGCTTTATAAAACAGCTTGATCATCCCAGTCCTACTTTATGGCGCGGAATCTTGGACTTTAGCAAAAGCGGATGAGGAAGCCCTTAGTCTTTTCGAGAGAAAAGCTTTGCGTGCGATTTTTGGTCCTGTTTGCGTTGATTTCATCTAGAGGAGAAAATTTAACGACGAACTCTATAGGCTGTACAGCGACATCCGCCTGGTCAAGCGTCTACGGATACAACGCTTAAGATGCCTAGGCCATGTAGAGCGTATGGATACCACTGCTCCGGCCCGAAAAGTTTTTGAATCCGTGCCATTGGGACAACACAACAGAGGACGACCTAGACTAAAGTGGAGCACACAAGAGGAAGAGGACCTCAATCAACTTGGATTGCGCAACTGAAGACTCAGTAGATAATTGAGTAACAAGGCCCTCCCTTGAAAATGAGCTGGATTTGTAGAACAGCTTGATTATCCTAGTCCTGTTTTACGGTGCTGAAACTTAGAGGTTACTGAAAGCGGACAAGAAAGCCCTTATTATTTTCAAATGGAAAGTTTTACGTGCAATTTGTGGTCCATTTTGTGTTGATTTTTCGACTCGACGACGAGCTCAATGCGCTGTGCAGCAGCCTGTAGCTAGTCAAACGTCTTCGGACTCAACGCTACGGACGTAATATCTTCGAACTCGAGTCATAATAATAATAATAATAATAATAATAATAATAATTGGGTGGCGCTACTGTCCACGGGCGGGCCAGGGCCTAGCTTGTTCATCTGTTCAACTACGCGTACTATGCGCGCCTCTGTTCCTTCACGATTAGAAGGAACCTACAGTTTTTCTACCGACTCTGAACGGCGCTTTCAAAGCTTTTTCTTAGACAGTAATTAGAGGTGGTGCTGTGAAAAATTCGAGATGCTTATACGGGGAGGGAACCTATACCTTCAACCTGTGAGCGTCGCACCCTACCCACTACGCTACGGCAGCCACCGAGTTATAGGGACAGCGAAACAAACGACGGCCTAGGCAAAGACAACTTACACAAGTGAAGAAAGACCTCAGCCAACATGGATTGCGTAATTAAAGGCAGTTGGCGAGGGATCGTGCATGCTAGACAGACAAGTGGCTTGAGGTTCAGGTCCAGCCTGAACTGTAAGACCATACAAAGATTAGCTCCGTATATGTTTCTGTCGATAGCACAGCCTGAACTGTAAGACCGTACAAGGATTAGCTCCGTATATGTTTCTGTCGATAGCAAAGGATCTTATGGCTTCAAAATCTCTGTAGCGTGCGCTACTTCCGCCATCCATGAAGGGGAATGTGCATTTTTTGAAAATGACGATCATTTAGAAGACGACACTTTCTTATAAACAAATAAATTGAATTCCTCAAGCGTTCGAAAGAGATCACCGTCTTGACTGTTCAACAGTTTTTCGAGTTTAGTCTATCCAAATGTTCAAAATAGAGAACATGCAAATCGTAACGTCGATATACAGGTTATGTGCGATCCAATCGAGGGCCACATTTTAAGATGTCCTACGAAGCGGAGCCCTTTTGTAGCTTGAAGCTCTTTGTCAGTTCTGTACAAGAAGGATAAATCGGGCTAAGAAACTCGAAAGAAGTACATAGCAGAGCAACTTTCCCAAAAGGACGTATCGACTAGTCCTACAAACTGAGATTTGAACGAATTGGAAATATGGCAAATTAAGTAACGCAGTTAGCAGACTTTTTTTTTTTGCTTAACATCTATCACAGAGTAACACAAAACACTACGTTCTCTAAGTGTTAACTCTCAGTATCGCTTTACACAGCAGATTTTTGCTGAGCGACTTTGGTTCTCATAGAGAATATCTATTAAAAGGAATTCCTGATTCAAAATTGTGTTTAAAGAGTAGTGTGACGTGTAGCACGCTTTTTCTGAATGCTTTGAAAACGGCATCACTTGCGAGAAGAATTTAATGAAGGGCCTAATCCTGAAGACAAAGTTCATTGCATGTGAACATTTACTGATCGATCTGCTTTGCACTTTGAAACCATGCAAATAATAGGCCATCTGGGGACAGTACACCGACAGTGAAGTTTCACTTCCCGAAGTGCCTCAAATCTCAATCAAATCTAATACCTGTTCTAAGCTAAATACTTAACTGGGACAGCGTGTTGCCTTTTCCAAAATCTGTTCTGATATAGAAAGTCTCCATGAGGTCATTACCGACTTTGACAGAGCAGCGACAGTTCTTCATCGTCATCCTACACAAATTGACGAGTTTAGACATACCAATCTTTCTTCCGAGAGCAAGAATAAAACAACTCCAAGAGGTTTCGAATTTAGAAAAAATCAGGCAGTACCTGTCTATAAGGACCTACGTTCTTCATCTCTCCATTCGGCCGATTTAGAACTTACATCTCCAAATGTCGATTTACCGGGAAAATCTTTTCGAGTTTTCAGAGGTGAATTAAAACCCTCACCTTCATTCGGTTTCCTTTCTTCGCCACTACAACCGCAAATGTCTTTTGAAGTTTCATCATCCATCACACAACATCGCCGAAAGTGTTCAGGAATGCACGACGTGCGACCGCCATTCTAGTTTTCAATTCCTACGACTCTGAATCATTGTTGCCTCATATCCGCATTGAGTCCCAAAATGTTTGTTTTCAGCTTGTCTCAAATGCAGGCTCATACACCCAAAAGAGTCTTCATCCGCAATGAGATCATCAAAGATCATAAAAGTTCAACACTACTGGGACACGACACTTAAAATTCAGACTATTGGACGGCGCTCTTCTGCTACCAAACCCCGCCCATCTGATGAATGAATCCGAACTTCCTACACCACCCGACGGGGCTGCTCAGAATTCAGAAGACGTTCGTTCGGTATTCATTCACTTTTTGTGTATCTCGTAAAATCTAATTTGCCATCGACTTGATACACATCTCTCGCACTATCTAGATCAACTTAGAATCGGCTCATTAAATGCTCCTGACGACGGTTGTTAACCAGACACATCATAGAACGTATCTAGCTCGGCAACTAATTCCTAAGCGCTTTCATTGAAAATTGGCATTTCCAGCCGTCTGAAGCCAATACCTTCATTTATTCAAGAGATCGCCTTATCGCATGTTATGTCTGCGTTAGTGAGAGTCGTGTCTGCAATCTCATTGAGCGCGAAGAAACCAAATGAACATCCGCCTCAATGGGTGCAGATCCACAGAGCCCACGCAACAGGCATCTACATTCGATCAGCAATTAATGCCAAGTAGACCACTAATCGCTCCCAACCATCGGTCAATAAGCTTCTCATCTTGTCCACGTGTTACACCATCAGTCAATCAACAGCCGAAGACGCCACGGAAAAAGTGTAAGGCGAACACGAAGAAAGGGGACAAACGACGAAATAGCGAAAACCTTTCGCTACCGACGACGGTTGCCTCTTCTTTGCGATTCATTTCACCTATCGGCCAAATGACTATTTTTAACTTTATGGCTCCTCATTACCGGCCTGAGTTATAGACCGAAAGACAAGCACTTAACGCCCAACTACCGCGATGGTTGGAGATTATCTGGAGCCACTCTTACATAAGCCCTCAGCGGCCCCCGTGCTGCTCCGCGCGACCATTGGAGATGTCACTCACGTCCGAAGCTGGAAATTTATTTCGCTTGCCTCGTTGCACCACATGAATTCATTACTAGATTTCAAACACAAATACCTTCGCTTCCCGAAAACGTATCCGTCGAATTCATAACTCCTTGCCCGTGCACCGGCGAATGTCGACGCCGACAAAAAGCGATCTTCATCTCCCTAGCACATATCGATGTTATCTCCTGTTAAACATCGTCGATACACAGGATCGATTGACATGGAGTCCCGCGAACAGGATGCGCGCTACTGTCCATGAGCGCGTTTGGTTTTTACCGCGTTTCCACGGCTCGATGAGAGAGTTGCCCAAAAGTCGGAGATGCCTATCCACTGAGATCGGGATCGGCCGGCAATCGATCATCGATCGATCGCTCGGATCTGGATCTCGATGCGATCGTCATGCGTGCCGTGCCTGCCCCATCCGCAGCGCATATGACAACAATAACAATAACAATAAATATTAATTGGTGCGGCTCCGTCTCCGTCTTCAGCACCGGTGCGGTGCTCCAACCGGTGGCGAGTCCATTTTTCGGGCTGCGCACTCCATTTTTGGGACCAACTGGGAACGGACGGTGGCGGTGGTGGGCTGATGGGCTGATGGGCGCATGTACGATCCGATGTTGAGAACACATATTTTTATTGCAAACACATGTTTATGAATTTAAAGCAGCTCCACGGCCAGTGGGGAGCCCCGAGAGCCCAGGTTCGATCGTACATATGTCCCATTGGCGAGGAGTTATGAAATTTCTGCTGCCGCCGCGCCGCTATTCCCTGAATTAATCTCGAGTAATGCTACGCATTCGGATTTCTACCTGTCACTCGAAATAGTTTCCATCATCATCAGTACATTAATGTGGGGAGGGGAGGGATTGGAGGACTTAACGAAATTTATGCTCGCGTACGAAGAGCCCAAATCGACGGTTGGTGCGCCGTCATAACACAGCCATCATTCAACATCGTCATAACCATCATCATTGTGGCGGCGTCGTCCTCGGCCATGTCACCACCAGCGTCTATGATGGGGCTGCGCTGCCGTGGTGGTGGTGGTGGCGACCGGCGTGAGTGAGAAAGGTGCTCAGAGCTGGGCAGGAGCAGCCACAGCCCATTAGGGATTTTCGACTTGAAGCCATCACGCGCTCTTGATGGACTTCTAATGAGCTCGTCTTTATGGAATTATTAGCGCCATTTATTTTTTGCGAGCTCTCCTGGCAGTCCCGTCCGCGGACTCCTGCGCGCTGCCTGTACCTCTTCCGTGCGCGTATGTTGAATAAATAATAAATTATATTGTTGTCAATCAATTGGCCTGGCGGCTGATGGGTGGGTTTTTGCTGTCCGTCTTCTGTTCTGGTTGCTATTGATGGTGGGATGGAATTGTGGGTTGTCCTCCATCTCTGTCTCACTCTCTGAGATGATGGACAGTGGGTTGCTGCGAGCTTAACCTAAGCCGAGCGATATTTGACCTCGGCAAGGCGATTATATGAAAAATTGACAGAGAGGCGGCGAAATTAAACCTGTCGTTAGTCACGCTAGTCGTAGATGATGTGCCTATTTTGTTATTCAGGCTGTGGTGCCAGCACGTTCTATGAATCTTTTACTGAATATTCCGGTGATTTCAATAGATCATGTCAATGTCGGGTGCTGTGTGGTGCGAATGAATAATTTTCAAGATTTTTGGAAAGAAAATAAATGAGTTTTACTGCTTGTCTGTCACGGTCATTGACAGTCCTTGGATGGAAATAGTTTGATGTTAGAAACTATGAAAACTTGTACTTACATTCAATCAGCTATTCAAAATTTACACTCAGTTGTTTTGCGAATTGAATAATCATATGCTATGTATTGTGAAATGGAATATTAGAAAAAGGGATTTTCAAAAGAGACGCTTAAATTTCCATTCGGTAAGAACGAGGTATTGATGTTAAACTTTCAAGTCTTTGGCGTGTGAGTTGCCCACTTACTCACTGCTGTACAACGCAACTTACTTATATGAAGATGTTACCTCACCTAAGTGATGAGGTAATTAATTGTGAGTTTAGTAAAACTTGACGGAGATGTGTACAACAACATAGAAAAAATAGGGTATTGACAAGAAACTGGGCAGAGACAATAGAAAAAGGTTAACTTCTGTTTCGGTCCCTCCTCGTAGGCGTTTTGAGAATCTAATATTGGGTACTTAAAAGAAATTATTTTTGATAATGTAAAATAAACTTTATTATTATTGAATGAATATGTTCTATTTGCTATGTTCTGTGTCATATACTTTTTATAAATGTTCCATGTTCTATGTTTTATGTTCTATGTTCTATGTTCTATGTTCTATGTTCTATGTTCTATGTTCTATGTTCTATGTTCTATGTTCTATGTTTTATGTTCTATGTTCTATGTTCTATGTTCTATGTCTATGTTCTATGATCTATGTTCTATGTTCTATGTTCTATATTCTATGTCCTATTATCAATGCTGTATGTTCTACGTTTTATGTTCTATGTTCTATGTCCTATGTTATATGTTCTATGTTCTATGTTATGTGTTAAGTTCTATGTACTATGTTCTAAGTTCTATGCTCTTTGTTCAAAGTTCTATATTCTATGGTCTATGTTTTATGTTCTATGTTCTATGTCCTATGTTATATGTTCTATGTTCTATGATATGTGTTATGTAAATGTTCTATGTTCTTTGTTCTATGCTCTTTGTTTTATGTTCTATGTTTTTTGTTCTATGTTCTATGTTCTAAATTCTATGTTATTTTATATACCTTCTATGTTATGTGTTCTATTTGCTATCTCTTATGCCCTTTATAAATTCAGTCTTATTTGCACAACCTCTAAATTTCACATTCTTCTCAAAATTAGAATTGTATGCAGGGTTTGTTTTACTCTTTTCCAGATACTTACTTAAAGACACCAACGCCTATGAATACTATTTGTTAAAGTTAAACGTTCAAAGTGGCCAACGCACGAGCAAGCAAATCAGTTTTTAAAAGCTAAGCATTAAACACGATCACCTTTTCGGTAAGATTGAGGAGAAAAGTTGCAGAACCGCTCTCCGTCTATGACAGAGCATTTGAGGGCTTAAACATGACTTCAAACTATAATCGAAATAAAGAAATAAACAAAGAAGTACACCGCGCAGCCTGAGCGGTCTTAGGTCATTCTTCTTTACAGAATCGCCATATTTTATTTCCAACCCCTCTGACTCTGGCGACTGCCTTTGCATCACGGCAACAGTCTTATAGATCACCGACATGAATGCTCAGAGACAAGTTACACAGTGTCACATCGAGTTTTGACATTCCTCTCAAAGTGGTCAGATTGTGTGGGATGAAGATGGAAAATTCTTTCTTCTCCCTAAAGCTCGCCAATAGACTAACCAGACCCTTAAATGTTAAAATAACGCGACGAGTTGTCATGTGACTTTGTTAAAACCATTGTTGAGAAAACCTTGTGAAACTTGCAAGTCAGCAACAGAGGCATGATTTTCTTATAGACAATTCGCGGGCTTTCGCGGATGAGATTATCACAATTTAGGGAGGACAGCGGATTGCAAATGAGTCGCTTGCTGGTTTTCGAATGGAAATCAAACCACTGACAACGTTGAAATCTCCGAGAGAGTGTCACAATAGGCGGGAAAAAGATGTTGAGGTAGTAAGAGACCATCTACCTCGGCTGTGCAGTGATGTGCTGTCGCTTCTAATAATTAATAATAATAATTGGATGGCGCGACAATCCACAGGGGAACCAGGGCTTAGCTTGCTCATCAACACTCGTGTTGTGCGCGCTACTGATTTCTTCCGCGTAGAAGGGACCTACAGTTTTTTGCCGACTCCGAACGGCAAAGTTTGAGAAGCTTTCGAGGTGTACAGCCAGGAATCGAACCTGCATCTTCGGCGTGTGAGCAACGCCCTCTATCCAATAAGCTGCGGCAGCCACGATGTCGTTTCTAAAGCACATAAACTCAAGCGTTTTTTGAAGCTAGTGGGAATGCTCTTGATCTTTTCCTGTATTTGCCTGCGTAAATACCAGACTCAAAAGGGTTTACGGCTCTATGCGTTTACTCAAGTGTCGTTGATTATAACGCTAAAACTGGATGTCATGCAGAGCGTTTGAAAAATATTACCTCAACAGTAAGAATCTTTGAATCCAATTCATTGGGCAACGCGATAGAGGGCATCTTAGATGACGCACATAAGAGAGAAGTTTTATCAACATTTTGTACGAAATATGAGGAAGTTAGCGAAGTGTCAATTGATTAACATCCTCTTGCGTATTCAATTGGTAAGGGTCACATTGCAGTTGTGTCCTTGGAGTCTCATCTCGGCTATGAAAGTCCACAACACGTCCTTAAGTGTCTTAACTGCTTCTATGTTTTCTACATTTTGAGACGCATTTATATTTTGCAAGTAGTTGCATAAGGGTAACTAAGGAGGGTTCTAAAATGACGTTGCTCTGACCACAGTTAAAGGATGACAGATGTGGGATTTGGTTTTACGTATCCATCTGCTTTAACGGCTTATATCACGGGGTCGATTTTCCCAAGATAACGCAAGACTAAACGGCTTAGTTGCCCAAGTACCAAACTGAGATCATGCTTGAGGGACAAGCATTCCGCCTTGGTTTGATGAGAGGCCTTCCAAAGAACTTATCCGCTCTCTGGGTCGCAGCTTCCAGTTGAAAATGCAATTCCACACTGAGCCGAGATATGGTAGTGCCATAACCGCTTTGCCTAGTGATGGGTTTAACAATTAGCTAGACAAATCAGAACATTACTCTACCCGCGATGTTAGGTGGTAAACCACAGCCACTACGATATTCCCAAAAGGGGGCCTACCGCTCGGTCAGGCTAGAACCGAAGTTCCAGGGGCTCCTGACCTCCCGTGTTAAGAGAATATAATTTCTGGTCAAACTGTCACTTCCAGTCAGGCTCCCTCAAAACCTGGGTCTGTTCGCCGCCATCCCGCCACAGATGGTTTTTCTCTATCAGTTCTTCCATTGTCACTATATATAGTGTGACGGATGTGATATCTGAATCATGTGATTCATAAAATAAAATCCAGTCACATCATCTCGAAGTTAAAGGATGACAGTAAAATCTACGCTGAATTAAATTTAAAAAAGGTGCCTCTGTTGGCAGAACAAGCTCCAATAAACTGCACACCTAGCAATATACTTTCATATGTTTAGGCTTCCGACAAAAGAAAGAACTTTAAACAACGAATAAAGGCACAATAGTGCAAATCCGATTTTTTTTCTCGAAATCACTCTTAGTGTGAATTTGTTTTTTCTATCCTCTGAATGTTGAACACAAAGACAATCGATACAGTTTGTAATTTATGCGCAATATGAAGAGTGTGTCGCAATATTTGCATTTGCCTCAGAACTATAATATTTTCCTTACGCGTTATCTGTGAATTTGTTTTATGTGAAAATATTTCTGGACACCAGTATGAATTCTGATCACGATGAAAAAATGTTGTTTCTTTTTTGGAATTTTTAATAAATATCATACAACCATCGACCAAGCTTGTTAATATTCCGCTGACAGGCAAATGAATGATATTCACACGCCCACGCTTTTCATGGTCTCATAATTGAAGCTCGTTTTCATTCGTCAAATTTGAGAACAATATTTCTTTCATTTGAGAACAATATGTCTTCTTCATGTTTTTTTCTTTCGTCAATTTTGTTGTTTCACATTTCTTTGCTTAAAAACTAGTTTCAGACATTCTCAATTGTTGCTTATAGTTTTGTGTTCAAAATAGAGACCAAAACATATTCTGCCTGCAAGCAGAGCTTTCGGAACTTTCTCATAAAATTTAATGTTTATCACTTGCAAATATTTCTCATTTGTGTACCTTGCCGTGATAAAAGTTTTGAGTTGACTGATAAATTGACGTGAAAGTTTGATAAGTAGTGCGTTCACAAACTTAATGTACATATATATTTTAAAGCCGAACATTTTACCAGCTGTCGAACCAAACAAAACAAACGACTTCAATGACTCGGTCACATCGAGCAAATTGACTGTGAACGCTATTCCCCAGGGTGGAGGAGAACTAGACTGAACCTTAGTTGCATGTGTCATGGTTGACGGAGTGTTTCGCAGATGACTGAGGACAGTTTATGCATGAAAGTCACCTTAGTTTCTGGCAGCCCTGAATTTAAGGATTGAGAGATTGGTCTTTTAAGTCCTAGAGATTCAAATAGCGTGTGACCTAGCATTTCCGGATAAAATGAAAATTTCCTCGGATATAAGTTGAGTTGCGAAATATTTCTCTCCCTCACATGTGTTCCAGACTGTCATCAAATCACCAGCGATGTTCCCACAAGCGGCAAAACGCTGATCTAGCGTCTGAGAGGACCAGAGACAGCTTTGCAACCAGCCGCATTCCATCACGTACGGCATCCGGAAACCCGAAAGCACTTGTGGGAACAACACATCAACTCAGAGCATGCGAGGTGTATTTAAGGTAGTTGTAAGAGAAATTGTAGTTCAGTCTTAAGTTAGCGTGTAAGGGGTTGTTATGCCCGAATAAAAAATACATTTTTTTTAAAAGAATAAAACACAAAAGTGCTTAATTTATATAAACGTCTTCTTCTTTTTCTGGCGGGGGTGGACCTGACCCTCAAACAGCATGCCTTTCCAGCCAGCACGATCCTTCGCTAGCTGCCTTGAATTGCGCACTCCAAGTTGGCTGAGGTTCTTCTCCATTTGTGTGCGCCACCTTAGCCTAGGCTGTCCTCTGTTGCATTGTTCCAATGCCTCAGATTTGAAGACTTTGCGGGTCGGAGCAATAGTGTTAATACGCTCTACACACGGATATAGAACTTTTTTTTTATAATTGACGCGTGCAAAAGGGGTTGCGAGTACGAGTTGAATTTGACTGTACGTCCGAAAGAGGGCTTGAGGGTGAATTGATGGGCATTCCTAGCGAGGCGTGTATTGCGGGTGAATTCTTGAAGGGGAGGAATGCAACTGGCTAATTCGTCTGAGCATTTCTTGTTGAAATAGCGGTAAAAAAGTGACAACGACGCGACATTACGTCGGTGTTCTAACGAGTCAATCGACTTCGCAATATTACTGTCACCTATAAGTTTTATCGCTCGCTTTTGAAATCTATCCAGCAGGTGCAGGGAGGTCTTGGAAGCACCTGACCAGATAGCAGCGTTATACTCAAGTTTTGGGCGTATGTATGCCTTGTATATTGTAGCCCGATCAGAGGGGGTGAAGTACTTATTGCATCGTTTAAGGAAACCTACACACTTCGCAGCATTTTTGGCGACCTCAAAAATGTGATCGTTCCAACTAATTGTTGGGTTGATACACATACCGAGGATGGAAAGTCTTTCGGTTTCAATAACACAAATGCCGTCCATGGATAACGGCTGATTATTTTGTGATCGCTTTAACGACAGTAGACAGCACTGTGTTTTGGAAGCATTAAATTCCACTCTATTCTTAATTCCCCAATCGATTATGCTGTCAAGGTCGGAATTTAATGTGCTTAACATACGCTGCCGTTCCGAGTCTAAGGCCGAAGTGGAGGGACGTGAGCCAAGGAACGAATATGATAAGCTGTGGGTACTGTCATCAGCGAAGGAATGAATAGGATTAGAAGTAGCAGACAAGAGATCATGAGAAAGAGTGTCGGAGGCAAAACAGAGCCCTGGGGAACACCAGCATTAATATAGTGGATATCAGACTTGAATCCATCCAAAACGACTTGTATTGAACGATTCGAAAGGTAATTTCTAATCCATTGAAGAAGAGACTCATCGATTACAAAAGCACGCATTTTCGACAAAAGAGCCTGATGCCAGACCCTGTCAAATGCCTTAGAAATATCAAGCGCAACAATCTTGCTTTCTCCTAAATTGTGCAAAGATTGGTTCCACTTTTCAGTGAGATCTGCCATCAGATCACCAGTGGAACGGTTGCTTCGGAAGCTGTACTGCCGGTCATTAAGAAGCTTCCGGGACTCAAGATATTTCATAAGCTGGCGGTTTATCAGCGTTTCCATGACCTTAGAGAGAAGGGACGTTAGTGCTATGGGTCGGTAGGAGGTGGGTGACGAACATTCGCCCTTTTTAGGGACGGGCTGGACAAATGCAGTTTTCCACTTACTCGGAAAGAGCCCTGAAGAGTAGGACAGATGGAAAAGCTTACGCAGTGGTTTTGTCAGCGATTAGATGATTTATCTGTCGACAATTTTTGCAAGTGATTTTTTTTTATCTTTAAGAAAGTGTTGCAAAGACCAAAATCCACGAATGTCGGAGGGCGTTATGTTAGGGAAACACTTTGGTTGCAAAAGTTATCAACCAAGCTCCAACTTAAAGCAAGCCCAAGCCTAGCATTCTCAGGATTGAAAGCTGGAAAATTTTTGTCGCTCCTTCAGTCATGTTGTGCACAGATGAAAATCGAAAAGAGTTTCGTCATGTCCTAAAAAATAATTTATGAAAATTTCACATCAATGCCACAAAATGTTTTGATAATTCTCAATTCAGGCCATGACATCGTTTTTGATCGATAGTCGGCATTTGAGGATAACTACTTGTCGTATTTAATAAATTTTTCACTGGTTAAAAATGGTTTAAATTTGTTCAGTGCCAGCAGATTTCCCGCGATGGTTATATGGGCAAATACAATTTTTCGTGAAGCTCTCAAAAATTGGTTGTTGAGATGATTTCATACCAGCATTCGGTTGACGTTCACTGCTTCTACCGCTGCTATCTTCTACGAGCTTGCTAACTTAGTTTGCAATTTCTTTGACTTTTTCAGTAACACAGTGCGAGGTGAAAGTTTTCCACCGATATTTATAGAATAGAAGTGAACACACCGCTCATAGGTTCGCCAATCATTCACAACACTCCCGCAGTTTATTTTTCGAAGTTTTGACAAGTCTTTTTAGCGGTTCTTGTAAAAGATTCATAAAGTGTATTTGTTCAGATATTTTACACGTACTCATATTAGTAAATTTTGTTACAAAACATTCTTCCGCAGTACAATTCGTCTTTGAAATAGGCGTTCATTTGATATAAGCAGGATAGTGTTTTAAGATATTGTGACGTTGTTGCGATGTTCTTAGCACAATCTTTTGATTTGAATAAAGAAACTTTTTGTAATAATAATAATAATTGTTGGCGCGACAGTCCACGGGGGGACCAGGGCCTAGCTTGCTCACAAACTACTCGTGTTGTGCGCACTACTGTTCTCTCACGAGTACAAGGGGCCTACAGTTTTTTGCCAACTCTGAACGGCGAAATTTGAGAAGCTTTTTCGTAGACAGTTATTACTCTTTGAGTATTGTTAGCAGCTCAAAAGAGGTGGTGCCGTGAAAAATTCGAAAAATTCGTGTTGAGCTGAGATTCGAGCCTAGATCTTCGGTGTGTGAGCATCGCACTATACCCACTACGCCACGGCGGCCACAAAAAAACTATTTGCTTCGTATAATTTTTAAGGTCATAAGTACGCGTGTGTTTAACGAACTATGCGGTGGACTTGGAATACATTTTGAAAAGTGACTTTCCATTTGCGCCTCTTTTCTCAATGCTTTGACTTTGTTCACTGGTAGAGGCCTGATTGTATACCTAAAGCACAATGGAACCAACATCATCTGCTGACAAATGACACACGGAGACTTTTTACCTGACCCAATGTATTCAGTATGTATTCAAGTACTGGACACAGGTCTTTCTTGAACCACTTTTCATCAAAATTTTACAAATCTGGGAGTTTTAGTAATTCAGCCTTAGCTTATTTGCGTCATTTCGGAGTCAAATGCATTTCCGCTAAGGAGTATCAGTTCTTCTTCTTCTTGTGGCGCTACAGTCCGGGTGGACCTTTCATCCTTTTCCTTTTTCATCTTTCTGGTATTGGCAACTGTGTTAACATGTTTAAAGAATTTTTTGGTTGTGCCTCGTCATGCTTTTTTAAATGCTTAAATGAGGACGAAATAAACTTTTCATGGGAGATCAAGAAGTTTTATATTTCTTCAATAACCGGGTGGCCGCCGTGGCGTAGTGGGTAGAGTGCGACGCTCACACGTCGAAGGGTCTAAGTTCGATTCCCGGCTGAACACCTCGAATTTTTCACTGCACCACATCTTTCGAGCTGCTGACAACACTCAAAGAGTAATAACTGTCTAAGAAAGCTTCTCAAATCTCGCCGTTCGGAGTCGGCAAAAAACTGTAGGTCCCTTCTACTCGTGAGAGAACAGACGGGGCGCACAACACGAATAGTTGATGAGCAAGTTAGGCCCTGGTCCCCCTGTGGACTGTCGCGCCAACAATTATTATGAAGAACGCATTTAAATTGACACAAGACGCAACCACCGATAGAAACATCTTCTTGCGGTATATCACTCGTACACAAAATGTACAGTAAAAGGCCAATTTCAATCCCTTGAGGTACACCAGTGCAGTATTTTGCACCAAAAAGCATTCACCTTCCATAAATTGCTGGGAAGAGTCCATCAAAGTTCTCTTAAGTCCTTTTTTCTGTTAGATGCCAAAACTTGAATGTTTAACTCACATGCCAAAATCACTCACCGGTTGTTTGTCTGAACATTTTCCGATTGATCTACGATTTCGCGGTCGGCTTAACTTCCTCGACGTCAGAAGTCTTCCAACATCACGTGGTGACCGAATGCACCTGCTCTCTGGGGTTAATTAGAATACCCAGGAGCTCCTCACGTGTGCAAATGCCTTAGCCGACAAGTTTTTACTTCCCAATCAATAAATCATATTACCTGTGTTTATCTCGCCGGCATTGAGCGACAAGTTCATTGTTAATCATTCAAGTTTTCAGTGAGCTTTGATCCGATTCTCGGGCTGATTATTGGTTTTCGTTTCCACTACGTGGTCGTTCAATACAGTCGAACGCTCTTCAGCATGAGAGTCAAGTGCACGCTTACTCCAACTTGAATACATCTTTCAAATAGATGTCGCGTAAAACAACAGACAACATGAGGAGGGGTCGTTTGAGATGACTTTTAAGAAGGTTGTCGCATAGCCACAATGCACTCGAATTCAAATCCCACATCGTAGTCGCATAACTTGAATCCCTTTCTGCTCGCGCTGCCAAAACTGAAAATTTTTTTTAGTTCATTCTTTAAGCGCCGCGACTGTGGCGTCTTTGATCAAACTTAGAAATGACGATCGCCCCAAGCCACTCAGGAGTCACTGCCAAGAGCACCTAAGCGGAAGTCGCCTACCTTGTGCATCTGCATTTATACACGGCTCCTTAATCAGCGCCCGCATACCCGTGAACCTTAACTATTCGCAGCTAATGACAGGCAAGCCGTTGGAATCCACATGCTTCCGCTGCATGATAAGCAAACGCTAATCGCCTTTTGTCATCATCCGTTTTCGAACCAGATACCGAGCATACTTCTGACCAATTGTCACCGGTCATAAGACCGATCACCGATCCCGCCCGCGCGCACGGATCCTGTGCAAATGTCGAGCATACCAGCCGCAAACACCGCACTGAGGAAGACAACACCAGAATCTGCAACTCTGCATCTCCGCCATTTCATCCTCGGATGGATCACTGCTAGACAATTGTCCCGCCTCGTGTGCAAGACAAGAAGCGAGCGTCGCGAATGCAAATTCATGGCAAAAAACGAACCGCATTCCACGGCGGAGCACCAAACCGAGTGATCTTGCAGCTGGCCGGACCGAACGCCGAACGCCGAAAACCGAGACGGGGAACCGACGGAGCGTCAGCAGCAAGTCGAATGCGAATTTTTGTTGACATGCGTCCAAAAATTAGCTCGGAAAGTGCAACGCCTCTTAGCTGTGCACCGCACGCTTCTGGACGCGATATCTAGACGTCGGTGGGGCCGGGGCGTTCCTAATTTGGCGCCGATGATCATGATGATTCTTTTAATCAAGAGCTCATTTGGATCGTCGGGTTGTTGGATGGCCGCCACCACCGCGATTTTGCATACACACAGAACCGCGGCGCGCGGTGCTTCGTCCACTTGTGTATCTGCATGCAGCTTTGGGCTGTGTCGGGAATGATAGTGCACTCTCTTGAGAGAGTGGATGCCGTCGAGCTGTGCGCCAGCCGTCTTGCTGTCGGTCGCACAGCTCAACGGCCGTCCCATCCACTTCTCCGGCGGCGAGGTGGCACTTTGGACTGCCTTCAGATAGCTGCATAGAGTGAGAGCTGTGGTGGTTGTGTTGCCGCCGGGATAAAAGGGAGTGTGTTTGTCGTGTGTGCCTGTGTGCGGCAATGAAATGAACTGGACTTTGGATGCGGACTGACTTTTTGTGCGCGATCTTTGCCTACGTGCAGTGCAATGGTATTTAGCACTCTTGGCGGGATGAATAGCAGAGTTCGCCCGTCAAATTGAACGAGGGCGCTTGCCGCTGCCAGCGGAGATGAGCATTTCATTTTCTACTTGCTTTCTGTCCCTCTTGTTGTTCGTTGGCTTTATTGTCGCTTGTGTGGTGTCGGCTGTCTGATGTTTCGTGTTCAATTAAAATGTTGGCTCTTCTTTGCCGGGGAATTGCATAGTTTGAACGGAACGGAAGGTGCTGAATGATTTATTGTGTCGGGTTCCCTTTCGGTTGAAATCCAACTGGGAGCAGTGGACATTGAATTTGAATGGTTGAGATGGAGAGATGGAGAGATGGAGAGGTTGAAAGGGAGGAGTTTTGACAGTAGTCATTTTAAAGGGATTATGACTACTTCCTGATGAGCAGTCTAGGCCCTGGTCCCCCTGAGGACTGTCGCGCCAACAATTATTATTATGACTTCTTCCTGGTGTCCATTAAGCTCGGTTGGACGGATGAAATTCTCGAATGATGTTGAAATACAGCGAAAAAACAGAGCCACGATCAATTTTAGGGTGATATTGAAGAACTTATTGCTTACTATGAAAAAAGTTGTCGTTAATGTCTTACACTACGATCCTAATTTACAGACAATCCTAAAGGCAGTGTTTCGATGATATAACGAACTTCACAGAGATGTTTATTTAGAAAGTTTTTATTTATTTTTACATGGCTTGATTAAAAGAAAGAAAGTGGGCCCAATGACGGATCCTGGTGGCACCCCAATTAGCATGTTTAGTTAACGAAACCCATAAAAAGTTTGGGTTTCAAATACGAAGTATGCCTGTTATATTTCGCAACTATTAGGCAACAATTTTTCGATTTTGCTTCGACAACATGGTTTAAAGACGAGTACTTCCCCTGAACATCGTTGCAGTAGCTTTTTTGAAGAGAGTGATGTGTGTCAAACGGAGGTCTCGATAGATTGTAAAGTGACCAAAATGTTTTCAAATACGACTGTCGTTAATTGCCATCGTTGTTGAAAATCAGCAATAAAGGCAACTTTTAATTTAGAAATCGGGACACAGCCCAACAGACAGCTCTTGAAACACTAGACACAGCCGCGACGAGGCAATGACAATTTTATCACAAAACAGGTCACTGGCATGTAAACCTTACAGCTGTAAATGGAGTAATGAAAAAACCGCTCGCAGAACTTGCGCGGGAAATTGGTTTTACTTTTTTGTCAGTTATGATTTTCCCGCTTAGCGGGCCTTGTTACAGCATCACAAAAACCAATATTATCATCTATCTATCTGCTGTCTGATGCTGGTTTCAGTACTGAGGGTTCATAGTCACCAAAGGTGTCACCAAATGAACTGCAGGAGCTGTAACGACGAAGAGAAACAAGTGAACACTAAGAACTATCCCTGTCAATTGTCAAATCTAAGTGAGGAATTACTTTTTTGTATACCAGGTATACCGGTATGAAAGCAAAAGACTAATTATTAATGGGAAAGTAAAAACATTTTATATAAAGTACTGGCCATTGTTTTCCACACATTATGACCACCTTTCTAGCAATTTGTGAATATCACTAAAAATATATATCAATAAAATTGTTCGTCTTTTCAAGCAAACCAATCAGACACTCAATTTTCGACCTCCTCGTAGGAATCAAAGTGCTGCTCAGCCAATGCGTGTCCCATCGATGAAAACAAATGTTAGTCGGAAGGAGCCAAGCCTGGTGAATACAGCGGATGGGGTAGCTACTCCCAGCCAAGTGTTTTGATTGTATCCTGAACCGATTTTGCTTTGTGTGCAGGTATATTGTCATGGAGCAAAATTACCTTGCCGTGTCTTCTGGCCCATTCTGGTCGTTTCTTGATCAATGCATGGTTCAAATTGATTATTTGTTGTTGGTAGCGATCAGTATTAACGGTTTCACCAGGTTTTAGGAGCTCGTGGTACAGCACACCTTTTCTGGTCCCACCAAACACACAGCATTGTCTTCTTGCCGAATCGATCTGATTTTGCAGTCGATGTTGATTAACCCATGATTTTTTCAGTTTAGGATTCTTAAAATAAATCCATTTTTTATCACCAGTAACAATCCGATGCAAAACCGATTTTCTTTCGTGTCTTTGAAGCAAAATTTCACAAGTGTTTTTTCGGTTCTCCATCTGCCTTTCATTCAATTCATGTGGCACCCATTTTCCACACTTTTGGATCTTTCCCATAGCTTTTAAACGGTCAGAAATTGTTTGTTGTGCAACATTTAACATTGCTGCCATTTGCTTTTGACTCAAAGTGTCATCTTCATCCAATATCGTTTGCAATTCGGCGTCTTCAAACTTTTTGGTGGTATTCCACGTTCTTCATCTCTCACATCAAAATCATTATTTCTGAACCGTTGAAACCATCTTTTGCATGTTGCTTCTGATAGAGCATGATCACCATATGCCTCGACAAAACTTCGATGCGACTCTGCAGCACTTTTCTTCAAATGAAAACAAAAAATTAATGCTTTTTGCAAATCATCACTTTCTGGTGCAAAATTCGACATTTTTAACACGATGAAAAAATATGATGTTGTCTGTTCAATTATTTGATGTATACTAAATATTTTTGACACATGTTCACAGACAAAACAAAAATAAGGTCTCGTTCACAACAAATGCTTCCTATCGAGATATTTGTATCTTGATGCTCACTTCATACCGGTATACCTAGTATTTGTCATAAAGCAGGTTGTTGTAGAACATTGAAGGACATTTTTTAGCTTAAGCCCTGCTATATTGACAATATCAACTCTCCTTTTCTAAACTGTGCAGGGGCACAAACTTTTTCTTCCTGTGGCGCTACTGACCAGGAAGCACTAGGGAACCAATTTAGGAGCTACGCTTAATTTTGTACGCCGGATAAACCTTCTGGACATTTAATTTCGTATTCGCCTTAACTGATTCGAAATTTAACCCATTCTCATGTTCAGCACCCGCTCTGTATGGTCTTACTATTCTAAGAATTGCGTCTGTAGACACTAAAGAAATTCCATATCGTCATACGGTCGTACGGTCAGATGCTTTTAAGCATTATGACCTACTCGTAGATGGGAACCTTCTTCAAACTGCTGTTGAGATTGCCCATGCTTTCGCGCCATTAAGCAGGAGAAGAATGATCAAAGTAAACAGTTGAAGTTTGGTCCTTTGAATGAAAACTCATTTATTCTTCTTTTAAGTGCAAGGAGACTGCAGTTCTAAAAAAAAAATAGTCTGTATTTAACCCCAGGACATGTTCTTTCCTACTATTTACCGAACAGCCGAGAATCCAACAAGAAGAAGTTATTCGCTCTCTCCAAACTATTTAAGATGACATACTGTGTCGAGCTATCGATCTTGTGCGTCCCTATTAATTAACAAGAGCTAGTTGCAGCTATTCTCGTTCCTCGCCTTTGTTAGAATACCAGCAAAGACGTCGTTAGCGATTCGCTGTGTTCGACCAATTACGTCTGCCATCCGTAAAGACATCCGCAAGATTTTGCCCTCAGAGGGACGATTCTCACATCCCTTGAAAACTCTTTCATTGAGAAAACGAGCTCATGAATGAATACCGATATAAGACGTCATTCATTTGACTGAACCATGAATCTAATTTAATCCGTACACTCATTTTTTCACGGTGACACGGCGATTGGATTGTTTCAAGAAATACATGTCAGAGTGCTCATGACGACTGTCATAACCTCCTTCGGGTTACAGCTTTAGTGACGTGAATGAGTGTGCATCTGTGTCGTCAAATATTTTACTTGCGACAAATCTGCCAAGAACAAGACAACTTGATGATACACCACATCCAGCATAATTCAGCGCCCCCGCATAAGTGCCGCCTCCGTGGAAGTGACAACCGACGTCACTGATGTCATAAGGATAACAAGAGATGCTGCAAAAGAATTCCCTATCGTGTTCTTGGTTTGCCTATTTACACAGAAATTGCGCGTTGGAGTTTTGGACTTGATTGAGGTGAGGTTGGGTTGGAGAAGCTGTCTGTGTAATGGACGACAGCAGTTATTTCGCGTTTGGATTCAATTGTTTTAAATGACCTGCCAATCTGCATTGTTGTTTAGACACTTATGACCTTTTATGATCTTTCTTCTATGTAGTAAGACGTTGGTGTCTCCAAAGGTGGGTAGGGAATGGATTGCATAACCTGCTCGTTTCTAAAAATTTACTAAAGCCCTTCTGAGACAGAGGCGGACCTATGCTGCAACCGATCGGTGCTTTTCATCAATATTGAAAAAAAAAACGAAGACAACGTTGAGTCAGCTGAGGTGTGAGCGAATAAATACATTTGGTTGAAAGTCGACGTGTGGTGCTGTCGGGCAATCTTGTCGGCCATCTTGTATTAAGTCCGCTTAATGCGTGCTTTTTTCAAAATTGGTTTAATGTGTGCCGAAGAATTGCACAAGATATGTGTCCTTCGGGCGAGAATGAGCAAGTTGGTAGGTACCATGGAAAATGACGATTTCACTGCGTTTTGACCCGCACATGCGTGACAGGTAAATCAACTCGATGAGTGACAGACGATTCTAAACAGAACTGTCTGATTGAAAATTGGTTCCGTACAGAGACTTGAGTATTGCCTGACTAGTAGCAGCTGTTCATATTTTTTCTTATGTCGCTCTATAGACATAATCTGTTTTCGGGAACGCTGCTCTCTGAAGGTAAACAAATAAGAAAACGTGGGTTGCAGGCACTCTAGCTCAGAAAACGCAGATTTTATACAATGTCGAATAAAAACTGCTTTTGAAAATGACGAACGAACATTGTACATCTGATGCCGCTGTGATTTGCGCTTTAGTTGAACTGAGCCGATACCAATTATCATCTTGAAGCAAATTTTTAAAAGCTCCAAGAGTGATGTGCGCCTACGCAAGGCTATCTGTGTCCTGTCTGAACTTTCCGGCCCTCCGAGTCAAACAAACAAATAAATGTACACATTATTTGCTTGGTGCTCGGTGGCGTTACGACGTTAGAGCGTTGCAGGACTGCAGTGCTAGTGATTTTTCTTAAAATTTGCAATCTGACGAAAATTCGGGATAGTAAGCTATAAATTCCAAAAACGGCGCAAATTCGAAATTCGTAGGACTTAATGTAGCATATATGAAAGATTACTTAAGTTTGCTTCATTAGCCGTTTCATGAGTTGCTGATACGGCCATTAAATGAATTATACAAGTAAATTGAACATAGTTCGAAACAACTGTTATATCGACCATGTCGAGCTCGAAGCACAGACCGTTTCTATGAGTAATCAATCAAGCATAGCCAGTCATTCGGTATGTTTAGGCTTCTGTTTGCTTTTCTAGAAGATCCAGTGCAGGAAAAGGGTGATAACATGCAACAGAAACAGTCCTTCTCAAACCCTCGTATGTTAGGGTGTTACCAGGGCTTAAATCAGGAAAATTTAAAAACAGATTGAATTGTGAAATACTTTGCAAATATAAGTTGTGTTCTCGTACCCGAAACGAACAACACAAAACAACACAAACCAACACAATGTCCGTTCCTCTATATATCGAAAATATTAATCTCACGAAGGTTGCCTTTTATATTTCAGGATTGCGCAACCTTAGTGTTGCAATCTGGCAACTGCTAGCTCTATCGTAAAGTTTGACATTTTTGGGGTTAAATGTACTTAGAACGTTTTTCCACACGAGCGCTATTTGTGTTGTTCACAGTAGATGAACTTAAATCATGATGGCGATGAAGCTCCACCAAGGACTAGTGTTTATCGATAGTATACTGAATTCAACCGAGGTCGTAGTTCACTCCAAGATGAATTTCGTGAAGGTCGTCTAAAATCAGTTGATGTTCCAGAAACCATTGATGCTGTGCGCCAACTGATATTGCAAGATCGTCATGTGACCTATTGTGAGATGGAGACAACCTTAGGCATTAGTGGGACCAGCATACATTCAATATTGCATGAACATTTGACCGTCAAAAGAATTTGTTCGCATTGGATCCCACACAATTTGTCAATCGCTCAAAAAAGGCTCGTGTCGATTAGTCGAAAGAAATGCTCCAAAAATACGATTGTGGTGCTTCGAAACACCTCTATGACATCGTGACAGGCTATGAATCGTGGATTTTCGCGTATAAGCCCGAAAGTAAACAGCAGTCGATTGTATGGGTGTTTCAAATTGTGCCAAATCCAACAAACATTGCTCGCACACGAAGCACTTCCAACCAAATGGTCGCCTGTTTATTTGGAAAAACTGGACATGTCGCAACCGTACCACTAGAACAACGCAGAACCGTCAATTCTGAGTGGTACGTAACCATTTGTTTGCCAGTTGTCTTCCAAGAAATCAGGAAAACCAACCGCCGAAGACGGATCACTCTTCACCACGACAATGCGAGGTCTCACACATCGGCTCAAACAACTGCATTTTTGAGCATTCAAAATATCGATTTGATGAGTCATCCGCCGTATAGCTCTGACTTGGCACTGCATAACTTCTTGTTATTCCTGTACTTAAAAACTAAAATGAGAGGTCAACGTTTCTCGACACCTGAAGAAGCGGTTGATGCGTTCAGTATGCATGTTATGGAGATACCTCAATCAGAGTGCAAAAGTGCTTCGACAATTGGTTCAAACGCATGCAAAAGTGTATAGATCTTAATGGGGAATATTTTGAAAGGCAATAAAGCTATTTTTGATGATTAATATTTGTTTTTGTTCTCTAATCTCGAAATATAAAAGGCAACCCTCGTATAATACTCCGCGGACTGCATTTAACTAAATGATTAATTTATTTTTTTACTTTGGTGTTTGCGACTTCTGTATGGCTGTTCCGGTAACAGAAATCTGCAAATGACTGCCCAAGAGTAATCAATTGTTACAACTGAGCTTGAATCCACTGAGCTCCATTCATGAGTATTTCACTCATTTCTTCTGTATCATTATTGAAGTACAAAATGTCTCAGCTTTAAGTATTTCTTTGAACAAAGAATTACTCCTTAAGAAGGTGCTTAAGGATTTAGAATCTGTTTATGCAGTACACCTTTGTAAAGTCAATTCCGAATTTTAAGACACTTGCATGTTTTCGGATGCTGCGGAGTAAATCCAGTCACTTTTTGTCGAAATTGAAACTATCATGATTTTCGGGGTTTTCGGCAGACGTTGCCGGCATAAGGAAAACTGACCGTTTTTAGCCTGAATTCCTGCTTCCACCACTGGTGGCCTCCTGGACGTCAGAATGAACTTTCGACACTTTTCGGCATGTTTTCGGATGGTATACCGGTATGTGGTCGCCGTGGCGTAGTGGGTAGAGTGCGACGCTCACACGCCGAAGGGTCTAGGTTCGACTTCCAGTTCAAGACGAATTTTTCTAATATTTCACGGCACCACCTCTTTCGAGCTGCTGACAACACTCTAAGAGTAATAACTGTCTAAGAAAGCTTCTCAAATTTCGCCGTTCGGAGTCAGCAAAAAACTGTAGGTCCCTTCTACTAATGAGAGAACAGTAGCGCGCACAACACGAGTAGTTGATGAGCAACTACGATGGTAGAATTAAGCGTCTGGCCATATGAGAGCAGCTCATAGTGGATGATTCCCTTCCAATCCCACCAAACACACAGCAAAACCTTCCTGGCCGTCAATCCTGGCTTGGCCACTGTTTGGGACGATTCACCGGCCTTCAACCACGACCGTTTTCGCTTGATGTTGTCGTATGTGATCCATTTTTCGTCACCAGTCAACATCCCCTTCAAAAATGGGTCGAGTTCGTTCCGTTTCAGAAGCATATCGCAGGCGTTTAATCGGTCCAGAAGGTTTTTTCGATTCAAATCATGCAGCACCGAAGCATCAAGCTTTTTTCTGTATCCAGCCTTCTGCAGATGGTTTTAAATGGTTTAGTGGCTAACTCCCATCGCCTTGGCGATGTTACGAGATGCCACATGCCAGTCTTACTCGATGATATCCATGATTCGATCGGTATTCGTCGTCACAGGTCTTCCGCCGGCTGGCTTATCCATGGTGTCGTTTTCACCGACTCTGAAACCATTCCTCCACGGTTCGCAATGATAGAGTACCAACCCCCAAAACACCATTAATCTCACGGAACGTTTAACTAGCGGATTTACTTTTGACGAAGGAAAACTTTAAAATATAATTTCGGCGTTAGTGAACTCCATGTTTACATGTCTATAACTGTTGAACGCAATATTCAAACTAATCATGCATAGCGTTTTGTAGGTTATGTCATGGCCTTTCAAATAATGTATAGTATTGCCATATGCGTGCTCTGTAGCGCTTTGTGCATAGCCGGAAAATTCAAAAGACAAAAAGGCGGAAGGGAGTCACAACCTTATAAAACATTCTTAACACCTGCTTTGAATATATCCTTGAAATGTATGGTAAGATCAATAAAAGCTACAGCTAGAGTATCTTAATTCCATGAAATATGTAGGTCATTTGACAGAAAAGACGCCATCGTGAAGGCAAAGGCAAATAGCTGATTAGCTGAATTTTTTCATAGACGACTTGATCGAAATATGACCGTCCTCAGATGCTTCAACTGTGTTGATATAAGTTAAGAATCTTCGAAATTAAGCACTTATCCAGTAACACACAATCCGACATGTGCGAGTTAGTGTAACACATGCATGGTTTCGTTTCTATTATTTTTTTTATTTTCTATTTTCGATTTGATACAAGCAGTCGAAATGAACCTAACGAGAGACAAATATGTAGCCGCCGTGGCGTAGTGGGTAGAGTGCGACGCTCACACGCCGAAGGGTCTAGGTTCGATTCCCGGCTGAACACCTGAAATTTTTCACGGCACCACCTCTTTAGAGCTACTAATAACACTCAAAGAGTAACAACCGTCTAAGAAAGCTTCTCAAACTTGGCCGTTTGGAGTCGGCAAAAAACTGTAGGTCCCTTCTACTTGTGAGAGAACAGTAGCGCGCACAACACGAGTAGTTGATTACCAAGCTGGGCCCTGGTCCCCCTGTGGACTGTCGCGCCAACAATTATTATTATTATATATTAGAGACAAATACAACAATAATTTAATTTCTTATATTGACAACTGAAAAGTAAAGATTCGTTTCTGTGGTTCTGAATTCACCAGAGGGACCATTTTTAAAATTCTTTCCTTTAAGTGCTGCCACCTTTCGAGAGGATGGATTTATATTGTTTAGAGTTATTCCTTGAAATTAACGTTTTGGAGGCTATTTGCCCGGACAACATTTCGATGTTTAGTGACGATCAATTGTAAAGTTCGAGTACTTAAAATGTGTGTGTCCCATCCCAATAATTTTAACGTTCTTGCAAAGAGATTGACTCAAAGTACAGGTCAAATGTGCTGAAAGTGTGTTCAAAGTTTTCATGTTTCCTCCAATTGAAAATGAATGCAACGACATTAAAACTTACCGAATCGAATCCGTCCATACTCTACAGATGCTCAATAAAGTAGTCCTTTCCTCACAATTCTCACCCTAAGAACGGAGGACCCGTTGCCCCCCATTTCATGAAAGAAATTCTAACTCCTACACATTCGCCTAATTTCTTCACGGCAGGACGTCTCCCTCAAGCGACTATAAATACGTTCATCCATTCCGAACCAAATTGCAGCTCATCAATCACACTGCAGTCCAATTCCACGGAAATCGAGCACAAACTCAATTTTATTTAGACAAATGAGCTCAGAGCCCCACCAACCGGACATCGTTCCGGTGTCGAATAAATAATCGGCCAGTTGGCCATTTCCCCAGCAGCCGGCACGAATCTACTAAACGCCTATCAACGCCTAACCTCATTAACCCACCACCGTCGAAATGCAGCGCGATTTTCTGAGATATTTCCTCGAATTATAATAATTTTCCTCCATGCGGGCCCCGACCACTGGGTGCACTCCCCCCAGTGCCTGGTGCGGCAGCGAGAGTCCTAATTGAACACCACAGAAGCATGCCTGCGCCAGTCCCCTAGCCGACACCCCACCACACAGCCCACAAGACTGGCTAACGCTCTGTGGCGACGTTCATTCACCAGAAGACCCACAAATGGTTCATTCAAAAAAATCCTATCTACGAGCTGCATCAACGGCTGCCGTGCGCTGCACATTTACGCAATAAAACGCCCGCCCCCTTGCTCCGGTCCGACTTGGCTTTGTTTGTTTGCTGTCGCTGTCGCTGGCGTTGTTGTTGGTGCGGCATTTGGTGTGACTAGCTTGGCTGGTGTAAATTTGCAGAACACCGTTCAGATCACTTGCCAACGGGGCGATCGGAGGCATGGCGCGAGCAATGCACAGTCGCCCCGTGGGCACGGCAAGTGCCTCAGATGAGGACAGACGAGCACTGTGCACGATTGAGATACGCGCATCAGTTCAACTGAATTGAGCCGATGCCAGCCGAGGCCAATTTGGCCCCAGACATCTGGTCCAACAATACCGATGGTGGCGGCTACGGCGACGACGGCGTCGTCGGCGAGGGATACAATTAAAACTAAAAAGTGGTGAGCCCGCCAAATTTTGCCCGTGGAATGTGAGTGCGGATTTTAGAACGCAGCGGAGCGCATACACTGTCGCGACAGTCTAGCTGCGGTTTGTGTCACAAAATTCTGGGGACGAACGCCTATTTGCGGTTCGGTGCGGAGGCAGAAAAGTCTCGCGCGTCTGATTAGAGGAGAATGCTTTGAGGGATAGTTTTAGATTGCGATTTCTCTTTTCTTTTCTTGGACGTGAACGACGACGACGATGGGAGAGGGGTATTCCGGATTCTTTGGCAGACGCTCGTAAAGGCTTTGTCCTGGTGGCGGGGACAAGATCGATTTGGGCACAAATTTAGGACAGATTTCTGGCGCTGTGCATGCATTAATTTACTGTGCGCGCACGAGTGCTGAATTTTCACGGAAACATCTGCTGGTTGATTGAGTTCAGCGGATTGTGGAATGAAATAAGAGACATTTTTGATCTAAGCTCATTTAACAGAAATTTTTTAACGTCATAAGGTGTCCGTCGTGGCGTGGTGAGTAGAGTGCCACGCTCACACGCAGAAGGTCTAGGTTCGATTCCCGGTTGAACATCTAGAATTTCTAACGTCAACACCTATTTCGACCTGATGACAACACTCAAAAAGTAATAACTATCTAAGAAAGATTCTCAAATTTCGCCGTTCGGAATCGGCAAAAGACTGTAGGTCCCTTCTACTTGTGAGAGAATAGTAGCGCGCACAACACGAGTATGTTGATGAGCCAGTTCGGCCCTGATGCCCCTATGGACCTATATTTTTATTATTTTTACTGTCATAAGACGTGATCTATAAATCAGACTAACGCCGATTTGAATTTATATTTTGCATTCAACGCTTTAATTCAAGAGTTCTATTCCCTGATTTAGTCTAAGGGTAAGATGTGTGCCACGGAGAAATGCGAGCTAATCTCGCGCATAGATGGTTTCGTTTTAAGAACAAAATATGTAAACCTATCACGCGAAATAGTTGAGTTAAGAGTGGACAGATTTGATTTAATTCTTTATTTCGCGGGATCTTCATAGACGTCAACACTTCTCAAATCGATGAATATCAAAAACAGAGGTGTACGCAATTCTTAAGTTTGATAAACTATAAGCCACGCAGCGTTTAACTGACACAGGCAGCTTCTTAGGGACGGAAAGCCAGCCTATTCAATTCGTAGATGTAATTCATACCTGTTGGCAAAAAACTTAAAGAGAGACAAGTCCAAGAAGGTGAAGTTTTCAGCAGTTGTTGTATTATACAACTATGCGGGCTAGGTCTGGATATGATGTAAATGCGCTGGGCGGATTGCTTTTTTAGAGTTTGACTGAGTTAAGTTAACAAATGGTGGCCTCATAATAGCAATATGTTGGGTGTAACGACGAAGTGAAAACTTCCAATTGGTTCTCTCTTCAACAAATAATACATCGACGAGTTGGACTCTAGCAATCGTGTCATGTTTTTTTTTTAAATTTCGATGAAACTAAAAAGAATATGAACAGATCACTCAATAAGTCTCGGGGCATATAGGGTGCGCTACTAACATGTAATCCACATTATTTTTGGGAAGTGAAAGCATGCATTTTCGAATCCGAACCACAGGGACAACGCAACAGAGAACGTCCTAGACGAAGATGGCGCATACAAGTGGAAAAGGACCTCAACCAACTTGGACTGCGCAATTGGAGACAGCTGGCAAGAGATCGTGCTAGCTGGAGAGGCATGTTGGTTGAGGCACAGGTCCACCCCGGACTGTAGCGCCATCCGAAGAAGAAGAAGAAGAAAGCATTCAAATGATACCTGTCAAATTTTTATGACAATCTAATTATTAGGTTACAAGTAACAGTGCCTCAAATGACGCTATTCTCGAGATTAAAAAAAAAAAACAGAAAAAACAGAATTTCGCGTGTTGATTAAACACTGCTTTTTGATGGGAAAATATACGTGCAGGCTCTGCAAGATCGTGCTGGCACAAGAGGCATGTTGGTTGAGGCCCTGGTCCACCCCGACTATAGCGCCACAAGAAAAAAGAAAAAGCTCAGCAATGGCTTGAAAAGTTTCAGAGGGACTCTGCTTCGTAAAAAACAACTATTTGTTGGCAGTATGCTAACTTTAAACGTGACCGTACAGACACCAACGATGCTTATCGCTCAGGAAAGCCAATTGAGGTGATTACAACTGAAAAAATCAACAAAGTACACAAAATCGTTTTGGAAAACCGCAAAGTGAAATTGCGTGAGATAGCTGACACCTTAAATGTATCAGAAGGCACTATGTACACCATTTTGCATGAACATTTGTTCATGAGAAGGCTGTATTCGAAAAGGGTGCCGTGGTGGCTCACAATGGATCAAAAACGTATCGATGATTCTGAGAGCTATTTGGATTTATTTCGACTTTTTGCGTCGGTATGTCACAACGGATGAAACGTGGATCCATCACTTCACTCCAGAGTCAAATCGGCAGTCATCGGAGCGGACAGCAGCCGATGAACCACGCTTAAAGCGTTTAAAAACGCAAAGGTTGGCTGGCAAGGTTATGGCATTCGTATTTTGGAATGAGCACGGAATTTTGAGCAATGAATTTTTGAGCACGGAATTCTATTTATCTATTTACTATCCTGAGAAATACAAAAGGATCAACAGCGAATACAAATAAAAATTTTTGGCGCTACAGTCCAAACAGCGAATACATGTCATTATTCATGCATTTGAAGGAAGAAATTGCAAAAAAAACACTCCGATATAAAGATGAAAAAAATTATCTTCCACCAAGGCTATGCACCGTGCCACTAGTCGTTGGCTAATAATAACAATATTTGGGTCGCCCTAAAGTCCACAGGCGGATCAGTGCCTAGTTTGCTCCTCAACTACTCGTGTTATAGAAAGGACCTACATTTTCTTTTGCCGACTTCGAACGGCGAATTGTAAGAAGCTTATCCTTAGACAGTGGCCGCCGTGGCGTAGTGGGTAGAGTGCAACGCTCATACGCCGAAGAATTTAGGTTCGATTCCAAGCTGAACACCTCGTATTTTTCACGGTACCACCTCTTTCGAGCTGCTGACAACACTCAAAGAGCGATAACTGTCTAAGAAAGCTTCTCAAACTTCGCCGTTCGGAGTCGGCAAAAAACTGTAGGTCCCTTCTACTTGTGAGAGAACAGTAGCGCGCACAACACGAATAGTTGATGAGCAAGCTAGACCCTGGTCCCCCATTGGATTGTAGCGCCAACAATTATTATTATCCTTCTTGATCTTCCTGGATTTAAAAAAATAGCCTTAAACATCATCAAGAAATGACTGCAAGTACTGTTAACAAGGCTCTGACGTCTCGACTCACTGCACCACTCGATCTCAAACAGTTGGCAAAATTAAAAAACAAAGAAAAAAACAGAATTGGTTATTCTTCCCACGGTTGCAAGCTTCCCAAGAATGCGAATGCCTCCTGAGAACCACATCATTATCAGACAAACTCCGATTTATGAAACACGAGTAGTTGATGAGCAAGCTAGACCCTGGTCCCCCTGTGGACTATCACGCCAACGATCATCATCATCATCATTATCCTTAGACAGTTTTTAATCTTTGAGTATTGTCAGCAGCGGTGCCATGAAAATTCAAGAAGTTCAGCCGGGATTCGAACCTATTCCCTTTGCGTGTGAGTGTCACACTCTACCCACTACGCCGCGGCGTCCACTAGTCGTTGGCTAACATGGCCAAATTGCACGAATTGGGCTTTAAAATGCTTCCGCACCCTCCGTATTGTCTAGATCTGGCCCACAGCGACTTCTACTATTCAGATCTCAAAAATATCCTCACCGGAGCCTATTTTGAGTCCTTAGATAAATCGTTTTATAAAAAAAGGATCGAAATATTAGATTGTCTAGAAAACATGACAGCTATCATTTGAACGTTTGTGCTTTCTGAAATATAATGGAGCTCTATGTGGCGCCCTTTATGTTAGTCCCGGGATTTATTTATTGATTAATGATTGAACAACATTTTTAGAAAACTTAAGCCTCACTTCTATACAAAACCAATGCCGGCTGCCTTTTTATGTGACTTTGCCATTTTCTGTTCCACAGCAGCAGACCCACTCGTAGGCGACCCACTCGTGCCCTTTACTCAATCTTTTACGCTGTGAAAAATGGTATAATTTCAAATCACTTTGATGTGCATCGAAAGACTCGACTCGACTCGACTCGACTCGAGTTCTAGTTTAGCGTATGAACTTCTGTATGAATTTGGGCATGTAAAACCACCTAAATTGAAAATGGATAACGATTGCGTTAAAAGAATGCTTCCTAATGCACAAATTTTCATTTAGATTACGCCAACTACAAATAAACCTATTTCCACGTTTCTTGCAACTTCTTTCATCTGTATTTAATTTTAATACATTATTCCTTCTATTGGCACTCACATAGAGACGAATGTTTTTGTTTTCAAGTTGGCACTACTGTCACTGACATCTGTGCTTAATTAATTGTAATTTTATTTGGGATATATATTGCTTTGTCAAAAATGGGGATTTAGACCATTATGTCCCAAATTATTCAATTTCCTTTCGTTGAAAAGACGAGCAGGCTACAGTTAGTTACAAAAGTCTGCTTATAGGAATGGAAAGTCCTTAAACAATGTTTTAATATAAGTACTTAGCTTATTACAAGCTTACACTAGGAGAGGTAACCAGAAAAGAGCAACTAAGACACGGTATCCACGACATCACAACCAGGACAACGGTTCCAAGTTTATAATAATAATAATAATAATTGTTGGCGTTACAGTCCAAAGGGGGACCAGGGCCTAGCTTGCTCATCAACTACTCGTGTTGTGCGCGCTACTGTTCTCTCACGAGTAGAAGGCACCTACAGTTTTTTGCCGACTCCGAACGACGAAATTTGAGAAGCTTCTTAGACAGTTATTACTCTTTGAGTGTTGTCAGCAGCTCGAAAGAGGTGGTGCCGTGAAATATTAGAAAAATTGGTGTTGAACTGGGAGTCGAACCTAGACCCTTCGGCGTGTGAGCGTCGCACTCTACCCACTACGCCACGGCGACCACCGGTTCCAAGTTTACAGGACAAATTATGAAAGAAAGGCTTGTATAGTGGGAGTGTCAAAGCTTCGTGACCAATCTATACGATCTCCTGGAATGAAGAATTCACAATAAATTATTACATTATTATTGTTGAGCAAAATTTATTAAAAATTTCCCTTTCGACTGCCTGGGGTTCAATTTCCCCAAGCATCGGCGAAAATCTAGACGTATGCATACCAGGAAGACTTACAGCTTCCCAGCAATCGAACAACTATTCTAATACCTTTTTTATTGATAAGTTTGCCTTGTAACTCGTCGGTTTGTACACTTTTGTAAATTTACTTTTTGTGTTTTCATTTGTTGTTTGTTTAAAAATTGCAAAGGCATTCCTTTTTTCTGTTTTAAATTATGTTCTCAGATGACTATTTTTGATTGTGACAGAGGATGGTGATTTAGCAGACTTTCGTGATCGACTTTATGTCTAGATTTGGCAAATATTTAAGACGAGTACCAGTCATATTGATCACCATTGATAACAGATGCTTTATAACAGTTTTATGGGCTATACCGAAATTTAACTTTACAAGTTGGTTTGAAAATAGAGAAACAAAATTGGGCAGTATTGCATTTCGGAGAAGGGGCAACTTTGACTATCGCAGTAGGATGTCCAATTCATTACAGAGCAGCATCAATTTAAGCCCATTCATAGCCGTCTTGAATTGGGCAGGCCCCTAAGAAATAAGTACGCAGCAAAAGTCATAGCATGATTCCGGAGAATGGATGCTTACGTAAATTACTTCTTAACTTTCATCCTAAATGTTTTTCATTAATTTTTTAAATTATGAATTATGTTGGGGGTCCATAAACTTTAAAATATGAACAGAAAAGCGGTTCTACACCAATTGGGATATAAAAGCTGCTACTGCCTCAGTCCCAATAGTCCCCAAGGATGAACAGCAACTCAAGGAAGATATAGCCATGACGGAATGAAAATAAAGGAAATGTGAAGTAATGATAAGTACATTACCTTCACTCAATAAATAACTACTATAATGACTTTTCACTAATTCTTGTTTTATCTGTTTCTCAATTTGCATTGGTAATGACGTCACCTCGGTGAGAAATCAAATACAGGTTCCATATAACGGCTGCAAATCCACCTGCCGATCGAGTCCATTGTGATGTAGCAAATGGAAAAATTTCTGTTGCGAGTAGATCTCACTTATGTTCCACTGTTCTGAAACCAACCTGATCTATGAATATCTTGATGTCCTTTAGCTTCGAGTGTGTATAAGCCTATTCCTCGAACAATGCACTGCGGGCATTGGTCGCCGAACGGTCCCGCATGAGTTGCAATGAAACAATTGACCAAAAGAACCCCAATTGTTACTTGCATTCAAAGTTCTTCTCGACTAGATCCCAACTGCGTCTTGATTTCTTTCTCTATTAGCAGCTTATCGATGCAGATTATTCACTCTGACGTCTTGGAATATTTCAAATATTAGGCGTGTTCCAACCAGAGACCAATAGGGAGACAGTCAACTCCCTCGTCTCCCGCCCTTGAATTCATTTTGATAGCGTTTTTTATAACATTTCCCCTCCTGCACAGCTGACGCACAAAAAGGATTTTGTTTGTTTTCAAATGAGAATACGTGTGAACTGTCTATACGGTGGATCTCCTCACTCTTCACACTATTAGACAGAGAGGGCATATAAATCAAAACGTAAACATGTGTGAGTAAAGTGAAACAATGTTCGATGATACGTAAATAACTTTCAGAATTTTAGGTTATGTCTACTAAAACACGTAAATAACAGTCAAACGGTCGATTGACAAAGGGGAAATCAGCTGTTCAGTTGACCATCTCCTTCCTTATTGGTTTCTGGTTCCAACGCTTTCTGTAAATTCTGAAGTCTGTCATTTGTTAAGGAGTGAGGGTAAGAAAAAGGAAAAGTACCGGAAGGCATAGAATCAAATGTAAAGTATGTCACTAAGAAATATCAAATTCCCTTTTCGATGCAGAAAACAAAAACAACAACACGATTTGAGTCACATGAACAGAGATAATGAGTCAATGCTCACTTATTTCTGTACGCACACCAACAAATTTGACAGGAAACCAACACCCTACCCACAAAAATTTCTTGTATCAAATGGGGCATGGTGGGGAAATATTTCACTCACTCTCGAGACAGCTAGTTTGACGTAAAACCTATTTTTTAGGGAACGGACATTGTGTTGTTTTTTCGTGTACGGGAACACACATAATGCAACGTGAAAGCAAAAAATTGTCCTCCTAGATCGTACGCATTTGAATTTGAATTTAAATTTTTCAGCACGCATTTAAATTTGAATTTAACAGCACATTCAATTTCAAATTTCAAATACAAACTTCCCATAATTATAACAGTTGAGGAACGATGCTGGTTTGTGTATCAGCTATGAAAAACGATTCAGAGACCCTGTATCGGGTAAATTAAACGGAAAGCGGTTGGGAACTAGACTACAGTAGAGGCATTTTTAGTGCTCATTTATAGTGTATCACATCGAAGTTCGCCTATTTACAATAAATTTTAGTTAAAATTATGTTTCAACAGTAGTCAACTGCGATAAGTGAATTTTAAAACATTTATTTAAAAAATGAAACATTTTACTCAAGTGTATCTTGAGTCCTCTTGAGGGACAGAAAAATACGCAAAAGAATTTGATTGTTATTCTGTTTTCCTTATTTAATGCGGATTTAATAGACAGAGTATTTTTTTCCTATTTAATGCAAAGCAGTGGTAGACAAAGTATTTGTTTCGATGTTCTTGCTGCCTATTGAGGAAGTTCAGCAAAAAACTCCGTGTTGTGACTACTGTCTTGATTGTCTTTTTCAATTCGTTTAATCTACGTTTACAACATTCAGTTTATAGCAGAGCGGTGACAGTGGTGGCACAGTGGATTAAGTGCAATACTCCCAAGCCGAAGGTTGGGGTTCGATTACAGGATTGAACATTTTGCATTTTTTCACAATTCCACACCATTGAGTAGTCGATAACTCTAACAAAAATAAGAAAAAATAACACTTTGATACAGTCTGCCGTTTGCTAAAGATAAAGTGAAGAAAGCGGGCACCAATGGTGCATATTCTTCTTCATCTTCTTGTGGCGCTACTGTTCGAGGTGGACCTGGCCCTCTACCAACATTCCTCTCCAGCCAGAACCATCATTCACTAGCCTCCAGTTGCGCACTCCGATTTTGTTGAGATTCTTCTCCACTTGTGTACCTTATCTTAGCCTAGGCCATCCTCCGTTGCATTGTCCAAATGTCTCTGATTCGAAGACTTCGGGCCGAAGCAGTGGTGTCCATACCCTCTACATAGCCTTGCCACTGATGCACATTATGTTACTAAAACAATTTATAAGACCAGCTAGTGGTATGAGAATTGAACTAGTACTCTGCTTCCCTGAGAATTTCCTTAGAAGCTAAACTAATGCCCTTTCTATTTTTTCCAAAATCAAGCTTCCCCAGTTGCTTTCATCATTGTTGTCATCATTTTTTCTGGTTGTATACACTTCCATAGAAGAATTGAATCTAATTTTCAGAGAACGTCTTTTATCAACACAATTTGCCATCCATTAAATCACTCAAAACGCCGCTATTCACGAGCCCTTATGTACATATTTTTTCCTTTTTTAAATCATTCCCTCGTTTTCTATTAGTTGACTTCCACAAGGATCCTTACGTCGAGGATGCGCCAATTTATACGCCAACCAACAGACAGTAAGATATTTAAAAAAAAGTCACAACCCCTTCGCCTCTTTCTCTTTTGTCGAGAACTCCACAACTTTCCCCCCCCCCATTCACATTCACTTTGATTTCTTTTCTTGCTTGGTACAGAGAACCAGGAATGCCAGTGAAGCATCACATGTCTGCTACGTGCATCTCTCCCCCGCCACTCAACCCCGAGTCCGTCCCACACACGAAATATTCTGCAACAGGATTCCATTACATACCCCTTAAGCAACTCCTTCAGAAGTTCTGTAGCCTCTCAGCGGTTTCATCAAAAACTAAAATTAAACCAATTTATTCGCTTGTAATAAATTTACTTTCCGATTGTCCCTGCGTGAAGCTCTAGAAACTTCTCATTTTGCTATAACCCAGAAAGTTTCTGCCTGCGGTTCAGTGAACCCAGCCAATTTGCTCGCAGTTCTCAGTAATCCACTACAAGCCTTTTACACGAAACGGCATGCCACCTGCATTTGCGCATCCAACCTGGTGCAGGCATCAACAACGATTGTCTAGCAACCCTAAGCAGCTGCTAACAGGGCCCCGCCAGCCTTTCCCTCCTGGGGGAGGGGGCATTGCCGGCAGCGGAGTCAGAACGGAATAGACGCTATCAACAAACGGAAAATGGAGTAAATCTCGAGGGAAAAACCGACAGCCATTCATATTTTGCTGTGCTGCATCCTTTATCGCATCTGCTGGCGAAATAGGATAACTTCAAAAATTCTCATGGCAAACGCAGGCGGAATGCGCCTTTTTGCCTCTTCCCTAAAATCTAAATCTCAATACATGCAGAACAGCGCTCACAAGCCAGGATAGCACATCCTTCTGGCGCAGCATGTCGGACCTCTTTCTGGGTGCAGCCCTCGTTATGTGCGTTGCTCCCGTCGCGTTTCGATAGTATCCGCAAACAATGTGTTTACTTGTATCCTGCCTGGCGCACGAGAGAAAAATCCCAGTGGATGCAAAGAAAGTAGAGCAGTGGCGACGGCGGCGGTGTGTTTGTGACTCCCTGCTTGCCATCTCGTTATGCCCTGTCTAATATACGGAAGCACATCCGCTCACATTCCAGACATGAGCTCCGCAGGCCCGGGTGTACCTCGACGCCGCAATTGCCCCCAAAAAAACAGATCGGCCGCCAGCAGGGGAAGTCATTCTCACCTAGTAGTGTGGTTTTGATGGTGACGCCTCTGCGGCCCCTCCTCTGAAGAGCGAGTGAAAATTTATTCATTCACATATTTCCAGATGTGCAGAGGACGCCTGATGAATCCGTTTCATTCGCCACGTCGTCGTTGTCGGCCGCCCCGCCGCCGCTGGTGCATTGCAGTCAGGTGTTGCACGTACTTCCGCAATTGTTATTTCTGTGAGGCGTGCAGCTCCGTACTGCCTGGCAGCGTGGTTCGGGTCCAAATTGAATTCGCAAACGAGACGGAGGTCGTTTGCGGATGGGGCTCTTTGAGTTCACGTGCAGTTTGGTTGGCACGTGGTGGCTTGCGAGTGCGTTTCAAGAGTTAAACCATAAATTCCCATGCAATCTTGTTACGCTCGGTGTCCGTTCTTGACTGCTTGTCACTAGAGCCTCTGTCGTCGTGGTGTGTTGAGGAGCGGCTGTCGGAGTGTGCCGCATCATTATTGTGTCGATGGGTCTCTTTGAGGTGATGCCCCCCTTGAGGGTGGGCGGGCGAGTGGTGTTAAATGCTGCCAAGAATCGAGGGAAACATCACGTTTCGGCATTTTGTCAGCCGATATTGGGCGGGCTGAGGGCTTCGTCAGAGGCAGCGTGACACTTGTACGTGCTTATTTATTATTTTATCTATTCCTTCCGGTTTATTTATTTACTCGAAAGGTGGTGGAGCAAGGAGGCCTCCGCCGATGTTTTCGTTGCCTGTGTGTAAGGAGAGGCTGTCTTTGTTCAGGGATTGAAAATATTTCTTCAAAAGTGCGAGACGCACCTACACCGAAGCGTACGTCTTGGGTAAGGGTTTGAATTTCGGTGAATGGCACTTGAATTTTTTGTAAGCTGATCTGCAGAAGCTTCTCTTTCAAAGTCGATAAACGTCTTGATTGAATGTTTTCTCTTTAAGGGTGACGAGTATACTCTCAAGGCCAGAGATCGGGTTGCACTGGCATGTGGCGAGTGTTTTTGATGAGTCCTTGGAGATGTAATTGCACACTTTATTCGTCTCTGTGAAGGAGGGGGAAAGAAAATTACAAGATTTCTTAGGAAATATGTAGCAGGCACTACGTCCTTTAAATTTTCTTTGAAAGGTGAGTTGAAAAGTTTTCTGGATTCCATAAGTCGGAAGAAATTTGGACACAATTTAGTGATGAACAGTATTAACATCGGGGCGTTCAGTTCATTGGGGATGAATGTTGTCAGTTCAGCCCCGGTGGTAGGTTGTATCGCTAGTGGAGTGGATGTATGGAGAAAACTATCCTCGCCTTACATGTTATGTACTTTGAGATATCGTTGTCCCTGAAATTTACTCCAGATGATGTGACTGGATTTATGAATCACATGATTCAAAATCACATCCGTATCACTATTTATAGTGTCAACGGAATCACTGATGGAGAAAAGACCATCTACGGATGGCGACTAACAGACCCAGGCTTTGAGGGAACCTGATTGGTAGTGACAGCTTGACCAGAGGCTATATTCTGGTGCCACGGGAGGTCAGGGGCCCCTGGAACTTCGGTTCCAGCCTGACCGTGCGATAGGCCCCCTTGTGGGAGTATCGTAGTGGCTGTGGCTTAGCACCTAAGATCGCGGGTAGAGTCGAGGATAGTGTACTGTGCTGACTTGTCTAGTTCATTATTTAAGCACAACTAGTCAAGACGGTTAGGGGACTGTCCCTTCTCAGTGTGGAGTTGCATTCTCAACCGGGCGCTGCGACCCAGGGAGCGGAAGAGGTTTTAGAAAGGCTTCGCATCAGACCAAGGTGGGGTGATTGCCCCTCAAGCATGATCTCAGTTTGGTACTTGGGTAACTAAGGCGTCTAGTCTTGCGTAACTTACGACTCTTGGGACCAGCATACATTCACTATTGCATGAACATTTGATCGTCAAAAGAATTTGTTCGCATTGGATCCCACACAATTTGTCAATCGCTCAAAATAAGGCTCGTGTCGATTGGTCGAAAGAAATCCTCCAAAAATGCGATCGCGGTGCTTCGAAACATATCTATGACATCGTGACAGGTGGCGAATCGTGGATTTTCGCGTATGAGCCCGAAAGTAAACAGCAGTCGATTGTATGAGTGTTTCAAATTGTGCCAAATCCAACAAACGTTGCTCGCACTTCCAACCAAATGGTCGCCTGTTTATTTGGAAAAACTGGACATGTCGCAACCGTACCACTAGAACAACGCAGAACCGTCAATTCTGAGTGGTACAAAACCATTTGTTTGCCAGTTGTCCTCCAAGAAATCAGGAAAACCAAACGCAGAAGACGGATCACTCTTTACCACGACAATTCGAACTTTCACATATCGGCTCAAACAACTGCATTTTGAGCACTCAAAACGTCGATTTGATGAGTCATCCGCCGTATAGTCCTGACCTCTGTTACAACCTTACAAGGTCAACGTATTTATATCAAAAAATGTATTAACATTGGAGACTTCGGGTCGTTCAACCGATCAACTGGCTTGCACTTTTCTACGCCAGAACGAGATAGCATATTTATGTCATGATGGGACAGTGTGTGGTGCAAGAATTCTTTTATTGACTATTTATTCTTCTACAGAACTCAGGAAAAATCTTTCAGCGGTTATAAGTCAGTGAAACAAAAATCAAGCAAGCAACATGGTAACCGGTTGTCAAATATCACCCGTCCGCCTTTTTATCTTTTGAATTTTGCGGCTATGTACAAAGCGCAACAGAGCTCGTACCTGGCAATACTATACATCATTTGAAAGGTCCTAACATAACTTACAAAACGAAACTACGCATTTTTTTGCACTTTGGATATTACATTCAACAGTTATATACATGTTAACATGGAGTTCACTAACGCCGAAATTAGCGCCATTTTAAAGTTTTTCTTCATTAAAGGCAAATCCGCTAGAGAAACGTTCCGTGAGATTCACTTCGAACCGCGGAGTAATGGTTTCGACGATTTAGAGCCGGTGAAAACTACACCATGGATAAGCCAGCCGGCGGAAGACCTGTGACGACGAATACCGATCGAATCATGGAAATCATCGAGTTCGACTGGCATGTGGCATCTCGTGACATCGCCCAAGAGATGGGAATTAGTCACCAAACCATTTTAAGCCATTTGCAGAAGGCTGGATACAGAAAAAAGCTTGATGTTTGGGTGCCGCATGATTTGACGCAAAAAGACCTTCTGGACCGAATCAACGTCTGCGATATGCTGCTGAAAAGGAACGAACTCGACCCATTTTTGAAGCGGATGGTGACTGTCGACGAAAAATGGATCACATACGATAATATCAAGCAAAAACGGTCGTGGTTGAAGGCCGTTGAATCATCCCAAACAGTGGACAAGCCGGAATTGACGGCCAAGAAAGTTCTGCTGTGTGTTAGGTGGGATTGGAAGGGAATCATCCACTATGAGCTGCACCCATATTGCCAGGCGCTTAATTTTACCATCTACTGCGAACAACTTCACCGCTTGAAGTAATTGATCGACCAGAACCGTCCAGAATTGGCCAACAGGAAGAGTGTAGTGATCCACCAGGACAACGCCAGACCACACACTTCGTTGTCAGCTCGTCAGAAGCTACGGGAGCTCGGATGGGAGATTTTATCGCACCCACCATATAGCCGAGCATACCGCCAAGTGATTACCATCTGTTCCTGTCTACGGCGAGCGTCCTTGGTGGTGTAAAGTTGAACTCAAAAGAGGCTTGTGAAAAGTGGCTGACCGAGTTTTTCACAAACACGGAGGGGAGCTTCTACGAGGGGGTATTATGAAGTTGCCGTCTATATGGGAACAGATTATGGAACAAAACGACGCATATTTGAACTAAATCCGATCACTGTAACACTTTTTGTGAAGCATTGAATGAAGAACAAATAAGCGCAAGGGCTTGCTACTAAAAAGTTTTACTTTTTTAACGTTTATGAAAAAAAAATATTAGTACCATTTGCTATTGTAGTTTTTTATCGGATTCCAGCACAAAGCAACCAGATGATGTCAACAACACAACATTTCAAGAGTTTAAAGAAATAGAAGGAAATACCAGGTATACCGGTATGAAATGAGTTTTTTTTTTGAAAAAAAAGAAACACTAATTATTTATGGGAATGTAAAAACATTTTATTGAAAGTATTGGCCATTGTTTTCTACACATTTTGACCACCGTTCTGGCAATTTGTGAATACCACGCCAATAAAATTGTTCGTCTTTTAAAGCAAACCAGTCAGACACCCAATTTTCGACTTCCTCGTAGGAATCAAAGTGCTGCTCAGCCAATGCGTGTCCCATCGATGAAAACAAATGGTAGTCGGAAGGAGCCACGTCTGGTGAATACGGCGGGTGGGGTAGCTGCTCCCAGCCAAGTGTTTTGATTGTATCCTGAACCGGTTTTGCTTTGTGTGCAGGTGCATTGTCATGGAGCAAAATTACCTTGCCGTGTCTCTGGCCCATTCTGGTCGTTTCTCGATCAATGCATAGTTCAAATTGATCATTTGTTGTCCGTAGCGATCAGTATTAACGGTTTCACCAGGTTTTAGGAGCTCGAGGTACAGCACACCTTTCTGGTCTCACCAAGCACACAGCATTGTCTTCTTGCCGAATCGATCTGGTTTTGCAGTCAATGTTGATGGTTGTCCCAGATTAACCCATGATTTTTTCCATTTAGGATTCTTAAAGTAAATCAATTTTTCATCGCCAGTAACAATCCGATGCAAAACCGATTTTCTTTCGTGTCTTTGAAGCAAAATTTCACAAGTGGTATTTCGGTTCTCCATCTGCCTTTCATTCAATTCATGTGGCACCCATTTTCCACACTTTTGGATCTTTCCCATAGCTTTTAAACGGCCAGAAATTGTTTGTTGTGCAACATTTAACATTGCTGCCATTTGCTTTTGACTCAAAGTGTCATCTCCATCCAATATCGTTTGCAATTCGGCGTCTTCAAACTTTTTGGTGGTATTCCACGTTCTTCATCTCTCACATCAAAATCATTATTTCTGAACCGTTGAAACCATCTTTTGCATGTTGCTTCTGATAGAGCATGATCACCATATGCCTCGACAAGCATTCGATGCGACTCTGCAGCACTTTTCTTCAAATGAAAACAAACAATTAATGCTTTCCGCAAATCATCACTTTCTGGTACAAAATTCGACATTTTTAACACGATGAAAAAAATATTATGTTGTTTGTTCAATGACTTGATGTATACTAAATATTTTTCACAGATGTCATAGCAAACAAACAAAAAACATAAGGGCTCGTTCACAACAACTGTTCCCTATCGAGACATTTGTACCTTGGCGCTCATACCGGTATACCTGGTAGAAAGAAATCAGCACAACTGAGCTTCTACTGATATATCTACTCCGTCATGCTTATACCTCATTGTTTGGCAAGCGTTCTATCGCCAAATATCATTTACTCGTGAAAAGTGCGCGCAGGAGGTGTCCTTAGCAGATGACAATGGGCGAATTACCTGAGTTTGAAAAGGAATTCAACAAAGAATCCACTCAAGTGAACAACTAGAGATATGTAGTCACCGTTCAATCTCCCCAAACATGCGACCATGCAATCCCCGCTTTGTGAGTCAATTTGAACGTACCCCCAGTATACCTTCTCTGATTCCATTCCCCAGATGACACGCACACACATGTTTATCACGTCCAGCGCTTAAATTATCCCTCAATTCGGTCATCACAAACATCTCCCATACCAAAAAATACCGCCCGTGACCCATCCTTAGTCCCCACACCATTCGACGTTTCCTAGCATTTCTGGCACTTCCAATTGATTCGTTCATCCAATGAATGAACTTATTACACCTGAGCAATTATTTCGACAATACCGAGCCGACTAAATACCAACACGACCTTCGGCTCCTTCAATGCCTTCAATCAATATTCCACAGAAAGGCTCTGTCCGCCCATTGTGAACGCGCAGAGCCAACCAATTTGGGCCAGCATTCCGGGGAGGTTTGCGTTATTTGCCGGCAGACTCAATTGCTTCAAATGGGGGAGGACGAAGATCTCGGTCTGTTCGGGCCTGTGTCACGTTGAAGCACTAATCGATGCTTTTATGTAGGATTTGTGTTTAAGTATTGAATGGACAAATGCCCCCTTTAAGGCGTTCCTCAATTCGCCGAAGGCTTTCGATTGCGGTGACCTGAATTTTATTGAATGCCACACAGACGTATAATTGAGCTATTGGCTGCGGTTTGCGGTCATTTGTGGGTGGATTTATTTCGGGCCGGCATCAAACTCCACGCAAAGGAAACAGAGCTGCGGGCAGCCGACAAAGGTAAAGGAAAGTGGGTCCCGACCACGAACCATCAGCGAAAGTGACTGCAGTGTCCACAAGGAGCGCAAAAATAGGTATCACAAAGGAGAAAAACCGCAGACTGTACTTCACGGTGAGCCGTTGTTTCGTGAAGAGTCACTGTGGCCTGTGGGTGTAGGTGACACAGATCTCTTTAAAGCTGCTATTAAGGGCGCACCCATTTTGTGCGAATGAAAGTTTGCTTCTCCTTTGGGTCGTCAGAAATCGGCTTAAAACGTGTGTAAACATCGAGCTCAAAGCGGATTCGTCCCAAAGCTGATTCTAGTTGGGAAAATTAGGGCGTGTGTGTCCTACGGCAGGCGACTTAATTTTAGATCTCTGGGGAACCTTCTCGGAATTTCGCTCTCAGCTTGAGCAGAAAGTCTTCGTCATTGAGTTCTCGAAATCTCTGAGTTCTCGAAATCTCTGAGGGTTCTCGAAATCTCTGAGGGAATAACAGGAATCGAGGCAGAGATTTATTTTCTGTTTAAGAGTCCATATTCTGACAGTGTTTGGGGAATGGAATACATCCAGCTGCCTTCCACCAATTGAAAGGACACAACACAAAACCGACTCTCCAGCCACTGATCCAGCGCTGAGTTCTTGAAAAATTTATGAGAGAAACTATTTTGGTATTCATCACAATTTGCACAATCCACTAAATCACTTCACGACCACCTCATGGCGCTGTCTTCGACATTCAAACATCGTCGGACTAGCTGATACTACATTCCGCCCCAAAATAATTCAAAGATAAACAGAAACTCCGCCCCCGCCAGTGTGCATCCTAAAACAAAAAAAGGAAAATCTCTAATCTGCAAAACAAACAGAGCCCGGAGAGCACAAAGATACCCAACATCATCTGCTCGCAGCTCCACAACCATCCAGTTGGAACGAAACAAAATCCGAATACAGAAGACGAAGCACTCCCTGAAAGGAAAAGAATCCGAACCGAACCACAAAACTAATTGTTTATCATTTTATTTTTGATGAGCTTCCGGATTTATGCCGTACACGTGCTGGAAACAGAATTGCAGGCGTGGACCATGGCCCCCAACATGCACGGCATCCGATGGCCGTTGTTGCCGACATTCGGCTTCGGAGCGAAATCACTGTCCTCTCACCCAAAACAAATGGAATTTAGAGAAAATTCCAATCCGACGATGGCATACGGAAAATGTTGGTGGTGCTTCGCATCTAAGATTCCTCGAATAATTCAAATCTTGTTTTGCATGCATTAGCAAGCAGCAAGGAGTACTTCACTGAGGGACGAAGATGCGGAGTGGACAGCATCCTTTTATTTGCTATCGAATTACCAATGTCGTTCCCCAGCATTTGGCATGTCCTCTGCCAGAATGAAATAATTCATGGCGCAAATAACGTTTGAAATAAAGGGAGTGAGACGAGCGTTTCGCTTGTCCTGAATCTAAGCAAGCTTGCACCATGGAAGATCCTAATTGAGATGCCGTCGAACGTTGTAGAATCGGATTCGGTTTCCCTTCAGCAACAAACTGGCCAAAGCAAGCGAATTTGCTTTGAAATGCGAAGAACACGAGCTAAGATTTTGTGTGAGGGATTAGGATGGGGCGACATTTGGAAATATTCCTTCTTGCGTATGACTTATAACAAAGATCCGATTTCAATGTAAATTTGCTTTTTATGATGTGGAAGGTATGAGAAGTTCACATTTCCTTCTCTGAAGACATAGATTTACATACATTTGCTGCGTTGGAGCTCTAAGGGCGGACACTCATACAACATATATAGTTCCTAGGGTTCTGTTCCAGTTTGTCCTTCCGTCCGTACCTCACAACTGTCGGGCTCTCTCTCCATTTTTGGAAATATGGGATATAGATGCTCTTTAATAATTTGAAGTGACTTTCGTATACGTCAAGTTGGCGGAAAGTCTTAAATGTACTTCTCAACATATGATATGAAAACTGAAAGAGCTAGTCGAATACAAAAATATACCGCTTGACTACATTGAGAGAGACATGTAAAAGTAGACATCTTCACTGTTTCTTCTTCTTTTTCTTCCTCACATTTTTGTGGAGGTGGACACGGGCCCCAACCAACATGCCTCTCCAGCCAGTACAATCTTTCACTAGTTGCCTCGTGTTGTGTACTCCAAGTTGTTTGAGGCACTTCATAACTTGTGTGCACCACCTTAGCGTCGTGTCCGAAGACGCTTGACAACGCGCTTGTCGCTATACAGCCCATAGAGTTCGTCGTTAAATCTTCTCCTCCAGGTATCGACTTGTGAGTTCTTCTTTTTCTTCTTCTTCTTCTTTCTTCTTCTTCTTCTTCTTCTTCTTCTTCTTCTTCTTCTTCTTCTTCTTCTTCTTCTTCTTCTTCTTCTTCTTCTTCTTCTTCTTCTTCTTCTTCTTCTTCTTCTTCTTCTTCTTCTTCTTCTTCTTCTTCTTCTTCTTCTTCTTCTTATGGAGTTACAGTCCGGGGTGTACCTGGGCCTCAACAAAAATGCCTCTCCAGCTAGCACGATCTTTCGCCAGCTGTCTCCAGTTGCGCACTTCAAGTTGGTTGAGGTCCTTCTCCACTTGTGTGCGCCACCTAGGTCGTCCTCTGTAGCGTTGTCCCAATGGCACGGATTCAAAGACTTTTCGGACCGGAGCAGTGGTGTCCATACGCTCTACATGGCCTAGCCATCTTAAGCGTTGTATCCGCAGACGCTTGACCATGTCGCTGTACAGCCCATAGAGTTCGTCGTTAAATCTTCTCCTCCAGATGTCATCAACGCAAACAGGACCAAAAATCGCACGCAAAACTTTTCTCTCGAAAAGACTAAGGGCTTCCTCATACGCTTTTGCTAACGTCCAAGTTTCCGCGCCATAAAGTAGGACTGGGATGATCAAGCATTATTACTCAATTGCCTCTTGAGCCCAAAGATTGGCAAGAGTGATTCTGCGTTTGATTTCGGTACTGGTGTTGTTGTCCCTATTTACCGCGGAGCCGAGGTAGACGAAGTACTTGACTACCTCGAAGTTTCTGCTGCCTAGTGTGACGCTCCGTCCGAGACGTCGATGTTGTGTGTCCTTTCTTGATGACAGCATGTACTTAGTCTTGCCCTCATTTACCGACACACTAATTTTAGCTGCTTCCGCTTCAATACCGGCAAACGCCCCGTTGACGGCTTGCTGTGTTTGTCCAATCACGTCAACGTCGTCAGCCTAATTTATCGATTAAGCAGACTTTTGAAGGATCGTGCCTCTGGTGTTGACTTGTGAGTTACGCACGATCTTCTCGAGGATGATGTTAAAGAAGTCACCTTGTCTAAAACCATTTTTGATATTGAAGGTCTCGGTGAGTTCGTTACCAACCTTGACGAGGCAGTGAGAGTTCTCCAGCGTCATCCTACACAGTCCGACAAGTTTGGTAGGAATTCCAAAACTAGACATGGCACTGTATAGCCCGTCTCTATGCACACTGTCATATGCGGCCTTGAAATCGACGAATAGGAGGTGAGTGTCGATTTGCAATTCTTGTGTCTTTTCCAGGATCTGCCGTAATGTGAAGATTTGGTCTATTGTGAACTTCCCTGATCTGAAACCACACGGATAGGGACCTATCAGGTCATGGACAAACGGTTTCAGACGCACACACAATATGGCACAGAGGATCTTGTATGCGATGTTAAGAAGGCTGATCCCCCGATAGTTGGCGCAGTCAAAGGGGTCTCCTTTCTTGTGGACCTTGTATGCGATGTTAAGAAGGCTGATCCCCCGATAGTTGGCGCAGTCAAAGGGGTCTCCTTTCTTGTGGACCTTGTATGCGATGTTAAGAAGGCTGATCTCCCGATAGTTGGCGCAGTCAAAGGGTTCTCCTTTCTTGTAGACTGGGCAAACGACGCTGAGATTCCACTCATCGGGCATGCATTCCTCCGACCATATCTTACAGATGAGCTGGTGCATGCGCCCAGCCAGGTCATCTTCAGCTGCTGTAAATAGTTCTGCGGACAGTCCGTCCGCTACAGCAGCTTTGTTCGACTTCAGCTTGGATGTTGCTATCTTCACCTCGTCTATGTCGGGGGAACGGAATTCTTGTCCATCGTCGTCCAAATTGAGTGGGACGTTCTGCCTAATAGCGAAATTGAAGCCGGTACATTGATACCGTTGCAGAAATGACCTTTCCAGATTCTCAGCACAGGCTGCGACTCTACCACGAGTTGTCCACTTGGCTCCCGGCAGGCTTCGGTCCGAACTTTGTATCCTCCGGATAATTGTTTTACCTTTCGGTAAAACTTTCGGACGTCATTGCTGCCATAACACCTTTCCTTTCCTCGACCGCGCGCTTCTCATGCTCCTTCTTTTTCCTTCTGCGAAGCCGGTGCTCTTCCCTTCTTCTCTGTTCGTAGAGCTCACGGACAGCCCTAGTCGTTCGATGAAGCGTTGGCTTGTAGGCGTCTTGTTTGGCTGCATGCGCTTGCTTGTACTCATCGCCAAACCATGGGTTAATTCTGGGTGGTGACGTGAAACCCAGCACATCAGCGGCAGCTTCTTTGATGGCTTCTTGACAACGCTGCCAGTCTTCGTCTATGGTCAGTGCGGGCAACGTCGAACTCTTGAAGTTGCTTCGAAACTCGTCTATGACATCGTGACAGGAGGTGAATCGTGGATTTTCGCGTATGAGATCGAAAGTAAACATCAGTCGACTATAAGGGTGTTTCAAATTGAGCCAAATTAAACAAAAGTTGCTCGCTCACGACTTGGCACCGCATTACTTCTTTTAATTTCCGTACGTAAAAAATCAAATGGGAGGTCAACGTTTTTCGACACCTGAAGAAGCGGTTGATGCATTCAGAATGCATGTCTTGGAGATATCTCAATCAGAGTGTTTTGGAGATACCTCAATCAGAGGGGCAAAAGTAATTCGACGATTGGTTCAAACGCATGCAAGAGTGTATAGATCTTAATGGGGAATATTTTGAAAAACAATAAAGCTATTTTCGATGATTAATATTTGTTTTTGTTCTCAAATCCCGTTGTAAAGAAGGCAACCCTCGTATTCCATTACTTCTGGTGTGTTTTGATTAATTCCTGTTTACTTATGGGGCACGAAATGACAAGCCAGCTTCTTAGGATTGAATTTAAATGCAGCTAAAAACATCCTGTATTCTGAAATAAGCGAACCTTTAGTAAAACTTCACTTAAGTCATAGCAGGTGTTGCGTATAGCAATTAAAACAAAAATAGTAAAAACAATAATAAAGATGACATACTGTGAATTATATTGAAAGAAGAAAGTTCCCGTAACAAATTTGAATTTTGCGCCTAAGAGACCATATTTATTGTTTTTACGAAAAACCCTGTACTAAAAACTAAGCGGTCCGAGTAAACGCAAAAAAAAATCTTCTTCTTAACCGAATAGTCATTCGATGCGCACGTCTTTCCATTTCGCTCCACCGATAAAATTCGTAACGATACGAAAGTAAGTACGCGAGTAAAAATTAATAATCTGCAAAAAAGCTTGCAGAAATTCCACCAGGTCTGTTCAAAGAACAAACGTCGTCATTTACATCTTCTCGACTTTCCTTGAAAAGCTTGTTACACTTGTAAACTTTTTTTGACTCTGTGTATACCTACCATATGCCAGGTCAACATTTTATGTGTTTTTGAGCACTTAAATAAATTTTTCACACAAATTTGAATCCAAATTCGACAGCAGAAAATCGAAAAACACGCAAAACACGTCAAACTTTTATATCTCTCAAACACAATGTTGTACAGCTAAATCTGTAAACATTTGTTCGGACGAGGGTGCCAACATTCCAAAATAAAATAAAAGCGATAATCGAATGAACATAGCCTGTGAAATTTGAAAATCCACCAAAGTTATTGAACAGAGCTTGTATAAGTGATCTTCTGATATGCCAACTGCAGCGGTATGTCGATGGCAGTATGTCAATGGCGTGTTACCAATTTGTACGAATGCAATTGAAGTAGAAGAGTTATAGAATTCAAATTGCTGTGTTACTTCCCCTTCATAATCAATTCTTTGTTTTCCATCATCCAGCTTTCAATGCTGTTTGAAATACAATTTTGTTTTTGATTTATTTTCCATCCTGAAAAAAGAGCTTTTTAAGCTTGCCATTTGGAAACACAATTAAACTGTTAGTCCTATTAAATCTGGCTTTTACTCCTTGCAGACTGCAGCATCATCCAGTACATTTCTTCATCCTTCTCTACAATGTACCTTTCTCATCTTAAAAAAACTCAACCATAAGTAGGGAAGACAAATGCTTCAAGCACGTGTTGCACTCTTCCTTCAAAAATAATTTTTAAAACGTTAAGTGCTTACGTTGGGATCATGCTGATGAATGTAACTTCAACTTGGTAGCAGGGGCTGTCTCCAAAATGTACACTCTACGTTTTCCATCCACTGCTTACAGCCACAGCAAAAATGCAGAACTCTTCAACAAAGTAACACCAAGCCTCTCTTAAGGTCGTCTTGCAAACCCTTATGACACCCAATTAGCATTCATATCCCTCAAGTGAAACCCATCCACGAGAAGGGAAACGAACTCCACTCCAGATTACTTTCACATCCACAGTTCTGCAAGTGCATTCTCACACCTCCGTTAGAATGGAAAAATCTCTAAAAGCGCAAAAAATTCTTCTCATTTTGACGTCTCCTTATGATTGATGCAAAAACAGCAACCATGCTCGCGGAAGCTATGCTAAACCACATATCCCGCGGGCCAGGGGCAACAAATCTCGTACATCCACAAACGAACATGTGAGTCGTCATGCAACCCAACAGGAAACCACATTTATGCGCTTCGCAACCACGCCTGAAGCACGTTGTACACATTATGCACATCACCGATCTAAAACCTCAAAGTAATGGCATGATGTATTATACCTGCAGGACTCTTCGTTCAGTTTTCTGCTCCCGGAGTGACGCGTTGAAATGCTGGAATTCTGTGCTTCCCCTGCGAATAGAGTCGGACCTGGATTCGTTGCTGTTTTGACACATTACACGAGTATTACAAATCCCTATGCTGTAGGGAGGGCTACTTTGTGAGCACGGGCAAACGGAACAACGCTACGGCGCGGTTGACAGGACTCAAAGTTTAAGCCTCATAAATGTTTTTATGTAATCCACGGCGAACGCATTCAGATTATAAGTTGCGCAGGATGAATGTAATAAGGAAATATCCCACTGTGTGAGGCTTAATTGAAAGTTCCCTTCCCTCAGGAATGGACGTTTGGCTTTTGTTTTGACATTTCCATTTTCATGGTTGTGGTGGCATTTGTCTGTCATTTGCTTATAAGAGTGGATTGCTTTTTGGATGGATTTTAAGCAGACATTATGGAAACATCATCACGTTCATAAAAATATCTGCGGGAGTTACGTCTTGGTCATATTGGTCACCTAGCAACATTTACTCACTTGTCATCATCATATTTTCGTTTCCCCATTGTTTTTCCCTATTCTTTAGAATGTGCACTTGTTTATGCGTAGAACATCTTTTTGTATGATGATTGTAGGTGGATGAAGAAACCTACTTGTTTACATTTCACCGTTACGTGTCAACGCTAGGTAACACTCAATAATTCCCGGGACCAATCAATGGAAACACATTTTCTAGACAAATTCGACTTTAATCATCAACATACTGTGAGCGTCAAAAGTGAGTAAACAAATATCTGATTACTGTATAAAGATGAAAATTGGGTCAAAACAACAACAAAACTCAAATTCCATTGATTCCATAAAAACAGCTTTATTCAATGTGATCAATTATTCAAAACAAATTGAATGAAAGCAAATTCGAATATTTTAAGAGCCATATGAATACAAAAATATGGAGAGCAAAAAATGAAGAATTTACTGAAAAAAATATTAGGCCGGTCGTGAAACATGGGGAAGGTTCAGTGATGGTGTGGGGGTGTGTAGCAGCATCTGGGGTCGGTAATCTTGTCTGCATTGATAGTACAATGAGGAAGGAAGATTATCTAAGCCGAGCGTAGACAAATTAGGTTCAGCTAGGAATTAGATCTTTCAGCAAGACAATGATCCTAAGCATACCTCACGTCTTGTTAAGGAATGGTTACTTTATAGGACACCAAAACAACTTGATAATCCCCTGCAATCACTGTACCTTAACCCAATAGAACACTTATGGGAAGCATTTGGATAGAAGAATTCAACAGAGTACTATTAACAACAAGGAAAATCTGAAAAAACCTATAACAGAAGAATGGTCAAAAATTTCCCCCGATGTTACCAATAAACTGGTAATGTCTATGCCACGTAGACTCAAGGAAGTAATAAAGTCTAAAGGAGGACCATCAAAGTACTAAATTTAATTTTTTAAGAAATAAATAAGTACATTTGTTGATAGAAATGTGTACTGTTTACTCACTTTTGACTCGTAATATATGAAGTAGTTATAATTTTCATTAAAAAAATGTATTTGTTTTTGTTTTTACCGTACTTTAGTTTTTGAATAATAGATCACATTGAATAAAGGCGTTTTTGTGTATCAATGGAATTTGAGTTTTGTTGTTTTGACCCAATTGTCATCTTTATACAGTAATCAGATATTTGTTTACTCACTTTTGACGCTCACAGTAGTTTCCTTCAAATGTAATACAATCAGTCCAACGCCTCTCTAACATTTCGATACCAGTTTAATAGAGCGATTTATCTTTTGCCTCAAAATAGGTTTTAGTTTCGGCGATCACCTTTCCTTCCGAGCCATACATTTTTCCGGCGAGCATCTTGCGTGGTTTTGAAAAGAGGTAGAAACCGCTGGTGGCCAGATATGGAAAAGACGGTGGATGTGGAAGCAATTCAAAGCCAAATTCGTGCAATTTGGCCATGGTAGCCAACAACTTGTTATACGGTGCATTGTCTTGGTGGAAGAGAATTTTTTCTTTTTCATAGGGTACCGATTTCTCCGGAATTTTTTCTTCTAATGCATTAATGATGTTATGCAGTAGTCGCTGTTGATGCTTTTGCCTCTCTCAAGATTATCGATGAATGAAATTCCGTACGCATCCCAAAATACGGATGCCATAACCTTGCCAGGCGACTTTTGTGTTTTTGGACGCTTTGGGCCTTCCAAGGTGCAAACATCGCCTCGGATCATCACCTTGTTGTAGCCAAGGTAAGAACCCGGATATCGAGAGAGCAACGGAGTCGAGACAGGTCAAAACGGTTTGATGTTGGAAAGCTACAATCGCAGCCGATCGCTAGAGCCCTTGCCGATCGATTCTCCCTGAAACTGTCTCAAAGCTCGACGCTGCCTGCACAAACAATAGAAGACAAGTGGAAACGTTGTCAAGAAGCCATCAAAGATGCCGCCACTGATGTGCTGGGTTTCACGCCACCACCTAAGAGGAACCCATGGTTTGACGACGAGTGCAGACAGGCGCATGCAGCCAAACAAGAAGCATACAAGGCAACGCTGCATCAAACGAGGAGAGCTGTTTGTGAGCTCTACAAACAGAGAAGAAGGGAAGGGAACCGGCTTCACAGAAGAAAAAAGAAAGAGCACGAGAAGCGCGTGGTCGAGGAAATGGAGAGGTGCTATGGCAGGAATGACGTCCGAAATTTTTACCACAAGATAAAACAGTTATCCGGTGGTTATAAGCCTCGGACAGACGCCTGCCTGGACCAAAATGGACAACTGGTGGTAGAGTCGCAGTCGGTGCTGAGAATCTGGAAGGATCATTTCTGGAGACTCCTAAACGGCGATGACGACGCAAATCCCGCTGTTAGGCAGAATGTTCCACTCAATTTGGACCACGATGGACAAGAATTCCGTCCCCCCGACGTCGACGAGGTCAAGATAGCAATATCCAAGCTAAAGTCGAACAAAGCTGCTGTAGCGGACGGACTATCCGCAGAGCTATTCAAAGCGGCTTGGGATGAGCTGGTTGGGTGCATGCACCAGCTCATCTGTGAGATATGGTCGGAGGAAAGCATGCCTGACGAGTGGAATCTCAGCGCATCGTTTTGTCCGGTCCACAAGAAAGGAGACCCCTTCGACTGAGCCAACTACCGAAGGATCAGTCTCCTTAACATCGCATATACGCATATTTTCTCTGCCGTATTGTGTGAGCGCCTGAAACCGTTCGTCAACAACCTGATAGGTCCTTATCAGTGTGGTTTCAGACCAGGGAAGTCCACAATCGACCAAATCTTCACACTGCGGCAGATCCTAGAGAAGTTCCAAGACGTACAAATCAACACCCACTATCTATTCGTCGATTTCAAGGCCGCGTATGACAGCGTGCATAGAAACGAGCTATACAGTGCCATGTCTAGATATATAGATAGATTTTTGCTCCTGTTTACGTTGATGGCATCTGAAGGAAAAGATTCAACCGCGAACTATATGAGCTGTACGGCGACATGAGCCTAGTCAAGCGTGTACGGATACAATGCTTAAGGTGGCTACGCCATGTAAAGAATATGGACAGCAGTCTTCGAATCTGAACCACAGGGACAACGCAACAGAGCACGTCCTAGACTGAGATGGCGCACACAAGTGGAAAAGGACCTCAACCAACTTGGAGTGCGCAATTGGTGGCAGCTGGCAAGAGATCGTGCTGGCTGGAGAGGCATGTTTGTTGAGGCCCATGTCCACCCCGGAGTGTAGCGCCATCCGAAGAAGAAGAAGAAGAGGAGGCTTTGGGCGTGGTTTACTGGCTGCTGTCCACTCCGCTGACTGCCGTATTGATTCTGGAGTGCAGTGGTGGATGTTTCCATGTTTCATTCATCGGACGCAAAAAGTCTTGTTTGTTCTTGCGAAACAGCTCCAAACAGACACGTTGTTGATTTTGGTCCATTGTGAGCAAACGCTGCACCCATTTCGAAAACAGCTTTCAAATGGTTCATGCAAAATAGTGTACAGACTGCGTTGTGGTACCTTTAAGGTGTCAGCTATCTCACGCAATTTCACTTTGCAGTTTTCCAAAACGATTTTGTGTACATTTCTTGACGTTTTCAGGTGTGCCCACCTCATTTGGCCTTCCAGAGCGTTTGACATCATTGCCGTCTGTACGGCCATGCTTAAAGTCAGCATACCACTGACAAATAGTTAGTTTTTGAAGAAGCAGAGTCCATGTAACACTTTTGATTGCTGAGTGTGCACGGTATTTTTTCCCATCAAAAAGGAGTGTTTTATCAACACACGAAACTCTGTTTTCCCCGTTGTTTTAAAAATCGCAAAAATAGCGTCACTTGAAACACTGTAACTTGGAACGTAATAATCAGATATTATATTGTCCATAACAGTTAGCTAAAGGGACTTTTCCTTAGTGCTTATTCCCCTACTTGTTTTGAAAATGTGGTCACATCTTTTTGTACTCCCCTTTTTTGGATTAATTGTTTGTTCAAATTTGATGAGTACCGCTGTAAATCCAGTAAGTGTTGAATATCGAGCAAGGTTTCCAGAAAACAAACAGTGTACGACGGAGTTAGTTTAGTACGAATTAGAACAATGCAAATATATAAGAATATGTTTCAAATAAAACTTTAAGAGTTGAAGTTATAAAACACGTTTTAAATAATAACTAACTTAAATTGGGTATTAACACGCGCCCTAAATTAACTATTGATTGGCTTGATTCCTGGCTTCTGAGAATGAGAAAACTGCTGCGTGGATAGAACCCTTTATTTGCCTTTACCAGAGTAACAATTCGGAAAGTTAATTTCAGCTCGATTTTTAAAAGAAAAGAGCATTAGTCATTTCCTAGACCAGAGAAAGAATATGCATATAGGTTGTCCAATACTAGCTGTAGTTATAATAATTGTTGGCGCCAGGTCCAAAGGGGGACCAGGGCCTAGCCTGCTCATCAATTACTCGTGTTGTGCGCCCTACTGTTCTTTCACGAGTAGAAAGGACCTACAGTTTTTTGCCGACTCCGAACGGCGATATTTGATAAGCTTTCTTAGACAGTTATTACTCTTTGAGTGTTGTCAGCAGCTCGAAAGAGGTGGTGCCGTGAAATATATGAAAAATTGGTGTTGAGCTGGGATTCGAGCCTAGATCTTCGGCGTGTGAGCATCGCACTATACCCACTACGCCACGGCGGACGCAAAAAAACTATTTGCTTCGTATAATATTTAAGGTCTTAAGTACGCGTATGTTTAACGAACTATGCGGTGGACTTGGAATACATTTTGAAAAGTGACTTTCCATTTGCGTCTCTTTTCTCAATGCTTTGACTTTGTTAACTGGTAGAGGCCTGATTGTATACCTAAAGCACAATGGAACCAACATCATCTGCTGACAAATGACACACGGAGACTTTTTACCTGACCCAATGTATTCAGTATGTATTCAAGTACTGGACACAGGTCTTTCTTGAACCACTTTTCATCAAAATTTTACAAATCTTGGAGTTTGAGTAATTCAGCCTTAGCTTATTTGCGTCATTTCGTAGTCAAATACATTTCCGCTGAGGAGTATCAATTCTTCTTCTTCTTGTGGCACTACAGTCCGGGGTGGACCTTTCATCCTTTTCCTTTTTCATCTTTCGGGTATTGGCAACTGTGTTAACATGTTTAGAGAATTTTTTGGTTGTGTCTCGTCATGCTTTTTAAAATGCCTAAAAGAGGACGAAGTAAACTTTTCATGGGAGATCAAGAAGTCTTAGTTTTCCTCAATAACCGGGTGGCCGCCGTGGCGTAGTGGGTAGAGTGCGACGCTCACAGGCTGAACACCTCGAATTTTTCACGGCACCACCTTTTTCGAGCTGCCAACAACACTCAAAGAGTTATAACTGTCTAAGAAAGCTTCTCAAATTTCGCCGTTCGGGGTCGGCAAAAAACTGCAAATCCCTTCTACTTGTGAGAGAACTCTAGAGCGCACAACACGACTAGTTGATGAGGAAGCTAGGGTCTGGTTTGCATGTAGACTGTCGCGCCAACAATTATTAAAAAAAAACGGGTGAAAAGAGTGGGAAGAATGTAGTGGAAAATACAACATAAAAATAGTTGATGTTTATTCGCAATAAAATAATAATTTAATAATTACCGGGAATCGAACTTAGACCTTCAGCGTGTAAGTGTCGCACTCTATCGACTACGCCACGGCGGCAATAATTGGCATTAAAAGCTAGAGCATATATTCCCACAAATCATTGAATAGAAATCGTTCAGGCATTTTTTTCTAATCGCTGCACAGTAACACAATCTGTCACATCAATTTTCTCAACTCTTGTTGAAAGCTTTGGGCTGTAGCTCAAGGAGTAGTTGCATGAACGCTTCAATCGTCCCTGTCCTGCCCATAGAGTATTAGGATTTCTCTTCTTTTTTTCCACGTCTTTCCTCCTTTCTTCTTTCTATCTGGTGGTGTCGTGAAATATTAGAAAAATTGGTGTTGAACTGGGAGTCGAACTAGACCCTTCGGCGTGTGAGCGTCGCACTCTACCCACTACGCTACGGCGACCACTAGCCGTAGTTATCGAAAGAAAAATCGATCTCAATATGAGGTCTGATAAAAAAATAAGGTGAAGGTAAAATTTCGTGGTTAAGCCGAACCGAACATTATCCCAGACAAACGAACGAGGGGGAGACAACGGATCGTGTGCCACATTAACTAACAGGACAATGATTCGACAAACAGCCCACAGAACACAGACGGCACACTCAACACAAACGGCACACGCAGCACGAGATAGAACAAAGACGACATACGAACGGCACACGAAACTTGAGAATATCAGCCACAAGTGCGTTAAGATCCGTCACGGATTGCGAAATAATTTAAATAAAACTTTTGTAAATTTTAATTTATTGTTGTTTTAATAAAACAAAAACCCAAATGCAATTGATTATCAATTGATTTTAGTCATGTTCTTGAAAATGCTCGCTGGACGCCCTAGCCCATTAACGACCTATGAAAATGTTGAAAAATTGAAAAAAAAAATTATAAAGAATCCTCAAATCATTATACGAGAAGTTCCTGAAGTTGTTGGTACATCGGTTGGCTCATGCCATGCATTTTTTTGGAACTTTTGGGTATTAAAGGCAGTAAATTCTTAATTGCTGAATTTTGACAAAAAGCGATGTCTCTTTAACATCGCTCAGAGGTTGTTGAGTAGCGTCAACGGCGTTTCACCTTTGCTTAAAAGGGTCATGACTGGTAACGAATCATGCTTATGCTCTGGAAGCCCAATTATTCCAATGGAAGAACCTTGGATCGCCGGACACCCAAAACTCGTGTAGCTTTTATGCCCTCAAAAACAAAATAAATATGCTGTTGAAGAAATTATAATTTTAATAAAGTTGACACTTTGCAACAAGACAATATTTATTGGTCGCTCTTTGCAATTCACGAGTTGCGTTGCGAACAAAAGGCAGATGAAAGAAACATGTGCAATAAATACTTCCTGACTATTCGAATTAACGGGATTTCTCGAAATTCATAAAACTTGATGCAATGTAATGTACATTAAATTGCAGGCAAAGTTCATAATAATTAATTCCCAATGATATGAATTCAGTTAATGTATAATGAAATTTTACAAAACGAAATAGATTTCACAATATGTTGTGAATAGCAAGTAACTAACAAATTAATGACAAGAAGACATTTTTTAACATATGCTTTATTGCTTTAATGCTGTAGTAGGCGCTGAAATTCAACTGTTCATATTTCAAATATTAATCGAAATATGCTCTGGATTCAAACGCTTTTTTTTTTAAGAAAAATAACAACAACGAAAATTTGAAGGAACTACCAGATAGGAATAAGAAAGAACGATTCATTCGTTTGTGAACAGTGGACGAGATCGGGAGCAAATAATTTTTAAATAAATTCGGTTCTGCTGGTTTGCTTTATTACTGTTGGTTAAAGTACCAACATAACCAAATTAAACAAAATCGTACGTAGCCCGCGTTATATGAGGTTTATTTTATGAACACACCCCGTACTCAGGAATCATTCTCGCTTAATTTGAAAACGGGTTTTTTATTTGCGAGTCAGACTTTATTCTGAAAGGCACTCCCACGTCAGTTTTATAATGGCAAAAAAAAAAAGAGTTGTCGAAATCATCTAATCATCTATTTTGTGTTGTTTTCTTATTTTCAATCGGAGCTCTTGATTATTCCGCTCTCGTCCATGAATCCGAGCCATCTTTGGCTCTGATTTTGGTAGTCATTTTTGGAAAAACCCAATCAGCCATGAACTATACAGGCAGTAAAGCGGAATGAACTTGTCGTCTGCGGATTCTATGGTGAGAGATGTGTTGCATGGTGAGGCAGTGTTGTATGTATGTGCTTCAGAATGTTAAAAAGGACGCCCACGGTGAAGGGCCGGCAATTAAATTAAAGTGGTAGGAGGTTATCTTTCGAATGAATTAAATTTCATGTCCTTATTCAATAATAATAATGATAGGATGTCGCGACAGTCTAAAGGGGACCAGGGTCTAGCTAGCTCATCAACTCCTCGTGTTGTGCGCCCTGTCTTTTCTCTCACGAGTAGAAGGGATCTACAGATTTTTGCCGACTCTGAACGGGGAAGTTTGAGAAGCGTTTTCTTGGACAGTTGTTTTTCATTAAGTGTTGTTAGCAGCCCGAAAGAGGTGGTGCCGCGAAATGTTCGAGGTGTTCAGCCGGGAATCGAACCTGGACCTTCGGCGTGTGAGTGTCGCACTTTACCCACTAAGCCACGACGGCCACAATTCGATATCAAAATTAAATACATTCAAAAAGCACCTTTTATACAGGGTTGTTTTCGTGTTTGTATAAAATGCACCGAAAATCAGCCATCCCATTATTATTCTCTTGCAATAAATTGGCACACTAAGGGCCGATTTTTCAATAGTCAGATAAACAATCAGATAGGAGTTAACTGACAGTTAAGGCATAAATGGATTTTTCAATAGTTGTTTAGCAGCTATCTGAGGAATATACCATCTAACTGTCTGTTAAAGTTATCTGTCCGTTTCTGTGTCAGATAAAATGTAATCCCCTAGTTAAAGTAAATGGGCTGTCAAATTCAAACATGTAAATAATTACAAATTGTTTGTTTTAAAATGGATTTTTTGGACGATGTCGACGATTTACTTATTGAGGAAGAAGAAATAATATATAATCGCTTCAATTTAACTTCAAGAAAGAAAAGAATAGTGAAGAAGCGACCTGATCATTATAAGGAATGGGAAGAGGAAGATTTCAAACGAAGATTCAAGTTGCAGAAAGATACTGTCGAATACCTACTTTCATAAATAAAGGACAAAATTGTGCATAAAACAGAAAGGTTAGTTAAGCAGATATATTCGAATATACATATGTATATTTTTCATTTCTATATTGAACTTAACATTTCGGGGATTTATTTTAGAAATCAATGCGTTTAACCCATGACACAATTGTTGATTGCTTTACGGTTTTATGCTACAGGAAGTTTTTATATTACGGTAGGAGGCTTTTCGTGTGTCACTGCTTCGACTATATGCAACGTTGTGAAAAGAGTTACTCTAGCCATTGCTGCGTTGAGACCGATGTTTGTAAGATTGCCAAGAAACCTAGAAGAAATTTTACAAATACAGCAGGGTTTCTACCAAATAGAACGGTTTCCTCGAGTAGTTGCATCAATAGACTGTACTCATGTGCGTATAGTTTCACCGGGTATGTTCAGTTGTTTATCATTTGTCCTAAACGTTTTGAAAAATTTAATTTTAGGAGGACGCTATTTTTCCATCAATGTACAAGCTATGTATCTCAAGATAGACGTTTATCTGAGAGCATAACCAGCTCATTTGCTCTAACACAAACAATTACCAATTAATCTGTTTCATTCACACAAATACCATGTGAAGTTAGACACAATTGATATTTGCCGCTCTGTAAAATACGGTCAAATAACTATCCAGCTGTTAGTTTTCAATTGAAAAACTGAAACTACTTATCTAGCAGATAAAAAGTCGAATAAATTTATTCGTTCGTTAGCAATCAGTCTGTTTATCTGACTATTGAAAAATTGAAGGAATAGAAATTGAAGGAATAGAACCCTCAAATGAACTGGATCATAAGTCACAGCTTGGGGCCAAGGAACGGAAAAAGGAACATAGAAAATTAACCGGTGCTCATTGGTTTTAAATGCCTGTAATAAAGATAACAAGTTGAACTGGAAAAAGCATTCCATATTCGTGTGATGCTGCTAAAGAGCAAGTTTCTAATCTGAACGTCCAAAGGTTGGCTTAAGTGTGAACGGATGGACATTCCTACCGAGGCAAGTATTGTGAGGAAATTCTTGAAAATGAGAAAGGTATGCAACAGGCTAATTCACGAAAGCATTTCTTGTTGAAATAGCTACAAAATAGTGCTAAAGACACATCACTATATCGGTGTTCTAGTGAGTCAATTAACTCCACAGGTTTATACAGCCTTAACTACTGAAAATTAAATTAAACAAAGGAACTGCTTTCTTTTGTTTTGAATGAATGAATAAGTTAAATGGTTTGAAAATGACTTTTGCAGTTTTAATAATTTTATGCTCAATTTTGTGAGTAACTGAATTTTAATGAATTGAACTGACACTGTTTTTTGGGACACTTTTCTCGTGTATGTGGGATTTATGAAATGAAATGAAAAATTAATTTCAGATAGGATTCGATTTTCGTTTAGTGGAACCGTGATGAACTGAATTCGTTCATTGTTAATATTTACATGTTGCATACAAACACTGAGCATATGCATCAGATTTATTCAGAAATTGGTCTACAAAAGCAAACTACAGACGAGGAGCGTTCAATACATTCTATGTATGCACATGAGAGTTGCCTTTTATATTTCGGGATTAGAGAGCAAAAACAAAATAAAAAAATAGCTTTATTGTTTTTCAAAATATTCCCTATTAAGATGTATACTTTTGCATGCGTATGGACCAACTGGCAAAGCACTTTTGCAACTCTGATTGAGGTATCTCCAAACCATGCATTCTGAACGCATCAACCGCTTTTTGAGGTATAGAAAAACGTTTACCTCTCATATAATTTTTACATACGGGAGTAAAAAGAAGTCATTCGGTAACAATTCAGGACTATACTACGGATAAATCATCAAATCGATGTTTTGAGTGCTCAAAAATGCAGTTGTTTGAGCCGATGTGTGAGAGCTCGCATTGTCGTGGTGAAGAGTCATACGTCTTCGGCGGTTGGTTTTCCTAATTTCTTGGAGGACAACTGGCAAACAAATGGTTTTGTACCACTCAGAATTGACGGTTCTGCGTTGTTCTAGTGGTACGGTTGCGACATGTCCAGTTTTTCCAAAAAAAAAACAGGCGACCATTTGCTTGGAAGTGTTTCGTGTGCGAGCAACTTTTGCTGGATTTGGCTCAATTTGAAACACCCATACAGTCGACTGCTGTTTACTTTCGGGCTCATACGCGTAAATCCACGATTTATCACCTGTCACGATGTCATAGACTAGTTTCGAAGCACCGCGATCGTATTTTTGGAGCATTTCTTTCAACCAATCGACACGAGCCTTTTATTGAGCGATTGACAAATTGTGTGGGTTCTAAAGCGAACAAATTTTTTTTGACGGTCAAATGATCATGTAAATTAATTTATTTGTTTTCAAGTAAAAATACAAAAACTTTATTAAAAAGACGGTACAATTTAGATATTTTAAAAAGAAAAGCCAGACACAACTAAGCCGTCCAAGTACTGGGCCGTCCGAGGACAGGACCGTCCTACGACTGGATCTCGATGACTGGACCGTTCGACGTCTGGATTTGGATTACTTTTTGTAGGATGCTGCTCGGAGTAGGTCACCTCGGTATTCCTAATAATGTTTTGTGGATGGGGTTTGAAATGTGAACCGATGCATATCTTTGAAAATCATTCCGATATTCGAGTGGATTCTCGGATTTTGGGATCGCTTGGGTCATAAACCATAATGTTTATGAATTCCAGATTATATTGTTTTGTGCAGTGTATTTTAGGATTGGATCGAAGTGTTAACTTGCAATATTGAATGCATGCCGGTCCACTAATGTCTAAGGTTATCTCAATCTTACGAAAGGTTACATGACGATCTTGCAATATCAGTTGGCACACAGCATCAATGGTTTCCGGAACAACAACTGATTTTGGACGACCTTCACGGAATTCGTCTTGGAGTGAGCTACGACCTCGGTTGAATTCACCATACCATCGATAAACACTGGTCCTTAATGGAAGTTCATCGCCAAAAATTGAATTAAGTTCATCGATGCACTGTTGTTGAGTTAATCCACGTCGAAAGTTGTAAAAAATAATCGCACGAAAATTTTTCCGATTTAATTTCATTTTTTGGGCGAGATGAATCTTTTAAGTTACTGTAAACAACACAAACAGCGCTCGTATGTCAAATCGTTCTGAGTACGTATAACCTCAAAAATGTCAAACTTTACGATAGAGTTGGCAGTTGCCAGATTGCAAAACAAGGGTTGCCCAATCCCGAAATATGAAAGCCAACCTTCGTAAAAGGGAAATGAGAACTCATCATCATAACCTTACTTCGCACTAATGCACTTATTACATACCGAGATTAACTCTTTAACGTCCAAAAGGAATATACTTTCTAATTTTTTGAAAAATATTCATTTATTGCCTATGTGAGGTATTCATCATAAGCAAATCCCTTTCCACGAAGTATTCGTTAGGGGCAAGGACTGGACTGTAGCGTGGGCACTGGATTTCTTCGAAGCTCGTAGTGTGTGAACGGGAGCGTTATCCTGAATAGGCAAAACACTTGTTGTCAGTTACCTCCGTCTGTTTTTCTTAATTTCCTTCCGTAAACGATGCCAAATGTATGTTTTCCTTGTGACCTTCAAGTGGTCTTTGATGACAGTATTATTTTAGAGTCCCAAAACAATGTGTCTATGAGCTTTCCTGCAGACAGTGTGGCCTTGAGCTTCTTCTAGAATTCTGTACCTTTTTTGTGCCAATGCATGAAGTCTTACTTATTGATAAGCCACTGCTTCGACCCCAATAACAATTTGCTCTGAATACATTCCGGAATTTCACATCACACCTCAAAAAGCTCTTCAAAGCACGAAATTCGTACTTTTTTTCAATGCGCTGTGACTAATTGCCCTCTTTCAAATGGTAATGACTGTTCGTGTGACAGTTGTCAAGAGTTATGAGGTGATAGAAGCAGTCCATCACAATTTCGTGACGGACTGTACAAACTCAGTGGAAAATCATTGATTCCGCATTGCTCGATTTATATAAATTATACCAATATTGAACAAAAATTAAGGTTTTTGAGTGTCAAGAAAAATCTCAAAACATACTCGTACATGCGCTTACTCTTTCAGTCTTTCTTTTCACCTGCACTTCTACACCGAAAGTTTAATATGTATTCAAGCCTTTATACCATAAATTAGAGAAGACAATGGAGTCACTTCGGTTCATATAGATTCAAACATGTCATGACCTTAAAAAAATGACAAACGACAGCTTTGAATTCTGAAAAAGTCGATTGGACGAAGATGAGCTAGAATCCAGCCTATACTTACTCCGCGGCCGAAAGAAAACGAGAAATCACAAAATTCATCAGATCCTCCCTTGCACCTCGTTGCTGATGAGTTAAAATTTCCTAACTTAACTTGCGCTTGCAACCAGATGAGAGTTGGCCAGAAATGGCCTAATGTAGGATTAAGTTTAGACCCAAACCGCGCTAATTTTCCTACTTACATACCGGGTTCCACAAAGTACACAAATCTCTTATGCAGCAGGATTGATGTTTTCTTTTTGGAAACCAGTCTCCGTAGTGTTGTTCACTTTGACGGTGGTTTCCACTGATTCATTCTGGACAAACAGGTGACACTTACCTCAAGTACACCGCAGGGATCCATACTCCGCTTCAAGGGAAAAATCGGTAAGCTTTCATAAAGTTTGAATTTGATCAACTTAAAAACTCCCTTATGAGTTCCATAAAAACTTTCCTGTACCACGTCAGTTGAAGTTACAGCCTGACAAGTCGCATGCAACGGCGTTATCCGGAAACTGTTCATTAGTTCTTGTTGCGAATCAAATTAGTTTCTCTCCTATGAACAGGTGCATGGTGCAGAAGCCTTCTCTTCCTGCGTAGAAGTACTTGCCTGCATACTCGCTGAGGATTGCAATTTTTTATGTTATTTGTTCATCTTTTTAACTGCTGTACACCCCATGTGACTGTCGTTCGTTTCCGAAAACCCATAAGGAAATATTCGGGATACATGTCAAGGAAACATGTTCTCTAGATGGAAAGCAGCGGTAATTGGCACGGAACGGGTTGCGTTCCGCGCATTTGTTCAAGTGGCACGACGGTGTGGAGAAGACCTGCTGCTTTGGAAGGCAATTAACAGAAATGTTGCAAAAAGTTTTGAAAAGAAGTTCTAGCAATGGAGGGGACTTAATTGAATCTTCGCGACATAGTGTGCTTTATTTTGTAAGGCTGATGAAATGTTGACAGTGCATAGGTGAATGGTAATGTGTCCTTGGCAGCACATGAGTTGTTCTCACATTAACGTCTCGTATACGTTGAATTTCCCGAACTTGATTCCATTTCTTTGTCCTCATTGTCTAAAGTCGTTTTGATGATTGACAAATTGCGGCAACTAAACACAATGAATGTTCCCAAGGCATTTATACCACTCTGCATATCAAACGAAAGTTATTATCAAGGACCAACATTTGAACTGGCATTCTAATTTGACACTGGAAACGTGGTCAATAGTCAACCATCACCGAACAACAGCTGCAAGCATTCTTGGACAACAATAAGCGAGCAGGACGCAAAAACAATGAGAATCCTTATAAAAAGGAGAACAAAGGCCCCCACCACACGTTAGGAGTCCTTGGCATGCATTCACAGCACACGGACACCGAATCTGTCAACTTTGAAACTCATTGTTTTCAGATTTTCATACCCGACGATGGAGCAATTCACATAATCAGCCGAGCATCGTCCCAAATTATGCTCATTTATCATGTGGATCCCCACATCCCTAAACACCCCTCGACCAACTGGCACGAGTTGCGACGTAAGAATTCCACCACTCAGAACTGGAATAAAACTTCTCATCAGCTTCTGCAGAATGGGGATTATCCCTAAAAACAGGAGAGGAAGGTTAAAGTTCGCCCGGAACCTGTTCTTGTGACTAATCACGTTCCCGTTGTGGAAGTATGCCGTTCGAGCACCCACCCTGCTCGACGTACCACCTGCTCAGGAAACCTTGAATAGTTCGAAACTGGTACTCAATGACATGCGATCGAGGAGTCCATCACCGTCGTCTTCGGGGCGAGGACGGTGACAGCAACATTGAACTCCTCACAAGACATTCCAGCTATCTAGTTGAAAGTGGAAAATTAAATCTGCATGCATTTTCCTGAAGGGCCATCTTTCAGGCCATCTTTGCCCACCCTGATTGCATTACGTCGAGTAGGGGATTTGTTTTTGTGCTAAATGCAGATCCAGAGCTTGCTTCGCAGTGTTTCGTGTGCTTGTGTCACTCCCCCTTACGTTGCAGATTGACACAAAAATTGGCTTATCGAGAGGAAGTGACTTCGATTTTTCATTTGCCAGTGCACTGGCTGCCGAAGTGGAGTTTCGTTTCGATTTTGAAAATTCTATAACAACTGAGAGGAAGGAATGTTGGAAAACTTACTGTCTGACTGGGTTGTCGTGCTCTGCATCGAACGACAATGAAGTTGACCTAATCAGAAATGTTTTGCAATACATTTCATTGTAGTAAAGGAAACTACGCAAGCTTGTCGTTTGAATTCGGAAAGCAGACTTTTGGCAGAAGAGGTTGATTGATTTGTGTATATTTTCTCTGTCTAAGTTCAGAAGAAAACGTTCTTCGTACAGGATAACGTCGCACTGCGATGCAACTGTTTATTCCCGGTACAGCTTAAGACGAATGCAATTTGAAGGGCTCCTGGAGTGTCATTCGTCAACCTTGCTGTCGTAACTAAAAGCTTGTAACTGTCACCATGGAACACCATGATTTCATCGGCTCTGCATGCAGTGTGTTTCACTAATGCTCTGCATACGAGTGAATGATGTCGAGCTTAGCGCGTTTCATAGGATAAGTGGTGTGTATACCGAGGAAATTTCATTCGGGAAGGAGACAAGAAAAATAATGAAAGTTTAGGTATTTGAACGCCTTCGGGGATGGGGTTTGCTCAGAGTGAAACCTGCACTGTTGGTGACAAATCCTGGATATAGCGTGAATATTTCTTGTTAAAGATAATGGTGGACGGTGAAATGTTCTCTTGTCGATTCTACGAGTACCAAAAATACCCGTATGAAGTGAGCGTCAAGATACAAATTTCATTTGTTGTGAACGAGCCCTTATTTTTTTTCTGTTGTTTGTTTGCCATGACATCTGTGAAAAATATTTAGTATACATCAAGTCATTGAACAGACAACATCATATTTTTTTATCGTGTTAAATATGTCGAATTTGTACCAGAAAGTGATGATTTGCGGAAAGCATTAATTTGTTGTTTTCATTTGAAGGAAAGTGCTGCAGAGTCGCATCGAATGCTTGTCGAGGCATATGGTGACCATGCTCTATCAGAAGCAACATGCAAAAGATGGTTTCAACGGTTCAGAAATAATGATTTTGATGTGAGAAATGAAGAACCTGGAAGACGAACGTAAAAGAAAAAGTTTGAAGACGCCGAATTGCAAACGATATTGGATGGAGATGACACTTTGAGTCAAAAGCAAATGACAGCAATGTTAAATGTTGCACAACAAACAATTTCTGACCGTTTAAAAGCTATGGGAAAGATCCTAAAGTGTGGAAAATGGGTGCCACATGAATTGAATGAAAGACAGATGGAAAACCGAAAAAACACTTGTGAAATTTTGCTTCAAAGACAAGAAAGAATGGATTGTTACGGGCAATGAAAAATGGATTTATTTTAAGAATCCTTAATGGAAAAAATCATGGGTTAATCTGAGACAACCATCAACATCGACTGCAAAACCAGATCGACTCGGCAAGAAGACAAAGCTGTTTGTTTGGTAGGACCAGAAAGGTGTGCTCTACCACGAGCTCTTAAAACCTCTTGAAACCGTTAATACTGATCGCTTCCGACAACAAATGATCAATTTGAACCATGCATTGATCGAGAAATGACCAGAAGGGGCCAGAAGACACGGCAAGGTAATTTTGCTCCATGGCAATGCACCTGCACACAAAGCAAAGTCGGTTCAGGATACAATCAAAACACTTGGTTGGAAGCAGCTACCCGACCCGCCGTATTCACCAGACTTGGCTCCTTCCGACTACCATTTGTTTTCATCGATTTGACACGCATTGGCTGAGCAGTACTTTGATTCAAACGAGGAGGTCAAAAATTGGGTGTCTGATTGGTTTGCCTTAAAAGACGAACAATTTTATTGGCGTGGTATTCACAAATTGCCAGAAAAGTGGTCCAAATGTGTAGAAAACAATGGCCAATACTTTGAATAAAATGTTTTTACTTTCCCGTTAATAATTAGTGTTTTATTTTCATTTCATACCGGTATATCTGGTATATGACAGGTTTTGCTGTGTGAAATATAGAGAGAAGTGGGACGTTTACAGGTATTGAAGCGGAGGAGTAGATTAAGTCCTCCATTTTCTATATTCTAGGAGTTCAATTAAGGTGCTCAGTAAATGAATAGAATTCTGGTAGCTAACTGTTGCGCAAGAAAACATGTATACCAGTTTGTCCCCCCCACAAACTATCTTTTTTCCAGTTGATACTCGAACAAGTATTTCTTTTCCAAAAATTGTGTCCTTTGTTGCAGAATAAAATAAATAAATTGAATGGCCACCAAAGGTGCCAGGTGTGATTGGTACACAGTTCCTGTGACATTTTTACAGCATCAAATCTTTTCCTGGACATGGTGGCAACCGAAAATATCTGCACACGTATGGGCGCAACAACTCGTTGCTGTCAGCACAATGTCCAACTGTCAAGGAGGACGCAGAGCACGCAATTTTCTTACTTTAGCCGCTTTGTGCAGGAGAGTCACATGGTAAATCTACCAAGCGCCGGTAATCTGACTGACTGACATATTTCTTAATGACATACTTTACACACTTAGTTCAGATGCGTTCCCACTTTTTTTTTTCCTGAGAGGGATTTACCCCCACCCCTTAAGAAATGACAGACTTCAGAGTTTAGTACAGAAAGTACTGGCATACACCTATTCATCGTTTGCTAGTTTTGCATACAATTCAAACCTTCAAGTGTAGATAAGTATTTAACTAATAATAATTAGATGGCGCAACCGTTCCCAGAGGACCCAAGGTCTAACTTGTTCATCAACCACTTGTGTTGTGCGCGCTTCTTATCTCTAAAGGCTCCGGCACATAGAATACCTTACTTGCGTAGCGGCAAAATATCCGTTGACGGTGAAGTACGTGAAGGAAGGGGGTGACACAATGAATACTTCAACGCAAAGATGATTTCATTTGACAGTAGCTTTAAATTCAATTTGTTTCGGTAATAGTTTAGAGCGGTTTGATATATTTTTTTACAAAAATTCCTCCAGACGAATTACTGAATTAACTATTGTGCTTAATGACAACATTTTTGTAATTTAGTTTTATTATTTTATTATACATACATGTTTTTTCAATAAATATAACAAAAACAAAACAAAACATAAAATGTGCACGATGTGTCGATGAGTTTCTGTGCGTTTTGGTAGCGGCGTGTAGTAGGAAGTGGGACTGCTTGTGGTGGTTGTTGTTTCCCTTTCCAAGTTGTATTAAGACTCACGGTATAAAGGAGAAATTCCAGGTTCCGGGCATATCTCTGTGAAAGTGCTGCTGCCTTCAGCTTCCCAAGATAAGTTCGAAAATCTCCTAAGAGAACAAAATAGGTTAATAGGAAATAAAATGTATGTTTTGAGATATCTACAAAAGAACAGTACATACCTTCGGGGTGCCACGTATCTCTTTACAGTTTAAAAACTTACCATCTATTACAACAACAGCCTGCAAAAAATTATGTTCACTCTAGGGTTTTCTTTCTGTATTTTCCTCCTTCCGAATGTTCCGAAGCTCCTGCTCACAACGTCCTGTGTTAATATCTTTAATAAGTTAATGTTATTTTTATTATTAAAACTTGCGAATAAAAACCTTTGTTACTTTCCTGTGTGACTTCGACGAGAACTAACCTCAAACTCAACAAACGTAAATTTAAAATTCAAAAAAATTCTCTTGAAATGTCACAATGTTCGATTGTCAACGCTGACGGAGAGAGAAAAGTTAAAAGTTGAGCTACTAAATCCGTCGCGTTGGTCTATGGAACACTCCCCATAAGAATACATGTATTTCTATGTATCTGTCAAAGTATAGATGACGCTGACGCTAGTAACGTATTCTATATCTCGGAGCCTTAACGAGTAGAAGGGACGTACAGGTTTGGTTGGCTTAGTGGGTTAAAGTCACGTCTGCCTCTGATTTGCGCATACGAAGGGAACACTTCAGCTGAAGAGGACAATATCCATCTTTTCTTGATACGGGGTAGATAGGGGCAGCAGAGTTTTGAAGACACTAATGAATTGCAAGATTTGCTACAAATTATGATTTCAGAAATAACTCTTACATGATTACGAATATCGTACAAACCATAGATAGCAACAGATATTATAGATACTAATGTGAGGCAGGCAATTGGATACACGATACAAAACACGCCAGACGAAGCTGAGTGCGAAGAGATTATTTTATTTATACGCCGTGGCGTAGTGGGTAGAGTGCGACGCTCACACGCCGAAGGGTCTAGGTTCGACTCCCAGTTCAATACCAATTTTTCTAATATTTCACGGCACCACCTCTTTCGAGCTGCTGACAACACTCAAAGAGTAATAACTGTCTAAGAAAGCTCCTCAAATTTCGCCGTTCGGAGCCGGCAAAAAACTGTAGGTCCCTTCTACTCGTGAGAGAACAGTAGCGCGCACAACATGAGTAGTTGATGAGCAAGCTAGGCCCTGGTCCCCCTTTGGACTGTAGCGCCAACAATTATTATTATTAAAGATGAATTTCAGAAAGAATCGGCCTATGAGTCTCGTCTACCGATAATAGCAGCTGGGGCTGTTCATACGTTTAGTAAAGCAACAGAATGGACTAAAGCTAATACCACGGACCATTCCAACATACTAGTTAAAAAAAAAAAAAAACAAAATCGAGAAAAAGTTGCCGGCAACGTACTGCGAGCTAATAAAACGAAGAATGTCGTAGTGTATTTCTTTTTGGATATAAAAACACCACGTAAACAATCTTTTTTGCGTGGACGGCCTGTGCTACAAGTTAACGGTACCCAGACAGCATTGTACAAAAAACTTTTTGGCAGGATTGCTAGAAATACATTGAGTTAATGCGTTTTAAGAGTGGAAGTTCAGTTCAGTTTTCAAACCACAAATGTCTGGCCTTAGCCTTTGTGTTCCTTGCGGCAACTTAATCAAATTTGGAAAGTTTTAATTTGACATTGACTGATTTTCTCAAAAGAAAGACGTAAAGCAATGCCATTAACAACAATTAGATGACTCAACAATCTACAAAGTGACCAGCGAACGGACCTGCAGATTGTATCCGATTCTGTACAGCGTAATTTGAGGAATCATTTCGTAGACAATAAGTCCTTTATGAATGTAGTTAAGAACTCGATAGAGGTGAAGCTCTAAGTAAAGTACAAAGTTTTTAATTGTAGAACTGTCAAAGTGATCTGTGTAGGCAAAACCGGTCGTGTAGGTACGTTACGTAGCACACCAGCATAAAGAGGTTTTTATGTATGTTGTTTGGAATGGATGATGGGAACGGAAATTTTTGCTAAAGCTTGTACGTGAGTTTTTGTAGGGGCAGGTCAATCCTGATTTTCGTAGAGATTTAAAATAATGGTGTTTTATTTCAAGAGACACAATAACACTAAGAAAGAACAACATTCTCAAAATGCCTAGAATCTTGTAAAACCAAAATCTCTATATGCCACAGCTTTTGAAATTCGCAAATGACGAAATGCCAAAAATGTTTCGACTGAGATTCCAAAAGAAAATCTTTGAATGTTTAAGTACGTTTAAAATGTGGTCGCTCCTGCTATTGTTTTCCCGCCGTCACTCTAGGACATGGAACAGATGCAAGAGCTGGACTCATATTTTTTTACAGCGTTGCTAAGTTTTATGATTTCCAGATTTCCAGACTTTACTTTTCCGGCACTTGGGGGTTTGATCGGTCTGTCCGCCAACCTTCATACACTAGGATAGACCTTCTTAAATTCGATACCATTTTTTTTTTGAGTTTCCATTATTGCTGGTTGAATTTACAAACATATCGAAGCCAAAAGATTGTGGAACATAAATTGAAAGCGTTTGTTGGGGCAATTTTTACTGCGTTTCAACTTGGTCAAGGGCAGCAGACAGCACAAAACTACACCCCCAGAACACGTACAACCTTTTTGAGTTTCATCGCTCTACTTTGTCTACTGCCGCAGCATAAAGTTTCGCGAGCGCTGTGGCATAAAACTTTCGCTCGTACAAGTAAAACTCGCTAGCAAAGCGTGAATCCTCAGAAACCGTTTAAAATTCAAAGAGATTGCAGAAACCTTTCGCCACTCAACATAATCCCATTCCCATCAAATATTCAATAGCCCAACGATCATACATTTCCCGTTTTCGATACCTACATTCAGCTACTGTAGTTGAACTAATTAAAACTGTTTCCCATACGTTGGTGTGGATTAGGATAATCCAACAAAGTCTTGCGTTACCGCTCTGATGCTCAGAACGCCAAACTTCAGCACGCATTCAATCGAAAGAGAGACTCTCCAACTTCGAAAACCCATCTCTATGAGATTGGCCTCATTAAACATTTCTCCCTCCCCCCGCCCCCTCCTCGATCCACCACTTTGACACTAGTTACACAGATTCAATAGAGCAACTTTCAAGGCTCACAGATGAATTTTCCAGAGTTCGGCTGGTAGTCATTCACCGCAACTTTTCCCTGAGCGGCGCCAACTGCAGAACACCACCCACCCCAGCTGCCGGAGAAAAAACTACGCAATCGATGGAAATGATTTTATTTTTCCGACTGGGGTGGTATTTGTTTTTTTGTGTTGTTGTACGCCGACTTTAAGCGTCACCTTCTCTGTTCGATGTTTATTTTCGAGAGGTTCGAAACAATCCCGATTTGTGCTCCTTGAACTTTTTTCCTTTTCCTGTCAGGAAGTTTTTTTTTATCACGCAAGGAGAGGCGAAACTCTCTATGTTTTCTTTCTGTATTCCTGTGATAGGAAAACTAATGTCGGGTGGCACTGTTGATAGATTGGAAATTAGTTTTCGGAGAGTAACGCATTTCGGGGATACACGTTTCTAATTTTTTTTTTTTTTCATTGTACTTGAGGATTTATGGAGAAACTGGTTCCAAAGATGCTGGTAATGTTGCAGCAGATGTCTATGTAAAATCATCGTCATGGGAGCAGCTCAATCTTCATTGAAAAAATCACAAGCGATGAATTCACCCTTAATGTGGCGCCCCAGCGAAATCTCTATTTTGAAAAGTGAACATGATTAGAGTTGCCCTGAGTCACGAAATGCATAAATCCTGCTTTCCAACAGACCCAGTCGCCTCACGTACATACGTAAAATCGCTCATCACTCGTCTCAAAGAAGTCAGATGACAGTTTGTCTGCACGTCTCCTCGAAAAAGGGCTCCAAATCAGAAAACAGTTCGACAATCCACAAGACTGCATATAATCTCAAAATTTATGTATGCACTCAAAGTAGAAATGTCATCCATTTGCCAAAGCTCTCTCCACAGATTGCCATGTCCCGGCGATACCCTCGCGACCAGGTCCTGCCGAGGCACCCATAGCACCGTTTATTGTCGAAGAGAAACAACACAAAGCATTCGGCTTATGCTTTGCATTTCTAGTCGATTTTGAATTTTTCATCGTCCTTTTCGATATCGGATTACGGATATTATTTCTTTCCCCTCTCAATGCCTCACCGTCATCGGCTTTCTCGATTCAGATTGATGCTCGACGTTTGTATGGGGGGATTTATTTTGTAAGAACTGTTGAGTTGCCCATTCATTTTTTTCTGTTGCGACTTTGGCATGGATTACATTGGTTTGAGGGAAAACATCGTTTCCGCTTTGAAATCAGTGAGAGAAATGTGTGGGAAATGAGTGATGGCATTCATCAGGGCTATAAATTGGTCAACAATCAATCGGGGAGATTTTTGGCAAACGGTTCGAATTGGGTGTCTGGGCGATTGGTTACTCTCTCGATGGGTTAATGATGTTTTGTTGTGGATTAGAAGTGGAATTGGAGAGGATCGAAAGGGCGATTCGATCGGTTCATGGTTTTGAGAGGTCATCAATTTTGTGACCGACATCGGATTTGGTTCAAAATGATTGGCGTTGTTAAGGTAAATGTTTTTTTTTGTGTCTGATGAGTTTATTGAATAGCGTTTCTGGTTTTTATTCGTCTTTTATAATTTTTACGACTCCAATTATTCGCACTTCAAGATTTACAAGCATTGCATAATCGAGAAAATTAGCAATTTCTGTTTTAATTGTCAGAGCTAACCTAAAATAGCTGTTTAAGGCCGCCTGAATATTGGATTTTAAGAGCAGGAATGTATGTAAATCTCACTGGACGGTCTTAAACACACCACTCAATAAGCCCCAGGACATAGAGCGAAAGCCAATATCAAAAAAATGATAATATTTAATTGATAATTATTGTTAGTAGCGCCCCCTATGATATGTTTGCCTAATCAGCCATAAATTCTGTTCTGCTCTGTTCGAAATATAAGAAGAATTTTTAAATTTCGCGGGCTAGGTACATTCGTTTATTTTGTTATGGCGGAATACTGGTTTCCAACACATGTTTACCCGAGATGATGTGACTGGATTTATGAATCACATGATTGAAAATCACATCCGTATCACTATTTATAGTGTCAACGGAATCACTGATGGAGAAAAGGCCATCTACGGATGGCGGCTAACAGACCCAGGCTTTGAGGGAACCTGATTGGTAGTGACAGCTTGACCAGAGGCTATATTCTGGTGCCACGGGAGGTCAGGGGCCCCTGGAACTTCGGTTCCAGCCTGGCCGTGCGGTAGGCCCCTTGTTGGAGTATCGTGGTGGCTGTGGTTTATCACCTAACATCGCGGGTAGAGTCGAGGATAGTGTACTGTGCTGACTTGTCTAGTTCATTATTTAAGCACAACTAGGCAAGACGGTTAGGGGACTATCCCTTCTCAGTGTGGAGTTGCATTCTCAACCGGGCGCTGCGACCCAAAAAGCTGAAAAGGTTTTAGAAAGTCCTCGCATCAAACCAAGGTGGGGTGATTGCCCCTGAAGCATGATCTCAGTTTGGTACTTGGGTAACTAAGGCGTCTTGGGAAAAAGGTCTCCCGTGATAGAAGCCGTTAAGGCAGGTGGTCACGTAAAACCAAATCCCACATGTTTACTATTTCAGCTACAGTACTGTGCAAAATAATAGCACTGTGTTTAAACTTGTCACAATTATGTGGCTATTTTGCTAATATTTTCCTACCGTCATATAAAAGCATCATATTTATGGCACAACATCCTTATTCTATTAGTAATATTAACAAGACAAAAAAAGTGCATTCTGAACGTAGGAAAAATCCATTATCCGAAACAACACCGAATTTCGGTGTGTACAAAATAATAGCACCAAGATAAAAACTTCATGAATATGAAGTAAAATCCAATGGAATAGTATGGTTTTTTGTTTTTATTTTTTTTATTGGATTGGTATTTGGTCGTATAATCTTTATTTTGAAGTACAGCGTCATAACATCCTGGCATGGAGTCGATTAAGGCCTGACATCGCTGAACAGGGATATTCCTCCACGCAACCTGCACAACATCCCATAGCAGCTTTGTATTTTTGGGTTTTGCTTCGTATACAGCTTTCTTCATATCTGTCCAAAGGTTTTCATTGAGATTCAGGTCCGGAGACTGAAGCGGCCACTCGATAACTTGAAAGCCATTGCTTTGGAAAAATTCTTTGGCCAGTTTGCTCGTATGTTTGGGGTCATTGTCTTGCTGTATAATCCATCTAAGAGGCATATTCCACTATGCGTAAGGTAGCATGGTTTCCCTCATTGGGCTGCCATAAATTCCGGGGGTCGTCACCGGTTTTATACAAAAAATTGGACCAGTACCATATTAGTACAAGCATACCCATGCTTTACAGTCTTGATAGTGCACTCCGGTTGAAACTCTTGGTTTTCCGCCTACGAACAAATGTTGTGGTCCCAGGAGTACCAACTAATATATTATAATATATTATGCCATTTAGAAGGTTCCCAGTTCAGGTGTTTTTTCGCAAATTTGATTCGTTTTAGTAGATTGATTTTTGAGAGTTGTGGTACTTTTCTAGGACTCCTGGCAAGTAAATTCTTCTTTACCAGCATTCTTCTTATTGTTGATGTCTCCACGGGTAAATTTAATTCCTCTTTTATTTTCCTAGCGTTCACAAACGGTTTAATAATTATAATAATTGTTGGCGCGGCAGTCCACAGGGGGACCAGGGTCTAGCTTGCTCATCAACTACTCGTGTTGTGCGCGCTACTGTTCTCTCACGAGTAGAAGGGACCTACAGTTTTTTACCGATTCTGACCGGCGAAATTGAGAAGATTTCTTAGACAGTTATTACATTTCCAGTGTTGTCAGCAGCTCAAAAGAGGTGGTGCCGTGAAAAATTCGAGGTGTTCAGTCGGAAATCGAACCTAGAACCTTCGGCGTGTGAGCGTCAGTTTACGTTAGATTAATCTTACTATTTGTCGTTCATCGGCGGGGGTTAGTTTCGATTTTCTCTCTCTTTAATCTCTGTTGAGCGTATTTTTGCCATTTGCGATCATTTTATTTGAACACCACACTTATGAATTTGTAAGTTTTACCCTCAAAAAGCATTTTTTTTATTCAAGGCACGTTTATCAGGAGTACAAACGACCCATTTTACTTTGCTAACAACTTTGCATTTTGAAATATTATATTTTAATAATTACAATAATATGTGCAGAATTAGCTTATAAGCAAAAACAATTCAAAAGACTGGTGTACACTTCGAAAACGCTCCTCAGAATGACGTGGTGCTATTATTTTGCACATTCAAATTCGGCTGCGTTTCCGGTAACGGGACCTTTCTTTATGACAAGATGCATTCTTTTATTGTTTTGTACATATATGGGCTTAAGACTGATATAACAAGGATGTTGTGCAATTAATATGAACCTGCCTGACCATAGGAAAAAGTAATTAGCATAATAGTGACAAAGTCGAACACAGTGATATTATTTTGCACAATACTGTATATAGTAACTTATTTCGCTTGTCAGAGTCATATAAGTTTGAAGTGCTGGGCCCTACTATTAGGATGATTGAACTTGGTTCAAAGGTAGATTGCAAGAGACTTACTCCGACCAATAAAACGTGACTCCTACCAAACTGCTTTCACATTTGTGTCAGTATCGCTTGAAAGGTCATCATGGAGATACTCGCACTATACCAGCGTCTTCAATTATACTCGACCAGTAAGAAGAAGCTATGATAAGCAGATGTTGCTGAAACAGTAAACGAAGATCGCGAAGAATCAATTTGTCAATGGTAATCGTTATCACTCCGTGTAAACGGACAATGTGCTTCCTGAAATTATAGCACATTGTCTCGATAAGCTCTGGTTTCAAGAAGCGGGCGCTATACGATCGACTTGTTTGGAAATCATTTTGATGAGAAAACAGCATGAGTAGCATCCTTAGACTCAAGAGATTTAAGGACAAGCCTTCTACGGTTGAATGTTGGTAGACTTGAATGAATTTCCTCGACGAAATTTCGACCAGAGTAGACGTGGTATGAATTGACTGAAAATAAAATTTTCAAGTTACATTTTATAAGTTTTACTAAACCTCACGATGAGCCACCCCTTATGACTCTATGAATAGTGTGTTTTGTATTTTTTTTAATTCTTCACAAAGAAGGAATTGAAACTCATGCCATGGCGTGTTTTTTTAAGCTGTGGCAATCAATAGCTTAACATCATCAAGCATAATCTCAATTGAAGTAAACTTTGGAAAAAATCGGCAAATCATACGGGAGCTCCGCTCAGCTTGGCGATGAACAATATATTTCCATATTTCTCTACAACAGAAAAAACACTAAGGCGTCAACTGAAGTGAATAAAAGAACGACGATATCTTTGCTGCGAATTACAGATGAACAATTAAGCAAGGAGATAACTATTTTAAGGTCTTTTACGACAGTTGGAGAATACTTCCAACAGGACTCAAGGAGCTTTGTTTAAAACTTGAATGTTTTACGGAATTATGAAATCTTTGCCATAGTTGTAGTTTTCATAACAGTATTTTTATTTTTTTAAAGTTGGCACTGCCGTCATACGCGTCTGTGTAAAATGTTTCTTTTAATATATTCATTAGCGTTTGAGCATATTTGTCGTTATTTTTATATAATATTTTAAGTCTGTTATTTATATTGAAAAAGGAGTTCAACGAAAATAGGAGGAGGAGGTGGTAAAATGTGGTTTAAAAGCTGTTCTCGAAGAAGGAATTAAAACTCATGCCGGAAGGTTATTGGAAAACATGATTTAAAAGAAAACTAAGGCTCAAATGTTATGCATTCGGGATGGATTAATTTGAAGAGAGATAGAGGGAGCATTATTTCTGTAACTTATTGTTTAAAATGATTGAAAATCTATACTGCGGCATGTTCTCTCTCTCTCTCTCTCTCTCTCTCTCTCTCTCTCTCTCTCTCACTCTCAGTAAAGGCTCCGGCACATAGAATACGTTACTTGCGTAGTTGAAGTTGAAGTACGTTCCGGAAGGGGGTGACACAATGAATACTTCAACGCACAGCTGATTTCATTTGACAGTAGGTTTAAATTCAATTTGTTTCGGATTAGTGTAGAGCGGTTTGATATATATTTTTTTGCAAAAATTCCTCCAGACGAGTTACTGGATTAACTTAACATAATCAAAACACAATTTAATTTTTGTATTTTATTTAAGTTTCGCAATTACAAACCTTGATTATGTCCTGCAAAAAATTAGGATTTTCTATCTATTTTTTCCGCCGTCCTATGTTAATATCTTTAATAAGTTAATTTTATTGTTATTATTAAAACTTGCAAATACAAACCTTTATTTTCCTGTGTGACTTCGACGAGAACTAACCTCAAACTCAACATAATAATAATAATTGTTGGCGCTACAGTCCGAAGGGGGACAAGGGCCTAGCTTGCTCATCAACTACTCGTGTTGTGCGCGCTACTGTTCTCTCACGAGTAGAAGGGACCTACAGTTTTTTGCCGACTCCGAACGGCGAGACGTGAGAAGCTTTCTTAGACAGTTATTACTCTTTGAGTGTTGTCAGCAGCTCGAAAGAGGTGGTGCCGTGAAAAATTGGAAAAATTGGTGTTGAGCTGGGAGTCGAACCTAGACCCTTCGGCGTGTGAGCGTCGTACTCTACCCACAACGCCACGGCGACCACAACAAACTCAACATGTAAACTTAAAATTCAAAAAGATTCTCTTGAAATGTCACAATGTGAGATTGGCAACGCTGACGGAGATAGAAAAGTTAAAAGTTGAGCTACTACATCCGTCGCGTGAGCACTCCCCATAAGACACGTATTTCTATGTATCTGCCAAAGTATAGCTGACGCTGACGCTAGTAACGTATTCTATGTGCTGGGGCCTTAAGCGTTCCTAAGAAAATCACTTTTTCAGAGAGCTCAATTAATTGAAAATCATTAATAAAAATTAAAAGAGTCGTGTTTTTCTCAACGTCTATGTATTTTTGCACCTGATTCAAATCTCCAAACAAGTAGAAAGCGCCGTTGTCGTTCCTAACATAATGCCTACCTGCAAATCAGCATTAAAGAAGTAATCAGCGCTCTTAAGGCAATCATCGGGCTCCACTCAACCAGATATCACAACCATATTGACCAACGCATGGGTCGTCATAAAAATAAATTCACCAGAGGTAACCTGAATGATATGTTGCATACATCTAGGCGCGCTTAATCTCCCAATCAAATGTTTTTGCTTGGATTATGGTATACCAGATATTTTGGATTTCCTCACGAAAACATCGTAGCCTCAGTCAAAAATCACTTCGACTGGAACTGATTTTGAAATTACCACCCAACACACAGCTAGTGGAGTAGAGATTGGCGAAACATATTCCAATTTACGTTTTTTGGAGTTTCAGCATTTCGGCGGACCATCGGACGAAAAAAGGGACACAATTCCTTGCGTACATCAAATCGAATCGAGGATAAAAAACTCACCAGATATGTATGTTACTGTCTAAAGTTGTGGCAACTGTGGAGTAGGGGGTAGAGTGCGACGCTCACTCGATAGGTTCGATTCCAGGCTGAACACCTCGAATTTTTCACGGCACCACCTCTTTCGAGTTGCTGACAACACTCAAAGAGTAATAACTGTCTGAGAAAGCTTCTCAAACTTCGCCGTTCGGAGTCGGCAAAAAACTGTAGGTCCCTTATACTCGTGAGAGAACAGTAGCGCGCACAACACGAGTAGTGATGAGCAAGCTAGGCCCTGGTCTCCCTGTGGACAGTCGCGCCAACAATTATTATAAATTATAAATAATAAAGTCGTTCGTGTTCCCACAAGTGTAAGATTTCCTCAACACTTGTTAAATTTGATCTCAAATTTAAGATCAAATGGTAATTCTCTCAATTAAATTCAAAGTTAAGCGTTGAAGGGGAGGTGCAAATTTATGAGCGATTTATCTCAAAATCCATTGGAACCGCCTGCAGAACTCAAAATCGCAACCATTCACCAGCACACCTGTGCCCGAAGACTCTTGTATCTCACAAATTGTGAATCGATATTCCTCAAATTGTTGACACTTGGGGCTGGTGTTGACTTGATTTCATGCCAATTAGTGTGTGTTTTCAATGCAGATCGCCTCGGTGCAAGCAATCAGAACAGGTAGTGCAACTGTTTCACAAACGTCGTTCCTCCTTGAGGCCAGAGCATGATGGACATCTCGCACATGTATTTCATTTACGCATAGCGATGTAAAATTATAATCAAGACTCAAACAACTGTTACGCAGTTAATATGCATACCCCCGGGATCCGTTTGTGTGGACCGTTTCGAACAAGGCTGCAACAATGGCCTAGTTTTGGCGTTTATGAGGAATAGGCCAGCAGCCCCAGTGATTGCACATATTCCCCGACAGATTCGCAATTAATATCATTCATCTATTCTTGGCCCGTGCTGTTTCCTCCTCGGGATTAATGATACATCGGGTGCAGGCGGCTGATGGGTTTCGAGAGATGAATGGCGCTCGAATGAAAGGACACATAATCGATGTTGTGTGCAATGCTGTCCGGCCCTGCCGCATAATTTGCGTCCGTCCGTCCGTCAGTGATTCACTTAGATGTTTGCCCGTAGTCTGCTTAGTGAGGGTAATTAAGTTTCAATTGGACGGAAATGGAGGCGACAGAGGCAAACAATGTTCGCAGAGGTGGTTGTTGTGCGTGTATCCTCACAAGTGGTGCGGGTTGATGCAGGTAAGTCGAGCGAAATTGTGGGACAGAGAATTCTGCTTCTGTTGTTTGGTGGGAGCTAAGAGTGCATGTTTGGAAGGAAATTTTGACAAATAAATGAGAATTGGGGCAGCTGATGATCGCGATGCATACGACTGAGACTTGTGGTGGACAGTGATAGTATAGGTGGTTGTTGCATAAGGAGAATTGGGTATTATTTGGAAGATGTGCTGCGCTTCAATCCTTGCGTTAAGTACTGGAATCGAAAATCGATTTTAGCATGACGATGACGCACTAAGTAACCACGGTTACAAACAATCAATAAGAGTAATATTTTCAAGTCTAAGCTGCCTGTTTGAGTTCTGGATATTTTGAATCCATTGCAGTTATGTATATAACAAAATATCCAGAACTCAAACAGGCAGCTTAGACTTGAAAATATTACTCTTATTGTTTGTTATTATGATATGAAATAACAACAACTTAGCTTAGCTTACAACTTAATTACTTTGATGTTAACTTCTTCGCAGTTCTAACAATAATGAATTCTAAAACGTCAAAAGAAGAATAATTCAAAAATGAAACAAACGCAATATAAAACGAAGAGATGAATGTATTGTCGCCCTTGTGTTCAGAAAATAATGGGTTCAGGCGGTGTATGATCTTAAGATGATGCGTTTAGGCCCAAACATATCTGCCCCGCAAAGATGTTTTTCAGAATATCCTTCAACTCATTCAAGTATTTAGTATCCATAATGCTATAACAAAGGAAAAATGCAATTAGTATTACTGTGTCTGGTTTTTAGAAAGATTTTTCCAATTATCTGTAATCGGTAATGGGGACAACTTTGTTATTAGCCGTTTATCTAATCCACCTTTGGTCTTGAGTGTAACAACCCGCACGAAATTGTCCTTTCTTGGATGTAGCTGCACAATTCTACCCAAAGCCCATTGATTGCAGGGTTACATTTCAGCTTAATCAATACAATGTCATTTGCTTTAAGATTCTGAACAGGTTTCAGCCATTTTGGGCACTTCGGAGCAATGAATATTTGACACGTCAGTCAAATATTCATTGCACCATGAACTATTGCAAAAATGTTGCGCTAAGAATTGACAATGACGCCTCCGATTAGTAAGACTGAACTGATTAGTTTCCTCTCTCGGCAAAGCTAGCAGCGAATCGCCGATCCAAAAATTAGCAGGAGTTAGAACCATTAAGTCATCCGGATCATTCGTTAAAGGGCACAGTGGTCAAAGGGCACAGTGGTTAAAGGGCACAGTGGTCAAAGGGCACAGTGGTCAAAGGGCACAGTGGTCAAAGGGCACAGTGGTCAAAGGGCACAGTGGTCAAAGGGCACAGTGGTCAAAGGGCACAGTGGTCAAAGGGCACAGTGGTCAAAGGGCACAGTGGTCAAAGGGCACAGTGGTCAAAGGGCACAGTGGTCAAAGGGCACAGTGGTCAAAGGGCACAGTGGTCAAAGGGCACAGTGGTCAAAGGGCACAGTGGTCAAAGGGCACAGTGGTCAAAGGGCACAGTGGTCAAAGGGCACAGTGGTTAAAGGGCACAGTGGTTAAAGGGCACAGTGGTCAAAGGGCACAGTGGTCAAAGGGCACAGTGGTCAAAGGGCACAGTGGTCAAAGGGCACAGTGGTCAAAGGGCACAGTGGTCAAAGGGCCCAGTGGTCGAAGGGCACAGTGGATTCAACTTGGGTTAAAACGGTATACATTTCTTCATAGCAACGAGTTTGATTTCCTAGTGTTCGCTTCAGGTGATATTTAGTTGATTTAACACCCGCCTCCCATGAGCCACCAAAATGAGGGGAGGAGGGTGGTATAAAATGTCAACGTATGTTATGCTGATCGAGATGCGGTTGGCATTTTTTAATGAATCGTTGATATGCGTTTCTATCCTCTTTTAGCTGTCTCTTCGCCCCGATAAAATTTGTCCCGCAATCACTATAAAAATCATTACATGCGCCTCTCCTAGTTATGAAGGGATTTAAGGCACCCATGAAAGCATCTGTAGTAAGGTCTCCATCTAGTTACATTTGTATAGCTTTGGTGGAAAGGCAGATAAACAGTGCAATGTACCCCTTTAATGAAGTGCGACCTCTGCCCTTGAATGATGTAACGTTGAATGGCCCTGCATAGTCGACGCCTGTAGCCGAAAATGCTCTAGCAGGTTGAACTCGTTCAGCAGGCAAGGCGCCCATTATTTGTATGTTGGGTTTTGGACGAATTTTTTAGCAAGTTACACAACGATGGGGAATAGAGCATACAACGTTGCGACCATTCAAGATCCAGAACTGGCTTTTAATATGATTTAGTGTTAATGTTACTCCACCATGCATTGTGGCAATGTGGCTATACAGGGCAATTTGAGTTGTAAAACTATGTTTCGCCGGAAATATTAATAAATGTTTTTTATCATTAGGCAACAAAGCATGCTTCCTTTAGTCCTTTAGTTCCGATTAAGAAAAGGATTAAGGATTCAGTTCTGATTTCGTAGGAAGCGACCCGTTTATACTTAAAGATACCCATTTGTCAGGAAAGAATTCTTGTTGAATTAATGGCACAATACAGATCATAGCCATTTTGATTTCATCGGTTGATAAGATTCCTTTTATTCGTTCGCTAGATCTTGATCGACAATTGCCACAAAACCGCCTACAATATGTCACCATCCGTATTGTCTTAGTATGTGATAACCATCTCGTAAGAAGAAAATTTAATTTGTTTTCTTTCATTACATGCAAAATTGTTTTGACCTTTTTTTTCTTCCATTCCTGCATCTTCTTCTTCTTCTTCTTGTGGCGCTACAGTCCGGGGTGGACCTGGGCCTCAACCAACATGCCTCTCCAGCCAGCACGATCTTTCGCCAGCTGTCTCCAGTTGCGCACTCCAAGTTGGTTGAGGTCCTTCTCCACTTGTGTGCGCCACTTCAGTCTAGGTCGTCCTCTGTTGCGTTGTCCCAATGGCTCGGATTCAAAGACTTTTCGGGCCGGAGCAGTGGTGTCCATACGCTCTACATGGCCTAGCCATCTTAAGCGTTGTATCCGTAGACGCTTAACCAGGCGCATGTCGCTGTACAGCCTATAGAGTTCCCATTCCTGCATCGCAAGGTAAAATATTCACATTCGATTTTGGCCACTCACTCTACGGAGTTCTAGAAACGGCGGACCGTGCCACCACAAATCATAACTGGCTAGTCTTGATGGTCTTATTCCACGGCTGGAGATATCAGCGTCGGTTACGTCGTGAGATGACGTGGCTCTATTGTTTCACATTAGACTCTGCTAAGATAGCCGTAATTCTGTTTGATACCAAAGGTTTCCATGCGTTGGGATCTCCTCGAATCCAACATAAAACAATAGAAGAATCTGTCCTATAATATATATTTGAAGACGGAACATGCATGCAAGACTTCTGTCTTAGAAACTTAAGTAATTTCACGGATAAGACTACTGGATATAATTCAGCTGGAGATGTTGTAAGTTTTGGTTTGATAGGGTTGATTTCACATTTGGTCATCAAAAGGCTTAGGCTTATCACAAATGGTACGTCCCACCCAAATTTATTTGCCCATAACTGTTGTAACATAATATACTCAAGGTATGGTGGTGCTTAAGGGGACATCACAAACTCCACATCCCACAGCAAACGTTTTGCACAACTTCAACCAATTTACTTCCACCCACATGCCGAAAAAAATGAAAAGGATTGCTAAGCCCCATCCTAATTCAATATCTCTGTTACAGCAGCCCGAACTTATTCATTCGCTTCCAATTCCAGTGAATATCCTCCAGACAGTGCCAACCACAAAGGCATGCAAGAATTGAATTCCATCGTTAAGCGCTAATTTCCACAAAAAACATAAAAAAATCGTCACAGTGTCTGCTGTTGATTAGCTAATTTGCCGCACATACACTCTGTGTGCTCGCAGCGTTTCGAAACAACAATAAACGGATTCAGTACCCACGCCCTCATAACGCAAATCGAACGCCAGTTCAACCGGAACGCCGCACACTCGCATTTGCGGTGAAATTTCACAGCGTTTTGAATGTGTCTGTGCATCTCATAAACCACTCCAGAAATCACCGTAAAAATCCCCGCCATGCACAAGTGAAAATCATTTTCACCAAAAATATTGAAGAATAGTTATCAGCGCCACTCGTGCAAATACTGCGCCAATCTAACGGATTCAATATGAAATGTCACCCCGGCTGACGAGTGTGTCTGCTGTTTGCTTTTGCCCTGCTTGGTTTTGTTTTTTAACTTTTATGATTTATCAGAGCATAAATCGCTTGTTACGCGTGGCTTGATGCCCTGGGCTTGGATTCAGTAACCTGCTGCCGAACATAAAAGCACCGCCCAGTTAACCGCCCCGAGCAGCACCATCAAATGAACTTTATTATCACTTTCCACCCCGAATGGCGCTTCGCAGAGGGAAACGGGATTTTCATTCAATTTAGAATATTTTCGGTTCTGCAGCAGACCGACGCGAGCTTCGGAATTTGAAAGGCATCCCTGGTGGTGGAGTGGTCAGCGGGTATACTGGCGAACGGTTCTAAGCGGCGTACGACTACCAACGGATATAAATTTCGGAGCTGTCTCAATACCAAACAAACACATAAAATGCAAACCTGAGGAGATGACCGGAAAATCACTGAATGCAGCGCTCGAATGCAAGGACAACTCTTGGTCGCGCAATAGTGTGTCATGCAGCGAGGATTTATTGGGTCACCAGAGACGCAGTGAAAATAACGATTCTGGACTTTTAAAAGCGAACAAAACTGAATTGAGCGCCAAATAAATTACCCGCGACTGCTTTCCGAGAAGTGCAACTAGTTGAAATTTAATATTTCCCTCGTTTCAAATGGGAGTGCGCAGATTGGTTGAGTTTATGGATAGATTTTCTGGCGAACTTATAGCATTGAAAGTGGGATTGGAAATAGTCGCAAACGTCACTGAAGTGAAGTCATAAAAAATTTATTATGTTTTCTAAAGCATCGATTGAGTTTCCTCATTGGCAATTTCTCGTCAATGAAGTTGAAGAAATGCAGGTTTGAGTGGTTAGATGTTGAATGAGGAACGAGAAGGGCAGTCGGTCAGAGCCCCTTATAGTGTACATTTGGTTTTTCCGTTGAAGTGCCATAAATTCAAAATTATTTCACTGAAAAGTGCGCCATTATTTTCATCGCTATAATTTTCTCGGAAGATGTGGTTGGACAGGAAAGACTTACATTTATCCTGTTTGCATGCAACAATTACCCTTTGTTCCATTGCAGGAAGGTCTTGCATGATTTAAAATAGCAGTTGTTCGTTTGAAAGGCCTAAAATTGTAAGTGCAGGTTATGATTAAACAAAGACGGAGTCTTAATCCATTACATATATGCCAATATATCGCCGCACTTGGGAACATGTTTACAGACGATATTGCATTAATTTGTTTTTTTTTTTTTGTTTTCGTCCCCGATTTACACGGTACTTGTTTTACACGTTTTCACTTTTACACGGTTTTCCAAACAAGTTTTTTTTTGTTTTTATCGCACTCTACTAAATGCTACTTTTTTGTATTTTGGAACAAATGGAGAACAATGAATCTTTAACAGTTATTAGTGCTTGGAAAAATTTTACAATATTAGACTGTGTGAAGCATATCGTCCTATCATATACTGCGATTAAGCAAACAACGCTCAATAGCTGTTGGAAAAAATTGTGGCCAAATGTAGTCAAAAATGAACATTCCATTTCAACGTTAAATGATGAATATTCGCAGATAGTACAGATGGCGCATTCATTGGACGGAGAAGTTTTTGATGATTTTACTGTTGATGATATCGCAGAGTTAATGGCTGATAAAGAACTAAGTGAGGATGATTTAGTTAACTTAGTTTGCGGAAGAGAGTCTGACAAATCTGATGAAGAGGAATTAGTACCAGTAACATTCACTGCTAAAGTCATTCGCGAAGGACTCGCATTGGGAAGAAAGCTGGGTAATAATTTTGTACAAAATGACACAAACGTTGAAAGCGCTTTACGATTCCAACGTGACATAAATCGCTGCTTGGCTCAATATGAAGAAGTTTACAAAGATCTTACAAAAAATTCGAAGCAATTGTTAATAACCGATTTTATTACCATCTTTCAGAATGAAAATATTTCTGCTTTAAACATCGAATCGGCATAAATAATTTCGAGTGATGAAAGTGCATTCCAACCTATACCTAGAATTCCGAATGAGAATCGAAAGAATGAGAGTAATTTCTGATAGTGATGAAGGATAATTAAACACCTTTGGTTTTATTTTTTGTTTTTCTGTTTAATGTATAGTAATTAAATAAAAAACAGTGTTTCCGTAATATATTACATTATTTAACCTGTCAATGCATTTTATTTTTTATTTCTGTGTATACCTAAAAATATTGAAAAAAAATCACAACTGTTAAAAAGCAAAATTATGCATTTTTTGCAAGCTTTTCGATTTATACGGTTTTGACTTGAAAATTTTTAATTTTCGATTTACCCGTTTTTCTCAGGAACGTATCTACCGTGTAAATCGGGGGATAGGTGTATATCGTCGCACTTAGGAACGTGTTTACAGACAATTTTGTATTAATTTGTTTTTTTATTTGTTTTTGTTTTGAATGCATTCTTACTTACTATTCTACCATATATATATAAATGAAATGAGAGCTTTTTTGAAAATAAAACACTAATTGTTAATGGGAAAGAAAAACATTTTATTCAAAGTATTGGCCATTGCTTTCTACACATTTTGACCACCTTTCTGGCGATTTGTGAATACCACGCCAATAAAATTGTTTGTCTTTTAAAGCAAACCAATCAGACACCCAATTTTCGACCTCATCGTAGGAATCAAAGTGCTGCCCAGCCAATGCGTCTCCCATCGATGAAAACAAATGGTAGTCGGAGGGAGCCAAGTCTGGTGAATACGGCGAATGGAGTAGCTGCTCCCAGTCAAGTGTTTTGATTGTATCCTGAACCGGTTTTGCTCTGTGTGCAGGTGCATTATCATGGAGCAAAATTACCTTGCCACCTGGCCCATTCTTGTCGTTTCTTCATTAATGCATGGTTCAAATTGATCAGTTGTTGTCAGTAGCAATCAGTATTAAGGGTTCCACCAGGTTTTAGGAGCTCGTGGTACAGCACGCCTTTCTGGTCTCACCAAACACACAGCATTGTCTTCTTGCCGAATCGATCTGGTTTTGCAGTCGATGTTGCTGGCTATCCCAGATTAACCCATGATTTCTTCAGTTTAGGATTCTTAAAATAAATCCATTTTTCATCGCCAGTAACAATCCGATGCAAAACCGATTTTCTTTCGTCTCTTTGAAGCAAAATTTCATAAGTGTTTTTCCGATTTTCCATCTGTCTTTCATTCAATTCACGTGCCACCCATTCTCCACACTTTTGGATGTTTCCCAAAGCTTTTAAACGATCAGAAATAGTTTGTTGTGCAACATTTAACACTGCTGCCATTTTTTTTGACTCAAAGTGTCATCTCTTTTGCCATTCGGCGTCTTCAAACCTTTTTGGTGGTCTTCCACAAAAAATATGATGTTGTCTGTTCAATGACTTGATGTATACTAAATATTTTTCACAGTTGTCATAGCAAACAAACAAAAAAAATAAGGGCTCGTTCACAACAAATGTTCCCAATCGAGACATTTTTGTCTTGACGCTCACTTCATACGGGTATACTTGGAGCCAAGTCTGGTGTTAGACAAAAATACTTAAACTATTGTAATATCTAATCTGCTGATCTTTATTCTAACTTAGTGACTCTTAACAAGTGCTCTAAGTTAAGCTATTATAAATTTAATTTGCCTTTGGGCTTCTAAATACTTCTGTTGATTCTTTTCATATCGTTCTTTAATTTTAATGTTCACCCAAAAAGACTTGAAAAACTTGGTTATAATTATGTATCACGATGCGGAATCCTCCTCCTGCACCGTCAACATCAATAAAGAACCTTTAATTCCATAAAGAGTTTTCGACATAATGTTACACTGTCATGCTGCTTTTTTAACATCATTCATGAGAAGTTCGTGAAAGTTAAAACCAGAAATACCGTCTTTCAAAATGCTGTTCGGCTGCTGGTTTGTGCTCGAGGAGTTTTTAAAACTTTCCATATTACATTTAAAGCTTTTCGCCTATGGTTAGGCAATGCTTTCCAGATAACTCGGCTCTAGGAGGTTCTTTCTTTTTTTTCGATGCACTTTTTATTAGTTTTTCTTATTTTTTTTTCTTATATTCTAGACAAAAACACTTAAACTGGCTTAGTAAAATAATCTACTGATCTTTATTCTAACTTACTGACTCTTAACAAGCTAGCTCTAAGCTAGTCTAGGAGTAATTTATTTTGTTTCAACCTTTCGGCTTCTTTATTAAATTTTTGTTGTTTTTAATTCATTGTTAATTCTAATATTTACCCGAGAAAAGAGAAAAACTTGGGACAACAATTTTTCAACTTATTCTAACTTAGGACTAAGACTAAATACTAGATTAAAACCAAAAGTTAAATTTAAAACTAAAAACCTTAAACCGCACTCTTTAACAAGTAAGCTTATATCTACTTATCTATGTCCGTAAGAACACGTACGCATCGACCAGCACGTATATATTATATATATGCTTATTTTATATAAATGCTTGTTTTATATAAATATATATATATAATACGCCGTGGTGCATCTTTTTTTATTTTGTTTTAATTTTTTTATATTTTTTTTTATTTTCTTTTTATTTTCTTTTTTTTTATTTTATTATCTTTTTTTGTGTTTTTCGTTTGCCTTTAAATGCCTTAAGACTACCTTAGCCTATGTGAGTTGGACTTAGACTCAATTACCCCGTTAATGTTTTTAAGAATCTACTGGCATCAAAAACTGATTCTGGTGGAACCACCAATAGAAATGCCGTTCTTTATCTGTTAGTGCTCTATCGCGTACAGAAATCGCTCTATTTAACTGTAAGAGATCCTCATGGCTGCGAGCAACCTCCGGCTGGTATTGAAGTTGCCTTTCTACTGTTCGGCGTGCGACATGGAAGATGATAAGGCAGTCATCCTCATCTTGTATCAGACCTTTCACGTCCAAAAAGAGGAAAGCTTCGGGCGGTATAAAGCCGTTAAGGCATACCCTCTCATGGTACATTACGTTAGGGCAGTAAGCCCCAAGGATCAGACTGTCGGTTGAAGTCATTCCTCGAGCAATGTGGCCCCATATCAACTTAATAATAAAATTATCTATCCTTATAAGATTTGCCTCGTTGTACAAAATCCGTTGGGGTAGAATTTCTTGTACAGCGATTCTGGTGTTCGATATAAACGAAGACAGGCCCGAAGGTACCGCCTCTCAAACAATCTCATCTTTTCCATCTGGGAAGGACTCACGTAAAACCACACAGGACAACCATATTCCATGATTGACCGGATGAGGGCCATGTAGCAGATTACCTTCACTCTGGTGTCAGAGAACTGTAGAACAGTCCTCTTGCCAAAACGAAGGCATTCCTAGCCCTGGTCAGAGCTGTGTATACATGCATGCCACCATATAGAAACTGTTCCAACCATATGCCTAGATATATATATATTTTTTGGAGTTTAGGATAAACTGCACTGGAGCGCTCAGACTGAAATACTGGTTGATAGTACTACCAGGCAGACACCTTTTGCTTTAAGAGCCAGAGGAAGAGGAGGCGGCGTTCGTTTTGGTAGATTGGCCAGCTGCGTTTGGTGATACTTCTAATGACCTAATTCTATTTGCCTTCGCCATTGAAGAGGTACTGCCTTCGACGCACCTTCCACCACTTTCGTGATCTCTTTGCACCGCTCAGTGGCAGCACTCCATCTCCTCATATTCATTTGGCTCTTAGTCAGGGCCCCCCTAGTGCCGGATCTTGTAGGGCTCGTTCCTCCTTTTCGGATTTCCGAAACGCGCCATTAGAGCTGACACTCTGGCAAGCTTCCTGAACCTGAGCCAGGAGATCAGGAGATTAGGCGTATCAGGCGGAGCCTCTCTGTATCAGGCTTAGCCACTTTCTCCGGTTTTCCAACTCATTCTACTGAGGACATCATAGAATGAGTGGCAAGAATCATTGTTTTCAGTGCCCCTGCGGGCGGAGGGTGTGTTGAGTATGAATTGCATCGAAGTCACTCTGCACCAAACTGTTTATTTCTTCAACCTTCGGACCTGATCTGTACGCGATTAGATCATCGGCAAAAGCTATTATGTTAGGCATAGAACCTATAACATCGCTGGTGAATATAGTGAACAAGATCGGCGAACCCACCGCCCCTTGTTGCAACCCATTATAAACTTCGTTGTCATTTTTCACAACGAACTTTCTACCTGTTACCATGTCGTAGATCATATATAGCAACGTTTTGTGAATTCCGAGCCTGACCAATTTGAGGAAGAGACCTTCTAACCATACGGTGTCGAATGCCATTCAAGCAGGTCCCTGTGCACTGTGTTTTGTTTCAACTCCACTGGATGTCGGAAACCAATTTTGACGCGGCATGAATGGTGTCATGCCCCGCCCTGAAGCCATATTGGTTATCCGGTATTATTTGTTTTTGTTCAACCCATTCTTTCAGAGCTTTAATGACTATCTTCTCAAATACCTTGCTTATGCAAGGAAGAAGACTTATAGACCGGAGATTTGTCGGGATGGAGGTATCTTTGGCCCGTTTCGGGATAGGCCGTACTAAAGCTGTTTTCCAATGCGCCGAGTAATGTGCATTACTTAGCGCATTGTTGAACAGAGTTGTGTATACGTCCACCGCCTCAGAAGGTAGATGGCGCAGAACAATATTTGGTATGCCATCTATTCCCACTGACTTCTTCTTCTTCAGTGACTTGAGGATACCTTGGAGTTCGTCTTTAAAAATAAGGGTGGAGTTGTTTCCATCATTGGTGACGACATTATTTGCCGGAAGATTGTCACTGAACCTGGTGAAACCAGGATTCTCGTATCGAGGAGGTTCTTTCTTGACTTAAAGAAGTGGGCGGCGGTCGCCCTCCGGTTCGTCAGGTTCAGGAGTTCAAAGGAAGATAATCTTTTTTTTTTTTCGTATTTGTGTGTTTCTTGGAAAATGTTCTAGTTCCGGGTCTAGATCGATCGTTGAGTGGCGAAAAACCGTAACTGCCTCTTACCTAGGTCAACAGGGCGGCGCAACAAGACGCGCAAAGGAAAGTTAGCTACAGGAAAATTTGAAAGGTAGAAAGTTGAGGCAAGTTTTAAAAGCGAAAGTGCAAAAAATTAGGAAAATTTAGAAAAGTAAAGTAACGTACAAAGAAAAGTATATGTGCATTGTTGAAAGTTGTTCAGCCGTTTTCCCTAAGACCAGACCCTCAAAGAAGTGAAGCGACCTGAATTTCCACCAAACGTAGGTTAACAAGCTGTCATGTAGGAAGAACTGACAACATCGAATGACAAAACTGACAGAAAAACTTCAAGGAGAACAAACTCGTATATGTACGATTTTCCAAAGGGAAATTTATATTTTCTTTAATTTAAATTAAAGGGGAAATAGACATCTTCTTAGGTTTTTAAAACGTTGAGTTAACTCAACAAATTGAGTGTAAGAGTGTGTTCAAAATTGTTAAGTCAGAATTGGAAAACCCTTTATTTAGTCGTCACCACAGACTCAGAGTCAGTAGAGAACTCAAGCAAACCTTACGAGGGGCGTTCAATATATTCGCAGTATCGGGGTGAAGCTGTGGTTATGCATACATATATATGTATTGACTTATTTATCAAGTTATAATATTATTTAAGTGCATTCATGTGGTCGCCGTGGTGTAGTGGGTAGAGTGCGACGCTCACACGCCGAAGGGTCTAGGTTCGACTCCCAGTTCAACACCAATTTTTCTAATATTTCACGGCACCACCCCTTTCGAGCTGCTGACAACACTCAAAGAGTAATAACTGTCTAAGAAAGCTGCTCAAACTTCGCCGTTCGGAGTCGGCAAAAAACTGTAGGTCCCTTATACTCGTGAGAGAACAGTAGCGCGCACAACACGAGTAGTGATGAGCAAGCTAGGCCCTGGTCTCCCTGTGGACGGTCGCGCCAACAATTATTATTATTATTGTTAAGTGCATTCATGAAAAATTTCATATAAATGTGATTATTAATTCGCGTTTTATCTCTAGTTAAACAGAATAATAATGGCAACTGAGACGACGGTGGTGAAAATTGAGCATCGCGCTGTAATTAAATTTCCCACTAAGCAAGAAAAAAGTGAAAAAACTATTCATGAGGAGATGGTGGCTGTCTACCAGGGTTCCGCACTTTCATTATCCACTGTGCAAAAGTGGCCAAGTGAGTTCAAGAGTAGCAGAGAGAACATCGAACACCGGCTACTGCTTGTATGGAAGAAAACATCAAAGAAGTCGAAAAACTTGTTCTTGAGGGTGCCCGAATAAAGGTGAAAATGATGGCAGAGATCACCAAGCTTTCAACTGGTACACACCATTCTTAACCTTCCAAAGGTCAGTGCAAGATGGGTGCCACGAATGCTCACAGCGCCTCAGAAAAAAGTGAGAATCGCATGCTGAGAGAGAGATGTTGAGATGTGTAGTGAGAACGCGGACGGCGTTATGGATCGAATTGTTACTGGGAACGAAGCATGGGTTCACCACTATGACCGTGAAAGCAAACAAGAGTCCATGCAGTGGCATAAAAAAGGAACTGACCCCCCGAAGAAGTTCGAAGTCACTCCGTCTGCCGGGAAGCTCATGGCCACAGTTTATTGGGACTCAAAGGGAATTTTGCTCATTGACCACAAAAAAAAGGTGAAACCATCAACGCCACATCCTACGCTTCCACTTTGCATAATTTGCGGGAGGAAATCAAAACGAAAACACGGGGTAAACTTCCAGCGGGTGTGTTGCTTCTTCATGACAACGCTTCTGCTCACACGGCTCGAGTTTCCAAGGCTGCTGCGCGAGATTGTGGTTTTGAAGAATTCCAACACCCACCCTATAGTCCAGACCTTGCCCCTAGTGATTATTTCCTGTTTCCGGATTTGAAAAAATGTCTTCGTGGAAAAGGATTTTCGGATGGTGAAGAACGCAAGTCGGTAATTAATGGGTATTTTGAAAATTTATTTTTTTGGTGCAAAAAGGTTCTCAAGATGTAAAAAATGCATTGATGTTAGGGGAGATTATATTGAAAAATAAAAACAATTTAAATTGAATTCGCATTTTGTTTCATATCGATATCGAGAATATATTGAACGCCCCTCATATGATTTTTCGTTGGTCTTATGGGAAAATTCTGGAAGAGGCGAAAAATATTCGCTTGTAGTGACATCCAAGGCCTTTGTCTACCCTCTAACCATGCAAGTCTTTCCGTAACTCGGTCGGAAGACTAAATTCGTTAAGGTTTGTCTGAATTCCGGGACAGCAGGGAAACAAGGCGAATGAGATTGTCGATGGGCTTCCTGAGTCAGTGTCGAAGGAGGCATTCATAACGCCAGAGCTCAACAGAGAATTGCCCGCGTTCTTAGTCAGGGCTTTCAGTTGTTGGGATGGAATGGCAAAAGAGATAGCATGATTGTCCAGAATGCTAGCTGACTAAGTCGCCGCATTTCTGCTACCGGTAGACAGACAGACTTCACATTTGCTAAGCACTTAAGTGTGCTAGGACTTAGTAATGAAACCCCTTTGTCACGCCTCTAGATATGGTTAAGGCACGGCAGAGCGCTTTCTCTGCCAATGTCCCGCCAGTGTTCGGATCAAGTAACGACTGTTCATTGCTGATGTAGTTGGAGCTAGAGCCCTTAGCTCTTTATGCCTTTCGGCATTTCTCTGAATGAGCAAAAAATTTAAGAAAATATAAGTTAGTGCCTCTTAGTCTAATTGTTTTTGAGTCTGAGTGCTTAAGTGTAATGGAAACACAAAAAAAAGAAAACAGAAATATAGACATCGCTCTGACATACAAGTTGGCCGTGAAGAAACCAACAATTTTATGTCCGATTCTCGTTTATGACAAAAGACATCGGAAATATTTAAAAGCGGAATGAGTGTTTGGGCCTTCGAGGGGAACGTGCTGAATGCGATCATTCTTCGTTTTTTTGCGTTGATTGCAAGTTTAAGATCCAACTTCGAACTCAATCGGCCGTAGGTCAGCAAGCTCCTTTTTAAGCGTCAACGAATACAATGATTTTGCTTTTAAGGACATGTAGGGCGTTGAAGCATCTGCGGTCTGAAGAATCTCCGGAGCCAAGTAATTGAAACGATGAAGTGTTTGGGGTGGAGAACGACCTCAATCATTTTGTGGGATACAGCAAAAACTACCCTGAATCACATGCTCGAAAGACTTAAATTCTCAGGAGTGTGCGAAAATTGATTAATTAAAATAATTAATTAAAATTAAATAAAGACTGACAAGCTTTCTTTTACTGCAATCTCTGACGAAGAAAAATACAACAAAAGTTGAAAGAACGAATTCTGTCTTTGCATTGTTTTCCAGAAAGTATTTTTTCTGAATGGACAACTGTGCACACCTGGTCTGCATAAACATTAGCCCTACCAAAAGTCAAATTCGTCTCTCAAATTTTGTACTTTTGAGTATCAAGAAAGTAACAACCGTACGCGCACAGTCTTTAAAAATAGAGCACATATTTATTTCGTAACCCTCGTTACACATCGCACACGCCTCCGTCTTCAAACCTCATCATTTTGATTCGCGTGGAAAATAAAAATGAAACACTACTCAAACTGACATTCATCACAGCTCTTAAATCTGTCCCCAAACCTTAACAGCACATCAAATGCGTCAAACGCAATTTGCGTAATTGACGGGATAAAACAAACACCTTCTCAACCCCGTTTGAGACGTGGATGCCCTACCCCAAATCATATCTCTGTCAAATCATACGAAGATGAATGAAAATTTAATACCCGCCTCTGGGGGCTCTCCTCCGGTTATACGCAGGTCATCCGCCCACCCGCTCCAATCAAAAATGCATGACCTACGGCAGCTTCAAACGAAAATATATACATTTCATTAGAACTCGAGAACAGAGGGAAAGGAAACAGTGTGCGAGTCCTGTCGTCGTTCAAACGCATGAAAAGCATGAAAAAGGACAAAGCGCAGAGCATTTCGTTTTCGTTGTTTCAAGGGAACAACGACATCGACGCCGAAGAGCTGGAGAAGAGGAGAACAACAAAACCAGGCGACAGTAGTTTGCCAATGGCACGAATGCCAGAAAAGTGCTTCTTTCATTCCGCTTCCTTGCAACACTGTGTCCATGTCCAGGATTAAATGAACCTTGGTATTTGTTTTTCAAGAAATCATTTCCAGAGCCCCAGGCTCATCGGGGCATCTTAAAAGAAATGAAATGAGCAAATGCTAGCAATTTAAAACTTGGCACGTGAATCCATTCGAGCGGACGAATCGGAACACGACGAGTCCCCGCTGCTGTGCATCGCCCTGCTTTTATTAGTTTAAAGACGGAGCAAGCAGCGGACTCGATAACAGTTATTTTTATGTCCATGGTACTCTGGGAGACACAATATTTCTCTTCAAATTGTCAAACGCTGATGGGGGATGGTCCCCGGGCAACAGGTCATCTCTCTTTTTCACAGTGTGGCCGTATCATCGCTTTAAGTCCGTAAATAATGTCTTTCATTGTTCATGGGATGTGGTTCGTGCGGCTGAACTTCAATCCTGGGATGTATGGCAGGTTATGAGATGTCCTCTTGGTGATAAGTGCACGCTCTGATGGCACAGAGAAGCCTTGAACTCATTGAACTGTGGTGGGCGTGCTATATTATGCGTTCAGTTGTGGATGTGAAATGTGGATACATCATCAATGAAGAGTGCTGGCAGCACATGTGGCACGACCAGAGTCTGGCTACAAGCTGTGCGAGATAAAAATGAATTGACTTCCCGCAGATGATTCTCTTCAAGCAGACATCATGAATGACATGTGCCACCGAGGTGACTTCTGAAATGGGAACAACAGGCGTTTTTCCAAATCACTTCATACGAATAATGGTATGGATTTGCAGCTCTAGACGTAAGGGTGGCCAGACGAGACACTTGATATTTTGACTTCGGACGTCCTGGATTTCATGTGAACTTGGTATGCCTAACTCCATCCGCTGTACGTTCCTGAATTGAAGATTCAAACAACTTTCTTCATTTCGAAACAACAAAACAATGATTTTTTGGTGTATCACGTCCTAACCAGGGGTTGGCTTTTTAAGAGGTATAGTACTTCAAAATTAAGTAAACTAAAAAAATTCTTTCTTATATTGTTCTAAAGTTTTCTTTATTCGGAAGACTATTATTTGGCAATATAGATAAGATACAACCTTTAGAATCTTACCTAAATATGACATCCTCTGTTGTCTCATTAGAAGATCCAATTTTCGATGAATGTTCCAACATTTGTGGGCGCATAGTGACTTCGACTCATTCATGAGAGATTGCGATGACTGGAAGCTGAATATCAACTTTCAGAAGTCAGAAACCATTCTCTTCAGAACGCCGTTGTATAAGGCTTCGGCGGATACAAAAAAGAATTGGCGAACGTCCTCAATTGTTGGACGACACGGGCAACGACTGGCGCAAAGGACTGTAGTCAGATACCTGGGGATCTGGCTGGATCAGTATCTATATTTTAACAAACATGTAGATGCAGCTCTGGCCAGAGCCAGAGGCGCTTTTGCTCTTACAAAGAGACTGTTTTACAACAGCCAGCTCGATGCGAGGGTGAAGGTAGTCTGCTACATGGCCCTCATCCGGCCAATGCTCACCTATGGCTGTCCCGTGTGGTTCACCGTGAGTGCAAGCTTGATGGAAAAGATTCGGGTGTTTGAGAGGGCTTGTCTTAGGGCTTGCCTTCGCCTCTACAGAACACCAGAGTCCCAGTACATTAAATTCTACTCCAATGAGGTCTTTTACAACAGGGCGAACCTGATACGAGTGGACAATTTCGTGGTCACACTGCGAGAGCGATGAACTCGGTTAATAACTTAATCTCTGGGGCGTACTACCCCAATCCACAGTACCACGAAAGGGTACGTCAATCTAGCTTCGTCCCCCCAGAAGCATTTCTCCATTTTGACAGGCATGGTCTTATACAAGACATAAATGGGGTACCGCTCCTCTTTCACATCGCCCGTTCAACTGTGGATGGGCAACTTAACTACGACCGTTCCGTCGCACAACGAGCTGAGGAAGATCTCCTCCGCTTTAGCATGGCGGTGTCGAATCGGGATAAGAGAGATGTTGCGTTACAACATCGAAAGTTTTGGTGGCTGACAGAGGGAACTCCCTCGTCGAACCCTTTAGACCCGGGGTAATGGGTAGCACAGATCTCCTTCAAGGGAGTAGTCGGTCTTGCAGCGGATGTGATCCAGCTACCTATGGCCGACTTACAGCCTTAGTGTAAGATAGTTGTAAGTTTTGTATATAAGAGCACAAAAAAAAAAAAAAAACACAAAATGCAGGTATACACATTTGTACATTTAGTGTACACATGTGTATACAAATGTACATAGGTTAGGTGCACGCATGTATATATGGGCGTATAGTATTATACACGCATGTATATATGTGTGTATATTTAGTTAAGCTAGTTTTAAGTTATTTTAAGGTAGTATGTAAGTGAGCCCATAAGTTTTAACCCAAACAAAAAGGTACAGTTATTCAGTTTTTTCGTTAAAATTTTTCTTAATAATAAGTAGTAATGAATTCCATAAATATAGAAAATGTAAGGTTAGGTCGAAAGACAATAGATTAAGGATAAGTTTAGCTTAGAGTGCCCGTAGGGGGCCAGTAAGTTAGAGTGTAGAAAAAAAAAATAAATCACGTCCAACTAGTTTTAAGCATTTTTTGTCTAGTACGTAAGTCTGCAATGAATTTGAAAAAAAAATGTATTAAAACTGAAAATGAAAAAGTGGGCGCATATTGGCAATTATACTGGTTGCCGTAGCGTAGGTTCGATTCCCAGCTCAACACCAATTCTTCGATATTTTCACGGCACCACTCCTCTCTAGCTGCTGACAAACATTTAAAGAGCAATAACTGTCTAAGAAAAAGCTTGTCAAATTTCGCCGTTCGGAGTCGGCAAAACTGTAGGTTCCTTCTACTCGTGAGAGAACAGTAGCGCGCAAAACACGAGTAGTTGATGAGCAAGCTAGGCCCTGGTCCCCCTTTGGAAGGTGCCAACAGTTATTATATTGGCAACAATGCGGTAAATGTTGTTCTCGATGTCTCCTGGGCATATCAGCAAAAACGAGCGACTTCACATATCGCCTCAAGAACTAGTAAAGTGGCGTTAAATTGCTGTATTGCGGAGTGCGTTTCGCGGTGCTTATAAACTACTATTGCGCGGCTACCAAACGTTTCCTTTAATGAATAATTTGTGACACGAGCTGTGTGACAAGTTGGGCCATCTTGTTGAAATAACAGTTCCTGCACTCAATGACTGTTCACTGATTAACAAAAAAGTCCGTAATCATCTCTCCATGGCGCAGTGGGTAGAGTGCGACGCTCAAGTGCTGGAGGTTAAGGTCACATTCCTGGCTGAACACCTCGAATTGTTCATGGCACCAAATCTTTTGAGCTGCTGACAACACTCAAAGAGTGTTAGGATCAATAAAAGAATATTCAAACGCACAAAACATTCTTGTTTATTTTTCCTACTTCAATGATAAAATTTGTGGACTGTATAACACGAAAAATACTGCACACTAAAAATACTACAGAAAATGTTGGACAAAATATGCTCCTGGCTACTCTCGCTGGAAGTAAAATCTGGAGTGAGAAAATTTGATTTCCTAATAACCGCCAAACGTCGGTACACATGATGCACACAAAAAATGTACCGATGATCAGTCCCGCTAGGTTGTCGCGCTGGTGTACCGGATGATCGGATGTTTTGCTCGTCTCCTTTCGGTGATTCTTCTTCGCGCCGCACATAAGAGTTGGCTCGCCGTCGTTGCTCTGCACGTGCTGATTTCTAGCACGTAGACATGTGATGATACCGTTGCTCGCCGCTCGTGGTCATTTTTTTTTTTTTTTTTTTTTTGCATTTTTTTTTATTTATTTATAATGGTTTCTTTAATACTAGACAAAAATACTTAAACTAGCTTACTTATCTAATCTATTGATCTTAATTCTAGCTTACTGACTTCTAACAAGTACTCTAAACTAACCCAGTTTCATTTCGTTTTTGCCTTTCGGCTTCTTTAATTGATTCCTTTTTTTTATTATCCTAATTTATTGTTAAATTTCCCCAAGAAACTTAAGAAAAAACTTGGGAATAACATTCTTAAACTTAGCTTAACTTAACTTAACTTAATACTAAGAGTAAAACCTATACTAATATTAAAACTAACTATAAGTAACTTACGTCTAAGCCTAATTCAACTTAACTATTTACAATAAACTTAACTGTGCCCGTAATAAGCTACGGACGCGTACACCATGACGTATGTGTTATTTATATGCTTTACATATATATCTAATACGTCATGGTGCACCTTTTTTTTATTTTTATTTTTATTTTTTTTTTAATTTTTTTGGTTTTTGTGTTTAATGGTTTTTTATATTTTAATTTTTTATTTTTGTATTTTTTTTATTTTTTTTTTTTGTATTATTTTTAAATTTTGTAAAATGCCTACAAACTATCTTAATCTATGTAAGTTGGCCTCAAGACTCAAATATCCCATTCCACCTTACGAAGCTAGCGGCATCAAAAGCTGGTTTTGGTGCAACCACCAGTAAAAATACCGTTCTTTGACTGAAACCTCTCTATCGCGGGCAGAAATCGCTCTACTGAACCGTAGGAGATCCTCGTTGCTGCGAGCGACGTCCGGCTCGTATTGGAGTTGCCTTTCTACTGTTCGGCGTGCGACGTGGAAGATGATAGGGCAGCCTTCCCTATCTTGTATCAGGCCTTTCGAATCTAAATAAAGGAATGCTTCAGGCGGGATGAAGCCGTTAAGACGTACCCTTTCATGGTACATTTGATTTGGGTAGTAAGCCCCAAAGATCAAACTGTTGTTAGAAGCCATGGCACGAGCAGTGTGACTCCGAATCAACTTAATAATAAAATTATCTATCCTTATAAGGTTTGCCTCGTTGTACAGAACCTCATTGGGGTAGAATTTCTTGTACTGAGATTCTGGTGTTCGATATAAACGAAGACAGGCACGAAGGCACCGCCTCTCGAACACCCTCATCTTTTCCATTTGGGAAGGACTCACGTTGAACCACACAGGACAACCATATACCATTATTGGCCGGATGAGGGCCATGTAGCAGATAACCTTCACTCTGGAGTCAAGTTGACTGCTGTAAAACAGTCCTCTTGCCATAGCGAAGGCATTCTTAGCCCTGGTCAGAGCTGTATCTACATGGGTACCACCATATAGAAACTGGTCCAACCAGATGCCTAGATATCTTACTACATTTTTAACGGTCAATGGCCGTCCCAGTGGGTCAGCTATGCCGAACTTGCGCCAGTTCAATTTCGTATCCCTTGAGGCTCTGGACAGCGGGGTTCTGAAAAGGATAGTTTCACACTTCTGGTAGTTGATTTTCAACTTCCAGTCGTCGCAAAATCGTTGAATCGTATCGAAGTCACTCTGCAACAAACCGTTTATTGCTGCTATCTTCGGATTTGATCTGTACGCGATTAGATCATCGGCAAACGCTATTATGTTAGGCATAGAACCTATAAGATCGCTGGTGAATATAGTGAACAAGATCGGCGAACCCACCGCCCCCTGTTGCAACCCATTTTTTATATGGAAGACATTTGCTGAAATTTCGTTGCCATTTTTCACAACAAACTTTCTGCCTGTCACCATATCATAGATCATATATAGCAATGTTTTATTAATGTTGAGCCTGACTAACTTTAGGAAGAGACCTTCTAGCCACACGGTGTCGAACGCCTTTTCCATGTCAATCAGGCAGGCTCCTGTGCACTGTGTTTTGTTTCTATTCCATTGAATGTCGGAAACCAGTTTAGACGCGGCATGAATGGTGTCGTGCCCCGCCCTGAAGCCAAATTGGTTATCCGGTATTATTTGTTTTTCCTCAACCCATTCTTTCAGAGCTTTAATGACTATCTTTTCAAACACCTTGCTTATGCAAGGAAGAAGGCTTATAGACCGGAGATTCGTGGGGATGGAGGTATCTTTGCCCCGTTTCGGAATAGGCTGTACCACAGCTGTTTTCCAATGCACCGGGTAATATGCATTACTCAGCGCATTGTTGAACAAAGTTGTGTATACGTCCACCGCCTCAGAGGGTAAATGTCGCAGGACAATATTTGGTATCCCATCGATTCCCACTGACTTCTTCTTTTTCAGTGAGTTGAGGATACCTTGGAGTTCATCTTTTGAAATAAGGATGGAGTTGTTTCCATCATCGGCGACGACATTATTAGCCAGAAAATCGTCACTGAACCTGGTGAAACCAGGGTTCTCGGATCGCCATTGACTTATTTCATTCCGAAGAGAGACATGGTTAAGCAAGGCTCTGTTCTCCAGATCATGATTCGGACATCGAGTCTCGTTGACCGTATACACTCTCTGGAAAACAGCACCAATTGCTTTTACCTTCTCTTGGGGATCCTCAACTACGAAATAGTCGTTGTCAAGCACAGCCCTATCCGGATCGATGCCAACTGAAGTAAGTAGGTTCACGTTGTCTGTTGTTCTGTCAAGTCGAACGCTCTGAATGTCATTATGGTCTTTCCTCCGAAAGATTTTATTTACTTGGGGGAACATGCTCGGGTTGTTGGATCTTACAGCCCGAATCTTATTGTCCCAATGCAAGCTTACAGCTAATCTGTAATTATGTTTTATTAACTGTTGGAGTACTTTGATCTCTGACTTTAGACAGCGAATCTCCGCATTCTGTGGATCTGTAAATCTCCTGCACAAGAGTTTAAGCCTTGACAGGAGTCTACTTTTTTGCACGTGAAGTGCATCGATGGTAGCATTCCGATAAATGTCGCCATCATCGGTATGTGCTACCTTCGGAATAGTTTTGTCCATTGTTCGTTTAATGACTTCGTCCATTTGTGTGAGGTACCCATCAACCTCTTCGTTCGTAAGGTTTCTGTTAGTAGGGGGATTGATCACATTCGAACTTATTTCTCTGGCTAAGGTTCTAGAGAAACGTGACCAGCGCGCCTTATTGTAGTTATAAGTGTGCGTTTGAACATATTCATCTAGTTCCTCCAGCTTGTTCGGGAGCTGTATTACCGCGGCGAGACCACAGTGATCACTGTGATACTCGACAGTAGTTAAACAGTTCCTCGTATGTCGTTCCACGTTAAGTATTGTTAGTCGCCTGTCGATTAGCATCACATCCAGATAGGACCCGCTTCTGGGAAAAGATGGTCTATCGGTTGTCAGCAAATCTAACCTAAACTCAATATTGTTTTGTTCCATCCACTCAAAGAGAGCGTTTCCTCGCTCATTTGGAACAGCATTACCCCATTCACCGTGCTTGGCGTTTAAATCCCCAGCTACTATAAAGAAGTTTTCCTCCGAGTTTAAGCAGAGGCTGGTGAAAAGAGCCTCGAGCTCAGAGAGAAAGTTAGGATTTCGAGGTTCTGATGCGTAGGCAGCGATCACAAATAACTTCTTTCCACCTTGAAGAGAGATACGTGCGACCGCTGCTTCTAGCACACTAAATCTACGTACATCGTTGCTATATATGACCTTATGATAAATGTTGTTTTTAATCAAAAGGGCGACCCCGCCACCTCTAGTGGATTGGGGTCGGTCTCTTCTAATTATATGGTAGTTTTTGTACCTGAGATTGCGCGTCTGGTTTAGCTTAGTTTCGCTAGCCATCAGCACATCAGGATTGTGGACTTGCAACAAGTTAGAGAGCGATAGTTTTCGTTCGATCCTTATCAGAGAATTTACATTCACTGCAAGGATCTTAAGGGTTCTTACCTCGCGTGAGCCCATTATATCTGAGCGCGCTTGTTTGCAGGCAGCTGAGAGAAGAGGAAATCTACTCTAGCCGTCTGCGTAAGGAAACTGGTCTGTAATTCGACCATCTGCTTCTGCAAGGCAATCATCTGCGCTTGCATCGACTGGATGGAAGGCTCGTGGTCATTTCATGATGCGTGTGCCCGTGGCTCTATATTGTTTGCTAAGGATGTGTTTTGGTGTGGGGTGATATGCGTTTATGACAGCCGTTAGGTCGATCGGCTGCAATGTCGATATCATGCCAAGATATCATGCCAAACAAAAAGTAATAACTGTCTAAGAAAAGGCTTCTTAAAGCTCCGCCGTTCGGAGTCGAAAAAAAACTGTAGGTCCTTTGTCCTAATAAAAAAAACTGTAGCGGGCACAAGACGAGTTGTTGATGAGTAAGCTAGGCCTATGGACTGTCGCGCCATACAATTATTAAAATTATTATAAAACTCTATAGACGTCACAATAAACAGTTACGTTCTGACCAAAATCAGTGGCTTATAAGAAAGTTTGGAACAATTATTCTACCAACCCCAAAAGTACAAGTTTTTTGTAGATAGAACGGTGTCTCAACATACATCGGTGATAACTCACTCACTCCAATAATGGCAATCTTGTTTCTTCGCGTATCTGTTCAATCAAAAGTAAGCTTCTTTAAGCGAACGAACTAATCGAAATGATAAACCCTTACAATTAAAATACAGTTAAATTTTACTTTTATTTTTTTATTTAATCTTCATCGCGACTGTTTACTTACACTGTTGTTCAGTTAATGCTTAATAATTTCCTATCTGTCCTCCGGCAGCCTTTTCTTTCTCTCTTCTATTATTTACCTTCTCCTTAGTTTTCGCTGTTACGCTTTATAGCTTTTAGAAAATTATTAATGAAATTTAGAATCAATGGAAATCTGGTGATGGGTCCATTCACTGAATCTGAAATTCAAATTTAGACTGAAAATAAATCACTTGAGTGCTGACAAAATTGTGTTCTTATTGTTGCCATTTTTGAGTTCTAAACCTATAAAAAAAAACAAAGTGACGCTTAATGCAGAAAAGCGAATCTTTCATATCCAAATGCAAGAAATTCCGAGCATTGGTGCAACTATTGGAACATTTTAAATAAGAATTAGATTTTTATATATACATATTTTTTATATTTTTATATATATATATATATATATATATATATATATATATATATATATATATATAACCATCCATCATAAGTATGATGGTAATGATTCAGCTTCTTTGTCAATCAATTGCGTTCATTTCAAAGGTTTTGTTTTCTAGTAGTAAAATTTGGAAAAATGTAGGGATTTCAAGAATTCTTCTTTTTTATTTAAAATAGTTAATGGCAATACCTTATATTTGCAACACATGCTTTTAATCCAAAAGCTAAATGCTCCGGCACATAGAATACTTGAAATTTCCGTTGACGGTGAAGTACCTAAAGGAAGGGGATAACACAATGAATACTTCAACGCACAGCTCATTTAATTTGACAACAATAATAATAATTGTTGGCGCTACAGTCCAATGGGGGACCAGGGCGTAGCTTGCTCATCAACTGCTCGTGTTGTGCGCGCTACTGTTCTATCACGAGTAGAAGGGACCTACAGTTTTTTGCCGACTCCGAACGGCGAGATTTGAGAAGCTTTCTTAGACAGTTATTACTCTTTGAGTGTTGTCAGCAGCTCGAAAGAGGTGGTTCCGTGAAAAATTCGAAAAACTGGTGTTGAGCTGGGAATCGAACCTAGACCCTTCGGCGTGTGAGCGTCGCACTCTACCCACTACGCCACGGCGGCCACTTTTTATTTGGTCACATTTAATTTGACAGTAGCTTTAAATTCAATTTGTTTTAGTTCTACTGTAGAGCGGCCTGATATTTATTTTGCAAAAATGCCTCCAAAAAAATGCTGAATTTACTAATGTGCTTGATGATGACTGCCCGAACTTAAAGAATATATTAATACCAAAAAAAAGCAACTGTCAATTTCGGGTCTGGTCGAGATGTGGACGGTTTTCTTGCGTTAAACTTTGAGAAACTATGCAATGGCGATCCAGAACAATTTTTCACGGCTTCTTCTTCTTGTGGCGCTATAGTCATCGCTGCAGGTGGACCTGGGCCTCAACCAACATGCTTCTCCAGCCAGCACGATCTTTCGCCAGCTGTCTCCAGTTGCGCACTCCAAGTTGGTTGAGGTCCTTCTCCACTTGTGTTTCACTCACTTCCACTTATTTTTCACGGCTGTGAGAATGAAAAAAGAAATCTTTGATTTTTGATCAAGATTTTACAAAACATTGAAACCGTGACAAACTTTAATTTAAAATTCAAAAAACTTATTTTGAAATGTCATTGTGTGTTGCTTGTCCATGCCGACGGAGAGAGAAAAGCTAAAAGTTGAGCAAACACATTCGTCGCGTTAGTGAACTTGTGCCACTTCCCATAAAAACACATGAATGTTATGTATCTGTCAAAGTATTGCTGACACTGACTCATGTAAATTATTCTATGTGCCGGAATATTAAACGAGGATTGTTCGGGTTCTAAAGTGTTGACAGTAGTCAAGAGTGTCTCTCGTTCAACGACACCAAGTTGCCTGTGAACAATTTTACTTGTCTTGACTTCTAGTGATAACGGTGATTATATGTGCCTATTCTAAATGTGAGTTGAAACAAACATCGTAGTTATAGACCAGTTAAGTTAAAATCTGTGTCCGCCGTGGCGTAGTGGGTAGAGTGCGACGCTTACAAGCCGAAGGGGTTAGGTTCGATTCGCGGCTGAACACCTTGAATTTTTCCAAGGTACCACCTCCTTCGAGCTGCTGACAACACTCAGTGAATAATAACTGTCTAAGAAAAAGCTTCTCAAATTTCGCCGTTCGGAGTCGGCAAAAGGCTGTAGGTCCCTTCCACTCGTGAGAGAACAGTAGCACGCACAACACGAGTAATTGGTGAGCGAGCTAGGCCCTGGTCCCCCTGTGGACTTTAGCGCCAACAATTATTATTATTATCGATAAACACTGGTCCTTGATAGAGCTTCATCGCCAAAAATTGAATTAAGTTCATCCATACACTGTTATTGAGTTAATCCACGTCGAAAGTTGTACAAAAATAATCACACGAAAATTTTCCCGATTTAATTCTATTTTTCGAACGAGATGAATCTTTTCAGTTACTGTAAACAACACAAATAGCGTTCTGAACACAAAAACCGTTCTGAGTACGTATAACCTCAAAAATGTCAAACTTTACGATAGAGCTGGCAGTTGACAGATTGCAACACTAGGGTTGCCCAATCCCGCAATATAAAAGGCAACCTTCGTATACCATATATCTGGTATTTTAGTTCTCAGGTAGACTCTTGTCCTACTAAATTTTTCAAATGACCTATTACATGCTGTCTTCTAAGGCACTGCCGATAGCACAGGAAGGGAAGGATAAAAAGTCAAAAGCACCTTCGCACTTGGAATAATTCAGCTTTTAAACAATGGTTATCTTCTTTTTTGCCAAAGAAACACTTACTCGGTGTAAGGGCAGACTATCGTGTTCAATGTTTGTCTCTAAGGAACACTTTAGAGGCTTTTAATAAGACACTTACTCTTACTCAGTTATCATGTTCCGTGATAATAATAATAATAATAATAATAATAATTGTTGGCGCTACAGCCCAAAGGGGGACCAGGGCCTAGCTTGCTCATCAACTCGTGTTGTGCGCGCTACTGTTCTCTCACGAGTAGAAGGGACCTACAGTTTTTTGCCGACTCCGAACGGCGAAGTTTGAGAAGCTTTCTTAGACAGTTTTTACTCTTTGAGTGTTGTCAGCAGCTCGAAAGAGGTGGTGCCGTGAAATATTAGAAAAATTGGTGTTGAACTGGGAGTCGAACCTAGACCCTTCGGCGTGTGAGCGTCGCACTCTACCCACTACGCCACGGCGACCACGTTCCGTGATAAATCTTTTAACAATGTTAATCTTTTAACATTTTCATTGCTTCTAGACGTTTAATTTAATTCCAACGAATGTACAAATCAAAAACTTCGACGAAAACTTTAACATTGAAAGTGCCAACCAGTTGGCTCCTTTTAAAAATGTTTATCTGCGCTTAATTATTTTTCCAAGTTTACCCCACAAATATACTCCAAAAATGTATTTATCAATCTGCCGCAGGATATTCTTAGTACAATCACAACAATTTGTAGCAGTCAATAGTGACATGTTGAAAAGGTCTGTGGAAACCTTTTAAACGGAAGAAAACGGAATTCCTGCATGTTATACATTTAATCAATCGTAATAGCTGGAAAAATGTCAGAGAAGAGTGCGCCTATATATTTCAATTTTATTCAATATTTGACACCGTTCTTTACTTGGCACATGCCCTAAGCAATTCTTGTTTATTCTACTTCTACATTATTCTGTCACACAAAGTCATTGTCAATCTTGCGCCTGCTTCAAGCAACCTGTGGAACCCTCCCAAACACTCTATTAAACTGAAGCACACACTCCAAAGCTAATTTTCTTCATCCACGTGCGTTAACAGTGCCTCTCAAATCAAAGAAAGATGTTCTCCTCGTAGATGATAATTTCTTTTTCGATTTCGCGTGATGCCAATTAGAAACGTAATCCCTTGGCTAACAACCACGAGAAGTAACTTCAAAATTCCTCTTTTTAGCTTCCCGTCCCATTTAAGCCCCGAAAAGATGTTCATTTGCTATTGTGCTTAGTACACTGTCCATTCCCCGTTCCTGGAATGTATAACAAAACGCACGGTCTCGTAGCCGCTTTCAAAGATGAATAGCTTTCCGATGTCCTGTGCAGCCAGCAGGAATGCATCGTTAAATATACCGCCCTTGTTGTTAAAAAAAAGACTGCGTTTCGAAACCCGTGAGCACCGAGCTAAAGTAATTCGCGTCAAATAAGTGCCGAAGTAGCGGGAGGTGGTGGCCCATTTTGAAGTATTGTCGACTAGTGAGGTGCTTTGAGCACCCGATTTAATTACGCCTCACAAAGCCGTTGTTCCAACAGACGCCTCAGATGTCAGTAAACTCGATGCAAACATGAATTCAGAATTCGCGCGACCACAAGGATCTGTTTTACAGAACGCTATACTTCAGCACCTTCCTTTCAAAGGATGTGGGATGTCATGTGAGGCAATAATGGCTCACTCTACACTCCTGTGCCTGCTCTTCATAAACACTTTGAGCGGACGTATTCTTTTTATTTTTCCAAGCAGCACGTTCAACAGCTTTTAATTGTCGCAAGCCGCCCACTTTGTAAAGTAACGGGCAACACTTCTTAACAGAAGCTTTCCGGGCCAACAACAGAGCCAACTTTTGCCATTCCCCACCAGTACCATGGAGAACTGAGAACAGTTTCATCCCTGCAAGCTTTCGGAATGCCTTCGTATCGAAAGCTCCTTGCCATGCGTTCATCTGTACGAATGGAAAGTCCTTTCAACAGTTCTTCCTTAGCAGCGCCAGCATACGACCGGGAACCTTGTGCGGTTCGAAAACAGAATAAATCCTCGATTTGTTTGACAAAACCTAAAATAGACAGACAAGACAAACAAAACAGGACTACTCGTGACATTCCTAGTGAAACAAGCGCAGACCACAATGATTGACCCAATTTGTGCGCGTAACCGTTGTGCAAAGTGAATGTGCATCGCACGCCAGAAGTGCAGTTCGAATGTGAATATCTAGAGAATATCTCCTCCAAACTATGTTGACAGTGCCTGGATACTTTGGATAATATCTGCTGGATGCCAGTGAAACACTTGACGGGTGCGTGTGTTTCAAATGGATTCACCTCTCTGCTGTTCATACTCACTGCGCTCGATGTTGTCGGTATGTTTAGTTCCAGTCCCCTTAGAGCCCTACACAGCTAAATAAATATCTGGAACACTTACGCTTTTATTGAGCAATGAGATACTAGACGGCCGCTGTTGGCGGTTGTCTGTTGGCATACGCATCTCAAGTGCGGGAGGATGGACGATGGCGACGCTGGTGGCGCGGCGGATGTTAATTTTTTTTTGTTTGCTTTTCGTCAGCGGAAGGACTACGTGAGTGTGTGTGTATGGTTTTTGAATGTTTGGCATTTGAATGGCCGCTATTTGGTTCTCTGAATGTGGATAGGCACAGGGAGTTCTCTGACACACTGCTCTCTGAGCCCGAGCAGCGATAGTGTGGAGTGTGTAAAATTTCAACGACTGTGCTTTGATTTGAGTGGCGGCTAGGCTGAAGGGAGATGTTTGTGTTTTGTGTTTATTTCAAGGTTGAAATATTGTAAAAAATGTATTCAGGAAGTCAGGTGGTTTTCCTTTATGGTTTTTTGCACGTTTAGAGTTGGGCTAGTTGCAGAGTGTTTTTTGGCATATTTGAGTTGAGCTTTTGAAAAAAATTGAAATGATTGGCTTATTCATTCGCATTCATAGTGTAAAATGGTTTGTAGGCGAAGGTAGTTTTTTAGCTTTTTATGAGAAAAACCGCAAGGATGCTTCTAACGGAAGTCATTTGGATTTTCCGGCAGAATTGAACTTTCATTTAATAAGAAGGAAGCAAATTCGTGTTCATTTTGTTATAAAGAGCAACCAGATTTTTGTAGGTTTTCAAGCAGCGTTTGATTCAATACCACGTGAAGCACTTTTTTACAAACTTTCTGAAATCGGCGTATCAAGCAAAGTTATAAGAATGAGAGACTTGTATGAGAATAATACTGCACATGTATGGGATAGAGACTTAATTTCTGAGGAGTTTGAAACTTCAATGGGTGTTAAACAAGGCTGTACTCTAAGTGCACTACTTTTTATACTGTACATCAATGATATAACAGATGATGTCAAAGGTGGAACAAGATTCAACGATGTATCCATTTCCGCGCTGATGTATGCTGATGATATCGTCTTTCTGTGTGACATTATCCAAGTTATGCAATTAATGATAAACAGGATTAACGATTTCTGTAAAAGTTGAAATCTCACTATAAACCTTGGTAAATCGAAAATGATGGTATTCAAAAACGCAGGGGGACGCGTCTCATTTTTGGAAAAGTGGAAGTTGGACGGGGAAGAGATTGAGGTAGTTTCCAGATACAAATACCTAGGTAATCTAATATCGTCCTCTTTACATTTGAACCCACACTTTGAGGAAAAATTAGCTGTTGCTAAAGCTATCTGTTCGATTTGGAAACGTTGCTTCAAAAATAAATATCTATCGAAAAGTGCAGAACACCTTATTCCACTGAACCGCAGCTTCTATTATGCTCTACGGAGCTCAGGTATGGGGTTACAAAGGCTGTGATGCTGTGGAAAAATTCCTTCGCTACTTTTTGAAGAAGATCTTTCGGTTACCAAAAAATACCCCCAACTATATGCTACATATTGAAACGGGAACTCCTCCGTTGCTCTTGTATACCATCAAAATGCACTTCAACTATATTTTAAAAATACTACAGATGAGCGAATGCAGATTACCAAACGTAGTTTTAAGAAGTATAACTAGAACAAACGGATACATTTGCGAGGAATGGAAAAAAACAGCTTCTGAATGCGGTCTAAGTCTGTCTATTGAGGCGGACGAGCCTCCTCACCTTTTAAGAAAAAAAATTAACTCAGTTTTGAAGAATTTCGGTAGACATACATATGACCAATATGTCGAAGAAGCTGAATCTTCACTGTTTAGGAAGTGCTACAGCAAACTAAACCATTTCTTAAATGAAAAAACATACTTCCTTGACAGTCACTCAATCAACAAAACAAGCTTAATTTTTAAACTTAGAGGGGAACGCGTTCAGTTAAACTTTATCTCACACAGACTAAATTCACCAATTTTTTGTAATTTATGTACCATGAGGAAGAGAGAAGACATCTTACATTTTATTGGTGTTTGTCCGATTCCAAGAGAATTTCGACTAACAATTTCCAAAAAACATGTTTTAGACGAATATGAGGTAATGGGTATTTTAAATGGAGAAAGAGGATGGAAGGCCTTATACGATTATTCAGTAGCAGCACTTTGATATAGAAAACGTATCATAGTTGGAGATTTTTAATGTAAAACGTATGTATGTATTTTGTCAACCTGGTAGACGGCCATAGGCTAAACCATAAATGACTTAGGTTAAACCTTACATTGTAAAACATTTATTGAAAATAAAAGTCAAACTAACTAACTAACTAACTAATGAGCAACCACCGTTGATATCAGTTCGGCTGAGAAATTGGTAATGGTGTCAAAAAGGCCCTAATTCAGTTTAGTCTTCCAACCAGACTATAATTTGTCTCTTCTTAAAAAAATAGGCTGCCTGGACCTTTAAACACTAGTTTGTCCTTTCATTGAACTGTTGCAGGGCTTGGAGATGGACGCGCAAGCTGTTCGATGTCTACTTTGTGCAATTATGCCACGGCTTGTGACCCTGACTTGTAAGCATTCCGAATACTGTTTTCTATATGTAAGCATTTATTATTTTATAATGAAAATTATTTATTCCTTAAAGAATGTTCTCTTTAAAGCTATTCCTAACGAAGTTTTTGAAACTTCAAAGTATTTAAAAAAATCTTTTTCTTTTGCTTGTGTTCGTGAACAGCTCCTATTTCGATAACAGCTTTTCTTCTAAAGGGTCATTGATCATCTTTGGTTCATCTTTGGCCACAACCATAAATTAATGATTCGTCACCAGTTATGGTGCTCTCAAATATATTCAAGATTTTCCAAAAAACATCGCAACCCCTTCTTAGCTGAATTGATGTAATTCTATGTTTAAACCAAACTAAACAATTTCGGTACAAATTTCACGGTCATCCGTCTCATGCTGTAGCCATTGCTTAAAATGAGTTGGCAGGAGTCGAACCTTTAGGTCCTCAGCAAATTCTCTATATGTTATGGTTCGATTGGAAATACATCTTATCTTCTTCAAACTATTAAGATTCTAGCCGGCTTTGACGCTTTCGACCATCACCCATGCCCTTCATGGACTACATCCTCGCCTGCCACAGTGAACTTTTGGAATTGCTACGTGCCACGTTCTATCAAACACTGAAAACACAGTTGTGTAGACCTCTCTAACTTTAAGCGCAATTGAACAAGTTAAAATCAAGATTTAGATTTTATTTATTGTGGCATTAGATTACATTTATGTGTTTGAATCTTACAATTTTAGAGACGCGGTCATATTACCTTACTACTAAAATAATAATACAAGTCCTTAAATGATATATCACAGATTAATTTGAAGGAAAAGCCACAAAAACCTTCATTAAAAAGTTAAAATCTATACATTTTGGATAGGGCAACAATTCACTAGGGTACCTGTGTTGTAAACCCACAGTTTTTTTTTTTGTGGCTCCGAAAGGTGACAGTTGAGAAACTTTTTCATGAGCTCTCCTTGAGTGCAATTCAATAAAGAAAGTCCCGTGACAATATGCAAGATATCGAACCTGTGATGTCGTATTTTATCCACTACGTCAGCTATTAGTTACATAATAATAATAATAATAATTGTTGGCGCTACAGTCCAGAGGGGAACCAGGGCCTAGCTTGCTCATCAACTACTCGTGTTGGGCGCGCTAGTGTTCTCTCATGAGTAGAAGGGACCTACAGTTTTTTGCCGACTCCGAACGGCGAAATTTGAGAAGCTTTCTAAGATAGTTATAACTCTTTGAGTGTTGTCAGCAGCTCGAAAGAGGTGGTGCCGTGAAATATTCGAAAAATTGGTGTTGAGCTGAGAATCGAACCTAGACCCTTCGGCGTGTGAGCGTCGCACTCTACCCACTACGCCACGGCGGCCACGGCTATTAGTTACAATAAGGAAAAATTAAGTAACTTCTCAATTAACATTTAAGTTTAATCGGCATTCTTACAGTCGAAAACTACTTTCTGTGAGATTGTAATAAATGCTGAATCAACTGATAGTCCAGTTGGGGATTCAAATCCAAGCCTCCGGGGAAAGAGTCGATTACATTAACAATCTTAAACCTATACCTATACCAATGGCAATTTCGAAGTCTACGGGGTCAGTGGGTGTCTTAGAACTTTGTATTGCATAGCTAGTGGGATTTAAATTTGTTCCATGACATGGCTTGCTCAGAAATATAAAGCTGAGAATATTTAGCAACCAAACTGACAATTGGGAATGACATTTTAGGAAACTTACCTTGAGCCATTGTGTTGATTTGGTGGTGATCTAGGAACACTTTAAAACATGATGTCTAAAGGAAAACTCTTATTTCTTTGAGTTATTAAATAGTTATCAAGTCATTGGCAAATTTAATGAAGCAGCCACCTTTTGTGATGTTTAGAAAATAACGAACGCAAGCAAATGGCTCTTCGACCAACTGTTGACAACGGCCATGTTAAGAGAAAATGTGAAAAAAAGAGAAGAAAGTTAACTTAATATCACAACACACAAGCCTATTCAGTTGCCCACAAAACTAAGCTTATTATCTTAAATTAGCCTCCTAGTCCTTCTTCCAAATAAACCCTGCCCGCCCCAGCTTTTTATGATTTGAAAATACCAAGCTCAAACACCATACAATAAAACGCACTTTCAGAATTATGTGGATTTCCAGATACTTTCAAATCTGACAATTCAATCACATGGCACTCAGCTACTTCAGTTCTTCTTGAAAAGAAAGTATAACTAGATACGCCTCATCCTTCAAAATTATTTTAAATATGAAGATCCCTTTTAATATGAGACTTTTAAAGAGGTTTTATTTTCCTTATAAAATGTCTCGACTAAGCAATAATTTCAGCTGAATACGAGATGGTTTGAGTCCAGGAACTTGTTGCAACATTTCTGTGATTTGGGTGAAGAAATCTCTTTGGAAACTCTTATATAAAGTGCAGTGTTAGTGATTTGGAGCCTTCTTCTTCGAGCCATTTAATGAATTAAAAAACAAAAAACGAAGACGAAACTGGCACAAGAAACGTTCTCAATCATAAGTTACTCAGCTGATCAGATCATTGCATCTTTCCCTCCTTATTTGTTAAAAAAACGGACCTTGGGAAAAGTTGGTAGAGTCTTAAGATCGATTTTTATACCATTCGACACCGTCTTCTGCATCCCCGCTGGCCCGGATGGTATACCCCCTGTTCTTCTGAAGAGGTGTTCTTCTACGCTGACAAAACCACTGCGTAAGCTTTTCCATCTGTCCTACTCTTCAGGGCTCTTTCCGAGTAAGTGGAAAACTGCATTTGTCCAGCCCGTCCCTAAAAAGGGCGAATGTTCGTCACCCACCTCCTACTGACCCATAACACTAACGTCCCTTCTCTCCAAGGTCATGGAAACGCTGATCAACCGTCAGCTTATGAAATATCTTTAGTCCCGGAAGCTTCTTAATGACCGGCAGTACGGCTTCCGAAGCAACCGTTCCACTGGTGATCTGATGGCTTATCTCACTGAAAAGTGGAACCAATCTTTGCACAATGCAGGAGAAAGCAAGATTGTTGCGCTTGATATTTCTAAGGCATTTGACAGGGTCTGGCACCAGGCTCTCTTGTCGAAAATGCGTGCTTTTGGGATCGATGAGTCTCTTCTTCAATGGATTAGAAATTACCTTTCGAATCGTTCAATACAAGTCGTTTTGGATGGATTCAAGTCTGATATTCACCATATTAATGCTGCTGTTCCCCAGGGCTCTGTTTTGTCTCCGACACTCTTTCTCATTTTTATAAATGATCTCTTGTCTGCTACTTCTAATCCCATTCATTCCTTCGCTGATGACAGTACCCTCAGCTTTTCATATTCGTTCCTTGGCTCACGTCCCTCCACTTCGGCTTTAGACTCGGAACGGCAGCGTATGTTAAGCACATTACATTAATGCTTACAAAACACAATGCTGTCTACTGTCGTTAAAGCGATTACAAAATAATCAGCCGTTATCCGTGGACGGCACTTGTGTTGTTGAAACCGAAAGACTTTCCATCCTCGGTATGTGTATCAACCCAACAATTAGTTGGAACGATCACATATTTGAGGTCGCCAAAAATGCTGCGAAATGTCTAGGCTTCCTTAAACGATGCAAGAAGTACTTCACCCCTTCTGATCTGGCTACAATATACAAGGCCTACATACGCCCAAAACTTGAGTATAACGCTCCTATCTGGTCAGGTGCTTCTAAGACCTCCCTGCACCTGCTGGATAGAATTCAAAAGCGAGCGATAAAACTTATAGGTGACAGTAATATTGCGAAGTCAATTGACTCGTTAGAACACCGACGTAATGTCGCATCGTTGTCACTCTTTTATCGCTATTTTAACAAGAAATGCTCAGATGAATTAGCCAGTTGCATTCCTCCCCTTCAAGAATTCACCCGCAATACACGCCTCGCTAGGAATGCCCACCAATTCACCCTCAAGCCCTCTTTCGGACGTACAGTCAAATTCAGAGACTCGTTCTTTAGCCGCACTACATGAATCTGGAATGCTCTTCCCAGCTCGATTTTTCCTCCTCATTGCAATCCACAGGCATTTAAAACCAATGTGCATCGATACCTCCTCTCCCTCTCTTCCTCTATACCTTCGGCCCGTGCTGTGACTTGATCCGGTCACTTAAGGGTACTCGCAACCCCTTAAGAAACTTTCAAAGGAACTTTCCTCCAAACGAACTTTCCTCCCTCAAAACATTCGCATGTTTTATTAGGTCCACTATTGTGAATGTAAGCAACCTTTTCTCCACTGCTGCATTGTCACAAAAAGCTTCATCCGAGACACATTTCATTTCACTCACTCATTTAGAATTGCGTTCAGAGAAACAGAATATGAAATGAAATGAAAGTCTGAAATTTAAGTGAAAGTACCTCACGTCTTAACTTTGTCACACAACAGATTTCTGTGTCAGTTCTCACCGCCTATCAATCAATTCCGTTTGACGGCCGTGACAGAGTAAGTCAACAAAAAGAAGAACTGCAAACTCATTCATCACTCCTGTTCGCAACAGATTACCTCAAGTGAATTACTCCTGACTAACCGAGACAAATTGCTGACCGCCACAATGAACCATCAAGTGTACCGAGACGAGGGCGCGTTTTCACAAGGCCTCTGAAACTAAGAATCTCACTCAGCAATTAGTCAACGTCCCAGTGACTCGATGTAACTTCGGTCAACGAACAGTGAGACAGACTTTTTTTCACTGAGAAGTCTGTGTTAGACAGTCAAGGCCAAGGAGTCCAAAAACTTGTCATTCCATCGCTCTTTGCTCTCAGTTGCAGATGAGAAAAGCAAAACGACAGTGTCTCAATTTTAGCTGGAAAACGTGCCAATGAGATTAATTTTAAAACTCATCCACTAACACCCCTTATTCACGGGAGACAATGAAAGTTTAATCTGCCAACACATTCCAAGGGAGAATTTTGTGAAAAAAAACGACTAGAGTAGGTTGATAACTGTTCATTCGTTAATACCTGAGTAGCAAATTCTGCGGAAAATAATTCGAAATTTACAATTATAAACCGGGCCCCAGTATTCTGTCAGCCTTAAGTTGTGTAAAACTGTTGTTTCGATTCGGGAGTACAAATTCTGGGGCACAAAAAATGCACAATTCCACAAGAGAATTGCTGGAATTATGGGGTCGACGCATTTTGAAGCGAAAAGCTTTCAATTAAAAATTCGTATGTAACTGGAATAAATCCCTCGCAGGGTATTTGTTACATGCATTGCTTCATAAATAGGAAAGCGGACGCATTTGCAGTTGTGAATTCTTGATCGAGTGCAGAAGAGGCGTACATGCTTTATTTTATCATCTAGTTACACAAAATAATGCATTGTGGTGAATTGTTCGTTTTGCATTGTTTGAGATCCAATTTTGTGAAATTCGAATACTTTGTGAAGGCAACGTTGTATCTTTTGATTTGAACACACTTTTTGTGCACAATGCACGCAAATCGTGCAAAGGCTCTGGAAATGGGTCAGAATTTAAAGAATGAAACGCTATCGTTGCTGATGGTTTGTGTTAAATGCTTTCATGTTTATTTCGGAGTTGGCCTGCGGGGTTTTGGTGGAGTTTAACAAATTGTTGGCATTGCAACCTAATTTCTGTGGGAAATAGAAGACTCCATTCGGAATCGAGAAATGCCATGCCAGCGAGATGTACTGTGTTGAGGCAGTCATATTATACTTAGTTGAATTGAACTGAACTGCCTAACAATTCGCGGGAACATTGCTCTTTATGTGGAATCCTCGATGTTGAGAATTTTCCCGTGTTGTGGGAAAACATTTTGTAAAAGTATTTATTTATTTATTTTATTTATAAAAAGCATACAATACAATATAAAATAATAAGGTAGGTAAAGAAAAGCCGGAGCACCACAAGGCCTTAGACAAATAAGAGCATTAATTGCTTGAAATGTTTACTAAACGCTTTGGTGGTCCAGTCCAGTAAACGTGCAAAATTGCAAGCTAAAGGGCCTTTTATACTGAGTGCAAGCTTATGAGAGCCCGGTAAATTTGCGGCATTGTCCAAAGAAGGCATTTTTTACTTTTGATAGCAAGGGAAAGGATCGATGACATAGACGATGACAAAGATTTTCGCTGTTTCAGAAACTTAGAAAATAATAACTGCATAGAATTCGAAAAGGGACCGCCGTGGCGTAGTGGGTATAGTGCTACGCTCACACGCCGAAGGCCTAGGTTCGAGTCCCAGCTCAACATCAATTTTTCGAATTTTTCACGGTATCACCTCTTTCGAGCTGCTGACATGACTCAAAGAGTATTAACTGTCTAAGAAATCTTCTTAATTTTCGCCGTTCGGATTCGGCAAGAAACTGTAGGTCCCTTCTACTCGTGAGAGAACAGTAGCGCGCACAACACGAGTAGTTGGTGAGCGAGCTAGGCCCTGGTCCCCCTGTGGACTTATTAGAGCTTCATCGCCAAAAATTGAATTAATTTCATCGATGCACTGTTGTTGAGTTAATCCACGTCGAAAGTTGTAAAAAATAATCGCACGAAAATTTTCACGATTTAATTCCATTTTTTGGGTGGGAGATGAATCTTTTAAGTAACTGTAAACAACGCAAATAGCGCTCATATATCAAAACGATCTGAGCACGTATAACCTCAAAAATGTCAAATTTTACTATAGAGCTGGCAGTTGCCAGATTGCAACACTGAGGTTGCCCAATCCCAAAATATAAAAGGCAACTTTCGTACCATGAAATCACTGTCACACAACAGCATCAAGAAATAGGAACAATTTGATTTCATTTTGTTAGAGAAAGTGCCAAAATCGGATTTGAGGGATTCAAAAACTGTGATTGACATTGACTTCCCGCTTTCATCGCGTGCTTCTTCTTCCTTGTCCGGGATGGGGAAATGCCTCAATCAACATGCCTCTCCATATCGTACGAACTCTAGCCAACTGCTTCCGATTTGGCACACTATGTTGGATGAGGTACATGTTCACTAGTCTGCCCAATCTTAGCCTAGGCCGTCCACATTGAGTTGTCTCGGCATAGGACGGAGCAGTAGTGTCCATGCTCTCTACAGGCACTAGCCACCTTAAGCGTTGAATCCGAAGACGCTTAACTAGGCGCATGACGCTGTACAGAGGTCGCCGTTGAATCTTCCCCTCCAGATGCCATCAAAGCAATTCCTTCTACTCGTCAGAGAACAGTAGCGCGCACAACACGTAGTTGATGATCAAGCTAGGCCCTGGTCCTCCTGTGGGCTATCGCGCCAACAATTATTATTATAGAATTCGGAAGAGAAAACAAAATTGAAGAACTAACACTTTGAATTAATCGGTTTTTGACTTGTGCAGCCGCTTGAAGCCATCTTATCTACCAGGTATCTACCAGGTATCTACCAGGTATCTACCAGATATTTACCAGGTATCTACGATTGACGCTACCAATATAACATGAGCGTTTTTTTGAAAATAAAACACTAATTATTAATCGGAAAGTAAAAACATTTTATTCAAAGTATTGGCCATTGTTTTCTACACATTTTGACCACCTCTCTGGCAATTTGTGAATACCACGCCAATAAAATTGTTCGTCTTTTAAAGCAAACCAATCAGACACCCAATTTTCGACCTCCTCGTAGGAATCAAAGTGCTGCTCAGACAATGCATGTCCCATCGATGAAACCAAATGTTAGTCGGAGGGGGCCAAGTCTGGTGAATATAGCGGGTGGGGTATCTGCTCGCAGCCAAGTGTTTTGATTGTATCCTGAACCGGTTTTGCTCTATGTGCAGGTGCATTATCATGGAGCAAAATTACCTTGCCGTGTCCGTTTCGTCTGCTCGTTTCTCGATCAATGCATGGTTCAAATTGATCATTTGTCGTCGGTAGCGATCAGTATTAACGGTTTCACCAGGTTTTAGGAGCTCGTGGTACAACACACTTTTCTGGTCCCACCAAATAAACAGCATTGTCTTCTTGCCGAATCCATCTGGTTTTGCTGTCGATGTTGATGGCTGTCCCAGATTAACCCATGATTTTTTCCGTTTAGGATTCTTAAACTAAATCCATTTTTCATCGCCAGTAATAATCCGATGCAAAACCGATTTTCTTTCGTGTCTTTGAAGCAACATTTCACAAGGTTTTTTCGGTTTTTCATCTCTTTTTCATTCAGTTCATCTGGCACCCATTTTAGACACTTTTGGATCTTTCCCATAGCTTTTAAAAGGTCAGAAATTGTTTGTTGTGCAACATTTAACATTGCTACCATTTGCTTTTGACTCAAAGTCTCATCTCCATCGAATATCGTTTGCAATTCGGTGTCTTCAAACTTTTTTGGTGGTCTTCCACGTTCTTCATTTCTGACATCAAAATCATTTTTTCTGAACCATTGAAACCATCTTTTGCATGTTGCTTCTGATAGAGCATGATCACCATATGCCTCGACAAGCATTCGATGCGACTCTGCAGCACTTTTCTTCCAATGAAAACAACAAATTAATGCTTTCCGCAAATCATCACTTTCTGGTACAGAATTCGATACTTTTTGACACGATGAAAAAATATGACTTTTCTGTTCAATGACTTGATGTATACTAAATATTTTTCGCAGATGTAATAGCAAACAAACAAAAAAAAATAAGGGCTCGTTCATAGCAAATGTTCCCTATCGAGACATTTGTACCTTGACGCTCACTTTATACCAGTATATGTAGAATTCGGTAGAATTCGGAAAAGGTGACAAAACTGAAGAACTAACTCTTTGAACTAATCGGTTTATGACTTGTCAAGCCGCTTGAAGGCATCTTGTCTATAATATTTCATAAAATTGAAATGAAAGAATATAACTTTGCGGGTGGAAGTTGCACTTGCACACCTAAGATTTCTTTATACATTTCATGCACTGTAGCAAGTCAAATATGGTTTTAATTATCTTATCATCATCACTTGTAATTTATCGCGTATTTTTATAATTCTAACCGCTTCAAATTGTAGTGGTTCATATGCGAAAAACTGCAGCAAGTGATTTGTGGAGTTAAATTTTTTGAACCAAAAGTCAGTTTGGCACTAACTGAAAAATTGGTTTGCAGATGGCGTATATTCCGGGACAAATGTTGAATGCCTTAAGAACTTCCAACCGCTCATAATATAGCTTGGACTTAAGCTGGTCAATACCTTACTCTCGATTGGAGTTTTAGACACCTAGTTGGTTCAGTTGCTTGCGACCCTTTCAACCTTTTCCTGTCGCAAGGACAGAAATCATTCTGACTCGACATCTTTTTTAAAGGCTTTATTTCAGTTTTTCTTTACTACTTTTCTTACTGGCAGAGATTCTAATGGAGTGTGTATTCTGTGTAATTTGCAGTACCCTTGAGGTATTAAATCGTGTCAATTTCATTCCAGAGCACATGTAATTTGCTCTCAAAAGTACGTCCGTACAAAAATAATAATAACAGTCCGCAGGGGGACCAGGATCTAGTTCGTTCATCAACTTCTCGTTTTGTGCGCGCTGCTGTTCTCTCACTTGTAGAAGGAACCCACAGTTTTTTACCCAGTTCGAACGGCGAAGTTTTGATAAGCATTTTCTTAGACAGTTGTTAATCTTTGTGTGTTATCAGCAGCTCGAGAGGGGTGATACCTTGAAAATTTCGAAGTGTTCAGCCGGGAACCGAGCCTGAACCTCCAGCATGTGAGCGTCGCACTCTACCTACTACGCCCCTACGCCATGACGGCCACACACAGCGTCCGTAAAAGCACGCCTCTAATTCGCTTAGAAATTATTTGAATAGAAAAAAGTTGAAGGAACCATGTTTTGTGAAGAAGTGGTTCAGAAACACAGACTAATGGATTTCATGAGTGACACGTTTCTAAGCATCATACTAGAGCAGGTCTAAACTGTCCGGTCTATGTTGCCATTTTCACAGGAGTCGGTTGGTACTCAAGTCCTTTCATATGTTAAGAGCCAAGACATTTGTGATCGTTTTGATTCTTCCACCCTCAACACTTGGTATGTAAAGATCTTTAAGATGAAAATAATATCCCTCTGTCAGTATGAGTAGTTTAAGCTCTTAAAAATTAGCACTTTATATGCAAAAATCAAAGACAAGCCATAAGGCGTGCAGGCAAATCAGTTGCTAAAAATTAATTGAGTATGCCGAACTTTACTGTATTATGGAGATACCGACAAGGCGCCACAAAGCACAGCCCCGGAAAACCATTTATTCGGGATAATTCTTGCGAACAAAACATGACCCACGCTAAAAATGACTTAGCAATGCAGAGCGTATCGACATCATTGCTGCGACTCGAAAAGTCTTCCAATACAAGCAAATAAGAACACGCAACAGTGGGTTAGGCTGAGATGGTGCACACGATTGAAAAAGGACCACAATAAGCTTGGAGTGCGTTACTGGAGGCAACTGGCGAGAGATCGTGTTGGTTGAGTTTCAGATCCACCACGGACTGTAGCGCCACACGGAGAAGAAGAAGTGGACCATGATCCAGACAAATGCAGTCTGTCAATTTCGTTTTGCTTTGACACAAAATTCAATTTATTTGTGATGTCAAAACAAAACTAAGAACTTATGATGATGTTCCTTTCAGAAACCCTTTTATTTTCCTCTACCATGTGAAAATAGAAAAGCTTTCTCTGTCTCCATTCGCTCCCAGCCAGGTTTTGTGTTTTGAACAGATCTCTGTTCAAAACAAAGCATTTTATTTGATTAACAACAAATGTGTTTTTACCACATTTCCTTTCAACATGGGATTGTTTTCGATCATGTCCCCAATTCAACTTGATATAAATGTGTATCAAAGTTAGAGGGTCACTTACACATCAACTCTATTCACTTCATTGATTTTTGCAATGAAAAACCAACTGCCCAGTGTAAAGTGCATTCCATTGACTGCAACGTTTCAGGCAGTATTTGTTTTGAAGATGTATTGATTAATGAATGCAGCAGCCACTGAAAACCCAGCGTACCGCAGGTTGCCTGCGGTTGTGGCGTTCAGGGACTATGCGCGGCACTAAAGTGTAAGCAAAGGCCGATGTACATATATCACGAACAGAAACGAGTTTTTCCAAATAAATTTGCTTAATTTACAAAGCCCTGTTGTGGTGTTAGTCTATCTACTGCGAAATGGACATCCAATGTGACTACAAATCAGTTGTCAGCTTTCAGAATGGATTGTGGCCGGAGAAGCACAAAAAACACCCTGTTCGCTCGAAGCCACAAATTAAAGCAGAAAACGAAATCTAAAATGCTCTTGGTGTGAATGGAGGTGTTTTTTTTCAGTTTGCAAAATGCATTGAAACTCTATTTTTGGAACGAGGTTAAATTGTACTTAGCTGTGTTTTCGAACATTTTGTGCAGAGGAGAATCCTGTTGATGTGGCACAACTGTGGAATCTTAAACGGGCGGTGTAATAGTCGTTTGGTCCAGGCCAAGGGTGTTGTAGCACGTGCTGAATAAACATTTTAACTTTTTGTTATTAATGATGGAACAGAAGAAGAATTGCACCATCAAAAAGGAGTGAAAAGAAAAAATGTTAGGAATTATTTCTCAACTTCTCCTCCCCTTATAGTTCCATACACCCGACCCAATGATGTTTACACTCCTTAAATCAGCTTCCAGAATATGTTTTCTGGATATTTATAAAGAAGGCATATTCTACTACTATAATAATAATAATTGTTGTCGCAACAGTCCAAAGGGGGAACAGGGCCTAGCTTGCTCATCAACTACTCGTGTTGTGCGCGCTACTGTTCTCTCACGAGTAGAAGGGACCTACAGTTTTTTGCCGACTCCGAACGGCGAAATTTGAGAAGCTTTCTTAGACAGTTATTACTCTTTGAGTGCTGTCAGCAGCTAGAAAGAGGTGATACCGTGAAAAATTCGAAAAATTGGTGTTGGGCTGGGAATCGAACCTAGACTCTTCGGTGTGTGAGCGTCGCACTCTACCCACTATGCCACGGCGGCCACGAAGGCATATTCTACTACTGTGAAATGACATATTCGGAAACAAAAGCTTCAAGAGGCAAAATGTTTAGGGAAAGATGAATGGGCCTGTCGTTTGTGACTTAATTTGAAAAATCTGTCTAAAGCGAGGTGTGTATGAGAGAACTGCTTGACATACTGGATCAAAGCAGTCTGGTCCTGCTTTATGGCACTGTAGCTAAGAGCTAACTAAGAGAGGATGAGGAAGTCCTAAGTGTTTGCGGAAGAAAAGTTCTACTTGCGATTTTTGTTCCTATTTGCTTTGATGGCATCTGCAGGGGAAGACTCAACGGCGACCTCTGAACAGCATCATGCACCTAGCTAAGCGTTTTCGAATTCAACGCTTAAGATTGCTAGTGCATGTAGAGAGCATGGACACTACTGCTCCGACCTATGCTAAAGGATTGGGACAACGTAACAGTGGACGGCCTAGGCTGAGATTGGGCACACTAGTGAACATGTACCTCATCCAACATAGTGTGCCAAATCGGAAGCAGTTGGCTAGAGTTCGTACGATATGGAGAGGCATGTTGATTGAGGCCTTTCCCCATCCCGGACAAGGAAGAAGAAGCACGCGATGAAAGCGGGAAGTCGATGTCAATCACAGTTTTTGAATCCCTCAAATCCGATTTTGTCACTTTTTCTAACAAAATGAAATCAAATTGTTCCTATTTCTTGATGCTGTTGTGTGCTAGTGATTTCATGGTATGAAGGTTGCCTTTTATATTTCTGGATTGGGCAAGCCTAGTGTTGCAATCTGGCAACTGCCAGCTCTATAGTAAAATTTGACATTTTTGAGGTTATACGTACTCAAATCGTTTTGATATATGAGCGCTATTTGCGTTGTTTACAGTTGCTTAAAAGATTCATCTCCCACCCAAAAAATGGAATTAAATCGTGAAAATTTTCGTGCGATTAGTTTTTACAACTTTCGACGTGGATTAACTCAACAACAGTGTATCGATGAACTTAATTCAATATTTGGCGATCAAGCTCTATCAAGGACCAGTGTTTATCGATAATAATAATAATTGTTGGCGCAAAAGTCCACAGGGAGACCAGGGCCTGGCTCGCTCACCAACTACTCGTGTTGTGCGCGCTACTGTTCTCTCACGAGTAGAAGGGACCTACAGTTTCTTGCCGAATCCGAACGGCGAAAATTAAGAAGATTTCTTAGACAGTTATTACTCTCTGAGTGTTGTCAGCAGCTCGAAAGAGGTGATATCGTGAAAAATTCGAAATATTGATGTTGAGCTGGGAATCGAACCTAGACCTTCGGCGTGTGAGCGTCGCACTATACCCACTACGCTACGGCGACCACGGTGTTTATCGATGGTATGGTGAACTCAACCAAGGTCGTAGTTCACTCCAAGACGAATTTCGTGAAGGTCATCAAAAATCAGTTGTTGTTCCGGAAACCATTGATGCTGTGCGCCAATTGATATTGCAAGATCGTCATGTGACCTATCGTGAAATTGAGACAACCTTAGCCATTAGTGGGACCAGCATACATTCAATATTGCAAGTTAACACTTCGATCCAATCCTAAAATACACTGCACAAAACACTACAATCTGGAATTCATAAGCATTATGGTTTATGACCCAAGCGATCCCAAAATCCGAGAAACCACTTGAATATCGGAATGATTTTCAAACATGTGCATCGATTCACATTTCAACCCCCATCCACAACACATCAGATTAGGAATACTGAGGTGTCCTACTCCGAGCAGCATCCTACAAAAAGTAATCCAAATCCAGACGTCGTCAGAACATCCAGTCATCGAGATCCAGTCGTCGGACAGTCCAGTCCTTGGACGGCCCAGTACTTGGACGGCCCAGGTGTGTCTGGCTTTTCTTTTTAAAATATCTAAATTGTACCGTCTTTTTAATAAAGTTTTTATATTTTTACTTGGAAACAAATAAATTAATGTTCATGAACACTTGACCGTCAAAAAAATTAGTTCGCGTTAGAACCCACACAATTTGTCAATCGCTCAATAAAAGGCTCGTGTCGATTGGTCGAAAGAAATGCTCCAAAACGTCCGTGACATCGTGATATCACGTGTATGAGCCCAAAAGTAAACAGCAGTCGACTGTATGGGTGTTTCAAATTGAGCCACATCCAACAAAAGTTGCTCGCGCACGAAGCACTTCCAAGCAAATGGTCGCCTGTTTTTTCGGAAAAAACTGGACATGTCGCAACCGTACCACTAGAACAACGCAGAACAGTCAATTCTGAGTGGTACACAACCACTTGTTTGCCAAGAAATCAGGAAAACCATCCGCCAAAGACGGATCAGTCTTCACCACGACAATGCGAGCTCTCGCACATCGGCTCAAACAACGGCATTTTTGAGATCTCAAAACATCGATTTAATAAGTCATCCGCCGTATGGTCCTGACTTGTCGACGAATGAGTTCTTTTTATTCCCGTACGTAAAAAATAAAATTATAGGTCAACATTTTTCGAAACCTGAAGAAGCGGTTGATGCGTTCAGAATACATGTTTTGGAGACACCTCAATCAGAGTGGCAAAAGTGCTTCGACAATTAGTTCAAGCGCATGCAAAAGTGTATAGATCTAAATGGTATTTAATATAAAGCTATTTTCGATAATTAATATTTGTTTTGGTTCACTAATCCCGAAATATAAAAGGCAACCCTCGTAACAGGGGGACCAGGGCTTAGCTTGCTCGTCAAGTACTCGTGCTGTGCGCGCGACTGTTCTCTCACGAGTAGAAGGGACCTACAATTTTGTGCCGATTCCGAAGGACGAAATTTGAGAAGCTTTCGTGGACAGTAGTAGATTGTCAGACAGACAGACTGACAATCTTTGGGTATTATCAGCAGTTCGAGAGAGGTGGTGCCATGAAAAAATTCGAGGTGTTCAGCCGGGAATCGAACCCGAACCCTCGGCGTATGAGTGTCGCACTTTACCCACTACGCCACGGCGGTGACTATGTTGAGAATAGCCTGCAAAAAAACCTGTAAGCGTGATCAGGTTAAATGAATCCAAACAACAAGGCCAAAATGGTGACCACAACAGAATTACCGAATTATGTTGTTAAGGCCCAAAGGAGTCTCTGCATCACTTAGTAACTGCAACAGGGTACGAGGGTTGCCTTTTATATTTCGAGATTAAAAACCAAAAAAAAATAATAAAAAAATTATTTAAAACAAATATTAATCATCGAAAATAGCTTATTTGTCTTTCAAAATATTCCCCATTTAGATCTATACACTTTTGCATGCGCTTGAACTAATTGTCGAAGCACTTTTGCCACTCTGATTGAGGTGTCTCCAAAACATGCATTCTGAACGCATCAAACGCTTCTTCAGGTGTCGAGAAACGTTGACCTCTCTTTTTATTTTTTCGTACGGGAGTATGGTCGCCGTGGCGTAGTGGGTAGAGTGCGACGCTCACACGCCGAAGGGTCTAGGTTCGATTCCCAGCTCAATACCAATTTTTTCGAATTTTACAAGGCTCCACCTCTTTCGAGCTGCTGACAGCAATCAAAGAGTAAGAATTGTCGAAGAAAGCTTCTCAAAATTTGCCGTTCGAAGTCGGCAAAAAACTGTATGTCCCTTCTACTCGTGAGAGAACAGTAGCGCGAACAACACGAGTACTTGATGAGCAAGCTAAGCCTTGGTCCTGTGTGGACTGTAGCGGAACCCAATTATAATTATTATTACTCTTATCATCGCACCATTATTCGACTCACTTATAATACTAGATCATAGTCCTTTGTCAAGTAGTCATTTTAGAAGGTGTATTCTTCTACCCGCTGGTAAATTTTTCTTGCTCTACTGACCCAATGAATTCGAATCACTTCTTTATTCCTGCAAATCCTTACAACTTTTAATCCGGCAAGGGATGCCTGTCATTCAAAGAGATGAAAAATTTTAACTCATGGACGAATTTCTGAACTGCAACTGCTTGAATTTTCTTAACATTTGGCCGTGTGCGGTTCTGAGATCGAAACGGTGCTTTAGTGTTCTACTGCCCTAAGTCGCCTGTAAACTAGATAATCCTCTCAATCCGTGTATAACCAGACTAAATTTTTTAAATTTATAAACTTGTATGGACCTTGCAATTAACTGGATAGCGTATAAGGTTGTCCTTTGGATTGAACTGAACTTCAGCACTTACAACTGACACTGTCTCCTTACAGCTGCATTCAATTTTGCACTACAAGTTGGTTAAATTTTTTTTTTTCTAATTGGGGCGCGCCAAAATGGATTGTTTGTACCCTTTTCCGGTCATTTAAGGTATAGAAACCGAGTCTAGACCGGGTCGAAGGCATTGAAAATTCCTCCTTCACAAAGGTTCGCCATTTCAGATGATAACGTCCAGCTTTACTTTCGCTCAGTTGTTCGAATACTCCATACGACCTATACATTTTTGATGATAAAAAAAAATTGTTTTGACGCCCTCACAAACTCTTTTCTGACTGCCTCGAAAATAATAGATGAAAATTCCATGGAGCACTACTCGAAGTAACGATCTGACGTAATCCCTATTCGAGAAGGGATTACATACCCAGCGCTGTCCATGAAGAGGTTCTTGATGAAAGCAATCAAATTGAGTATGACTTGTCTCTGATTCCACTAAAATTCGTGGATTTTTTGATGAAATTCGTTCTAAGATTAGCAACCCTACGACTCCGTTACGAACTAAGAACAATCCACTTACTACTAAGAACCGGATCAAGCAAAGACCTTGTGTCCCTCAACTACCCTGCCCCTATAATCAGCCGTGTCCACTCTCTCTCTCTCTCTCAATTGAACCATTATAGCCTTAACTCACCGGATAACTCGGTTACAATACCCAATTGACCAACCCTACACGAAATCTCTCCAGTAAAAGGACTCCCCGAAGTTAATTCATTAATGCAGCGAAAGCACGAAAACCCTTAAATTCTCATCTTGACTGCATCCGCCCCAGCTGTATTGTGATTCTGTCTTAATAAACATCTCACCTCCTCTCGCCATCACCGCCACAGCTACGAACTTTTGTTGGGCTGCATTATCCGAGAGGGCGGAATTCTTCCCTGGGGCAGCGCTGCATCCCGAATTCAGTGACTTTGGCAACCATTGCGCTCGAGGGGAGGTTGGGCCATAAAAAACTCATATTCTTGAGTAGTGCTACCTTGGCCCTTAACGAATGCATTTTCCGATTAAAAAGGACGAAACAAAAAAGAACATGGCAGCGAGTACTTGTTCTCGAACCTGGAGCGGACCCAAGTTCACGCCGTTTTCCTTTCATTTTGTTTTTACTTTTTGCTATAATTTCATCCCCTTACTGGGCGGAAAAGAGACTTGGTGGGCGGTAGACGCCCTCCAAACATCCATTCGGTTATCTCGACAATAATTGCACAAGCTGAAACAGAACTTCAAGTGAATGCACTCAGATCTAAGTCCTGATAATCTGCTGTAGGTTTACGGGGGAGCTTTACATTCGCGACACTCGACTTCCCTCCGCCAGCTCCGAAATAAAATCAAAACAGAATCAGTTCAAGTGAAAACCGGACACGGAGGGGATAAGAAAAAGTTTTCCTTTTTGCACAATTGCACTGTGAGTCGTCCGCGGGGCATCGCCGGCCCCCATCGCCATTCGGCCATTAATGGGGTCATCTGTCTTCGAGTTTATGTTGTGCATTTAAAGCGAGTCTATGTAGGTGCTTGCATTGATTGTAAATCTCTTCGCGTCCGCAGGCTCCACCCAATGTCGGCGATGTCCTCCAGGAGTGGGGTGGCAGTCCAAAAACGAGCATTTAATACACATGACCACATATGTGAGTCATTGGAATTGCCATTTTATGATGATGTATGGTGGAGCATTAAGGCGAGTGTTGTTTACAGAGATGTCCCACTGACTGCGTGTCCGGGAGTACGATACATATGGCAGACTGCTCCGTTCGTTGTGGTGCGGCGCTTAATGTCCGTCATTTGGCGGGGGCTTGCGGATATTTACTTAAATCGTTCCATAATAGCTTGGCAGGCAGTTCCTTTTCGAATGACACAATGCTGTCATGTGCACGTTTGATTCATTTGCATTTTCAAGGGCGTGCTGACCATTTGAGATTTGGGTCAATGGGTGAAAGTGTGACCTTTGGTGTGTTTTTCTGCAGTAAAGCACCAGCTACAAACAGAAGGCTGAGGAGTGAAGACTGAAGACTGAAGCACTGAAGACTGAAGACTGAAGACTGAAGACTGAAGACTGAAGACTGAAGACTGAAAACTGAAGACTGAAGACTGACGACTGAAGACTGAAGACTGAAGGACTGAAGACTGAAGACTGAAGACTGAAGACAGAAGACTGAAGACTGAAGACTGAAGACTGAAGACTGAAGACTGAAGACTGAAGACTGAAGACTGAAGACTGAAGACTGAAGACTGAAGACTGAAGACTGAAGACTGAAGACTGAAGACTGAAGACTGAAGACTGAAGACTGAAGACTGAAGACTGAAGACTGAAGACTGAAGACTGAAGACTGAAGACTGAAGACTGAAGACTGAAGACTGAAGACTGAAGACTGAAGACTGAAGACTGAAGACTGAAGACTGAAGACTGAAGACTGAAGACTGAAGACTGAAGACTGAAGACTGAAGACTGAAGACTGAAGACTGAAGACTGAAGACTGAAGACTGAAGACTGAAGACTGAAGACTGAAGACTGAAGACTGAAGACTGAAGACTGAAGGCTGAAGACTGAAGACTGAAGACTGAAGACTGAAGACTGAAGACTGAAGACCGAAGACTGAAGACTGAAGACTGAAGACTGAAGACTGAAGACTGAAGACTGAAGACTGAAGACTGAAGACTGAAGACTGAAGACTGAAGGCTGAAGACTGAAGACTGAAGACTGAAGACTGAAGACTGAAGACTGAATGCTGAAGACTGAAGACTGCAGACTGAAGGCTGAAGACTGAAGACTGAAGACTGAAGACTGAAGACTGAAGACCGAAGACTGAAGACTGAAGACTGAAGACTGAAGACTGAAGACTGAAGACTGAAGACTGAAGACTGAAGACTGAAGACTGAAGACTGAAGACTGAAGACTGAAGACTGAAGACTGAAGACTGAAGACTGAAGACTGAAGACTGAAGACTGAAGACTGAAGACTGAAGACTGAAGACTGAAGACTGAAGACTGAAGACTGAAAACTGAAGACTGAAGACTGACGACTGAAGACTGAAGACTGAAGGACTGAAGACTGAAGACTGAAGACTGAAGACAGAAGACTGAAGACTGAAGACTGAAGACTGAAGACTGAAGACTGAAGACTGAAGACTGAAGACTGAAAACTGAAGACTGAAGACTGACGACTGAAGACTGAAGACTGAAGGACTGAAGACTGAAGACTGAAGACTGAAGACAGAAGACTGAAGACTGAAGACTGAAGACTGAAGACTGAAGACTGAAGACTGAAGACTGAAGACTGAAGACTGAAGACTGAAGACTGAAGACTGAAGACTGAAGACTGAAGACTGAAGACTGAAGACTGAAGACTGAAGACTGAAGACTGAAGACTGAAGACTGAAGACTGAAGACTGAAGACTGAAGACTGAAGACTGAAGACTGAAGACTGAAGGCTGAAGACTGAAGACTGAAGACTGAAGACTGAAGACTGAAGACTGAAGACCGAAGACTGAAGACTGAAGACTGAAGACTGAAGACTGAAGACTGAAGACTGAAGACTGAAGACTGAAGACTGAAGACTGAAGACTGAAGACTGAAGACTGAAGACTGAAGACTGAAGACTGAAGACTGAAGACTGAAGGCTGAAGACTGAAGACTGAAGACTGAAGACTGAAGACTGAAGACTGAATGCTGAAGACTGAAGACTGCAGACTGAAGGCTGAAGACTGAAGACTGAAGACTGAAGACTGAAGACTGAAGACCGAAGACTGAAGACTGAAGACTGAAGACTGAAGACTGAAGACTGAAGACTGAAGACTGAAGACTGAAGACTGAAGACTGAAGACTGAAGACTGAAGACTGAAGACTGAAGACTGAAGACTGAAGACTGAAGACTGAAGACTGAAGACTGAAGACTGAAGACTGAAGACTGAAGACTGAAGACTGAAGACTGACAACTGAGGACTGAAGACTGAAGACTGAAGACTGAAGACTGAAGACTGAAGACTGAAGACTGAAGACTGAAGACTGAAAACTGAAGACTGAAGACTGACGACTGAAGACTGAAGACTGAAGGACTGAAGACTGAAGACTGAAGACTGAAGACAGAAGACTGAAGACTGAAGACTGAAGACTGAAGACTGAAGACTGAAGACTGAAGACTGAAGACTGAAGACTGAAGACTGAAGACTGAAGACTGAAGACTGAAGACTGAAGACTGAAGACTGAAGACTGAAAACTGAAGACTGAAGACTGACGACTGAAGACTGAAGACTGAAGGACTGAAGACTGAAGACTGAAGACTGAAGACAGAAGACTGAAGACTGAAGACTGAAGACTGAAGACTGAAGACTGAAGACTGAAGACTGAAGACTGAAGACTGAAGACTGAAGACTGAAGACTGAAGACTGAAGACTGAAGACTGAAGACTGAAGACTGAAGACTGAAGACTGAAGACTGAAGACTGAAGACTGAAGACTGAAGACTGAAGGCTGAAGACTGAAGACTGAAGACTGAAGACTGAAGACTGAAGACCGAAGACTGAAGACTGAAGACTGAAGACTGAAGACTGAAGACTGAAGACTGAAGACTGAAGACTGAAGACTGAAGACTGAAGACTGAAGACTGAAGACTGAAGACTGAAGACTGAAGACTGAAGACTGAAGACTGAAGACTGAAGACTGAAGACTGAAGGCTGAAGACTGAAGACTGAAGACTGAAGACTGAAGACTGAAGACTGAATGCTGAAGACTGAAGACTGCAGACTGAAGGCTGAAGACTGAAGACTGAAGACTGAAGACTGAAGACTGAAGACCGAAGACTGAAGACTGAAGACTGAAGACTGAAGACTGAAGACTGAAGACTGAAGACTGAAGACTGAAGACTGAAGACTGAAGACTGAAGACTGAAGACTGAAGACTGAAGACTGAAGACTGAAGACTGAAGACTGAAGACTGAAGACTGAAGACTGAAGACTGAAGACTGAAGACTGAAGACTGAAGACTGAAGACTGAAGACTGAAGACTGAAGACTGAAGACTGAAGACTGAAGACTGAAGACTGAAGGCTGAAGACTGAAGACTGAAGACTGAAGACTGAAGACTGAAGACTGAAGACCGAAGACTGAAGACTGAAGACTGAAGACTGAAGACTGAAGACTGAAGACTGACGACTGAAGACTGAAGACTGAAGGACTGAAGACTGAAGACTGAAGACTGAAGACAGAAGACTGAAGACTGAAGACTGAAGACTGAAGACTGAAGACTGAAGACTGAAGACTGAAGACTGAAGACTGAAGACTGAAGACTGAAGACTGAAGACTGAAGACTGAAGACTGAAGACTGAAGACTGAAGACTGAAGACTGAAGACTGAAGACTGAAGACTGAAAACTGAAGACTGAAGACTGACGACTGAAGACTGAAGACTGAAGGACTGAAGACTGAAGACTGAAGACTGAAGACAGAAGACTGAAGACTGAAGACTGAAGACTGAAGACTGAAAACTGAAGACTGAAGACTGACGACTGAAGACTGAAGACTGAAGACTGAAGACAGAAGACTGAAGACTGAAGACTGAAGACTGAAGACTGAAGACTGAAGACTGAAGACTGAAGACTGAAGACTGAAGACTGAAGACTGAAGACTGAAGACTGAAGACTGAAGACTGAAGACTGAAGACTGAAGACTGAAGACTGAAGACTGAAGACTGAAGACTGAAGACTGAAGACTGAAGACTGAAGACTGAAGACTGAAGGCTGAAGACTGAAGACTGAAGACTGAAGACTGAAGACTGAAGACTGAAGACCGAAGACTGAAGACTGAAGACTGAAGACTGAAGACTGAAGACTGAAGACTGAAGACTGAAGACTGAAGACTGAAGACTGAAGACTGAAGACTGAAGACTGAAGACTGAAGACTGAAGACTGAAGACTGAAGGCTGAAGACTGAAGACTGAAGACTGAAGACTGAAGACTGAAGACTGAATGCTGAAGACTGAAGACTGCAGACTGAAGGCTGAAGACTGAAGACTGAAGACTGAAGACTGAAGACTGAAGACCGAAGACTGAAGACTGAAGACTGAAGACTGAAGACTGAAGACTGAAGACTGAAGACTGAAGACTGAAGACTGAAGACTGAAGACTGAAGACTGAAGACTGAAGACTGAAGACTGAAGACTGAAGACTGAAGACTGAAGACTGAAGACTGAAGACTGAAGACTGAAGACTGAAGACTGAAGACTGAAGACTGAAGACTGAAGACTGAAGACTGAAGACTGAAGACTGAAGACTGAAGACTGAAGACTGAAGACTGAAGATTGAAGACTGAAGACTGAAGACTGCAGACTGAAGACTGAAGACTGAAGACTGAAGACTGAAGACTGAAGACTGAAGACTGAAGACTGAAGACTGAAGACTGAAGACTGAAGACTGAAGACTGAAGACTGAAGACTGAAGACTGAAGACTGAAGACTGAAGACTGAAGACTGAAGACTGAAGACTGAAGACTGAAGACTGAAGACTGAAGACTGAAGACTGAAGACTGAAGACTGAAGACTGAAGACTGAAGACTGAAGACTGAAGACTGAAGACTGAAGACTGAAGACTGAAGACTGAAGACTGAAGACTGAAGACTGAAGACTGAAGACTGAAGACTGACAACTGAGGACTGAAGACTGAAGACTGAAGACTGAAGACTGAAGACTGAAGACTGAAGACTGAAGACTGAAGACTGAAGACTGAAGACTGAAGACTGAAGACTGATAACCGAAGTATAGGTCTCATAGCACCCAGCAGTAGACACACCTCAAAGGGGCTCAAAAAACAATGTTGCTTTCCTTCACCAAACAGAAACTAAAGTTTGTGGTTTTTCTTTTCCGCTCCTCCCGTAACGATTGCAGCTGTGGGTGCTAAAGCCAAATGATGTGACTGGATTTATGAATTACATGATTCAAAATCACATCCGTATCACTATTTATAGTGACAGCGAAATCACTGATGGAGAAAATACCATCTGTGGCGGGATGGCGGCTAACAGACCCAGGTTTTGAGAGAACCTGACTGGTAGTGACAGCTTGACCAGTGGCTATATTCAGGTGCCACGGGAGGTCAGGAGCCCCTGAAATTTCGGTTCCAGCCTGACCGTAAGGCAGGCCCCCTTGTGGGAGTATCGTAGTGGCTGTGGTTTTCCACCAAACATCGCGGGTAGAGTCGAGGATAGTGTACTGACTTGTCTAGTTGATTGTTCACCCACAACTAGGCAAGGCGGTTGGGGGACTATCCCTTCTTAGTGTGGAGTTGCATTCTCAACCGGGCGCTGCGACCCAGAGAGCGGAAGAGGTTGTAGAAAGGCCTCGCATCAAACCAAGGTGGGGTGATTGTCCCTCAAGCATGATCTCAGTTTGGTACTTAGGTAACTAAGGCGTTTAGTCTTCCGTTACTTACGACTCTTGGGAGAATGGACCCCGTGATATAAGCCGTAAAGACAGGTGATCACGTAAAACCAAATCCCACATCTGTGGGTGCTAAAGACCTTGTTCCCAATTGCTGCTTTGGCAGCCTGGGCGTTGACTTTCACAAATGCAAATTAACGGTTATTTGTTTTCACAACTACGTACGCTCGAAGCACATGGAACATTTGAACCTGTTCGGTGTACGAATAAATTCTTTCTAATTAAGAAGATCAAGCGAAAGACGTAGCCTACCACAGCTCCACTGCCAGATTTTTTTTCATTCCCGCATCGCTTTCGAAACAAAACAAAAATTGTTTATTCGAAATAGCAGGGAACCAGCCAGCTGTAGTGTCTATCCAACCCAACGAAGTGAAACCCCCCGGGATACGGACGGACCACTCCAACGAATACATTTCATCCTAGAACTGCTGAATTTTGTTTATGAATGCATATTTTCGATGGAAAAATTTTGTGAATGGCGGGGGCGAGGGTTCCTTCCGAGGACGAAAAACAAATGAGAGTCGTTTAGCGAAATAGCTTTCGTACTGTGGGACGGTGGGTTGAGTGCGCGGTATTAACAAGCACTCCGTCATTAATCCTCACTTTGTCGGGTGGAGGATTTTATCTCGTCCTTGCAGCCTGATTCCCCGTAGTTCTTCCGGTGAGTTTGACGATGATTGATTTCGAAAATTCATCGGTTCACGGTGGAGTGCGGTTGGAAAGGGTTGTTGCTTTCTGGCTGATGAATCCCTTCCATGCCACAAGGTCAATTGTTTCGTTCGTCGTGCGATAGAGTGAGGGAAGACTGGGAACCTGATTTGCATATAAACACCTTGGAGTCCTCAGGCGCACGGCGCAACGGAAGGATGTCGTAAGGAATTGAGAATATATGTGAATGTTGATGGTGACGGCGGCTGGGGGGAGTCAGGTTGTAGGGCGTAATGGAAATTAAATTTTGAAAACATGCCTGTGTATGTCTACCGCAAGAGAGATGAATAATTTTCGCAGAATCGAGCAGAGGACATCTGTTGAAGCGTAACAGTGCTGTAAGCCGGAGGATAACAAACGTGCTTCTGGTTAGTGTGGAGATTTTCGGTGGTCGGAAGGATGGGACGTTGATGTGTCATATGGGATTGCGGTCCATTGGATTCATGGCATTTGCTTGATCCCTTAGTGGTTTGATGGTCTCTGCCGGGGAGCTTAAAACTAATTCGTCGATAGTTTGAGAAGATTCCTGGTCCTCTTTTTTGCGTTTGGGCCAACGTCTGTTTGCTTTGTCTAATTCCACGAACGGAGGTCGAGCGATTGTATATTCACGGAGTTTTGGGCCACAACCAAAAAGTATGAAACTCCCCCAAGACACGTTTTTGTGGTTATTAGAGCACAAACCACCCTCAACCAGAGGGCTGTTAAATTTAAATCGAAAACCGAATTAAAGTTCCAAGAAACGTTTGTCTTTCCCCCTTACCCGAGAGGACGCACGGAGAGGGAAAAGGCCAACATGTGGTCTAGCAGGAATTATTTATGCAAACATTTTTACATAGGATCACATGTGCCAAACGTCATCGTCAGGATTTATGAGCTTTTGAGGGCGAAATTGTGCCATCCTTACATCTGCATCTGGGTTCCCCAAGCTGACACTACAAGTTGCCTTTGTCAAAGTCGTGACAGGCAGCCCGAATTGTCCTTCATTTACTCAACAACACCCGACCGTAATTAAGTGTGTTGCATTTTGTGGTGAAGTGTACATAAATGTAAGAAGAATGCAACATTTGAAACAGTCAGGAAGGGGTCAAGGGAAATAAATATAGAAAACTATATATATAGATAAATATAATTTATTTTTCGAACCAAAACAATTGCTGACATGTCCCCTTGACGATGGGGAAATCCCCTGCTTTTGTTGAGACAACTTTCTCAAATGGGAGGGTTTCAAGAAAATGTGTTTATGTACATGTGGATTCAGAAAGCAAGTGCTAGACCACTCAAAACTGTTTTAGATACCTTCCGTCTGTAGTCGGGAAGTGTGTTTCTATCTCAGAATTCGATTGTTACTCTTAATTGGTGCAGCTACCTACAATCACTGTCATTCCTTGGTCTTTCTAATGCAAATGAGCTCTTATGAGGCACTTAGCAGAACTCTGCATCCAGGCCCAAGTCAAGGCTTGGCAATGAAAGATAATAATAATCGTTGGCGCGACAGTCCACAGGGGGGCCAGGGCCTAGCTTGCTCATCAACTACTCGTGTTGTGCGCGCTACTGTTCTCTCACGAGTGGAAGGGACCAACAGTTTCTTGCCGACTCCGAATGGCGAAGTTTGACAAGCTTTTTCTTAGTCAGTTATTATCCTCTGAGTGTTGTCAACAGCTCGAAAAAGGTGGTGCAGTGAAAAATTCGAGGTGTTCGGCCGGGAATCGGACCTAGACCCTTCGGCGTGTGAGCGTCGCATTCTACCCACTAAACCACAGCGGCCACTGGCAATGAAAGATGACAAAAGAAATCCATTTCAGGGTATTTATTCTTTGAAAAATTTTCGTAGAAGTAAAGTTTCATGGATTTGCGTATTTGGTATAGTGGATCGTTTAAGAAGCCTTCTGTGGTACTCACTTCTCAGAGATAACATTAATGTGTCGAATGTCACCGTTAGGAACCAAGCGCTTCTAGACTTGTCTACATATAAAGCCAGATGAACAATATCGTACATGTGCCACAGATGGCGCTCTCCAGAGGATAAGCCTAGCTTTGGTGGCAGTCCTTATGCGAAATCAAGTCGTGAGGGTGTCTCCGTTGATCCAAAACTAAGAATTTCATCTGCGACTTAATTTGTGCGACTGCGTGAACACTCGGGGCCCATAAAAATTCGAGCCTAGGCTATGGTTTCATTTAGACTTTTTGACGAATTCTATTTATTTATTTACTTATATTTCGAGACCAAGTATCTCAAAGAGGACTGCTAGTCAAGTTGTTGTAATTCAGTTCAACTGAGATGAAAAGACTTGTGGCAAAAATATTCGCAGATTGGCACAACGAAAACACACCATCGAGAGAATGAATAAGGATGTTTCACCGTTCAGGTTCGAGAAGGAGAAGAAGACCGAACTTCCTTGGAACTTGCTTTACATAAGGTTGTCAAATATCTCCTTTCCGCCTTTTTAAATTTTCTATTTCCGATTTTTTGAATTTTTGGCTATGTACAAAGCGCAACGAAGCTCGTATCTGCCAATACCATACATCATTTGAAAGATCTGGACATAACCTACAAAACGCTGCTTTGCATGATTAGGATATTACGTTCAACAGTTATAGACGTGTAAGCATGGAGTTCACTAACGCCGAAATCCGCGCTATTTTAAAGTTTTCCTTCGTTAAAGGCAAATCCGCTAGAGAAACGTTCCTTGAGATTAATGGTGTTTTAGGGGATGGTACTCTATCACTTCGAACTGCGGAGGAATGGTTTCGACGATTCAGAGCCGTTGAAAGCGACACCATGGATAAGCCAGCCGGCGGAAGGCCTGTAACAACGAACAACAATCGAATCATGGGAATCATGGAGTTAGACCAGCATGTGGCATCTCGTGACATGGCCCAGGAGATGGATGTTACCCACTAAGCCATTTTAAACCATCTGCAGAAGGCTCGATAAAAAAAGCTTGATGTTTGGATGCCGCATGATTTGACGCAAAAAACCCTTTTGGGCCGATTGAACGCCTGCGATATGCTGCTGAAACGGAACGAACTCGACCCATTTTTGAAGCGGATGGTGACTAGTGACAAAAAATGGATCACATACGACAATATCAAGCGAAAACGGTAGTGGTTGAAGGCCGGTGAATCGTCCCAAACAGTGGCCAAGGCGAGATTGACGGCCAGGACGGTTTTGCTGTGTGTTTGGTGGGATTGGAAGGGAATCATCTACTATGAGCTGCTCCAGTATGGTCAGACGTTTAATTCTACCATCTACTGCGAACAACTGGACAGCTTGAAGCAGGCGATCGACCAGAAGCTTCCAGAATTGGCCAACAGGAAGGGTGTAGCGTTCCACCAGGACAACGCCAGACCACACACTTCGTTGATGACTCGTCAGAAGCTACGGGAGCTCGGATGGGAGGTTTTATCGCATCCACCATATAGACTGGACATAGCACCAAGTGATTACCACCTGTTCCTGTCCATGGCCAACGTCCTTGGTGGTGTGAAGTTGAACTCAAAAGAGACTTGTGAAAAGTGGCTGTCCGAGTTCTTCACAAATAAGAAGGAAGGCTTCTACGAGAGGGGCATTACGAAGTTGCCGTCTAGATGAAAACAGAGATCGAACAAAACGGCGCATATTTGAACTAAATCCGATCACTGTAACACATTTTATGAACCATTGAAAAAAGGAGGGGAGATATTTGACAACCTTATATATACCTTAAATGGTGTGGTAGTCAAGGAGGGGAAGAGAGCATAGTTTCCTCATTAGCTTCTTGTGTCAGGTGCGCTTCTTTTCGTATAGCGTAAAGGAAATGCAGTTCTTTGCCAACTCCGGACAGTGAAGTGTGGGCACATTTTTCATAGACAATTATTACTCTTCAAGTGTTGTCTTCAGCTCGAAAGAGGTGGTTCCATGAAAAATTTAAGAAATTCATTTCGGAAATCGAATGCAGAACCATCGACGTGTGAGTGCTGGAATCTACCCCTGTACACCACGGCGCTTATTGAAAGTGTGTGTGGTTTGTGTGACTGGAAACAGCGTACCCAAAACAGAAGCCAACATGAGCACAGGTTTTTACTCCACGTGGGATGCCAGTCTAATAAGTGCTTCACCGCCAATGAGTAATATTATTATCGGTGAAGGGAGCAAACACAAGACGAATGACATCTAAAAAACATTTTCAGTGCGTGGAACAATACAATAAATAAAGTCATAAGCCGCTCTGGCTGTTTGAACAGTTTTTAGTTGAAAATCAAATGCTGGCAGAAGTGTACTTCCGCCAAGAGGAAATACTTAAATTTGTAATAAATAATTATGTATTCTGTAATTTTTTCGAACATTTTCATTCGTAAAACAAAACCACCACATCATATGCCGAACACGTACGAGAGCAAGGATATGCGTGGATTCCAATTGCGTGTTTCCTTGCATATCACTAGAATGGAAGAGGATAGTGCGAAATGGCAATTATTTGCTTAATTTTATTGACTTAAAACAAACACATTGGTTGCATTTAAATACAGCATTGTTTGTATTTATTTGTCCCCCTTCTTTTTTTCTCAATATATTTGTTCTCTATAAAAAAAATCGATTTTACGATTGATAGCTCTGTAAATATGCTTCTAATTCAAACACACAGAATCGCTGATTAAAAAAAAATAAAGTCAAATAAGAGCTTTACGTGTGTTTTGATAGGGACGCCATATTGTTTTAATATTTTTGACGCCTGTACTCGAGTTAGGTTGGCATCGTAGTTGACACAAAGATTAGAGCCGTTGGACCATTTTAAGTAGTGTTGAAATAGAGTTTGAAATTGATATTGATTTTTATTGAAGAATCATCCTCAGGCTGAATAGTCTTGTCCACAAGCAAAATATTTGTTGATAAGCTCACGACTAACCATGCGTGCATAACTGCTTCATAACAAAAAAAATATTTTTTTTAAGTGGATTATACGCATGGGAAATTACTGGACCATTGTTTGTTGATGACAGTTACCGCATCGTAATTGTGAATTTTATTATTTTTGTCCTCAATTGCAATGTATTGCTTTAGTCAACTTGTAGTTCGGGGCGCGAAGACACACAGCAATCAATTTACTGAAGAGTAAGTTTGGCGTGAGTGTTATACAAAGAAATCGACCATTCGTATGGCCGCTTCGCTCATGGAATACACTATTTCATTTGGGGCTACATGAAATCATTTGTCTCTACTAAGAAGCTGGCATAGTTGAGCTCAAAACCAATGCTGAACGTCGGCCACTTATGCAAAAAATTAGTCGAAAGGTAGTTATGCAAATCAGAAACCAATAAGGAATGAGATGGTCAACTGAACAGCTGATCAAACAGCTGATTTCCCCTTTGTCTATCGACCGTTTGACTGTTATTTACGTGTTTTAGTATACATAACCCGGACATAACCTCAAATTCTGAAAGTTATTTACGTATCATCGAACATTGTCTCACTTTACTCACACATGTTTACGTTTCCCCTCCGAAATTGAAAAGATGGCGGCTGATTTATCAATTTTTGCCGTCAATTGTGTCGTAAATTGTCAACTGTTCGTGAATTCATCAGCCATTTTGTGTACAGTCAACAAAACGTGTTCAAAAAAATCAACTGAAAATTGTTTACGCAAGTAAGTGTAACCGAAACTTTAAAAGGATTTATTTTTAATAAATTGATAATCCGATAGCATTTTTATTTATAATAACTTATGAACTATATAGAAAAACAGGAGAGTAACTCGTGCTTAAAAGTCGCTTATTTGGGAAAGATATATTATCAATTGATGTTCCGAGTTACGCGTATTATAATTCAAATAAATATTTGGTGTTACATATTATTCTAACAAAATGTTATTTTTACTGTCCAAATAACATCCATTCAATATGAAAGGTTTTGTATTCAATAAAAACAATGAAACCTAACACAAAAACAAATATTAAACATATTTCGTGCAATGAAAATAACAACAATCAAAATAAAACGAATATATTTTGCGAAACATCTTTGTCTAATTTAACTCAGAGCGAAGATATATGAAAATTGTAACACATTACATATATTTAAAACAATTAAGTCGCTTCAAAATGAGAACATATTTACAAATTCAAGAATGATACATATGTATAGAAAACGGGTTTTAGTGCTTAAAATCAGAAGAAGTTATTCAGTGTTTTGTAATTTTCAATAGTTCATAAGAACTATTAAAAAATTTTTTTGCGCTTAAACTAAGTTTATGTCCTTATTTTGTTTTTGAAATAATCATACAATTTTCAGGTATATTGCTTTTGTGATGCAACTTCTGCCATACAAACATCATTTCTGAACGCAGCTATCGTCAACCATTACTTTGCGTTGGAAAACACTATACCTTCTGTCTTCCAATTTTTTGATTTATATGCCCCCTCCTTCTAACAGTTTGAAGAGTAAGGAGATCCACCATATAGGCAGTTCACACGTTTTCTCTTTCAAAAACAAAAAAAATCATGTCTGTGAATCAGCTGCTCAGGTGGTGAAATGTTATAAAAAACGCTGTCAAAATGATTTCAAGGGTGGGATACGAGGGAGTTACCTGTCTCCCTGTCTCTGATGCAAATGCTGAACTTCGGCCACTAAATGCAAAAAATTGGTCGAAAGTTGTGTTCAGCGACTGGATCCTTGTAAAAGTGTACGTGGTGGATATGGAAAGAAATACAAATTTATACAAAACTGCTCCAAAATGATTTTAAAAATTCGTTTTTGTTTTATTCACAAAAAATAAATGCGCTTATTAATTACAAAAAAAAATAAACTATTTGTTCATTTCATTCATTTTCTCTCCGGTACTGAAAATAGCATGCTTTCCAGGTTTTGTTTATGTTGAAATAAAATTCTCATAACTTAAGACGTATAATATAGTGGGCATTGAGTCAATGGTAATGAAATTGTTATTAAAATTTTATAGAAAAAGTCCCAGTAGAGTGGACTCTTCTCTCTACAGTTTTCCCAAAATTTCAGTTTAACTTATTGAAAAAATACGGCTGTAAATATTGCAGTTGAAGCTTAAGAACGTCTACTTTAGGCCTAAATGTGACATACTTACTTACTTAAGATGGCACTACAGTCCGGGGGGGACCTGGGAACGTTTGCTTTTCTCCCTTACCCGAGAGGACGCACGGAGAGTGAAAAGGCCAATCTGTGGTCTAGCAGGAATTATTTATGCAAACATTTTTACATAGGATCACATGTGCCAAACGTCATAGTCAGGAGAGCCTCAACCAACAAGCGTCTCCAGCCAGATCGATCTTTAGCTAGCTGTCTCCAGTTTCGCACAATTAGTTGGTTGAGGTCTCTTTCCACTTGCGTGCGCCACCTGAGTCGCGGTCTTCCTCTACTGCGCCGTCTCTCGGGGGTGGAATCGAAGACTTTTCGGGCCGGAGCATTGGTGTCCATCCGCTCTACATGACATAGCTATCTCAATCGTTGGATATTCACTCTCCTGGCTAAGTCGATGTCGCTGAACAGAACTTATAGTTCGTCGTTAAATCTTCTCCTCCAAATTCCACGGAAACAGGACCAAAAATCGCACGCAAAACTCAATCGTTAGATATTCACTCTCCTGGCTAAGTCGATGTCGCTGAACAGCCAGTATAGTTCGTCCTTATATCTCCTCCATTCACCAACTATGCAAACGGGACCAAAAATCACACGAAGAATTTTCCTTTCGAAGCAACCAAGAGCAGCTTCATCCGCTTTTGACAAAATTCCGGCTTCCGCGCAATATAGCAGGACTGGAACGATTAAGGTCCTATAAAGCGTTACCTTGGTTGTTAGAGAGAGGGCTTTATTTACCAATTGCTTTCGTTGCCCAAAGAAGCAGTGATTGGCAAGAGTTCTTCGTTTGATTTCAGCGCTGATCTGAGTTGTTTTTGACTACCTCAAAGTTATATCTGTCTGCTGTGACGTTCTGACCGAGAAGTCGGTGTTGGGTGTCCTTTGTCGTTGGCAGCATATACTTGGTCTTTCCCTCGTTTACCGCTAAACCCATCTTCGCGGCCTCCGTCGCAATACCCACAAAAGCGCCATTAACATCACGCTGCGTTCTTCCGTTAATGTCAATATCGTCAGATATGCGAGTAGTTGGGCGGACTTCTGTAAGATTGTTCCTCTGGTGTTGGCGTTCGAGCTTTGAGCGATTGTTTCAAGGATGATGTTGAAAAAGTTGCATGATAGCGCGTCGCCTTGTCTGAATCCCTTTTTTTACATTAAAGGTCTCGGTTAGGTCTTTGCCGACCTTGATGGAGCAGCGTGCATTTTAAATCGTCATTCTACACAAACGAGTTTGGTAGGGATGCCAAAAGTAGACATTGCTCTGTATAGCTTGTCTTTATAAATGCTATCATTTGTGGCCTTAAAATCGTTGAAAAGATTGTGGGTATCGATTTGTTACTCCTAGGTTTTCTCCAAAATCTGCCGTAGTGTGAATATTTGGTCGATGGTGGTAATGTGACATATAGTCTTAGAAAAAAAGATAAAAAAGACTTTATGTCACATTAGATTTTTTCTAAGACTAACGTGACATATAGTCAAAAAATAGCTTTCCTTAACAAGTACTTCCTGTTTTTCGTTCTTGAAAATTGTGTGTCTTATCGTCCATGCGACAGGCTAACAAGAACTCTTCGGCTTACGACTGGCGCTATACGGGCTGGGGTGTAGTTATTTGTGTTGGCTGAGATGGACTGTTTTGAGTTGAAATCTTGTTTGGGTTTCGCTCACATCGCCACACATGAATGCATCAGAGCTAACGACTATCTTTTTAACGACAAAAATTGATGATAATCGCGATGGCTCATGCGTACATTAAGGTGTCAATTATGTCATACTCATATCTTAGACAAAAGTCTACTGTTTTTGTTTTTGACATATTGAAGCCGATCTCTTTCTAAAGCGAACTGGCTGTATGCGGTGTAACATCTTTACCCCCTTACGTTACTCTTTCTTCAGATATTTGGACTAAAATCCTAGTCTGGCAACGATCGATAACTGCTTTACTCAGCAACTGCGAAAAATGATTGAAGAGGGGGGGGGGGGGGTAAGGTTTATTGCATAGAGACGAGCTATACAGTTCCATGTCTAGTTTTGGCATCCCTACCAAACACGTCAAACTGTGTAGGAATACGATGGAGAAATCTCGCTGCTTCGTCAAAGTCGGTAGCGAACTCACCGAGACCTTCGATGTCAAACACGGATTGAAACAAGGTGACGCGCTGTCATGCGACTTCTTTAACATCATTCTTGAGAGGATCGTGCGGAACTCACAAGTCAACAGAGGCACGATCTTCCACAAGTGAGTTCAATTGCTAGCTTATGCTAATAACATTGACGTGATCGGCCGAACTCAGCGAGCGGTCAATGAGGCGTTTGCTAGCATCGAAGCGGAAGCGGCTAAAGTGGAACTGGTGTTAAACGAGGGCAAAACGAAGTATATGCTGTCATCGAAGAAGGACGCAGAGCATCGATGTCTCGGACAGATCGTCACAATGAGCAGCAGACACTTCGAGGTAGTCAAGGTCTTCGTCACAACAGGGACAAAAACATCAGTACTGAAATCAAGCGCAGAATCACTCTTGCCAATCGTTGTTTCTTTGGGCTTAAGAGGCAATTGAGTAATAAAGCTCTCTCTCGAACGACCAAAGTGACTTTGTACAACACCTTGATCATCCCAGTCCTGCTTTACGCCGCAGAAACCTGGACGCTACTAAAAGCGGATGAGGAAGCCCTCTCTTCGAGAGAAAAGTTCTGCGTGCGATTTTCGGTCCTGTTTGCGTTGATGGCATCTGGAGGAGAAGATTCAACCACGAACTGTATGGGCTGTATGGCGACATGAGCCTAGTCAAGCGTCTACGAATACAATGCTTAAGGTGGCTAAGCTATGTAGAGCGGATGGACAACACTGCTCCGGCCCGAAGAGTCTTCGAAACTGAACCACAGAGACAACGCAACAGATGACGTCCTAGACTAAGATGGCGCACACAAGTGGAAAAGGACCTCAATACACTTGGAGTGCGCAATTGGAGGCAGCTGGCAAGAGATCGTTAGCTAGCTGGAGTGGCATGTTGGTTGAGGCCTAGGTCCACCCCGGACTGTAGCGCCATCCGAAGAATAAGAAGAAGAAGAAGTAAGGTTTATTAATACATTATAAAGTGACCGGAACTAAGTTACAGCACACTCGATGATAGAGAGGAAGAAATGAAAATTTGGTACCAGGGAATGAGGGAAAAATTTGAGCTGGGCAGAACTTTCCATATTTGTGAAGTACAACTTTATAACGAATATCTACACTTTTCAGTACGTCCGAACGAAGGCTTTATGGTGAACTGATGGGCGTTGCTTGCGAGGCGTGTGCTACGTGAGGATTGAAATGCAACTGCCTAATGCATCGTTAAAAAAAAGAAGACAAATGTCTTTTCGAGCAGTTGGCCTCCAAATACAATCCACACATTATCTTTTGCTGTTCACTTTGCGTTACATGGATATTTATGTTTTCTATGGCTACTTAGGGGTAGGTTTCTTCATCCCATGGACAACAAAAAAGTAAAAGCGTGCACGATTACCCTGTATAAGTCTGCTACACTGTCTTAGACGACTGTCCATTAGGTTTCTTCGTCTTAGGGCACGATATTCAGTTCAAATATTTTCTTCCATTGAACGAAAACTTTCTGTTTTTTTATGCCATGTCAATGAATCAATTCATATCCTGTACAAAATTTTCACTTTATACGTGACGGTATAATAATGTTCGAAATTTTGTTTAAACTCGATTGCCTAATGTTATCTCCTGTCATATTAGTATAAAATAAAAGCAAAAAGAGTAAATCTATGTTTCATTTGTATTTGCTACAACAAAAATCTTATCTCCTTCCATATGGATAATTTATTCAGAATTTGTTTCTATTTAAGCATCCTGATTGACTGAGTCACATGTACATTGGACCGTTCAGCGCTTTCCGTCATGTACATACTTTCTTAATTATTCAACCATCACTTTACACTGAAAAGGCAGGAATCGTAATTATCCATAAACTTAATTGACGCACTATCAACTTAAATCACAATCAAATTATCTTCTCAGCATTATGACTTACAATAATCAACGCATAATCCGTCATCAACAAAGTGACGCGATTTAATCCACCTCCCAGGGGGTAAGTTCAGAAGCTGCTTTCTGTTCGAATGTAATCCCAACAGACACGCACACGCTCTATTAGCGTTCACACTCGGCGGGATTCAGGATGTATTCATTCCAAAACCACAGTTATTTTCAATCCCGGCTCATTGGTATTGTCAAACAAAAAACAGCAGTAAAACATTAAAATTTCTCACAACAATAGGGACTCAGCCGCCATATTAATACGAATATCTCTGCGGCAACGTGGATAGCACTCGTATTTTGTTTAATATTCACATTTAAACCCCATTAACGGTAATTATGCGTTAGTGCACATAAAGTAAACCCCAGGAGGATGGTAATGCAGGTTTGTCTCCAGTCAGGAACACAAATACCGATTGAATTGATAAATATTAATCTTTTAATACATCAGAAGCACAGGCTGCTTGTCAAGGAGATTTTGTGCCACATCTGACACACTTTCACCCTACGTAAGCAATCAATGCTCTTTCACGCGAAACTCATTCCATTAGATAATGTTTTTCATTTGTCATCAGGTTTTCGTTTGTGGGGTGGTAAAGGAAAATAATTTTTTATTTATTTATCGATCTGGCGAATTCCAACGCCAAGATTATATGGAAAAACTCCCCTGATCACAAAATAGATACACTCCAACGTGTCTTGTACTTTGCCGTTATAGGCCAAGCAGGAAACAAGTGTAAATGACTTGGAAAAAATCAAAGAAGAGTGCAGTAGGGAATAAATGAGTAGGGACTCACCACTTTAATATATTGCTATGCAGAGTTTAACATTGTTCAAAACTGTTAAATTTAAAAGGACTAACCCAAATTTTTCGTTGGAAAACTAAGTAAACACATAAAACACATAGAACACATACAAACATGTAAAAATCGATTCTATTCAGTTCTTTAAAAGCGAAAGTTGGTTTCCCCTCCTTTGATTATTCCAAAAAATTCACAAGGAAGGGGTTTGGTTCCCTACGATAACAATCCAAAGCCCGGCTTACTTGGATACTCTTCACGTTTTTCTTCTCGTGACGCTTAAGCCCGGCGTGGGCATGGGCTTCAATCAATGTTTCTCTCCAGCCAGCAGGATCACTCGCCAGCTGCATTTACCATTTGTTTGAAATAAAACACTAATTACTAATGGGAAAGTAAAAACAGTTTATTCAAAGTATTGGCCATTGTTTTCCACATATTTTGAACACCTTTCTGGCAATTTGTGAATACCACGCCAATAAAATTGTTCGCCTTTTAAAGCAAACCAATCAGACACCCAATTTTCGACCTCCTCGTAGGAATCAAAGTGCTGCTCAGCCAATGCGTGTCCCATCGATGAAAACAAATGGAAGTCGGAAGGAGCCCAATCTGGTGAATGCGGCGGGTGGGGTAGCTGATCCCAGCCAAGTGTTTTGATTGTATCCTGAACCGGTTTTGCTTTGTGCTCAGGTGCATTGTCATGGAGCAGAATTACCTTGCCATGTCTTCTGGCCCATCCTGGTAGTTTCTCGATCAATGCATGGTTCAAATTGATCATTTGTTGTCGGCAGCGATCAGTATTAACGGTTTCACCAGGTTTTAGGAGCTCGCGGTACAGCACACCTTTCTGGTCCCACCAAACACACAGCATTGTCTTCTTGCCGAGTCGATCTTGTTTTGCAGTCGATGTTAATAGTTGTCCGGGATTAACCCATGATTTTTTCCGTTAAGGATTCTTAAAATAAATCCAATTTTCATCACCAGTAACAATCCGATGCAAAACCGATTTTCTTTCGTGTCTTTGAAGCGAAATTTCACAAGTGTTCTTTCAGTTTTCCATCTGTCTTTCATTCAATTCATGCGGCACCCATTTTCCACACTTTTGGATCATTCTTCTTTTTCTTCTTGTGGCGCTACAGTCCGGGGTGGACCTGGGCTTCAACCAACATGCCTCTCCAGCCAGCACGATCTTTCGCCAGCTGTCTCCAGTTGCGCACTCCAAGTTGGTTGAGGTCCTTTTCCACTTGTGTGTGCCACCTTAGTCTAGATCGTCCTCTGTTGAGTTGTCCCAATGACTGGGATTCAAAGACTTTTCGGGCCGGAGCAGTGGTGTCCATACGCTCTACATGGCCTAGCCATCTTAAGCATTTTATCCGTAGACGCTTAACCAGGCGCATGTCGCTGTACAGCCCATAGAGTTCGTCATTAAATCTTCTCCTCCAAATGCTATCCACGAAAACAGGACCAAAAATTACACGCAAAATTTTTCTCTCCTAAGGACTAAGGGCTTCTTCATCCGCCTTTGGTAAAGTGTAGGTTTCCGCGCCATAGAGTAGGACTGGGATGATCAAACTGTTATATAAAGCGAGCTTAGTCCTTCGAGAGAGGGCTTTATTACTCAATTGCCTCTTGAGCCGAAAGAAACAGCGATTGGCAAGAGTGGTTCTGCGTTTGATTTCGGTACTGATGTTGTTGTCCCTATTTACCGCGGAGCTGAGGTAAACGAATTCCTCGACTACCTCGAAGTTTCTGCTGACCAGTGTGACGCTCTGTCCGAGACGTCGATGTTGTGTGTCCTTCCTTGATGACAGCAGGTACTTAGTTTTACCCTCAGACCCATTTTAGCCGCTTCCGCTTCAATGCCAGCAAACGCCTCATCGACGGCTCGGTGTGTTTGTCCGATCACGTCAATGTCATCAGCGTAAGTTAGCAATTGAACTGACTTCTGGAAGATCGTGCCTCTGGTGTTGACTTGTGAGTTACGCACGATCTTCTCGAGGATGATGTTAAAGAAGTCACATCACAGTGCGTCGCCTTGTCTAAAACTTTTTTTGACAGTGAAGGTCTCGGTGAGTTCGCTACCAATCTTGATGGAGCAACGAGAGTTCTCCATCGGCAATATGTTGAATATCAAACTTAAATAGCCACTGTGGCGTAGTTCGTTCGGAGTCGGCAAAAAATTATAGGTCCCTTCTACTCGTGAAAGAACAATAGCGCGCCCAACGCGAGTAGTAGATGGGAAAGCTAGGCCCTGGTCTGTCGCAATTCGGCGTCTTCAAACTTTTTTTGGTGGTCTTCCACGTTCTTCGTTTCCCACATCAAAATCATTATTTCTGAACCGTTGAAACCATCTTTTGCATGTTGCTTCTGATAGAGCATGATCACCATATGCCTCGACAAGCATTCGATGCGACTCTGCAGCACTTCCCTTCAAATGAAAACAAATAATTAATGCCTTCCGCAAATCATCACTTTCTAGTACAAAATTCGACATTTTTAATACGATGCAAAAATATGATGTTGTCTGTTCAATGACTTAATGTACACTAAATATTTTCACAGATGTCATGGCAAACAAACAAAAAATAATAAGGGCTCGTTCACAACAACTGTTCCCTATCGAGACATTTGTATCTTGACGCTCACTTCATACCGGTATTCCTGGTAATTGCGCACTCCCAGTTGGTTAAGGTTCCCCTCCACTTATGTGCGCCACCTCACCTTTAGCCATATTCTTTTGCGGTGTCTGAAAGGCTCGAATTCGAAGACTTTTCGAGCCCGAGTAGTGGTGTCGCTTAACATGGCTTAACTACCTTAAGTGTTATATCCGAAGATATTTAACCAGGCGCATGCCGCCGTTTAGCACAAAAAGATAGCCGTTGAATCTTCCCCCCCCCCTTCTCGACACAACCTGGACCAACAATCGCACACAAAACTTTTCTCTCGAAAATTCTAAGTGCTTCCTCATCCGCTTTTAGTAACGTCCATGTTTCCGCGCCATAGAGTAGGACTGGGATGATCAAGCTGTTATATAAAGCGAGCTTAGTCCTTTGAGAGAGAGCTTCATTACTCAATTGCCTCTTGAGCCCAAGGAAAGACCGTTTGGCAAGATTGATATTAGGTCTGTTATCTCTTTATTTACCACGGAGCCAAGGTAGATGCACTCCATGGCTCACTCTAATTTTCTACTGTCTAGAGCATGTGAATTATTGCATTTCTCTTATAATATTCAACGAACTCCGATGCCGATACCGCCGTTACCGCCATTACCGCCATTACCGCCGTTACCGCCATTACCGCCATTACCGCCGTTACCGCCATTACCGCCGCTACCGCCATTACCGCCGTTACCGCCGTTACAGCCATTACCGCCATTACCGCCGTTACCGCCATTACCGCCATTACCGCCGTTACCGCCGTTACCGCCGCTACCGCCATTACCGCCGTTACCGCCGTTACCGCCGTTACCGCCATTACCGCCATTACCGCCTTTAGCGCCATTACCGCCGTTACTGCCATTACCGCCATTACCGCCGTTACTGCCATTACCGCCGTTACCGCCATTACCGCCGTTACTGCCATTACCGCCGTTACCGCCACAGCCGCTGCCTCTACAGCCATCACCAAACGGTGTGGGAGGCGATGAAAAAGTTTGCGTTGGAGTAGAAACGGTGCTTTTTGAGTGTCTTTCCTCAACGACAGCATCTACTTTGTTTTGTCCTCTTTTACCACCAAACTTGGCGTTGTATTGATCTAGAAACAGTTTTCTTTGATTTTCTCTTCACCATGTGAAATGTAATGCCGACCAAAAAAACGAATTTATCAATGCAGGACCTTTGTAATATGAAATGACGGGATTCTACATTACGTAAAGGCAGTGGCGATCATATATCAAAGGTCTTTATACCTTTAACTGTGATTTTTCTTGCCATGGCGGCGTTTGAAAGAATTAAATCTGTTTTAACTATTTTCTTATTCTTCACTTGCTCTGACAAAGAACAAGGCCTTCCTTTAATTTGTGAAAATTTTGATCAGTTTGAAAGCTAGCTTCAAACACTTAGCTTAGATTATTAAGGTTCAACCACTTTTAACACAAATTTGGGTCCATTGTAACATCACACTTTTGTTACCGAATTTTTCTTGAATAGTCAAGGAAGTTCTTCCCTTTTCTTTTTTTCTTTGTCCTTCTTTTTTTGAAACTTTCACATAAGTAATTGTGAGGTTGGTACCACAAAGCGGAAACGATACTGAATTATGTTTGGCTTCTTCTTCGATTCTATTCAACATTTCTAAAAGAGGATTTACACCATACAATATCCCTTTTCACAAAGCAAACATTTTTTAATAGACGTTTCGTCCACGAAAGAATATTTTTGCCAACTATTGCTTGCTATGACAACCTTTTCTTTCGATAAAGGATTTCATGTTTCCCTAAAGCTGTCTTGTTTTTCGACTCTCTGCTTGATAATTAAGAATAACAACTTCCGTGGTCGCCGTGGCATAGTGGGTAGAGTGCGAAGATCACACGCCGAAGGGTCTAGGTTCGACTCCCAGCTCAACACAAATTTTTCGAATTTTTCACGGCACCACCTCTTTCGAGTTGCTGGCAACACTCAAAGAGTAATAACTGTCTAAGAAAGCTTCTCAAATCTCGCCGTTCGGAGTCGGCAAAACTGTAGGTTCCTTCTACTCGTGAGAGAACAGTAGCGCGCACAACACGAGTAGTTGATGAGCAAGCTAGGCCCTGGTCCCCCTTTGGACTGCGCCAACAATTATTATTAACTTTCGTTTCCAACAAAGGTGATGTATAAATACCCCTATATTATCAGTCCCTTTCCGAGTGGGCTTTCTGTTTAACTCAATGACATAATAACAGTTGAATCACACTTCAGTCCAAAAGCCTAGGCTTCTGCAAAAACTTCCTCAGCAGCGTATGTTGTGCGCGTTTTCGTTCTTTTATGATTGCAAGGGACCAACAGTTGGTTACTGACTCCGAACTTCGAAAATTATAGAAGCAGATTAGTTACTCTTTCACCTTGAAAAAATGTGGGTTCAGTGACGGAATTCAATTTGGGACCTTCGTTATGCCAGTTTTACAGTTTCCAACTTTTTCACCATTAGGGTTGTTTAATTGATAAACAAAAAGACAATTCTCATTACTACCATTTACTGTAAAGTTCTGGCAAGTAACAGCGTTTAACAATTGTACCAATAAAGCACACCAGACAGTAGATGGAACGATGTTTCGAACCACATTTGAGGAGTAAAGTCACTTCTTGTTCGTTTTCTGTATTGACGCATTTATTCAACAACAAAATTTGCTTATGCAAACACGCCGAGAGTTATGAATCTACGCCTTACTTGCCCTTGGTGTCTCTGTTCATTCTGAATTGCCAAATCAAATTAATAAGTAAAACACCTGACAACAGCAACAAACAAAACGACTGTCACTAAGAATAATGCTACCAACCTAAAAAAAAAAAATATTATTAACATACATAATTTTTCAAACAAATAATCGTTATAATGATTAGATAAATTAAAAATTTCCTCGAAATCGTTTTTACGTGCCTTTGCGACACCCAAGCTCTCTCTTTTTTTTTAAACACACACTTCCCGATTTCAAAGCTTCAATGCAGTTTCCATTAATTGCTTGAGAAAAGTCTCGCCAAGCATTTGTTTAGCAAGAAACAATATCCTCTGGCAAAACACGAATGCAAACACGCCGAGAGTTATGACTTCCCACTGTGGGCACAGGCGTTGAAACCATACGATTGTGTGGTCACTTTGAAGGAGAAGCCCACTGGGCTGTGTGCATTTGCTTGTTTTGCTGTTAGTGATACTCGTGTTGATGCATTTTTATTTTAAGCCCAAGGGTGGTAGACTTCGGTACGGATTTCGTCGTAGCTGTGAGTATAAAAGAAAAATTGATTTCAGCTTTTGGCAGGAAAAGGAAGAAGAAATGAGTTTTAACTTACTTGGAAAGACCGAGTTTTGTTAGATAAAAAATTGAATAAAATCCGAATTCGTTTACAGTCTTATTGTCAAATGTTCAAATTCCTTATAGGAAAGTTGATGTTCTGGCTATTTTTTTTTATCAAAAACAGGATCTTTTGTTTTACCTGCGTATAAGGAAAACAAAACACACTTTATCGACTTAAATGAAAATGTAATAAAAGTAAAGTGGTCGCGTTTGATGTTTGTACTTTCGGCAAGGGTATGGTGCATGTAGGTTCCTTCTTCTTCTTCTTGTGCTGCTACAGTTCGGGGTGGACCTAGGCCTCAACCCACATGCCTCTCCAGCCAGCACGATCTTTCGCCAGCTGTCTCTAGTTGCGCACTCCAAGTTGGGTGAGGTCCTTTTTCACTTGTGTGCGCCACTTTAGTCTAGGTCGTCCTCTGTTGCGTTGTCCCAGTGGCACGGATTAAAAGACTTTTCGGGCCGGAGCAGTGGTGTCCATACGCTCTACATTGCCTAGCTATCTTAAGCGTTTTATCCGTAGATGCCTGACCAGGCGCATGTCGCTGTACAGCCCATAGAGTTCGTCATTAAATATTCTCCTCCAAATGGCATCCACGAAAACAGGACCAAAAATTGCACGCAAAACTTTTCTCTCCTAAAGACTAAGGGCTTCTTCATCCGCCTTTGGTAAAGTGTAGGTTTCCGCGCCATAGACTAGGACTGGGATGATCAAGCTGTTATATAAAGCGAGCTTATTCCTTCGAGAGAGGGCTTTATTACTCAATTGCCTTTTGAGCCGAAAGAAACAGCGATTGGCAAGAGTGGTTCTGCGTTTGATTTCGGTACTGATGTTGTTGTCGGTTTACCGAGGTAGACGAAGTCCTGGACTACCTCGAAGTTTCTGCTGCCTAGTATGACGCTCTGTCCGAGACGTCGATGTTATGTGTCTTTCCTGGATGACAGCAGGTACTTAGTTTTACAATCATTTACCCCCAGACCCATTTCAGTCGCTTCCGCTTCAATGCCAGCAAACGCCTCATTGACGGCTCGCTGTGTTCGTCACGTCTCCTTTCTTCTGAATCTGAAACTACGATAATTTTTTTCCCAAAGCTATCCTTACAATATAAAAAACATAACAGCGATACAATTTGTTTCCTTTAGTTATGACTTCGTCTTTTGTTTGAGTTGTTGTGCAGGCTTTGGTTGAAAATTAAAGATCAAATTCATACTTTTGTATTAGTCGTTGTCAAATGTCATCAGTGCAAAGGGTTGTTTTGCATTTTTAGAACCAGGGGAGAAACTTCTACAATGACTCCCGATTCTAGGAATACATTCTGCTAATTTTCTTAACCACTTTCAATTCGGGAAACTCCTTATTCTAATTTTCATCTCAATTGAAGCTTCCCCAGAACGTTTTGTTAGGTATTTATTTTCATCTTTCAAAGCAGCGACAGCCGTCTATGCACAGATAATTACTAATATACATAACAATAAAATTAAACTTAATCGCTGGAATAAATATTGTATGGATTTTTGTGCCAATTAAAAATAATGTCACTTAAGGATTGACAATTCAAAACTTTCCAACACAACTAACTGTCCACCTCCGACTTATTCCAATGTTCGTAGGATTTCTCCAAGGAAACTTCTAGGAAGATGAGCAAACAGAAGAATTAATATCCTTCCTTTCCATGTCCCCAGGCATAACGGGGGGACGAAATGTTGTCCATAACACGCACGCACACCACAGGAACCCGGTTTCGTTTTACACAACATTATGGTTTGGGTTACAAAATTTCTTAATTGCTGCCAATATGAGGGATGTATCGGGTTCAAGCCCGGCCAATTCATCCTTCGCTACTTTGACTTCCTGATGACTAATGGCTTTTTGAAGCGTTGTCATCCTCTCCCCGTCCCTGCCTTCGTTTCGATTGTATTCAGTGGTGTGGATTTCAGGACATCTGGCTTTCTGTCCTGAACGCACATCACTCTTCCTTATTGATTGAAAGAATATCCTTTGTCATGCAGTTCATTGTCCTAAAACTGTGAGCATGACTCTTCCTGGTATTTGAATTCAATCCTGAGCTCGCAATTGTGTGCCCTCCTCTCCCGAACTCATTTCGAAGAACTTCATCGAAATGGGTGCCGAATATTTTATTGCCACCTCAGGAGCAATAGACACTGTTTGCACTCCGAAATTAATTAAACTCTGATTTGCTGACGTTGCACATCCAACGATGGACGGGGCACTTAAGCAATTTGCAGACTCTCTTCATCAACTTTAAGTCTGAGGAATGTTTACCCGGGTTCTTGCAAAAATTAAAAATTCCGCCCAGTCAAAGGATACTCACCCTGCTTGCCTCCCATTTCACCGGAATGGACCGAAAATATGCAATCAGATAGTAATTGGTAACATGACCCATTGCCCCGGCATGTCGGGTATGTCCTGGACTCTGGCCGAGAGTATTAATTATCAAAAGGCCTCGGTACCCATTCTGAAGTCCTGATGCTAAAAACTACAGCACTGTGCTCGGGTGTCAAGCCCACCCCATTCAACGGAGTCGTTATCAAAGACCTCCAGCTTGTCAGTGTGCCGGCACTTCTATATTCGTAAAAGTGTCAAGCGTCAAGTGCAGCCTGTGCCCAACCGCAAACCGAAAAGATAATAATGGCAAGAATCCCGTTTTCCGTCTCTCTCTCTCTCTGCCTCTCATAAATGTGCATGTGACAGTGGGGGGAACATTTTTGAAAGGAATTTGCATCAAACATGGGCAACGGTACGGCGAGCTCATCCTCCTTCCAAGAGGACACTGTGCAACAATTGTACATGGTCTGTGCTGCTGGAACGTCTGTCGACTGTTTAATCAACGTACTCGCCTTTGATTGAGGCATGGCGCAAGTCCTTGAGCTCGAGGACACACTGACACAACCACACGCTGCCTAGTGCCCAACCCAAAGCCATCGATGTTTGCCACCCAAGTGCCCCACGCCCATGACATCCTTGTTGCGGCTTGACACATAAAGGATGGATGCCTGCGTAGTGTCATCTGCGGAAATGTGTTTTGTTACAAAACAAAAAATAGATGTTCACCATATGGCGCTGCCAGAGGCAAAAGGGATGCGCTCCAAAAACACTGTTCACGGAATTGTATCTCTTGGACTTTTAAATGTGTTCCGCATCGAATGATTAATTCGAGAGGTCCTTCGGTTTAGTATTCTGTAGGCACATGCGGAGCGTGAGAGGCTTTCAGAAACTCTGCGCCGCATCCCGGGGTAATTCAAAGGACGGACGCTGGCAGGGGAATGGAGGCAATTATGAAATTACGTAGTTTTCACTGCTTGTAGTTGCTGATGCTGCGTGCTGTTGGCGCCCCATTAAAATGTCGGCATGAAATTTGCCACGAATGCCGCCACCATCATTTGGGCAGTTAACAGTTTAAGGACGACCTAGGCGGGAGACATGGTGTGGGCCAACAATTGAGGGCATCTCTCGCAGGGTAATAAAAGTTCGACGCCTGCACTGCGATACGTGGGTGATACACGCGTTTAGTGGTCAACGGAGTTGTCGGAAGAAAGTTTCGCAAGAAAAAGTTCCGAGACCTGAATTGAAAATCGCATTGAAAGTCATTGGGGGGAAAGTAGGTGAGTTTAAGTCAATTCCCGATGTAAGCGAGAAACAAATAGCAACCAGAGTACAAATGCTTTTGTCTACAGTAAGTTTCTGGACTCTTGAGGGTTGGAAAAGTTTTGCCCCTAGATGCAGTGGACGGTTGAAAGGACTTTAGCGAATAAACAGAGCGATTATACACAACGATGACATCCAGTTGAGTTTAATGGTGTTCTTGGATTCGAAATGAAGAAACTTTCTAGCGAAAAATGTACGAAATAAGTTGCAAAAAACATAAGACTCTTCACGAATGTCATTTATTGTTTCAAAATTCATAAAAAGAAACAAGGTTGTGATACACAATAATGCAACTTCAACCTTCAGCATGAAAACCGCAGGCAATGGCACATTTCCTGCATACAGTGGGCCAAATGCGGGGTTTTTGTAAAACAAAACTAACAATTGCAAGTATGCGCTTTTGGATCGGGCAGTAAAAGTGCTCGGGGAAAAGGGACTTTCTCCAACAGTCACAACAGCCTTTTTGAAAAAAGAAAAACAATGCAGTCCACAAGACTGCAATTTATCGCAAGAAAGGGTTCTAGACTGAGACTTTCATTTTTGTACGTCCTGCCGAAGGAAGAGAAGAAGAAGGGAAGTATTTTAAATTGAGAAACCATCAAAACCATCAATCTTGAAACCGATTTGTACACCACAGGACAGATAATCACTTCCGTTTGAAATATTGGGCCTAATGTTGTTTAGTGATATAATTCTAGCGTGCGTAGTTGTGGTTTTCGCCTAAATGCCTATGCACCTATGCACCGCCTATGCACTTTATTAGATTCAGGCTAAAGAACGCAAATATAAGTTTTCCTGTAAATCAGAATTTAAATGTTTAAATAAAGTGAAGGACTGTAATAAGCGTGCGACTTTCCCAAAAATCCATGGGCGTGGATCCTCGTTACAATAAATAGACCGTGTAGGTTGGTGAAGACAATGACATTTATCTAATGCAATTTCATCTACACTCGAATAGGACGGTACTGGGAATTTGAAACCATTTGCTCGTATGAGTAAAACAGTCGGGTAGGGATCAAGGGAAATAAATAGAAAACTAATTTATTTTTCGGACCAAAACAATTGCTGACATGTCCACTTGACGATGGGGAGATCCCCTGCGTCTGATGTGACAACTTTCTCACATAGGAGAGTTTCAAGAAAATGTGTTTTTGTACATGTGGATTTAAAAATTAAATGCGAGACCATTCATAACTGTCTTAGATCCCTTCGATCCGTAGTCGGGAAGTGGGTTTCAATCTTAGAATTCGAGCACTACGCCTCATTGGTGGTAGGCAGCTACCTAGAATAACTGTAATTTCTTGGTTGTTCCAATGATAATGAGTCATTATTAGCTCTAAGCAAAACTCAGCTCAGCTCAACTCAGGTATTCGTTCTTTCAGCAATTTTCATAGGATTAAAAATTCCAGCGATCTTCTGTGATTGGTAAAGTGGATCATTTAAGAAACCTTCTGTAGTATTCACTACTGAGAGATAACATTAATGTGTCGAATGTCACCGTTAGGAACCAAGCGCTTCTAGGCTTGTCTGCATATAAAGCCAGATGAACAATTTCGTTCATGTCCAGTGATGGCGCTCTCCAGAGGATACGCCTAGCTTTGGTAGCAGTTCTTTGCGGAATCAAGTCGTGAGGGTGTCTCCGTTGATCCAAAACTAAGAATTTCATCTGCGACTTGATTTGTGCGACTGCGTGAACACTTGGAGCACTGGGCTATGGTTTCATTTAGACCTTTTGATGAATTATATTTATTTATTTACTTATATTTCGAGACCAAGTTTCTTAAAGAGAACTGCTACTCAAGTTGTTGTAATTCAGTTCAACTGAGATGAAAAGACTTGTGGCAAAAATATTCGCAGATTGGAACAACGAAAACACACCATCGAGAGAATGAGAACCCTTCAGGTTCGAGCAGAAGAAGAAGACCGAACATCCTTGAAACTTGATTTATATAAGGTTCTCAAATATCTCCTTTCCGCCTTTTTGAATTTCCCGGCTATATACAAAGCTCTAATAAGCTCGTATCTGGCAATACTATACATCTTTTGAAAGTTCTTGACATAACCTACAAAACGCCGCTATGCATGATTAGTTTGGATTTTGGGTTCAACAGTTATAGACGTGTAAATATGAAAATCACTAGTGCCGAAATTCACGCTATTTTAAAGTTTTCCTTCGTTAAAGGCAAATCCGCTAGAGAAACGTTCCGCGAGATTAATGGTGTTTTGGGGAATGGTACTCTATCATTTCGAACCGCGGAAGAATGGTTTCGACGATTCAGAGCCGGTGAAAACGACACCATGGATAAGCCAGCCGGCGAAAGACCTGTGACGACGAATACCGATCGAATCATGGAGATCATCGAGTTAGACCGGCATGTGGCATTTTATGACATCGTCCAGGAGATGGACGATTTTAAAAAATCTGCAGAAGGTTGAATACAAAAAAAGCTTGATGTTTGGGTACCGCATGATTTGACGCAAAAAAACCTTCTGGACCGAATCAACGTCTGCGATATGCTGCTGAAACGGAACGAACTCGACCCATTTTTGAAACGGATGGTGACTGGCGACGAAAAATGGATCTCATTAGACAATATCAAGCGATTACCGTCGTGAATGAAGGCCGGTGAATCATCCCAAACAGTGGCCAAGCCGAGATTGACGGCCAGGAAGGTTTTGCTGTGTGTTTGGTGGGATTGGAAGGGAATCATCCACTATGAGCTGCTCCCATATGGCCGGCTGCTTAATTCTATCATTTACTGCGAACAGCTGGACCGCGTGAAGTGGGTGATTGACCAAAAGCTTCGAGAATTGGCCAACAGGAAGGTTGTAGAGTTCCATCAGGACAACGCCAGACCACACACTTCGTTGATGACTCGTCAGAAGCTACAGGAGCTCGGATGGGAGGTTTTATCGCATCCACCATATAAACCGAACATAGCGCCAAGTGATTACCACCTGTTCCTGTCCATGGCGAACGCCCTTGGTGGTGTGAAGTTGAACTCAAAAGAGACTTGTGAAAAGTGGCTGTCCGAGTTCTTCGCAAATAAGCAGGAGGCTTCTACGAGGAGGGTATTATGTAGTTGCCGTCTAGATGGAAACAGATTATCGAACAAAAGGGCGCATATTTGAACTAAATGCGATCACTGTAACACGTTTGATGAAGCATTGAATGAAGAGCAAAAAAGCGGAAGATATTTGACAACCTTATATTTTTATTTTGTCATTAAAGGAGCTTGTCTAATAAATATCGTTTGTCTAATGCTAAGTAGTTGTCAACTGCCAATTTTGAGTGTCCACTTTCGTATTTATAGTGTTCTTCGTCCTCAACATGTGGAAAGCTTCAGGAGTGTACCTTTTTCGGATACGTTGTTATGTGTCTAAAATGTCCACATCGTCGAAGTGCGGAATGTGTTTCCCTGAAACGCAGTGGTGTACCAACGCCGTCTTACCAGATTTGCCTCTGTTCATATCCCATGCCCTGATATTCTCTGACGAAGGGACTGCATAGTTGTACCTAAGTAACAATTCAACAATTTACAACAATTTACAATTCTCCTCGTTTTTTTCATTGGATTTGATCTTGTAACTTTCGTCTGTTTAAGAACATTTAGCGGGTATTAGGTGTGAAATTTAATTGCCTTGGATATCCACTTTGGGGCGCGTTTGCAGGAGTTCAATCACCACTGAGCTTTCTTTTTACCATAAATAGACTTTCACATTCAATTTCCACATTGAATATTGGTTTTGAGCTCATTTATTGTTCCAGGCGTGTTTGTTTAGACCATTAAACAATTAAAGTCTTAAAGAAAAAAGTCAAAAGATGCTTATTCATATAAAAGAGCTAGTCATCCGAAGGGTTTTTTTCTGACATTCATTATTTCTGACTCTTGTCAAACTCAGTTAATCTATTGTAACACACGCTGTGTGGCTTGAAGTGCCGTCCTGTTTTAAGCACGTCTTGACCAAGACTATAGTTTGCAATTGATGCCAAAAGTAAACACTTATCATGATGGAATAGCGACACTCATTCCCACTCACGTGGCTGCTTCCGTCATCAACAAATAAATATGGTCTAGTGACACCAGCGGGTCCATACCAAACAGTGATATGTTTGGGATATGATTGTGGCTCGTGACGGATTTACGTCTGTCTGGCTAATAACAAATATTTAACCTATTCACAAACCAATTCAACCAGATATGAGCTTCATTGCTGAAAATCAGAATAAATTTCAGGCCGTTTCTCAACCCAATGTACAAATTGACGAGGCTAATAGTGGTTCAATGGCCACTTTGATTGTGTTCGGATGCAAGACAAAGATGCACAAATGTTGAGAACGTTTTGTGAGGGATTGATTTTAATCCTCTTGATGTTTTTCACTCTGCTAGCACTCTTTTGTGTCACTTATATCAGAACATTGTCTATCGAAGACTCATCTTAAACTGGTTTCAAAAGCACGTTAAGCGTGTCAAAATAAGATTTGTAAGCTCTTCGAATTGGGGTGATAGAATAGAAATTTTTATGATAAACTAATAATAATAATTGTTGGCGCTACAGCCCAAAGGGGGACCAGAGCCTATCTTGCTCATCAACTACTCGTGTTGTGCGCGCTACTGTTCTCTCACGAGTAGGAGGGACCTACAGTTTTTTGCCGACTCCGAACGGCGAGATTTGAGAAGCTTTCTTAGACAGTTATTACTCTTTGAGTGTTGTCAGCAGCTCGAAAGAGGTGGTGGCGTGGAAAATTCAAAAAATTTGTGTTGAGCTGGGAGTCGAACCTAGACCCTTCGGCGTGTGAGCGTCGAACTCTACCCACTCGGCCACGGCGACCACTATGACAAACTAACTTAATAATAATTGTATGGCGCTACAGACTACTTGCAGACGTAATTTATGTGTGTACTGCTCCATGAGGGTCTGCAAACAAAAAAACATATTAAAAAATATGACGGCGTTTGCTGATCACATCGAAAGAAAGCCTCAAAGCCTTTAGGACCGAAAACAAAAGAGAATTTGTGGTCGCTACAAATAAATAAACTCGGCATTCTAAGATCATTTCACAAATCTTGGCAAATCTATTTGTAAAATTCACTCGATTATTTAACACATCAATGGCGACGTTATTGGCACAAACCACGTGAGGTCAAGTCCGCTGTTCTATTACCAACCCACTTGCCAAATGTCTGCGTACTGTAAGGACTCCCTATCCTAGTACTTAAAGCAGCAAACGTCGTTACTCACCTATCAAAGCCTTATTTCAATCAAGTTTTTATTTTTTTTTTACACAATTTTTCAAAAAAAGGAAAACACAGAAAATGTTCAGAAATACCTACCAAAAGGGGTTTCTGACTATATTCTACAGCATCGGGAGCAAGCCCCTCTCCATTTGGCAGATACAAGTACAACCATCGCACTCCATCTGCTCAGGCTAAACTGACACTCCCCAATTCCAGGTAAAGAATGGTCATTGCAAGAGAGTCATGGACGAGGACATCAAGTCGATGACTCAGGAAATCCTAGGCACCAATGTATCAACCACGTTCATGGCAGCTCCACGGAATCCCAAGATGTCGCTGGGCATCAAGCTGCCATTTCTTGTGTTGCTCGTAAAAAATATGCGAAAATTGTTCACCTTCGAAGTCCAAGTAAGCCAACCGAAGCCACTCATCCAAGGAACTGATTGAGTTTCTGTAGATTTTAGACGATCAGAAGTTTCTCAGGCGTTTTCGAATATCGAACTATGAGAGTAAGACTCGTGTCGAGACGTTTTGCATGTCGATGCCGATGGGCCTGTCGCCAGGATGGAATCAAATCCACTTGAATCTTGCCGATTTCACGCGAAGGGCCTATGGCACCAACTACATGGAGACAGTGCGTGTGCAGATCCATGCGAATGTACGAATCCGTCGCATCTACTTCACCGATCAGTTGTACACTGAGGACAAGCTCCCGAATGAGTACAAGATTATGATGCCGAAGCAGGCGAAAAAGGGAGATGGCAAGGCCGTCCCACCTCAGGCCAGACCGCCTTCGCCGACCTGCGCTGCACCGTGTAACGCAAATGTTGTTTAAACTAAATAAATTGACAAAAATCTTTTACTGAAGCTATCAAAGCTATCAATCCACAGTCATATCAGAAAATTCTTTTTGCGATCGATACAGTATGTCAGAAAATGTTCCACATACGCCAGAAAGCTTCAACCAAATGCACATAAGCCCTTGTATATCGAGATGCTCCACTAGCTGCTGTTAATTCCGCAGTTTTGTTTTATCTGACGCCACAAGGAAAAATGTTGACTTATCTTTTGGCTTTCAAAGGACATGCTAAGGGCTGCCGACATGCCAAATAAATGCTCACGGGAAATAGACTTTTACTCTGTCGCTTATTTACATTCATTGCTCTCACACACTCCCAACCGCCCTAATGAGCCCATCCCATGTAGAAACTCACATTCACCGAAACCAACAGGATTAGAGAAGAATCATCCGGGAAAATCCATTTCCTCCATCACACACCCGCCGCCGTCACGTTAACCTGCTTATTTAGCACACCCCCCGTATCCAAATACCTTTCGCTCCAAATCCAATTCAATTGAGGAGAATACATAAGTAATGTGCCCTGGAATCTGGTAAACTTGACTCAGCGTTCAAATGTCACCCTTGAGCTTATCCCCTCCCACGCCACAACCGTATGTCAACCTCAGACCATCCTGCCTTCGCACAAAAATTAAATCCCCTCACATGTGTCTTCATTTTGAGCGCAGCAGTCAGGTGGCAGGCGAAAAAAAAAGAACGCCCAACGACGACGTGTCCCCAAGCGGCGTTCAGTGCACGAAGACTGATTCAATCATTAAACGAAGACATTTCATTTATCCCGTTTAACTGACAGCCGCCCACCCCCGATTTTCCCGTTTTCCTTTCTCTTGCAGTGTTCGGCGAAAATGATATCACATCTCCCGGTGATTACGACGCGGAGAACCTAGATACTTCAACCGTGCAGCCCGTTTTTGACTTTGGCATGCCTAGGAACATTTCGGCGAGGACAGGACAAACGGCCTTAATTAAATGCCATGTGGATAACCTCGGCGACAAATCGGTATGTGGGCAGCCGGCCTCTGGATCGTCGGACAATCGGCTGAAAGATGTGCTTCCTTTGTTTGTTGTTTGCTTTCAGATATCGTGGATTCGGAAGCGAGACTTGCATATTTTGACCGTTGGCAGCCTGACGTACACCTCTGACGAACGTTTCCAGGTGAGTGTGTGTGTGCCGGCGAAAGAAAGCGGGTCGAGACGCACAGGGCAGGCTTGAAAAACAATTTTCCACTCCAATTGCCAGCGGAAATACGAACGTCTCGTTATTGCTTGATTTTTATTGCTTACCTCACGCCATAACCGGTAAAACAGTAAAGCGCCCCTTCATTGCTCTTTTCTTTTTCTCCCCTGCCCTCTGCTGCGCAAATACAGGTCAGCCAGACGGAGGACTCAAAGGAGTGGACGCTTCAGGTGAAGTTTCCACAGCCACGAGATAGTGGAATCTACGAGTGCCAAGTTAATACCGAGCCAAAGATGTCCATGGCGTTTCAGTTGAATGTAATAGGTAAGTGGAACACTTGGGAGATTGCCCGGTGCAGTCATGGGTGAGGGGATGGACACTGCCATTGCTGACTCATTTGCAAACGTCACAGTTGTTTTTTGTGCACTTCTCCGACCGGAGGTAATGACGAGGAGTTGTAGAAATTAGAATTTTCACAATGAGTGCCACAACAGAGACTGGAATGTGAGTCGGGGTGGAGGTGGAGGTTGGAAATTGTGCAAAAACTGAAATTAATTATGATTCTGTTGTTCTAGAGCAGGTATTCAGAGCTACTGAAAGGCGGTTTAATTTTTGACTTTCAGTAATGCACACTACGACGAGTCGGGTTTTACAAGATACCAAGCTGCTACTGGCTTTCCGTTTCGGGGAATGGATAGATTATTCTGGATTGTAGGGGGGATGGTCTTTTTTTCGATTTGTAAGTCGTGGCGGTAGAGGGCGGACAAGCGCTCGCAAAAACGTAATTAATTTTAAATGAAATAAGTTTTGTCGGTTAAGACCTGATTCCTGGTCTCCGTGCCATAGAAGGTGGGTTTTCGTCATTCGAATGCTTAAAGAGCTGTCGAATTAAAACATAGACGGTCTTGAGGGTTGAGTGGGATACAGAAACATCACACACATTCTGTTCAGCAACTTTCTCAAAATCACCAGAAAAACCAACTGAAGGCTGGAAACATTTCGTTACCAAGCGAAGGCTGGAGTGGCGATACTGCACTAAGTCTGCAGCCAACTTCGGGTGGCTTGCACGAAATAAATAAAGATTACCAGTCCTACAAACGTAGTCAATCTATCAGGTATACCGGTATGAAATAAATAAATTGAAAATAAAATACTAATTATTAATGGGAAAGTAAAAACATTTGATTCAAAGTATTAGCCATTGTCTTCTACACATTTTGACCACCTTTCCGGCAATTTGTGAATACCACGCCAATAAAATTGTTCGTCTTTTAAAGCAAACCAATCAGTCACCCAATTTTCGACCTCCTTGTAGGAATCAAAGTGCTGCTCAGCCAATGCGTGTCCCATCGATGAACACAAATGGTAGTCGGAAGGAGCCAAGTCTGGTGAATACCGAGGGTGGGATAGCTTCTTCTTCTTCTTCTTGTGGCGCTACAGTCCGGGGTGGACCTGGGCCTCAACCAACATGCCTCTCCAGCCAGCACGATCTTTCGCCAGCTGTCTCCAGTTGCGCACTCCAAGTTGGTTGAGGTCCTTCTCCACTTGTGTGCGCCACTTCAGTCTAGGCCGTCCTCTGTTGCGTTGTCCCAATGGCTCGGATTCAAAGACTTTTCGGGCCGGAGCAGTGGTGTCCATACGCTCTACATGGCCTAGCCATCTTAAGCGTTGTATCCGTAGACGCTTAACCAGGCGCATGTCGCTGTACAGCCTATAGAGTTCGTCATTAAATCTTCTCCTCCAGATGCCATCAACGCAAACAGGATGGGATAGCTGTTCCCAGCCAATGTTTTGCTTGTATCCTGAACCGGTTTTGGCTTGTGTTCAGGTGCATTGTCATGGAGAAAAATTACTTTGCCATGTCTTCTGGCTCATTCTGGTCGTTTCTCAATCAATGCATGGTTCAAATTGATCATTTGTTGTCGGTAGCGATCAGTATTTACGGTTTCACCAGGTTTTAGGAGCTCGCGGTACAGCACACGTTTCTGGTCTCACCAAACACACAGCATTGTCTTCTAGCCGAATCGATCTGGTTTTGCAGTCGATGTGGATGGTTGTCCAGGATTAACCCATGATTTTTCCCATTTAGGATTCTTAAAATAAATCTATCTTTCATCGCCAGTAACAATCCGATGCAAAACCAATTTTCTTTCGTGTCTGAAGCAACATTTCACAAGTGTTCTTTCGGTTTTCCATCTGTCTTTCATTCAATTCATGTGGCACCCATTTTCCACACTTTTGGATCTTTCCCATAGAATTTAAATGGTCAGAAATTACTTGTTCTGCAACGTTTAACATTGCTGTCATTTGCTTTTGACTCAAAGTGTCATCTCCATCCAATATCGTTTGCAATTCGGTGTCTTCAAACTTTTTTGGTAGTCTTCCACGTTTTTCATTTCTCACATCAAAATCATTATTTCTGAACCGTTGAAACCATCTTTTGCATGTTGCTTCTGATAGAACATGATCACCACATGCCTCGACAAGCATTCGATGCGACTCTGCAGCACTTTCCTTTAGCCCAACCAACTCATCTCCAGCTGGTTTAAATAGTTCTGCTTGCAGTCCGTCCGCTCCTGCAGCTTTGTTCGGCTTCAGCTTGGATATTGCTATCTTCACCTCGTCGGGGGGACGGAATTCTTGTCTATCATCGTCCAAATCGAGTGGAACATTCTGCCTAACAGCGGGGTTTGGGCCGTCGTTGCCGTTAAGGAGTCTGCAGAAATGATCTTTCCAGATTCTCAGCACAGACTGCGACTCTACTACTAGTTGTCCATTCTGGTCCCGGCAGACCCTGGGTCGGACCTTGTATCCTCCGGATAGCTGTTTTATCCATCGGTAAAACCCGCTCTTCTGATCCCACTAAATACAGAACATAACCTCCGTGAATATTCGGCTTTGCCGTTGATTTGTCTTGTTTGCCGGGTTTCACGTATGATTGCGGTTGTCGTAGTAGATTCAATTTTTATCAATAATAGTAGTCCGATGCAAAACTAACTTCCTTTTGTAGCGTTCCAACAGCTTTTCGAACTTGCAAAACCACCTTTAGAGGTCTTTCGGCTTGAGTTCATGTGGAAACCAATTTCTCTGCTTGTGAATATATTTAGCTGCCTTTCAACGTTTTGAAACGGCTGTTTGAGTGACACTCAAGGATTCTGCGAGTTCTTTTTGTGTTTGGCAAAAATCCCCATAGAGTAATGCTTCCAGGTCTTCATCTTCAAACTCTTTTGTCTGCGTAGGATATGCAGCGTCTTCCAAGCCAAAATCACCACTTCTAAACCGTGCATACCACTTTTGGCGAGTGTAAATGTGCACGCATTATAAATACTTAACAGAAGTTAATTTTCTGCCTTCTTGAGAATCAAGAACGGCATGTACACAAAGGGAAAACTGAAGTTCGCCATACGGCTGAAAGGAATTTACTCGCAAATTCAGGATAAGGCACTCGATTTTAAAAACTCCCAGAAGTCAGAGAACTTTCACTATTTACTTTTTAAATGGATGGACTTGGCAAAACGAGATCAAATCGAAAAAGGATCTTCTTACATCATAGTTGTCCATGAGCTATGTTACTGCGAATTGATAACCTTGTCAAATGCATAAAAAATCCAAATTCAAAAGGTTCTATGTCATTAGCAACTGGGCAGGAATCCTTTGTTTAAGTTTAAAGCGATTCAAAAGGACTGCAAAGCAATGTCTTGGAAAAGTATCCTTTTTAAACGTGGGAAGGGACACTCAAACATAGGTAAACACATTTTCAGCTCCAACAAACAAATGCAGTTGACACTCGAGCAATGTTTTCAAGGGTTCCTCTCCCGTCCTTACAAATTTTCCAGGACAGTTTTTCTTTCACACTTCAACTGGCCAGCGCCATAATTTCTTCAGAGTCGCTCAACTGTGCGTTTAACGTAAAGAGAAATTTAAAATCAGTAAAATCAGTTTTTTTTTGTGGCCGCCGTGGCGTAGTGGGTAGAGTGCGACGCTCACACGCCGAAGGGTCCGGCTGAACGCCTCGAATTTTTCACGGCACCACCTCTTTCGAGCTGCTGACAGCACTCAAAGAGTAATAACTGTCTAGGAAAGCTTCTCAAACTTCGCCCTTCGGAGTCGGCAAAATACTGTAGGTCCCTTCTACTCGTGAGAGAACAGTAGCGCGCACAACACGAATAGTTGATGAGCAAGCTAGGCCCTGGTCCCCAAGTGGACTGTCGCTCCAACAATTATTAAAATCAGTTTTCGACATTGTGCCGGGCACTTCTCTCAAACGTGGAGCAAAGGGTTTCGAGAGGGCCACTAATTAATTTAAAAAATTCAAATGAGCACACAATCATCTCATTTCAGTGACGCCGCCCCACGCGAAGGCGGTAATAGCCGGACGTGCTGATTTACATTTCAAGATTGGCAGCTCAATCATTTTAACCTGCATCGTGAAGCAACCAATCATCTCAACGAAGCTGACAGGACAAATCGTCTGGTACCGAGGCGATGACGTGATTACCCCCTTCCACCTCTACCACCCTAACGAGGCATCTGTTGATCTCACAAAAAGAATATCCATGGAATCGCAATTAGGGGATACACTAAAGTCGAGGTGAGTCCTGCACACACACACACCAAAAAGCACTCAATTAATTTTAAATAATTTATTCCCCACCATGGCGCCCCCACCCACTTAAGACTGCGAATATCCAACGCTCAGACAACAGATACAGGCAACTACACGTGTTCCCCAACAACGGCGAGCAGCGCCAGTGTAATGGTCCATGTGATTAATGGTGAGTGCCCCATGTACCCTAATCCTTCCAAGGAGTTCGTTCCTCACACAGATCCTCGCCATTCCAGACGAGAACCCTGCAGCGATGCAAAAGAGCGGGACCCGCAGCAGCAAAAGCAGCACTGAGTGGTTGCCGTCAGCGTGCGAAGCCACCGTCCTGGCTCTCATTGAACTAATTATTCATTTGATGGTGTAGCGGATCGCACTTGTACCTTGTAGAACATTAACGCAAACGAAAATACAACAAAAACACGAATACAAAGGGCAAAGAAATATTATTAAGGATTTGTACAAACATGAAAATTAAAAATAAAAACTCTAAAATACGCGAAAAGGAGGAAGAAGGATTTATTTTCGAAATGTGGGAATGATGAGTGGTTGTTCGTGGGATGCGCTGTGAGGGAAGGAGCACAGAAACGGCGATTGTTTTCTTAAGGTAGGGAAGATGAACTTCCCTTTAACTTGAAGTGAAAATAGAAAAGTGTCATTGGAGAAGACAATCAAAGGTAAGTGTGTCTTGTGAGTTGAGTTTTGAAGAAGTGAGTGGGGAAGGCTGAAAGGATTGGGGAGAAAAACCGAAGCAGATGACGGCAAGGGGATGGGAAGGGAATGTAGATTTGTGTCGAAAAAAGTAAATTTTCCAAGAATAATTTGCCTAAAATGTCAGAAATGAACTTCGGTGCATTTTACTGATCGGAAAATAAAACCCAAGAATTGTGGACTTGTTTGCGTGCGAAACCGTGATGGGTAGTCCTGGACTGTCATACCATGATGATGTCTTCCTGTTTCAGTGGAATAACCGCCTACTGGACTGATTCAAAACCAATACGCTTCTCCAACTAGGACAACATTTTAAAAGCTGCATCCAGTTGTAGTCTGTCCTTATCCGAGGAAAATAGGTTTTTCTGAACTATAATATTTTTAGGTGGTGAGGAAGTAACCCACAGGCTGGTGGGCCAGGCCCATTATTTAAGCCCTCGGGCAGAAGGGCTCGCTACATACATTGGTATGCCATACAACGGATGTTGTGATGGGTATCCAGGGGGGCCGCGTGGAGGCTCTATGTTAACTTGACCCGTGCACTAACGAGGATAGTGTTGGCAGCTCGCCCCGTTAAGCGCTATCAGCAGTGTTACCTCGCGTGAACAGGCCCATGCCCCTCAAGATAGCAACATCCATGCTGAAGTCAAACTGTCATACCGTGATGACGTCTTCTTGTTTCAGTGGAATAAACGCCTAGGGGACTGATTCAAAAGCAATACGCTTTTCCAACTAGGACAATAACAAAAAGCTGCATCCAATTTGCCAGCTGTAAGTTGTAGTCATTAAGTACGAATTTTTTCGCTCGCTACTGTAAACTAAACACTTGTAATGAATATGAATATCAGCTGAATTAAGTCACTGACCGGACTGTGTGATTCCTCTAGCTGTCAGGGTATAAAAGAAATGTCATAATATGTAACAGGGACTGCCAGAGAGTATTAATAAAGTTGTCAGAGTCGTCTCAACTGATATTTCTTCGCATATTTCTCCACAAACCTGACTGATGTTCGTTTCTTACCATGTACGTCAATTGAAACGAGGATATGCCCTTTTGAATTGTCGTAACGGCTCTGATTCACTCAAACTTTGGCTTGAAGCAGTGGTTTTTATTCTCCCAACACGATTTCTCCATCTTAAGGATAATACCTGTGAACATATACATGCATACCAGCATACAGGCTGTGTACTTCCATGTCGAAACCTTTGAAATTAATAGAAGCAAGATTTAAACAGCACCATGAATTCATTAGCTTTTAAGAACATTCAAGTTTTTGCGCCCTTAAGTAAGGAGAAGAATGGCAAAGCGCTGAAAAAGTAAACCATTTTTTCAAAAAGAGGAGTGTGTTACTCAATTGTCTTTCAAAGAAATAACGACTGGAAAAAACGATGTTACACTTGATTTCGGAAATGACGTAATTGGTCCTCACACATCACTTAATAAGTCCTGGGACAAATAAGGGGCACCACTAACAAGAAAATTAATGTAAAATTAATAATTTTTTGATAGTGGCGCCCCCTATGTGATCCGGGATTTACTGCGAAGATGGCAAAGGAGAAGTATTTGACTTATTTGACTACGTTGGAATCTTTGCTGACCATTATAACGGTTTGTTTTAGACGCCAATATTGTGCGCCTTTCTTTGATAAAATCATAGTCTTTTTCGCATAACCCTTGTTTACAAAAAGATTCATCCTAACCGATTTTGCTCCAACTCCAAGCAATACCTTATTGCCAGCACGATGTGCTTGTCCAGTTTTTCTGCTTTTATCCTCGTCAAGCAGCAGCTAGAGATGTTACTGACATACTCTCATTGACCATGGAACCCTTTTTAAGGAATGTATTTTTAAAGCATACGCAGACACTTCTTCGACAAGATTGGTACTTGAATCATCACGCTTAGTTTCAAAAACATTTTAAGAACCTGCACGGCGCTGTGTTTGCGTGCGGTTTTTGGTCCCGTTTGCGTTGATGGCATCTGGAGCAGAAGATCTGATGACGAACTCTATGGGCTGTACAGCGATATGTGCCTGGTCAAGACTCTTCGGATATAACGCTTAAGATGGCTAGGCCATGTAGGGCGTATGGGCACCACTGCTCCGGCCCGAAAATTCTTCGAATCTTACCCATTGGGGTAACGCAACAGAGGACGATTTAGGCTAGGAGCTCAACGAACTTGGAGTGCGCAATTGGAGGCAACTAGCGAAAGATCGTGCTGGCTGGAGAGGCATGCTGTTTGAGGCTTAGGTCTTCCCCGGACTGTAGCGCCATAAGAAAAAGAAGGAGAAGGCGCTGTGTAATTTTTCAAACATGGTTCTTTGGAAGATCTTGCAAACTGCTCTCGCCAGTACGAATTTCACGAGATATTCCGTCAATCCATACAATTCCCTGCATTCGCGCACGACATTGACATGGTTGTACGCTGTCATTTTTCAATAAGGTATTTGAAGCGAAGGCGGCCCTATTGAGTTTATCTGCAAGGAAGAGCAAAATGAGGTTTAAACAGTCACCAAGAAGAGACACAGAACATCACCGCAGTCAGCTGTTACTTCGAATTAGGGAGGGATTGCATCCCAAGTAAAAAGTACCAACGATATCAGCACCATTTAACGCAGAATTACTGTTTCCCGTTCCTTCTTTTTGGCTATTAGGTAAGAGAACAATATTGCGAAGGACGAAGCTTCCATTATGTAACACGTTGTTCATCCTTCCCCTGCTGCATGACGTAGAAACCCGGACATTGTCCCGACCAGATGGAGAAGACGTAGTTTGATCTTTTTAGGAGAATAATTTTTCGTTTAGTTGATGGCGGGATTGCTGGTGATGGTGTTCAGTCACGAATTCCGCGGGCTGCCCACTGACATAAGAGAGAGGCGTCTAAGGACACAAATCCTGAGATGGTTACACGATATATAATATTGATCCAGCTACAAGAATCTTCTGCTCAAAACCAGTGTGACAACGCCGTCCACAAGTTGAGCAGTAGCTCAACCAACTTGGTATGTGAATGATGACAGTTTGCTAAAAATGAGCTACCTGAAGAGTCTTGTTGGTGGAGGTTTAGATCCACCCAAGACTGAAGCGGCAAATGAAGAAGAAAAAGATGTCGCCCTTTTCATTTTTTCTGATAAAATAAGCCATAAACCACTATTTTGTTATGAGATAAAGAGCACATCTTCGCTACATCAAGGACAAATGTAGGCTACGTAACGAGAATCTTCTGTTTTTTTCCGAGCATTGCTACACATACTCTTATGTACGTAGATGAGATCTCCTCCAATAAGAACAGGTTGCAGTGATGAAAAGAAATTGAAGCGCCTGTGCTAAGATGAAACACGAACATAATCATTCATGAATTCCTCAGCTCGCTCGGTTCATTTAAAGATTAAATATGTGAAAGGTTGCGATCTCCTTGATAAAGCTAATTAAAAAAAGTGTATTTAATCTTGTTGTAACTGCTCCTTTTTTAAATCCAATCAGCAGACCATTCAACAATACTGAAATGTATAAACAAGTTAAGAGTTTGTGCTCAATAAGCAAACAACCCTTCATTTGTCGTTTATCGTCAAGGAGACCCTTTAAAGTACCACGTTAATGGCAACGCTCTCTGTTGTCCTCAAAGTGCACTCCAACGCGGATATTAACCTCGTCTAGCCACTCCCGTAATCCGATTACGGTGTGATGGCTCATCGTTCATCTGCTCCGAGTACCTCATCCTGTCAAGTGAGAAACAATCAGCCGAGTGTATCCTTAAATTTGCGATCCAATCGAGCGGCAGGTTGACCACACAATTGTGTTTTCAGCGGTTTTTATGAACACAAAAAAAAAATTAATTGTTCTTGCGACTTTATCGCTCAGCTTTTGTAATTAGACAATTAATTAAAATTTAATTTGTTCACAATTAATGTACAGGGCAGTTCCAGCGGCTCTTTCAGTCCGGATAGCAATTATTTTCGAATATTGCCCTCTGTTTGACATTGATTGCGCTGTCCGGTGAAATGGTTAACTACAGTCGCTCAATGGCCAATGGCAATTACACTGCAGGTTGCATAATTAACATTAAAAGGATAGCCGAGGAGTATTCATTGTTAAACAATTTGCAGCGGTGTGAAATATTCAATTTTTCATCAATCAGATGCTAATTTAAATTGTTGCTCCTTTTGGCGGGCTCTCATGCAAATAGTGCGACAGTGATAGCGCACACACAAGCACTCAGTTGCGGGCGCGGTTCCTTCAGTGTCCTTTGTGCTGACGTGTAATTGCTTGCAGCTCAATCGATGGAGAATGTGGTGTTCCATGCGTTTTTTCGGTAAAGTTAAGGAAGAATGAATTGTCAACGCAATTTGAATTGAAATCTAGGTGAGAATAAGGCTTAGAAGAATTTCGGTTATCCATGCAGTAATCAGAAATGATATTGACAATAGGTATGTTGCAGTACTTTGAAATCTGTCATTTGTTGAGAAGTGAAGGTAAGAATCTGTCAGAAAGAGGCCAAAATTTTAAAAGCCTAAAAGAACGGATTGCTTAATTATGTCCATAGATGTGTTCCCGTACCTGAATTAAATAACACAAATCAGTACAAAACAATGCAAATCAACGAAAGTCGGTTCCAGTACGCCAAAGTAAATTGGTTTCGTTCGATTTTTTTTTAATTTAAATTTGTTTCTATTAACTTCAATGTTGTTCTTATATGCAAGACAAATTTTCTAAAAACTAGCTTACTGATCCTATGCGAGTGCTCGTAATTAACTTAGTCATGCATAGGAAAACATACTTTTCTGCCTTTCGGCCTCTTTGTTATTATTCCTTTTTAAGACTGTTTCTGTTAAGACTGTATCCCTGTACCCTCGCACTGAAATCGCTATTGCGGGCGATTTCAATGTACACAATTCTACTTGGCTTCGACATTCAGGCCAGACAACACGCGAAGGAAGGTATGTTGAAATCTTTGCTGAGGTAAATAATTTAACCCAGCTTGTGAATGAGCCAACACGAATACCTGACATTGCAGATCATACCGCTAACACCTTGGATCTGTTTCTCACCTCTCATCCGGAAAAATATTCAATTGATATATTGTCGCCTCTAGGCTCGTCCGACCACTGTGTCGTGTCTGCGAAATTCTCGTACTCCTCCCACACAGTTAGAAAACAAATTCCGAAAAGAACAGTATGGCTCTACGAGAAAGCCAACTGGAGCGGACTTAACAACTTCTTTAGGAATTTTAACTGGTCACTATGCTTCCTCGATAGTGACGTGGATGCCGCTACTGATGCGATCACAAACATTATTTCGCTGGGCATGAGGTCCTTCATTCCTCACAGAGTGAAGAGCATCAAGCCTAAGGCAAACGCGTGGTTCGACTTGAGCTGCAAAGAGGCTATCAGGGTGAGAGAGTTGAGTTTCCGGGATTATAAAGCCAACCCTTCTGAGGAAGCCCGGAAAAAGTTCAAACGGATCCGTAATAACTGTAATGCATTAATAAGACGTGTTAAATTCTCCTTTGACCAAAAGTTGAGGCAATAAGTTCTACAATGCCCCAAGGGTAGCAGAAGCTTTTGGTCTTTCGTAAAAAATATAAGGAATTCAGCCTCGTCTTCGATCCCAACGCTCATTTGCAATGACATTCCAGCTGTCAGCTCTTTGGACAAAGCTAATCTGCTTGCTGCACACTTTGCAGTTAGCTCAACGCTGCCAGATAACACTTTGTCCCCACCTGTACTTGAGAGCGTAAATTTCTCCATCGGGCAAATCCATTTTCGCACTCGTACAGTAGCAAGAGTACTTAAAGATCTAAACATACACAAATCCGCTGGCCCGGATGGTATACCCCCTGTTCTTCTGAAGAGGTGTTCTTCTACGCTGTCAAAACCACTGCGTAAGCTTTTCCATCTGTCCTACTCTTCAGGGCTCTTTCCGAGTAAGTGGAAAACTGCATTTGTCCAGCCCGTCCCTAAAAAGGGCGAATGTTCCTCACCCACCTCCTACCGACCCACAGCACTAACGTCCCTTTTCTCCAAGGTCATGGAAACGCTGATAAACCGTCAGCTTATGAAATATCTTGAGTCCCGGAAGCTTCTTAATGACCGGCAGTACGGCTTCCGAAGCAACCGTTCCACTGGTGATCTGATGGCATATCTCACTGAAAAGTGGAACCAATCTTTGCACAATTTAGGAGAAAGCAAGATTGTTGCGCTTGATATTTCAAAGGCATTTGACAGGGTCTGGCATCAGGCTCTTTTGTCGAAAATGCGTGCTTTTGGGATCGATGAGTCTCTTCTTCAATGGATTAGAAATTACCTTTCGAATCGTTCAATACAAGTCGTTTTGGATGGATTCAAGTCTGATTTCCACTATATTAATACTGGTGTTCCCCAGGGCTCTGTTTTGTCTCCGACACTCTTTCTCATTTTTATAAATGATCTCTTGTCTGCTACTTCTAATCCTTTTCATTCCTTCGCTGATGACAGTACCCTCAGCTTTTCATATTCGACCCTTGGCTCACGTCCCTCCACTTCGGCCTTAGACTCGGAACGGCAGCGTATGTTAAGCACATTAAATTCCGACCTTGACAGCATAATCGATTGGAGAAATAAGAATAGAGTGGATTTTAATGCTTCCAAAACACAGTGCTGTCTACTGTCGTTAAAGCGATCACAAAATAATCAGCCGTTATGAACGGCATTTGCGTTGTTGAAACCGAAATACTTTCCATTCTCGGTATGTGTATCAACCCAACAATTAGTTGGAACGATCACATATTTGAGGTCGCCAAAAATGCTGCGAAATGTCTAGGTTTCCTTAAATGATGCAAGAAGTACTTCACCCCCTCTGATCTGGCTACAATATACAAGGCATACATACGCCCTAAACTTGAGTATAACGCTCCTATCTGGTCAGGTGCTTCTAAGACCTCCCTGCACCTGCTGGATAGAATTCAAAAGCGAGCGATAAAACTTATAGGTGACAGTAATATTGCGAAGTCGATTGACTCGTTAGAACACCGACGCAAGGTCGCGTCGTTGTCACTCTTTTATCGCTATTTTAACAAGAAATGCTCAGATTAATTAGCCAGTTGCATTCCTCCCCTTCAAGAATTCACCCGCAATACACGCCTCGCTAGGAATGCCCATCAATTCACTCTCAAGCCCTCTTTCGGACGTACAGTCAAATTCAGAGACTCGTTCTTTAGCCGCACTACACGAATCTGGAATGCTCTTCCCAGCTCAATTTTTCCTCCTCATTACAATCCACAGGCATTTAAAACCAATGTGCATCGGTACCTCCTCTCCCTCTCTTGTTCTATACCTTCGGCCCGTGCTGTGACTTGATCCGGTCACTTAAGGGTACTCGCAACCCCTTTTGCACGCGTCAATTATAAAAAAGAAAAAAGGACATGGTCAACTGAACAGCTGATCAGACAGCTGATTTCCCCTTTGTCTATCGAAAAAAAAAAACAATTTCTGAAAGTTATTTGCGTAACATCGAATATTGTCTCATTTTACTCATACATCTTTACCTTTTCCCTCCAAAATTGGCAAGTTGGCTGCTAATAGATTAATTTTTGCCTTCAATAGTGTCAAACACTCGTAAACTGCCCACTGTTCGTGAATTCGTCAGCCATTTTGTGTACATTCAACACAACGCGTTCGGAAAATCTTTTGCAAATTGTTTACTTATAAAAGTGTAACAGAAACTTTAAATAGGTTTTATTTCTAATACATGGATAATTTGACAGCATTTATATATCTTCTTCTTCTTGTGGCGCTACAGTCCGGGGTGGACCTGGGCCTCAACCAACATGCCTCTCCAGCCAGCACGATCTTTCGCCAGCTGTCTCCAGTTGCGCACTCCAAGTTGGTTGAGGTCCTTCTCCACTTGTGTACGCCACTTCAGTCTAGGTCGTCCTCTGTTGCGTTGTCCCAATGGCTCGGATTCAAAGACTTTTCGGGCCGGAGCAGTGGTGTCCATACGCTCTACATGGCCTAGCCATCTTAAGCGTTGTATCCGTAGACGCTTAACCAGGCGCATGTCGCTGTACAGCCTATAGAGTTCGTCATTAAATCTTCTCCTCCAGATGCCATCAACGCAAACAGGACCAAAAATCGCACGCAAAACTTTTCTCTCGAAAAGACTAAGGGCTTCCTCATCCGCCTTTGCTAACGTCCAAGATTCTGCGCCATATAGTAGGACGGGGATGATCAAGCTGTTATATAAAGCCAGCTTAGTCCTTCTAGAGAGGGCTTTATTACTCAATTGCCTCTTGAGCCCAAAGAAACAGCGGTTGGCAAGAGTGATTCTGCGTTTGATTTCGGTACTGATGTTGTTGTCCCTATTTACCGCGGAGCCGAGGTAGACGAAGTCCTTAACTACCTCGAAGTTTCTGCTGCCTAGTGTGACGCTCCGTCCGAGACGTCGATGTTGTGTGTCCTTCCTTGATGACAGCATGTACTTCGTTTTGCCCTCATTTACCGCAAGACCCATTTTAGCCGCTTCCGCTTCAATGCCAGCAAACGCCTCATTGACGGCTCGCTGTGTTCGTCCAATCACGTCAATGTCATCAGCGTAAGCTAACAGTTGAACTGACTTCTGGAAGATCGTGCCTCTGGTGTTGACTTGTGAGTTACGCACGATCTTCTCGAGGATGATGTTAAAGAAGTCACATGACAGTGCGTCGCCTTGTCTAAAACCTTTTTTGACATTGAAGGTCTCGGTGAGTTCGGTACCGACCTTGACGGAGCAGCGAGAGTTCTCCATCGTCATCCTACACAATCTGACGAGTTTGGTAGGAATGCCAAAACTAGACATGGCACTGTATAGCTCGTCTCTATGCACACTGTCATATGCAGCCTTGAAATCGACGAATAGGTGGTGAGTGTCAATTTGCATTTCTTGAGTCTTTTCCAGGATCTGCCGTAATGTGAAGATCTGGTCTATTGTGGACTTCCCTGGTCTGAAACCACACTGATAGGGACCTATCAGGTCATGGACAAATGGTTTCAGACGCTCACACAATACGGCAGAGAGGATCTTGTATGCGATGTTCAGGAGACTAATCCCTCTGTAGTTGGCGCAGTCAAGGGGGTCTCCTTTCTTGTGGACCGGGCAAACGACGCTGAGATTCCACTCATCGGGCATGCTTTCCTCCGACCATATCTTACAGATGAGCTGGTGCATGCGCCCAACCAGGTCATCTCCAGCTGCTTTAAATAGTTCTGCGGACAGTCCGTCCGCTCCAGCAGCTTTGTTCGACTTTAGCTTGGATATTGCTATCCTCACCTCGTCTATGTCGGGGGGACGGAATGCTTGTCTATCATCGTCCAAATTGAGTGGAACATTCTGCCTAACAGCGGGATTTGGGTCGTCATCGCCGTTTAGGAGTCTGCAGAAATGATCCTTCCAGATTCTCAGCACAGACTGCGACTCTACTACTAGTTGTCCATTTTGGTCCCGGCAGGCCTTGGTCCGAACCTTGTATCCTCCGGATAGTTGTTTTACCTTTCGGTAAAACTTTCGGACTTCATTCCTGCCAAAGCACCTTTCCATTTCCTCGACCGCGCGCTTCTCATGCTCCTTCTTCTTCCTTCTGAGAAGCCGGTGCTCTTCCCTTCTTCTCTGTTCGTAGAGTTCACGAACAGCTCGCGTTGTTCGATGCAGCGTCGCTTTATAGGCGTCTTGTTTAGCTGCGTGCGCTTGCCTGCACTCGTCGTCAAACCATGGGTTCCTTCTGGGTGGTGACGTGAAACCCAGCACATCAGTGGCAGCATCTTTGATGGCTTCTTGACAACGTTTCCATTCTTCTTCTATGCTTAGTGCAGGAAGCGTCGAACTCTGGGCGAGTTTCCGGGAGACTCGGTCGGCAAAGTTCCCAGCAATCAGCTGCGATTGTAGCTTTTCGACGTCAAACCGTTTTGGCCTTTCTCGACTCCGTTGCTCTCTCGATATCCGGGTTCTTACCTTGGCTACAACAAGGTGATGATCCGAGTCAATGTTTGCACCTCGGAAGGTTCGGACATCGAGAATACTGGAGGAGTGTCTGACGTCGATCGCAACGTGATCAATCTGGTTGACGGTTGATTGATCAGGAGATCGCCAGGTTCCTTTGTGAATGTTCAGGTGTGGGAACCGCGTGCTAGCCACAGAGAGGTTTCGCCCCGAGGCGAAGTCCAACAGCCTGAGTCCGTTTCCGGATGTGTTGTCGTGCAGGCTGTGTTTACCGATGACTCCAGCAAAGATGTCCTCCTTTCCCAGCTGAGCGTTGAAATCTCCTAGAACGATCTTGGTGTCATAGCTGGGGCATCGATCGTATGTTCTTTCTAGGAGATCATAGAAGTCATCCTTAATGTTGTCATCCTTCTCCTCTGTCGGGGCGTGAGCGCATATTAGGCTGATGTTCCCGAATTTAGCCTTGATGCGGATTGTCATGAGGCGTTCGCTGACTGGGTCGTAGCTCAAGACTTTTTGCCTAAGTCTGCCTCGAACAACAAATCCGCATCCGAATAAGCGCTGCCTTCTCTCTCTATAGCAATTGCTGTAGTAGATATCGCAGTTCTTCATCGCTTTTATGCCAGGCCCATCCCATCGCACTTCCTGGATGGCGGTTATGTCAGCTTTGTAGCTGTCAAGGGCCTCCGCAAGTTGTTCGGCTGCACGTGGCCTGTTAAGGGACCTCACATTCCACGTGCAAAACCGAAAATCTTTGTCCTTATAACGTTTGCTGGGGTCGTCAACAGTTGATCCGTCCTTATCCGAGGCATGTTGTTGTCTCTGAACTTCCATTTTTTTACGTGGTGAGGAAGTTACCCTCACGCACAACCCACGGACTGGTAGGCCAGGCCCATTATTTAAATCCTCGGGCAGAGGGGGTCGCTGCATACATTAGTTCACCATACAACGGGTGTTGTGATGGCTATCCAGGGGGCGCCACTTGGAGGCTGTATGTCAACTTGACCTGTGCACTAACGAGGATTGCCTTGGCAGCTCGCCATGTTGAGCGCAATCAAAGACGTTACCTCGCGTGCATAGGCCCATGCCCACCCCATGCATTTATATATATAATAACTTATAAAATATGTAGAAAAACAACGCGTGCTGAAAAGTCGCACATTTGGAAAAGACTTATCATCAATTGATATTCCGAGTTACGCGTATTATAATTAAAATAAATATTTGGTAATACATATTATTATTACAAAATGTTATTTTTATTATCCAAATGACATCAATTCAATACGACAATAATGAATCCTAACCCAAATACAAATAATAAACATGTTTCGTGCAATCAAAATAAAAACAATAATAATAAAACGAATACATTTTGCGAAACATTTTTGGCTAATTGAACTCAAAACTACAATGTTCCACAATTGTAATACATTGAGTATACTTAAAACAATTAAGATGGTTCGAAATAACAATTTTTTTTACAAATTTGAGATAACTTTTGGTAGCCTAAAGCCCTTTGATGCTCTGGCTACTAAGTTATATTATATATTATAAATTATGATTTTATGTGACCTTATGTGGCATTATGATTTGAATCATAATGTAGTTATTCAACAGCATATAATATATATATATAATAATAAAAATATATATAATATAATATATAAAAATAAAAAGAATTTTTTGAATACTATTTCAGGCAATAATAATATCATAATATTATATTATTGTTTATTAACATAAAATTGATACACATTTATAGAAAACTGGTTTTAGATTTGTTTTTTAAATTTTGTTTTTGAAACAATCATAAAGTTTTAAGAATATTGCTATTCTGATGCAACTAGTGCCTTATAAACATAATTTCAGAACGCGGTTTTCGGCAACCGTTACTTTATGATGAAAAACACTATTCCTTCTCCCCTTTAATTGTCTTATTTATATGCCCTTCTTCTAACGATTTGAAGAGTGAGGAGATCCACCGTATATTTTATTATTATATTATATTATTCTCAAATAAATATTGTAAATATTATATAATTTAATATAATATAATTATAATATAAAATAAGTAATATAAAATATTAAATATTATATTATTCTCAAGTAAAAACAAAAAATCCTATCTGTAAATCAGCTGTTAAAGGAGGATGTTATAAACATGCACATCACCGCCGTCATATGACCTTCAACTAAAGTCAGGCTACCAACTCCACTTGCTGCCATGCAACCCCAAACTAAAACACTCTCCCCACCATGTTTCATAGTTGGCACAAGATTCTCCCTTTTCAGCTCCGTGTTAGGCTTCCTCCAAACATGTTGCACTCCATCACTTCCATAAATTTTAAATGTTGACTCATCCGAAAATATAACGGATTCCCAAAACTCTTTTGATTTGGTTTAATAATTTTTAGCAAACTGCAAGCGTTTTTTTCTATTAACCTCCGAAATAAAAGTTTTTTCCGAGCTGCTCTTCTGTAATATTTTGTTTCATGCAAAACATTACTAAGAGTTTGCACATTAAAAAGCTTTTCTGTTGTTTTTGCGACTTCTTCTGCCAGTTTTAGAGCACTTCTTCTCGGTTTTTTCTTCCCTTAAAATATCACGTTTTTCTCTATCAGAAAAAATACGCGGTCTTTCAGCTCTTTTATTTTCTGTTGATCCGGTGCTTTCATATTTTTTGATAACATGTATAATACGCGGAAACAATTTATTATTTCCATATTTTATTATTTTAAATTAAATTCATGTGAGTAAAGCTATTTTTTAATAATTTTTAATCTCTTTTTTCAATTTTTCTACCACTCCTTTTGTACGTCTTGGATAATCTTTGTAGGCGCTTTACTTGGTCTACTCGGAAGTATTAATTTTAGCCTTGAACATCACTTAAATGCTGCACCACTTTATTAATAATTTAACCTTTACCCACCATATAATTTTCGAAATTCGTATTTCGTATGCACGAATAAGGTTAACTCAGCATTCCTGAATCATTTCAGTTTGGCTGTTAGGCCCGTAAAATTTTCATCTGTTCACCAAATCTCTATTTCTCAATGTTTATTAAAAAAAATAATAAATGCACATTTATTATATGTGTACTTTGTGTATCGAAATAAAGCACCAGCTAACCGTCATCACCATCAAATTGTTTAATTTAAATGCAAGGTCAAAATTTGGTCCAAATCTACATGGGCCAACACAACATCAAAAATCTGAAATTGTACAGTGTACTATCGATTTAAACTTAGGACTTAACATGCAGAATTTTTCGGGTTACGTTAATCTATCTTCAGCGCACCAATCGACCTCTAACCTTTTTTCCAAAATCTTTATAAGAATGGAAAGTATACCTTTCTTCAGATGAAAACGTCTGTATAACAAAATACCATTAAAAATATTTTCAATTAAAAAGAAAAAAAAATGAAAAATCTTTTCAATTCACTTAAAATAATAATTATTGACGCGACAGTTCACAGGGCCTAGCTTGCTTATCAACTACTCATGTTGTGCACGCTACAGTTCTCTCACGAGTAGAAGAGACCTACAGCTTTTTGCCAACTCCGAACGGCGAAGGTTGAGAAGCTTTCTTAGACAGTTATTACTCTTTGAGTGTTGTCAGCAGCTCGAAAGAGATGTTGCCATGAAAAATTCGAGGTATTCAGCCGGGAAACGAAGCTAGACCTTTTGGCGTGTGAGCATCGCACTCTATCCACTACGCCAAGGTGACCACTATTCTGTTCTACTGTTCTCTCACGAGTAGAAGCGACCGGGAATCAAACCTGGACCCTTCGGCGTGTGAGCGTCACACTCTACCCACTACCCCACGACGGCCACCTTTACATCATTTGCTTTTATTTTAATTAATTTAAGCTTTCAACAAATTTTATTTACACAGAATTCTCCACACTACTGTGGAAAATGTCAAAGCCGTCTGTGACTCAAGTGATTAAACAGATTCTTAAAGGGGGCGTTAGTTGTCATTTTGAACTAGTCAATTCAACTTCTTTTTCTTCTTCTTGTGGCGCTGCAGTCCCCGGTGTGACCTGGGTCTCAACCAACATGAACCTCCAGCCAGCACGGTCTTTCGCTAGCTGCCTCCAGTTCCCCACTCCAACTCGGTTGAGGTCCTTCTCCACTTGTGTGCGTCACAAGTCCTAGGCCGTCTTTTGTTGCGGTATCCCAATAATTTTGATTCGATGACTTTTCGAGCCGGAGCAGAGGTATGGTCCACATTGCCCAGCCCTTGTAAGTGTTATATACAAAGATGCTTAACCTGGCGAATGTTGCTGTACAGCTCGTCGTTAAATGTTCTCCTCCAGATGACATCAACGTAAACATGACCAAAAATAGCACGCAAAACTTTTCTCTCGAAAAGACTAAGGGCTTCTTCATCCGCTTTTTGTAACCTCCAGGTTTCCGTGCCATAAAGTAGGACTGGGATGATCAAGTTCTTATATAAAGTGAATTTAGTCATTTGAGAGAGGGCTTTACTCAATTATACCATATCCTGAGCCCAACGAAACAGCGTTTGGAAAAAGGGTTTAATTTCAGTACTGATGTTGTCCCTATTTACCGCAGAGCCGAGGTAAACGAAGTCCTTGTCTACCTCGAAGTTGTTGCTGCCTAGTGTGACTCTCTGTACGTGACGACGATGTTGTGTGTCCTCCCTTAACGCCATCGACATCCTACACAATCCAACGAGTTAGTCGGGAATGCCAAAATTAGACATGGCACTGTATAGCTCATGCCTATGCACACTGTCATATGCGGCCTTAAAATCGAGGAATAGGTGGCGAGTGTACTTTTTGGGTCGTAAATTAAGGATCTGGTCTATCGTGGCCTTCCCTTCCCCAAAACCACATATATCAGCTCCACTCATCAACATTTGAACTCATTACTTACTAATAGTGCGAAACCAATCAGCTGTTACTGTACGTAGTGCTAAAAGGTTATTCTTTGCTTCTAAGCTGAGTTCTTCACTTCCCCCTATGAAGCTATGAAATAACCTACGGCGCATAGGAGTCTCTGGTAGCAAGCATAATAGAAAATGTATGATTGACCCAGATACTCCCAACAACTTCTTTCTTGACAACCAGTCTGAGGAGAGTTGTTGCAACTTTGCTGATGTTTTAAGTCACACGAACTTAAGACCCTTTGAAGTGGAATCCGTCAGTAAAATTGGGGTGATTAATGCATTTAGGTAGATACGATCAAATGCTGTTGGGGAAGATGGAGTTCCTTTGAAATTTGTAAAATTAATCCTCCCTATCAAATTATCTCACATAAGCCATATTATTAATCACTGTATTACTTCATCAACTTTTCCTTGATCATATAAAATAGGCCGAGTTATACCTATCGCTAAACGACTAAAGCCATCCTCTTCTTCAGACTTTGGACCCATCAGCTTTCTACCGTGCTTATTAAAGATCTTAGAGAAACTCATAGCAAAGCAGCTGATTGAACATCTATCTCGTAATATCCCACTGTATGAAGCACAATCTGGTTTCAGAGCTAATTACAGTACTTTTTCTGCCATGGTTAACATCGTAGAAGATATTAGGCAAAACTATGACAAACTTCTCTGCTTTCTTGATTTCTCTAAGGCTTTTGATAAAGTTAATCCCAAGAAATTGAAAAATTTCCTTGCATTTAGTGATACAGCTGCAAGTCTTATTTCAAGCTTCCTATCCGATAGGTTCCAAAGAGTTGTTATCGACCCCCTTAATTTTTCTGCTCTCTTACCAGTTAAAGTAGGTGTACCCCAGGGTTCAATCCTGGGACCTATTCTTTTCTCCATGTTTATCAGCGATCTTCCGTCTGTGTGTAATTATTCCACTGTCCATTTGTATACTGATGACGTGCAATTTTATTTAGCATAATGTTCTGACAACGTAGGCGAATTGATAGTTTTAATTAATAAAGAGCTTTTCAATATCCACAGCTGGTCTAAAAAAATGGATTGCAATTGAATCCAAAGAAGTTACAGGTAATTCCTGTTTCGAATGCGACTGTGTCCTTCGATAATTTGCCGAGTATAGTACTGGTTGGTGATTCACTCAAAGTAGTTAATACTGTTACCAGTTTAGGTTTTATTGTCAATTCAAAGTTGTCTGGATACGCCCACACAAATTTCGTAATTCAAAGAATATATGGTTTTCCACGCAAGTTATGATTGACCTCTAACTACACTCCACTTGATGCACGAAAAAAACTTGTCCAAACCCGCATTCTTCCTTTAATTACTTATGCTGAAGTAGTTTACAGTAAAGTTGACTCACTATCTCAACGAAAACTACAGGTGGCATTTAATGATGCGGTCAGATATGTATATGGACTACGAAGATTCGATCATGTATCGCAGTATAGTAAAAGCTTACTGGGAATTTCCTTAGATCTTTCATCATTTCTTTTCAGTTTCATTTCTGAAAAAATTTTTGTCAACAAATCTTCATCGTATCTTTATAACAAACTTAATTTTGGTCGATCTATCAAAACACGTACTCGTATACCATCTCGTCATCTTTTCCATATTCAAATTCATCGCATCTTTTTTACAATCATGCTATTAACCTTTGGAACTATCTACCAAATCACATAAGAACAATTTCTATTGCCAAGCGCTTTAAACATGTCATTTTTCTGCTCTTCTCTTCCCTTCCTTAAATCCCCTTTCTATACCCTTTCATTTTGTTTTTTGTACTATTAATTTTAAGTAATTTGAAAAATTGTATAACTTTCTGAATTTTTCACAACACTTTTCACTAATAATAATAAATTGAATTGAAATTACTGATGAGCAGGCTCAAAGCCGATTGAGAATGGTGTCTTTACAACCATGAATCTTCTGCAGAAGTTGCGCAAGGGGACACCTTGGCTTCTTGCACGCTTGTCGATTAGACAATGGCCGGTTACTAATCCCACAACCAGGAGTATACTTAGTGCTTAAGCGATAGAAGCAGTTATCGGCGTTAAGGGGTGGAAGAGAGTCGAATCTCTTTTCAAGCGCCGCAAAAGGCGTTTGATTCCGCAAGCGCTTGCCCAAGTCAATCCTATTGAAAGGCCTCTATATCCAACATTCGTCTAATAAATGAACTCACCACACCATGGATGAGCCCGCATATCCACATTTCTGACGTTCTACCTGTCAGTTTGTAGCAGCGTGACTGATTTGTTTAATGGGCGGAACACAGACAAAATAGAAAGATGAATACTCTAATCGTTTGTGACAACAGAACTTATTTCAGGAAAACACACTCCGGGGCATTGTTTTCTACCAAGTGATTTTATTCGCACCACAATTGAGGCAAACAAGCTCTTTGACAATTTAACTGCTCTTTCTACTGACACCTTGGTGCCTAAAAATGTCCTCATTATGTAATTGCGAAACACAGATATTACTACGAAATGAATGCAGCAGACCGTAAAAAGAATATATTCATTCTCACCCCATACGCAGCCACCTCTGACAGCGATTAAATAAAGGACTTCATCAAAGCAATATACGATCCGGTGGTGCTGAGTATCTGCAACGAGAGATGGACGCGAACATTAATCAAGCCCACATTTCCATTGGCATGCGAATCTCGACACGATATCGGCAATGAAAAGCGCTTCTCGCCACTCTTACCGCCATGAATGCAGGAAGTGACGGCGAAAAAAACGGCACCCGCACTGATGTCGCCCTCTGCGCCCGGATCATTATCATCAGAATCATCCTTCGGGTCTCGGCATCGCATTTATACCATTCCGCAAGATACATCGAATCGCATATGTCCAGGCTCTGAAACGGAGAACAGTTAACCCCCTCCCACAACCGAGCACAGGAAACCACCAAACTCACACTGTCCGCAACGTAGCTGCCCCCGATGCAGTAGAGGAACAGCTGCGTGAGCGCAGCAACGCTGTAGCACACATACAGCAGCCGCCCAAACCCGGTGTTCTGGAATTTTTTTTTTATTTTTAATTAATTTAATCTACTGATGTGCAATAAATTCATGTACGAATAAAAAATCGATGACGCTGACGCACAGAACCAGTGCCGCTGACAGGAAGTGGCCCATGATGATGGTTGTGAATATGTCCACGAATTCGCAGCACAAATCGATGACTTCGTTGTGCCGGCGAATGATTACCTTCAATTTCTGGCGCACGATTTGGTTGTGATGTGCATTGGCCCACTCTCCTGTTGTCGTTGGGTACAAGTTGATTGAATTAATTTTTCGTTTCCGTTCTTCAGTTTTTGTGCGGAAATCCCGGAGATACTTACTGGCCTGCAGCTGGAGAAACAAGTTACGGATGTCGTACTGAATCATTTTGAACAGGGCACTGATGTAGAAGCAGAGTCCGAGGAAGCAGCCGTCCACGCCGCTGAACGTGAATACCGTCATCAGGCCCGAGTAGGTCATGCAGACGTATGTGAACGGATACACGGGATTGTGGGTGAGCACGTCGGGTAGTCTGCGAAAGGAAGGAGACAGGGTTGTGTTTCGTTCATTAATTGCGGAGCGAGGGACACCTGTTATATGGAGCTACAGTAGCGGTTGAAGTGGGTATATGTGCGATTGGCTGCCAACGTCAATTTCAACGGAATTTCCGTAGTTTCGATAAATCATTGGTAATTGTATCAAAAGCAAAAGCCGTAAAAGATCTTTGCTGCTAACCGATGAACGAGTGTAATGGACAGATTGTAAGTCCTCGTATGTGGTTGAAGTGGGCGTGGGTGGAAACTGTCTGCTTAAATACAGACGCGATATGCATAGCTCGATTTTGTTCAGACAACGCAGTCTACAGCAGATGTTAACGTATGACAGGCATTTGAAGACAAGGTACTACAGATGCAAGACAAAGCTGAATGCGAAGAGATTACTTCTGATGACGATGAATTGTTTGAAGCAACTGCCGATCAACGTGGAACAGCGATAGGCGCTGAAGCTATTCAAATTTTAAATAAAACAAGAGAATGGGCTGAAGCTGATACCACATACTAGTGTTCAATGTTTGGTCAAAGGCGTGTAAAGCATAGGTCGTGAAGAGATCATATTAACAAAATACTGGTCCGCAAGCGAGGCTTATGTGATGGTCTATCAGGTAAAACGTGTAGGTCTTTTAAGACAATCAAAATATAAAATAAAAATATTGCTTATGATATCACTCTTTACTCACGGCGTTCGTGCACATAATCATGTGCAAACGATGTCAAATTTAGTGAAGATAACATTATTTCATGCTCATGCTATATACGCTGTCCGACTCCATCACAAGAATTGTATCCCTGTATCCTCGCACTGAAATCGCTATTGCGGGCGATTTCAATGTACACAATTCTACTTGGCTTCGACATTCAGACCAGACAACACCCGAAGGAAGGTATGTTGAAATCTTCGCTGAGGTAAATAATTTAACCCAGCTTGTGAATGGGCCAACACGAATACCTGACATTGCAGATCATACCGCTAACACCTTGGATCTGTTTCTCACCTCTCATCCGGAAAAATATTCGATTGATATATTGTCGCCTCTAGGCTCGTCCGACCACTGTGTCGTGTCAGCCAAATTCTCGTACTCCTCCCACACAGTTAGAGAACAAATTCCGAAAAGAACAGTATGGCTCTACGAGAAAGCCAACTGGAGCGGACTTAACAACTTCTTTAGGAATTTTAACTGGTCACTATGCTTCCTCGATAGTGACGTGGATGCCGCTACTGATGCGATCACAAACATTATTTCGCTGGGCATGAGGTACTTCATTCCTCACAGAGTGAAGAGCATCAAGTCTAAGGCAAATGCGTGGTTCGACTTGAGCTGCAAAGAGGCTATCAGGGTGAGAGAGTTGAGTTTCCGAGATTATAAAGCCAACCCTTCTGAGGAAGCCCGGAAAAAGTTCAAACGGATCCGAAATGACTGTAATGCATTAATAAGACGTGTTAAATTCTCCTTTGACCAAAAGTTGGGGCAAAAAGTTCTACAATGCCCCAAGGGTAGCAGAAGCTTTTGGTCTTTCGTAAAAAACATAAGGAATTCAGCCTCGTCTTCGATCCCAACGCTCATTTGCAATGACATTCCAGCTGTCAGCTCTTTGGACAAAGCTAATCTGCTTGCTGCACACTTTGCAGCTAGCTCAACGCTGCCAGATAACACTTTGTCCCCACCTGTACTTGAGAGCGTAAATTTCTCCATGGGGCGAATCCATTTTCGCACTCGTACAGTAGCAAGAGTACTTAAAGATCTAAACATACACAAATCCGCTGGCCCGGATGGTATACCCCCTGTTCTTCTGAAGAGGTGTTCTTCTACGCTGGCAAAACCACTGCGTAAGATTTTCCATCTGTCCTACTCTTCAGGGCTCTTTTTGAGTAAGTGGAAAACTGCATTTGTCCAGCCCGTCCCTAAAAAGGGCGAATGTTCGTCACCCACCTCCTACCGACCCATAGCACTAACGTCCCTTCTCTCCAAGGTCATGGAAACGCTGATAAACCGTCAGCTTATGAAATATCTTGAGTCCCGGAAGCTTCTTAATGACCGGCAGTACGGCTTCCGAAGCAACCGTTCCACTGATGATCTGATGGCATATCTCACTGAAAAGTGGAACCAATCTTTGCACAATTTAGGAGAAAGCAAGTTTGTTGCGCTTGATATTTCAAAGGCATTTGACAGGGTCTGGCATCAGGCTCTTTTGTCGAAAATGCGTGCTTTTGGGATCGATGAGTCTCTTCTTCAATGGATTACAAATTACCTTTCGAATCGTTCAATACAAGTCGTTTTGGATGGATTCAAGTCTGATATTCACCATATTAATGCTGGTGTTTCCCAGGGCTCTGTTTTGTCTCCGACACTCTTTCTCATTTTTATAAATGATCTCTTGTCTGCTACTTCTAATCCCATTCATTCCTTCGCTGATGACAGTACCCTCAGCTTTTCATATTCGACCCTTGGCTCACGTCCCTCCACTTCGGCCTTAGACTCGGAACGGCAGCGTATGTTAAGCACATTAAATTCCGACCTTGACAGCATAATCGATTGGAGAAATAAGAATAGAGTGAAATTTAATGCTTCCAAAACACAGTGCTGTCTACTGTCGTTAAAGCGATCACAAAATAATCAGCCGTTATCCATTGACGGCACTTGTGTTGTTGAAACCGAAAGACTTTCCATCCTCGGTATGTGTATCAACCCAACAATTAGTTGGAACGATCACATATTTGAGGTCGCCAAAAATGCTGCGAAATGTCTAGGTTTCCTTAAACGATACAAGAAGTACTTCACCCCTTCTGATCTGGCTACAATATACAAGGCCTACATACGCCCAAAACTTGAGTATAACGCTCCTATCTGGTCAGGTGCTTCTTCCCTGCACCTGCTGGATAGAAGTCAAAAGCGAGCGATAAAACTTATAGGTGACAGTAATATTGCGAAGTCGATTGACTCGTTAGAACACCGACGAAATGTCGCGTCGTTGTCACTTTTTTACCGCTATTTCAACAAGAAATGCTCAGACGAATTAGCCAGTTGCCCTTCAAGAATTCACCCGCAATACACGCCTCGCTAGGAGTGCCCATCAATTCATCCTCAAGCCCTCTTTCGGACATACAGTCAAATTCAGAGTCCCGTTCTTTAGCCGCACTGCACGAATCTGGAATGCTCTTCCCAATCCACAGGCATTTAAAACCAATGTGCATCGGTACCTTCTCTCCCTCTCTGCCTCTATACCTTCGGCCCGTGCTGTGACTTGATCCGGTCACTTAAGGGTACTCGCAACCCCTTTTGCACGCGTCAATTAGTCACCATGGCATGCTATGTATGATCGTGGTGAATAACAGATCAGTCAATTAGTTGAAATAAAGGCTCTTCTTTCTTCTTGTTTTTCTTATGGCGCTACATTCAGAGTGGACCTGAACCTCAACCAACAAGCCCCTCCAGCCAGCACGATCTATCGCTAGCTGTCCCCAGTTCCGCACTCCAACTTGGTTGAGGTCCTTCTCCACTTCTGTGCGCCACCTTAGCCTAGGCCGTCCTCTGTTGCGTTGTCACAATGGCTCTGAATCAAAAACTTTTCAAGCAGGAAAAGAGGTATGCTCCAAATGGCCCAGCCGTTGCAAGTGTCATATACAAGGGTACTTTACCTGGCGGATGTCACTGTAGAGCGTATTGAGTTCGTCGTTCAATCTTCTCCTCCAAACGCCATCAACGCAACAGGACAAAAATCGCACGCAAAACTGTTCTTTCGAAAAAACTAAGGGCTTCATCCGCTTTATGTAACGTCCTGGTTTCCGTGAGGATTGGGCAGATTAAGCTGGGTTATGTACAAAGCGCTACAGAGGTCGTATCTGGCAATACTATACATCATTTGAAAGGTCTTGACATAACGTACAAAACGACGCTATGCATGATTAGGATATTGCGTTCAAGAGTTAAAGACGTGTAAACATGTAGTTCACTAACTTCGAAATACGCGCTATTTTTAAGTTTTCCTTCATTAGAGGCAAATCCGTTAGAGAAACGTTCCGTGAGATTAATGCTGTTTTGGGGGATGGTACTCTATCACTTCGAACTGCGGAGGAATGGTTTCGACGATTCAGGACTGGTGAAAACGACACCATGGATAAGCTAGCCGGCGAAAGACCTGTGACGACCGATCGATTCATGGAAATCATCGAGTTAGACCAGCATGTGGTATCTCATGACATCGCCCACGAGATGGGAGTTAGCCACCAAATCATTTGTAAGCATCTGCAGAAGGCTGGATACAAAAAAAAGCTTGATGTTTGGGTGCCGCATGATTTGACGCAAAAAAAAAACCTTCTGGACCGATTCAACGTCTGCGATATGCTGCTGAAACGGAACGAACTCCATTTTTGAAGCGGGTGGTGACTGGCGACGAAAAATAATTCACATACGACAATATCAAGCGAAAACGGTCGGGGTTGAAGTTCAGTAAATCGTCCCAAACAGTGACCAAGCCGGGATTAACGGCTAGGAAGGTTTTGCTGTGTGTTTGGTGGGATTGAAAAGAAATCATCCACTATGAGCTGCTTCCATATGTCCAAACGTTTAATTCTACCATCTACTGCGAGCAACTGGACCGCTTGAAGCAGGCGATCGACCAGAAGCGTCCAGAATCGGCTAACAGGAAGGGTGTAGTGTTCCACCAGGACAACGCCGGACCACACACTTCGTTGATGACTCGTCAGAAGCTACAGGAGCTCGGATGGGAGGTTTTATCGCATCCACCATATAGACCGGACATAGCGCCCAGTAATTACCACCTGTTCCTGTCCATGGCGAACGCCCTTGGTGGTGTGAAGTTGGACTCAAAAGAGGCTTGTGAGAAGTGGCTGTCCGAGTTCTTCGCAAATTCGGAGGGGGGCTTCTACGAGAGGTATATTATGAAGTTGCCGTCTAGAGACAGATTATCGAACAAAACGGCGAATATTTGAACTAATATAACTATTATCTGCTTACAATCAATGTCTCGCACACAGTGCCTTTCCGCTCCTGTAAGCTTTTCATTACGGCAATATTTCTTGGAAAAGTCTGAAAACGAAACTTCAGATCAAACAACATTTTGCAGAAGTGCTCCACCATCAGACAGACAGTCGTATAATCGAAAATGAAACATAATTATTTCCTCCAAACAAATCCACTTGTTGTGAACGTTTTGCAATTTTTTTTTTTAAATTCTCAAACAGATTCCACTTTATTTTCGCAGTGCTTCGATGCATAGATGGTTCCAAGAATACAAACAGCAGTCTGAAAATTTCCATAGAACTCTACAAATGAAAATTTACTTAAAACTTGTGCAAACATCACAATGGTGTAAGTGGTAAAGTGTTAAAAACTATGAATTTATTTGTTCGCATTGTTGGATGTGGATGCATTTGTCAGACATGAAGGCAATGAAGCTTAATGCTAAGCGCAGTGTATTATTCTGGAAATTCATCATAACTGGTTTCATTACAGATAGGGAGGTAACTACATCCGGATTAACAGCACCTGTCGATGGAAATGTTTTCCATTCAACGAAGAAAAATTAAAATGTTCCACATTTTCGAGAATGAATAGAATTCTGAAAAACTGATTTACTTTTGTTACAAGGTATGGTTAAGTTATTGTTTTATGATTGTTTTTTTTGTTTTGGTTGTGAATCCAGTCAGGGTGGTATTTAGGTTGCTTTTTATGTTTCCGTAGAAAATGTTTGATGTGAACTTTTCATAATTCTGTGTCTTATGTTTGTTGCGTATTTCGAAAAAAAGAATTTCCTGCACCGCCTGACCTTTGCAGATCTATGGAAATTTAAGCTAAATCGAGTTTAGACGAATATTTAACAGCAGCGAACGAAGCGACCTCAACTAGCATGAAGTAACAAGGCTCCCAGAATCTTAGATTTGGAACTCTTGTTAAACGAAGAATAATAATTCAGATTTACATATCAGGCTGGTTATTAGAAATGCAGTGAAAACATCTGACTTTGGGATTAAAAGTGACTTCCCTTCCTTTCTGGATGCCTTTTCGCAGCAGAATGGGCTTTAGAGTCAATGAATATCAGTTCAACAGATCCTAGGCGTTACGTCGAACTAAAGCAGAGAAACGTCTTGTCTTTGGACGTTTTAAATAAAGACTGTTTGGAGGCAAAGTCTAAGGAGTTGACTACTCCAAGTGGAACGAGCGATTGCTACAATCCACCCGTTGTATTTTCGTCATCGGCTGGGGCAAGGATTCTGGAGGCCCCGACCACCATACTCAAAACACCCTCCGAACGCAGTGGCGCTGATAACAATGATTTCTGCCACCCCCTCTATGATGCCCTTAGTAGAGTGAGTTGAAAAACTGGAAAAAGCGGCGGAAAAACTCAGCATGATACGCCTAATCTCCGGGCTCAGGATCAAGAAACTTACCAGAGTTCTTCTGATGGTACGTTCGGGAATCCGAAAAGGAGGATTGAGCGCCAAAAAATCTAGCTTCTGAAGGGAGCCTGACAAGGAGCCAAAAGAATAGGATTAAAGGGATGGCTGCCACCGAGCGGCGCAAAGAGATCACGAAAGTGATCGAGGGCGCAAGTGGCAAAGGCCGAACCCCTTCGCTGCCGAAGGCAAAAACGATTAGGTCAGTAGAAGTATCACCAACCGAAGCTGGCCAATTCTTCAAAACCAACGCCGCCTCCTCTTCATTTGGCTCCTTAAGTAAAAAACGAAAAATGTCTTCGCACGTTATCGTTGGCAGTAACTCCCGCACGCAACATCCGCAAGACGCCGGTGCCGCACCTAGTACTGGCTGCTTTACGGATAGTCAGAAATCGACCTGTGTGGCAGAACCCGCCAACAGACTTAAGCCCGGGACAAGCGGAAAACAAGATCCGCAGCCCTACAAGAAGGCTGCTATATCTTCCCTACTGCTGCGAATAGGAAATTCTGACAATGCCGATATCATGACCAACCCAGAATGTAAACACTTCGAAGATCAGCTGTTTGAACTGGCTAAGGCAGAGAACGCTTGCTTCATAGTGGAGGATTGTGCTCTAGAAAAAAGAACCTTTGTGGTGAAGTGCTCCACTCAGCAATCTTTCCCGAAAATTCCCCCCTGGGAACCATAAATATTGAGGCTCAGACCTCTAAAACTCACGTGGGTTACATACAACAACAACGAGTCAGCGATTCCCGTTTCCCGAATGGACGGTGAACTCCAAACTGCAAGGCAAGCTATACCGCTTGCTTGGAGCAATGCCCTACCTCGATCGTCAACACGGCTCGAGTTGCACTGAAGGAAAAGGCAATGTACTGACGAGTCGGCATAATGTCGCTCTCAGTAAATTATTATTGCTAACCTAGCTTATAAGTTAGAGTTAAGTATTGTGTTTCAGCAGTCGAATTGGAGATGCCAAAGCAAAATAAACTATTTCTAAACTTGAGCGGAGTGTTATTCCATACTCGCGCGCTATCTGCTGGATCCCGGGGCCACTCAGGAACACGGCGAATGTGCTGGCGCGTCTCCGTATTAAGAACCCTGGTCTCTAAAACAGAAGGTTGAAGGCTTTCTTCTACAGGTAGATCATGAATCGGGAAAGTAAAGACGGTTCTGCTATTTGTATGGGCCTGAACCGACCTTCGGTTGAGATCATCGTCTCTAAATACGAAAAGAATAATGTCATAAAGGAAGGAGTCACAACACCGTTACATTAAGCAGCAAATCTTCGAGACAGCAGCATCAGTACAGCAATCAAACGCTGAAACACTCTTGTCAATCGCTGGTTCTTTGAATCATGGGAACCGAGATTGCCGATGAACTAGCTAGGCAAGTTTGAAAAGAGGCATTCATAGGGCCGGTTGCACCTTGGGACTACCTGCATCCTTGTTTAGGGCCTCCGTCGATGGTTGGGTCTCCCAACAGCACAACCAGAGATGGCGAGACTCCTCAACATGCAGGCTGACCAAATTCATGCTCCAGAACGTTAACAAGAAATCCGCGGCATTTCTGATATCTTCAGACAAAAATGAGTGCAGATGACTTGTCGGCGTACTAACACTTCATCTTTGTTACGCACCTAAGCCGGCTTGGGCTTAGTGATTGCACCCTTTGCAACGCCTGTGGAGGAGGTGAAGGCACTCCAGAGCACTTTCTCTGTCAATGTCCCGCCCTTGCTCGTAACAGGGGTCGGCTATTTGGCTCTGACGTGACGTGGAACTGAAAGCCTAAGCTCTGTATCACAGAAACGCCTTCTGGTCTTTCTTCGGAAAACCAAGAAAACACATTAAATGAAAGTTATTGTCTGGTAGAACAATGGATCAGTCTTTGAGTCTGAGCGCTCCAGAGCAGTGTAAAACAAAAAACTACAGAACTATCTTATCTGAACATGTAATGCGCACTGATCGTCAGAATCAAATGTTCTTGCATTTCAAATGAGAATCGCCGCGAATGTAGCGGCCAGACAAACAAACAGAGATTGTAAAGATTTGAGGTTTTTAGTTTTCGTTTGATAAACGAAACCTTACACAAGTGAACCTGCGGTAGAGTCAATGATGTGAATATTTAATATCCGAGAGAGCCCAGCCAACTTTGAAAGTGCGTATACACAATGCATATTAAAAACAATAATTATCCGAAAGTAGATATTATTCATGCACACGTGTACACATTCAGCCCGTCCATATTTCTGTGATCATAGCTTTCTCAAAAACAAACAAAAAGTGAAGACTATGTGCCTTAGAACTGTTTGATGTCAAAGGCATTTTTGAAACATTCAATTAATTATTCGGTTCCAAACTTACATCATTTTGAACGGCAAGTCCAGCGTGAAGTTCTGCCCTTTCCAACTGCGGTAAAAAATATTAACCAAGGGTCTCGTATTGAAGAACAAATTAGTTGAATTTCCACTCACAAAGAGCATCGCTGCCAGCATCGCTGCGTACGCCGACATTTTCTGAGCAATTCTAAGCTTCTCCTTGTCCTCATCTGAAAGGGCGTATAAATAATCGATAAAAAGAAAAAAACAAAAACAACAGGCGTCTTGTTAAACCTTCTGTGAGAAGAATGCGAATGCGATCGATCAGTGAAAACAGCTTTTCACGGTGCACCAGAAATATCCACATTTTGAAAAAGCAAATCTGCTTAGTGATTCCGGGGCACCATGCCTCCATGGATTCCAGAAGTTCATGCAGTGTCAGCACACCACAAATGCATTCACCCCACGCCCCGAATGCCACTGCCAAGGTACTTATGCAAAATCGCAGAATTCGGGCGAGCTTTGGAGGCTGCTTCTCGGGCCAGCAACCGACGACGTTCAATGAAAACTTTGGTATCGCGAAATAACTCAAGTCGATTGACGCCTTCGGCGAAAAGAACTGTAAACCCATTGTGGCAGACAATAACGGCGAAGTAAAAGCAAAGATTACTGAGAAGGCTTTTATAGCGAAACGAGGACGCAGTGCTGCTGGTTCATCAATAACAACTCGGGGAAGCGAATAATAATTAATTATTTTGTAAATTTTTGATGAAGTTTTTCAATTTGACCGGATGGAGGCGGGCCGCGCGACTGAAACCTCAACCCTCTGTGAATGGCGACAGGGATTACAAAGTTTTTAATTGTTGTCAAAACAAATGTTTCGTTTAATTACATGAGTGGATGGCGAAGTTTTTCCTTCTTCTGCGATTGGTGGGGAAAGAGAGGGCTTTCGTTAAGGACGAGGGGTTGTTTGACAGAAAGTTTGACTAGTTGATGGTTCGTCCGAAGGAGGTCTGGGTGTGGCTCGCGAGCTAGCAGTGCTGTAAACAAGCTTGACTTTGTTTTTGCTGTAAACGGGTGGTGTCGTAGTTTGTAAGAAACTTTACGAACGGGGACAATTTTGTGTGAGTGGCAGGCAAGGAGAAAATCAAAAATATCTTTGTTCGTCTTTGCTGTCCTGGGCAAAAATGTGTGTCAATTCAATAACTGAAATTTATGGCGGATGTGGGGGTTCTACAAGTGCTGCGAGATGGCAGTTTGGAAATGGGAACAGTAGAAAATTCACAAACAAACAGAGCTGTATGGTCTGTCAGTCAGGAAAAGAATCCTAGGAGGAGAAGCACCTGTAGATTTTAATAAAACTCTTTTTTATTCTTCCTTACGCACATTTCCTCACTTCAAAGTTGCATTGGATTAATTGGACAAGTAAAATTTTAAGAGACATAGCAGAGACTGTACAACTTTAGGAAAAGTTACGTTTTATTGACCTTTAAGGACCCGAGATTGTCCACATCTCCATAGTAGGAGGAAAAGGTCCATCTTGCTAGTTCACCTGTTTTTTTATTACCGGATATGTATGTTAAGATGCTTTAAGAAGGCCAATTCATTGCGACACTGTAGTCATTTGAAATCTCGAATCTGAGGTTTGACTACGGTTTTGTCGCCATATAGTCTGTGGAGATCTACAGCGTTCCAAAATTCCGAAGTGCTCTAAATGTCTAGATGTCAAAAATTCTTAAATGGTTCAATAACGCCCGAAATTACAAAATGTTCAAAACCCAGGGATAATCGAAACTGTAAAAGATTGCTTGCCTGAAACCGATGTTTCTTCTTCTTTGTGTGACGCTACAGTTTGTGGTGTACATGGATCCCGCTAGCAAGATCTCTGGCCAGTTTCCTCCAATTGCTCACTCCGATGTGGTTGAGGTTCAACTCCACTTGTGTGCTCCATCACAGCCTGGGCCATCCCCTGCTGATTTGTCCCAAATGGATTTGAAGACCTTTCGAACCAGAGCAGAGGTATGCTCCACAAGGCCCAGCCGTCGTAAGTGTTATATTAAAAAACGCTTGACCAGGCGCATGTCACTGTACAGCCCATAGAGTTTGTCTTTGAATATTCTCCTCCAGATGCCATCCACGGAAACAGGACCAAAAATTGTACGCAAAATTTTTCTCTCGAAAAGACTAAGGGTTTCCTCATACGCTTTTAGTAACGTCTTGGTTTCCGTGACCTAAAGCAGGATTGGGCAGATTAAGCTGTTGCCTTTTTGTCATTTGAATTTTCCGGCTATGTACAAGGCGTTACAGAGCTCGTATCTGGCAATACTATATCATTTGAAAGGTCTTGACATAACCTACAAAACGACGCTATGATTAGTTTGGATATTCCTTTCAACAGTTATAGACGTGTAAACATGAAGTTCACTAACGCCGAAATTCGCGCTATTTTAAAGTTTGCCTTCATTAAAGGCAAATGCGTTTGAGAAACGTTCCGTGAGATTAATGGGGTTCGGGGAATGGTACTCAATCACTTCGAACCACGGAGGAATAGATTCGACGATTTAGAGCCGGTGAAAACAACACCATGGATAAGTCAGCCGGCGGAAGACCTGTGACGACGAATACCGATCGAATCATGGAAATTATGGAGTTAGACCGGCATGTGTCATCCCGTGACATCGCTCACGAGATGGGAGTTAGTCACCAAACCATTTGTAACCATCTGCAGAAGGCTGGATACAAAAAAAAGCTTGATGTTTGGGTGCCGCATGATTTGACGCAAAAAAACCTTCTGCACCGATTCAATGTCTGCGATATGCTGCTGAAACGGAAAGAACTCGACTCACTTTTGAAGCGAATGGTGATTGCCGACGAAAAATTGATCACATACGACAATATAAAGCGAAAACGGTCGTGGTTGAAGGCCGGTGAATCGTCCCAAACAGTGGCCAAGCCGGGATTGATGGCCAAGAAGGTTTTGCTGTGTGTTTGGTGGGATTGGAAGGGAATCATCTACTATGAGCTGCTCCAGTATGGTCAGACGTTTAATTCTACCATCTACTGCGAACAACTGGACCGCTTGAAGCAGGCGATCGATCAGAAGCGTCCAGAATTGGCCAACAGGAAGCGTGTAGTGTTCCACCAGGGCAACGCCGGACCACACACTTCGTTGATGACTCGTCAGAAGCTACGGGAGCTCGGATGGGAGGTTTTATCGCATCCACCATATAGCCCGGACATAGCGCCAAGTGATTACCATTTGTTCCTGTCCATGGCGAACGCCCTTGGTGGTGTGAAGTTGAACTCAAAAGAGGCTTGTGAAAAGTGGCTGTCTGAGTTCTTCGCAAATAAGGGAAGGGCTTCTACGAGGGGAGTATTATAAAGTTGCCGTCTAGATGGAAACAGATTATCGAACAAAACGGCGTATATTTGAACTAAATCCGATCAATGTAATATTTTTTATGGAGCATTGAATGAAGAGCAACAAAGCGGTTATTTGACAACTTTATATAAAGAACGACTAGTTTTTCGGGAGAGGGGATCATTACTCAACTGACCCATGAGTCGAAAGAAACAGTGTTTGGTAATAGTGCTTCTGCGTTTGATTTAGGAACTGATGATGTTGTCCCTATACACCGCGGAGCCGAGGTAGACGAAGTCCTCTACTACCTCGAATTTTCCGCTGTCTAGTATGACGCTTTGTCCGAGACGTCGATTTTGTGTGTTTTTCTTTGAAGACAGCATGTACTTCGTTTTGCCCTCAATTGCCGCCAGCAGCATTTTAGCCGCTTCCGCTTTAAAGCCAGCAAAAGTCTCATTGACGGGTGCCTGTGTTTGTTCAATTGCGTCAATGTTGTCAGCGTAAGATACCAATTGAGCTAAAGATCATGCTTCTGGTGTTGACTTGTGAGTTACGCACGATCTTCTTAAGAATGATGTTAAAGAAGTCACATGGCAGTGCATCGTCTTATCTAAAAACCTCTCCTGACATTAAAGTTCTCGATGAGTTCGTTACCGACCTTGACGGAGAGAGAGAGAGAGAGGGAGAGAGTTGCCCATCGTCATCCTACACAATCTGACGAGTTTGGTAGGAGTGCCAAAACAAGACAAGGCACTTGACATAGCCCGTTCCTCTGCACAGTGTCATATGCGGCCTTCAAATCGACGAACAGTTGTTGAGTGTCGATTAGCACTTCTTGGGTCTTTTACAGGACCTGCCGTAAAGTGAAGATCTGGATCTTCCCTATCCTGAAACCACACTAAACAAAAGGTTTCAGACGCTTATACCATACGGCAGTGAGGATCTCGTAAGCGCTCTTGAGGAGGCCGATGCCTCGATAATTGGCGCAGTCAAAGGGGTCTCCTTTCTTGTGGACCGGGTAAACGAAGCTGAGATTCCACTCATCGGGTATGCTTTCCGCTGACCATATCATAAGGATGAGCAGGTGCATGCGCCTAAACAGGTCATCTCGAGCTATTTTAAATTACTTTGTTTATAATTTTTCCGCTGTTTCAGCATTGTTCGATTTCGGTTTCGATGTTACTATCTCGACTTCGCCTTAGTCGAACCAAATTGAGTGGCAAAGTCTGAAAAATAACGACATTTAGACGGGCAACGCCCGTAAGGAGTCTGCAGGAACGGGCATAGCATCGACCCGGCAGTTTTGGATCCGATTTTTATTTCCATAATAATTGTTGGCGCGACAGTCTACAGGTGGACCAGGGCCTAGCTTGCTCATCAACTATTCGTGTTGTGCGCGCTACTGTTCTCTCACGAGTAGAAGGGACCTACAGTTTTTTGCCGACTCCGAACGGCGAAGTTTGAGGAGCTCCCTTAGACAGTTATTACTCTTTGAGTGTTTTCAACAGCTCGAAAGAGGTGGTGCCGTGAAAAATTCGAGGTGTTCAGCCGGGAATCGAACCTACACCCTTCGGCGCGTGAGCGTCGCACTCTACCCACTACGCCACGGTGGCCACTGTTTCCATGCTTAAGATAAATCTAACAGTCGATTTGTCTACATCCAAACTTCGCTGAACTTTATGTGGCGAAGGAGTTAACCTCGCACTACCCTCAGATTTATAGGCGGTCCCCTCGCGCAGAGGGATTCGCTGCGTTCATTGGTTTATTGTGATCGCTGTGCAGAGGGCGCAACAGGGAGGCTTTGGAGTAAGCCTCTGCACAAACTATCATAATGTTCGCAGTTCGTCATGTTGATGGCGATCAACGGCGGGTGCCCGGTGTGCACAAGTTCATACCCCCGCCGAAGACTGACACAAACTTCAAATCCAACAGCAACAAGGATCAGATTGATTTCAGAGGGTTGGCCACCTCTTTTTTTCTAAATTGTTTTTGGAGCTTTGACTTTCATATCTTTTACACGAAAGCGTTGAGTTGAAATGTCAAATATTGGAATATCACTATACAGATCTCCTCTTCTCCTAGACTCTATTCTAAACTTAAGGGTCTCTTCTATGGGCACAGCCCATGGGTTCACACTTCACACAACATCCCTCTTTCGCATATCATCATTCAAGCGGCTTGGAAAACGCAAAAAATCATTTATTTTCTACGAAAGTACTTTCAAAACCCACTGCCGGTGTCAGAATTAATGAAGAAAACAAAACCAAGTGCAACACGAGTAGCTGCTGAAGAAGCTAGTCCCTGGCAGACTATACCACCATCCAGTATACCGATTTCTGGTTCTTATAGCGAATCCGCCCCCGCCGCGCAAAGGGTAGAGTGGCCACCGTGGCGTAGTGGGTAGAGTGCGACGCTCACACGCCGAAAGGTATAGCTTCGATTCCCTGCTGAACACCTCAAATTTTTCACGGCACCACCTCTTTCGAGCTGTTGACAACACTGAAAGAGTAATAACTGTCTAAGAAAGCTTCTCAAACTTCGCCCTTCGGAGTCGGCAAAAAACTGTAGGTCCCTTCTACTCGTGAGAGAACAGTAGCACGTACAACACGAGTAGTTGATGAGCAAGTTAGGCCCTGGTCTCCCTGTGGACTGTCGCTCCAACAATTATTATGTATTTTAGCGAATCCGCAATGAACATGCAACTAACCATTTGGAGACCTCCCTGTTCTGACACTCTGATGATATCACTGTTTTTCCAGAAATAGTTTCAGACGTATAATTTCTGAATTCAAAACGCGATTCAAGAGTTTTCCGACGCTTGACACAATCAAAAGCTGAGGACATTGAAATTCCACTCCCCGGATCATGTCTTTCAAATGAGCTGAAGCTTAAGCGGCGAACGAAACATTCTACCTTCACTAAAAACCAAGAGGAAACAAATAAGGACCACATATATTTCTCCTTTTTTAATGACTTTAGCTTAAGCAATCACCTGCGCATTTAAAGGAACGTTTTCAGAATGGTTATGTAAGATCCCGACGTCTTTATGATCTGAAATGTAAACAGCTTACATGGCGTTAAGCCCGCAAAAGTGAAACCTGCACTTACGTTCGCAAACAATGGTATGGATGGCGTAAAGAAGGGAGCTGTTAACATACTCCCCCTCTGCGCTTTAACCATGACCAAAAGGATTAGTTTCTTAATCCGTTTGTCGGAGTTGTACCATTCGCAAAAGTAGACTGTCTCTGCAAGTCGTAAACACTAGAAAACACGAAAAACAATTTGATTATGTACAACAGCAACTGTGTTGACTTCTGCTTACACTCTCGTGAACATTCTCAGCGCCATAGCAGTACGTGAAGAGTTGTGTGCACGCTCCCATAGCATATGTCACATAAATGGTCCTTCCGATTCCTGGAGTCTGAAAGAAATAAAGGGTGACTTGATGAACTCAGCAACTTAAAATGAAATACCAAAAGAAGATCAACTAAAGCAACTCCAAGGACAATCCCAGCGAAGAGAAAGTGCCCAAAAATCATGTACTTGTAGATGTGATTGAATCGAGTGAACATCTCATTGATTTCCTGCTGTGTCTTCACAAATCCCGACAATTCCTCGTACAAAATATCACATCTCCTTCCAAGTGGGCAGTTCTGGGCTCCAGGAATTCGAACATTCTCTGCGTAGGCCTCGTATTTCTTAAAGGCCAGCTTAAAGTCCTCCTGGAGACACGAGTACGAAGCCGAGATATACATGCAGAAGCACATGAACGCGCCGTCAATACCGGGAAATCCGAAAATCGTCACCACACCCGAGTACGCCAAGAAGAAGTACATAAACACATAAATCAACTTGTTGTCTACCTCCGTCATATCTTCGTACGGGAGCCTGCAATTCGATGAAATGAGTCGCGCAGAAATAAACTAGTCGCATTGAAACTTACGCGGCTTGAAACGGCAAGCCGACCCAGTTGTCATTCCTGCCAGTGTACCGCTGGAACATCCAAATGACGACAGGCTTGGAGACGTAAAAGCAGTTCGTGGAAATCCCGAAGAAATAGAGGCACAGAGACCACCCGACTGTGAAGGTTGAAACCCTTAGAATGATCGCCCTCTTCTGCAGATCCCCAGCCTCTGAAAATTCGGTCAAATGAGAACGTCTCAGGAGCCGCTGCAACTTACGCTTAGAGAGGTATCGAAAGATCTGCTTCAGAAGCTGAGCCAACTCGTTGCGAAAGATCACGAAGCACACCAACTTCAGCCAGGTGACCACCTTCGTGAGGCACGGACAGATTGCGTCGAAAGCGTCCACGGGTCGCCCTCGAATGAGCCACGTCATGCGAATCTCTCCGATAATTGCCGTCAGCAGGATGCTCAAATTGATGAAAACCCTGATTTTCCTGCTCCGAGTAAACCGATCCGTTGGCCAAAATCCCAGGAATTGAAGAATCCATCTAACGACACGAAAGTATCCCACCTCAAATGGATCCGCGCGCACAAAGGATACCAGCCGCATGTTGAAATCAGCAGAGGTCTAAGAAAAACATTCGCCCAGCACTCACCCAGCTTGTCTTTTATACGATGCATCGGATAAGGCTTCGAATGTAATTTCGATTTACACCCGCGATAAGGGCGAAACGGCAATGTTCGACGTATGAATACTGAATGAAGCCAATTAGGTTTAAAAATGCATAATCCGGGCGGAAGAAGGGCGGCTGTGGCCGTGAATCCTGTGTATTCAATACGTTAATTGATTAAGTAGTTAATTTGATTGGCTGGTTAAAAATGCAGTGGATGAAGAAGGCCACGTTCCCCGGAGCCACTGCCAACTGCCCTTACTGGCCAATTATGATTCTCTTTTGTTTTACAAATATTTGGTAATTGTTGGCGGTTGGGGGCGAACGTGGCGGTCAAACAATGCAATCTGTAAATGCATGCAAATTAAATGTTAATCGAGTCGTGGCCTGTGGGGATTAACGGTGTTGTTTTTCGAAAGGAACCGACAGACGCAAACGAGGGAGAATTTTTAATTTGATTTGTAATCACCTGCCGTGTGGAGTTTTCGAGATCTTGCACATGATGGGGAAAATAATGAATGTTAATTATATAACTTAACACACCTAAGAAAAACAATGCTGCGGGGGTTTGGAAACCAAAAAAGACGTTCTTGGTTAAGAAACTGTTTTGCGGAATTTTTTTTTGTTTTTGTTTTTGAAGTATTTTCATTTGGAAGAATAACTTCATGTCTGGTTTTATTGATGGATGGGAAAAACTGCAGTGTAGCGTGAAGCCAATTAGGTTTAAAAATGCATGACCCGGCCAGAAGGAGGGCGGCTGTGCCAAGAGCGTCTTGTTCGGTCCATTGTACTGCAACCTTCATTTAATGTCAATTCTTGGTTTTGATACTTCTTTAATAAAGAGCCTAAAGTTCATATCAGGGTAAAATATTCACCAACTTATCCGAGTAACGAGGCGGAACATTGAATGCTCAGCAGTGTCTTCACCTTTTCTTCAGGCGTCGAATAGTGTACCGCCACTAAGCCCAAACACGTTTAAGTGGTTAGCAAAGGTGAAGTGCCCCGTTTGGATGTCAACAAGTCGTCAGCAGTGTTTCATGTCTTGAGACAGAAGAAAAGCCGCTGATTTCTTACTACGTTTAAAAGCATACACATGGTCAGTCTGCATCCTGGAGATGGCATGGCTATCTCTCTAAGCTTTCGAGAGACTGCACCGTAGACAGAAACCCTAACCAAAGACGCGGACAGTCCCATGCTGGGTTCGGGAAGTGTAAGTGCCTCTTTTGATCCTTGCCTAGCAAGTTCATCGGAAGGTCGAGAAGATAAGAATGATAACGCTCACCTGGATGCCCCAGCACATCAACAACCTATGAAAATGTTAAGGAGGTGAAGAAAATTGTTATGAAGAATTGTCGTATCGTATAAACTTAACTTACTCAATTATATACAATAATATAACTTAAAACTAAAATCTATTTAACTATTTGCAGTAATCTAACTTTCTAACTATGTCCGTACAACGTTACGGACGCGTGCCCCAGGGCGTATATGTTATTTATATGCTGATGATATATATCTAATACGCCGTGGTGCTACTTTTTTTTTGTAAAATTTTTTATTTTTTTGGTTTTAGTTTTTTATTGTTTTTTTTTTTTTTTTTTTTGTTGCTTTTTTTGTATTTTTAATTTTTTTGTTTATTTTCTTATATTTTATTTCTTTTCTTATATTTTTTATTTTATCTATAAAATGATTTAGGTCTGACTTAACCTATATGAGTTGGCCCTGCTAACTCAACTACCCCGTATTTTATTTCAAGAAGTCAGCAGCTCCGAAGTCTGGTTCTTGTGAAACCACCAGTAAAATAGCCGTTCCTTTGCAGAGACTGCTCTGTCGCAGGAGTTCCTCGTGGTTGCGAACGACGTCCGGCTCGTTTTGAGTCGCCTTTCCACTGTTCGGCGTACGACATGGAAGATGATAGGGCAGGCTTCCCTTTCTTGAATCACACCTTTAATGTCCAAGTAGAGGAAAGCTTCAAGTGGAATGAAGCCGTTAAGACGCACCCGTTCATGATACATTTCATTTGGGTTATAAGCCCCAAAGATCAGACTGTTGGTTGAAGCCATGGCTCGAGCAGTGTGACTATGAATCAACTTAATAATAAAATTATCTATCCTATAAAGGTTAGCCTCGTTGGGGTAGAATTTCTTGTACTGAGATTCTGGTGTTCGATATAAACGAAGTCTGGCCCGAAGGCACCACCTTCCGAACACCCTCATATTTTCCATTTGGGAAGGACTCACGTTGAACCACACAGGACAACCATATACCATGATCGGCCCGATGAGGGCCATGTAGCAGATTACCTGCGCCAGTTCATTTTCGTGTCCCTTAAGGCTCTGAACAGCGGGGTTCTGAAAAGGTACCTACACTTCTGGTAGTTGATTTTCAACTTCCAGTCGTCGCAAAATCGTTGAATTGCATCGAAGTCACTCTGCAACAAACTATTTATTTCTTCTACCTTTGGACCTGATCTGTGAGCGATTAGATCATCGGCAAACGCTATTAAGACCTATTAGATCGCTAGTGAATGTATTGAACAAGATCGGCTAACCCACCACCCCTTGTTGCACCCCATTTTTTATATGGAACACTGTTGTGGAAATTTCGTTCCCATTTTTCACAATGAACTTCCTACCTGTAACCATATCATAGATCATATATAGCAATGATTTATGAATGCCGAGCCTGACTAACTTGAGGAAAATACCTTCTAGCCATACGGTGTCGAATGCTTTTTCCATGTCAATCAGGCAGGCTCCTGTGCACTGTGTTTTGTTTCTATTCCACTGAATGTCGGAAACCAATTTAGACGCGGAATGAATGGTGTGAGCCACTCAACCACTCGTGCTGTGCGCGCTTCTGTTTTCTTCGAGTAGACGGTATCTATAGTTTTTCGCCGACTCCATACGTCGAAGGTTGAGAAACCTTTTCCTTAGACAGTTATTAATCTTTGAGTGCTATTAGCAGTTCGAAAGAGGTGTTGCCGTGAAAAATTCAAAGTGTTCAGCTTGGATTCGAATTCGGTCCTTCGGCGTCGCACTCTACCCACTACGCCAGGACGGTTGACCCAGACCATGATGTCGGAAACTTTTAACATGAAGCGTGTGGTAGTGTAGTTCGTTTCAAAGTTTTTGAATTTCGACAAAAAATATGTCGCATGACCTTCGCTGAGAAATTTGTTAATGCCTTCAACGGCGATTCAAATTTGCTTATAAGGGCTGAATCATGGGCATATGGTTATGACATCGAAACTAAAGTAAATGTTAGAGGAGAGCCAAGACCAAAAAAGCAAGCCATAGTCGATCAAATGTTTAGGTTTTGCTGATTTTTCCATTACCGTGAGGTAGTGCCTCAAGAGTTCTTACCACTTGGTTGGACGATCAAAACGAACTATTATCTTGAAGTTATGCGCCGCTTATTAGAAGAAATAAAAAGAAAACGCCCGGCATTGTGGAAATGCACCTGCTCACTCGTAATTAGTTGTTTGTAATTTTATGGCCACAAACCGCACCGTTGTCATGCCTCAGCAACCGTATTCACCAAATTTGATTCCCTGCGAATTTTTCCTGTTCCTAAGCTTGAATAGAACCATGAAAAGACGGCGTTTTACGACGATTTAGGAGATACAAAACAAATAGCTGAGAAAGTTCAAGGACATACCAGAATGTGCATATCAGGATCTGCTTCGAGAATTGGCAAGACAGTGGGACTGATGTACTATATCTGAGGGGGAAAGATAGAAATTGATAAATAGTAAATACCTTGTGAAGAATAGAAGAATTGAAAAGACCTCGTACATTGGTTTGAGTTGGTCCTATCATTTAATCATTTGACGGAATTAAAATTGAGTAAATAAATTTGTGAACAGTATTTTTTGTTCCTTCAGTTTGACGGTGTTAATAAAGTTTCATATTAAAACTATTTAAAATTATAACTCAACATTTTTTACTTTGTTTCAAAATATTTTCTTTTTATAATTTGTATAAAGTGGCAATAGTGGGTAAAGTACACCCTCACACGCAGGTTCAATTCCCGACCGAACACCTCGAATTTTTCACGGCACAACCTTTCGAGCTGCTGACAACACTCAAAGAGTAATAACTGTCTAAGAAAGCTTCTCAATCTTCGCCGTTCGGAGTCGGCAAAAAACTGCAGGTCCCTTCTACTCGTGAGAAAACAGTAGCGCGCATAACACGAGTAGTTGATTAGCAGGCTCGGCCCTGGTCACCCTGTGGACGGTCGCGCCAACAAATTCCTATTATTATAAAGTGGCAGCTTTTTTAAAATATAATTGTATAATGTGGTCACATTAAAAAAAATCAAAAAACGAACTTTGAGACAGACAATTAAGGCTTCTGCACATAGAATACTGTACTTGCGTAGTACAAAAGTATCTGTTGATGGTGAAGTACCTGAGGGAAGGGGATGACACAATGAATACTTCAACTTACAGCTGATTTCATTTGGCAATAACTTTAAATTCAATTTAGGTGACAGTAATATTGAGAAGTCGATTGACTCGTTAGAACACCGACGTAATGTCGCGTCGTCCTCACTCTTTTATCGCTATTTTAACAAGAAATGCTCAGTTGAATTAGCCAGTTGCATTCCTCCCCTTCAAGAATTCACCCGCAATACACGCCTCGCCCGGAATGCGCACCAATTCACCCGCAAGCCCTCTTTCGGACGTACAGTCGAATTCAGGGTCCCGTTCTTTAGCCGCACTGCACGAATCTGGAATGCTCTTCCTAATCCACAGGCATTTAAAACCAATGTGCATCGGTAGCTCCTCTACCTCTCTTCCTCTATACCTTCGGCCCGTGCTGTGACTTGATCCGGTCACTTAAGAGTACTCGCAACCCCTTTTGCACGCGTCAATTAAAAAAAAAAAATGCTTAAGAGAATCAATAATCTAAGGGATGAATTAAAAGACTATTTGTAACTCAGTTCTATGATTTTTTCAAAACAAACATAACACAAAAAAAATAAAACAAAAAATGTGTACTTTTCAACAAGAGAAGTATAACATAAAACAAGTACTTCATAACAAATGATTTGTTCTGCAGCTTCGACAAGTTTGTCAATTCGATATTCTGTCTCCGGAGTTTTTGTGGATTTTGGTGGCGGTGTGTAGGAGAAACTGTGACTACTTGTGGTGGTTATTGTTTTCTTTCCAAGTTGTATGAAGACCCACTGTATAAAAGGAAGATTCCTGATTCCGTGCATGTCTCTGTGAAAGAGCTGCTGCCTTCAGCTTCCCACGATAAGTTCGAAAAACTCCTAATAGAACAAAATAGGATAAATGGAAATTAGATGAATGTTTTGAGATATCTAGAAAATATCAGTATCATACATTCGGGGTGCCACGTGTCTCTTTAAAAAAAATTATGCATTTAAAGTGAAACCAGTTAGACTCCTGCTCAGCCGATGCAGCATTTCCAGAGGGCGGTTTCTTGAACCCTTCTATACGTATCTATCCCTTAGGGATCTCCACCGCTGTTAGCAATGTTCCACTAAAATGTGAGAGAAATTGAGTCATAGAACAATATACTACAATTTAAAAAGACTCGCCATCTATTCTAACAACATGCCGCTACATGCCCCAGTACTTTTGTTTTAAAACTTTGTTACGATAAGATGCATTGCTTTTATCTTAAAGGAAAATATGGGGTTTAACGGCCTCAATTAATTTTGCCTCGGTCATTTACATTAATGAAAGTACAATTAAAAAAAAAAGTAGAGAGAGCATTAAACACGACCACCACTCCGGCGTCCCGGCTACTGCTTGTACGGGAGTAAGCATCAAAGAAGTGAAAAAACTTGTTCTTCGCTATTGTTCGGGCAATAAAGGTGGAAATGATGGCAGAGATCACCAAGCTTTCAACTGGTACCACTCACACCATTCTTCACGACCATCTTTATCTTTCAAAAATCAGTGCAAGGCAGGTGCCACGAATGCTCACTGCGATTCAGAAAAAAGTGAGAATCGCATGTTGTAGAGAGCTTTTGGAGAAGTGAAGTGAGAACGCGGACGGTGTTATGGATGGAATTGTTACTGGGGACGAAACATGAGTTCACCACTATGACCGTGAAAGCAAACAAGAGTCCATGCAGTGGCATAAACAAGGGAAAAACCCCCCTTACATCAATGCATTTGTTACATCTTGAGATAAGCTTCTTTAAACCCTCAAACAAAAAAATTCCTCTTTCTCTGCAAAATACCAATATATTGCCGACTTGAGTTCTTCATCATTCGAAAATTTTTTTCCACGAAAACATATTTTCAACAACACGAAAAAATCACTAGGGGCAAGGTCTGGATTATAGGGTGAATGTTGGATTTCTTCGAAACCACCATCTCGCGCAGCAGCCTTAGAAACTCGCGCCGTATGAACAGGAGCGTTGTCATGATGAAGCAACACGCCCGTTGCGAGTTCACCCCGTCTTTTCTTTTTAATTTTCTCCAGCCAATTATGCAAAGTGGAAGCATAGGATGTGGCGTTGACGGTTTCACCTTTTTTGTACTCAATGAGCAAGATTCCATTTGAATCCCAAAAAACTGTGGTCATGAGCTTCCCTGCTAACGGAGTGACTTTGAACTTCTTCGGGGGGTCTGTTACTTTTTTATGCCACTGCATGGACTCTTGTTTGCTTTCATGGTCACAGTGGTGAACCCATGTTTTGTTCCCAGTAACAATTTGATCCATAACAATGTCCGCGTTCTCACTACTCATCTCCAAAAGCTCTCTACTGCATGCGATTCTCACTTTTTTCTAAGGCGCTGTGAGCCGTCGTGGCACCCACATTGCACTGACCTTTGAAAAATTAAGATGGTCATGAAGAACGTTGTGAATGGTACCAGTTGAAAACTTAATTATCTCTGCCATCATTTTCACCTTTATTCGGGCATCCTCAAGAACAATTTTTTCCACTTCTTTGATGCTTTCCGCCGTACAAGCAGTAGCCGGGACGCCGGAGCAGGATGTCGTCTTCAATGCTCTCTCTGCCTCTCTTGAACTTACTAGACCACTTTCACACAGTGGATAATGAAGGTGCGGAACCCTGGTAAACAGCCACCATCTCTTCATGAATAGTTTTTTGACTTTTTCCTTGCTTAGTAAGAAATTTAATTACAGCGCGATGCTCAATTTTCACTATCATCGTCTCAGTTGTCGTTAATTGCGAATTAATAATCACATCTATATGAGTGACTTTACATGAATGCACTTAAATTATATATGTATATATTATATATATAGTATTGCTTGATAAATAAGTGAATTTATGTATACAGCCACAGTTTCACCCCGATACCGAGAATATATTGAAAGCTCCCCGTAACAGATATTCCTAATTTCCTGTTTGAGGTATGACAATATTTTCTCCCCCCTCATAAACTTCTACGTCAACGTACCAAAGAAAAAATGATGAAAAGAGAAACGGAAATATATTCGATGTTTCAACTAGGAGTGTCTAAATGTAAAAACAAAACCTTTTATGCGTGAGCGAAATAGATGGGCGGCTCCACCACATCTATCACTAAATGTGAAAAGAAGCAGCTGTGGATGCAGCTAAATAAAAATCATCTTAAGTCGAAAGTGTCTGAAACGAAAGTCAATCATTGAATCATTACGGCACGATATAATATTCAAAAGTTACCCCCCTCCCCGCAAATTTCAATTGAAAATTGCAAATCTGTTCTTCGCCTTTTTTAAAGTTTAAAATTACTTATTTTATTTAATGCGATACTGCTGCTGTCGACTGTCCAACATTCACCAGTATACACGTCAATCTATTTTCTGTTAAAGTTATGCATATTTAAAGGCAACAAAGTTGTCTCCGGGGACTGCCCTTGTTTTATAATAAATGAACCTTAAGTACAGTAATTTCCTAGAAGACTAATTGATTAGATGTGGCTATTAATTTGTTTTGAGTTGGAAACCCGCTATTCAATGACAGGTGGTATGGATGGAGGCACCCAAATTGGAATAAGGAGAAAACTTTGTCCGGACTGATGTTGAGTACATGTTATATTTTGCAAAGTTGATTGGTGGCAGCCGGTGAGTACAAAAATGAAGTTCCTTACCTCCAGTGTATTAAAAACTGAGTCATTGTGATGTATTGGGATCCGTTTTTTTGATGTTCGAAATTGTGTTTATGGAAAAATCGTTCAAAATATGAGGTTGTCAAATATCTCCCTTTCACTTTGTTGCTCTTCATTCAATGCTTCATAAAACGTATTACAGTGATCGGATTTAGTTCAAATATACGCCGTTTTATTCGATAATCTGTTTCCATCTAGACGGTAACTTCATAATAAACCCCTCGTAGAAGCCCCCCTCCTTATTTGCGAAGAGCTCGGACAGCTACTTTTCACAAGCCTCTTTTGAGTTCAACTTCACAGCACCAAGGGCGTTCGCCATGGACAGGAACAGGTGATAATCACTTGGCGCTATGTCGGGACTATATGGTGGATGCGAAAAGACCTCCAATCCAAGCTACCGTAGCTTCTGACGAGTCATCAACGTAGTGTGTGGTCCGGCGTTGCCCTGGTGGAACACTACACCCTTCCTGTTGGCCAAGTCTGGACGCTTCTGGTCTATCGCCTGCTTCAAGCGGTCCAGTTGTTCGCAGTAGATGGTAGAATTAAACGTCTGGCCATACCGGAGCGGCTCATAGTGGATGATTCCCTTCCAATGCCACCAAACACACAGCAAAACCTTCCTGGCCGTCAATCCCGGCTTGGCCACTGTTTGGGACGATTCACCGGCCTTCAACCACGACCGTTTTCGCTTGATACTGTCGTATGTGATCCATTTTTCGTCGCCAGTCACAATCCATTTCAAAAATGGGTCGAGTTCGTTCCGTTTCAGCAGCATATCACAGGCGTTGAATCGGTCCAGAAGGTTTTTTGCGTCAAATCATGCGGTACCCAAACATCAAGCTTTTTTTTGTATCCAGACTTCTGCAGATGGTTACAAATGGTTTGGTGGCTAACTCCCATCTCGTGGGCGATGTCACGAGATGCCACATGCCGGTCTAATTCGATGATTTCCATGATTCGATTGATATTCGTCTAACTCGATGATTTCCATGATTCGATCGATATTCGTCTAACTCGATGATTTCCATGATTCGATCGATATTCGTCTAACTCGATGATTTCCATGACACGATCGGTATTCGTCGTCACAGGTTTTCCGCCGGCTGGCTTATCCATGGTGTCGTTTTCACTGGCTCTGAATCGTCGAAACCATTCCTCCGCGGTTCGAAATGATAGAGTACCATCCCCCAAAACACTATTAATCTCACGGAACGTGCCTTTTACCAAGGAAAACTTTAAAATAGCGCGAATTTCGGGGTTAGTGAACTCCATGTTTACACGTCTATAACTGTTGAACCCAAAATCCAAACTAATCATGCATAGCATCGTTTTGTAGGTTATGTCAAGGCCTTTCAAATGGTCTATAGTATTGCCAGATACGAGCTCTGTAACGTTATACAGCACCCAAGGTATTGCCCGTCCAAAGTGACTTCTTTTTCACATCTCTCTGACAAATTTCGAATATCATCTGTAAAAAGTGAGCCATCTCTGACATCAATCCAACCATTCAGTCATTCTTCGATTTCTTCAAAGACCCAAACCAGTGACAACCCAAATCGTTCTGTGGCCATAAAAAAAACCAATAGTCGGAAGAAGCATGATCTGGAAAATACGGCGGGTAGAGTATTTTCAGCGATTGTAGGTAATTTTGGATTATGTGGGGTAAGGCGTGATTATGCTCCAAAATCATAATTTTATGAATTTCGGTGGTTTGCGAAAGTTTTTCACGCAATGCACAGCTCAGTAATGTTTAGTTCGGTGGTTTTGTCTGGTTTGAGGTTTTCAACGTGCACCACACCCGTCTGGTTACCATATACAAAGCATAATCTTTGAAACGTGAATGGTTTTCTTTGGCGTCAATGTAGACTATGATGAAGCAGCTGCACCAGGCTTTAAGCAGTATTTTTTCTTCTTGTGTCTATCATAGTTCATTCCACTTTTTCACTTTGCGTTTGATCTTGATCTAGTAAAGCTTCCAATTTCTCGGCTTTAAACTTTTTGGACGATCCTAGACGTTCGTTGTCTTCGACGCTAAAATCATCACTTTTGAAGTGTTGAAACCACCAACGCTTGATCCATCAGGAGAGCAGATTCGGTAAAAACATTTATAACAATTCGGTGGAACTCAGCTGCTTTTCTTCCAGTTAAAACAGAATATGAAAACATTCCGCTAATACTGTTTACTTGACACAAACCTGGATATTTTTAAAGGGGCAAAACACAATGTTACTCTCTTAAATAGAAACCATTACTGACAAATGTCACATCTTTCCAATGCAGTAGGTAATCGCTTCCAAGATCAGCCACAGCCTGTAGGTGGCGCCATCTTTTGAAAACGAAACGAAATTTAATTCTAAAAGATTTATTTTATAATACATTGCAATTAAATCAATTTTTGAAATTACACGAAATATATATGTATTTTTGAATCCATTGGAGCATAGTCATAAGAAAGCGATAAGAATTGTGATTCCTGTAAAGATGTGAAACACTGAGAGCAACAAAGTTCTTCGTTCTGTATCCGACTCACTGATGAGCTGTCGTGAAGTCTATGAATCGGCTACAGAAGCTTAATAGCCTAAATTGGCTATACATTTATGACTTTTAAATTTTTAGTTAGTATGCAAACGGAAAGTAAACTCTATAAAGCGAACTAGAAGCACAAACCCAGAGCCATCACCATACCTAAGAACTGTAGTTCAATTTATTAGAGCTACAAGAGAGCAAAAAAAAGGAGGCACATTCTGCTAGCACTTTCTTTTCCAACCTTTCGGACAGAATTGACTAACTGACGTCTTAAATGAGCGCCAATCAGCATGTGGAATGTGCAACGGCTTCTCAGAAGAGAAAAGAAGGAACATGAGAAGCGCGCGGTCGAGGAAATAGAAAGGTGTTATGGCAGGAATGAAGTCCGAATATAGACAGAATATAGATATCCCGCGAATAGAAGTTTCGAACCGAAGCCTGCCGGGACCAAAATGGACAACTTGTGGAAGAGTCGCGGTCTGTGCTGACAATTTGGAAGAATCATTTCTGTACTCTTCCACGTCCACTTAATTTGGACAGCGAGCCGCCACTGACGCGTTTGCTGGCATTGAAACGGAAGCGGCTAAAATGGGTTTGGTGAATAATGAGGGCAAAACAAAGTACATGCTGTCATCAAGAAAGGACACACAGCCTCGACATCTCGGACAGAGCGTCAAACTAGACTGTAGAAACTTCGAGGTAGTCGAGGACTTCGTCTATGGTGCCTCGGCTCCGCGGTTCCGTTTCGAAATCAAACGCAGAATCACTCTTGCAAATCGCTGTTTCTTTGGGCTCAAGAGGAGATTGAGTAATAAAGCCTTCTCTCGAATGACTAAGCTTGCTTTAGATAACAGCTTGGTCATTCCAGTCTTACTTTATGGCGCGGAAACCTGGACGCTAATAAGCTAATGAGTAAGTCCTAAGTCTTTTCGAGAAAAAAGTTTTGCGTGCGATTTTAGGTCATGTTTGCGTTGATGGCATCGGGAGGAGAAGATTTAAGGAAGAACTCTATAGGTTGTACACTGACATCCGCCAAGTCAAGCATCTTTGTATATAATACTGGGCTGGGCCATGGGCCATGCATACCTTTGGTCCAGCTCGAAAAGTTTTTGAATCTGACTCATTGAGACAACAGAACAGAGGACGGCCTAGACTGAGGCGGCGCACACAAGTGGAAAAGGACCTCAACCAAGTTGGAGTGCGGAACTAGAGGCAGCTAGTGAAGGATCGTTCTGGCTGGAGAGACATGTTAGTTGAGGCCCAGGTCCACCCCGGACTGTAGCACCACAAGAAGAAGAAGAAGAAGAAGAAAAGGAAGAAGAAGAAGAAAAGTAAGAAAAAGAAGAAGAAGAAGAAAAAGAAGAAGAAGAAGAAGAAGAAGACGAAGAAGAACAAGAATAAGAAGAAAAGGAAGAAGAAGAAAAAGAAGAAGAAGAAGAAGAAGAAGAGGAAAAAGAAAAAGAAGAAAAAGAACAAGAAGAAAAAGAAGAAGAAGAAAAAGAAGAAGAAGAAAAAGAAGAAGAAGTCGAAGAAGAAGACGAAGAAGACGAAGAAGAATAAGAAGAAGAACAGGAAGAAGGAAAAGAAGAAGAAGAAGAGGAAGAAGAAAAAGAAGAAAAAGAAGAAAAAGAAGAAAAAGAATAAGAAGAAAAAGAAGACGAGAAAGAAGAAGAAGAAGTATGTGCAAACTAAAATCATCCATTTGTATATAAGGATACATTTCCTTATTTTAATAATTGTGCGCTATAAATGGATAAACTACTACCCGTAAGTAACTCAAAGGTATAGATGAAGGTAGTAAGAGGAAGCATGTCATTGTGGCACCAAGTGCCTCTAGTTTCAAGCCTGTTCGTTGTATAAAGATAAAAAAAACTGGTGAGCCAAGACTAGAAAAATATTCTCTCTGTAAAAATTCGCCATCTTTCCTAATTTCGTGAAAAGGGATGATGCACATGCATAAGAATTCACTGTTCTAATTTGATGGCTAAGGGTGCTAAACAGGCCTAACAATAGTCGTGTTTTGTCCTTGGTATGTCGCTTCTTTAATTTTTTCCTGCACCCTTTTTTTCCTGTGTTCAGACTGTATTTTAAAGAAAGGCAACCATATTCGACCATCAGAGAGTAGATTAGGATACTGACAAACAGAGAAGTGTATCAGTCATCACTTTTGCGAGCATACGCATAATGATGCAAAGAAGGATACCTTATTGTCTGTTTTTTAATTAAACATTGTGTTGAGGTCCAAAGAATCAATATAATTTTTTCTACTAAAATAACAAGACAAGAATGTCAAAGAATCTGAAATTACACTCAAACTGACTGCTACAGAGGAAGCAACATGCCAAACTTTGATGAGAAATAGTTTAACTTTCAGACAAACTTCAGAATTTACGTCAAGTGCTCGGTGAGGAACACAGTGGATGATGTCTTGAGGCACACTCACCCCTATAAAAGCAAACATGAATTATTCCACCGTCAAGCTTTCGAAAACCTAAATAATTCAGAAACTCACACTCACCGAAAAGTTCCAAATCGAACACCGAACTTCAACTGGCGACGTATAAAAGCACACGGCACATCCCATTGTCTCACAACATCAAAGTCCCGAAAGGATTACCACGAGAATATTGAACTGAAAATAAAATATAAATCATAAGCAATCCAATTTCCTGTGAACTCACGCGCACATCCCAATTCCCTGCTTTATTACGATAATTTTCACATCCCAGTGACAAAAGGTGGGTGCATCAACGCGACTCCGGCAAACAACACTCCACACAAACAACAACGAAGAACCATTGTCGAAAATGTTGCCCCATGCAATTATAATGAGGACAACAAGATCAGCGGACAACTTCAGCCGCCGCACCGCAGTGAGATGGTGTCTCCACCTACATTTGTTGCTTCGCTTTTCATCGCGGCGACCATCTTCTTTCCGGCATTTGACTGCAGGTTGTTTTTTTGAGTCTATTACAGGGAATGAATTTAAATTTTGGAATTCATAATTCCGGAGAGCCCGACTGTGTCCTTGAAGCGCAGCACTGTCATCGCGGGAATCCCGCCGGAGGCACGTCAACAGAGCCGCGTCACATGGCGCGAAAGGTCCCATTAGTGATTAGAATATTTATTGCGCGCATAGTTGGAGCAAAAAAAGGTAAATTCTAATTGGATAATATATTACACAGGTGAAATTGCAAGTACATCCCACACGAGGCACACGCTGCGCGCTTGCTTCTGCCGTTCACTTTTTGATTTTCGCTTTTAACCCCGCCTAATGGGGGCTGCGGAGGCCCCCGGAGTTTATCATTCCCGCCGACAGCCAGATGAGCACGGGAGCAGGATGAGCTTTGTTTACGGAGCACTAATGATTTATGATTACAGCTGATTAATTTTTCACAACAGCACATAATTGGTCCGAATCGCGAAAGTGAGATTAAATAAATAACCTGGCGGGATGCGGGAACGGGGCATCGTGGCGATAATTGGGAAGCGATGCAGTGTAGACGGATCAGAGATTTGGCGGGAAATCTGAAAATCCCCCCCCGTGGACCAGGGTGACACGGAACAGAACCGTTTGTGTGGCTTTTCAAACCAAAATTGAGCGCATAAATTTTGATTGTACTATAAATCATGTCACGTACGTGAGTCTGGTTGTGGGAGAATAGGAAACCTCCTGTCGTCGAGCCGTTTAATAAACGTTCGCAATGGCGGTGTCGGATGAATCTTTGAAGTCTTGGATGAGTTTTCATTTTTATGAAACCTTGAATGCGCGGATGAGATTTTATGCGCCTCATGGGAAGGTGCTCCAATCGAGTTCAGACAAATTGACTTTATGTATGTGGCGACAGTTAAAGCTTGAGACAAGAAGTGTGGGATGATTAAGATTCTGCGGCTCTGGAGGCTCTTTAAGTCGGTCGCAAGAGGGCCTTACAAACTCTGAAAGGTGGCCCATTCAGCGCACTTCAGAGTATTCGAACGCCCATTCCGGATAGATTTTATTGACGTGTTTTTATGAGCTAAATCTTTATCGTGGGCTTTGGATGTGGAAATCATTTGTATGCATAGGAAATTGCTGCTTACCAGATCATTGAATTATGAAATTGCTGTTGAGGGATAGAAACATCAATAATTTTTATTTGTTTGCACTTCAAAAATTATCTCAGCTTCGATTGAGAATTGAATCGACTACTTTAATGTGTATGGATGCAACTTTAAAGTAATAATAGTAATAATAGTTGTATGGAGCGACAGTCCACAGGGGGACCAGAGCCTAGCTTGCTCATCAACTATTAGTGCTGTGCGCGCTACTGTTCTCTCACGAGTAGAGGGGACCTACAGTTTTTTGCCGACTCCGAACGGCAAGGTGTGAGAAGCTTTTCTGCGACATTGAATACTCTTTAGGTGTTGGCAGCAGCTCGAACGAGGTGCTGCCGTGAAAAATTCGATCTGTTCAGCCGGGAATCGAACCCGGCGTCTGAGTATCGCATTCTACCCACTACGCCACGGCGGACAGCTTTAAAATAATAATGTGCTGAAAATAACCAACCAGGGCAACCAGTTGAATACACAGGAATGCAAGACAAAAAATTGAGATCACAGCATTAGATTCTTGCACAGATCATTTTTGATACAAACGGGATTGACAACTGCATGGCTTCGGACAATGCCTTTAGGTTTGTTTATTTTGACATTTATTATCTGTCATTTTAAGCTTTCTTTGGGAAAAAAATTCGAGCAATTTTTGTTTGTTTCGATGATGGTAGGGATACACTGCACTGGAGCGCTCAGGCTCAAAGATTAGTCCATTTTACCACCAGGTAGTAACCTTCATTTAATGTAATTTCTTGGTGTTGGTGCTTTTGTAATAAAGAGTCTCAGGTCCACATCAGCGTAAAAATTCGCCACCTGATCCGAACAATGGCGGACCATTGACAGAGAAAGTGCTCTTTAGTGTCTTCATCTACTCCACAGACGCTGCAAAGGGTGCCATCACTAAGCCCAAGCCGACTTAGGTGCCTAGCGAAGGTGAAGTGTCCCGTTAGTACGCCGACAAGTCGTCTGTACTCATTTCTGTCTAAAGATAGCAAAGAAGCCGCGGATCTCTTGCTGACGTTCGGGAGCATGCATTTGATCAACCTACACGCTGGAGGGTCACACCATCTCTGGTTGTGCTGTTGGGAGACCCAACCGGCAACGGAGGTCCTAACCAAGGATGCAGGTAGTCCCAAGGTGGTTTCGGGCCGTACGAATGCCTCTTTTGAACTTTTCCATGATCCCGTGATGTACCGGGACCCCCACAAGCCTTAGCAAATCCAGTATGCTGACCAATTTAAGGAAAGGCTTACATTCTTGGACTATCGTTCGGTTCGATATCGGTTAAAGGTTTGAGTAAGGCCTTAAGCACAGCTTGGCTGTCGCTACACACACAGGTACTTCGCCAGTTCCACCTATTCAATATAGTCAGTGGCCCTTAGGATCGAACATGCTTCCGCCTGAAGGACCGACGTTAAATTACCTAAGTAGGTATGAACTGCGGTATTTGTGGCTTAATGGGTAGAGTGCGACGCTCACACGCCGAAAATCTAGGTTTGATTCCCAGCTCAACACGAATTTTTCAGGGCACCACCTCTTTCAAGCTCCTGACAAAACTCAAAGAGTAATAACTGTCTAAGAAAGTTTCTCAAACTTTAATAACTGGCTAAGAAAGTTTCTCAAACTTCGACGTTCGAAATCGGCAAAAAAACTGTAGGTCCCTTTTACTTATGAGAGTACAGTAGCGCGCACAGCACGAGTAGTTGATGACTAAGCTAGGCCCTGTGGACTGTCGAGCCATACAATTATTATTATTATTATAGGTGTCAAGTCTGATGTTCTCGTCTTCCACGAAAGCCCCAACTTAAAATCCCTCCATAGTCTTGGAGCCGTCCGTTATAACCCGACTACATTCCGTCCCCAGTCCAGTGTCTGGCTAGAGCTAGTCTGGGACACGGTGAAAGTCGACTTTGTATGAGCGACACAAGTTCGTTAACAGCTTTTATTTGGCGTCAATTACCAACGTGTAGTTCGAAAACGACCACTTTCTTTATATTTACTTAATGTTTCCGTAAAGGAATGCAGATTCCTAAAAAGGCATGTAATGTGTATGCCGAGGAAGCATTGAAAGTGGAGCAAGGTCAAAATAAATTTGGCAAATTGATTTCAGTTGATTTTTCACTCTGAGATGAGTGAAGTGAATGATGATCAAATCAAAACATAAATCGAGGCGGATCTTGCCTGCGTGACATTAAAAAAAGTTTAAATTTATCAAAACCAATAATCAGTCGTCATATAAAGCCTATAAAGCGTATCTTAAAAGCTTGATAGTTGAATGCTACATGAAATGGAAAAAATAAGTGATTTAACAAACCATTAAGGAAGGAGATGGTCAACTGAACAGCTGATCAAACACCTAATTTCCCCTTTTTCTATCGACCGTTTGACTGTTATTTACGTGTTCTTGTAAAAAAACCCACATTTCTGAAAGTTATTTGCGTAACATGGAACATTGTCCCCCTTTACTCAGACATTTATACGTTTCCGCTCCAAAATTGGCAAGATGGCGGCTAATTCGTCAATTTTTGCCTTCAAAAGTGTCAAACACTCGCAAATTGCCCACTGTTCATGAATTCGTCAGCCATTTTGTGTAAATTCAATACAACGCGTTCGGAAAACGTACTGCAAATTGTTTACGCAAGTTAGTGTAATCTGTACTTTAAATAGAATTTATTTCTAATAAATGGATAATTTTATAGCATTTGATTGATATTATTTAACAACTTATGAAATATGTAGAAAAACAAGAGAGTAACGCGTACTGAAAAGTTGCACTTTTGGAAAAGCCTTATTATTAGTTGATATTCCGAGTTACGCGTATTATAATTAAAATAAATATTTTTTGCTACATATTATTATTACAATATGTTATTTTTATTGTTCAAATGACGTCCATTCAATATGAAAGCTGTTGTAATCGATAAAAATAAGGAAACCTAATCCAAAAACAAATATTATACATGTTTCGTGCCATCAAAATAAAAACAATAAAAATAAAACGAATATATTTTGCGAAACATCTATGTCTAATTTAAGTCAGAAAGAAGATATATGACAATTGTAACACATTAAATATACTTAAAACAATTGAGTTAGTTTGAAATGAGAACATATTTACAAATTTAAGATACCTTTTAAGTATTATATATAAGTATACAAATATACAGACAAAAATAATGTCAGACATTATAAAATTGGCCGCCGTGGCGTAGTGGATAGAGTGCGACCCTCAAACCCCGAAGGGTCTAGGTTCGATCCCCAGCTCAACACCAATTTTTCGAATATTTCACGGCACCACCTCTTTCGAGCTGCTGACAACACTCAAAGAGTAATAACTGTCTAAGAAAACTTCTCAAATTTAGCCGTTCGGGGTCGGCAAAAAACTGTAGGTCCCTTCTACTCGTGAGAGAACAGTAGCGCGCACAACACGAGTAGTTGATGAGCAAGCTAGGCCCTGGTTCCCCTGTGGACTGTAGCGCCAACAATTATTATTATTATTATTATAAAATTGATACATTGATACAGAAAACGAGTTTAAGTATTTAAAATCAGTTGCAGTTATTCAGTTCTTTTGTAAAATTTATTAGTTCATAGAAAATATTTAGTAAATTTTTGCATTCAAACTAAATTTACGTCCTTATTTTGTTTTTGAAATAATCATAAAGTTTTAAGTATATTGCTTTTCTGATGCTCCTTCCTTCTCTCTTTCAATTTTTTGATATATATGCCCTCTCCTTCTAACAGTTTCAAGAGTGAGGAGATCCACCGTATAGACAGTTCACATGTTCTGTTCTTTTCAATGCATTTTATTCACTAATTCATATCAAACTTACATACTAGACAAATATGTTCAAAACTAGTTGGACGAACATTGTTATTAGTACTAACTTACTGGCCCTAGGCGGGCACTCTAAGCTAAACTTAATCTTAAACTATGTCTTTCGACTTAACCTAAAAATTCATATGTAAATTTAACTTAAATTTAACTGTAGAAGTAACGAATAAGAAAATTGTAAAAAACTTAATATCAGAACATTTTTACTAAAGCGTATATACTAACTTACACACTACCTTAGAATAACTTAATGTACCTAAAAATACGTACTTATAAGCATGTATATAGATATTAATATACACATGTTTATATACTTGCATTAAAATATGTACATTAGCATACACATGAGTACACACAGGTGCATATATGCGCATAATTTTTTTTTTTTTTTTAACCTTAATACTATCTTAAAAACTAAAACTACCTTTACCTTAAAACTACCTAAGATATGTAGGTCGGCCATAGGTTGCAGCTGATGGATACCTATATAGTCCGCTGCAAAACAGAGACCGACTGCATTCCATAAGGGGATCTGTACTACACTTTCTACCCTTTCTACCGCGGGTCTAAAGGGTTCGACGCTAGAGTTCTCTCACTACCCAGCCACCAGAATTTTCGATGCTGCATTGCAACATCCCGAATATCCCGCCTTGATACCGCCGTACTGAAATGGAGGAGACCTTCCTCAACTCGTTTTGCGACGGAACGGTCGTGGTTGAGTCGCCCATCCACAGTTGATCGGGCGATGTGGAAGAGGAGCGGCACCGCATTTATGTCTTGCATCAGACCGTGCTTATCGAAATAGAGAAAAGCTTCTGGGAGGACGAAGCCACTGTCACGTACCCTTTTGTGGTATTGTGGATTGGGGTAGTAGGCCCCAGAGATCAAGTTATTGACCGAGTTCATCGCTCTGGCAATATGGCCTCGAATCAATTTCAACAGGAAATTGTCCACTCGTATCAGGTCCGCCCTGTTGTATAGGAACTCATTGGAATAGAATTTTTTGTACTGAGACTCTGGTGTTCTGTAAAGGCGAAGGCAAGCTTTAAGACAAGCCCTCTCAAACAACCGAATCTTTTCCATCAAGCCTGCACTCACGTTGAACCACACGGGACAACCATAGGTGAGCATTGGCCGGATGAGGGCCATGTAGCAGATTACCTTCACCCTCGCATCGAGTTGACTTTTGTAAAACAGTCTCTTTGTAAGAGCGAAAGCGCCTCGGGCTCGGGCCAGAGCAGCATCTACATGTTTGTTAAAATATAAATATTGGTCTAGCCAGATCCCCAGGTATCTAAATACAGTCCTTTGCGCCAGTGGTTGCCCATGTTACCCAACAATTGGGAACTTTCGCCAATTCTTTTTGGTATCCGCCGAAGCCTTATACAACGGAGTCCACACGTATTCTTATTTAAAAACAAAAAAAATCATGTCTGTGAATCAGCTGTTCATGTTATGTTATAAAAAACGCTGTCAAAATGAATTCAAGGGCGGGAGACAAGGGAGTTGACTGTCTCCCTCTTGGTCTGTGGTTTATAAGGGAGTTGCCTGTCTCCCTATTGGTCTCTGGTTTATAATTTGCACCTTAACCAATTTGAATTCGATCCATTCAAGCATAAATGATTACGAAGAATGGATTGTTCATAACAACGTCAATCAAAAACTATTGTATGCACCCTGTATTTAATGAGTGTACCCTGTACCCAAACCATAAATACTTAGAAATATTTTATGTTCCATGAATTGAATTTTTGTTGAACGGGGAATCCCTTTGTAAGATTCCATTTTGTAAATGTTTGTATTTTGTCGTGTTTCTCTTCACTTTGTGATGAGCCTTCAGGGAAAGAACAATAAAAGTATTGTACTGTGCAAGGAAGTGTGTTTTTTATTAATTAATTCTATAAAACCGATCACAGTCAAAGCATGGAAAGAAAATGTTCCATATTCCACCACAACGACTTTATACCGCATACATGTTTAGTCACTCGCTATAAACTGAGAGAGCTTGGTTGTGAACTTTTAATGCGCTAACCATACAGCACTGACCTTGAACTGTGAAACTACCATGTAGTTTCCGCTTTACAGGAATCCGTAAACTGCAAAAATTTTAAGAATGCATGACTTTGTGAAATCACACATGGTTCAGTTTTCAATAAATAAAGACTAGCCATTTTACTAACGTTGAATCATGAAGTTTTCGGAAAAATAACGAAAGATCATCGAGCAAAATTGGACATACTCGTATATGGAGCTCGTATCTGGCAACACTATACATCATTTCAAAGGTCTTGACATATACAAGACGATGCTACGCTTGATTAGTTCGGATATTGAGTTCAACAGTTACAGACGTGTAAACATGGAGTTCACTAACGCCAAAATTCGCGCTATTTTAAAGTTTTCCTTCGTTAAATGCAAATCCGCTAGAGAAACGTTCCGTGAGATTAATGGGGTTTGGGGGTATGGTACTCTATCACTGTGAACCACGGAGGAATGGTTTCGACGATTCAGAGCCGGTGAAAATGACACCATGGATAAGCCAGCCGGCGGAAGACCTGTAACGACGAATACCGATCGAATTATGGAAATCATCGAGTTAGACCGGCATGTGGCATTTCATAACATCGTCCAGGAGATTATAGTTAGTCACCAAACCATTTCTGCAGAAGGCTGGAACAAAAAAAAGCTTGATGTTTGGGTGCCGCATGATTTGACGCAAAAAAACCTTCTGCACCGATTCAATGTCTGCGATATGCTGCTGAAACGGAACGAACTCGACCCATTTTTGAAGCGGATGGTGACTGGCGACGAAAAATAATTCACATACGACAATATCAAGCGAAAACGGTCGTGGTTAAAGGCCGGTGAATCGTCCCAAACAGTGGCCAGGAAGGTTTTGCTGTGTGTTTCGTGGGATTGGAAGGGAATCATCCACTATGAGTTGCTCCCATATGGCCAGACGCTTAATTCTACCATCTACTGCGAACAACTGGACCGCTTGAAGCAGGCAATCGACCAGAAGCGTCCAGAATTAGCCAACAGGAAGAGTATATTGTTTCTCAAGGACGACGCCAGAAAACACACTTGGTTGATGACTCGTCAGAAGCTACGAGAGCTCGGATGGGAGGTTTTATCGCATCCACCATACAGACCGGATATAGCGCCAAGTAATTACCACCTTTTCCTATCCATGGTGAACGCCCTTGGTGGTGTGAAATTGAACTCAAAAGAGGCTTGTGAAAAGTGACTGTCTGAGTTCTTCGCAAATAAGGGAAGGGCTTCTACGAGGATGGTATTATGAAGTTACCTTCTAGATGAAAACAGATTATCGAACAAAACGGCGCTTATTTTACCTAAATCAAAATGAACTAAATAAATGAATGTAGAGCCAAAAAGCGAAAGGGAGATTAAAAATAAAAACACATCGCTCAATATGTCCAAAAATTGCACAAATATTCAAATGACACCTGTCCAATTTCCGTGACAATCTGATTTATAGATTACAAGTTACAGTGCTTCCAGTGACGCTACTCTTGCAATAAAACAATGGATACACGGATTAAACACTGCTTTTAAATGGGAAAAAATACCATGCAGGCTTACCAATGGCTTGAGAACTATAACAGGGACCCTTCTCCATCAAAGACAAATATTTGTCGGTGGAATGCTGACTTTAAACGTGGCCCTAAAGACACCAATGATGCTAAACGCTCGGAAAGCGTGAGGTAGGTACACCTGAACACGTAAGAAATGTACACAACATCGTTTTGGAAAACCGCAATATGCAATGGCGTGAGATAGCTGACACCTTACAGATATAAGAGCGCAGTGTTCACACTATTTTGCATGGATATTTGTCCATGAGAAAGCTGTATTCGGAAAGGTGCTATGTTTGCTCAAACAGCAATGTATGGATGATTCAGAGAGTTGTTTGGAACTATTTTGCCGGAATAAACAGGACTTTTTGCTTTGGTATGTCGCAATGGATGAAACATGGATCCTCCACTATACTCCAGAGTTAAATCGACATTCAGCAGAGTGGACAGCAGCCGATGAAACACGCCCAAAGCGTCCAAAAACACAAAGATCGGATGGCAGGGTTATGGCATCCGTATTTAGGGATGCGCAAGGAATTTTATTCATTGACTGTCTTGAGTGCCTGCCGTTGTGTAGAGGTTAGAGTACGACGCTCAGACGCCGAAGGTCTAGTGTCGATTTCCAGCTAAACACGAATTTTTCACGGCAACACCTTTTTCGAGCTGATGACAACACTCAAAAAGTATTAACTGTCTGAGAAAGCTTCTCAAACTTAGCTTGTCAACAACACAAGTAGTTGATAAGCAAGCTAGGCCTTGGTCCCCCTGTGGACTGTCGCACCATACAATTATTATTATCTTGACAAAGGCAAAAGGATCAACAGCGAATACTACATGGCATTATTGGTACATTTGAAGAAGTATGAAGAAGAAAATAATTTTCCACCAAGATAATGCACCGTGTCACAAGACGTTGGCTAGCATGGCCAAACTGCAAGAATTAAGCTTTGAATTGCTACCGCACCCAGCGACTTCTACGAAGGTTACCTTTTATATTTCGGGATTGGGCAACCCTAGAGTTGCAATCTGGCAACTGCCAGGTCTATCGTAAAGCTTGACATTTTTGAGGTTATACTTACTCAGAATGTGGTCACCGTGGCGTAGTGGGTAGAGTGCGACGCTCACACGCCGAAGGGTGTCGGTTCGATTCCCAGCTCAACACCAGTTTTTCGAATTTTTCACGGCACCACCTCTTTCGAGCTGCTGATAACACTGAAAGAGTAATAACTGAAAGCTTCTCAAACTCCGCCGTTCGGGGTCGGCAAAAAACTGTAGGTCCCTTCTACTCGTGAGAGAACAGTAGCGCGCACAACACAAGTAGTTGATGAGCATGCTAGGCCCTGGTCCACCTTTGGACTGTAGCGCCAACAATTATTATTATTATTACTCAGAATGTTTTGACATACGAGCGCCATTTGTGTTGTTTTCAGTAACTTACCAAAAAGAATCATCTCGCCCAAAAAATGGAATTAAATCGTCAACATTTTCGTGCGAACATTTTTTATAACTTTCGACGTGGATAAACTCAACAACAGTGCATCGATGAACTTAATTCAATTTTTGGCGATGAAGCTCCATCAAGGACCAGTGTTTACCGATGGTATGGTGAATTCAACCGAGGTCGTAGTTCACTCCAAGACGAATTTCATGAAGGTCGTCCAAAATCAATTGTTGTTCCGGAAATTATTGATGCTGTGCGCCAACTGATATTGCAAGATCGTCATGTGACCTATCGTGACATTGATACAACCTTAGGCATTAGTGGAACCAGAATACATTTCGAACATTTGACCGTCGAAAAAATTTGTTCGCGTTGGATCCCACACAATTTGTCAATCCCTCAAAAAAGGGCTCGTGTCGATTGGTCGAAAGAAATGCTCCAAAAATACAATCGCGGTGCTTCGAAACAAGTCCATGACATCGTAACAGGTGATGAATCGTGGATTTTTGCGTATGAGCACGAAAGTAAACAGCAGTCGACTGTATGGGTGTTTCAAATTGAGCCAAATGCAACAAAAGTTGCCCGCGCAAGAAGCACTTCCAAGCAAATGGTCGCTGGTTTTTCGGAAAAACTGGACATGGCAAAACCGTACCACTAGGACAACATAGGAAGTCAATTCTGAGTGGTACACAACCATTTATTTGCCAGTTGTCTTTCATGAAATCAGGAAAACCAACCGCCGAAGACGGATCACTCTTCACCACAACAATGCAAGCTCTCACACATCGGCTCAAACAACTGCACTTTTGAGCACTCAAAACATCGATTTGATGAGTCATCCGCCATATAGTCCTGGCTTGGCACAGAATGACTTTTTTTATTCCCGTACGTAAAGAATAAAATGAGTGGTCAGCGTTTTTCGACACCTGAAGAAGCGGTTAATGCATTCAGAGTGCACGTTTTGGAGACACCTCAATCAGAGTGGCAAATGTGCTTCGACCATTGGTTCAAACGCATGTAAAAGTGCATAGATCTTAATGGGGAATATTTTGAAAACAATAAAGTAATTTTCGATGATTAATATTTGTTTTTGTTCTCTAATCTCGAAATATAAAAAGCAACCCTCGTACATCAGACCTCGAAACGATGCTCACCGGAAAAAAATATGGCTCGAATGAAGAGGTGATCGCCGAAACTGAAGTCTTTTTTAAGGCCAAAGATAAATCGTTCTATAGAAAGGGTATTGAAATGTTAGAGTGGCGTTCGACTGATTGTATCACTATGTTGATAAATAAAGTCGAATTTTGTCTTACTGAAATTTCCCCCGGAATTTTTTACCCAAAATGCCTTTCCTTATCGTAAAGATCTTCGAAAATGGTAAAAAATATTCCCCTGGAGAAAAGTTGGTATCGGGAATAAATTTTCCAGAGGAAAATTAATTACATTTCTAGAAAAAAAAAATGTCTCCTGTATATGTTTAGAGGAATTATTTTGTTTTGTTCGTGTTTCGGAGAAATTTAAAAATGTAGATTTGTTTTTCAGGTTTTTTAATTTGAATTTACTGATAGATATTCGTAATTAAGTTCACCATGTCTTACAAGCAACAAATATTGCAATGATCGATATAATGGCAAATATTTACGACATAGCAAAGATATCCCCTGGAGAGACAAAGAAGATCTAAAACTATTCTGGGAGGAGTTAGAGGCTGAACTTAATTTTTTAGTACCACCTTTAAAATCTGTTGTTGAGTAGAAAAAAGGTATTTTTAGAACGTTATTTTAAAGGTCAATAATTATAAAAACTTTTTCAACTTAGGTCTGAACCGACGCGAAGAAATATATAAGAAAAGTGGCCACCAATCTGAAGGACCAAACTGCAGTCGGAGGTTGTCCTAATAAAGAATCTAAGCTAACGAAAACTGGAACAGCCGTTTATGCACTTGTGATAAAACTTCACTGAAGCTTGATTGGGCAACTCCAACTTTTTCCCTTTCTTCAACGATTAATCTTAAGGCAATTGAATGCATTGTGCAAAATCAATTCGAATGTTCAATTTTTCACGATTGCATTAAACCAATAACGGATAAACGTTTATGTTTAGATAATTTCACAAAAAATACCTCTCAAAATATTTCGAAATTCATTCGAATTTGATTCCGAGGGAAATTTATTTCCCGGAAAGTCGCCGATTGGAGGAATCGATTCCCGGAAAAAAAAATAATTCCCGGGGAATTGGATTTGCCTCGGAATCACCGATAACGCTGATTGAGTGATTGAATGCTATTTTTACGATACCACCTCTTCGAGCTACTAACAATTCTCAAAAAGAAATAACTGCCTACGATATAATCTCCCAAACGTCTCTGTTCGGAGGCAGCAACATAGTGTAGGTTCGTTCTGCTAGTGAGAGAGAAGTAGCAACCACAACACCAGTAGCTGCTGAAGCAGCTAGACCCTGGTCCCTTTGTGAATTGTTGCGCCATCCAATATTAATGTAAAGTCTGCTCTTTATAAATTTATTTTCTTGTTTGCAGTCGGTAAGTAAGCGAGTTCTACCTGTAGCTGCTGTTCGCAGTAAGCTGTATGTCCCCTCCACTGTAAACGTATAAAAATCATAAAACGAGAGATTGCCGCAGTCGCTTGGCCCTGTTCTTTTGCGTATCGTTGAAATTGGCATATTTCTTTTGGTAATTTTCTTGCAATTCTTTTTTAAAACATATTTTACATTTTTTTAAATAAAAATTTTCCTTTCAAAAAAATTCATTCGAAAAAAAAACACTTAGTTCTTGAAACCTTTTCGTACAAACATTTAATTTTCAAAAATCACAAAAATACTTTCGAACACACTTAATTTAATTTAAATGTTCCCACAGCCCTATCGAGCACAGTATTGATTGCAAATTTGATCGACGACGTCTCGGTTTTCGGAGTTCGATGGCAGTGGACCGGTTTTGCCACTTTCAATATAACTAATCAACCCGTGAAAACTAGAGAAGCACAGGAGCCCTGCAGTTCCTACACTGAGATCCAAATGCCTGATCGAACGCAGATTGCACGTGCAACCATCGAATATGAAAAATGTCTTATTCGCGCGGAACGCAACGTAGTTGCCCCAAGGTGTCATGGTGAGCACACGATCAGCACAGCGGAATGCCGACTTCAACAATTTGCACAAGCTTTCATAGCTGCCACTCTCTGACCCAACCACAGCTAGATCTTTTGGGTCTTCAGAAAAGCCAGGATATGCGTTGGGCAGGCACCCTGGAGGCATTCTGCAAGGTGGCTTTTCATCGGAGGAGCTGTCATCGTTATCTTTGCGAGGTTGACGTTGTCTCCGTTTTTTGTCTTGTGTATGGGGTGTGGTGTCGTTGGTGGAAGTTCTAGGTTCTCCTTGCTGTTGTTCGTTGACACTTGGTTTCTCTGCTTCTCCGTTGGCGTTAGGTTCTTGTGGGGCGTCTACTGGTTCGCTTTCACTTCTTTCCTCCTCCGTGGGTAGCTCCTCTATGGGATGGTCCTCTGGTATTTCCTCTGCTGCTAGTATACCCTCTGTTGGTTGCTCCCCAGTTCTTACCGCTTTCTCCGCCTCTTCTTCAATTCTTTCCTGTGCCGCTGGCTCTTCACTTTTGTCTTCATTTCTTGTGTCCTCCACTCCGTTATTGGTTTGCTTTAGATCTTTACATTTATCTTAATCTGTGTCTGTACTGTGAGTGCTTTACTTACCTCCTTTATCACCAGCATCGGAGGCATCGCCACCTGCATCCTTTTCCTTAACCTGGTCTTTTTTGGACGCAGCCCTTGATTTCTTGGGCCTTTCTTTGACAACATCATCCCCATCACTTCCCTCTGATCTGTCCGCATGATCATCATTTTCCGCGTTGTCGGCATCCTCATCTTCCTCCTCGGGCTCAGAGTCCTCCACAGAGTCTTGCCTCACATCAGTGTCCTCGTTTAGTTGCGAAAGGCAAGGGGAATCGAGATCCCCATGAGACAAGTGCTCCTCTGTGCATTTAAACTCTTCAGGTCCTACCACCGAATCGTTGATTGACTTAACCTCTGTGGAATTTCCAGTCAGGGGCGTAGCCACACAGGGATAAGTGGCCACCTCCCCAGTTCGTGCGGTTGCACTTAGCTCCTCTAAGCATACTATCTTGACAAGGCTTATTGCAAACGTCGACTCCTCGAACAAATCCAAGAGGGATTGCGTTACCACACAGCATATTATGGCGAATCCTCCGCACATGTGCAACGAAGCCGTTCGCAGCTTCTCTTTGCCGAGCGAACACTTATGAGAGAAGGGATCCAAAAGGAAGTAAAATGTCCCCTTCCTCCAAATTGCGTAACTCCTTCCCTGGATGTGCAGGATCAAGTTGGCGCCTCTGTCGAAGGCTCTCTCCAACGTTTCGGAAAGATCGCTGTGCAAAAAGTTCGGCGTGCACTTCCACACTCCACACTCGGCGTCCGCATTCACGACTATCTCAGCTGAAAACTGTCCAAACACGAACTGAGCAGGTACATCTTGAATGCTTAGTTCCATGCTGCCGTCACTCTGAGTCCACTGTTTGTGGAGATGGGCGCCCAGTTTGAGGACTTTATCCAACACGCCGCTGTCCCACACAGGGGCAGGATCGATTTTGGCGTTGATAAGCGCCGCGATGGCCACGCACACAGAATGACGGTACTCCACTTCCTTAAAGCAGTGGGAGTGCAAGTGTATGCTTGCCCGTAGCACTGCATAGTCTGGGTGCAGCACTTGGTACTGATTTGTTCTGTCGGTGATTTCTGGAGTTGGCTTACCGCCACATGGAGTCAGCGATTTCAACTGCAGCTGCCTTATAGAGAACAACTGGTCAGGCTGGACACCACTCAGCTTCAGGAGCAAATAGTTGACATTTTCCAGATTCCGCAGACAGATCAAAACCGCTGTGCCCCGCTTCTGATCGCTCCGGAGGTCACCTATACGCCTCCCAAAACAGTCGAAAAAGAAAAATACGCCATAGTTCTTCCACAGCAGCACATACCAGGACCCGATCTGCAGCAGACAGAACTGAAATTTCTTAAAGAAATCCTCCAGTCCCGAGTGGAGTGATGGCGTCGGTGGTGCATCTCCAACTACTCGGCCCATCAGGAATGGGTCGTTGACCATCACGTGGAATGTGTTGCCGCAGAGCACAAAATCTCTCTTGATCGACGATTCTTCGAGGACTTCATCTTCGAGAAGGCTGACATTGGACTCATTGAACAGCTTCTGCCCCTCGAGGAGAACTTGGTTGAGCACAATCTTATCCCACTCAACTTCGGGAACGATGAAGTACTCGGCATATGCTATGAGCACCGTTGCGAAGCCTTGGAGAGATAGGTCGGCGGGTTCTGGAGTCGAGAAGTTCATTCTGGAAGTTGATGCTGACAGCCCGACCGGGGCGCCTAAAGTTGCTTCCAGTTGCTTCCCAGGCTTTGTTGGCTTACAACCTGCAGTCGGATGAAGAAATGCAAGGAAGAGAAGCAGTAATAGGGTTACTTACACAATTTAACGGAGCGTAGCAAGCTGTTCTTTTCATTGTGGACATTTTTGAGCAATTTCTTACCACAGAGTGATTTCTGTTTGTTTTGACGGTCGTACTGGAAGTTGTGCTCGGCTCTGAAATGAGTTATTTATGAGATCAACAGTCTAATGAAGAAAAAGTTTAGCGTAACCTCGACAAGCAAGGCACCCCCTTCAGGCTTGGCCCATCATTGCAGCATATACACTCCGGATCGTCGAGACATAATCTTGAACCAAAATTTAGGGTTATGTTCTGTGTGTCTCCGGCTGCCATATTTTGAGAATTAATTTTAGAGCAAAAACTAACCACTCCACAAAAATTTTAACGCATAGATTTTAGGAAATTCTCGAAAATTATGAAAACTCTCGCGTGGGGTTCTAAAATTTAAAAAAATTTGTCGACTATTTAAAGGCGAGTGCAAAGTGCTGCATAGTGAAACAAAGTCTCTGTCTCTTTCTTCTTTCTTTAAAGATGTTCTGTAACCTGTATCAGTCATTTGCTCATTAAGTTATTGCTTACGAAGAATAGTAACAAATGGCTGATTGAGATTGGTTTCTCCAGTAACTATTGGCTTTTGTTCCCGCACGAGTAGAAGATATCGAAAGTGCTTTTGGAGATTCCGTCCCTTTCTATCGAACACTTCTAGGAGACCTATTGAAATCCTGAAGCTCCCCTCTAAAAAGTTTGTTGTAGTTCTTATCTCGTACCTCTTCATTTCACATCACAGAGGGGTATTCCCCTACACACCAGTCCAACATATACATCCTATTAAAATCAACCATGATTCATATATCAAGCTAAGGTTTGAAATACCCTTAATGTGAAGAATTTGCATACAGCTGATGTGAAAAATGTACTTATAAACACAAATTCGCCCCTTTTCTAAGTGCAGTAGGAAGTGCTGAACCTAAGAGATGAGCTTGTGAAATAGATACATCTACTTTACCTCTACTCTGTTGGAAGAACATCGTCATCATACACATCATCATACACAACCGATGTAAAGAATCTGAAACTTTCTGTTTTCCCAGGTCTGTCACTTTTTAAGGTCTTGAATTGTACACACAAAATTCCGTGCAGGATCAGTATGAAGGTTCCTTTTTATATTTCGGGATTGGGCAACCCTTGTATTGCAATCTGGCCAGGTCTATCGTAAGATTTGACATTTTTGAGGTTATACGTACTCAGAAAGTTTTAAAATACGAGCGCCATTTGTGTTGTTTTCAGTAACTTACCAAAAAGATTCATCTCGCCCAAGAAATGGAATTAAATCGTCAAAATTTTCGTGCGATTATTTTTTATAACTTTCGACGTGGATTAACTCAGCAACAGTGCATCGATGAACTTAATTCAATTTTTGGCGATGAAGCTCCACCAAGGACCAGTGTTTATCGATGGTGTGGTGAATTCAACCGAGGTCGTAGTTCACTCCAAGAAGAATTTCGTGAAGGTCGTCCAAAATAAGTTGTTGTTCCGGAAACCATTGATGCTGTGCGCCAACTGATATTGCAAGATATCCATGTGACCTATCGTGAGATTTAAACAGCCTTAGACATTAGTGGAACCTGCATACATTCAATATTGCATGAACTGTCAAAAAAAAATTTTCGCGCTGGATTCCACACAATCTGTCAATCGCTCAAAAAAAGGCTCGTGTCGATTGGTCGAAAGAAATGCTCCAAAAATACGATCGGTGTGCTTCGAAACACGTCCATGACATCGTAACAGGTGATGAATGTATGAGCACGAAAGTAAACAGCAGTCGACTGTGTGGGTGTTTCAAATTGAGCCAAATCCAACAAAAGTTGCTCGCGCACGAAGCACTTCCAACCAAATGGCTCCTATTTTTTCGGAAAAACTGGACATGGCAAAACCGTACCACTAGGACAACATAGGACAGTCAATTCTGAGTGGTACACAACCATTTGTTTGCCAGTTGTCTTTCATGAAATCAGGAAAACCAACCACCGAAGACGGATCATTCTTGAAAACGACAATGCGGGCTTTCACACATCGGCTCTAGCAACTGCATTTTTGAGCACTCAAAACATCGATTTGATTAGTCATCCGCCATAAAGTCCTGACTTGTCACCGAATGACTTCTTTTTATTCCCGTACGTAAAAAATAAAATGAGAGGTTAATGTTTTTCGACACCTGAAGAAGCGGTTGATGTGTTCAAATTGCATGTTTTGGAGATACCTCAACAAAGTGCTTCGACACTTGGCTCAAACGCATGCAAAAGTTTATAGATCTTAATGGGGAAAATTTTAAAAATTGTAAAGCTATTTTCGACGATTAATAGTTGTTTTTGTTCTCTAATCCCGAAATGTAAGAGGCAACACTCGTAAAATATTTTGTTTTATTGTTTCAATAAATGCTGATTAAGGCAGCAATCCTTGCCGAAAGGTTGGGATAAAAACAATGAAATAACCTGGTTTCATTGAAAATCGACAGTGACCAAAACAACCGATTAAAGAAGGACAGTTTCCCCTGCATAACATTAACCCATTACGGCATTAAGCCACTGACATCAGACAAAACTACTTACTTATCAGGTAACGACCATTGAAGATCTCAGCCTGATCTATAGTAGCCTTCCGTTCCTTACGGTCCCGGCCTCGTTGCTTGCAGTTGTAAAAACGAAGCTCTCTAACGTCTGCAATTTCTTCTTACGTACAGCGTAGACTCCGGCTTTCTTTCTTTGTCTCAAACTTGGAGGCTGGTATTCATAGACCCTCTAAGCTGTAGGATTGTTTTCCATTCGTTTGATGAAACCGAGCTATTGTAGTCCTCGGTTTTTCGCCTTCCGGACTACTTCCACCTTTTGGTACAGCACGTAGAATTCGCTGCTGTGTCTTCTCCTCAACTCGCCTTCATCGCAAACAAGACAATGCATTTCATACTTCAAACATAACTTAATTCGATTGAGAATTAATTCGCTAAACCTAGAACCTTGTCTTCTTTCTAACGGAAGTGGTAACCTGACTGAATTTTTTATTTAATATTTGGAAGGAAGTACATTTTTCCATTTTTTTTAAAAACACATATTTATACTGAATGACCAACCAAGCCACCATTTCCAAGCTTTGTTAGTTCTGTTTCGTCATTAATTTGAAGCGGCAATGTATTAAATCTTGAGTTATTGATTTTCCTTTGAATAGCTCAGCACATGCCGGAACAATCAAATCGAAACCTCCCCGTCCTGAAACTTGGTCCATTTCGCTCCCACACAAGAGCAAAACACAAGCGAAGAATGTCAACAAATCTGCCTAACGAATTTTGACAATCAACTTCGTGGACTCCGCCACTGCCACCACCTCGACGATGATTTGGCCGTTGTTGCTTCTGCCACTGTTGCTGCCGTTCCCTGAACAGTCGTTACACTCGAGCGTAACAACTCTAATGGATTATCAGTGTCTGTTCTCAATTGGACAGAGAAATCCTACCCGCCGGTGGCGGTAGAGATAAATCTTTGGTTCGCTAGTGCAGATTTTGATACCAACAAACTCAGTGTTCGTTGCCGTAACTAATTCCATTTCGTGGTGTTGTCCTGGCCAGGCGTGGGGGCGAGTATTGCGGCATGTAGCACACAAAGCTTTGGTAGTGGGCGCGGACATCAAATGGTTTCAATGCTTTTGTGTGGTTCCTAAAACCCGACGGTGCGGCGGCTCGCCGGGATGTAGGCAATAGGGAATTTTAATTTTTAATAACTCCTCCACAGGCACACTGCGAACGTACGTGGCATAAGCCGATTTAGAGCCGCCGGCAGAGGGAGGAGGCATTCGAATACATTTGATAAACAAGTTTGAATAATTCAACGTGTTTATTGTGCGCTAATTGAGATTTTCCCCTCCACCTCCTCATCATCGCGTCGTCATATGCGAAATAATCGTGCACTCCGAAGCACTGGATACGAGAAAGGCACATGTTTGAAAACTATCACTTGTATGCTGGGAACGTGCTTGTGACTTCATAACAAATGGGTAAAGTTTCAATTCACGGGCTGAAAAGTTCTCCGAAAAGTTTTGATTGTTTATAAACAGCAAATGGATAACACAAATGAATATAAGGGAATCAGCAGACAATCAGAAGCGGGGAGTTGTTCCGTCTTATCAACTTAAAGTGCTGCATAAGGCTCCTCGGTGTGCAATTAGAAAGTATGAAGTGCGCTATGTCGATACACACTCTTTTTATTTCGCTACACAAAGGAAGTTTTGTTGGGATTAAGAGGAGAACTGCGATGGATATGTTTTGAGTTTTCTTGGGAACTATCCTTTGAAGAAACATCGAGTTGTTCATGCAAGTCGTCAAATGTTGAGGAGAGTTTGCAGTTTGAGAAAAGGCATTGTCATGACTATGGTATACGGAACTTCAACAGGCTTTTGTCAGCTATAGTGATTAGAGACCGTGGGAAATTTTCCTTTTCCTTGGATGTTCAAATCTAAACTTTTGTAGAAAAAGGTGAAAGAAGAACTCGTTAATTTTTGATAAAAAAAAATTGAGAACATTTTGGAATAAAATGTAAAATAATTATACGCAACGGCTGGCACATAAATTCCTGAGTAATTTTCATTAGGTTTGCTAAGAGTCAAGTCGTTTGTGGAACCTGAAAATCCGTGCGAACAACTTTGAAGAATACTTTAACGAAACTTTTTGCGGCGCCAATTTTTAAAAGGCTGTAAATGTGTCCAAGGCCCTTAAGTTCTTAAAGAGTTCCAAGCTGGATTAAGAAAGGAGTATTCCACAATCGACCAGCTTTCTGCAAAAAAAATATCGCGGAATAAAAATACAATAAAAATAAGTTGTTCACACTCTTTGTAGACTTCAGAGAAGCCCTCGATACAATAGGTGGGTCCCAGAACTTTCTGTACCAAATTCTAAGGTCTGTCATTTGTTAAGGAGTGGGGGTAAATTTCTCTCAGAAAGAGGCAAAGTACGGGACCGCTTTTTAACCAAATGTGTAAAGTATGTCATTGAAAAATGTCAAATTGACTTTTTCGCTACAGAAAACAAAGAGAGAAAAAAATTCGAGAAACAAACACAGAGATAATGGGCCAATGCTCACTTATCTCTGTATGCACACCAAATAATTTGACAGAAAACCAACCACCTACCCATAAAAACTTCATGTGTTAAAATGGGCAGGGCGGCTAAATATTTAACTCTATCGAGACAGCGCTCATTTGACGTAAAATTTTTTCGATATTCGGGAACGGACATTGTGTTGATTTATGTTGTTTAGTACTGTTTTGTGTTGTTTTCTTCGTGTACGTAAACACACCTAATAGGCATGTTCCGATTCATTTGTGCACAGAAATTCGTAGGTGAGTAGTTTGGGTAAAAAGCTTGGAGAGTGTGACTCTACTGAAGCTTGTAAAACGACTTTTTGTAAAAAATTCGCAGAATTATCGAAAAAAAATTGAATGTAAACAGCTATCAGATATTTGAAATGCCAAAGGTTTTCTTGTTCTCTATTTAACATTCAATAGGTCCGTTCCAATTGCTCTGAATTATTACGAATGTCTACGAATTTGCCCGAAAAACTACGAAAAGCATTCCATTAGCTGATTTTTTCGTATAAGAGAGAGCTCACAAGAGACCAAAATATTTCTCCTCCCTACAAATTTCTGCCGAAAAGAAAACTGTGGGCAGCAACTCGGCAACAGATGGCTGTCAAAGCGGAAATAAAAAAGACCTCTGACATTTCATATGTCTGATAGCTGTTTACGAATTTCTACGAAAAGTCGTTTCAGAATTTTCGGTGAAGTTACTCTCTGCAAGAGAGATTTTCATCCAAACTACTCAACAACGAATTTCTGTACACAAATCAATTGGAACAGACCTATCTTCTGTTCACAGATTTTTCTTCAGCAGAAATTTATAGGGAGGGGATATATATTACTCTTTCATGAGCTCTCTTCTACGAAAATATCAGCAAATAGAACGCCTTTTGAGAGTTTTTCGGAAAATCTCGTAGGCAGTCGTAGCTTTTCGGAGAAATTGGAACCGAACTATTTTCTCGGGAAACACTCTTTTACAAGCTATTCTAATTCGGTGTGTCTGGCAAAATTGTTCAAGTCCTTCGTGCCTTATATAAGACTAATTGAGATTTTGTGTGGGATGGTGAACAAATTTCTGAGGAGTTCGAAACTTCAATGAGCCTCAACGAAGGCTGCTTCTTTTTATATAACATATCGACATAACAGATAATGTAAGAAGTGGAACACAGCTCTCTGTCGTACAAATACCCGCTTTGATGTGTGCGGATGATATCCAAGGCATGTAGTTCGTGATAAATAGACTTTACGCATTTTGTGCCTGAGTGCTGGAGCCTCACTGTATATCTTGAGTAATCAAAAATGATGGCATTCAGAAAGGCAGGTGGACACTACTCTCACTTGAAAAGGTGGGAACTTTATTTTTTTTTATAATTGACGCGTGTAAAAGGGGTTGCGAGTACCCTTAAGTGACCGGATCAAGTCACAACACGGCCCGAATGTATAGAGGAAGAGAGGGAGAGGAGGTGCCGATGCACATTGGTTTTAAATGAATGTGGATTGGGAAGAGCATTCCAGATTCGTGCAGTGCGGCTAAAGAACGGGACTCTGAATTCGACTGTACGTCCGAAAGAGGGCTTGAGGGTGAATTGGTGGGCATTCCTAGCGAGGCGTGTATTGCGGGTGAAGTCTTGAAGGGGAGGAATGCAACTGGCTAATTCATCTGAGCATTTCTTGTTAAAATAGCGATAAAAGAGTGACAACGATGCGACATTACGTCGGTGTTCTAACGAGTCAATTGACTTCGCAATATTACTGTCACCTATAAGTTTTATCGCTCGCTTTTGAAGGAAGGGAGGGAGGTAGGGAGGTCTTAGAAGCACCTGACCAAATAGGAGCGTTATACTCAAGTTTTGGGCGTATGTAGGCCTTGTATATTGTAGCCAGATCAGAGGAGGTGAAGTACTTCTTGCATCGCTTAAGGAAGCCTAGACATTTCGCAGCATTTTTGGCGACCTCAAATATGTGATCGTTCCAACTAATTGTTGGGTTGATACACATACCGAGGATGGAAAGTTTTTCGATTTCAACAACGCAAGTGCCGTTCATGGCGAAGAAATTGAAATTGAAAGTTTTCAAATATAAACACCTAGGTATCCTAATATTGTCATGCTTCAGTTTCAAAGCGCAAAATTAGGTGAAGCTCAACAATTTTTTTTTATAATAGGCGCGCACTAAAGGAATTGTTTATATCCTTAAGTGACCGGAATTAAGTCACAGCGCGGGCTGAAGATATAGAGGGAGAGGGGAAAGAGGTACCGATGCACATTGGTTTTAAATACCTTTGGATTGTAATGTTCTATCTGGCCGATCTGGGAACGTTGTTTTAAAAGTAAATAACACAATAAGTCAATAAGTCAATTAGTCACGAGACTGACATATGAGGGGCGCCACTAAAAAATTTATATTTTTAGGAAGTAAAAACATTTAAATGATACCTGTCCAATTTTCACGTCAATCTGATTATTAGGTTACAAGTTACAGTGTTTTAAGTGACGCTACTCTTGCGATTTTTTAAACAATGGAAAAAACTGAATTTCGAGTCTTGGTTAAACACTGCTTTTTGATGAGAAAAAATTTCCTGCAAGCTCAGCAATGGCTTGAAAAGTTGTATAAGGACTCTGCTCCATGAATAACAACTATTTATCGGCGGTATGCTGACTTTAAACGTGGCCTTACTGACACCAACGATGCTGACCGCTCTGGAACGCCAATTGAGATGGGTACACCTTAAAACGTCACAAAAGTACACAAAATCGTTTTGAAAAACCGCAATGTAAAATTGCGTGAGATAGATAGATGACACTGAAACACATTTTGCATGAACATTTGTCCATGAAAATGCTGGTTTCGAAATGGGTGACGCGTTTGCTCACAAAGGACCGAAAACAAGAACGTATCGATGATTCTGACAGCTGTTGGGAGCTGTTTCGTCAGAATAAACAGGACTGTTTGCATCGGTATATCACAATGAATGAAACGTTGATCCGCCACTACACTCCAGAGTCAAATCGGCAGTCAGTGGAGTGGACAGCAGCCGGTGAACCATTCCCCAAAGCGTCTAACAGCACAAAGGTTGGCTGGTAAGGTTATGGCATCCGTATTTTGGGATGCGCAAGGATTTTTATTCATTGTCTATGTTGAGAATGGCAAACGAAGCAACAGCGAATACTACATGGCATTATTGGTGCATTTGAAGGAAAATTGCAAGGTACGGTTCTATATAAAGAAGAAAAACATTTTCCACGAAGACAATGCACCGTGTCACAAGACGTTGGCTAGAATGGCCAAATCACACGAATTGGGCTTTGAATTGCTACCGCACCCAGCGACTTCTTCATCTTTTCAGACCTCAAAACAACGCTCGACGGAAAAAAAAACATGGCTCGAATGAAGAGGTTATCGCCGAAACTGAAGCCTTTTTTGAGGCCAAAGATAAATCGTTCTACAAAAACGGTATCGAAATGTAAGAGTGGCGTTGGACTGATTGTATCACTCTTGAAGGAAACTATGTTGATGAATGAAGTAGAGTTTTGTCTAGAAAATGTGTTTTTATTGGTAAGCCCCGGGACTTATTGAGTGATGTGTTATGTACGTGTTAAAGACCTGTTGTGTTTCAAGAGAAAATGCGGAAGAGCTTCTGTTGATAGAAAGAAGATAGACTGGTTTGGTACATGCGTGTTGAGTTCTTGAGAAGAGTTAATAATAATAATAATTGTTGGCGCTACAGTCCAAAGGGGGACCAGGGCCTAGCTTGCTCATCAACTACTCGTGTTGTGCGCGCTACTGTTCTCTCACGAGTAGAAGGGACCTACAGTTTTTTACCGACTCCGAACGGCAAAATTTGAGAAGCTTTCTTAGACAGTTATTACTCTTTGAGGTGGTGCCATGAAATATTAGAAAAATTGGTGTTGAACTGGGAGTCGAACCTAGACCCTTCGGCGTGTGAGCGTCGCACTCTACCCACTACGCCACGGCGACCGAAGAAGAGTTACAGATCGGAAAAAACTATAGTCTTATTTTCAAATCATTCTCGATTATTTTGCTTTATTTTTTTTTTCTTGATTTTTGCACAATCGGAGTGTTTTTAGTTCCTTGTTGTTTAAATTAAAAGTTAAATCCGTTTATTTCAATGCTTTGAACAATATTTTCCATACCACCCAAGCCAGTGAACAAATTTGCCATGTCCTACGTAAACCAAATGGTTTCAGACACCTTATTTTTGAAAGAATATACTCTTAAGAAGAAAGTCCAAAGTAGACTTTACAACCTTAATTTTTGAAAGCAAGAAACAAACCATTCTCGATATGTAAATGGTAAAGGAGAAATAATTTCTCAGTGAGTAGTATTATTTTCAGGGAATTTTGATAGCTTAGCCAAAAAGTGTGTATTTCCTTTTTCTACCTTAGATGCAACGAATTTTAAAATTCAAGTTCCAAGGTAACACTAATTTTTTTCTACAAAATGAAAAATTTTAAGGACTTTTTTTTCCTTTTTTTTACAAATTCGGTTTACTTTTTGTACTCTTTCAAAACAAAATACTTTCTTAAGAAAAGACATGAAGTACTAATAAAACAACCTTCGATGTAAGTCAAGAATATCTATAAGGCTCAGTTTTGCACATCGATAGTTCCAACAATTGGACTTCAGTTAATATGAGGTTTTATATCAAGCGGTCATATTCCAAGTTGCTAGAAACTGAATAAATATTTGTTTTTTGTTTCGAAACAGATGAAAACTGCTTGATTTTCTCAGTAACGATGGTTTATTACTATCTGATTATTAACTTCTGTAAACTTATCCTGCCCATGGAGCTTTCAATTCGAGCATAAGTATCAGTCAATGTGAAACGAACTATTAACTAGTGGAAGATTCTTACGAATCATGAAATAGAAAATAGTTAATTTCAATATTTTTATCCAAAACATGTACATATATTATCAAATTTATCCTTTTACTCTATGAACACTGTCGCTAGGTAACATCCAAAGACACTTAAAGTATAAGTATTTACACAGCTACATGTGTATGACTTAACCTAAATTAATCTAAGGACTACACAAATTTGATTTACGAAGTAACTGCCCACGCTAATTATCGTAAGTTTCCTTTCTGTAAAAGTGTTACAGAAGTTTGTACTTTGGTATCAAGGGGCAAATCGAGTTGCCATTTGCTAGCACTCAGAAAAGAAAGAGATAATCCAGATTATCGGCAGAGGTTTTCTGTTGCTTGGATGGCGTAACGTTAGCCTCATCTTCTTCGTCGTGGCCATTCTGTTCTGCATCTTCATTACCCGACATCTCGGCATCCTTGGGAGTTGCGATTTTTCGTTTGTTCTGCTTGGGTGTTGATGTAACTGCTCCTTGTCGGTATTTACTCCAAAACTCAGCTGGTTGAGCAAATTGAATGATATTTGGGAAACCCAGCGATAAAGCTTTCGCAAGCTCATCAATTGACTTTTGAATTGAAGGGTCACTATTCGAAGTGTTTTCTGATATCGTGGTGATGAAAGCGATGGATTTTTCCAGTACAGATAACTGGCGAAAGAAAGGAAACTTTATACCCGGTTCGACTTTGAGATCGGTGAACTTACTGCGTCCGACATTGTGGGGACATCTCGTCGTCTGCCTTTACGGCCTGGGGGCTGTTTCGATGAAGTTGTTGGCTCGGGGTCTTTACTTTCAGCGATAATCGCTGATATTTCATTGTCCTCGTTTTCAGTTGCTTTATCACTTTGCTGGTCAATTTCTTTCCGCTCCTTGAGGCTGATTTTCTTCAAAATAAAGAGCACGTCTTTGACTAGCGCAACTCCTTCTGGTGATTTTATTAGTGGGTCATTTTGTGTTTTCTCTGAAAGTCAAATGTTTGGATTTTGAAAGTTAGTAAAAAAAGGGCATAATCAAGGAAATGACAGAAAAGTGGAGAGCGAAGTAAAAACTTGAGTAAAACGAGGCTTCTAACTCCGCGACAAAAAAATTTAAACTTTAAGCAACATATTCTGTCTGCATGCGGCAAACCGTGATCGTAAACCACAAACTGTGGACATCCGCAAATCTTACCAGCGATAAGTTTCAAGTTCCCAAAGTACATAATCAAATACACATCGTCGATACTTTCCATGAGGTAGGTGTATAACATACATCGCTGTTTCCGCTTGTCCTCGCCCTTGAGTGGTGATCTAATCATGTTCTCCTCGAAACTGTCTAAACCTTCAAAGTTCTATAAAATGAGACAAATCAGTTCATCATTCGTTATCAGCCTTGATGTCAAACTTACTGAGTATTCGTTCAAAACAAACGGACATTCGGTGAGGCACTTAGTGAACAGAGAAGGGTTCTTCTGTACAATGTACTCAGAGAAAAACACCTTCGCCCTGGCAGACAGTTGTTCGCTCTCATCCAGAATCGCAGACAAGAGCGCCAACAACAGCGATCCACGCAGTTTAAGTTGATCCTGCAGCACCAACATGGCGAACATTTTGAAAGTCTCCATGCGATTGATCAGATATTGCGATGACAGCTTATCAAGCACCGTATGCATCATGTATTCCACCACTTGCGTGTGTTTCATGCATAGATCACTCAGTGCCACAAGGATTGTGTTCACGATCGGTGGTCGATCGATTGCCTTTAAAATTTTGCCGTACAAGCTGCAAGTGGTGTTAGCGACGAGGCCTTCGCGAATCGAAAATCGACCAGAAACCAGGATCATGGAATTTAGAATTCGATCGTTGTCCAACTCAAGCTCGGATTCGGGGAGATTAATGCACGCCTGCATATATTTATGTATGAAAGTGATAATGTCACGATGAGGACGAAATTTAGTCTGTAAATTCGCTTCCGAATACGATAATAGATACGAAAGGTAGGTGGATCTGTTCTCTGGGAATCCCGACATATCCTGAAGAAGCTTCTCCTCAAGGTGGGCGTGCAGGTCGATCAACCAGTCTTGTGATGGAATTTCGATGGTTTGACTGGACGTGGACGGGGTGGATATCATTTGAATCTCCTTCGAGCGGTGGTCGATAGTGGTGAGGAAGTCAAAAGCTTTTCCAATGACCTGCGGGATTATCATTCCGGTTTTGATGGAGTTGAGCAAGTGCGTAAATACGAAGTTCAGCGCTGAGTAGCTAAAGTGGTCAACGCATGATATCAGCACCTCTAGAGCTAGCAGTAGATTGTGTTCGTTATTCCACTGTGGTGTCTACAAAGGAACAAGATGCGAATGGTGGTACAGGAAGGGTACAAGTGCGCTTACCGAGTGATACGAGACGAAGCAGTGGATCAGTGCATCGGGTTCCTTGCTTTTCACTTTCGCGCAAATAAAATTAAGGAGCACCCATGCTTCTGTTGAGTTCGAGGCTACTATATGCGATTCCACGGTGCTAAGCATTTGTTGGCTGAAACTGAAGTTAGTTTTGTGGGGACTTGCGTGATGCCAACAACTTACTTAATCATTTCCTTCTTTAGGTAGAGGTGAAAACAGTTTTGCAAATACAGTCGAGACTGTGTCACAAGAAGAGTTCGGATTATGACCCAAGGCATGAAATGTTCAGCTGCATTCGTCTGGTCGATGCTTTTGACATTCATGAGCACCTTAGATCGGAAACACTGAAAGAAATTCCCATTCGAAACTCAAACATTCCTGAAAAACGATTATTTACCTCAATCGCAAGTTCAATGTTCTTAGGGTCCGGATCTTTGAGCATTGGGCCGATAATTCTGCACCAGACGTAGATCACAGGATAACAGTTCGGGTATGTGCTCAAAATAGAGTCCACCATCAACAGGCACTGTTTTCTGACCATCTGCGATGGCTCGCACACAAATTCACTAGTCGCCTGAAAATAATGTTAAATGAAAACGATTGCTCCAGCCTTTGTGTTTTCAAAATTAACCTTTACAAAGCTTGTATTGAATATAATCAATGGATTGATCTTTACTATCGCCTCGATCAACATGATTGCTGCTCTCCGCAGGTACACCAATGGACTCTGAAACAGTCTGTACACGTTCTTAGGCAAATCCAGGAAGCTGAGTGTGAGTATTTCGACTCCTTGAAATGTATATCTAGGTTCGGGTGCGCTTGGCTTTCCAAAGCGAATCTCGTTTTTTAGCACACGCGGTTCCTCGGGTAGATTCACATCACAGTCATTGAAATCCGAATACTTGATACCTTCGTAGAGAATCTTCTTAGCGTTCGGTGATCCCCTAGTAATTGCTTGGTGAATAGCCTGCACAGCTTTTAATTTTATGTTATTGTTCACATCGCACACACTGTCGATGAGTTCCTTTATCACGTAAACCTCCCGGGGTATTTCAGAAACCTCGTGGCGAAAGACTTGCCAGTCCACGTTGGACTCAAGAAAGATCATCTTTGAGAGTAAGTCAACCGTTCTCAATCGAATGCCAACTTCTTCAGCGTACACGGCTTCGGAGAGGAACTCCATAATGGATGCGTTGCAACGGATGAAAAGCGCTGCATCGTATTTAGCAGCGTACTCCAAGGTCTTCTGTAGTTGCTCTGCACGCCACTTTATCAATAAAAAAATAAATTAAAAATGAAACAAAATGCGACTGAAGGACTAACCCCTTTCTCCGGATTGGTAATGATGTACTTTATATAGAATTCCAGGACTTCAGACACTATCCTCGGAAATTTATCAATAGTCTTAATAAACCAGTCGGATATGTGCTCACATTTGTTACCATAAGAACTTGACGTTCCTTTGGGTTTAAGGGCGTAAGTGTGCAGGTACAACGTCATATTCATAATCTTTATGAGCGTCTCCTTTGGATCTCCATTGTGCACGCTGACAATTGCGTCTAATATTTCAAAACACTTCCCGTGCAAATTCGCAGCATCTGCAAATCAAGAATAAATCAGTTAAAGGAACAACTCATCGCTTGTCGCGTTTCTTACACATGTTTACAAATCCCTTGTCGTAGTTGAAGTATTGCATATCAATGAGTTTCCTTATGATCGCATTCCGAGAATCCTTGTACTCGTCAAAGTGAACATATCTCACCATCAGCCGCAGGTCATCAAAAAGCGACGTGAAGTTTACCCAGGTTTCGTTGGTGTGCTGCTGCGTAAGGAACTTGACCACACTCGGCTTTTGTATCTTCTCCACCAAACTGAAGACTTGCAGTGAGCTGGACACAATTCCCTCTTCAAATATGTGGAAGCCTTTGGCTCCGGGGATTGTAAGCGACAAGAAATAAACACTTGCTGCGGCTAACGACAGCTGTCTGTAAATGCGACATCTGGGGTCATATGTGCTCAAGCCAACCAGAGTGTAAATGAAAGCCAGAAACCCATCTCTAGGTGACACTTTTATCACTTGATCCCAGCAGTCATATGTGTTGTCGTAGGTTGTTGAGGATTCCCGAATGGCGCGAATTGTGGTGGTAACGTCCAAAAGAGCAGAGAGAACAGTTGTGTCTTCTAAAGCTCGTCGCACAAGTGGAATGAAACTAATTAAAGTTTGATTTACTGGTCTGTCGTCCTCCTCGGGGTCCACCAACTGAGATTTTGATGTTGAAGGCTGCGATCGGCGTGCCTCGACCAGATTTGCTTTCTCCTGTTCGGCCTGAAGGTACAGCGCCTCTACTTGCTCCCACAGCAATTCCGGATTATAGAATTCACTGAGTTTTTTGAAAACATTTATTAACTCACTCATTTTACGTACATTGGACTTTTGTTTTTAATGGAATGGAACATTGACCGTGGCCAAAACCCAAACAGAGAGTAAACTAAAATTATGAAAACAGAGCGAACTGTCAGCCGGCATGTGTTTTTTGAGAGAGAGAGAGAGAGAGAAAGAGGGAATAAGGATGCGTCCAGCAAGTTCGGTATATAAGGTTCAGTCCCCATTGCGTGGAATTTCGATATAATAGTACAAATACCAAAACAACACGCAATTTTTTAAATCTGCATGCCGTTGCTGCAGCACTTGACTGTAGAGTATCCAACTTGCCGATTAGTAATTCCCAACATTAATGTCTGCACTGCGTAAGGCTATTTTTATTTGTATTTTAAAGATATGAGAATTTGAAACCGTCTTTAAAATGTGTAACGTAAGGAACTTATAATTGCGTTGTTAAGATTTGATGCAAATAATTCCATCGTTTTTCGCCAGACAATTCACATTCGGCTTTTCAGTATGCAAACATTCTATTATGACAGAATAAAATGTTTATTTTTAACACTTAATAAAACTAGAAAGATATCCAACACTCTAGATGTAAAATTTTCATAAATTTGTATTTCAAGAAAAACTTTCTTCCTTACTGTACCGTGTGAATAGCACCCGAATGACAATCAAAATATTTTACAAAAACGCCATCTGAATTTGAAGTGCACAAATCAGACGAAAAGTCACAATTCATAGAAGCCATTGTGGTTCCGATAGAAAAGTGAAAATTTTCATTTTTCACAAGAAAACGAAATAAATCTTAGAAGAATAATACAAAAAAGTGTTTCATCATATTCCTCAAACTCCAACACATTCAAGAGCATAAAATATTGCAAAACAAGCAACAATATTTCGCAAATAATTGCGTTGTTCAAAATGTTGTCACGGTGAGACTTTGACGTAAGTGCTCCTGCCTAGCCAGGCAAATCACCCTCAAACTCAGAAACAAAATAAAGAAAAATGGAAAGAGTATCCCCGACTGTGTGTTTCTGCAATTATTTGGTAGCCTATTAAGTTGTTTGTCTCCTTTTCATAAAATCACTTAAGTGCAGACATCTTTGAAACTTTGTTATCGCTTTAAATTGCTATTCTTCTACATTCACATCGTAGATTAGATTACTTCCAATAAAACTTAACTGATTAGCAACAAAAGCTGGGAGAAAAAAGTGTATGCATGAATCATTTGTTATTATCAGAATTCGGTGATACTCTGAAAATTTTGCAAAACGAAAACTTATTCTTGAATTTGCATTCGAAGCTGAACATATTTTTGTTAATTTCGTTGCATTTTGTGTTTTTTTTTTTCGTGCAGACTACCGTTTGACTGTCCGACTTGACGAGGTGGGCACACAAAACAAGGAGTTTTCTTTGACGTCGGTGATAAGGGGAAAATACAAAAGAAGAACAATTTAAACAAGCAATGGCAGAGGCGGCTTCTGGGGGCTCAGATGCTAGTCTTAGCGCCCTCAGCAATCAAGGATATCATCAGCTGAGTGTAACAAGTAAGTATCCTCTTCTGTGCGTGCGAATTAACATGAATAATGCAGTGGCAATAGAAAAGTATGGGACAAAGTGAAAGCAATTGACGAGTAACGTGTACATGTTTCGTGTTGGAATTTCGGCCGAAAGTTTTTGACGGTGGCAACGGTGAGCTATGGGGTGGTGATGCATGTTAAGCGGCGGCGTTGACATTGAAGAACATTTGTCACACTTTCATTCACATATGGTGTGTGTGTACTTCTTGTAGCTGGTCGAGTTGTGCAATCAATGGTTTGTTCTGTTTGTGCGGTGTATGACCTTCAGACGGTGGTCTTGACGAATAAGAGTCTGAGGATAGCGTGAGCTGGAACATTTAAATGTGATTTTTTTCTTCGGTTCACTTGTCGCATCATAGCTTAGGGCGTTTCCTGTGAAGAATTAAGGCGATACCCGCAGAGTCTGATGCGTGCATTTGACGAGCTGACATCACTTACTAATTTGGATTCTTGTGCGATGTGGTGACTATAATTTCTTTTGATCACAGTGCTTGCTGTGCTTGCATCATTTTGCTGGGCTTATGTTGAAACCGAGCTGTTGTCTTCAAAATCAAAGCAAAGATGAGTTCATGTTAGGATAAGCGATTATCTAGTGTACGCTTTCCCTTGTTCCTGTTTGTGTGGAGTAAAAAGTTGTTATGGAAGTTTGTTTCTGAACCAATTTGCAGAAGTTTTGTTCTACCTGAGAGCAATTTTCCGGTGTACTGCGTGCAATTACTTGCTCTTAAACATCAAATTATGTTTTGTCTTGCGTGCGCTCTTTCCAGTTTTACGTCAATGCCTTGCAGTAAACAGCAACAAGCCACCCATTTCATTTCATTCCCATCTAGTCATGCATTCTGGAGCAGGTCCAATGACGAATGCCCATCTCATTCAATTACGCGTGTATAGGAACATAAAAAAAAGACTGAATTCTAACTTAAAATTGTTGGAATTCAAATATTTCCTAACCAATGGCAGCTGCACAGCATGGCTATAAACAACACCAATCCTGGCAAACGTATAAACGCCCGCACACTATATGCTACACTTAGTTTCAGATTTCGCTCGCTTGCCGCGCTTAATCGCTTATTCTGCCGACAGGTTTGAAGTACAGTTCTTCTCATTCCGAATCTCGTCCATAGCGCCAGCCAGAGCAAACGTAAACAAAAAACAAGTGATTTATCCAAAGTCCACACCCTTTGACGACCGCACAGCACACATCGCTGCCGCCGATAAGTAATAGCAAGTAAAACCACTTACTGTTTGCCGAAAAGTAAATAAAAGCCCAAGTCCGCAGCTTGCTTATGCAGTTGTTAGTGCCGCGCCTCTGGCGCAGACGGAAGCGTTCGTGATTTGAGCAAATATGTGCCAAAATACTGTCTCACGTTTCAGTTTCGAAAATGTAAGCGGACGGTTTCACTTTCCACCGTTTACGAGGAGGCATTAAATGGCTTTATTATTTCAGGAAATATAGCGCTGACCCAGTGGAGAGTGGATGTGCTTGTAATTGTGCCAAAAATCTCCAAACATGTTCACTTCTGGGTTAATTGAATTTTTAGTTCATATGCACGTCATTCAAGCGCCCTTCAATGGGAAGCGAACTGGATGAATGATTTCGAACGATAAGTCGCTCTTTCGAGACGAGAGAGTTTGTGTGTTTACAGATGTAGATAAGATATTCCGTCGGTCATGGTTGATATGACGTGACGAGTACAACCTTGAAGCACGAAAAAAAAACACATTTTTATCGTTGGAAATTGCATAAATTAAATATACAATTAGCAATAAACCGCCGTTGCAGGAGGTATATTCCCAGCATTGATTTGATTGCAACGATGCTGATGCTTCTGACATCATGTTTGGCTTTGAAATACATTCAAGGTCAATCTGAAGTCTATTGTTCTTGTCATTTGTGAGTTACCACACGAACAAAAGGGATTTTCCATAGAAAGTGAACTGCAAGTGTTGCTTACAATTGGCATTGAAAGAGCCAGTGTACGAGTATTTTGTCTTTAATGACCAACTAGAGGGTGAACACAATGAGAATCAGTTGCATGTAGCTTACAAATGAACCATGCAGAAGGCAGTTTGGGGGTGTACGACAATGACAGAGAATGGTTTTGAAGAAAATTCAAAGTAGAGCATTTGTATTGAGCGCAGCCATGACCTTAGGAACAAATTAGAACACAAAACAAGAACCTAAAGATAGGGATATGGATTTTTTCCTTTTGGAGTGGATTATGCAGTCTGGAAACAGATTTAATTAACTTGCACAATACACTGCTATTTATCTGTCTTCCACACAAAGTTGTGGTCATTTTTCATTGCATTGCATTGCATTGTCCCACAGGCTAAGAGCTAAAGACTGAAGAGTTTTTTCTTTGATTGCGTCAGACTTCTAATTATTTAAACTGCTTGATTGCCACAAGACACGTCATTGAAGTTTATTCAACTAAGCACTTGTTTAGAGCATTGAACAGATGTATACAATGAGCTTAGTCGATATTTTTTTATAAGAACAGTGTCGAAAAAAATTTGTATTTGTAATTGTTAAAATTGTTTGTTTCCCCATCCCATTTAAGTAGGAGTCGTATAATCTCTAAAAATCAAATAATAAACAGCTCTGTTCACTACTGTGTATAAACCGAAAGAAAATCATTTCACTGAAGACTTTCTCAAAACAGAAATGTTTCTATCTGGTTCTTGTTTAAAACATTATAAACAAAATTTATCCTTCCTTGATCGCACTGAACGACCACCTTTCCGAAATGTTAACGTGCATCGACTAGGACATATGAAGTCCTAGAATTTAGACGTGAATTTCAACATTCACCTTCTCCTGGACAACCTTCAAGGAATACTCATTATCAATGAAAAGCTTTTCAGCCGTTCTAAGTCTGGAAATGTAGGTTTCCTTGTTTGCGGTCCTTGATACTTTTTAGGTTCATGCGTCATAGAATTTTCGTATTTTCACATGCACAGATGGAAACAATTAGAGTTTGGTTTAGTTTACGAGAGTTTTGAGACAGAGTGTCTTATGAATAGAAGACTAATTCCAAAGCAAGAAGATCAGGACTTAGGAGCTATTGATTCAAGTATCGTGGTTAGTTGGCGGACTATACAATACGTAGCAATATATTTGCAACTTGATGAGTTGTCTGGCGACGGAGAAGAATAAACTCCAATTCTTCCTTTGACGATTCCACAACAAGTGAAACACTTTATTTCACAAAGAGTGGAAGGAAGGACTAAAATTGAGGGAATTCTAGTCGTGATTGGGAGAATCGGAATCATACATTCCGCGATCGTCATACAGGTGTTTACTTCGGTTGAGACAATGATACGATGGAAATGTGAGAATTGACTGATAGTTTAGGAAGGAATGAATAATAATACGAAGGTTGCCTTTTATATTCCGGGATTGGACAACCCTAGTGTTGCAATCTGGCAACTGCCAGGTCTATCGTAAAGTTTGACATTTTTGAGGTTATACGTACTCAGAACGTTTTGACATACGAGCGCTATTTGTGTTGTTTACAGTAACTCAAAAGATTCATCTCGCCCAAAAAATGGAATTAAATCGTGAACATTTTCGTGCGATTGTTTTTACAACTTTCGACGTGGATTAGCTCAACAACAGTGCTCGGTGAACTTAATTTAGTTTTTGGCGATGAAGCTCCATCAAGGACCAGTGCTTATCGATGGTATGGTGAATTTAACCGAGCTCGTAGCTAAATCAAAGACGAATTTCGTGAAGGTTTTCCAAAATCAGTTATTGTTCCGGAAACCATTGATTCTGTGCACCAACTGATATTGCAAGATCGTCATGTGACCTATCGTGAGATTGATACAACCCTAGGCATTAGTGGGACCAGCACACATCCAATATTGCATGAACATTTGACCGTCAAAAAAATTTGTTCGCGTTGGATCCCACACAATTTGTCAATCGCTCATCGTTCGTGTCGATTGGTCGAAAGAAATGCTCCAAAAATACGATCGCTGTGCTTCGAAACATCGTGACAGGTGATGAATCGTGAATTCACGCGTATGAGACCGAAAGTAATCATCAGTCGACTGTATGGGTGTTTCAAATTGAGCCAAATCCAACAAAAGTTGCTGGCGCTCGAAGCACTTCCAAAGAAATGGTTGCCCCTTTTTTTGGAAAAACTGGACATGTTACAACCGTACCACTAGGACAACATAGGACAGTCAATTCTGAGTGGTACACAACCATTTGTTTGTCACTTGTCTTCCAAGAAATCAGGCAAATCAACCGCCGAAGACGGATCACTCTTCACCACGACAATGCGAGCTCTCACACATCGGCTCAAACAACTGCATTTTTGAGCACACAAAACATCGATTTGATGAGTCATCTGCCATATAGTCCTGACTTGGCACCGAATGATCTCTTTTTATTCCCGTACGTAAAAAATAAAATCAGAGGTCAATGTTTTTCGACACCTGAAGAAGCAGTTGATGCGTTCAGAATGCATGTTTTGAAGATACCTAAATCAGACTGGCAAAAGTGCTTCGACAATTGGTTCAAACGCATGCAAAAGTGTATAGATCTTAATGGGGAATATTTTGAAAAGGAAGAAAGCTATTTTCGATAATTAATATTTGTTTTTGTTCTCTAATCCCGAAATATAAAAGGCAACCCTCGTAATTGGGTGGCGCTACAGTCCACAGAAGGACCAGGGTCTAGCTTGCTCATCAACTATTCGTGTTGTGCGCGCTACTGTTCTCTCACGAGTAGAAGGGACCTACAGTTTTTTGCCAACTCCGAACGGCGAAGTTTGACAAGCTTTTTCGTAGACAGTTATTACTCTTTGAGTGTTGTCAGCAGCTCAAAACAGCTGGTGCAGTGAAAAATTCGAGGTGTTCTACCGGGAATCGAACCCGGACCTTCGGCCTGTGTGCGTCGCTCCCTACCCACTACGCCACGGCGGGCACAGAAAGGAATGAAAAACTATGGAAAGAGTGGAAAACAAAAAAAGTAGGAAACCCATGCTAATATCGCACATAGGATGCTTTTGGCATCATTAAAGCTCATAACAATAAAAAGGCAAACACAAAATACAAACACCGATAGCAAATTTGATCTGCAGTTTCTCCTATGACATTCATTGCATCAGCTGAAGCTAAGAATTACATATATGAAAATTAGGAATCCTTTTCTCTGCTTTATTTAAAACATTAAATAATGCGGAATGTGATCCGCTGAAGGTATATATAACCCCAGATGATGTGACTGGATTTATGAATCACATGATTCAAAATCACATCCGTCTCACTATTTATAGTGACAACGGAAACACTGATGGAAAAAAGACCATCTGTGGCGGGATGGCGGCTAACAGACCCAGGCTTTGGGGGAACCTGACTGATAGTGACAGCTTAACCAGAGGCTATATTCTGGTGCCACGGGAGGTCAGGGGCCCCTGGAACTTCGGTTCCAGCCTGACCGTGCGGTAGGCCCCCTTGTGGGAGTTTCGTGGTGGCTGTGGTTTACCACCTAACATCGCGGGTAGAGTCGAGGATAGTGTATTGTCTAGCTCATTGTTTAAGCAAAACTAGGCAAGTCTGTTAGGGAACTATCCCTTCTCAGTGTGGAGTTGCATTCTCAACCGGGCGCTGCGACCCAAAGAGCGGACGAGGTTTTAAAAAGGCTTCGCATCAAACCATGCGATTGCCCCTCAAGCATGATCTCAGTTTGGTACTTGGGTAACTAAGACGTTTAGTCTTGCGTTACTTACGACTCTTGGGAAAAAGTTTCCCCGTGATATAAGCCGTTAAGGTAGGTGATCACGTAAAACCAAATCCCACATCTGTACGTACATATAACCGGAGAATTTCAGACTGTAGCTCTGTTCTAAGGGTCTGTTTGTAAAGACTTACTTTGTAGTTCTGGCTTGGTTCTGCCATGTTTTAGAACAGTTGCTAGAACAGTCGTTTACAAAACTAACAAAGTGCACTATGCGACTAATCCCGGCCAACTAATCTAACTAATCCCGGTCTGCTTCTAACATAGACTTACTTCAAGGCTTCATATAGCCATATAGTCATGGTCAATAGCTATCAACTAATTTTAATTAGGATCATATTTAGGAATAGTTCTTAATCAGAATGTCACATGCTCGATCTATAAAATGACTCAATTTACAACCCAACATAATATTGTTGGCAAAGTTGATATGTATTTACATTTTGAATCGACCCACCCCTTGTGTTGGTGTTGGTCAAAACGTACAAACAGTCTTTAATTCATCTTCAATATTTGACGTATGATGTGCTCCTAATTGTCTAACCAAAAGAAACGACCTCAAATTGATGGCGCAGAATAAAGATAAACTTTCCATACCTTTTCATCAAAGGTGATCTTTCAGTCGAAATGTATGTACAAACACATTCAAATGATTTCCCAGAACTCTGTGCAATTCATCGCTCTAATTACTTAACACTTCCATGTGACCACAATTCGTTTGTGTCGTTGTCATGTTTACTCAGATTCTGTCCACTAACAATTGAAAGCGAAGCTAATTGCCCCCGCGATAAAACTCCATACTCACGAAACCGTCATTGTTTGGTAAAAACCGGTTTAACTGATTACACTTTACCTTTGTTTATTTTCAGTTGAGGAGGCTTCGTTACGAAACAATGGATTCCTTAAGCCCAATCCATACGTTGAGCTGATAATCGACAACAAAAGCAAGCGCAAAACGGACATGATGAAGAACACGCACTTGCCGAAATGGAACGAGGAGTTTACAGTTTTGGTAAGCCCTTACATCTCCACCACATTCTTCAACACTAATCGGTTGCTATTCTCAATTTCAGATAACACCGAATTCCGTGCTTCATTTTAAAGTCCTTGACCATTCGAGTTTTCGAAAAGATGCAATGCTTGGCGAACGTTCCGTAAACCTCAATCAGATTCTGCAGCACTACAATGGACGGCTGGAATTTCTTGAGCTGAGCATGGATTTGATGATAACGTCTAAGTCAGACAATCGCCAAACGAAGAGCGGCGAACTCGTGGCAATACTTAACGGTCTTCGACTGGATATGTCAAAGCAGATGGTTGCAAATGGGAATGGTGCTGTAGTGTCGCAACAACAGAGCTTAGTGTCCGTTGATGGCGCGGCGAACCCCAATCGGAGTAGTGTGCTGAATGGCGGGGTGCGGGCACGCATGCGATTGCGCAGCACCAATGGGTCTGATAACGCGATAAATTCCGGTGCTATGGTAGGGACGAATGGGCGATCGCCAGTACAGGCAAGCGGCTCGGTTGTGGCAATGAACGGTGCGATAAGTAATGGTGCGGGCTGCAGCAGTAGCGGCAGTTTGAATTCAGTTGTTGCTGCAGCACCTTCATCGTCTGGTGCAATTCGTAGAAATACGGCAGCAGCGGCAGTGTGGGAGCAACAGCCACAGGTGAATGTCGCTTCACCACAGCAGCTGGTACCGCCGGGACCACAGGCGCAAATGCAGCCTCAGAGAATACCCATTCAGAGCGTAAACGGAACCGGTCAGCGTGTAATGCAGGTGTATACAGCACCAATGTCAGCAGCAGCCGTTCCAGGAGCAACGCCAGCTGCAGCTGCCGGTGGTTATATGCCACCGGAAGTAAACGGAGCCGTTCCAATGGACGTCACTCAGGGAAGTGGTGGCGGAAATCCTGTGCCCGTGTCCAACATGGGCGACCAACAACTACAAGCTGCGCAGGCTGACGATGAACCACTACCAGCGGGTTGGGAAATTCGCTACGATCAGTACGGTCGCAGGTACTACGTGGACCACAACACGCGAGCGACATACTGGGAGAAACCAACACCGCTGCCACCAGGTTGGGAAATTCGAAAGGATCCCCGCGGAAGAGTATACTACGTGGACCACAACACACGAACGACCACCTGGCAAAGGCCGAACAGTGAACGCTTAATGCACTTCCAACATTGGCAGGGACAGCGCGCACATGTTGTGGCGCAAGGCAACCAACGGTTCCTGTATTCACAGCAGCAACAGCAGTCGACGGCTGTGACGGCGCCGCTAAGTCAAGATGATGAGGAACAATTGGGACCCTTGCCTGACGGTTGGGAGAAAAAGTTGCAGTCAGACAACAGAGTGTATTTCGTTAATCACAAGAATCGTACAACACAATGGGAAGATCCTAGAACGCAGGGCCAGGAAGTCAATCTTATGAACGAAGGTCCACTGCCACCAGGCTGGGAGATAAGATACACCGCAGCCGGTGAGCGTTTCTTTGTCGACCACAACACACGCCGAACCACATTCGATGACCCACGTCCCGGGGCACCCAAGGGAGTCAAAGGTGTCTATGGTGTGCCTCGAGCATACGAGAGATCCTTCCGCTGGAAACTTAGTCAGTTCCGATACCTTTGCCAGAGCAACGCACTCCCATCGCATATCAAAATCACAGTCACCCGACAAACTCTATTCGAGGATTCCTATCATCAAATCATGCGATTGCCGGCATACGAGCTGCGACGACGACTATACATCATATTCCGCGGCGAAGAAGGGCTTGACTACGGCGGCGTATCAAGAGAATGGTTCTTCCTGCTGTCACATGAAGTACTCAACCCCATGTATTGCCTCTTCGAGTACGCGAACAAGAACAACTACAGCCTTCAGATCAACCCCGCGAGCTACGTGAACCCGGACCACCTGCAGTATTTTAAGTTTATCGGCCGTTTCATAGCGATGGCACTCTACCACGGGCGCTTCATCTATTCAGGCTTCACTATGCCCTTCTACAAGCGTATGCTCAACAAGAAACTGACCATCAAGGACATCGAAACCATCGACCCGGAGTTCTACAACTCTCTCATTTGGGTGCGAGACAATAACATCGATGAGTGCGGTCTCGAACTGTGGTTTAGCGTGGACTTTGAAGTGCTAGGGCAAATCATTCATCACGAGCTAAAGGAGAACGGGGAGAAGGAGAAGGTGACGGAAGAGAACAAAGAGGAATATATTACACTAATGACTGAGTGGAGAATGACGAGGTAAGTTTGAGGGGTTTTCCGTTTTCCTTTGTCTTCAACTTTGATAGATTACTGACGCTTTAAGCCCTGCGATAACATTGTCAATGACTAAGAAACGAAAACATATACAGAATTTATTTGAAGCAAATTCGCAATCGGCTCCAGGCGGCTTGTTTGTTGCAGTGAACGCACGTCGGATTAAAAGTCGATTACAAGCTTATTGTTTGTCTTCCGTCCAGAGCGATCCATTTTTGGCGAGTTGTGTTTTCGGTTTTCAGTACATTTGTTATCCAGTTCAGTATGCATCACTTGAAACAGGAAAACGTTTCAAGTGATGCATACATTATTCCAATTTCAAACTTAGAGCCTGTTTTCTTGTGATAATTTTCACAAAGACTTTTCTACCAGGACCACTAACTCTTTAAAGCATGAAAGTGTTTTCCTCTTTTTTCCTTCGTTACAAACGTATACGCATAAATTTTGACTTACAACGCACTGCTTCTCACTACTTTCAAAATTCACAGAGGTATTGAACAGCAAACAAAAACATTCCTGGAGGGATTCAACGAAGTCGTACCGCTGGAATGGCTGAAATACTTCGACGAACGCGAATTGGAGCTCATACTTTGCGGTATGCAGGATGTGGATGTGGATGACTGGCAAAGAAACACAATCTACAGACACTACAATCGCAACAGCAAACAAGTTGTTTGGTTCTGGCAGGTAAAAGACTCACAAATTTGCCCTCAAGTGTCAGCACTCATCCTTATTTGTTTGCAGTTTGTTCGCGATACGGATAACGAGAAGCGAGCACGTCTGCTTCAATTTGTCACGGGTACATGTCGTGTTCCTGTTGGTGGTTTCGCCGAACTGATGGGTTCAAATGGGCCACAACGGTTCTGCATTGAAAAAGTTGGCAAAGAAACATGGCTACCGCGATCTCATACTTGCTTCAATCGCTTGGACCTACCACCGTACAAGAGTTATGACCAACTCGTAGAGAAGCTTACATTTGCAATCGAAGAGACTGAGGGTTTCTGTCAGGAATAGGGAACGTGGAGAACTAGAATGGAATTACGTCGTAATTTAATAAAGATTATTTCAAATTCTTTTGTTAATTCTTCATAGTGTAAGGTACAGTAAAACAAACCAGCCAACAAACTCTGAGCTACAAGATTCCAAGTTTAATCTTATTCACTGCTTCTTAGAAACGAAAACAATTTAATTAGAGGACGTCAATGGTGATTGCTTTTACTTTTAGTCTCTTTTCGTTTTTAATTGTAAGAATTTTCGGTCCAGTGTTTGCCCGTGCACGCAGCAGTAGCAGTTGTTTGAATGCGTAAAAGCTATCCCCACACTGCAGAGGCAAACTCACGTGACGGCACATTAGTAGGAGGCATTCGCCTGCTGTTCTAATTAAACGAACACTTTATTTGTTATTTGCATACTCTATTGTTGTTATTATTGTTTTAGTTGCTCACTCCTCGCAAGGATGGGCGAAACAAATATTGATTGCGCTCTGAGCGTAGTGGTCAAGACATATATTACGAATTATTTATATTTATGTATCGTAGGAAAATGAAGAGTGTATAAACAGGAGCGCAGAGTAACACCGAGAATCTGTACACGTACACATACATTTATCTGATTTTATTTTGCCTTTGTTTTATTCGCATGTATGTACATTAGTGGGATATTTGTATCAATTGTAAATATTTATTCTGTGCAGATAAATTGTGGGGGGTAGTGTGGTATTTGTTTCGTTATTGCACCTAGATGGCGAACCGAATTATTTTAGACAAACAAATAAAAGGAAAAAAATATTATATATATAGACAAAACTGAAATACATATATATATATACATATATATATATATAAATATATATTTATGAAACGAATCACACCGTAGTAAAATGAGATAAGCAAAACAAGCTGAGTCCGCGAGAGTCAAGCAAAGAAGTTCTACACCGGCATAAATAATTAAGGTTATTATTATAAATGTATTAAACCGATAGTGGAGATAAAAATTTACGTATGATTGTTATGTATGTACAGATAGAAGATGAAAATTATGAAGAACTATTGTTTGAGAATACAAATACATTTTAAATTAAAACTGATTTGCATTTTTGAAATTTTTTTGCCAGCTCCTTGGTATTTACAGATCAAAGTGTGCGAAGGTTGCCTTTTTAAATTCGGGATTGGGCAACACTGTGTTGCAATCTGGCAACTGCCAAAACGTTTTGACATACGAGCGCTATTTGTGTTGTTTTCAGTAACTTGAAAGATTCATCTCGCCCAAAAAATGGAATTAAATCGTGAACATTTTTGTGCGATTGTTTTTACAACTTTCGACGTGGATTAGCTCAACAACAGTGCTCGGTGAACTTAATTTAGTTTTTGGCGATGAAGCTCCATCAAGGACCAGTGCTTATCGATGGTATGGTGAATTTAACCGAGCTCGTAGCTAAATCAAAGACGAATTTCGTGAAGGTTTTCCAAAATCAGTTATTGTTCCGGAAACCATTGATTCTGTGCACCAACTGATATTGCAAGATCGTCATGTGACCTATCGTGAGATTGATACAACCCTAGGCATTAGTGGGACCAGCACACATCCAATATTGCATGAACATTTGACCGTCAAAAAAATTTGTTCGCGTTGGATCCCACACAATTTGTCAATCGCTCAAAATAAGGCTCGTGTCGATTGGTCGAAAGAAATGCGGTGCTTCAAAATACGTCTATGACATCGTGACAAGTGATGAATCGTGGATTCACGCGTATGAGCTCGGAAGTAAACAGCAGTCGACTGTATGGTGTTTCAAATTGAGCCAAATTCAACAAAAGTTGCTGGCGCTCGAAGTACTTCCAAGCAAATGGTCACCTTTTTGTCGGAAAAACTGGACATGTCGCAACCGTACCACTAGAACAACGCAGAACAGTCAATTCTGAATGGTACACAACCATTTGTTTGTCAGTTGTCTTCCAAAAAATCAGGAAAACCAACCGCCGAAGAGGGATCGCTCTTCACGACGACAATGCGAGCTCTCACACATCGGCTCAAACAACTGCATTATTGAGCACTCAAAACATCGATTTGATGAGTCATCCGCCGTATAGTCCTGACTTGGGACCGAATGACTTCTTGTTATTCCCGTACGTAAAAAATAAAATCAGAGGTCAACGTTTTTCGACACCTGAAGAAGCGATTGATGCGTTCAGAATGCATGTTTTGGAGATACCTCAATCAGAGTGGCAAAAGTGCTTCGACAATTGTTTCAAACGCATTCAAAAGTGCATAGATCGTAATGGGGAATATTTTGAAAAACAATAAAGCTATTTTCGATAATTAATATTTGTTTTTGTTCTCTAATCCCGAAATGTAAAAGGCAACCCTCGTAAATCAACAAACGTTCCCATATAGTATCAACTGCAAATCACTCTTGGGAGTATTTCTCGTGAAATAACAAGCCCTGAGACTTAGTCAAAAAGTCTTGAGCTACACCCTGTCAACGAACGCCTCATAACAATCCGCATCAAGGCTAAATTCGGAAACATCAGCCTAATTTGCGCTCAAGGCCCGACAGAGGAGAAGGATGACAAAACCAAGGATGACTTCTATGATCTCCTAGAAAGAACACACGATTGATGCCCCAGCTACGACACCAAGATTGTTCTAGGAGATTTCAACGCTCAGCTGGGAAAGGAGGACATCTTTGCTGGAGTCATCGGTAAACACATCCGGAAACGGACTCAGGCTGTTGGACTTCGCCTCGGGGTGGAACCTCTCTGTGGCAAGCACGCGGTTCCCACACCTGGACATTCACAAAGGGACCTGGCGATCTCCTGATCAATCAACCGTCAACCAGATTGATCACGTTGCGATCGACGTCAGACACTTCTCCAGTATTTTCGATGTCCGAAGGTGCGAGGTGCAAACATCGACTCGGATCATCACCTTTTTGTAGCCAAGGTAAGAACCCGGATATCGAGAGAGCAACGGAGTCGAGACAGGCCAAAACGGTTTGACGTCAAAAAGCTACAATCGCAGCCGATTGCTGGGAACTTTGCCGACCGAGTCTCCCTGAAACTCGCTCAGAGTTCGACGCTTCCTGCACTAAGAATAGAAGAAGAATAACGTAACTTAACGTTGTCAAGAAGCCATCAAAGAAGCTGCCACTGATGTGCTGGGTTTCACGTCACCACCCAGAAGGAACCCATGGTTTGACGACGAGTGCAGGCAAGCGCACGCAGCTAAACAAGGCGCCTATAAGGCGACGCTGCATCGAACAACGAGGGCTGTTCGTGAGCTCTACGAACAGAGAAGAAGGGAAGAGCACCGGCTTCTCAAAAGGAAAAAAGGAGCATGAGAAGCGCGCGGTCGAGGAAATGGAAAGGTGCTATAGCAGGAATGAGGTCCGAAAGTTTTACCGAAAGGTAAAACAGCTATCTGGAGGATACAAGGTTGGGACCAAAGCCTGCCGGGACCAAAACGGACAACTCGTAGTAGAGTCGCAGTCTGTGCTGAAATCTGGAAGGATCATTTCTGCAGAATCCTAACGGCGATGACGGCCCACATTCGGCTGTTAGGCAGAATGTTCCACTCAATTTGGACGATGATAGACAAGCATTCCGTCCCCCCGACTTAGACGAGGTGAAAATAGCAATATCCAAGCTGAAGTCGAACAAAGCTGCTGCAGCGGACGGACTGTCCGCAGAACTATTTAAACCAGCTGGAGATGACCTGGTTGGGCGGATGCATCATCTCATCTGTAAGATATGGTCGGAGGAAAGCATGCCCAATGAGTGTAATCTCAGCGTCGTTTGCCCGGTTCACAAGAAAGGAGACCCCTTTGACTGCGCCAACTACAGAAGAATAAGTCTCCTGAACATCGCATACAAAATCATCCTGCTGTATTGTGTGAGCGTCTAAAACCGTTTGTCCATGACCTGATAAGTCCCTATCAGTGTGGTTTCAGACCAGAGAAGTCCACAAAAGACTAAGTCTTCACATTACGGCATATCCTGGAAAAGACCCGAGAAATGCAAATTGACACTCATCATCTATTCGTTGATTTTAAGGCCGCATATGACAGTGTGCATAGAGACGAGCTATACAGTGCCATTTCTAGTTTTGGCATTCCTACCAAACTTGTCAGATTGTGTAGGATGATGATGGAGAACTCTCGCTGCTCCGTCAAGGTCGGTAGCGAACTCACCGAAGCCTTCAATGTCAAAAAAGGTTTTACCTTCACCCTCGAGAAGATCTTGCGTAACTCACAAAATTTATAGACGAACTCTATGGGCTGTACAGCGACATGCGCCTGATCAAGCATCTACGGATACAACGCTTAAGATGGCTAAGCCATGTAGAGCGTATAGACACCATTGCTCCGGCCCGGAAAGTCTTTGAATCCGTGTCATTGGGACAACGCAACAGAGGACGATCTAGACTAAAGTGGCGCACACAAGTGGAGAAGGACCTCAACGGAGTGCGCAACTGGAGACAGCTGTCGAAAGATCGTGCTGGCTGGAGAGGCATGTTGGTTGAGGCCAAGGTCCACCCCGGACTGTAGCGGCACAACAAGAAGGAGAAGAGGTTCAGGCCTCAAAATATCGGAAGACTTTCAAAAATTAAAATTTTAAGCAATCATTTTTAAAATTTCATGTGTTGTTCTTAATATGACAATAAAATACGCCTAACAAGAGCATCAAAAAGGCGCCATAAATTCACCAAGGAAGAAACTCCATCCTGTACATCGCTAACAGATTTCGCGACCTCTTTCGTCATACGTACTTGGGTAACTAAGGCGTTAAGTATTGCGGTACTTACGACTCTTGGGAAAATGGACCCCGTGATATAAGCCGTTAAGAAAGGTGATCCAATTAAACCAAATCATACATCTGTTCATGACACAAATCCCACATTCGTCGACGTCTCATGAGAAAAGAACAAAATCAACTTTAGCCACCTACAATCAAATCCAAACGTAGGATTCCTACTACTTTGTTTGGGACAAAACTTCTTTGATCTCAATAGTTTCCGTCGATATTCGCTTCAAAGTACAGGGGGGTTCTTTTTAAGGTCGCCAAAATTAATTATAATTCCGAAACGTTCGTTCGTGACAAATCTCTTTAAAGCCACAAAATAAGCTGCTGGACAAAGTGTGCGACACTCACACGCCGAAGGTCTAAGGTTCGATTCCTTGACTGAAGATCTCGCATTCTTCACCTCACCACCTCTTTCAAGTTGCGTATAAGACTAAAAAATTTTTAATTATCTGCGTAAAAGCTTCTTAAATTTCTCTGTTTGAAGTCGGCAAAAAAGTGTTCCTTCTACTCGTGACTGAACAATAGCACGTCCAATGCGAGTAGCTGCAGAAGTTGCTTGATTCAGGTCCCCTTATGGGCTGTTTCGCCGTCCAATATGTACTTACATTAGATTTTTTTACTCCGACATCAGTAACGGGTGATGGTGGGACAAAGCCGAATAGAATTCTTCTACAGTTTCTGCAGCTGCTATTTAAAAGTGTCTAGAGTTCCTGCCTGGCTAACTGGAGAGGCGTCGGTTGAATCCGAGGTCCATTGTCGACTGTAGCGCCACAAGAAGAAGAATACGAAGAGTTATTTCCTTGAAGCTTGGTATTAGTCATTTAAGAAACCATAAAACCCAGGGGCACATACCGGGGCCAAGACTATTACAAAATCATGTCAATTTACACTCATAACCACACATCGGGGTCCCCCCATAAGCAGGGCATCTCCCACGATGGCCAACCACTGCAACTCGGGCTCGCTGCAAATTTTATACGCTGACCTTATAAATGCCATCGTCTCAAAGAACATTATTTCACATTATGCATCTTAAATCATAATTGGCTCAGCATACATTTTAGCGACTAGTGTCCCAAGACAAATCACCAACAAGTACAATTCTTACCGCACTAAAAAAATGTAAAATGTAAACAATGAAAAGGAACAGGAGAAAGCCGTGCTTGTTCCCGGGCACCTGTGCCAAGGCCCAATCAAAAATCAATGAGAAAGCAGCAATCTAATTGGATTATGCCCCCAAACGAAATGGAATCGAAGAAATAATTGCGAATTGTTAAATTACCAAATGAGGTTGCGTTTAGTGTGTGACGGGTTGTTGTGCGAAGCGCAGAGCGGTCGTTCGGTGTCGCAACCCACAATGAATAGTGAATGCATCTACCAACTCAACGACGAGCAAAGCAACTCCTGTGAAAGTGACTACGAATTTGTGAACGACGGCTCCTCGCGAGAGAACAGTGATTGCGAATTGGACGGATATAGGAAGTTCGATAGCACCTGCGAGAATTCGACGGCGCATCCAAACGAACGCAGGTTGAACAAACAGTTTGATACGGTGCAGAGTGAAAAGCTAACGTTATGTCTGTCTCCGGAAAAAATTTCCCTTGCATCTAATTCGCCAAAGCACAGCGCGCCGCGGGAACAACAAAGTGAAGGCCAGGAACAGAAAGCCGCACAGAACCGATTAGTGCCTTCTTTCACGATTGTGCCAATAAACTTGAGCCGCGGTAAGGGAAACGCGGCCGATGGCAAGAATGAATCAAAATCCGATTTACCAGAGATTGTTCTGACCTCGTTTGAGGTTGCCGGCAGAAAGACTGCCACCAACAAAGTTATTCCGCCGACATCGGCTTCGGGAACGATGGGAACCAACAAGCAATCAATGGCTGTGGCAAATGGTTGTGTGCAAGCGGTCCCTCAAGCACTGATGGAACAAAATGATTTTATCTTCCACCAGGACGATCAGTCACCTTCTCCAGAATCGTTTGTCGATAACCAACTAAGTGCAGCGTCCTCCTTGTCCATCCGCAGCAGCGACAACTCCAGCGAATCGGCAAATTTGAAGGAGAAGGCGCTAATTGCGCTCGTGCCAGAAGTCGTAGTCCTGCAGCAGCAGAAAAAGAACGGTATCGATTGCATCCATTCAAGGTCAGTTTTGTATTTGCTAGTGCGCGCTCAGTCGTGTAATTCAGTGAACACAAAATCGATAAGATTTGGGTTGTGCGGTGTCCTTAGCTCTTTTTGTTGTGGTCTTTGTGTTTCTCAACAGCGGTGGCGGTGTGGCGCCAACGGCATTGCGGAATGATGCAGTTCCGGATGAATTGAAGTGTGGAATCTGTCATAACTTGTACAAGGATCCAAGAACTTTGCAGTGTTTGCATTCGTTTTGCTTTCAATGTCTTTTGGATGAGAACTTCAAGCAGGACTCCAGCATTCCATTTTGGTCGCAACCAAATCAAAAGGAATATGATTGGAAATGTAAGTCTAACTAACTAACTAAAAAAAAAATAGCAGTCTATTTTGAAATAAAATTTAAAATGTTTATAAGATTTAAAGTAATTGCTAAGATCGGTTTCGTTAAATGTTTTGGTTTCTATTCAGCTGAATATTGTTTTGTGTCTGGTTTAAAAATTGCGGTTGAGCGTTGTGTTGTGTCTGGTTTAGAGCTGCTTAGAATATCCAAGGAGTATTAACTGTCTATGAAAAAGCTTTACATTTCGCCGTTTGAGAGAACAGTAATATACACAACCCAAGATATTGCTGAAAAAGCTAGACCCTGCTTCACTTGCGAACTGTTCTGCCATCCAATTTAAAATTTTGTAAATAATGTTCAAAATAATTTCAAAAATTTTCCAATTTAAGACGGGCGATAACCAGACCTTCAAGCAACATGCTTCGTGCAAACTGAATCCCATTTAGTACACACAATTACCAGGGCCTAGCTTGCTCAGCAACTTCTCGTGTTGTGTGCGTTACTGTTTTCTCACGAGTAAAAGGGACTTAAAGTTTTTTGCTGACTATGAACGGCGAAGTTTGAGAAGCTTTCTTGGTGTTCAGCCGGGAATCGAACCTGGACCTACGGCGTGTGAGTGTCGCACTCTACCCATTAAGCCACGGCGGCACAACACGAGTAGTTGATAAACAAGTTAAGCCCTGGTCCCTCTATGGACTGTCTCGCCACATAACAACCTACGAAGGTTGCCTTTTATATTTCGGGATTGGGCAACCCTAGTGTTGCAATCTGGCAGCTGCCAGTTCTATCGTAAAGTTTGACATTTTTGAGGTTATACGTACTCAGAACGTTTTGACACACGACTTAAACTTAAAAGATTCGTCTCGCCCAAAAAATGGAATTAAATCGTGAACATTTTCGTGCGATTGTTTTTTACAACTTTCGACCTGAATTAACTCAACAACAGTGCTCGGTGAACTTAATTCAATTTTTGGCGATGAAGCTCCATCAAGGACCAGTGCTTAACCATGGTATGGTGAATTCAACCTAGGTCGTAGTTCACTTCAAGACGAATTTCGTGAAGGTCGTCTCAAATCAGTTGTTGTTTCGGAAACCATTGATGCTGCGCACCAACTGATATTGCAAGATCGTCATGTGACCTATCGTGAGATTGATACAACCTTAGGCATTAGTGGGACCAGCATACATTCAATATTGCATGAACATTTGACCGTCGAAAAAATTTGTTCACGTCTATGACATCGTGACAGGTGATGAATCGTAGATTCACGCGTATGAGCCAAGATGTAAACATCAGTCGGCTGTATGGGTGTCGTTTGGTCGCCCGTTTTTTCGGAAAAACTGGACATATCGCAACTGTACCACTAGAACAACGCAGAACAGTCAATTCTTAGTGGTTCACAACCATTTGTTTGGCAGTTGTCTTCCAAGAAATCAGGAAAACCAACCGCCGAAACGGATCACTCTTCACCACGACAATGCGAGCTGTCACACATCAGCTCAAACATCATCAAACATCGATTTGATGAGTCATCCGCCGTATAGTCCTGACTTGACTTCTTTTTATTCTCGCACGTAAAAAATAAAATGAGAGGTCAACGTTTTTCGACACCTGAAGAAGCGGTTGTTGCGTTCAGAATGCATGTTTTGGAGATACCTCAATCAGAGTGGCAAAAATGTTTCGACAATTGGTTCAAACGCATGCAAAAGTGTATAGATCTTCATGGGAAATATTTTGAAAACAATAAAGCTATTTTCGATGATTAATATTTGTTTTTGATCTCCAATCCCGAAATATGAAAGAGAACCCACGTACCCACAAAAATTTCTTAGTTTATTTGACATAAAACACATTTTTGTTGCGTACGGGAACAGACTTTTTGTTGATTTGCGTTTTTTTGAAATGTTTTGTGTTGATTGTTTCGGGTACGAGAACACATCTGTTCACTCAACCACCTCGCCACCATTCTCACTTTGGCAACTGTCGTGCGCAATTTGTCTAGATGCAACGGCACATTAAATTTGCCAACATACGTACTGAACAGACATAAGCGAGGTTGTTAATATTCAGTCTCCAGCTTCAATTGTTGAGTCAGTTGAATTTTATAACGGTAGAGATGCGATTCTACAAACTAAGACAGATGTGAATAAGTTAGAAACTTTTAGAAACGAATGAAAACTGGACAACATGAAATAAAAATTGGAAAGTAATACAATTGTTAACTGCAAACATACTCGTACACCCTTTGATTACTGATTCTGGTCTCCAAATCCATCAGCAACACACATCGTTAAAAGTTAAAACACCATACATTAGATTTAAAATATAGAATATATATTATTATGTACGTAAGTTAAATATGTACTTATTCCCTAATTATTGTTAATAGAGCATACAATATATATAATATGTAAAATTTAATAATTTAGTTCAACAATATAACTGAGTACTGTTAAAAAGAGGTTTTAAAAACTCGAAATTGGATAGAATCGTTTTCTACTGGAATGCATAATTGGATGAAAGTATGTATGTACGAGTATACATACACACGAATATACATATATTAAGTCTATATAATGACTTTAACAAATAGTATTATTTAATAATTCATAGCAACTTGATTGTGACTGTTTTTTCGACTTCAAGAAGTTTCCGACCCAGTGCGCGGTCAGTTCCAGGTATTTTCTTGGCGATCCCGGATTGTAGTCGAGAAAACCGCTTCGTGGAAGTACTTCTTCAATTTGACTGCCATCCTGCCAGTTGTTGTAACTGGCGATATTTATGAATCCGACATGATTGATAATTGCGGTTCGCCAGGCTACACCGTAATACTGAAAAAAACAGAAAAGAAGTTGGCCTAGTAATGTGAATTGCAAAAGTTTGTGTTGGGATTTACTCTTCCATTGCTGCGATGTCGTTGAATGTCACCGTGACGGGGGAACTTATTTCGCTCGGCAAAACCGGGTCCGACAGTTGGCACAAAGAGCATTTTGTAAGTCAGTGCAAATGACTTTAGATATGACCAATTCTTCCAGGTACTGGCAAATGTTGCACCATTGCTGGGCGCTTTGCTGTAGAATCCATCGAAACAAAGGCGGCGCATTGTTTCAGCGTGACTTTTTAACCTGCAAATGAAAGAAATAAAAAGAATAAAAAAACTAATAATATCGCTACATTTTCATGGAAAAAAACAAGGACTTTTTATTATGAGTAAAATTCCGTAAAAGGTGTTGGTGAGAGATCAATAGCGCGCACAACACGAGTAGTTGATGAGCAAGCTAGGCCCTGGTCCCCTTTGGACTGTAGAGCCAACAATTATTATTATTATTATTATTATTATTATTATTATTATTATTATTATTATTATTATTATTATTATTATTATTATTATTATTATTATTATTATTATTATTATTATTATTATTATTATTATTATTATTATTATTATTATTATTATTATTATTATTATTATTATTATTATTATTATTATTATTATTATTATTATTATTATTATTATTATTATTATTATTATTATTATTATTATTATTATTATTATTATTATTATTATTATTATTATTATTATTATTATTATTATTATTATTATTATTATTATTATTATTATTATTATTATTATTATTATTATTATTATTATTATTATTATTATTATTATTATTATTATTATTATTATTATTATTATTATTATTATTATTATTATTATTATTATTATTATTATTATTATTATTATTATTATTATTATTATTATTATTATTATTATTATTATTATTATTATTATTATTATTATTATTATTATTATTATTATTATTATTATTATTATTATTATTATTATTATTATTATTATTATTATTATTATTATTATTATTATTATTATTATTATTATTATTATTATTATTATTATTATTATTATTATTATTATTATTATTATTATTATTATTATTATTATTATTATTATTATTATTATTATTATTATTATTATTATTATTATTATTATTATTATTATTATTATTATTATTATTATTATTATTATTATTATTATTATTATTATTATTATTATTATTATTATTATTATTATTATTATTATTATTATTATTATTATTATTATTATTATTATTATTATTATTATTATTATTATTATTATTATTATTATTATTATTATTATTATTATTATTATTATTATTATTATTATTATTATTATTATTATTATTATTATTATTATTATTATTATTATTATTATTATTATTATTATTATTATTATTATTATTATTATTATTATTATTATTATTATTATTATTATTATTACTCTTATTATTATTATTTATATTCACTTTTTCCTCTCTGTTCTTTTATATTCGGGTACAAATTAATACATCCGTTTTCAAAAGATGGCGCCACCTCCAAGGAGTGGTTAATCTTTGAAGGGTTCATTGGAAAGTTGAAACATTTTTCAGGGATAATTAGTTTGCATTTGCATCTGTTTTAGACAGCATCGTTTTCGCCTCATCATTTACTCCGACGCCAAATAAAACAAAAAGATCAAAGCTCGTAATCTGGATATGGTGGCACCAGACAGGTGCGGTGTACTATCCGTTAACCGTTATCGACTGCAACTAATGCTTTTGAACCGAGCATTTTGTAAAAAAAACAGACAGAAAATATCAAAAGGCATAGCAAAGAGTACAACTTATATCAAGGCCCCATGTAGCTGAAGCAATGAAAAAAACACGGAAATTGGACGTTTTATCCAAACCGCCGTATTTTCCAGTCCGAGCTTCTTCCGACTACTGGCTTTTTTCGACAGATGCAATACGATTTGGGAGGTCACCGGCTCGGGTCTTTTGAAACCATGGTATTCGAAAATTACCAAAGGATGGGAACAAGTAGTGGCTCTCGATGGACAATCCCTCGAGTGATTGCAGATTAACCAATTTATGACTCCCAAAAGGTATAAGATTATAAATCTCAAGTAGCCTCAAAACATGTTTAAAATATAAGTTAGATTTTCTTAGCTTACAAATATATCAGCATGTATAATCCTGTACAGTAGTGCATATTAAATAACATGGGGCTCAAAGGAATTCTATAAGTCCAAAAGGCAAAACCTCTTGTCCATGTAGATGAATTCATAAAACAGATTGAGCAGGAGAAAGATTTATAGAGGTCCATTGACGAATCTTAATCAACAATCACATTAAAAAACGAATCCAAACATAGAACATCAACCCTAAATTTTCTAAAAGTATCTCACTTCGAATACTAAGAAGAGAGTGATTACGGACGATTTAAGGTAATTCCCTAATCGATTTAAATCAAATACCACGGATAAATAATAGGTATGTTTCAGTTCATTTGTGAACAGAAATTTGTAGTTGAGTAGTTTGCGTAAAAGTCCTTCATGAAGACAGTAATTCTGCTGAAACGTGTGAAACGACTTTTCGTAGAAATTCACAGAATTAAATGTAAACAGCTGTCAGATACGAATAGTTAAGCGAGATACGCCAGGTTAAGCGTCTTCGGATACAATGCTTAAGATGGCTAGGCCATGTGGAGCGTATGGACACCACTGCTCCGGCCCGTCGTCGAATCAAAGCCAACGCAACAGAGGACGGCCTAGGCTGAGATGGCGCATACAAGTGGAGAAGGGCCTCAACCAACTTGGAGTGTCGAATTGGAGGAACCTAGCGAAAGACCGTGCTGGCTGGAGATCCATGTTGTTTGAGACCCAGGTCCATCCCAGACTGTAGCGCCATAAGATGAAGACGAAGCTATAAGATATATTAAATGTAAGAGGTGTTTTTATTTTTACTTTTACAGTCATCTGGTGCCCAATGAATTTTCTTCGGTAGAAATGTGTACTCTCCCATGAGCTCTTTCTTCTGCGAAAATCAGCAAATGGACTGCCTTTTGACAGTTTTTCCGCGAATTGCGTAGGCATTTGCAGTAATTCAAAGCAATTGGAACATACCTTATATCGAGGTTTGAAAATGGTGGCAAAACAATTATTGGCGCCAAGAATGGTAATGCAGTGTGGTGAATAGGCTTCAGCAAACTGATCAAAGGTTGCTAATCTAAAGTTACAAGTGTTGTTTGGTAAAAATGTTGAAGCTGAATTCCAACGCAAGAAAACACAAGGGCATACTTTCCTCGCAGTTCGGTGTCGGCAAAAAACTGTAGAGCCCTTCTACTCGTGAGAGAACAGTAGCGTGCACAACACGAGTAGTTGATGAGCTAGGTAGGCCCTGGTCCCCCTTTGGACTGTCGCGCCATACAATGATTATACGTTATGTCCCGCAGAAGGTCGAGCAGTTTTGATATTCTGACCATAAAGCGCAGATCTTGCAGCTACAAATTACTATTTGCTGTTATCTCTGCCAACCTCTCTCAGTTGGATATTTTTAAACAATTTTTCATACATACACCAATGGCGTTTTCCCCAAAATGGCATGGAAGCGGTAAATGTTGGATTTGAAGAAAGCCATTTAAGCCGTATAAAAAAGTGTTCCACATTTACCTCTTGAACACTTTTTATTTACTTTCCATTGCTTGCTTGTTCTTTAACGATGAACGAAATGCTGTTCTTGGGTTATGCAAAATCTAGTGATTTATTTGAGTTTTGTTTCCAAAGAAAATAAACGTTGATCCTTCAATGTCCTTCATGTCTTTTGAAATTATGCAATGAGCGAAGTGATTGGTGCAAAGTAACACAGCACTGAAACTGTTTGGCTTAGAATCTCTCATTCAAAACTTTCATTGAAAAATCTCATTAAACGTCTGTTAAGCCAGTTTCAATTCCACATTTTAGATTCATCAGTTATAAAACTTTATTTACCTTTAACATTGAAAATTAAATGTTCTCTAGCAGTGAATCAGAAGAGGGCTAGATTGGAAATAACGTTTTCTTTTTTAAAAATGTTTCGATTTTTATACGAATGTGAACTTAACTACTGTACACATGATTACCTATAATTACACCGTTTCATAAAGGATTCATACCGCAATTGCCCATAACCTTACATTTTAACAAGTTTTTACATTTTGAACAAGTTTTTAGTCTTCACAACAAGGTGTTGTTTTGAAAATTGAGAGTTATTCGTTTATGTGAAAGATGTTTGATTCACAAAGTAATCCTTTCTTGACTACACTCGCCTACAAATCGATTTCTTTGTTATTTAAACTAAACGAACAATTATGCGTGTTTACAAGTTTCTTCTGCAATAATTTACGAATGATTTCTTGCGAAAGCATAGCGACAGAAAAAAATGAACTGTCGTTGAATAACAGCAGGTGATTGAACGTTTCTTTTCGCAATTATGAAACATTGGTTGGCGAAGGGCACACACCACTACACATTTTTTTTTGTTATCCTTTACTGTCTATTTTTAAATGTGCACTGAATCCAACAATCACCCTCAAACTCACCTTATGTGCCCTATAAATAGCGCATCCATCACATCTCGCACGTTATCCGGTTGATTGGCGCAGAGGACCTTCTCCATCTCGTTCAACTTGTACGCGTTACTCACATATATCAAAGGCACATAAGAGCTCTTCGTAATCGAGAGAACCCTGTAAAAGGCTTCAGAGGTGGAGTATCTCCGAATCGTCTCCAACTGACTTCGCAAAAAGTCCACGGTCTGGTTGTTGGACAGACCCACTTCAAACGTAACCGTCAAATTGTAGCATGGCGCTGTCTCCAGTATCAACTGCACCAAGTCGTCGGTGAGCTTCGAGCTCAGTGTTAAGATGATTACTCCAATGCCAGCGTTTTTGATGTTCTCGAACTGCTTCCGCAGCACCCCCGACGTTGGCTTGTATAGCCCCAATGCTGGGTAGAATGCGGTATTCAAGACGCGTGATGTCTTCTGCGGCGTGACAATGGTGTCGTTTTCATCGATGGCCTCCTTGACCAACTTATGTGGTTTACCCTTCTTGAACCATGCCACTGGAGCTGTGTAGAAGATATGCACATTCGTCGTGACTGTGTCCAGCTTTGTGTGTTCCTCGTTTTCACTGTCCGCGTCGCGATTCTGGGTAAGGGACCGGATTTTGTCCTTAATCAAACGGGTTTTCACTTTGTGTTCATTGTACTTTTCTGGCACGATTACTGGACGTTCCTGGGCCTCGGGTTTTGTGTCGAAAGCATCGATGAAACCGACATCGATTATTCTCTCGCGCTCGTTGCTCGTGTTCAGCAGGACGATTGTGGCGACAATTAGTGCGATAACGGTTGCGAGGAGGAGAATCTTTAATTTTCTACGGCTCTTTACATATTTCTTTAAAAACATTTTCAACGGGAACCGAACGCGATGCGACTTCAATGTTTGACATTCCGAATGAATCCCTGTGTTGTTGCGTAAGTGCGCATGTCACGTACGAGGAAGTGTGCCAGGAAAAGCTGAAAAAAAAATCTTTGATTTTACGCGTACATCTTCATTGAGATGCATCGGGGGAGAGAAAGAAAACCACAAAAACGAAGGAAAGAACAGGGAAGCGATGCTAAGTTGTGTTTAGCAGGGGGCTTGTGGCGCGGTGTGCTTTCCAACTGAATGCTAAGGCTGATGAGGCTGATGAGCCCTCGTAACAATCAATGGCCGGGATGTGTGGAATTCATTTGAATTATTAATCGGATGTCTATTGAAGAGTGAAATACGTTTAAGGGTTCCTTAGGTGGGAGGCCTTTGTGCAAGGATGCTTATCTGGATTCATTTAAAGATGCCCACTGATTTGAAAATGGAGCAGCATTTTTAAGGGATTTGTTGAGTGCTGTCGGCCGGTGTGGTGAATGCAGTGTTGGTAAACCTATTTCAAAATGAATTCATTTTCTTTTAAATCCTGTGAATGGCAAAGAAAACTGGACGTTTTGTGAATCAACTTGTCATCCATAATGAATGGGCTTATAACTCGGTGAAAGAAGAGTTAACTTAGATATCGTAGATTTTTCAGTTATCATTTTGAAGAAACTATCACGTTTATACAAAGAGTGGTTTTAACAAATTTATTAAAATTGATCGGTAGGACTTAAAAGAAAGGAAACAAGGAACAGACTGCAAAGGGATGAGAGCAAGATCAAAGCAAATACAACTATTAGCCGATCTATGCACATGGGATAGAGGCTCATTACAAGAATGTCTAGGACGGTGTAGCTTGAAGGAATAATTTGACAATGGAATATTCGCTTGTATAAAACTGTTTTTAAAAGAAGGTATAAAATACTGACTATACTATGAAACACCGAGTGCTAAGCGAATAAATCCGCAATACACAGTTTCAATTCTAAAAAAATTATGTTTACTACAAATACTTCGTTTACAGAGAAATTGAAGTTAGAAAACATGTATAAATTCCATTTAGCGGAACAAAGTGACTTGATAACCACACTTCGCAGGGCTATGTGATGTCTAATATTTGATTTTTGATATTCGAGCTGTGCTAAGTGAACTTTCAGGTGTAAAGTGTAAACAGCAGTTCGACTGTAAATCGTAAAATTGAAATGAATTGGCTTAAATTGGCTCACAGTACCATGCGATATGTTTAAGGTTGACCAAAATTCATTCATTCTGTCACTACATTCTTTCATTCAAAGTCACTGCAAACTTTTCAGTTAATTCAAAATTTTCAACATATATGTAATTTTTTCAATATATATGTATATATTCTCAATTCATTTTGTACGACGTAAGTAAATACGATACGACATAAAAACAATAAATGAGATCTGTGCAAGAGTTGAAGGAGACGCTGGCTTAAGCGGGAATTAGTTTCCCAGAGTCAGCAACAATAATGCTGTTACGGGCATTGGTGCGAGAGGCCATCCACGCGGTGAACGACGACTCTACAGCCCCGTAAGCCGCTAAGCCGCCGTCGGACGGTTGTCCAGTTAAAGACGCCGCTGCTCACTCCATTGTTACTGACGCTGCCACCGCCGTTGCTATCACAACTGCTGCCGCCACCGCTGTCACCGCCTCCGCTCCCACCGCCACCGCTGCCACCGCCACCGCTGTCACCGCGCCCGCTGTCACCACCACCGCTGTCACCGCCACCGTTGTCACCGCCACCGCTGCCACCGCCACCGCTGTCACCGCGCCCGCTGTCACCGCCACCGCTGTCACCACCACCGCTGCCACCGCCACCGCTGTCACCGCCACCATTGCCACCGCCACCGCTGTCACCGCGCCCGCTGTCACCACCACCGCTGTCACCGCCACCGCTGTCACAGCGCCCGCTGTCACCGCGCCCGCTGTCACCACCACCGCTGTCACCGCCACCGCTGCCACCGCCACCGCTATCACTGCCGCTGCCCCCACCGCTGCCTGCCAATCACCGACGCTTACTCTGCTGCCGCACCTAGTTCAACTGCTGCTGTCGCCGTTACCATGGAGAAGGACCAAATGCTAAAACGCAAGCTAGCGCGCTTAGGAAAAAGAAAGGGGCTCTTGATGTTGAAACGCGAAGTTGAGGAATTGGAGGCCGAATGTCGACGGGCGCCATGTTTGAACTATTCAGATGCGGCGAAGTTAATGTGTATCCGTCGAGCACTCTTGGGTACAGCCAAGCTTTTTGTGCGTTCGTTCGCACAGACCACATGGCAGGAGCTGAAGGAGGGACTTGTGGCTGAGTTCGAGCGGTCATCATACTGAACGAAGTGTTCAGTAAGCTGAAGGCGCGGTCGCTCACACTGAGTCCGTGAGGCACTATGTGCTAGAGATGAAGGAGATCGTCTCATACGCCAACAGTCCTGAGGCCGATCTCGTTGAGCCCATAGTCGAAGGACTGAATGACTGCAGCAGCAATTCAGTACCGCTAATGGCAGAAACAACGATAAGGCCGCTCTGACCGCCAAAGATTACTGCCACCCTTCAGACCATCAACTTTGTCGAGGGAGCAGTCCGATGCTTCAACTGTTCGAAGTTCATACACTACCAGAGTGCGTGCAGAAGCCATAGAATCGAGGTCGATTAATGGTCAAGATGGCCGAACTGTAATAGACTTATTCTGTACGACGTACTAGCTACTCTTATAAAATTTCTCAATTTGTTCTGTACGACGTAAGTAAATCTAACAGCACTGAAGGAAGTAAGTAGGTAAGAAGCGCGTGCCAACAGTCTGTCAGGGTTGCTCACTTCAACCATTTTATTTATTCTATTCTGAACACTCGACAAGAGAAGAAGTAATAAAAAAGTGCTACGAACATTATAAAAGAGTAATAATAATATATATGTACATTTTAGATGGGGCGACAGTCCACAAAGAGATCAGGGCCTAGCTTCCTCATCAACAACTCGTGTTGTGGCCGCTACTGTTCCCTTATGAGAAATTTAAGAGCTGCTTTTCAAACGCAGCTCGAAAGCTCGAATTTCGGTTATCATATGATTATGTGATTATTAATTCGCGTTTTATCTCTAGCGTCGCCATGGCGTAGTGGGTAGAGTGCGACGCCCACTCGCCGAAGGGTCTAGGTTCGACTCCCAGCTCAACACAAATTTTTCGAATTTTTCACGGCACCACCTCTTTCGAGCTGCTGACAACACTCAAAGAGTAATAACTATCTAAGAAAGCTTCTCAGATTTCACCGATCGGATTCGGCAAAAAACTGTAGGTCCCTTCTACTCGTGAGAGAACACACGCACAACACGAGAAGTTGATGAGCAAGCTAGGCCCTGGTCCCCCTTTGCACTGTAGCGCCAACAATTATTATAAACAGAATCATAATGGCAACTCAGACGATGATGGTGAAAAAGTGAGAACCGTATGCTGTATAGAACTTTTGGAGATTCGTAGTGAGAACGCGGACGGTGTTATGGATCAAACATGGGGCACCACTATGACCCTGAAAGCAAACAAGAGTCCATGGAGTGGCATAAAAATGGAACAGACCCCCCGAAGAAATTCAAAGTCACTCCGTCTGCCGAGAAGCTCATGGCCACAGTTTTTTGGGACTCAAAGGGAATCTTCTTCAATGAGTACAAAAATAAAGGTGAAACCATCAAGGCCACGTGCTACGCTTCCACCTTGCATAATTTGCGGGAGGAAATTAAAAAGAAAAGACGGGGTAAACTCGCAGCGGGTGTGTTGCTTCTTTATTACAACGCTCCTGTTCGCACGGCGCTAGTTTTAAGGCTGCTGCGCGGGATTGTGGCTTCGAAGAAATCCAACATCCAACAGCCCAGACCTTGGCCCTAGTGATTTTTTCCTGTTTCCGGATAATATGTTTTCGTGGAAAAAGATTTTCGGATGATGAAGAACTCAAGTCTGCAAAAAATTGGTATTTGACAAATTTATTTTTTTGAGGAGTTAAAAAAGCTTATCTCACGAGGTAACAAATGCATTGATGTTAGGCGAAATTATATTGAAAAATAAAAACAATTTAAATTGAATTCGCATTTTCCTTCAAATCGATACCGAGAATATATTGAAGGTCCCTCGTATGTCATTGACTTGAAGCGTTAACAACAATAATTTGTTTCCAGTTAAATACCATATGTAGAACTTTGTGCCTGAAATATTGTTTTTACGAGGAATTATTTTTCATTACCTTAATTCGAAGAAATTTGCTGTTGAAAGTCATTGTATATTGGTGAAAGTTTATTGTGAACATGCGCTAGCTAAGCGAACGTGCAAAATGTGGTCTGCACGATTTAAAAGTGGTGATTTTGGCTTGAAAGAGGATGAACGTCCTTGGCAGTCAAAAGAGTTTGAAGATGAAGAACTGAAAGCATTAGTCTATGAAGAAAAAGAGCTCACAGAATCTTTCGGTGTCACTCAAGCAGCCATTTCTAAATGTTTAGAAGCAGCTGGATATATTCATAAGCAGGGAATATGGTTTCCACATGAACTCAAGGCGAGAGAAGTCGAAAGGCGGTTTTGCATGTCTGACATGTTGCTGGAACACCACAAAATGAAGCAATTTTTGCATTGTATTGTTACTGGTGATGAAAAATGGATCCATTGCGATAACCCAATCATACGTGAAACTCGGCCAACAAGCCAAATCAAGGACAGAGTCGAATATCCATGGCGCGAAGGTAATGCTCTGTTTTTAGTGGAATCAGATCGGTGTGCTGTATTATGAGCTGCTAAAACCGGTTGAAACCATCAATGGACAACGCTACGGAACACAATTAATTCATTTGAAGAGAGCAGTAGCCGAAAAACGTCAGGAATATGCGACGACAAGACAATAATTTCCCATCATGGCAACGCTCGGCCCATGTTGCTATTCCAGTAAAGAAGAACTCTTTGGAAGAACTCCGGCGAAGAACGGCCTCACTGAAATACAATTCGCAATAGAACAGAATATCAAAAATTGGCTTGATTCATTCTTGGCCGACGCAGTTCTTTTGGGATGGGGTCCACAAGTTGCCAGAGGAATAGGAACAAGTCATAACTGCAGATGGACAATACTTTGAATAATATGTTGGTATTGAACATGTTTTGAAAAGCTTATATACCCAATAATTTAAGGAAAAATTTGTCTTAGTTTAGTAGTTCTTATTGGAAAACCCGTTATAAATTTAGAAATTTTAGACAGTGTATACGATTAAAGCCGATAAGACAAGTATTGTAACCTGATCGCTTCATTCTAGCAAGCCCCGTTTCTGTAATTGCCAATGTCACTAGGCAATGAGGGATACAGGGGTTTGAGGGAGGCGGCTCCTTAAACGCGACGGAATGATAATATCAAAGATGGCCGGGTTAAGAACTGTCTGATCTGTCTGATCGAATACAGCAATAAATTTCTTTGAGTTGTACTGAAAATGCGTCTTCCAAATCATCTCAATTTTTGTAAGTACCCTACAAAATATTACGATAAAGTTCTGAACATCCCAGCATCATCTTTTGGGTTCCGTGTAAGCCTATAGACAGAGATAATAAAAATTATTCAAATCAAATGCATCAGCGATTATGTTTCTTCAACTTCCACCTTGAACAAAAAATTGTCATGGATTCTGTCGGCCAATCACTTGGTTACGTTGTGTTTTTTAAGTTTTTTAAGTTTTCCTTGGTGAACATTAAAATTTAAACAATTTAAACAAAAGAACGAACAAACACTATATAGAAACCTATAGGCAAAAGAAATGAATACTAGTTTAGCCTAGAGCACTTGTTAAGAGCCAGTAAGTTAGAATTAAGATATGTACATTAGATACCTGTTTTTAGGTATTTTTCGTCTAGAATGAAAAGAAAACAAGGAAGAATGAACGAGAAAATATTATGCAGAAAACTAAACCATAACTAGCGCATTACTCTTTAGATATAATTTCTGCATTAGTTTGATTGGTTACGCATCAGAAATCATTGCAGCCCTTTGTAGTTGTGTAATAAGTAATTCTTACTTTTAGTCTTTTGACCGAGAATTGTTTTCATTCACTAAAATTGCATCTGCAAGAGCAAGCCTACAATAAGAGCTCAACTGAATTTTACTCTTCAAATGAAGATTAACTTCAAATTTGTTTGTTTGCAAACGCGTGTAGTGATTAAAATTATTTTTAAGGCGCTTTATATATGCCGTACTAATCAATTCCAATTAATTTTTGCAGCATCAACAAAGTCCAGCTACAGTCTCAAATCAGCATCCGCGGAATCATCTCCGGAAACTTCGTACCGGGATGGTTCACCGGCACCCACAAGAAAAGCCAGCAGATCATCCTTTACCAGTTTCCGCAGCAAGAAATCCATCGATAAGCTCATAGCTAAAGATAAATCAGTGAGTTATCTCAAAAAGAAAATGAGTTCTAACAATTCGTATCCACCACTGTACTTCCTTTTAGTAGAAGAGTAAAAAGGTTGAAATTGAACCGGCATCCAACGAGAAATATCACTTCATCATATGCAAAGAATGCCAGCAGACCACTGAGATCCCAATCGGGGGTATCCGACAGTTGCCAGAAAACTTTGTTCTCCTCCGGAAGATCGAGGCGATGAAGCAGAGAATCGGAAACGATGTCATCTCGAAAATTTGGTGTAGCATGTGCTATGTGGAATCAAATGTAAGTCTTCCTCTGAATCCTTCAGTTGTTAATATCTGTTTGTTTTCAGGCAACGCACCACTGCGTGACGTGCGCGCTCAATCTGTGCACATTCTGCAAGGAAGCTCACGAACGACAAAGACACACAGCGAATCACAAAATCAAAAACATTATTGAACTTCGCAAGGCACGAAATGCCAAGAGAGCTTTTATAAATGACACGAAGTTTTCTATCAAATGTTCCATGCACCCCGGCTTCGAAATGAAGGCGTTTTGTAGTTCCTGCTTACAGGTGAGTCAATTGGAACCATTTTAAAGAGTCCTGGGTTAATGCAAGTATTTTTCAAATTTCAGGTTGCTTGCGCAGATTGTTTAGCTCTTCTCCATAAGGGTCACAAACACGAGTCCATCACAAAAGCATTTGGAAGCTACCAGAAAGTGCTCAAGGAAAACACAGATCAGGCACGACCTCTGTGTGACTATGCCCATCATTCGGTAGACCGACTAAATGAGATCGCCAAGCGAATCAACAAAAAATGCGATAAAGTGCAATCGGATGTCGAGGCATTTATGACTGCCTACACCGAAGCCATTGAAGTGCACGGCAGAACTCTGATTCAGCAGATAAATCGGGCGAGAGAGTCAAAGATTCAAATGATCGTGGAACAGCAACTTGACATGGGTGGGATTTAGTATTGTTTTCGAATTGCAAAATACTAAAGTGGCTTTTTATTGTTCAGAGAAAAGATCTGCGGAAGCTGCGAATGTGGTGCGATTCAGTGAAGAGTTAATGGAAAACGGGACCGAAGTGGAGATCCTTTCGTTTGTAAATATTCTTCTAAAGCGTTTCGAATTCTGTCAGACGTTTAAGTCTCCAATTGATCCTCGGGTAAGACAGTCGATGTAGGATTTAAATTTAAACCTAATCTGAGACACCAACAGATCTCCGATACTCTACACTTTTTGCCCGAGGTTCGAGCGCCTTCATCAAAAAATCCAAGAAACATACCCATATTTGGGATAATTACTACTCAAACAGTGGAGCCGACATTGTGCACCTTGGAAACAGAAGGTTACTATTCATCTTACCCTTCAGTGTAAATAAATGTTTTCGCTTCTTTTCAGGATACACACAATTACGTGTACACCGGAAAGTTGAGATGACGGTCCTCAGCAGAGACGGTGATGGAATGCCTTTGTGTCACGGAGGATTAAAGGTTAACGCTCAACTTAAGTACAAAGAGTCTTCATCGAAAATCCTACCAGTTGAGGTAACACACATCTTTTCCAAAAGTACAGTCCTACAAAATCTTCTTCACATTAGGTTAGTGATCGTCGTGATGGCAGTTACGGGATAACTTTTGTACCAGATTCCCAGGGCACCATGATTTTGACAATATCGATCAACGACAAGAACATTAAGGTACAGGAACTCTGTCAAATTCGAATTTATGTATGTAAACCTCTTGTTGTAGGGAAGTCCATTTACTTTTGCGGCGAGAACTGTAAGACCTCACACTGGAATATATCATTGCTGTTCATTTTGTTCCAGCAAGGGATCGAGACACGCCATTTGCTCCTGTGACGGTCGAATGCCTGGATACAATGGTTGCGGGCATGGACATAATGGACATCCCGGAAGAAGACACTGGTCTTGTTGCGGAAATGTTTTGGAAAACTCTGAATGTACTGCTGCGAATAAATTATTAAATCCCTAAGTGTGAATGTAGTTATCTGCGCTTGTAGTGTTTATTAATAAAAATCGGTGAAAATTGAATCATGTGTTATCATTTGAAGTTTTCTGCTTTTCGCAGTGTTTTATTTTATGGATTTTCTTTTATTGAAAGCAGGATTTAATTAAGGGAATATAGAAAATCGTGAACAACTTCTACTACTCCTTGTAAGAAGTACAAAAGTTAAAGCAAAAGAATTTGCTATGCTTATAATGATCAATGCGTTATCCTTCATTATGTCTTTTAAGTTTTGTTTTAAACAGTCTCCTTGTGCGTCCCAAAATGAATATTTATAACATTGAATAAAGAAAGACGTAAGTGCCCCATATTTCCTAACGTGATACACAACATAGCGTTAAGAGAACTATGTAGCAGCTGATTAAGCAGATTACTGAAATTGACATTTCCTGATGACATTCACAGAATATTTACATTTCAAAGCAGCAGCATAGCTAGTTACCAAAAAAATACTAAAAAATCATGGTGATTCAACAAAACTGACTCAAATTCTAAGTCCTTTAGTAACATATTCAATTTCAGCATGGTAGATTAAAAGTACGCACTTCTGCGGAGGAAGCAGCCCGCAAGAAGAAGGAACAAGAACTGAAAGTTAAGGCGTATAGAGCTGGAATGGCGAAAATTTTTGCAAAGCGGTCAAAAGGCGAATTGGATCCTGAGATGTTACTTATCACTGGTCAAATCCTCGCAAGAAATCCAGACGTTTATACCTTGTGGAACATCCGCAAGGAATGTATTCTAAAACTGAGTGAAAACTTGGACGAAGAGTGAGTCATTGAATGGCGTGATGCTATCAATTTTAACCAATGCTGTTTGTTTACAATACGTGTAGCGCAAAGCAGGAGATATTTGACAAGGACTTAGGCTTTGCGGAGCAGTGCTTGGTAGCCAATCCAAAGTCATACGGTGCATGGCATCATCGATGTTGGATTTTGGAAAATTGTCCAAAGCCAAATGCGGAGAGGGAGGTTGCATTGTGCAATAAATATTTAAAACTAGACGAAAGAAATTGTAAGTATAAAATTTAATTGTGTAAATGGTGGTATATGTCAAAAATTTCAATGCAGTTCACACTTGGGATTATCGTCGATACGTTGTTCAAAAAGCTGGAATAGAACCTGCTAAGGAGTTAGATTTCTGCACGGAGAAAATTCGTAATAATTTCTCTAATTACTCATCGTGGCACTATCGAAGCAAGTTACTTCCCATATTGCATCCGCATGAAACGGATCCGATGCGGCCTATATCTGAGCAAAAGCTCAAAGAAGAGCTAGAGATGGTGCTTACGGCAGCATTTACTGATCCTAACGACAGCAGCGCATGGTTCTATCAGCGTTGGCTTTTAGGTAATTATAAACATTCTCATAAAAACACAAAAACTTACAAAATTCATCGCAAAGGATATTCCCGTCCTGAACTGGACATCGCCGCGTTTCGAGTCAACAAAAGTCTAGCTGTGATCGCTCTGACGAAGCCTGTTACGTCGGAGGATTTTTCGGTGCTTATAAGTCCAGATCTCAACATTCCACTTGAGTGGAAGTCAGTCAATGGTACTATAGCGGACAACACGTGGTTCATGGAATCCGACTTTAGTTTTCAGAACGATATAAATCCGACAATCAAATGTTCCCTTGACGGAAAGGAATATTCTTTGACCCTGAAATCAACGACTGATGGCTACTACGCGATAAAGTATCCACGATTTGAGTACGAATTCGGGTCAGCTGTCATCGAAGAACTCACCAATCAGCTTGATTCCTGCAATCAACTTCTCGAACTGGAACCAGACAGCAAATGTGAGTAAAGCCAAAGCTGAGAATCTAAAACCATATTGATGTTCGTGTGCTTGATTGCCTTTAGGGACACTTCTAACATCAGCACTTCTTATGAGAGCAATTGATCGCACAAAGTATCACCAAAAATCCATCGAGTATCTAGAACAGTTGCAGACAATTGATTATCTCCGAAAGGGTTACTATCAGGATCTCGCTTCTAAATGGAACATCGAAAAGTGCCTTGAAGATTGGGAGCATTCTGCCCAAATCCCACAGCAAATATCATTGGAAAACCTTAATTTGACTTCCATATGTTACGAACAGTATTTGAGTATAGCTGACGATATCAACCTATCCGGAAATTTGCTATCAGATCGTTGCATTCCAAAGTTATCGGCTTTTCGATTTGCTAAGGTAAGATCCTGGGCGTGATAGCACCTTTAAATTCGATAATTATTTAATTGTTGCTTGCAGAAAATTAATTTGGATCAGAACAAATTCACAAACATCGAAAACATTCCTAACCTCAAAAATTTAACCGAAGTATCTCTCAAAGGTAACAACTTGGAAGCGGACTCCGTTGATCAAATAAGTGAAAGCAATTTTGACATTAAAATCTAAAAGAAATCTTCATTTTTGATCACCTATGTATTCGATAAACGGGACTCTTACAATATTTATTATATGGACAAGTTTTAATGGGATTTTCACTCGGCTTTGTTGTGTAATATTTGCACTTCTTAAACATAAGTATATATAAATAAATGGTTTGCAGATACGTAATTACATGCTTGTGTTGTTCTTAATCATTATAAATGTGTATGTTGCTCCTTCGGCTGGCTAGCTTCTACGAGGACAGTGCATGTTGTTCCCGAACGTATTCTTTAGCAAGCACTTTATATCGGTGTTTGGATTGGGATAAATGTCTAAGGGTGTTATACAAAATTTTCTAAGCCCCTGGTAGAAACAATAGTGCATTTCGTTCGATTTGAGTAAGTAAACACTGTTGTTAAGCTTAAAAATAAAAGGAACTGGTAAGTGCGAGGCATAAGGTTTATTTTTATGAATTGTGTTTCAAACTTATTGTGACACGGAGTGAGATAGTTTTCATCAAACAAAAGTGTGCACTTTCTTCTTCAGTCGCAAAATTAGTGGATGGAGTATTTAGTGTCGTTGTGGTACACTGCTACGAAAGGTAACGACCCTTAAAATGGTGGAAAGAGTTAGGGTGGATTTATAACCCCTTGTAAAATGTTGAGCATTTTTAAGTTTTGGAAGGGAATTTGATATACAGCTCTGTGCAAAAAATAGCACCACGTTGAGGTTTGTACTTTGGATGCTAATTACTTTTCTCCTTGCTCATGTAAAGACACGATATTTATTGTAGGACATCTGTTGGGTATCAGCAAAAAACAAAATAAGCGAAGATGCATTTTAAGACAAGAAAATTCCCGCTATACGAAATGAAACCGAAATTTTGGTGTGCAAAATAATAGCACCACAAGTAAAACGTCGTAAATAAAATGCCAAATTTAGTGGAATATTACGGTTTTTATTTTTTCTATTTATACTACTGTTCTAATACTTAGTCTAATAACCCTTATTTTTGAGCACAGCGGCACAACGTCGTGGCATAGAGTCGATTAGTGCCTGACATCGCCGAATTGGAATATCCCTCCACGCAGCCTGCACAGCTTCCCATAGCTGTAGTGTATTTTTTGGTTTCGCTTTAAAAACAGCTTTCTTAACATCTGTCCAAAGATTTTCAATGGAGCTTAGGTCTGGAGATTGCGGCGGCCATTCCATAACTTGAACCCCATTCCTCGCAAAAAATTCCTTGGCCAATTTGCTCGTATGTTTCGGGTCATTGTCTTGCTGCAGGATCCATCTGAGAGGCATATTCCACTCGGCGTAGGGCAGCATGGTTTCCCTCATTATGCCAACATAAACTTTGGCGGTCATCATTGGTTTTATCCAAAATATAGGACCAGTACCGTTGTAGGAGAAGCATCCCCATATGTTAATTTTCTCGCCGCCGTGTTTAATGGTTTTTAAAGTACACTCCGGTTTAAACTCTTGCTTTTTTTTCGGCGAACAAATGTCCTGGTCCCAGGAGTTCCAAATAAAACAATTTTAGACTCATTTGTCCATACGCCATCCATCCATCCATCCATCCATTACGCCATTTGGTTACTTCCCAGTTCAAATGTTCTTGCGCAAATTGTTTTCTTTTATGAAGATGGACCTTTGTCAGCAAGGGTACTTTTCTGGGACTTCTGGCAGGTAGTTCCTTCTCTATCAACTTCCTTCTTATGGTTGATGTTGATACGGGCAGACTTAGTTCCTCTTTTATTTTGTTTGATGTGATGAATGGGTTTTGTTTCACTAATCTTATCATTCTTCGCTCGTCGGTAGAGGTTAATTTCGATTTTCTACCTCTTGTTTCTTCTTTTTCGACGTGTTTTTTGCATTAGTAATAATTTTATTCGAACAACCAACGATTTCCCGAATAAATTTGTACGTTTTTCCGTCAGAAATTAATTTTTTTATAAGTTCACGTTTCTTAGGAGTACAATGCACACGGTTTTAATTGCTTATAACGTTGCATTTCAAAAATACTAGTTTCAAAATACTTAAATATCTTTACTTAAATCTTTTGAAGCAAAAAAAAAAAAAAAACTAAACACCACCAAACACTTCGGAAACACTTTTTGGGATGACATGGTGCTATTATTTTGCACACCAAAATTTCGGTTTCATTTCATATAACGGGAATTTTCTTGTCTTAAAATGCATCTTCGCTTATCTCGTTTTTTGCATTTTATTACTGATACCCAACAGATGTCCTACAAAAAATATCGTGTCTTTACGTGAGCATGGAGAAAAGTAATTCGCATCCAAAGTGCAGACCTCAACGTGGTGCTATTTTTTTGCACAGAGCTGTACATATGTAGAAACTCAGAAAAATTTTACACAAGAAAGTAGAAAGAGACTAGATTTTTCAAAGCATGCTCATTTCGTTGATACTTTTTGTACAAATTTTAATTAATTTTCAACTAATACTAATTTAACTTAAATGTCTATTGAAATAGTGTAAGACAATATATTTTTCTTGATATATAAAGTCTTGCACATTTCATCAACAAATACTGCTTTACATCCGGAAGCAATGTAAAGCAATGGTCGCCATGGCGTAGTGGGTAGAGTGCGACGCTCACACGCCGAAGGGTACAGGTTCGACTCCTAGATCAACACCAATTTTTCGAATTTTTCAAGACACCACCTCTTTCGAGCTGCTGACAACACTCAAAGAGTAATAATTGTCTAAGAAAGCTTCTCAGATTTCGCCGCTCGGATTCGGCAAAAACTGTAGATCCCTTCTACTCGTGAGAGAACAGTAGCGCGCACAACACTAGTAGTTGATGAGCAAGCTAGGCCCTGGTCCCCCTTTGGACTGAAGCGCCAACAATTATTATTATTATTATTATTATTATTATTATTATTATCCGAAAGCAATTCTTGATTGTTCTAAAAATTTTATTTTGAGGTGATTGTATACGAGTACATGCAATGATCACCAGGAAAGCATATTCATGGAAATTGCTTAAGTTCAGAGCATGTTAAAAGTATAACCGACATGATGGGCGGGCAGACACGCCTCTCCTTGGAAACGAAACATACAGTGAACCAAAAATATTTGACACATATTAAAATTGTGGACAACTAGTAGTAGAGTCGCAGTCTGTGCTGAGAATCTGTAAGGATCTTATCTGCAGACTCCTAAACGGCGATGAGGACTTAAATCCCGCTGTTAGGCAGAATGTTCCACTCAACTTGGACGATGATAGACAAGCATTCCGTGCCCCCGACTTAGACTTAGAGGGATTAGTAATTTTAGTTTTTTATTAAAGAAAGACACGAGAATCTTTTCTTGGTTATCTTCTTTATTTTCGGAGAGGAGTTAAATGTCCTTCACCGTTGAGTTCTATCTTAAGACTAACTTATGTACGTATTCCTATCTTATTCTACTATATCTAAAAATACACCTGCTACGCGTAGTTGTCCATCTGTGTGCAGGACAACTGTGCGTTGGTCCTATTCTGGGAATTAGGGTATTCTGATGTTTCCACATGCATCGTGGTGTCCCGATGCCGGTGTTCGTCCTCAAGTATGTTGGGATGTTATCTCTTCGCTGCGTGGGGTGTCAAATGACGATGCGGCTTGGGTTATTATCTCTAACACCCCCACCGTTAAATTGAGGCTCCGTCGAAATGTTGCTTCTTCGATGAACAAAATATTTTTTACAAAAGTATATAAATATAACTAAAACTAAGCTGGAACATGTTATTAGTAAGGCATGGTTGATTACATTTTTGTTTTCGACATATATTTCGATTATTTCATGAATTTTTTTTCTGTTTTCAACATCTGCCAAGTGCATTTGTTCTAATTTTAGGTTTGTTAGGGTCTTTTTCTCAATAATATTCGTAAAAAAATGTGGCAAAGTAACGTGTTGAAAGAATTTATTATCTACGTTTGAATAGGTGGTGTCATTTAACTTAATACAACAGTCGTGAAATTTTATAAGTTTAGTTCCTAGAATGCTTATGTTCAGGGAACTACAATTCTGGCTAATACTAAAATTTTTTATATTTTTGGTAATAATTAGGCCGTCTTTAATTTCTACTATACCATTTTTTCATAGTGTTCCATTTTACAAGTGGCTTCTTTCATTGTCAAAATATTTTTAATACAATCATCCTTAATAGGAACTAAGTTTTTATTTAAACAATTTAGCACTATTGAACTGAAAACATTATTGAACTGGTCAATTAAGAACTCTTTTTCTTTTAAAACAATTGCTTTTTGGTTATGATTTGGTAATGGTTCTATGAGTATCCTTGAGTACATTACATTTGATTTTTGCGGGATAAGAATTATTATAACTATTTGTTTATTATGAAATGAAACAGCCGTTCTTATTTGCTGCAATACTTCGATATCGCGAACGTGATTGATCTCTCCTGATCTACTTGTTAAAATGATTTCTTCTATTATTGCCCTACTAAATATATATATATATATGGTATATGTTATGTACAATTGTAGTTCCTAACGTTCCTCTTACCGATTCGGACTGTTGGGTTCTCAACGTTTTGATATTTCTTCCTACTTTTAACATGTGCCCTAAAATATTTTAAGCCGTTTTTGGTGTCTACGACGTGATCTTCATCGATCTTCCGCGTATGTATCTTTCTGAACCTAGAGTGGTTTTTACCTCCTCTTATCTCTTTTATAAAATTCAGTCCATTATGCAAAGGGACGTTTCTTCTATTTTCGTTTAATTTAAGTGTTATCGCCTGCTTTTTCTTTATAATTTGGTCACGAATTTGTTCGTATTCGCTTTGGTGAATCTGTCCGGTGACAAAGTGAAATGGTTTCTTATTGGTAGTTGAGTGGATGGTGTTGTTATAAAAAGTTATTATCCGTAGAATTTTATCTTCTACGGTGCCAGAGTTATTTATTTCGTCGTGCTTTAATAGACGTATATGTTCGTTAATTGTATTGTGTAACCTTTCTACATCAGAGTTAGATGTGTGGTTACTGTTTGATGTGTAATGTATATCAACTCCCAGGCTTGTGAGGAATTGACGCAAAGGGATGGCTTTAAATCCTAATTCGTTGTCCACTATAATTTTGTTCACTACTCCAAATTGGCTAAAGTAGTGTGAAAGAGCTCTTTTAAACTCTATCCAATTCCTTCCATTTATTTTTATAGCGAACGCGTGTTTCGAAAATTTATCAATGATCGTAAGGAACAAAGATTTATTCAGACTATAAAATACGTCTGCATGAATTATTTCGCGTGGTTTTGAAGGCGTTTCGGTTAACTTATACAGTGGTTTTGGAGGATTTCGAACATATTTTTCTGTATTGCATACTTCACAATTATTGATGAATTGAGAAATACGTTCTTTCAACTTTGGATTGTAGTAGTTTACAATTAGTTCGCTGAACACTTCGTTGATTCCGCGGTGGTTATTTCGTAAATGTTCGGTTTCTATTATTTTACCTAGATCTTCTTCGTCGAGAATGTCCTCTACTAATTTAAAGCATCGGATTATCTTGAACTTTGTATTATGCTGGAACTGGTTTTCGAAGACTGTTTGTATTATACGGAAGAACTCTTCATCTTCCACTAACAATGCATTTAAAGCGTTCAGATTAAAATGTGTTCTCAACAAAGTGGTAGCAGTAGATTCATCTAGTGTTTTAGAATATATGTATACACGCTGTTTGCCGAAACGTGTGAGCTTCTTAATTCTCATTGATCCCGATTGAGATTTTTTTATGATGAATTGTGATTTGAAAATATTTATACACGATTTGCTAGAAGGAATACTTCCTTCGTTTTCAAGCATATTGGCTTCGGCTGCCTCGATTCGTGATAAAGTATCTGCGTTCATATTTTTTGTGCCTTTTTTGTACTTTATCTCATAATCATACTCAGACAATTTGAGTCGCCATCTCACAAGTTTCGAATTTGGTTCTTTTACATTGAAGAGCCACGTGAGAGGTTTGTGATCAGTTTCTATCACAAACTTTCGTCCGAAAAGATAAGGACGGAAATAAGACGTAGACCATACAATAGCTAGAAGTTCTTTTTCTATGGTGCTATAGTTTATCTCGTGTGTATTCAGTGTACGGCTAGCGTAACAAAGAGGATGGTCGTTTTGGGATAGAACTGCTCCTAAAGCATATTTACTTGCATCGGTAGTCAATACAAATGTTTTGCTGAAGTCAGGATAGGCTAATATTGGTTCATTTATCAAAAGAGTTTTGAGCATGTTAAATGCTTTAACGTACTCGTGATCGGAAACGTTAATTTTCGTATCTTTCTTAAGAAACTGTGTCATAGGTTTCGCGATTTTTGAGTAATCTTTGATAAACTTTCTATAGTATCCTGTGAGACCTAAGAATTGCTTTATTTGTTTGTTTGTCTGGGGTATCTTGTATTTCATGACGCATTCAATTTTCTTTGGATTTGGCTTTATACCATTTGGAGTGACAATGTGGCCAAGGAATTCAGTTTCTTTCTTAAGAAATTCTGATTTGTCCAATTGTACTTTCAAATTGACTTTTCTCAATCTGTTGAAAATTTTTGCCAATGCCATCAAATGCTCCTGTAGGGAAGTGGAAAATACGATAATGTCGTCCATATACACTAGACAATAGACATTAATAAACTCTCTGAGAACTTCATTCATAAGACGTTGGAAAGTTGCCGGTGCTGTCTTCAGACCGAATGGCATGCGAAGGAACTCAAAATGTCCACTTTCAATACTGAATGCTGTCTTATGAATGTCATCTGGATGAATTTCAATCTGGTGAAATCCCTTGGCTAGATCCAGAGTTGTGAAATATTGACATCTTCCTAATTTGTCGAGAATTTCATCGATACATGGGATGGGATATTTGTCATCGATAGTGACTTCGTTTAATTTACGGTAGTCGACAACAAGTCTCCATTTAGTTTTCCCGCTAGCATCGACCTTCTTTGGTACGATCCATATCGGGGCCGAATATGGTGAGTTGCTTGGTCTGATTATTCCATCCCCAAGCATCTCACGAATTTGTTTCTCGACTTCCGCCTTGTGAACATAGGGATACCTATAGTTCTTGCTCTGTATAGGAATATCGTTGGTTGTTCGAATCCTATGCTTAATGGCGTTAGTGAACGAAAGATTCGAATTTTCTTGGTAAAATACATCTTTGTATTGGTTTATTACCTTTTTTAATTCGAACTTTTCTTCGCCGTTCAAGTGGCCAAGTCTAAGTTGGTCCGATAATGGTTTTTTGTCGCGACTCTCTATAATGTTAAAATTTTGCTCATTTACTAGTTCGCTAGTAATGGGATGAAATATTGGTTTTTCTTCTCCCATGTGTTGGCTATTTGTTTCTATTTGAACCAAAGTTTCACTATTTTCGGCTTCGTAAATCCCTTCTACAATGGTTGCAGTTCCATCTGTAGATGTTTGTTTTGGCAAATATACTAATCCGTTGGATTGTGATACCGGTACTTTTATTTCGTTGGCTTTCCTTGTCTGAGGAATTTCTGTTTCCTTTCCTTTGAAATATATCTTTACCGTTTTATCACCTGTCGATAACGTATTTTCTCCCAAATCTATTTTTGACTTAAGGGGTATAAGTACGTTATTTCCTAGTAGGCCATCGAAGTGGTCGTGAAAAGGAAAAATGTACAGATCTATTTTATTTTTTGGATCGCCCAGTTCTTTGAAGAGTGGTATGACGGCTTTTTGCGTTATTTCAACATTACCTCTTAAAGTTTTTACGCTTATTGGATTGTTCAGAGGTTGTATTTTGTCGGGAGAACATAATCCAGGGTTTAAAATTGAGTGGGTTGCCCCCGTATCAATAATAAATTTGAGGGGTCTTATTTTACCTTGGACTGTTATAAATGGAAGTCGAGCTGTGAGGCATCTAAGAGAAAATTTTCTTCTGCATAAGCATTGAAATTTTGTTTCCTCCGATCCTGTGAATTAAAATTTCTTATTGGTAAATTGCTAGATGATTGGGGCCCGCGATTAGATCCAAAGGAAACGTTCCGAGTGCGATTTCTATTTGAGTGGGAAGATGAAGGGGAGATAAAGTTTCTTTGCTCTTCACGTCTTTGAAACATGCCGACCTCCATAGGTTCTGGGGTAGGTTGGGCAGGATAGTATGATATTGCAGGCTGGTTATTGAAAGTCTGCAATTGGTTATTTTGTGATGCCTGCGTATATGTTGGCGTATATTGGTTGTTGTAACCGTGTGGGGGTGCTCTATTGCTCATATTCCGTTGTGGATTTCCCCGTGCATTCATGCTTTTATTTGCGGGGTTAAAAAATGCATATCCACTCTCATGAAGTATGTTCATAGCATCTTCAAGAGTATTTGGATTCCTGCAATATATGAGCGAACGCATTGGTTCGGGCAATTTATTTTTAAAAATTGTTAACGCCGATTTTTTATTATTTCCTATGTTATTGGAAATAAGGATTTCTGACTCTCCTGACAACTTTGTTTTGACATTGAGTCTTCTCAAAATGATTTTAATGTCATTGTAGTAATCTACACTATTTGTCTTGAATTTAGCCGCTCTAAGTTCATCGAATAACTCTTCTAAGCTAAGCCTATCACCAAAATTATTTATAATAATATCCTTTATGTCCTTCCATGTTGTTACATGGGAATTTATTTCGATGGCTTCCCTAGCCTTACCCTTCAGTTTTGCCTTTATAGCATCAGAAAATATGCTTTGGCTAAATGGGTCATATTTTAACAAGATTGGGTGAATTTTATCGATGTGATCAATAAAATTCTGGAGGTCCCTATAGTCTCCTGCGAATTCTGGGAGCTTGGAAATATATTTGAGCGGATCAATTTCGAGGGAAAGCATCTTTTGCCGTTCCTCACACTGTTCGCTTGAAAAGAAATTGCAAATAATGTCCGAAAGATGACGCGATTTCTCGTGAGCTAATTGAAGTTGTTCTTCAAGTGCACTCATAAAACCGTATACAAACTACAACTTAATTTACAACTAAATTACTTTCTTAAAAATAAACCTGGACACAATTTAATAACTATTACTAAGATAAGAGAACGTACTTATTTTATCTGCTTTAGCGCCCCTGCTTCTGGTGATGCTTTACTGGCCTTCGGCTGTTGTCCACTGTTGTTTCTTGTTTATAAACTAAATGTTTTTTCTTTTTGGTTTTTAATAATTAAATCGTTTAATGTTCACTTTGTTCACTCAGCAATTCAATTTTCCAATTTAGTTTAGCTTTAATAAATAGAACACCGGTATTGTTTAACACAAGAGCATATCTATATATTTAAGTACACTTGCACTAATTTGTGTTATATTTTTTTCTTTTCACAACTTTTATTTTTTGGGACTTCTGCGTCCTGCTTTAATTGTATGGTACCCGGTAAAGTTTTTAAAAAAACAATGTATTAAAGTTTGGATACATCCGGGTATCCTACCGACTGCGCCAATTTTAGTTTTTTATTAAAGAAAGACACGAGAATCTTTTCTTGGTTATCTTCTTTATTTTCGGAGAGGAGTTAAATGTCCTTCACCGTTGAGTTCTATCTTAAGACTAACTTATGTACGTATTCCTATCTTATTCTACTATATCTAAAAATACACCTGCTACGCGTAGTTGTCCATCTGTGTGCAGGACAACTGTGCGTTGGTCCTATTCTGGGAATTAGGGTATTCTGATGTTTCCACATGCATCGTGGTGTCCCGATGCCGGTGTTCGTCCTCAAGTATGTTGGGATGTTATCTCTTCGCTGCGTGGGGTGTCAAATGACGATGCGGCTTGGGTTATTATCTCTAACAATTAGTCTCCTGAACATCGCATACAAGATCCTCTCTGCCGTATTGTGTGAGCGTCTGAAACTATTTGTCCATGACCTGATAGGTCCCTATCAGTGTGGTTTCAGACCAGGGAAGTCCACAATAGACCAGATCTTCACATTACGGCAGATCCTGGAAAAGACCCAAGAAATGCAAATTGACACTCACCACCTATTCGTCGATTTCAAGGCTGCATATGACAGTGTGCATAGAGACGAGCTAAACAGTGCCATGCCTAGTTTTGGCATTCCTACCAAACTTGTCAGATTGTGCAGGATGACGATGAAGAACTCTCGCTGCTCCGTCAAGATCGGTACCGAACTCACCGAGACCTTCAATGTCAAAAAAGGTTTTAGACAAGGCGACGCACTGTCATGTGACTGCTTTAACATCATCCTCGAGAAGATCGTGCGTAACTCACAAGTCAACACCAGAGGCACGATCTTCCAGAAGTCAGTTCAATTGTTAGCTTACGCTGATGACATTGACGTGATTGGACGAACACAGCGAGCCGTCAATGAGGCGTTTGCTGGCATTGAAGCGGAAGCGGCTAAAATGGGTCTAGTGGTAAATGAGGGCAAAACGAAGTACTTACTGTCATCAAGGAAGGACACACAACATCGACGTCTCGGATAGAGCGTCACACTTGGCAGCAGAAACTTCGAGGTAGTTAAGGACTTCGTCTACCTCGGCTCCGCGGTAAACAGGGACAACAACATCAGTACCGAAATCAAACGCAGAATCACTCTTGTCAGTCGCTGTTTCTTTGGGCTCAAGAGGCAATTGAGCGCAGAATCTTGGACGTTAGCAAAGGCAGATGAGGAAGCCCTTAGTCTTTTCGAGAGAAAAGTTTTGCGTGCGATTTTTGGTCCTGTTTGCGTTGATGGCATCTGGAGGAGAAGATTTAATGACGAACTCTATAGGCTGTACAGCGACATGCGCCTGGTCAAGCGTCTACGGATACAACGCTTAAGATGGCTAGCCCATGTAGAGCGTATGGACACCACTGCTCCGGCCCGAAAAGTCTTTGAATCCGAGCCATTGGGACAACGCAACAGAGGACGACCTAGACTAAAGTGGCGCACACAAGTGGAGAAGGACCTCAACCAACTTGGAGTGCGCAACCGGAGACAGCTGGCGAAAGATCGTGCTGGCTGGAGAGGCATGTTGGTTGAGGCCCAGGTCCACCCCGGACTGTAGCGCCACAAGAAGAAGAAGAAGATATTAAAATTGACTTTGGATTTAAATATGATAGTTATATTGAAATGAAATAAATTGCAAAGGAAAGTATATTTTATTTCCATTCAATCCCGATAGCATAACATTTTTTTTTTCGAATTCTCTTAAAGCATTAATATTAAAAAAATTAAAACCAAAATTACCACAAATTCATCGATCAAAAAAGAAAAAATGAGACAGTATCAAAAAATTAAATCCGTAGGCCATCCTTCGGACGTACAGTTAAGTTTAGAGACTCGTTCTTCAGTCGCACTAATATGCAATGCTCTTTCATTTCAGTACAATCCACTGGCATTTAAAACCAATGTGCACCGGTACCTCCTTTCCCTCTCTTCCCCTATGTCTTCAGCCCGTACTGTGACTTAATTCCGGTAACTTAAGGGTATAAACAATCCCTTTGGCGCGAGCCAATTATAAAAAAAGAAAATAATAAAATGTTATACTTTGCCCTTATACTTTTAAAAATTTTACATTCTTTTGTTTTTCGGCCCAACTAGGTCCTTTGTCACAGATGCCGGATTTTGTTGCAATTTTTCAAATAAAGCTGTCCTAACTCTTTTTTAGAGCGATTTTTGGTTTTTCGCACCTCCTTTTCCAAAACATGAAACGTGCCCTATGGAATTCAGATCCAGACTTGGGGGAGAATGAGGTAATACTTTTTGGTATTTTAAACAAACCAATTGTTCGTAACATCATTTCGATTTTTATCATGCATCAGTATTACACCTGCTGATAAACCCAATTTTTCTTTGGTTTCGGGGATTCATTTCAGAATATCGACATATCAAATTTTGTTGAATTCCCTTCAATTATATGAAAGTAATACACTCCGTTTGTTGTCATTGCATTCGAAACCATTATATTCCCACCACCATGTTTAACAGTGGTATTAACATTTTTTGGATCCAAAGCGGTTCCGTCCCTCTTCCACACAAAACGACGACCATTGCAAACAAAAATTGGAATAACGTCAAAATATTACCTGCTTCCAAACTCATACGTTTTTTGCAAGTACTTCATGACACATTCTAGTCGTTTCCTTATATTTCTCTCCGATAAAGTCGGTTTTTACAAGGTTTGCGGGATTTTTAACCTTCTTTATGCAGGAAATTGCGCACTGTTTGCGGATGAAATTTTGTAATTTTGTTTTTTTTTAAGATTTTGAAAATTTTGGCTGCTGATTGCTTTGAATTCTTTCTTATGATTTTTGATATTCTCCGTTTAGTTTGCTCGTTTGAAATTTTTGAGGACCTTCCACTTCCAGAAAGGCAGTGAAAAAACATTCTTTCTAAAAGATTTCACTTTATTCTATAAAGTTATTCACAATTGAAAAAAATTCACGAAAACTGTGTATTTTTCAGAATAGTCAATTATTAACTCAAGAGACGTCAGTTTATTCTCCATTTTATCAACAATAAAGCTTGACGACATCAATATGCAACTGTAAACAACTTAACAAAAAGGTAGAAGTAGTGTTTAATCTTAGATAAGAAAAATAAAGTAACGGTAATTTAACATTGGCCTTGTTCAACAAATATACTCATTCTTTTTTTGCGGATAAAATTAAAGTTTAATTTTTTTTAATATTTAATTAAACAGTCTATTTCAAACCAAATGGTAACTTTACATTTATTAACTTAAAATTATTTCTTTGTCTTATCTGTCACACGGTTTAAAGTCGAGTGTACAATGCAGCGACTTCTCCCACTTTATCCATCTCCGCTGAAACCACGAATGTCATACTACTTCTATCTCATTCGTGGTTGAAACGGTAATGTCGAACTCGTTGACGAGTTCGGTCTTTAGTGTGCTGTAATTCAGAGCGGTAGTCGATTGGAGCAACACCCGGGTCGAACAACAAATGGAGAAGCTCTACTTCTACTATTAGAAGTGGGGCATCCGCATCAATACCAATAAATCGGTTCTCATGTGTCTACGGAGACCAACACGACGAGGTTCCCGAACAGCCGGAAAATGCCGGAGCATTAGGGTAATGTTACCCAACGGGACAGCACTAACGACAACTGACAAGGCGAAGTTGGAGTAAACTTCACTGAGAGGTTGAAGTTCAATCCTCCACTCCAAAGTGACCCTTCAAAAGGCCAGTGTTGCTTTCCATCGTATCTACCCATTGATACGGACTTGCGAGTAGACGAAGCTATTACTGTACAAGCAGCTCATACGACCCATTATAGCGTATGGCTTCCCTGTTTGGTACAGCATCTCCAAGACCAGCATGGAGAAACTATCGGTCTTCGAAAGGAAGATACTACAAATCTGCACCGGTCTCACCTTTGACAAGGACTGGGTGAAACATCATAGCAACAAGAAGGTCTACGAAAAATCGCGCATCATCCCCCTGCAACAGTTCTTGGTGCAACTTTCCAAGAAGCAGTTCTGTGAAACTGAAATCCATCCTAACCCAGTCGTCAGGAACTTAAGGAGCTCAGTCCCTGGACAACGATTTCTCAATGCACACAACATGTTAAACGAAGAGAGAACGACATCTTCTGCTTGCGAGGCGTATCACTTCTTCTCCAGCAGTGATACAACCTGTCATCGAGGTTGACCCTGAAAACAACCCCCACCCCTACCACTACAAAGGAACATCATCGACTCGCGGATCTGAACACCCTGATGTTAAGACAGGACATCGTTACATTGTAAATAATTCACTTGTACACACCCAAACTATGTAAGACAGTTGTTCATCCGTCGGGTCCCTATTGTTGAGCCGACACATATATACGTATATTCACTGTAGTCTTAAGCTTAAAAATTTTGAAATTGTAAATATATTGTTCAATAAAGAAAAATTGAAATCGAAATTGAACACCCGAGCGGTGTCCATGAGTAAACGTCGCAGACTCAACAATGTAAACCGCTCGTCCGCATTCACCGTAGACATAATCTCAAAATCGCGAAGAAAATGTCGGACTGAATGTTCTATATCTTCGCCGGAAAATTCTGGAATAGCGTGTTTCATGTCTCCGTAGTTGTTCCTTCTCGCACTGGATGTGGCCGCTTCACCCTCCAACTCTCGGATCTGTTTACGCAGTTTTGTAATCTCGAGCCGCTTTCGAAGTCGGATGAGTTCTTCGTCTAAAGCGGCATGATCGGCATGAGCGGCACTATCGGCATTACGGACACCTACTGCATTATCGGCACTTGCCCTGTCATCATCAAAAAGTGTATTGCTAGCGGCAGCGGCATTGTTGGTGGTATGATTTTCGTCGTGACTCGCTGCGGAACCATTATTATTCTTTCTTAGCACATCCATTTGTAGTATTTTAAGCTGCGGGGTAGAGGCCGTTTCAGGAAACTCCAATCCGGCTCTCCATCGAACTATGTCTGGTGACTCTTGCAACATTTCAAGCATCACAATTTTCTGTAAGTCTAAACCACATTGAATGGTTGGTTTTGTCTGGAACACATTTAGTTTAAATGGTTGGTCTTGACGAAATGTATATACTTACTCAAGTGTTCATTGTAAAGGGTGATTTTTTAAAAACTATAGGAAAGTTTTTCAAAAAAAAAAAAAACACATATAATTCAGAAAAATGCGTGAAATTTTTATTTCAATCAATAGTACGGTCCGTGGCGTGGTCGCCGTGGCGTGATGGGTAGTGCGACGCTCACACGCCGAAGGGTCTAGGTTCGACTCCCAGCTCACCACCAAATTTTTCGAATTTTTCAAGGCACGACCTCTTTCGAGCTGCTGACAACACTCAAAGAGTAATAACTGTCTAAGAAAGCTTCTCAAATTTCGCCTTTCGGAGTCGGCAAAAAACTGTAAGTCCCTTCTACTCGTGAGAGAACAGTAGCGCGCACAACACGAGTAGTTGATGAGTAAGCTAGGCCCTGGTCCCCCTTTAGACTGTAGCGCCAACAATTATTATTAGTACGGTCCATATAATTTAATGTTTGAAGATTATTTATTCAAATGTTGACCTTGACTGCGCCTTAAATGGTCCATCCGCTTAGTCCAATTTCGGCATACTCTATAAGCATTGAAGCATATACTAAATGCTTCAATGTTGTCTTCCAATGCGTCAATTGAAGCGGGCTTGTCTGCATGGACATCAGCTTTAACAAAGCCCCACAAAAAAATAGTCTAAAGTTGATAAATCGCACGATCTAGGCGGCTAATTGACCGGTCACGAATGTGAAGTAAAATGTTCACCGAACTCGCCTCTCAATTAGTCCATTGTTGCGCGTGCTATGTGGCAAGTGGCACCGTCTTGTTGAAACCACATACCATGCAAGTCAAGCTCTTGCGTTTTGGGCAAAAAAAATTTGAATGTCATCTCACGGCAGCGCTCACCATTCACAGTTACGTTACGTTTTGCATCATCTTTGAAGAAGTTCAGTCCAATGATGCCACCAGCCCATAAACCGCACCAAACTGTGACTTTTTCTGGATGCATTGGTAGCTCTTGCAATGCTTCTGGCTGATATTCACTCCAAAATCTACAATTCTGCTTATTTACGTACCCATTGAACCAAAAATGAGTTTCGTCCATTTTGGACCATAAAAGGGAAGAACCGCGCGATGAACTTTATTAACAGAGCACGTATTTTGATAAAAAACATTCGATAATAACATTTAATAATTTGCAAGCGTTGTTCGTTTGTAAGACGATGATTCAATTATAGACCAAAATGAAGATGTTTAACAGTGAAACAAAACACGAAACGTACATCAGCATTTTAAATCAGTGTTGAAAAAAAGATAATAGCTAAGAAACCACCCTTTACGAAACATGGGTGTACATTTTTACAAAATTTAAATGCCTAACGACACTTTTACCTTTTCTGTGTGCGCATAACCTCGACGCACAGTGGGGCAGAAATGGCCGTTTGACGGCGATAATTATAAGCCCTTTAGTTGAGTTAACCAAAATATATTTTTCTAAAGGATTTGGGTGTGCTGAACTCAAATCCGAAGTCAAAATAAGTGTAACTGCTCAGGTTTCCGAAAGAACCGTTATGACATTTTAAAAATGGTGCTTGTTTGGTAGTTTTTGCGAAGTGAGGGGTTGGATTTACAAAATAAAGTAAACAATCATGGACTTATTATTTTTTTTTATTCTGCAGTCAATTTAAAATAAAATTATATAATAAATTAACAGTTTAATTACTTTTTAATTTAAAATTTTAGAAGAACAGTATAACTTTACTTTGAGACAACTTACAAAGTTGGAAAATCTGAAAATAAAATATTTTGTGTATCTGGGTTTTAAATAAAAGTAAAACATTTTATTTACATTTTCAAGATTTAATTTAAAAAATTATTCTGATTTTGAAAAGTTATCGCAGTCAATTTGAGGTTGTTTGCTTAAATCGGGTTGCAAGAACATATCAATAGCTTCAGTATCAAATGGGACTTTTTTGCAGGCTTCCTTACTCTCTGGTTTGTAATAAATGGATCTGAAGATATTAACATTCTATTCATAATATCTGTAAGAGTGTCTTGTCTAGATGTTTTTCGACTAAAATTCTCTCTATACATTTTAAAATTCTTATTGCTTGCTTCTAATGCTTCCTCACTTAATTCACCAATTGGTAACACACTCTGAGAAACAATTTCATGCCCATGAAGTACTCATATAATACCAAAGATACAGCGATATAAACAATCTCGCAGTTTCAAGGCAATAATTTTAAAATTTTGGCACATTAAATCCGCTGGATAAGCACTGCAAAATTATGTGAAATTTTTTTTATCAGATTTACGTCTATACCTGTTATTTCGCTTGATTTGCTATTCTTTAACGATTTCTCCGATTACTCAATTGATCAAAACTTAACTGAGGACGTCCAGAGGGTTGTGCAAACATTGCGAAGTTTATTTTTCCTTGAAGCCAAATTGATTTGTTTTTTTTCAAACACCGACCTTGTGCGGTGGCTTTTGTTCCATTTAGATTTGAGTTCACTTTTGAAACGGGTTAACTCTTTCCTTAGCTCTGATACATGGTTTTCAGAGCAGTTTGTGTTTGTTATTGAAAATTAAAAATTAAAAATGTCTCAACATCTTCAATTCTTTTCTCAAAAGTCCTAAATTTACTATTCAAAAATATTTCAAAGAGCTCCTGTCTCTCGCAAGAAAAAAAATTGCATTTTGACACCTTGAATATAATAACAATAGTTCAATATTTTCGACACTTACACATGCACTTGTACTTGCACTTGCACTTTTGAAATTGTATCTATAATAATATGTGTAAAATAAGGTTTAAAGTCGAGAAATTTTAACTACTGGTGTACACTACGAGAAGGCTCTTCAGAATAACATGCCGATATTATTTTGCGAAACTTAAAATAGTTTGCATTTCCCATATTCGGATGTTTTTTTTATGACAAGATGCATTTTTATTATTATTCTGTTTATTACTTGTATGACTAATGCAATAAAGATGTCGTGCAATGAATATGAAGCGCCTACCTGACCATGGAAAGAAGTTATTAGCAAAATCAATAATGGTGGCATTATTCTAAATAGGGCTACATATACACAAAAAATTAAAAAAAAATAGTGTAGGCAAACATCGGTGACTTTTGACTTCGGTTTTCAGTAAAAAAATGATTAAGCTAAAAAAATTAAGTTCAAGTTTTGCTCGATGTTTGCCTATTCAAAAAGTACCGTTATTTAAAAACAACTTTTAGGTTCTTGTAATCCGCCATTTTTTTGGGCTAACGGTACTTAATAACCGAGTGAAAAATTTTTGTGTTTAAAGAACATATTCTAATTGATAAATTCAATCCAAAACATTTGTTACAAACACTTGTTTTTTAAGGTTCCAACTGAACAAAGTTGCGTCAAGTACTTTTGAATGAACGCAACTTCCCTATTCTTACAACTTTGATGCCAAACGCTGAGTGATTAAGCCACTGGGGAAAAAAATCCCCAAACCATATGGCCCATATTATCAGCTAACCGGAAATGTAACTTTTATTGAGATCGGTTACGTTTTTAAAAATCGACTTCTCGCCGCTCCTGCTATAGAGCTGCCCCATAGTGCAACGGTTGTCCTTTCAAAAGGAAATGGACAAAGGTTCTTGGAGCAGAAGATTGCCATTGACAAAAACGCATTTGAAACCTAATTTAACACATTAACGGCCAAGCGTCTACGGATACAACGCTAAAGATGGTAACGATATATAAATATATAGAATTGAAAACACAACTCCGGGTCAAGGATTTTAATTAATAATTGTTGACGCTACAGTCCAAAGGGGGACCAGGGCCTAGCTTGCTCATCAACTACTCGTGTTGTGCGCGCAACTGTTCTCTCACGAGTAGAAGGGACCTACAGTTTTTTGCCGACTCCGAACGGCGAGTCAAGGATGCTTTACAGAATCTGAAACTGAATGATAGTTGAGCTTCTGGCCCACCCAAGATTGAAATGATACTCGAAGGAAAAAAAACTGCAGCATTAGCTTGATTCTACACCGGTTGCCGCCTTACTTTGTTATTTTAACAGAGACTCCAGTCAACACACTTTCGATGGTTTATTTTTTAATATTAAGTTCTGTAGTGAGAACAAGCTGTATATACAGAAATTATAGCATTAACATTACATTAAAAAACAGAAAAGGAAAAAAACAATCACCAGCGGTAAAAAAGTCAAAGAAAATGTATTCCACCAATTGGTCGACCGATTTCTTCAACCTATTCGAAGAGTTACTCAACACTTACATTTAACATACATATATACTCGTACATTCTGTTCCACAATGAAAGTTCAATTCACTATATTCACCGAAGAACGTCTGACCTTTTCAACGAAAATTTTAAAACAATCGTTCTGCATCTCTAAAAGTTTGAAACTTCATTTGACTTAGAAATTAAGTTCTTCGTTATATGTATTTACGGCACCTAACTGCTCATGTCCAATTAAGCATTCAATTTCCTGAGGTACTTCATTGGAATCTTTCACAACTCTCTCCAGTGTCGACGTCGGTGAATGTATCCTGCATTTCTTGTCAATATTTGTACAATGAAGTGGATCTGTGCGCTTGCACACACCCAGAAAGTGACCAAAGTCAAATGATTTTCGAAACGATTAATTGTTTTTGCCTGGAGATGTAGGGGTGTGGAGTACATGAGTGTAGCATTTGTTAGGAGATTGTATTCCATATTTGATGAGGGAAAAACGAACAAAGAATGGATGTTCACACATACACACATCAATGCAAATAATTTGAACTTTTGCCGTGGAGATGTGATAACGTACCAAAATGGAATAAGTTTCTTGTTATTTAAGTATCATATTGGTAAGGACTAAATACCTCAGAAGTATGTTTGCTCATTACTATTATTATTTCTTCTGCAAGCGGAAATCAACAGTTTTTAACTAATATGTTTATATTTCAATGCGTATGAATTTATCCTCTCAGGTTGGATTGATTTTAAAGAGCAAATATTCTGGGTTATAGAATTTGGCATACCCTGTTGTTGGGCCTTTTTAATTCTGCTTGCGGAAATTTACATAAGCTGTTCAGAAATATTCCACTCCACATTGTTTGTCCTGGAAATAGGTTCCTTTCCTATAATAATAATAATAATTGTTAGCGCGAAAGTCCACAGGGGGACCAGGGCCTAGCTTGCTCATCAACTACTCGTGTTTTGCGCACTACCTTTTTCTCACGAGAAAAGGGACCTACAGTTTTTTACTGACTGCGAACGGCGGAACTTTCTTAGAAAGTTGCTACACTTTGAGTGTTGTAAGCAGTTCGAAACGGGTGGTGCCGTGAAAAATTCTTGATGTTCAGTCCAGGAATTGAACCTGGACCTTCGGCGAGTGAGCGTCGCTTTCTTCCCACTACGCCACGGCGGCCACAAAGAACTGTGTAGTATGAATAACACTTTGTTGGGTTTTGAGCTTGCATCGCCCGATTGTAAGATCTCTGACTTCATATGTGTGTTCCCTACCTGAATTTCAGAACAAATTTGTTTTGTATTTAGTTAAATCGATTTCATTATGGTCACTGAAGTAGTGCTCCTTTTTAGAAGGTTCTCAAATATCATATTAATAAATAAAATTGTTTGAAGCTTAATACACTGACTGAGAAAAAAGGTGAAAATATTACGTTCTATTCAAAGAAGTCATGGGAAGATCTTTAGAGTAACATATGCCCGTATGCACAAGAATCAAACTTATTACATGACTAAATTTTGTAAAATTTTAGAATCTATTATCTAACAGTGACAATTAAATGTACAAACGTTTACAGAGCCATGCGCCTTGTCCGGCGTCTTCGGATACAACGTTTAAGTAAAGTATGTGGGCACTATTGCTCCGGCCCGAAAAGTCTTCGAATCAGAGCCATTGGGACAACGCAACAGAGGCCGGCCTAGGCCAAGATGGTGCACACAAGTGGAGAAGGACCTCAATCAACTTGGAGTGCACAACTGGAGGCAGCTGGCGAAAGATGGTGCTGGTTGGAAAGACATGTTGGTTGAGGGCCAGGTCCACCCCGGACTGTTGCGCCACAAGAAAAAGAAGAATTCTCAACTACAAGTTCAAATAAAATGCTTTGCTTATGCTGAAATGAGCAGAAAAGCTTGGTTGTCCGTTTCTGTTCAGGGAAAAGTATACGCTGTTGGAGTACTGGAGCAATATAACGTGAAATATACAATGTTTGAGTACGTGTGCGTGTGAGTATTCATAGTGTCTGTTTCATATCGCAAAGCCTACTTCCTTCGTTCGCTTGAATAAAAAAATAGCAAGTGAGCTTTTTTCATTCTGCTTGTACGAAAAAAAAAAATCATCCTAAATTAATTTTGCTAATGCTTATCATTCCATCACTATTTTGCAGATAATCCTGCATACGAAAACATAATATAATCCTTATTCCTCCCAGATTACGTACGGAAGTCCAAAATATTGAGAAAAAACTACAAATATTAGAATAAAGTTCATTTATGCACAGAAATATATCCCAACCTGTAGTTAAAAAAATATCCCACTGATTGAAAGTCAAGTCAAGAAATGCATTACAACTTATAACTCTATAAATGACCATCTCTGTATCTGTACAGCTTAGAAATATAATCCTCTAATCATAGTTGGAGACCAAACGTGCATACATCAGTTAAGACCCTCGCTTGCAACGAACAATAAAGACATTGTCCTTAATTAATTAACAACCTCCTCATTGCATCCAACAAGTGGACAAAGGGTTGCTCCTCTCCAGCAATGCAATAAACTTGTGCACCTTCTCCCTGAAGATATATATATTCCGACTACCAAGAGTGCTTTATACATGCTTCAACTTGCAAGGAGACACAAAAAACAAAATTACATCGTTTAAGAGACTGCAGTTTCCCCCATTCTCGCTCGAACGTCTCCATGCAAATTAATTTAAATTCTTATTAATTACTGCGATTTTTCCGGTTAATTCTCACTGAAATTCTCCCTTAACTACCTCACTTTAGAACACTCTCAGATCTTGAAATTACGATTCTCCCCTAGAGCTGTCTAAGCGTCATCAAGCATTATAATGATTGCTATTAGCAAAGAACTTCATTGCAACTTAAAGTAGTTTCGTGTCTGTGCTGTGTTAAGTGAGCTCTGTGCGGTCTTGCCGCTGATTTATGTTCCCGTTGCTGTTCAAAAGAGACAAGTCACTACTTCGTCAGGCGATGTAATTGTACACATTACAATCTCCGCCTCTTTCGTCGCGCAAAATCATCATAGCCGTTAAATTTAAAGTTGAGCAAAAAATGAAAAAAAAAATGAAATTGATGCATGCACACCCTTGTGCATATTTACGTTTGATACTTCGGAAGTATTACAACTGAATATAAACCGCCAAAGGATATTGAACGACAACCACCATGCAAAAGGGAAAGAAAAATACATTTCCTGCTTTGAAATGAGTTCGCCAACCATACGTGAGGAAAAAAGGGAAAGGAAGGGCTACAACTACCGGGCCGACACAGAACCGGTCACGGTGTGTAGAATGCACAGCAATAATGAACGAACATTACATCAACAGCTGGTGTGTAAAAAGAAGAGCTTTCGGAGTAACCACTCCGAATTTGAATTCGCCGGATGAATTTCGGTGGTTGGGTAAGGTATGAAACGGGTTCCACACTAGCATTTAAGTGGGATTCCCCTGAAATTTTTCGGATAGAGTGGTAAAGTTGTTTTTTTGATTCCTCAAAAGCTTCCTTCAGTTCACTCTGAGGAAACCGATTTGCTCATAGCAAAAGTTAATACAATGTCACACATCCACACTGTGTATATTAAATAGAACTTTCACTTCTTGGAAACTTTTAGGTATTAAAGGAAATAGTTCCAAATGAATTAAGTCTGTGGTTGTTGATTGATCGCAGTATCGTTTATAGTTGCTTAAATAGTTGGACAAACAGATTGAACGATTAGCTGGCTTAACATTCACTAATTCCTTCTAAACAAAATATTAACATATTCAAAGGATTGCAGCAAACTGTTTCAGTACTTTTGGCAATTTACTAAAAAATCCTGTCACTGAATAAAAGATACATTTTGCTACGCGACTTTCCTTGAGTAGGAATAAAATAAATTGCATTTTACGAAACTATGAGCGTTCAATATTTTCTCGGGTGAAGCTGTGGTTATATACATACACTCAATTCTCTTTTTATGCGGTAGATACGTTCCAAAACTAACCGCACAAAAAAATCGCATAAAAAATACACTAATGTAGTGTAAAAGAAGGAATGTGTTCCATTATTTTCAAAAACGCATAAAACCAAAAAATCATATAAAAAAGACATTAATTACATTATATAATTAGGGTTACGTTCCAAAATTTTTTAAAAGTTCATAGGACCAAAAAATCGCAAGGAAAAGTCGATATCAACTAATAAAAAATGAGGATACCTGAGAATTTTTGAGCAGAGTATAAAGTTTTGGTAAATTCAAATCAAATACATAACATTACTTTATTTTTAATTAAATATATTTATTTCACATTACTTTAATTAGTAGTTTTATAAAAATTTTATATTTAGTTATTTTCTTCACTTTCTGATAACACCCGCAACCTTTTGTGAACTGGCGCGAAATCATTATCATCACTGGAATAGACAGTCAGTTCCTTCCATTCCTACTGCATCAATAGATTCAATGTAAGTTTCGCCTGCTGAAGGTTCTCCTGATTTGATAAGAAAATTAGTTATTAAGCTTTGCGAATCTTTCCGTAATTCTTTATGAAGTTCTTGATACCCAGAAATGCAATTATTCAGCTCACGCTGGAATTTTAATGCCCGCTCAGTATTCGGGTCATTATTAAGAAAATGTGTTTCTAATTTTTTGCAAAGTTGAAGACCTTCTCGAACGATTTTTGCAGTTAATGGGGAAGGATTGTTATCTTCTTTCTCACTGTTATTTTCTGGTTCTTCGACTGAATTAAATAACATTTCAATAATATCATCATCACTTGGGGGCTCATCTACAAGCAACTCATTGATGTCAATCTCGTTAAGGCTATCAAAACCTTCGCCACCAATTTCATGTGCCAAAGCAATAATTTCAGTTGAAACCGTTATTGCTTGATTAGTAGCAACGCATTCAGGCCAGATTGCTTTCCAGCAGCCATTTAAAGTTTGTGGTCTTATTTCACTGATTGCAGAAGAAGAATGATTTATGCAATCTAAAATCGAAAACTTTTTCCAAATATTTAAAAAGAGGAATCCCATACAAAACACTATAAAAAATAACGCATAACTTCAAAATCTTGTACAAAAAAATCAGAATTAGATTCTCAGGAAAAATCGCATAACTTCAAAGCCGCATAAAAAAAATTCGCATAAATAGAGAATTGAGTGTATATAAATTTACTTATTTATATAATACTATTATTTTAGTGCATTCATGTAAAATTTCATATAAATGTTATTATTAATTGGCGTTTTATCTCTAGTTGTATCCGCCGTGGCGTAGTGGGTAGAGTGCGACACTTACACGTCGAAGGGTCTAAGTTCGATTCCCGATTGAGTACCTCGAATTTTTCACGGCACCACTAGTGTTAATAAAACATCGATTGTTTGATTTTTCGATAGTATCGATTGTTTTCTTTTTAACAATCGATAAATCGATAAATAATAGATTATGATGTCTGCTAAAAGTAAACAAATTGGGACTTTAAGTTCGATGTAATTCAATCGATACGTAATACAATCGATTCAACTCTCGATCGATTAAACTATCGATGTTTTATTTACACTAGGCACCACCTCTTTCGAGCTGCTGACAACACTCAAAGAGTATTAGTTGCCTAAGAAAGCTTCTCAAACTTCGCCTTTCGGAGTTGGCAAAAAACTGTAGGTACTTTCTACTCCTGAGAGCGCAGTAGCGTGCACAACACTTGTAGTTGATGAGCAAGCTAGTCCCTGATCTCCCTGTGGACTGTCGCGCCAACAATTATTATTATTGTTATTTATCTCTAGTTAAGCAGAATCACAATGGCAACTGAGACGAGCGTTGTAATTAAATTTCTTCCTAAGCAAGGACAAAGTTTAAAAACTATTCATGAAGAGATGTTGACTGTTTATCAGGGTTCCGCACCTTCATTATCAACCGTGCAAAAGTGGTCAAGTGAGTTCAACAGATTCAGAGAGAGCATTGAAGATGACCCCCGATCCGGCGCTCCGACTACTGCTTGTACGAGAGAAATCATCAAAGAGGTCGAAAAACTTGTTCTTGAGGATGCCCGAATAAAGGTGAAAATAATGGCAGAGACCAAGTACCATTCACACCATTCTTCATGACCATTTTAACCTTTCAAAGGCCAATTTAAGGTGGGTGCCACGAATGCTCACAGCGCTTCAGAAAAAAGTGAGAATCGCATGCTGTAAAGAGCTTTTTGAGATGTGTAGTGAGAACGCGGACGGTGTTATGTTATCGATAGGGCACCACTAAGACCCTAAGACCACTAAAAAGGAACAGACCCCCTAAGAAGTTCACTCCGTCTGCCGGGAAGCTCATGGCCACAGTTTTTTGTGACTCAAAGGGAATATTCTTCATTGAGTACAATAAAAAAAGGTGAAACCATCAACGCCACATCCTACGCTTCAGCTTTGCATAATTTGCGGGAGGTTTCTTTAAAAAGAAAAGACGGGGTATACTCGCAGCGGGTATGTTACTTCTTCATGATAACGCTCCTGTTCACACGGTGTGAGTTTCCAAGGCTGCTGCGCGAGATTGTGGCTTCGAAAAAAATCCAACACCCACCCTATAGTCCAGACATTGCCCGTAGTGTTTATTTCCTGTTTCCGGATTTGAAAATGTGTTTTTGTGGAAAAAGATTTTCGGATGATGAAGAACTCAAGTCGACAATAAATGGGTATTTTGCAAATTTATTTTTTTTGCGGCCTTAAAAAAATTTATCTCAAGGTGTAACAAATGCATTGATGTTAAGGGAGATTATATTGAAAAATAAAAACAATTTTAATTGAATTCGCATCTGGACGAGAAGATTTAACGACGACCTCTATGAGCTGTACAGCAAGACATGCGCCTGGTCAAGCGTCTTCGGATACAACTCTTAAGGTGGATAGGCCATGTACAGTCTATGGACACCACTGCTCCGGCCAAAAAAGTCTTCGAATCTGAGCCATTGGGACAACGCAACTGAGGCCGGCCTAGGCTAAGGTGGCGCACACAAGTGGGAAAGGACCTCAACTAACTTGGAGGCCGCAATTGGAGGCAGCTGGCGAAAGATTGTGCTGGCTGGAGAGGTTAGTTGGTTGAGGCCTAGGTCCATCCCGGACTGCTGTGCCATAAAAAGTAGAAGAAAGGCTGTGCAGCAAAACTTTGTCAAAAAAGAAAAAAACGCCTTGCTATGTAAGTGGTTAGTACTGATCGGTCGCTTTTCGTACAAAAACAAAAGAAGTCGCAGCTTTTGCAACTTATTTCCAGTCCAAAAGCACAAGGCACTCGCTGGCCTCACTTTTGAGGCTTGATATACAATATTATAAAAAATATAATATTTTTTTAATATTTAAATAAATATATGAATATATGAATAAAAATATAAACAAATAAATAAGTAAATTTATTAAAATATAAAAAATAAAGGAAAAATATTTTCAGTACAGTTTTCATTATCATGAAATCAATTTTAACTAACATTTTCAATATAATAGGCAAACTGACGCGGCAGTTCACGGGGGGACCAGGTTCTAGTTTGCTAGCTTGCTCATCAACTACTTCTGTTGTGCGCCCGTCTGTTCTCTCACGATTAGAAGGACCTGCAGTTTTCTGTCGACTCCGAACGAGAAGTTTGAGAATCTTTTTCTTAGACAGTAATTATCTTTTGAGTGTTGCCAGCAACTCGAAAGAGGTGGTGTCGTGAAATATGAGGTCTTGAGCTAGGAATCGAATCTAACCCTTCGGAATGAGGGCATCGCACTCTACTCATTACGCCACGGCGGCTACAGCGATACAATAAAATTAATTTATTTTCTTTTCTTATCTGCCAGTTGTTAATAAAATACCAAGTGGCTACTAGGGTTGGCTACACACTAATGCTTTCTATCATAAACATTTTCCAAAACATTGCTCGTAGTCTTAGGCTTCGATTATATTTACTTTACGTTCTGACATAATTTTCATAAGGTCAGTCACATTCTTATTCTCAGAAAATTTCGTAAGGGGTGCAATCTTATGTTAATTCGACAATCCTTGACACTTGGCCAGACCGGTAGTGGCATGGGTTGTTCGATATTGTGTTTCACATGATTCAGACGTCGTACAGTCGAAATTTTCACTTTCAGTAAAATAAAAGCAAAGACAAGGGCTCTGGCAGAAACCCTCTTTTCAATCTCATTTCGGAAAACAAAAAAGAAAACAATATTGGTTTGATGGCGCCACTACACAACGCATATGAAACTGTCAGTCTCTGCAAATGAACCAAATTTTATTCCGCGAAGCTAAGGTATCGACGTTCCATGTTAAACTGTCAAAAAGAAAACTAAAATGATGTTTTCCGTATTGTATCCGATATTGAAAACTTCGCACAGTTATTTTTCTTTCAGCTTTCAATTAAACGATTTGACATCAAACTTGTTCACTCGATAACTTTTCCACACAATGGCCCACACCTAAGCTGCGCCAAGTTAAGCCAACCGCATTTTCGCTGTTCGGTGAAGTTTCCCCGTAATTATGTCATGAATGCGGTGCCACCTTTGTTCTGTTTTTTTATTTGCCTCTGTCCACTGTGTTCTCGTTGAGTGCTGTGGCGAGCAGACGAAAGTCACTCGGGATAAAAATATGTGTAGCAGCATCGTTAATGAGTAGACTGCAGGTCTCGGAAGTTTCTTCTTCCTAAATAGGAATATGCTCCTCTTTTTTTCTTTCTCTACTAATTGCTGGTTTGCTTTTCACTCCATCTCTTTAAAATCCTTGTTCTCGTTTAAAGAAATTGCGACATTTATTTTTTGCTTTTCAAATTAGGCATAAATGACTAGCTAGACGTGTCAATTTGGCAGCTGGTAATGAAATATTGAGTTTGAAAGTGTGTGCGAAGTGGTCTATCAATTTTCTTCTACGGTAACGATGACTGACTTATTTTAAGGGAATAAAAAGTTTTGGATTGAGATCTAATTTAAAGTCTCTCAGAATGATATGATTCGATTTTCGAAGTAAGGAGCGGAGAAATCTTTCATTTGGCAGAAAGATGTTTGGGACTTTGAAACTTGGTAGTAGGGCGCTAAGCTGTCACCCTCATTTTTAGGTTAGGAATGTAAGAACAAGAAAGAGATGTTCACTAAAGCCCAAACAAATGCGTGTTATGAAATGGAGAAGACCTAAACTGAAACTGTTTTATCTTCACTTGGAAACACTTTCTTCCTACAAAATCAATTTCCTTTCTTTCGTTTTATTTATTTGTGTTTCCCTTTTAAGGTCTGTTCAGAACTATAAATGTGTATTCTTGTTTAGTGCCGATCCGCTGCAATCTTTATCAACTGAAAGGAAATCTTTCACAGCACCAACACAACCACTGCATTTTATTCATGTATTCAGGATTCGATTTAAAACTACTTAAGTTTGAATACATAACTTTGACATACTTGTCTAAGTATGTCCCATTTATTGACGTCATTGCCTTATAGTCAAGAGGAAAGAATTTTCTACTTTCTAGAGCTCTCCAAAAGCCCCTGAAGTAGGTAGTTATTAAAGGAAGTAGCAGAACGGGAAAAAAATATTTATTTCTCTCTGTCAATGAATTTAGCTCTTGAACTACATCATCCGCACTGTGAGAACTTGTTCAGAATTCTCGACTTTATTGCAATATTTCTGAAGCTCTTATGTTTATGCTCAATGTATATGCATATGCATTGCTGTGCATTCACTCTACTGAAGTGTTTTGATGCGAATCAAATATGTTGGGCAGAATTGGAAAAAATAAATGCACGATAGAAATTGATGTTTGTTGGTTTGCAAAATACGGTGGACTGCACATTTTCGGTTGCCCAGATAATTTTTAACTCTCCATATACCGTTAAATAGTGAAGAGGAATGTAATAAAACGCTCCCTTGAAAGCACGGCAATCTAAAAAGGAAATTAAAAGGAGCTTATTAGGTAAACACCTAATGATGTTATTAATGACTGTTCCAGGATGGATCCTACACCAGATATCAGATGAAAAGGAACAATGAGCAGTTTTCAAAAAGGATTGTATTATTTAACTGAGTATTATTTTACAGAAGTTATTGTGAAGTTCTCGGAACACCTAGAATTTTTCACGGCACCACCTCTTTTGAGTTGCTTACAACACTCAAAGAGTAATAACTGTCTAAGAAAAAGGCAAAAAGGCAAACAATTGTAGGTCTCTTCTACGCGTGAGTTAACAGTAGCGCGCACAACACGAGTAGTTGATAAGCAAGCTAGGCCCTGGTCCCCCTGTGGACTATTGTGACAATTATCATTATAATTACGAAGGTTGCCTTTGGGCAACCCTAGTGTTGCAAACAGGCAACTGTCAGCTCTATCGTTACGTTTGACATTTTTGAGGTTGTACGTACTCAGAACGATTTGACATACAAACGCTATTTGTGTTGCTTACAGTAGCTTAAAATATTCATCTCGCCCAAAAAATGGAATTAAATCGTGAAAATTTTCGTGCGATTATTTTTGACAATTTTCGACGTGGATTAACTCAACAACAGAGCATCGATGAACTTAATTAAATTTTTGGCGATGAAGCTCCATCAAGGACCAGTGCTTATCGATGGTATGGTAAATTTAACCGAGGTCGTAGTTCACTCCAAGACGAATTTCGTGAAGGTCGTCCAAAATCAGTTGTTGTTCCGGAAACCATTGATGCAGTGCGCCAACTGATATTGCAAGATCGTCATGTGACCTATCGTGAGATTGATAAACCTTAGTCATTATTGGGACCAGCACACATCCAATATTGCATGAACATTTGACCGTCAAAAAAATTTGTTCGCATTGGACCCACACAATCTGTCAATCGCTCAAAAAAAGCCTCGTGTCGATTGGTCGAAAGAAATGCTCCAAAACTACGATTGCGGTGCTTCGAAACACGTCTATGACATCGTGACACGCAATAAATCGTGGATTTACGCATATGAGTGCGAAAGTAAACAGCAGTCGACTGTATGGGTGTTTCAAATTGAGCCCAATCCAACAAAAGTTGCTCGCGCATGAAGCACTTCCAAGCAAATGGTTGCCCTTTTTTTCGGAAAAACTGGACATGTCGCAACCGTACCACTGGAACAACGCAGAACAGTCAATTCAGAATGGTACACAACCATTTGTTTGCCAGTTATAATAATTGTTGGCGCTACAGTCCAAAGGGGGACCAGGGCCTAGCTTCCTCATCAACTACTCGTGTTGTGCGCGCTACTGTTCTCTCACGAGTAGAAGGGACCTACAGTTTTTTGCCGACTCCGAACGGCGAAATTTGAGAAGCTTTCTTAGACAGTTATTACTCTTTGAGTGTTGTCAGCAGCTCGAAAGAGGTGGTGCCGTGAAATATTAGAAAAATTGGTGTTGAACTGGGAGTCGAACCTAGACCCTTCGGCGTGTGAGCGTCGCACTCTATTCACTACGCCACGGCGACCACTTTTGTTTGCCAGTTATCTTTCAAAAAATCAGGAAAACCAACTTGAAGACGGATCACTCGACACGACAATGCGAGCTTTTACACATCGCCCCAAACAACTCTAGTTTTGAGCACTCAAAACATCGATTTGATGAGTCATCCGTCATATAGTCCTGACTTGGCACCGAATGACTTCTTTTTATTCCCGTACGTAAAAAATAAAATGAAAGGTCAACGTTTTTCGACACCTGAAGAAGCGGTTGATGCGTTCTTAATGCATGTTTTGGAGATACCTTAATCAGAGTGGCAAAAGTGCTTCGACAATTGTTTCAAACGCATTCAAAAGTGCATAGATCGTAATGGGGAATATTTTGAAAAACAATAAAGCTATTTTCGATGATTAATATTTGTTTTTGTTCTCTAATCCCGAAATATAAAAGGTAGCCGTCGTATTGGAACCGAAGCCGGATTCGGAAGTGCAATTTGTAGCTGAGTGAACAGGTTATTATTTCGTTTTACAAATACAGCACTGTGCAAAATAATAGCACAATGTTCAACCTAGTCACAATTTTGTCACTATTTCGCTTCTTTCTACCGCCATGTAAATACATTCTATTTGTGGCACAACATCCTTATCCGATCAGTAATAAAACCTGTAAACAAGATAAGAAAAAAGTGCATTGTGAACTCTGAAAAGACCCGTTTTCCGGAATAACACCGCCATTCTTTTCTGGCCAATTCCAGTTTTGCTGCGGGTGGAAAAAAAACTTTCGATTTGGCAGCAATGGATAACAAAGAGAAAGCGCCCCAAGTAGACAGAAGTTTGTAACAGGAATATAAAAAAAGTTTCAAATTTCGAAACTAATTGTTCGACAATTTTTGTCGACTCTACCTGAAACTGTACAAAGCGAATAACTATTCAGTGGAATCGGTTTTGTATCAAATTGACTACGGAATGGAACAGAAGTGTTTGATGTTTATTTAATATAATTTACAATTTAACATTTAGAAGTGTTTGATGTTTATTTAATATAATTTACAGTTTAATATTTAGTATGATACGGTGATCAGAATGGGGCTGAAAATGACTGAAACTCTTATAAAACCACAAATGTACTATTTTTCATCTTCAACAGTACGATTTCAATGTTTCATTCAGGAGATTTTTAAGCTTAACTTGCCGAAAAAGCTTGGAATAACCTTATCGATGTAGTTTTTTCAAGCCAATTCAAGGCATCACGCAATGCAGATGTTTAAAACATTATCCTTCAGCTCATGAACATCTTCTTCGCAAAAGCAATAGAACATTGAAATATATATTTTACTTTTGTAAAGCAAAAGAAGCTCAATCTGAACGTATGCGTTTTGATAACCAGGTAAAAACTTATCTCTTTCCAAAATATATTAAGAAATGATTTTAAAGTACAGTAAAATTCCTGATAGTTCCTTATATTTAACGCGAATAGTTGAGTGCAATAAGAACATTTTTCAGCTGTTTTTCGAGACAAATAAATCTTCTGCTGTGGTTTGAAATATTTTTTTTTTCTGAATTTGGGCTGACTAATTAAAGATAAATAGTTTTTCACCTGAAGAGCTGCTGTGGCGTCTTAATTGGGCTGGCGTCCTAGAGCGCGCAGATAGGGGGGTTATTAAATTCCCAATACTTGAACATAAGTGACTCGTTCAAACCCAAGATTCCCCTTTTCATCACGAATGTGGAGTAAGGCATTTAACCTACGTCAGTGTTGATGAACGCTTAAGAATTTGGATAATAATTTGTTAAGCGTTCAGGAAAATGTTTTTTAGAATTAATTTTCTTTCACGATGTTTGCTTTGTTTAGGTAATTTATTTCCTTCCTCCGTTTTCACAATGTTTCCCTTGTTTAGGTAATTTAGGTTTTTCCTCGGCAACACTCCGCAAATGGAAATTTTATTTCACTTCATACGCTACACATAGTTGAAAAATTTCCGAAATTTGTTAAATGCAGTCGATGTTCAATGCTTCAGCTGGCAATGAATGCTGTCTTTTGAATCGACTAACAACTATGTTTCATCTTTGCAAGTTTTTGCAAATTTCATTTCACTGTTGTCAACAACATAGAAAAAACTATGCAAAGGGTATATGACAATGCATCGACTTGCTTTTTCCCCTGCTACTGTCAACACACACATCAAAACAGCCCTCACTGGATGCTAATTAAACTTTAACGTCAATCCTGAAACCATGGTTTTGTTCTGTGAGTTCGTTAAATTCCAAAACCCATCCGTGAATGTCGCACTAATACACATGTCAGATCTAAGCACATCATGCGCGGCATTCAACACGTCCTTGCGACACATTCCTACCAAGGGCTGTTGACATGTTTCCTTTTTGCTGCGAAATGAGTTTCCTGTTTTTGTCTGTGAATGGTTTTTAAGCCTTTTATTTCACGCTTATACGTCTGTGGCTGCTGCGGCAGGTGGTTACATGCGCCGGTACGTAGCAGTGAACGGTTTACTGGGTATTATGTCGTCCCTCAAGGACCCCCGACAAATGGAAGTCACACTAATTGGTTGGTTGCAGTAGCACTTTCTAGTGCGTTGCTTTTGCTGCTGCAGTGATGCGTGTGTGTCGGCCGTCATGGTTATAACACCAACGCAAGCACCCCAGCAAAGTAATCCTAACAGACGCAGCCATCCGTGAGTTATTTAATTCTCGTAAAACTCTCTGGATAAAATATAATCGCACGAGTCGGTAACTTTGCATTGACGTAATTAATTTGAACTTGAATTTAATTTGACATCCGGTTGGTGGGAGTGTAAGCACTGAAAAGTGCTTAGATGGGGTGAGTAGTGACAGGAATCGGATTACACTTTATCACATTGACATTGATAATAATAATAATAATAACGCAGTTAATTAAAACTCAATCAAATACGTACATTTTTGGCATAATTGGTTTCGGTATGCAAATGCCAACTTTGGGCTTACAATGGGGAAATAGTGCAGGAGACTTTTTTGGGGTTGTTCGAGCAGTATTTTCTGTTACACATTCTTTCGAATCATCATACTCATGTGCATCTGGAAGCGTTTATTTTATTGGAATGCGAAATCACTTCGTATTTTTTTTTTTCATACAAATAATTTGTTTACCTGGTTAACCAAACACATACTTTTAATGAATTAGCCTACTTTTGCTTTACAAAAATATGCAGTTTCTATTTCTGGGTATTTCAATTTTTCAAATTCCTTTTGCGTCTTGCGAAGGAGAAGTTCATGGGTTAAAAAGTAATGTTTTAAACATCTGCATTGCAAGGTGGTTTGAATTGGGTTGAAAAGACTACATGGACAAGATTGCTCCAAGCACTTTCGACAAGTTAACCATACAAAGTTCCGACACGAATTAAGCTTCGAAGTCTAACTGTTGAATATAAATAATAGTAAATTTGTGGTTTTATAGGATGAGTCAGTAGCCTCATCCTGATCACCGTAAGAAATACAGAGATTGTACATGTTATAGTTTATACTAAATATTAAATTGTAAATTATATTTAGAAAAACACTTCTGTTCCATTCCGTAGTCAATTGTACATAAAGCCGATTCCACTGAATTGTTGTTCACTTTGAATAGTTTCAAGTAGAGTCTACGAAAATTGTCGCACAATACCTAGACCTTTCTTTAATATTTCTGTTGCACCAAAAGATCTTCTGTCCCCTTGAGGAGCTTCTCTCTTCGTCATTCATTGCTGTCAGATCAAAAGTTTTTCTACCCGCAGCAGAGTTTGAATTGGCCACAAAAGAATGGCAACTGGCGGACATCCTTTGAAAAGTTCCAGATTGAGAACTAGCTGTGGGATCATCCGACTCAATTTCTGACATTTTCTAACATAAGCATGCGCTTTCAACTTCAATGGAATTCAATTGAACGATGAACGAGTGAAATTGAAAATACATACACAATAGAAAAAGAGATTGCGCAATAGAGTGTTCAATTTTCTTTCGTTCTGAGCAGCTTACGTCACGCGAGACTTCTGATTTGACAGCTCTTTGTTATTGTTTAATATCTTCATACAAATTGAAGCAGGAAAAGTTATTAGTTAATTTTTTTCTAATATTATTCACGTTTTAAGAACTTTTTAACATAAAATAAGTTTTAAGTGTATATCCAATTGAGTTAATTTGACTATCCAATTACTTTCCGAGCTATTAAGTCAAGCATTTTGCATGCAGAGTGGAAGAAACTTTCACAGAGTTTCGTAAAGCAATAATCATAACTGTGTAAAGTTTTAGAATTGCCATTAATAAATCAGTTTAACTAAATTTTATTATTGCATGTTTTATTTCCAAAAGAGTAATGTAACAACCAAGTTATTGAAATAAAAGACGAGATTTAAATTTTGAACTAGTGGACAATTTTATTATATTTTCTTCTTTTCTGAATTGAAACTCTGTAATTTCTTTGTTTAGTTTCCTTATCCTAAAATACATTCGTGCTCTAAAATAAATCAAGAGGTCATCCCCATTCACACTTTCGAAAATTTCTTCGAGTTGCTTGATGTGAACCATTAGTGCAGATGTGGGTTTATGCAGGCCTCCTTCGTTGAGATGGTTAACCCACGTAAAAGTCGTGTCCTTATTTTGAAGAACACGTATGTCGGGAATTTCATCCCCCAACTTATGGCAAATGTACCCAGCCAAGTTTTTAAGCCCATCGTGAGCTAAAGATTCCAATTTATTGTCCACCTGGTTGTAGACATCATTACTCGGAGGATTTATAGTTATAGTCTTAAGTATCGTACCTTAAAGTAAAAAGAATATTAACATATTTATATAATTCAGAAATGTATGTAGACAAAACATTACTTGTAAGAGTACATTCCGAAACTAAGTCAGGCGTGTCATCCGAAGCAACTGTTTGGTCACCTAAATGAGAGAGATGTGAGAAAAAAGTTTTGTAGCCATTTTAACTTTCTGTCGTTCAGTTCCAATACGTTAGAAGCGTAAGGATTGTTTTTTTTTTTTACTTCCTCTCCATTTATTTTAAACCCTTGGTCAATAAAATGATTCCGAAGGAGTTTAATCAAATGTCAATGCCACTAGTTTCTCCGCTAGTAGCTCTGCAATCATATCTTGTATTGCCTTTGATTGCCCATTTCAAATTGCAGGTTTCTTTCAAAACTATCCGCAGTGAAATGTGCACTTATCCTTTCTCCTGCATAAGTGAATCCACTGCTTCCGTAGGATGTTGTGTTTTGGAACCGAATAAAACCGTACATTCAGTTTTCCCTTGTTGTTGTTTGCATTACTGCCAAACACAGCACACCTCATTTTCAAAAATGTCTCTTTATTTAATTGTTAATAAATTGCAAAATATTTTTCTTTTAATTTTTTTTCAAATAAACGCGCGGAAATCGCAGTCAAACCTGACATCAGTATATAAGAAGTAAACATCCGTTGTCTCAGCCTACGTCATCAAAAATTGACAGAAGGTGACAGACATGCGCAATGCGTAATCTGTATTTCTATCATTCTTGGTAGCAACTTTATCAATTTATGTCGCTTGTGGTCGTATTGGTGGCTATATTGGAATAGAAGCCGGGTTCTGAGGTGCACTTTGTACCTGAGGATAACCACTAGTGAACAGATTATTATTTCGTTTTGCAAATATGTGTTGAAATCATAAAATCCCCAACGCAAAAACACATAATAATAATAATTGTTTGCGCTACAGTCCAAAGTGGGACCAGGGCCTAGCTTGTTCATCATCTACTAGTGTTGTGCGCGCTACTGTTCTCTCACGAGTAGAAGGGACCTACAGTTTTTTGCCGACTCCGAACGGCGTAATTTGAGAAGCTTTATTGGACAGTAATTGCTCTTTGAGTGTTGTCATCAGCTCTAAAGAGGTGGTGCCGTGAAAAATTCGAAACATTGGTATTGAGCTGGGAGTCGAACCTAGACCCTTTGGCGTGTGAGCGTCGCACTCTACTCACTACGCCACGGTGACCACGCAATAACACATAGGAACACATGGAAGTTTATTAATTTTAAACTAACGCAAAACGTGACACGGAAAGCTGCAATTAATACTAGTATTCCAGAAGCGAGATTTCACAAAGAAAAACTTTTTATTTTCCAATGACAGCAGAGTTAAACTCCAGTGTGAATTCAATATTTTTCTTAAGATATGTGCATGCAAGATATTTCACAAGGAAATAATGGAATCAGGAAGTAAAGAAAGCAGGAAGATGCTTACCTTACCGTAATAATGTGATTGGTACACTTTACTGCAAGTTCAAGTGTTAGGAGCTTTTTCTGTTTTTTCAAAATTTCGGGTAGGCGAAGACCTTAAAAATGCTTGAGCTTAAGTCTTGATGTGTAATCAGTTGGAGCTGAAGAATTAATTAAACCTTTAAAGCCAAGACGCAACGACGCGGGAAGCTTTGGTATATCCTGTAGAAGAAACAATTTTAAGAGTTTTCTTAAACTTATTTCGAGGAAAATTGATAATATATTATTTTCAGTATATAAGTGTTGAATTGGATGATCACGTCAATTTTCTGTAGACATTTTGCTGACAAACATGTCTGTTTTAACTTGTGTTTGCACATGCAGTCTACCACAAACAATATTCTGATCAAAAGGATGTAAATTGTACCCAAGAGCAATATATAATAATAAGGTTATGATGAAAACTTTTCTACGTAATTTGTTGTAAGATGTAAGCCTAAAAGGCAAAACGTAACGGTGCGGTCTTGTTTTGACATATTTTGTAGAAAGTAAATTCTTAATATGTTTAACCGTAGACCTATGTTAAAAAAATTGACTAATATTACGTTGATGGGTCGTTTTCGGCCCTCATATATTTTTCAAGAACTTACATACAAAAACTAACGTTTTTTAAGAAAAAAATATTTTGTTTAGAATTCATTAATATTATATATGAATTATTCCATGCGTTTCATTAATATTATATATGAAACGCATGGAAACAATTATTGAATTAAATGATTCCAAACACTTGATGCATATGTTCCGGTTGTGTTTGTTTTTGCAAACATTTTTTCCGCACAAGCAACAGACCCACTCCAAATTGGGTTTCCTTAGTGATGGAGTTTTCTGCCAAGCAAATGACACATCTGCCACGCTTTTTTAGTTGTGAGGGAACAAGTCGTGGGCGCTTGACAGGTGGGGTGGAGGTTCTCCCTTCCGTTGTCGCTCATATTCGATGTGGATAAGTCAGATAGCGTTGACTGAAGTGAAAGGGAACATGGTGCTCGAGGTGCATGTAATCTTTTGTCAATTCGACACCAAGATCATGGAGAAACATTTTGCGACCTTGTTTGCTTCTGGATGTTAGGTAGCCTCGATCTATTTGCATATATACGATAAAAGCATTTAATGCAGAAATATCAATAATGTTGGCAAGCACGTACATTGGCCAACGATTTGTTTTTTCGCTTTGAACTAAATCCTGAAAGCATTTCATCAGCATTGTCAACACTGCCTCTCGTTTCGTTATAATACTTGAGGATCAAAGGCATCTTCTTCGGTTCAGGCTCAACATCAGGTATATTATGCATTGTGCTTTGAACTAATGTACATTTATTTTTTTGACTGATGCTCAAAGTATGTACTTTTATCAGCAAACGCAAATGTGGATTGAAATAGTGGTTGCTTTTTTTTCAATAAGATTTTCAGGGGTATATACCTTTTTTTTCTTACCTTGCCAACCGTAGTCAAATTCTTTTGCAGTAATTTTTGTCTCAATTCGTATGAAGAAAAAAAGTAATCCATGGTGATGTAGTGACCTTTCAATCCTTCACCTAAATCCAAGACCACACGTTCACCTTGGTTCTTTTTAGCCGCAGCCCTATTTTCTTTGCCTAAATACGGCTGAATCTTCCAAATATATGAAGTTTCGGCACAAGAACATACCCAAAACTTCAAACCGTATTTTTCTGGTTTATTTTTCATATATTGCCTGAATGAGCAGCGGCCATGGAACCCGAGTAATTGCTCATTAACTGTGACACAAGACGATGGGTTAAAAACAGAGGAAGTAATTCAACCCATTTGTCCCATAAGTTACGAATCGGAGTAAATTTATCCTTGACTGATAGTTTATTGTTTTTTTTTTGTGGTCGCCGTGGCGTAGTGGGTAGAGTGCGACGCTCCCACGCCGAAGGATCTAGGTTCGATTCCCAGCTCTTCTTCTTCTTCTTCTTCTTGTGGCGCTACAGTCCGGGGTGGACCTGGGCCTCAACCAACATGCCTCTCCAGCCAGCACGATCTTTCGGTAGCTGTCTCCAGTTGCGCACTCCAAGTTGGTTGAGGTCCTTCTCCACTTGTGTGCGCCACTTCAGTCTAGGTCGTCCTCTGTTGCGTTGTCCCAATGGCTCGGACTTTTCGGGCCGGAGCAGTGGTGTCCATACGCTCTACATAGCCTAGCCATCTTAAGTGTTGTATCCGTAGACGCTTGACCAGGCGCATGTCGCTGTACAGCCTATAGAGTTCGTCATTAAATCTTCTCCTCCAGATGCCATCAACGCAAACAGGACCAAAAATCGCACGCAAAACTTTTCTCTCGAAAAGACTAAGGGCTTCCTCATCCGCCTTTGCTAGCGTCCAAGATTCTGCGCCATATAGTAGGACGGGGATGATCAAGCTGTTATATAAAGCTAGTTTAGTCCTTCGAGAGAGGGCTTTATTACTCAATTGCCTCTTGAGCACAAAGAAACAGCGGTTGGCAAGAGTTTCTCTGCGTTTGATTTCGGTACTGATGTTGTTGTCCCTATTTACCGCGGAGCCGAGGTAGACGAAGTCCTTAACTACATCGAAGTTTCTGCTGCCTAGTGTGACGCTCCGTCCGAGACGTCGATGTTGTGTGTCCTTCCTTGATGACAGCATGTACTTCGTTTTGCCCTCATTTACCGCAAGACCCATTTTAGCCGCTTCCGCTTCAATGCCAGCAAACGCCTCATTGACGGCTCGCTGTGTTCGTCCAATCACGTCAATGTCATCAGCGTAAGCTAACAATTGAACTGACTTCTGGAAGATCGTGCCTCTGGTGTTGACTTGTGAGTTACGCACGATCTTCTCGAGGATGATATTAAAGAAGTCACATGACAGTGCGTCGCCTTGTCTAAATCCTTTTTTGACATTGAAGGTCTCGGTGAGTTCGGTACCGACCTTGACGGAGCAGCGAGAGTTCTCCATCGTCATCCTCCACAATCTGACGAGTTTGGTAGGAATGCCAAAATTAGACATGGCACTGTATAGCTCGTCTCTATGCACACTGTCATATGCAGCCTTGAAATCGACGAATAGGTGGTGAGTGTCAATTTGCATTTCTTGGGTCTTTTCCAGGATCTGCCTTAATGTGAAGATCTGGTCTATTGTGGACTTCCCTGGTCTGAAACCACACTGATAGGGACCTATCAGGTCATGGACAAATGGTTTCAGACGCTCACACGATACGGCAGAGAGGATCTTGTATGCGATGTTCAGGAGACTAATTCCTCTGTAGTTGGCGCAGTCAAAGGGGTCTCCTTTCTTGTGGACCGGGCAAACGACGCTGAGATTCCACTCATCATTCATCATTCCCAGCTCAGCACCATTTTTTCGAATTTTTCACGGCACCACCTCTTTCGAGCTACTGACAGCACTCAAAGGGTAATAACTGTCTAAGAAAGCTTCTCAAATTTCGCCGTTTGGAATCGGCAAAAAACTGTAGGTCGCTTCTACTCGTAGTTGGGTTGTCGAAACGCAGCTTTCGTTACATATTGGAAAGTTTCCTTAGACATGATTGCACGAAAAATTGGTCGACCAAAATTTGCGTCAAACATATCTTCAATTCGTTCGGTTTTTCACCTGAGGAAAACAACTTCTATTCAAAGCAAACAAAAAATAACTGAAAGAACTCACTTGTAAGCACCTGCAAGAATTAAGACGCCATAATAAATACTTTTGTCTATTTCTTTATGTTTGTCGCCGAATGTTGCGCGACCAAAACTGTTAGTATTTTCGATTATCATTTTCTCAATATGAGTTGGAAAAAAAATAAAACCAATCTACCAAAACATAACACGAGCAATAGCATAACGAGTAACACCTGGCTTCATAGTAATAATATTTTCGGACCGGGCCCGAGTGACTGAAATCACAAATTCCGCCTTTTATAAAACAAAAACATGTGCATTGGACAATGATTTACTGTTACTGATATACTGTTTTTAGAAACAAAAAGTGGATCAGCTGCATCATTTTAATTCTCATATTCTGAATCACTTGAAGCACACATATCACTAACACCATTTTCGACTTCTGGTACAAACTCTTCATCACTACCCGACGAGAAATCTTCTCCACTGGACATTTTCCAAAAAAGTTCACCTCGAAATAAATTAAATGATGACTTTACTTCTGTTTGCCACGAGTGTCCTCACACGATTGTATCAAAATACAACGGGTCGAAAACGACCAAACCTCCAAAAAAACCCAGAAAAAAAGCGCAGCCATCTAACTGTAGGGAAACTGAAATATTCCAATTTTGCGTTATGCATGGTCAGGGAAAGCAATCAAGAAAGCACAACCTACGTTTAATATTAGTATAGAAAATATTTAAAATCGAAAAAAAATTGGTCGAAAACGACCGAAACGTAGGTGTTTTAGAATAGACAACCTGTAGACCGACGAAAGAACCAATTTTAGAAATAAAACGACAACTAATAATTAGATTAACTAATAAACACTTTTATTGAACTGCGGATATGTCAACAGGACTGTACAAGAATGGTATCGAGAGTGAAAAGTTTTCTCCTACAGCCAGAAGTCATCACCTCGGTATCTTTCGCTGCGGTGATCGGTCCAAAAAAATGTGCAACAACATCTATGTTGTTGGTCCAGTGCATCGGGTGATGTATCGCTTTGAGGTAGGCCCGGTATATGGTGCGATGTTTGGCCTTGAGTTTGGTCTGATGCATGGTGCGATGTTTGGCCTTGAGTTCGTGGTCAGCGAAGTGCGGTGTTGATAGATTTACACTTGTGACGAAAAGTAATGTACCAGACCAAAACAGTAGTTCTACGGTTAATAAGTCGCTCAAGCGTTGTCATTTTTCAAATCTTTATACTGAAAGGGAACTAATAGAACTTCTGTGATCTCAGGCAGGATTTCGATAACTAAACATTATTTACAAGAAAGTTATTGGTTAGAAAGTTATAGTTATATATTATCGGATAAAGATAAAAATTGAATAAATGGAAAGTAAGTTTTGAAAAAAGTTCTATGTTCTATACTTCTCTTAGAACTTAACACTCAACAAATCCCTCAACATATCAACATATAGGGGCGCCACTAACAAAAAATCCATAGACGACTATGGTTGATGCGCTAGCAACCAGCAATGTATGTTTACTTGCAAAAGCTTTGATCAAGCCATTTGTTCAAGTTATTGACCGGAAACTCAGCTTCATTACTGAATGCAGACAAAATATGTTTCTGCGTTTATCGAGTGGAGGAGGTTTTTTAATGCGGTTTTCCACTAACCGCCTCACAACTCTCTGTAAATGTATGTTTTTCTTGTACAATTTGCTTAGGTTACGGCCAATACACGCACTATGGGAAAACGTAGGTCATAGGAGGCGCAGCTTTAAATTTAATGTCTCTATTAACATAACATACATGGAGTCTCAATGGGGTCTTCATAGGCCGAATCAATTGAAATATGGAAATGCGTTTGAGTGCCTTTTAGGTCACACAAAATGCCGAGGAAGTCAGCGTCCAATTAAATTTGTTTTGTTGGTGATGATTCTGATCAGATACATAGAAAGTGAGGAACGGTTTCCATCATCTACGTAGTCAACGTTTAATCAAATATAAATTTGTTCTAGTATTCATTTTATTTTTTCCTTTTAATAACCATACTCTTTTGACAAGTGCTTTCTATGTGACCTAAAAGGAGTTTCGAAAATGTTACAAGTTAAATTTGTGTTTCAGTTTCTATTTTCCAGAAACAGCATCCAAAATTGAGTTGATCACAAGCAAAAGAGATAATTGCAGTTAATATCTCAGAAAAGTTTCCACTTGCAATCATGTGTCCATACCAACCGCTCATGGAAAATTGCATTTAATTGGACAGCTTTACATTTAATTACGTCTGTCATCATCAAAGTACACCCACATCTGCAGACAGCAAAAAATTCACACGAAATCCTTCCTCCCTACCATGCAGTGAAATTAAAAGTCAAAATTCCAACCTTCATGTTCCCTTACAAAGATCCTTCAAAGTGAGAAACCCCACAGTTGAGGGCAGATGAGTGTCATTCCTCGTGCATCGTCCCTTTAAAAACCAAGCTCAAATCTATTTCACACGAAATGCTCAATTGAACTTGAAGCAACCCCAGGCATAGAGAATGCAGAAAACAATCATCCCCAACCTCCGGGGAAAGTGGATATGCGGAGAAAGAGCACAAAAGGACACATGGAATCCCGTCAAAAGCCGCAACTACCCCCAACGAAACACGGAAGAATGCAATATAGCATCCCGGTGTCCGCCTGTTCCTCGAAGTATTTTTCTGTCTGGAGGAGATGGCTGCTTTTGCTTGGAATCGATACACCTTAAAGGAAAGAGGAAAAAACAGAATCAAAGTAAATTTTACAGTTATCCTGTGAACACAAGAGGGTATGTTCGCATTTCTGAAAGCCATTCGAAAATTACTTTGAATTGTGATCACAGACGTGCGGCTGATGGGTGAGGAAGGATAGAGCGGCAGCACCAGGTCCAAAGCTATCGATTCTCGGCTGTGAATAATGGAAACAGGCGAGTTTCTTCGACAGGATATTAATTGATTTCGTCATGGATAGTGGAGGATATCCGAAGTAGTTTGCGAACAAAACCGACAACAGACGAAAAACAAAAGGACTTACAAAACAAAAGGACTTGCTGCCGCCGTTGGAGTGAATCCTTGTTTTCTGTCTTTTTTGTGATGGAGAGTGCTTTCGAAGAGACTCGCATTTGTATGCACAAATGCGCCAATTAATTGCGATTTCCTTTCCATTCCCGAAGACATCAATTGAATATTGAAATATTTGATCCGAGAGAGATTTTAAGGAGTTTATTAATTGTAAACACATGAAGTGCTCCTCAGGATGCGTGCAATTATTTATTTTGTTATTTGTTTATGGTTATCTGAGCTGATTACCTGATGTGACACTTCGAGGTTGATTGAAGTAACAATCGTTGAAGTTCTTAAGGGTGTGGAACAAAATTGAATTTGATTCCATTTGCAGTGGAATCAACATGGAATCAACAGAATCAACTCACGTTTCATGCATGTTGATGACTTTTAAGTTTTGATAATTCAAAAATTGGCGCACAACGATAAAACGTACAAAAGATGACGCATTGTGCACAAACGGTAGGTGAAATTTTTTAAAATATATTTCAATAAAACGAATTCATAATTCTGGATTAAGTCTAAAATAAGTTCGGTAGTTTTATTTTGTCTGCACTAATAAAGAAAAACAAAATAAACGTTACTAAATTTGCGTACATCTGAAAATATTATTTCTTCTTCTAATGTACAAATAACGGTAGATATTTATAACGGTAGATATTACACAGTTATTTGCTAGAGTTTGACATTTTTTGAATATTTTGAATTGCGCGAAATAAAAGTAACAAAAATGGCCGAAACAGAGTTAAGTTTTTTGACAAAATTTATTTGTAAAACATCCGAGTGCCGTGTCATCCTCCGACGCATGCACACGTGTCGTCGCTGCATGCACTAAATAAATAACAGAAAAAAAAAAAGAATTCCTCGCGTCGTTCTTAAGAACATTTAACGCGGTCCGCCCAACACCTTCGCGAGTGAAAAAAAAAAAAAAAAATAAATAAATAATTTCTTACAAAAAAAAAAAATAAAAAAAAGTGCAGTGTAGTGCAGTGAAGTGATTCGGTAGAGCACACTCGGCCCGCTCCCCCCTCTCCCACTCCTTCACAAGCCACTGTTGGGCATTCTCGGTCGCAACTCCCGTTTGATTTACCAGACGGGCTGGGGCGATGTCCGAGTTTGCCTAACATCTGACATAGCGGATTCGGAAGTGTGAATTTTTGTTAGTGGACCAATTCAAGTCAATGTACGGGCATAACACCTACGTTGATTTGTTTTGTGAAGCTAATCGCTGAATTTACACTTCTGAACTCTGCTTACTTTCACCAACTGCATTGTCGGAGTTGGTTTTCAAATGCCTACGACTGACATGAGGGGGCAATTTCGTGTTGACGTGAGTAACATTCGCGGACTGAGAACTAATCTCTTTGCCGTTTACGTCCACCTCTCTCGTCACAAACCAGCTGTCTTGGCGCTGAGCGAAACACAGGTGGGTGAGAATACCGATTTATCGGATTTGAACCTGCCTGGATATAGCTTGGTGCCCTTATTCTTTTTACACCGCGGTCTCGCCATTTATGTGCGTAGTGATGTTGCTTACCAAATTCAACCACAATATGGCCACTGTTCCAATCCGGAATTTAATTTTCTGTGGTTAAAACTCCTTGTCCGTAAGCATTTAATCCACTACTGCTTTATTTATAGAAGTCCAAACCTGGACAGCAACTCAACTTATAATGAGTTTGATGCGCTGTCTGACTCCATCACAAGAATTGTATCCCTGTACCCTCGCACTGAAATCGCTATTGCGGGCGATTTCAATGTACACAATTCTACTTGGCTTCGACATTCAGGCCAGACAACACCCGAAGGAAGGTATGTTGAAATCTTCGCTGAGGTAAATAATTTAACCCAGCTTGTGAATGAGCCAACACGAATACCTGACATTGCAGATCATACCGCTAACACCTTGGATCTGTTTCTCACCTCTCATCCGGAAAAATATTCGATTGATATATTGTCGCCTCTAGGCTCGTCCGACCACTGTGTCGTGTCAGCCAAATTCTCGTACTCCTCCCACACAGTTAGAGAACAAATTCCGAAAAGAACAGTATGGCTCTACGAGAAAGCCAACTGGAGCGGACATAACAACTTCTTTAGGAATTTTAACTGGTCACTATGCTTCCTCGATAGTGACGTGGATGCCGCTACTGATGCGATCACAAACATTATTTCGCTGGGCATGAGGTCCTTCATTCCTCACAGAGTGAAGAGCATCAAGCCTAAGGCAAACGCGTGGTTCGACTTGAGCTGCAAAGAGGCTATCAGGGTGAGAGAGTTGAGTTTCCGGGATTATAAAGCCAACCCTTCTGAGGAAGCCCGGAAAAAGTTCAAACGGATCCGAAATGACTGTAATGCATTAATAAGACGTGTTAAATTCTCCTTTGACCAAAAGTTGAGGCAAAAAGTTCTACAATGCCCCAAGGGTAGCAGAAGCTTTTGGTCTTTCGTAAAAAACATAAAGAATTCAGCCTCGTCTTCGATCCCAACGCTCATTTGCAATGACATTCCAGCTGTCAGCTCTTTGGACAAAGCTAATCTGCTTGCTGCACACTTTGCAGCTAGCTCAACGCTGCCAGATAACACTTTGTCCCCACCTGTACTTGAGAGCGTAAATTTCTCCATGGGGCAAATCCATTTTCGCACTCGTACAGTAGCAAGAGTACTTAAAGATCTAAACATACACAAATCCGCTGGCCCGGATGGTATACCCCCTGTTCTTCTGAAGAGGTGTTCTTCTACGCTGGCAAAACCACTGCGTAAGCTTTTCCATCTGTCCTACTCTTCAGGGCTCTTTCCGAGTAAGTGGAAAACTGCATTTGTCCAGCCCGTCCCTAAAAAGGGCGAATGTTCGTCACCCACCTCCTACCGACCCATAGCACTAACGTCCCTTCTCTCCAAGGTCATGGAAACGCTGATAAACCGTCAGCTTATGAAATATCTTGAGTCCCGGAAGCTTCTTAATGACCGGCAGTACGGCTTCCGAAGCAACCGTTCCACTGGTGATCTGATGGCATATCTCACTGAAAAGTGGAACCAATCTTTGCACAATGCAGGAGAAAGCAAGATTGTTGCGCTTGATATTTCTAAGGCATTTGACAGGGTCTGGCACCAGGCTCTCTTGTCGAAAATGCGTGCTTTTGGAATCGATGAGTCTCTTCTTCAATGGATTAGAAATTACCTTTCGAATCGTTCAATACAAGTCGTTTTGGATGGATTCAAGTCTGATATCCACTATATTAATGCTGGTGTTCCCCAGGGCTCTGTTCTGTCTCCGACACTCTTTCTCATTTTTATAAATGATCTCTTGTCTGCTACTTCTAATCCTATTCATTCCTTCGCTGATGACAGTACCCTCAGCTTTTCATATTCGTTCCTTGGCTCACGTCCCTCCACTTCGGCCTTAGACTCGGAACGGCAGCGTATGTTAAGCACATTAAATTCCGACCTTGACAGCATAATCGATTGGGGAAATAAGAATAGAGTGGAATTTAATGCTTCCAAAACACAGTGCTGTCTACTGTCGTTAAAGCGATCACAAAATAATCAGCCGTTATCCATGGACGGCACTTGTGTTGTTGAAACCGAAAGACTTTCCATCCTCGGTATGTGTATCAACCCAACAATTAGTTGGAACGATCACATATTTGAGGTCGCCAAAAATGCTGCGAAATGTCTAGGCTTCCTTAAACGATGCAAGAAGTACTTCACCCCTTCTGATCTGGCTACAATATACAAGGCCTACATACGCCCAAAACTTGAGTATAACGCTCCTATCTGGTCAGGTGCTTCTAAGACCTCCCTGCAACTGCTGGATAGAATTCAAAAGCGAGCGATAAAACTTATAGGTGACAGTAATATTGCGAAGTCGATTGACTCGTTAGAGCACCGACGTAATGTCGCGTCATTGTCACTTTTTTACCGCTATTTCAACAAGAAATGCTCAGACGAATTAGCCAGTTGCATTCCTCCCCTTCAAGAATTCACCCGCAATACTAGGAATGCCCATCAATTCACCCTCAAGCCCTCTTTCGGACGTACAGTCAAATTCAGAGACTCGTTCTTTAGGCGCACTACACGAATCTGGAATGCTCTTCCCGGCTCGATTTTTCCTCCTCATTACAATCCACAGGCATTTAAAACCAATGTGCATCGGTACCTCCTCTCCCTCTCCTCCTCTATACCTTCGGCCCGTGCTGTGATTTGATCCGGTCACTTAAGGGTACTCGCAACCCCTTTTGCACGCGTCAATTATAAAAAAAAAAAAAAATAAATAGACCTACGGTGAAAAGCGAAACAAATTTCTAGAAGTTGGTTAACGCTTCAGAAAACCGAAGATCGGTTAAGGACCTCAGGGCGAACAGAACTTAAGGGAAGCCCGGGACGACCATCGAAGCACTATGAAAGAGCTTACTCGTATGGTGGAGCAAAATTATATCCTAGCAGCTCAGAAATAGAAACACATAACGACTCTCAAGTGCATCCGGGAATAGTTCGGCGAACCATAGAACAAAATGGATTTAAGTCAAGCGCATCCAGGAAAAAACCATTGAAAATCAAAATTAGCAGGCAGAATCGATTGGCTTTTGGTATGGAGTTTATGAGCATGCCAAGTCTGGTGAATACGGCGGGTTGGGTAGCTGCTCCCAGCCAAGTGTTTTGGTTGTATCCTGAACCGGTTTTGCTTTGTGTGCAGGTGCATTGTTATGAAGCAAAATTAACTTGCCATGTCTTCTGGCCCATTCTGGTGGTTTCTCGATCAATGCATGGTTCAAATTGATCATTTGTTGTCGGTAGCGATCAGTATTAACGGTTTCACCAGGTTTTAGGAGCTCGTGGTACAGCACGCTTTTCTGGTCCCACCAAACACACAGCATTGTCTTCTTGCTAAATCGATCTGGTTTTGCAGTCGATGTTGATGGTTGTCCCAGATTAACCCATGATTAACCCATGAATCCATTTTTCATCGCCAGTAACAATCCGATGCAAAGCCAATTTTCTTTCGTGTCTTTGAAGCAAAATTTCACAAGTGTTTTTTCGGTTTTCCATCTGTCTTTCATTCAATTCATGTGACACCCATTTTCCACACTTTTAGATTTTTCCCATAGCTTTTAAACGATCAGAAATTGTTTGTTGTGCAACATTTAACATTGCTGTCATTTGCTTTTGACTCAAAGTGTCATCTCCATCCAATATCGTTTGCAATTTGGCGTCTTCGAACTTTTTTTGGTGGTCTTCCACGTTCTTTATTTCTCACATCAAAATCATAATTTATGAACCGTTGAAACCATCTTTTGCATGTTTCTTCTGATAGAGCATGATCAACATATGCATCGACAAGCATTCGATGCGGCTCTGCAGCACTTTTCTTCAAATGAAAACAACAAATTAATGCCTTCCGCAAATCATTACTTTCTGGTACAAAATTCGACATTTTTAACACGATGAAAAAATATGACGTTGTCTGTTCAATGACTTGATGTATACTAAATATTTTTCACAGATGTCATAGCAAACAAATAAACAAAATAAGGGCTCGTTCACAACAAATGTTCCCTATCGAGACATTTATATCTTGACGCTCACTTCAACCGGTATATCTCGAGAGTAGTAGAATAAACCATAGTGATTATCTGAACCACAAACATCACTCCCGTTTTCCTTAAAAAAAACCATAAATCCATTGTTATTATTTTCTTTCCAGACGTACTAAAGACGCGTCTCTTCACAGCAAACGATACACAGGCATTTTCACAAAGGGTTGTGGTCGATTTGACCGACAGAAACCTATTGGGGAAAGTAATTGTACCGCTTGTGGATGACATCTTTCGTGAACAAAGACTACGAACACATAAAATACTGTACTTATATACTCCCGCCAAGGTCCTAGTTTGGTTTGACGAAATAATGCTATAGTTAGCGCAACCTGAAATCCAAAAGTGGCTCAAATTGACCCAAGGAACGAAGGTTATTCGAACCACAATGTGACACAATAATTTAGTTATATTTTTTAGGGGGCGCCGCTAACAAAATTATTAATTTAGTATTTTTTTTTTGTTTTTGTTAGTGGCGCCCCCTATATGGGGCTTATTGAGTGATCTGTTATTTTAGACTCAAAAATACCCGCAGCAAACAGTCAAGCGGCGTTCAGACACGCACAGCGTTACGTTTCAATTCACGGGTCCTTAGCGTAAAACAGGGGCTTCAAACGTTTCCTTCAATACACCAATTATGCATTCATATTGCGCTCTCTTGTTGAAACCACAGCCTGTTTGGCCAGGCCTAATCTGGCCATCATTTTTTTGTGAATGAATAAGTCAGTAACTATGGCTCAATGACGCCATTGACCAGCATTGTTCTTAAAAAAGTGAGGATCAATTATTCTACTAACCCGTAAAGCACGCTAAGCGGTTAAGCTTTGTTTAGACGATTGCCAAATCTGCAAATAAATGTAAGATCTGTCACGACAAATGGAACAAATATGGCAAATGTCCAACAGCATCTGGCAATGATTTTTCTGCAAATAATAGACAGATAGATAGATACTTTATTGTACATAGTATAATACAGCGTTTACAATAATAAAGCACAGCTTGCACAGAGATATGATAATTTACAATCCTACTACTGAAAACAGAATTACTAACATTCAATGTACAATTTATTTGTGTTATATAAAGTTAGAATTATCAGAGGAATATCTATGTATAGAAACCTCTATAATACCAAAAAAATATATATATATATATATTATTAATTAAAAGAGCAATGCAATTATACACAAAATAGAGAGTGTATATAATAGAAAGCAAGATATAACAGAAAGTAAGAGAAATAATAGATAACAATGAAGGATCAGTTGTGAAAAATGAAGAAGTGATAAATAAAAACGTAAGTAAATAAATATGTGATGTTAAACCAAGGAGCATGTAAATAAATAATCAAATAATTGAATAAATAAATAAATTAACAAAAAAAAAAAACAAAAAGAGGGTTAAGAATTAAAGTGGTGTAAGCTCAGTAACAAGTGAATTTTCGACTGTTCGACATTTTGAAAGAAACGTTCTCATTAAGGATTTCAATCAGAGACCAATAGGACAGACCAATAGACCAATCCTTAAAAATTGTATGATTATTTTAAAAACAAAATAAGGACATAAACTTAGTTTAAACGCAAACATTTTTTTAATTTTAATGAATAATTGAAAATTACAAAACACTGAATAACTGCAACTGATTTTAAACACTAGTACTCGTTTTCCATACATATGTACCAATCATTGTAATATTATGTCTGAAATTATTTAAAATCGTATTTATCGCCTGAAATAATACTCAAAAGGTATCTTGAATTTGTAAATATGTTCTCATTTTGAAGCGATTTAATTGTTTTAGGTATATTTAATGTGTTACAATTGTCATATATCTTCGCTCTAAGTTAAATTATACAAAGATGTTTTGCAAAATATATTCGTTCTTTTCTTATTTTTGTTATTTTCATTGCACGAAATATGTTTTATATATGTTTTTATGTTAGGTTTGATTGTTCTTATTGATTACAACACCTTTCATATAGAATGGATGTCATTTGGACAGTAAAAATAACATTTTGTAAGAATAATATGTAACACCAAATATTTATTTTAATTTTAATACGCGTAACTCGGTACATCAATTGATAATAAATCTTTCCCAAATGTGCGACTTTTCAGCACGAGTTACTCTCCTGTTTTCCTACATATTTCATAAGTTTTTATAAATATAAATGCTATCGGATTATCAATTTATTAAAAATAAATCCTTTTAAAGTTTCGGTTACACTTACCTGCGTCAACAATTTGCAGTTTGTTTTCTGAACACGTTTTGTTGACTGTACACAAAATGGCTGATGAATTCACGAACAGGTGACAATTTACGAGTGCTTGACACTATTGAAGGCAAAAATTGACAAATCAGCCGCCATCTTTTCAATTTTGGAGGAGAAACGTAAACATGTGTGAGTAAAGTGAGACAATGTTCGATGATACGTAAATAACTTTCAGAATTTGAGGTTATGTCCGAGTTATGTTTACTAATAATAATAATAATTGTTGGCGCTACAGTCCAAAGGGGGACCAGGGCCTAGCTTGCTCATCAACTACTAATGTTGTGCGCGCTACTGTGCTCTCACGAGTAGAAGGGACCTACAGTTTTTTGCCGACTCCGAACGGCGAAATTTGAGAAGCTTTCTTAGACAGTTATTACTCTTTCAGTGTTGTCAGCAGCTCGAAAAAGGTGGTGCCGTGAAATATTAGAAAAATTGGTGTTGAACTGGGAGTCGAACCTAGACCCTTCGGCGTGTGAGCGTCGCACTCTACCCACTATGTTTACTAAAACACGTAAATAACAGTCAAACGGTCGATGGACAAAGGGGAAATCAGCTGTTTGATCAGCTGTTCAGTTGACCATCTCCTTCCTTATAGGTTTCCGGGCAACTTGAGGTATACCAGCTTGTTCATGTAAAACAAGGTTTGAGAAATCCCAAGGAAGATTCAGCATCATTTTAAGAATTTTGTTTTGGCCTATTGGCTTCTTGATGTGTGTTTTTGCACAGTTACTCTTCACAGGAAAACCATACGTAATAATTGCTTGAAATACGGTTTTAAACAATATTAATTTATTATGACGGTTGAGCATTGATTTTCGATTTACTAGGGGATATAACATTTTGATGGCAATATTCACCTTATTCAATGTGTTCTTTATATGTGTACCGAAGGTTAGTTTCGGGTCCAAGTGCACTCCGAGGTACTTGACAGAACTAGACCACGGTATATCACAGCTATTAATTTTTAGTTTGGTTGACGGTAAATGGCATGGCGATCTTTTCCTAGTGAAGAAGATCGATTGACATTTCTCAGCGTTGATTTTAATTTGCCAATGTTTGAAATATTCATAAAAAGTATGAAGTCCATTTTGTAATTTGTTTGTAATAACAAAAGCATTTGTATGGGAGGTATACAAGGCCAAATCATCAGCGTACAAAGCAAAAAAACAGTCGCAAGCAATTTGAATAAAGTTGGAGCCAAAACAGAGCCTTGCGGAACACCAGCAGGTACAATTTTAAAAGAAGAAGTCACACCATTGAGTGAAACAAGGAAAGTTCTATCGTTTAGATAGCTTTGCAAAATTTTAGCGAGGTATGCAGGACACCCATATTTTATACGTTTGTAAATTAAAGCCTTGTGCCAAACGGAGTCGAACGCTTTTTCAACGTCTAATAGTACTAGGCCCGTCGACTTTTTTTTATTTAAGTTCTTTTTAATTTCTGAGCATATTCTTAACACTTGAGAGAAGTGTTAAGCCGATCTCGAAAACCGAATTGCTCTTGTGGAATGAGTTGACTATTTCTTAGAAAGGGGTCTAATTTTATTTTTATTAGTTTTTCGAAAATTTTACTGCATCCGTTAAGTAAGCTTATAAGTCTGTAGCTATGTGGATTGCTAGGATCCTTTCCAGACCTAAGCAATGCAATTACTTTTGCTGTTTTCCATTTTGTGGGAAAGTAATTCAATTTGAAACAAGCATTGTAAATAAACTGTAGAAATTTTATAGCACACAAGGGGAGATTATTAATAGTAATACTATTTATGCCATCAATACCAGGCGATTTTTTTATTTTCAGTGAGGAAATAACAAATTCAACATCATAACAGGTGACGACCTCTTCGGGCGGACATAACGGACAATGATTGAAAGACGATACTTCGGAATGAACTTGAACTTCGGAACTCTTGAAACCATATTTTGGAGGTGATTTTTCAGGAAGACTTCAGATAATAGCTCCGCTTAGCCTTTACTGTCTGTCACTACAGAGTTATCAGAAACCAAACTGGGAATCTGGTTGCGTCTTTTCCTTATTAATTTGCTGATATTCCAGAATGCCTTGGAGTTTGGATCAAGTGCACTGAGTTTTCTATTCCAGTTATTGTTTTATAACTCAACAATTTTTATGCGGATAATATGAGCTAGGAAATTGATTTCTAAGAAGTCATTGTACAATCGATACTTTTGCCATTTTCGTCTGAGATAGTTCCTGTATTTTATAAATAATAATATGGAACGTGGAAGAAACGCAGATCTAGTGCATTCTGACTTTTTTGGGACGGCAACATGTACATTATTTCTAACTTTGGACTCAAAGAAATTTATGGAATAATGTAAATAATGTTAATCTAAATTTTGAGTTGAGAGGATTGTCAGACATTTGGTACAATGTGTGCAGTGGCAGGTCTGACGTATTAACAGATCTGGCAATCGTTTAAACATAGGTTTAGTTTCTATGAATGTAACGGTTCCTTAAAATACATTTGAAGATTCTCATCACTCCTAATACACAGTTTTCTTTATTGATGTATCAACTCAACTATGTTTAGAGTGCGACGCTCACACGCCGAAGGGTCTAGGTTCGATTCCCGGCTGAACACCTCCAATTTTTGACGGCACTACCTATTTCGAGCTGCTGGCAACACTCAAAGAGTAATAACTGTCTAAGAAAGCTTTTCAACTTCGCCGTTCGGAGTCGGCAAAAAACTGTAGGTCCCTTCTACTCGTGAGAGAACAGTAGCGCGCACAACACGAGTAGTTGATGAGCAAGCTAGGGCCTAGTCCCCCTGTGAACTGCGGCGCCAACAATTATTATCACTATCAACTCAACTCAAAGTGAGCTTGTGAAAGTTGGGATCAACGTTTTGAAGTGTATTCATATAGAAATACCAAACCAAACTTAAAATTAATTAACTATAAGATGCACAGCTTCGCAGCATGGAATCCAAGGGCGGGAGACGAGAAAGCTGTGGGTCTCCTTATCAGCCCCTGCTTGACGTTTGACCGTCATTTAAAATAGTGCTGCCAACCTTAATTTCTATATCTAAAAACAAACACCCTAAATTTCATCATCTCTGTTCCTATTCCCAAGCCGCCTTTTCTACACAAGAACTTAGTAATTCTTGAACGTGAAAGAAATAACTAAATACAATATTTCCGCTTCAACAAAACTGTATTTTCAAAGTAAAGTGAAGTAACTTTAGCCATCATTTCATTGAAAAATAACAAAACCCACAGCAGACAATACAAGTCAAACATTTACATTAGCAAAGACAACGTGAATTCTGTGAGCGCGACACAGCATACTTGATGTAATGAAAACACTTTAATGCTTAAACATACCTCGCCAATTTCAAGCACACAGCCCTTAAACGGCGTAGAAGGCAGTTGCTATTTTTTTTTGACACAGAACTAGAAGATGTCTGCGAACGTGTGTGCCGGGTTGAAAATCCGATATGTGCGGGCAAAATTAATGCCGTGGAAGTCTCAATGACATGCGACGCAGAGCCTTGGCGTTTCCTCTTTTCCACCACCACTTGGTGTCTAATTGCGTTGAAAATTCATTGAAATGGAAGCGCTGCAGAGTAGAACATCGTCAAGAGAGTGAAAACACCCTGTCGTGGCTAACTAACCGGCAATCGCATTGTAGTCATGATTGCTGCTCTTTGCAGAGATGCACACTGGGCGTGCTTAGCCGTGGTTTAACTTCCGGTAATGCAGTTAACATAACACTTGATATTATGATTTGATTGATTGTGTCCATTGATTGTGTCCATTGCCAGCGTCCTGCCGCGCTATGTGCTCAATCCATTCCGGAAGATGGGTGGTAAGGTGGCGTGCTTGGATCCTGAAGGGAACACGTGGCGTTGTATAATCCGCTTTCCGTTGTGAAGCTCCTTGTCAATGCGGGGATTATTGCGCATTCTGTTGGTTAGTGAAGGGATGTTGCCCCCAAACGGCGGGGAGATGGCAACGATAATCTGTGTGGTGTCGTGAGGATGTCGGTGCTCGTTATGAAATCCATTTGGGCAAATATGGAATTAACGATAATCTTTAGTGTAACGGGTATGCACTGTGATTTATGAAGTGATGCAGTAATTGATAGGACTTGGCATCTATGGGCGAATTAAATTTGCACTCATGTTCTGTCGCTACAAGCGTGTAAACATGGTGAAGCGATCAAGGGATCGTCTGCTTTTCCTATGGGGGATTTCAAGCTTAAGGAAATGTTTGCATCTGTTTACAACTGGTTTAACTGATAAGAGTGTCAACGGCAGGAAGATTTGATTTATAAGGAACTAATGGGTTTATTAAATGACCTTTCCTTGGAACATAACTTTAGGTAAATTAACTATTCATAGAAATACTTGGTTTCTTCCGTGTTATTAACGCTAATTTAATGGTTAAAAAAGCCGCTGTGGTTTTGAAGTCAAAATCTGGTTGCCTTTTATATTTCGGGATTAGAGAACAAAATCAAATATTAATCATCGAAAATAGCTTTATTATTTTTCAAAATATTCCCCATTAAGATCTATACACTTTTGAATGCGTTTAAACCAATTGTCGAAACACTTTTGCTACTCTGATTGAGGTATCTCCAAAACATGCATTCTGAATGCATCAACTTCTTCTTCAGGTGTCGAAAAACGTTGACCTGGTATTTTATTTTTTACCTATAATATAATAAAATAAAAAGAAGTCATTCGGTGTCAAGTCAGGACTATATACGGCGGATGACTCATCAAATCGATGTTTTGAGTGCTCAAGAATGCAGTTGTTTGAGCCGATATGTGAGAGCTCGCATTGTCGTGGTGAAGAGTGATCGGTCTTGGTTGGTTTTCCTGATTTTTTGGAAAGCAACTGGCAAACAAATGATTGTGGACCACTCAGAATTGACTGTTTTGCGTTGTTCTAGTGGTACGGTTGCTACATGTCCAGTTTTTCCGAAAAAACAGGGGACCATTTGCTTGGAAGTGCTTCTTAAAAAAATTTAAAACACCCATACAGTCGACTGCTGTTTATTTTCGGGCTCATGCGCATAAATCCACGATTCATCACCTGTCCCGATGTCATAGACGTGTTTCGAAGCACCGCGATCGTATTTTTGGAGCATTTCTTTCGACCAATCGACACGAGCCTTATTTTGAGCGATTGACAAATTGTGTGGGATCCAGCGCGAACAAATTTTTTTGACGGTCAAATGTTCATGGAATATTGGACGTATGCTGGTCCCACTAATGCCTAAAGTTGTCTCAATCTCACGATAGGTCACATGTTGGCGCATAGCATCAATGATTTCCGAAACAACAACTAATTTTGGACGACCTTCACGAAATTCGTCGTGAAGTGAACTACGACCTCGGTTGAATTCACCATACCATCGATAAACACTGGTCCTTGATGAAGCTTCATCGCCAAAAATTGAATTAAGTTCATCGATGCACTGTTGTTGAGTTAATCCACGTCAAAAGTTGAAAAAAGAAATCGCGCGAAAATGTTTATGACTCCTTTTTTTGGGCGAGATGAATGTTTTAATTTACTGTAAACAACACAAATAGCGCTCGTATGTCAAAACGTTCTGAGTACGTATAACCTCAATAATATCAAACCTTACGATAGAGCTGGTAGTTGCCAGATAGCAACACTAGGGTTGCCCGATCTCGAAATATAAAAGGCAACCTTCGTATTTTTCAAAATGCCAAATGTATACAGATTCAAACAAATAAGGGCTTTCTAGTGCTATGATCTCCTAAATCTTAATTTTATTCAAATAAGTGGAATGGGTCAACCACCTCAACTCTTACAATCGGCCATTCAAGCGTCCATTACTCAGCCTCAATTACAATTTTACATTGCACCGCTGCAGTATTCACAGAAAAATAGTACGTTATAACCCCAAAATATTTACGAGAAAAATCTGTGAGCTTCAAGTGAAACTGCAATAATAATGGAGCGAATGAGGCGGTTAAATAATTAAGAGACACGACAAAGTATGGACAATTTGAGCATAACGCGGTGGTTCTTGTTTCACTATAATTAACCGACGAGGACGAATTTGCTAGGACATGTCTGGGTCCCGTGACTTCATGGGATCACGGGAAAAGAGATTGCCGATGAAATAGCTAGGCAAGTTTTAAAGGATGCTTTCGCAGGGCCCTAACTCACCTTGGGACTATCTCCTCCTCCTCCGTAGACGGTTGGGTCTCCCAACAGCACAACCAGAGATGGCGTGACTGTCCAGGTTGCAGGATGATAAAGTGTATGCTACCGAACGTTTGCAAGAAATCCGCGGCTTTCCTGGTATCTTAAGATAGAAATGAGTGCAGACGACTTGTCAGCATACTTATGGAACATTTCCCCTTTGCTAACCAACTAAGTCGGATTGGGGTTAGTGATGTCACTTTTTGCGATGCCTGTGGAGAAGGTGAAGACACTTCAGAGCACTTTCTCTGTCAATGTTCCGCCTTTGCTCCTATCATATGGTTGCTATTTGGCATTGATGTAGTGGGAACTGAAAGCGAATTCTGCTCTTTCTTCGGAAAACCAAGAAATTACATTAGATGAAGGGTACTGCCTGGTAGTACAATGAGCCAGTATTTGAGTCTGAGCGCTCCAAAGCAGTGTATCCCAACCTCAAAAAAAAAACCGACGAGGAAAGTAAATGTGAAGCAACTTAAAGATATTAGAAGCTGTGCTTACGATGCAAGATCCAACATCGCAAGATCTGCGATCTGAAAAACACTGTATACTAACTTTCCTGCTAATCAATCGATTGTACGAAATTCACAAGAATATCGTACATTTCATTAAAGCGTGTAGTTAGTTCAATGTATGCATCAATTGAAGCCTGATAATTATTCATTTATTTTTCACTTGTTCTCATATTAACGTAGAGGTGTTGGAACAGGAGACAATAAACACCATATTAATAATTGTTGGCGCTACAGTCCAAAGGGGGACCAGGGCCCTGCTCATCAACTACTCGTGTTGTGCGCGCTACTGTTCTCTCACGTGTAGAAGGGACCTACAGTTTTTTGCCGACTCCGAACGGCGAAATTTGAGAAGCTTTCTTAGACAGTTATTACCCTTTGAGTGTTGTTAACAGCGCGAAAGAGGTGGTGCCGTTAATAATTCAAAAAATTGGTGTTGATCTGGGAGTCGAACCTAGACCCTTCGGCGTGTGAGTGTCGCATTCTACCCACTACGCCACGGCGACCATAAACACCATATTATCATATAAAATTTAATAAGTATTGCTTTACATAAGCACCGACAAATTTTTCACTCGGTAATTATGTAAACTACCAAAATATCGATATATGGAGCTTAGAAAACGCACATGTTCCCAAAGAGACACCGTTGCATTCGAAAAAGTGTCTGTACCGTATGCTATATGTTTTTACTTACTTTCGAAGTGCCGATTCGACACGATATACATAGCCGACAAATTGACGAGTTCGTTGGACGATTTTAGAAAATTATGACTTGGACCATGAATGGTTACAGACAGACAGAGCACAAACCAAAGAATACAAATATGCTCCGGGTTTACTGCTTGAGATGTTTCTTAATCTCATAGTGCCAACTTTCGACGACGGCATTTCACCACCAAGATCACGCGATTAGACAACTGTGCAACTTTGCAAAACGCCATCTTTACGTGAATAATCTCTGAACTGTAGACAAATTACAAATTAACCTTAGTCGAGTTATGATCGAAACAGCAAAAACTGCTTAAAAATGTTAAGTATTTATTTAAATCAATAGGATACAGCGAATCTTTCTGTGGCAGCCAAAGTTCAAGAAATATAATAAAAGTCAAATATGTTTGACGTTTGATGAAGTTATTACATCATACTGTTAATTTGGCAACACAGTTTGGTTAGCACAATTTCCTGACACTTAACCAATTCGTCATCTGTCATTTTTGTCCTCAATAACTTACTTCTTTTTTTGTACTCATTATAAACGAATGTACAAATACAATCCCGAAGTCTTTTTAAAATTGGTCTTTAAATCCAACATTCTTGAAACAAATAGATGTAAAACAAACAACAGTTTTTAAAAACAAATTAAAACACTCAATTTTGGGACACACCAAAATTCATTTTATTCTATGCGCTTGCCAATATTTGCTTGCGAATGTAAGGGATATATGCTTTTATTAGGTGGAGCGCCAAAGAATACACACTTACCTGCAGTACCGCCTGCTATTATTTTAAATACCTTAAATAATAAAAATAATTGAATGGCGTGACAGTCCAAAGGGGACCAGGGCCTAGCGTGCTCATCAACTACCCGTGTTGTGCGCGCTACTGTTCTCTTGCGAATAGAAGGGACCTACAGTTTTTTGCCGACTTCGAACGGTGAAGATTGAGAAGCTTTTTTTCTTAGACAATTATTACTCTTTGAGTGTTGTCAGCAGCTCGAAAGAGGTAGAGCCCTGAAAAATTCGTGGTGTTCAGCCGGGAATTGAACGTAGACCTTCAGCGCGTAAGTGTCGCACTCCACCCACAACGCCACGGCCGCCACTCGACAACCTTTTCAATACCTTACAAAATATTTTAAATCAGAACAACACACGTTTGTTTACAAAAAAAAACCCTAAAAACAATAATATGTTAAATAACAAAATTACAGTCATATTCGTACAATACCCTACAATTCCTTACTCCAGACAGCTATCTTCGTCAAAATTCCCTTTCTTCGTATGCACGAACCATGAAATATCTTTCCCAATCCCAGGATAATGGTTTGTGGACAGAGTTACGAGAAAAAACATGGTAGCACAGTACATAACGACGTTCCATAATTTAACGTCCGGAAAGAAAACAACAACCAACGGCTTTAATGTCAAAGTATTTAATAGTCAAGTGGCTTACAAAACGCTCAAAACACAATCTCTTTCTAAAACAGTAAAAACAAACAAACGAAAAAAACATCAATATTCGTAGTCAAAGTACAAGTCATAAAAGTTCAGGGTTATCGATGAATGGGCCTTCACAATGTCCGGCAGTGTGATCCTCTTGTGATGGTCATAGGTCAGCATTCGCTCGCAGAGTTTTGTCCACACGGGTCCGTAGTTCGCCCTCATTTCCCTGCAATTGTAGTGGGCTGAGGAGCTGTGCAGGACCAATGCCTTCAGCTCACTCATGGTCACTGCCACTCTGAACGGACTCATGCCAGTGCACATTTCATAGAGAACGCACCCCAGAGACCAGATATCGGCTTTAAAGTCACAGCACAGTCCTTTGAGGATCTCGGGCGCCAAATAGTAGGGCGTTCCGAGGGCGTCCATTTTCGTGACATGACTTGAGTGAATGAGCGCTATTCCGAAGTCAGCAATTTTAATACGATTGTTCTCGTCCAGCAAGATATTTTCGGGCTTCAGATCCCTGTGGATGACGTGACGAATGTGTAGGTACTCGAGGCCGCAGAGCATGTCGCAGAAGTATGCGCGGAGCTGCTGAACTGTCAGCGGGCGGAGTTGGTGGTTGTTGATGATGTTGCGAATGGTGCCCCCATGTGCGAACTCCATGACGATGTTTACGGTTTTCCCATGGACGAAGGATTGCAGGAAGTTTATGATGCGTGGATGCTTGAGTTGAGAAATGATATACACTTCCTCGCGGATCATTTTTAATTCCTCTGCGGGGTTTCGCATGATAATTTGCTTGACGCATACAGGTTGGTTATCGCGAGCAGTTTTCGCCAGGAAAACTTTGCCAAATGTGCCTTTGCCGAGGAGCTTAACTGCTTGAAGACCAAATCCATCGAGATCCATTTTATTTTATTTTCACATAAATCACATTTATTCAACACAAAAATTTAGCACCCGCATGCGGTAAGTTGTCAAGTTGTAAACTGTTTTAGGGTGAGGTAACCGTTTTTCTTTTCAAGTCAAGTGAGTTATTGTTGATTTAATGCTCGATTACATGCGATGCCATTGAAATTGCTTCCACACTCCGGGAAATGGAATGGAACGTAATATTGACGAGAGAAAACAAAATTTGCATGAACGGAATTCGTATTAGTTCATGTTTAATATTTGGTGGTAAGATTTCGACACTCATATTGGAACTATCTAATTTAACCATGCTCACAATGAAGTAGAGGCGTTTTCGTTTAAGCAGGGACTGGGGCTCCACTTAAGTATAACGTGGAAAATGAAAACCTCGTGCAACAAGTGGTTTTCAAAGTCCTAGAGAGTAAATTGGATATGTCCAACAATTTTCGCAGAGATTCGAACAGTGCACAAAGTTAACCCAGTCCAGACAAGTCCTGTTTCCTCGGATGTTTCTGACTTTAGACCTTATTTTTATTTCAACTTCCACGGGACTTTGGATCAAGTTTGTGTTGAGTCTTCAGGTTTGTTCTTGCATTAGGTCTGTTCCAAATGTCTACGAAATTCGCCGAAAAACTGACAAAAGGCGATCCATTTTCTGATTTTTTCGTAGAAGAAAGAGTTCATCAGAGAGTAAAATATTTCCTCCGCCTACGAATTTCTGACAAAGAAAAATCTATGGGCAACGGATGACTGTCAAAGTGAAAATAAAAAAACCTTTGACATTTCATATATCTGATAGCTCCTTACATTTACATTTTTACGAGAGAGTAACTCTGCCGAAACTTTTCGTTTCACAAGTTTCGGCAGAGTTACTCTCTGCAAGGCGGATTTCTACCAAAACTATTCATCTACGAATTTCTGTGCACAAATGATTTGGAACAGACCTATTTAGGCGATTGCTGCTACTAGGTGTGTTCTAGTACTTTCTTTACCAAATTCTGATGTCTGTCATTTATTAAGGAGTGATGGGAAATCTCTCTCAGAAAGAGGCAAAGTACGGGTACGCATCTAAACCAAATGTGTAAAGTACGTCATTAAGAAATGTCAAATGTTTGTCAATACAAAAAACAAAACCAACAACAAAATTTGAAACACATTCACAGAGATAATGGGTCAATGCTCACTTATCTTCGTACGCACACCAATTAATTTGACAGAAAACCAACAGTCTACCCACAAACATTTCTTATGTTAAAATGAGCAGGGTGGGGAAATGTTTTACTCTCGAATGAGAGAGCGCGCATTTGACGTTAAACCCATTTTTTCGGAATACCGGAACGGACTTTGTGTTGGTTTGTGTTGTTTTGTACTGTTTTGTGTTGTTTGTCAAGGGTACGGCAACACAACTTATATTTAAAGAAAACAAAGAAACACAGCGAGTTGTACATAAAGCGTTAACTGGCATTGAAGCGAAAACCGTAAAATGAGCTTGGCGGTAAATGAGGTAAAAATGAAGTACATGCTGCCGTCAAGGAAGAACAGACAACAATGACATTTTTGCAAACATAATAGGTGTGTTCCAGTATTTTCTGTACTAAACTCTGAAGTCTGCCATTTGTTACGGAGTGGGAGTAAGAGGGAAAGTACGGGAACGCATCTAAACTAAATGTGTTAAATATGACATCAACAAATATCAAATTCCCTTTTTGATACAGAAAACAAAAACAACAACAAGATTTGAGTCACACACGCAGCGACAATGAGCCAATGCTCACTCATTTCAGTACGCATCCCAATTCATTTGACAGAAAACCAACAAACTACCCACAAAAATTTCTTGTGTTAAAATGGGAAGAGTGGGGAAATACTTTGCTCTCGAAAGAGAGCGTTCATTTGACGTAAAATCCATTTTTGCGGAATACGGGAACGCACATTGTGTTGTTTTCTGTTGTTTTTTCGGGTACGGGAACACACCTAATATACTTTATTCGGCTTCCTCACATTGTTTACAAATTATCTGTCTGAAATGTGCATTTGCTGTAAACATATTTTTCGCACTTCGAACAGACTTTGTTGTTTTATAACATTTGCAAAATTTTATTTGAAAAGTTTTTTCATACGAATAAATCGGAACTTGAGGACGGTGTTAGTAAAAGCTTTTTTTCTTGAGACTTTGTATATGCATCGCCGAGTTCTGAAGCTAACTGGAACAAAAATTCCTGCCTCGAAATGTTGTCACCCGTTGTTTCTTAACACAAAATCCAGGCATTTATTCCAGCGAGGTCCAAAATGTTCAAAAATATCTGTATCGGCCACTTTCAACTTTGCGACTTGACGCTGTATTTCCTTGCCATCTGGTCTGCCACATTAACATCTAATTTTGTTATATTACTACTTACAATTATAAAATCTAATAGTTTCCGGTATACGTTTGTTGCTTTTTTTATTTCTATTGAGTTATGCTTAGAACTTAGGACAACCACTTTTTTTCGGCTTAATTTTTGTACACTGTTAGAGTAATGTTATTTGATTTTTACAATTTTCTTGAAAATTTAACCATTTTGTCTTTTCTTTCGTAAGATAACTTTGGCAACACTCTTTTATTTCCACAAATTGTTCCAACAATTTTATCTATTTATTTATTTATTTTCTTATTTTTTTTTTTTTTGAAGTTATTTCTTGGCTAATGATACACAGGTGAAAAAATTATTCCTTATTACGTTCCTTCCGCATCTTATGAAAGGATCTATCAACTTTTAGGACAAAGAACTTTCCAGTGGAATTGAACAATCTCTTCTTTCACCCTTTCTGAAATAGGAAAACCGATTTATTATTTATTATTACTTTATCCCAAATTTGTCTGGTTTGTTTGGCATATTCAGTGTAAGTCTACAACTATTCTTCGACAGAAACAACTGCTCATCAACATCAATATATGCACCAGGTTTATAACGATTTTGTGAATTTTCAATAAATCGATTCCATATTGTAGATATCGTAGACATTTTTTCGGTTTGTAAAAGCTGACTTCTTTCGTTCTTCGTATCAAATCGTAAAAACTTCATAATTTCAGCAAAGTCCCCAAATTTTATTCCACAGCTATGACTTATCCAGATTTTTTCGCCTCATATGCGCTACGAGTATATAGCAAAAAAATAAAAGCGTTTAGTTTTGTTTCATTTAGCTCCCATTTAGTTCCCAACACCCTCAATTTTGTACATTTTATAACATGATTCATTATACGTTGAGAGTGAATGCCGTCTTCATTTATTCTTTCATTATATGCCGTTTAGCAAATTAGGCAATTGAGTAAAAAAGCCCTCTCTCGAAGGACTATGCTCGCTTTATATAACAGCTTGATCATCCCCGTCCTACTACATGGCGCAGAATCTTGGACGTTAGCAAAGGCGGATGAGTAAGGATGAGTTTTGCGTGCGATTTTTGGTCCTGTTTGCGCTGATGGCATCTGGAGGAGAAGATTTAATGACGAACTCTATAGGCTGTACAGCGACATGCGCCTGGTCAAGCGTCTACGAATACAACGCTTAAGATGGCTAAGCCATGTAGAGCGTATGGACACCACTGCTCCGGCCCGAATAGTCTTTGAATCCGAGCCATTGGGACAACGCAACAGAGGACGACCTAGACTGAAGTGGCGCACACAAGTGGAGAAGGATCTCAACCAACCTGGAGTGCGCAACTGGAGACAGCTGGCAAAAGGTCGTGCTGGCTGGAGAGGTATGTTGGTTGAGGCCCAGGTCCACCCCGGACAGTAGCGCCACAAGAAGAAGAAGATATGCCGTTTAGCATATCTACAAAATTGGATAAGAAACTCTTTAGAAAGGCACTACTTTGGACTGTAATCAATACTATTCTTGTCTACTCTTTTCAATTGAAAACGACGTTGGGATAAGTACAAAACATTTTACTCTGAGATAACTGTATAATATTTTTTCCCACCGGTTATATTGACCGACTGTGGTAGGGAGGCCAAATAACAAATTTTTCTTAGAAAATACACAAAATAACAAGAATTAAAATGTAGAAAATATTATATGCATATTTTAAGAATTGTCTTGCAGTTTTATAACGGTATTATTAATAATTGTTGGCGCGACAGTCCACAGGAGGACCAGGGCCTAGCTTGCTCATCAACCACTCGTATTGTGCTGTTCTCTTACGAGTAGAAGGGACCTACAGTTTTTTGCCGACTCCGAACGGCGAAGTTTGAGAAGCTACACTTTGAGTGTTGTCAGCAGCTCGAAAGAGGTGGTGCCGTAAAAAATTCGAGGTGTTCAGACGGGAATCCAACCTAGACCCTTCGGCGTGTGAGCGTCTCACTCTACCCACTACGCCATGGCGGCCACTATGGTAGACGTACGTTTAAAAATTAGTGAGTCTTAAAAAAGTTCGAAAACTGTCATTTTGATCGGAACTTGTAGGTTTTTTGTGAAACTGCATCGTTGCTCAAAAGAAAAAATTTATAGTTAAGTAATTGTCTCTGGTGGGACTTCAAATTTTATTCAAATGTTCATTTCCATTAGGTGTAAGGTAAGAATGTCGATCACAACAATCAAATAGGGGATAAAATGGATCGCGTAGGAGCATATGGGGTTGAAAATTTGGTGTTTGTTGATGAGAAAATGGATCAGCTGCGTGATTAAAACATGCTTATGGGCAACTCGCACTACTGAGCTAGGAACTTAGAGTTCAAAGGAACCACCATCACCATGGTTTGATATTGGTATAAGAATGTTTACTTTGCGATGCACGAAACCAATTCAAAACTTATTTGGGACATTTGGAGAGAAGAAAACCACACCATGAAATCAGAGCGCTTTGCAAAATCAATACAAATTTTTAAGCATGAGTTTTTTTTTTCATAATATATCTACATTTCGAGCAGAATTGCCTTATTTTAAAAGATGTCAACTTCTAATTCGGATTTGCTTTTGACTTTGATTCCCTTCATGCTACACAGTTTTTACAGTGAAGGTCTGACCAGTATAAAAGCAATCAAATGAGGTCATACATTTCATGTGAATTCTTTTAACCGATGTTTGATTCAACATTTCCCATCGCTTTCAATTTCCGACTTGAAATCAAAACGCAGTGCAATATGCCAAAATTAAAAAAAAAAGGAACATACTGACAACAAAGAAAAAACTTCATTAGTTGTTTTGGTATAACCATTTAACTTGAATTAAATAAAATAAAATAAATAAATACATTTGTTTCTCAATTGTTAACATACACGCTAAAGACTTGTACACATCTGAGCAGTATTTAAGCAGGTTTCAATTCTCGCTGTTGACAGCAATTTTAACAGATTAAACCTAAAAGAACGAAAACGAAGCTAGAAACAACTGAGGAAGTTGAAATTTCCGTCACCGTTCAATGAAGGAAAACCCACAGCCAAGATGAGCAATTATATTGTAATCACATAGTTACAAGGTAAACACCTACATCAACAAAAAGACAAGACACTCGAGAATATTATTTTTTTCTTTTTAAATTTGTTTTGTTTTATTTTTCGTTAATACTATATTAATAAAAATAAAATGTAACCGCGGCTAACGCAAAACATTCGTTCGTATGATTTGTTACTTTTCTACTTAAAATTTCTTAATATCGCGACTGCAGCTTTGCAATTCTCGTAATAATTGGTACTCTTTGATTTGTGTATATATAAAACAATTTCTCTATTTTCGCTTCTTTGTAAATATATGAACAATGTAGTGGAGATAAATATGGTATGCATACGTTAGCCGAAACATCCGTGCGCACACGATAGGACAAAAATTTACATTCAATCTTAAATCTTAACGATGACTAATCGAGGACGACCCCACTTCATGAATTAAGTATTTTTTTGTTGATTTTTAGGTTTTCTTGTTTTATGTGTGTTTTTATTCTTGCTTTGGGAGGATGGGGATTTTTCTTTGAATTTTCTCATTACTTCGGGTCACCGGAGGGAGGGTGTGGGGATGCGAGCTTATTGAGCTGCCAGTTGCTTCATGCGGTTAAGGGCACTGCCGGCTTTGAACCATTCGATTTGTTGGTCGTTCATCGAGTGGTTTAGTTTGATTTTATCCACCTTTCCGTCGGCGTGCTTAATTTCGCAGTCAACGGGCTTGCCGGGAGCCAGGTTCTTAAGGCCGAGCAGTGAGATTTTGTCTGTGGGTTGGATCTGCAAAAAAAGGAAATAAAATAAAATCCAAATTACTGTTTCCCTGATGTATTTTGCTTGTGTACCTTGTCGTAGTCGCTTGAGTTAGCGAATGTAAGAGGGAGAAGACCTTGTTTCTTAAGGTTAGTTTCGTGGATACGGGCAAAGGATTTCACGATGATGGCGCGGCCACCCAAGTGACGAGGTTCCAAAGCGGCATGTTCGCGAGATGATCCCTCACCGTAGTTCTCATCACCAATGGCTACCCACTTCATGTTGTTCTTCTTGTAGTCTCTGGCCACATCTGGAACGGCACCCCATTCGCCAGATCGCTGGTTCTTGATTTTGTTCATTTCGTTGTTTTCAGCGTTAGTGGCGCCAATGAACATGTTGTTAGAGATGTTGTCCAAGTGGCCACGGAATTTCAACCATGGACCGGCGGCAGAGATGTGATCGGTTGTGCACTTGCCCTTAACCTTGATGAGAATGGTCATATCAGTCAAATCTTGGCCGTTCCAAACATCAAATGGTTCGAGGAGTTGAAGACGCTTGCTGTTGGGGTCAACATCTACTTTGACGCTGCTGCCATCCTATGGAATAAATTACTTTTAGCGAAAAATTCTACGCATCCTCTGAAAACTGGTCTTACAGATGGTGGGGCACTGTAGGTATCCATGCCGGGGTCGAATCCTTTGGACGGCAGTTCATCACCGAATGGAGCTTCCAATTTAAATTCCTTTCCATCCTTGCCCTTGAGGGTGTCCTTCAATGGGTTGAAGTCAAGGCGACCGGCAATTGAAAGAGCAGTCACCAATTCGGGGCTATAAATAGAGGCAATACAGACTTTCAGTTCATTTAGGCAAACACAGACACCCTTACCTTGTGACAAAGCAATGAGTTGCAGGGTTGGCGTCATTACGTCCGGTAAAGTTGCGGTTATACGATGTGACGATAGTGTTCTTGTCACCCTTCTTGATGTCCCTACGATCCCATTGTCCAATGCATGGACCACAAGCGTTGGCTAGCACGGTTCCACCGAACGCGGTCAATGTTTCAGCAATCCCGTCACGGGTAATGGTGGCACGAATTTGTTCAGATCCGGGAGTGACGTTGAAGGGAATCTTCGACTTCAGACCATGTTTCATTGCGTTCTTGGCGATATTTGCGCAACGACCCATGTCCTCATAGGAGGAGTTGGTGCAGGAGCCGATCAAGCCAACCTTGATGTCCATGGGGTAGCCGTTCTTCTTGGCGTTCTCACCCAACTTGCTGATGGGATGGGCCAAATCGGGAGTGAACGGTCCGTTTACGTGAGGTTCCAGTGTGTCCAAGTTGATTTCGATCAACTGATCGTATTCAGCGTTTCCATCGGCCGACAACAAAGAGGACTTAAATTTCTGGGCTTCGGCGGCAATGTCTCCACGCTTGGTCGACTTCAAGAAGTCAGCCATGCGGGTGTTGAAGGGGAAGAGCGATGTGGTGGCACCGATTTCAGCACCCATGTTGCAGATGGTGGCCATACCGGTGCAGGAAATTGAATCGACACCCTTTCCGTGGTACTCAATGATGGCACCAGTGCCACCCTTGACTGTAAGAATATCAGCGACCTTTAAGATGACATCCTTGGGCGAGGTCCAGCCACTGATCTTTCCAGTGAGATGCACACCAATAACCTTGGGGCACTTCAATTCCCATGGGATGTTTGCCATTACATCAACAGCGTCAGCACCGCCGACACCAATGCAGAGACCACCCAAACCGCCTCCGTTGGGAGTGTGCGAGTCAGTGCCAATCATCAAAAGACCTGGGAAGGCGTAGTTTTCTAGGATGATTTGATGAATGATTCCACTGCCTGGCTTCCAGAATCCCAGGCCGTACTTGGCGCATGCAGATGCCAAGAAGCTGTAGACCTCCTTGTTTATGTCCTTGGCACGTGCTAAATCCTTCTCACCGCCGATTTGAGCTTCAATCAAGTGATCGCAATGCACAGTCGATGGAACAGCTACCTTCTTCAAGCCAGATGAAATGAACTGCAGAAGTGCCATTTGAGCAGTGGCGTCCTGCATAGCGACACGATCGGGACGCAGACGAAGGTATGAAGTACCACGGACGATTTCCTGCTCTTTGGGGTTATCCAAATGAGAATACAGTACTTTCTCTGATAGGGTCAATGGCCTGCCCAAACGATCTTGAACGATTTTCAAGGTCTGGACGAGTTTTTCGTATGGGAGATATACGTCCTTGTCGAATTTGGACATGGCCACTTTGGAAGCCACTGCGCACGAGGCATGGAAGTTGCGTGAGTATACATCAATGCCATATTGACCAGCTTTGCGTGTCTGAAAAGAGAAAGAAAATGTGCGGTGAGTGTTTGAAGTTTGTAAAAGTTTCGAAGAAAATATCCGATGGCGGACAAATCTTATGACAAATATGCTTTTGGAATTCCAGAAAAACATCGTTTAACACAGAATTGTTTGCCATTGATTTTCAAACATTTCCGAGATGTTTCTCTTACCCTCTCCTAACAGACCTTTGAGACCGTGACCACTTCATTAACTTTGATTATTTTACGTCAATCGTTCGCAGATTTGTTTTCCTAAACATCTACGAAATCATAACGAAATTTTCGACATAATCAGACGCTGTAAGCTGAACGGAGTTCACATCAAGTTCACGCGGGACATGGTTTCAAACCAGTCAGAGGTTATTTGAACCCGCGACATCGTCATGCTGTTTTGTGTCTGGAACGTGTGACTAAGTGATGGTATATAAATCAGACTCGATTGATTTCTTACTGCGTTGCAATTCAATTCAAATTGGAAACAAATTGCAGCGCTCTCACAAAACGAAAACTCTAACAATACGAACAGTTTTGCATACATTTCATTCCGCCCGTTTACATAACACCAGACAAATCAATTTTTTATGATTCCGTTGACATTGAATGTGTGAATGGTGAGTACAATAGGCGAACGCAAAACGAATTCAACGTCACGTGAGAAACCAGGGAGCTTCGGATGTGTGATAAGTAAAAAACAAACGTCTTGGCCGCTGTCGTTGTTTGCTTAAATTATAAAATGTTTGTTCACTCCTTTCGACGCATGATCTATGATCGAGATGGAATTTGCGTATTCTTTGGACTTGCGACACATCAAATTGAGAACATAAATTGTACCAAAAAGATAACGATCACCCACAAGCTCGATCATTTTGTAAATTAAAGCAAACAGATTATGGCGAAATTTATAAATCTTATCTGAGGGTGTTATGTGATTTATTTCACGAGTCACATGGGCTTTGGGTTTGATAACAAGCAATATACAGTACTTAACAAGTCTTCGAGTGTCGCATTAATGGGTGCATATTGGAGTGTCTGAAACGGTTCATTAGATGTGGGAAAACTGTCACCGATCGGGACGAACTAGATGGATACCAATTTGCGTTCAATGTTTAGTTCAAGGTTATTTTTAATTTGTTTACCTAGCACCTCTTCATCTGGAAACCTGCCAAATTTGGCAAAGTTCTTTTCTACAAAGACATTTGCACTCATTATCAAGCCACTGCGAAGTGAGTGTGAATTATGTAATCTGATATATCTACGTGGATAGATAGACGTTGTCTATAGTTTGAAAGTATTTCCAATCAATGGGGAATTTGGTTATACAATAGACGTGTTGCTTTTCTACTAAGGAGCAAAACAGATAAAATTTTCTAAACAACAAATATGACGGCAGCAGACAGAATAGATACAGTTTGAGGTCAGAGCAGTCTTTACAAAACCTCTTTAGAATAATGGTGAGTGATAAGATTAGGCGTTTTTGTGTTCCTCCAAAACAACTGAATTGTATGCAAAAACAAAAAGCAACAGCATTACCCAGCCGTCAAGTCCGTCGATCAGTTGTTTTGACCGGTTTTTGTTCTTTTAAAGTTGAAACACGAAAACGTTTTCAGGAATAGAAAAACTGAAAAAGACCTTGTGTGTTAAAACCCCCACGCCTTTTATTAATTGCGAATACGGTTGCGATTTCTATTGTGTTCCTTTTATTTTTATTATTTATTTATTGTGGCAAAAGTTACAATAGTTTTTGTGTGTCTCACATTTTTTAGAGATACGGTCTTGTTATCTTACTACTAAGATCTGAAGTAATATGTCACAGTTTTAATTTGAAGGAAAAGCCACTAAAAAAGCTTCATTAAAAGCGTGTTCCTTTTTTGCATATGGAACTAAAAATAAAGATTGGTTGGCGCGGCAGTCCACAGGGGACCAGGACCTAGCTTGCTCACAAACTACTCGTGTTGTGCGCGCTACTGTTCTCACACAAGTAGAAGGGACCTACAGTTTCTTGTCGACTTCGAACGGCAAAATTTGAGCTTTGTTTTTCTTGGACAGTTATTACTCTTTGAATGTTGTCAAAAGCTCGAAAGAGGTGTAGCAGTGAAACATTCGAGGTGTTCAGATGGGAATTGATGAAGACCTTCTGCACTCTACCCACTACGGCACGGCGGCCATATTCACATATGGAACTAAGAAGTTTAAATGCTAATCTTTATGAGATGGGCAACGGTTTAAATCATTTGCTTTTTCGATTGTGGCCGCCGTGGCGTATTGCGTAAAGTGCGACGCTCACACGCCGAAGGGTCTAGGTTCGATTCCCGGCTGAACACCTCGAATTCTTCACGGTACCACCTCTTTCGAGCTGCTGACAACACTCAAAGAGTAATAACTGTCTAAGAAAGCTTCTCAAATTTCGCCGTTCGGAGTCGGCAAAAAACTTTAGGTCCCTTCTACTCGTGAGTGAACAGCAACGCGTGTAGTTGACGAGCAAGCTAGGCCCTGGTCCCCCTGTGGACTGTCGCGCCAACAATTATTATTTTTCGATTGTTTAATGGCAGAGATCTTCAAGATGTATGCACAAATCGGATTAAACCTAAAAGTCTAAGCCTGCAAAAAAGGACTAAAATGTTCTAATTTCAATTGCGCAAAGTACATGTATTGTTTAGTCTCGACGCTTAAGATGTTCATGTTTAAAGCCCAAGAACGGAAATGGCTAGACTATGCTTCATTTTTTCTTTGGCCAATTTCAGCACTATCCCTGATCGTGTTTAAAGTCGCTTGTAAGACTAAACCACAAACAATAAAAGTCGATTAATCAAAACAATGTAAGAAAAACAGTACGACAAAAGAAGAAACAAACTGAACACAACGAAGTATTATACATAAAGTAAAACATAGCTCACTGAACTCAATGTAAGTTCTAAAACAAACATTTTTGTTAGAAGTTAAAAGCATGTTAATAAAAAATACCTTTTATGATTACGGGAGTCATTGCTACCTTTAATGTTTGTAAACAATATTTAACAGAAAGCTCAAAACATCTAGATCTATTTTGTGGTCCTCCTTTTTCCGACTGTGTTTCTACTTCAGTAGTTCTACCAATGACATTTCAACAGTTTTACCACGTTTTCGAATTTGTTCCTATAATAATAGACACTGTTTATAGACACTTATTATAGACATCGGTCTTTTCTTTTTCTGCTTTTTGCAATTTATTTATATGGTCCGATCAATCTTTTTACAAAAATTTCTAACATTGACTTACGGTTGAAAGAGCTGTAAACAACCGTCCTATTTTTCTTATATTCCAATGTATTGTATGTTCACATTCATGTGGAATTCTAGTTATGATTTAGAAAACATAAAACACATTGTAATTCAATTCATTTTGTAGGAAACAAAAAAACCAAAGCACATTGAAGTTATTAAAATTGATTCACCTCCCTGACGGCCGATTAATTCTCTTGAAGGTTAAATGAATCCCGTGGTTCATCATCACAAGCGGAAACATGAGTTTCCCTCAATTTCTCATTCGTTGAACAATTTTATAAACTTTACTTTTCCAACTCGTCATTTGCTCCAAAGCACGAAGAATCAAATCAACTTCCGGGCCTCTTTTAATGCCGATACGAATATATCCCGTGGTCGCCGTGGCGTAGTGGGTAGAGTGCGACGCTCACACGCCGAAGGGTCTAGGTTCGACTCCCAGTTCAACACCAATTTTTCTAATATTTCACGGCACCACCTCTTTCGAGCTGCTGACAACACTCAAAGAGTAATAACTGTCAAAGAAAGCTTCTCAAATTTCGCCGTTCGGAGTCGGCAAAAAACTGTAGGTCCCTTCTACTCGCGAGAGAACAGTAGCGCGCACAACACGAGTAGTTGATGAGCAAGCTAGGCCCTGGTCCCCCTTTGGACTGTAGCGCCAACAATTATTATTATTATTATTACGAATATATCCCGCCAAAACGGCATGATCTAAAATCGCATTGCATATTATATAAAGACAGCTGATTATCTGACTGATAAGAATTGACTTGCCTGATAAACTGAGTGACTGGAAATAATCAGGAATTACCTAATTTACTAGACAAGTCATTATCTAATAAATTACATTTGAGTGTTGGGAAGGTAAGCTATCCTTCTGCGAAAGCTTGTTTCACGATGAGGTGCAGATGCTTAACCTTTTTGAGAAAACAGTGCATAAGTGCACTGCAACATCCCAAGTTACGGATGTTGGCCAAAACACAATACGTCGTCAAAAAATATGGGTTGAAGTCGAACGTGGTGTATGAGCCAAGACTGATTGGTTTTCCAATTGATTATGAGCAGCAATCTGATTTTTTTTTTGTGGCCTAGGTTATGAGACTTTACAAAAACTTTGTTTCCTTATTTTAAGAAGTGGTTACAAAAATTTAAGAGCAGCACACGTTTTCAAATATTTTCACAGGCAAAAATAACTTTGGCCAAGGCTTATTCCCTTTAACAAAAACAATTTTCCAATTTCTGTAAATCTTTAAAGAGATCTTTAGCCAGAAAAGATAAACACATACGAGTCTGCTCGCTGCGCATGTTGTAGTGTAATTAGCACACTCTACATTTTGCAAACTTCAGACACGTCAATATAAATGGCATAACAGCGCTTTTACCGGCTGACTAGAATATATCTTCATTTGCTTATAAAAGAGGCTTGGCTCCAGCATGCTTTTGAGAGAGAAGAATGTTGATAGGTTTGAAAATCTTTTCTTTATTGATTTACACCTCAAACATACAGACACACCCACCAAAGCAAAACAATCTTACATTTTGGCACAGCATTTTATGCTTTAAAGTGCTTGCACATTCCGATCTTTTTTTTATATTGACCCTGTAAATCTTTTGAAGTTCAGACTTCGTACTTTTGTTTAAGAAGTTCGGAAGAGTGACATTGCAGCGCAGACATAACCAGTGTCACCGTCGCCATCATCTTTATTTTACCCGGTCGAATGGCCTTGAACCCATTTAAAAAAGACACAAACACACGTGCAATATATTTAGAGACACAAGCAACCTTCCACCTTTAAAAGCGAGCATCGTTCGGCAGTAAACACTGCACAAGTGTGTTATGTAACGCTTTGCACTTTCAACTGAAAAATTGTGCATTTCTTAGCAAGAGACGCTCATTTAAGCGCATAGTATACGCGGATTGCAAAACGGTGTAAACAAAACCACTTATCAATTGCTTGCGCATGATGACTGCTTATCTGGAAGTCATATGCGATCTGTTTTTTTTTTTTGCTCGGAAACCTAGATTTGGAATGTGGATTTGATTCTGCAATGAACTTTACAACTGCACATACATATATCGCTGCCAATCTTCACTAAATTAAGAGAACAATGATGCGACAACAATTATATTCGCCCGCTTATTATCGCAATACACAATAGTGTCAACGTAGCCATAAATGAAAGTGCTCCCCTCAAACTTCCCATGTGATAAGGCGCCAGTAGTGGTCGCATTGCCGAGACTACGTATGAAATTTTAAACAACGCGTATCTGCATACGTCTCCATGGAATGCTCGCCATTGGATTGAAGTTTCAGCCAGATAAGGAAATAATGTAGAACCAGTTGTATTTCTCAGCAAAAAGCACTTCAATAGTAGCCTTAAGGACAACGTGCCGTTGCGTGGGAAATAGAAAGTGACCCTCACTGCAGAACAAGTTCACCGACCCGGCATTTGACATCATCAAATTCAACGCTCTCATCTCACTTGCTTGCCAGAAAAAAAACCAACTCATGAGAGAGAATATATTAGAAGACAAAATTTGGTTCAGAAGGACGTCCGTGGTTAGATAACAGGTAAATTGAGGTTAGGTGCGTGTCGATTTTTTTCGAACTCAATCCTCCAAGCAATATGTGCTTTTGGAAACGTTTTGTTGCCGTACAAAGAACCACATGACACTCCCACAATGCGTAGTTATTGATTGCAAAACAAAATTAGAAGTTTTATTCAGAAAACGTCATTCAAAACGTTAAATAACACTTCGTCTCCGACGTTGTACTCACCTGGGTACCCAGCAATCTTAAAGATGCAGCCATCCTTGCTAACAGTTGATCTCAGAATCAAGATGATAAGGCTTTGATGAAGAAATACTCAACACTGCAGAGCACAGAAGAGTAGCACAAATTTTAAACGGACTTTCTCGCAAATTTCTAGCAAATCTAATGACACCGCACGGAATCTTCAGCCTTCTCAGCTGGAAGATTTTTTTATTCTGAGCAGAGTTGAGTGAGAAATATATTCAATTGGGGGAGAATTGGCAAGGGTTTTGGGTAGTTCTTTTTGATTATACAACTCGCCAGCAGACGATTGAGTGGAAATTATTTCGATGGCAGAGACCTCTATTGGGGGTTAGCGGATTGCAAGAGAAATTATCAGATAATAAAAATGTATGTAAAATTAAATGTTTGATTATTTTTCTGAAAATAGATTTACATAATTTGAGATGAGTCTGGTTTCATGTGGTTTAGAATGAAATGACCAACAGTTATCCCGTTATCCGCCATTGGATTTCATATATCACTGCTGTTGTTTTGCTCGCAAGTTCTGCAGCAATATGTTAGGGATAGATAGCGTTGTCCGCAGCAAGAGGCAATGGAGCTGTCAATTGGGCATGAAGTCGAATTTTGAAGGTAAACATTTTCGCATTTCAGTTTGTTTTCGATATTTTCTACAAATTAGCTAAACCGGTCAAAAGCAAAGAAAAGTTCCATGTTGTAGTCCTTTGGACAATTAGTTCATGAATGACATGTTTTCCTAAAGATCTTTAATTGATACTCCAAGCTCGTTGATAATCGCCAAGAGCACATTACTCCAGTTGTCTGGCATTTGATTGTAATTTCGTGTTGATCCTGTTCACTTCAAACTTGCAGTTTCCACTAAAACAATCAAACTCATCTATATTAACAGAATTTGCCTTTATTACTATTTATCTCTACAATATACTTAAGCAGTCCATTTGAGACAACGTGTATCCTGATGAGTGTGCAGGCAGCGAGTGCAACAGTATCTTGTTCCACAAGCAGTGCAATTGTACTTGGAGAAATTTCCACATACCGCACAGAAATGACGCGGCGGGTATTTAGATGGTGGGGCTAGTGCGGTAAAATAATTTGGCCCCTCTGGTCGCAGTTGTTTCTCTTCCTCCAAAAGTTGCTGAAGGGTCTTCTTGTATTTTGCCTTCGATTCGATACCTTTACGCTTCGATTTCTTTTCCTTGGGGCTTTTGAGACTATCTTGAAACTTGGGTAGCTTCTTCGACATTACCAAATCCGCGTGAGGGTCCTCATGGAAATTGTCTTGTTCAAGTGCCTCGAGGGCCTTCCTTGCACGTCGCTGTCTGGCAGCCTCATCAAGAACACGCTTCTTGTCTGCATCCTTAATTCTATTTGATTCTCGTCCGGTCATATTGTTAACATTGATGGATATCGTAAAGGGATTCTTAGGGATTTATGGGTCTTTCTCGTGCAGCGGGAAACTGATTCTGTCCATCAAGTCGTCTACTCGACTCTGAAGCACTTCTACGATGTCTGTCGAAATGAAGAGATGTCCTTCGTCCAAATCTTGAATGATGAATTTTCTTCCTAGGGCCAGTTTTTCATCTAGGTGAAGAAGAAATTGTTTCATAGCAGGATCGCTGTAACGAGAGAACACACGTGCTAGTAAAAGATGTCGAAGAAGAAGGGTCTTTCGGCAGATGAAAAGAGAGCGAAAATGTTGGAAATATTCCACGAATCTCAGGATGTCTTTCAATTAAAGGACTTGGAGAAGATTGCACCCAAGGAGAAAGGAATTGTTCAGCAGTCAGTGAAGACAGTTGTTCTGGAATTAGCAGATGATGGTCTTATCGATTCCGGAAAAGTTGGAACGAGTGTGTACTATTGGGCATTCCCAAAGTGAGCTGTCTTTTTTTATACGTAATACTATAATTTTCATTTGCTTCCTTTAGGAAGTCTGTTACAGAGATGAGGAAACAAATTCGGCAATTGGAAATCGAAACGGAGGCAGCAGATGACAAAATCAAGCAATTATCAGAATCCCTTCGGAAGGCGTCTGAATCATTCGAAAACATTGACACTATAACAAAGCTTCAAAATGAAGTGACATTACTGAAAGTCAAGAATGCCGAGCTAGACAAAGAGCTCACTTCACTAAACACCAACGATCCCGAGATCTTGGCGGCAAAGAAAGATGAAATAAAGGTGAGAATGCATATTCACGATTATGAACGAAACATGTGATAGCTTTTGGATTCTAGAGACTCTTTGAAGCGGCAAACAGATGGACGGATAACATATTCTACACTAAATCATGGTGCAAACGAAAGTTCGGGAAGGAAGACAAGGAGCTGAACAAGGGCTTTGGTATTCCAGATGACTTGGATTACCTCCAGGAATAACACTGCAACTTACCATTCAACTAGAACTCCTTTCATGACATTTACCATAGTTTAAAGTTATTTCATGATCTTTTCTAAAGAAAAATATAAAAATTGATATCTGATTTGTTCAGAGCACAAAAACAATTATTTCTTTCTTGGTGAATTTGACAGTTGTCGTATTTGACATGGAATTTGATTCTCTTACAATAAGATGTGAGATGATGTTAGAATAATGTATTCTCTAAACAGGGTGTTTTAATTAAAAAATTTAATGTGATGTATATGTGTAAAGAGAGGATTTAGAAATTGTTAATCATTTTCAGGAAAATTTACATATATTACATTAGGTCCGTTCCAATGACTGAATTGCTACGAATGTCTACGAATTTATCCGAAAAACTCCGAAAAGGGGTTCCATTAGCCGATTTTTTCGTAGAAGATAGAGCTCATGAGAGAGCAAAATATTTCCCCTCCCTACGAATTGCTGCCGAAGAATAATCTGTGGGCAGCAGATCAAAGAAAAAACAAAAAAACTTCATATTTCATATATCTGATAGCTGTTTACGAATTTCTATGAAAAGTCATTTCACAAGTTTCGGTAGAGCTAATCTCTCCAAGAGAGATTATTACACAAACTACTCAACTACGAATTTCTGTACACAAATGAATTGGAACAGGCCCATTTATTACATTTCATATTTACTTATATTTTATAAGTTTGAAATTAATTCATATATTTTAAACTATTGCTGGATTTACTCAAGAGCTGTATATTCTTGAAAGTTTGGACACTTGAACTTTGAATTAAGAAATTCAAATTCTACAGTGTTACATAACTCCAGTTGCAAGGGCCAAAAATGATAGGGCCTAACTCCTTCAGCACCTACTCGCGTTGTGTCTAAAATTGTAGAAGAGGTGGAGGTGTGAAAAAATGAAGATGTTCAGCTAAGGAATTGGACCTACAAGCGGTCAATTATTGTTAGGAAGACAAAAGGAAAGACAAAAAAAGTAAAACCCTTTTAATAAACTATTCTTCAGTACCTTTTGGCCGAGTGCAGCCAAGGAGTTGTTCTTCCGAAGGTCTTTTTTGGGGACAAATTACTGTTCCAGGATATTTGAGGAAGATTTATAATAGAGCCACAAGCCACCTTATCATTTTGGCAACCTGCAGAGGATACTATCCCCACCAACAAACTGCCGCCACAACATTATTTTAAATGTCTGCGCTACCTACCAGACACTGATAAATGTATTTGCCCCAATGTTTAGAGCATTTCAGAGATTTCCCCCGTGAAGACGTCATCAACATCTTGCCAAATCCCTTTTGCCCTTATTTTTGTAGGTAAAACTATAATCCCTCGACATCCTTTTTGTATTACAGGCAAAGGGCGACACTTCTTCCGATCTGGTTCGGGGCAAAGAAAATCCCTAAAAATCCATACGACTCTACCAGGAGATGGACTTACAAATTTATTCTTCACAAAGCACAGCACCAATACAAACAAAAGCCTAAAGCCTGCTTCACGCTCACTCCCTTCTCGGTGCGAGCTGTGTGTAGTTTTCTTGACCCCCCGGAACATGGCATTTGTATGAGGAGCACAAACACAATCGAATAAATCAAATTAAGCTATTTGCCAAGGAAATCGCATTATGAGCCAAGCGAATGGAAAAAAGGGGAGCTAACCAACCGACCAGCACGAGAGTCGGCAAACGAACACCAACAACTTCAGCAAAACGAACACGACAACGTGGTGAATGGCTTTTTCAGTGCTGAGTGTTACCAACGAATCCACTTGGACGCTATATAAAGCGACTGGCGTGTGTGCCGGGTGGATAGGATATGTTGAATGCCCAAGACGTGTCTGCTTTCCCTACAGACGAGTTCGTTTCTCGTTAGACGCATCCCCGAAAAAGAGGAAATGATTCCAAATCAAATGCGAGTGCGAGGTGGAACTGATCTGATCTGCACTTTAGCTGGAAACACTTTCAGAAAGTCTTATTTTTTATTTCTTTTAAGTCCTTTAGTAGCTGGGAGCAGATGAAGTAGGCAGAAGTCTTAAGTGGAAATCGAGGAGGATTCCTCCTCTCTAGTACATTAACGAGAATTTCTTGATTCCTCAAATCCTCCGAGGCACTCTCGGGCGGTTTTGGATGCCAAGGAGATTCATCAATAAACTGACACAAAATCAATACCTGTTGCGTGTATCTTCGCAGGTGAAACGCTGCAGTAAATGGGTAATGCATTCATGGACCAACTGCAGGCTGAGATGAGATTAGGGGGAGAATTTGATATTCAATTACCGGAGACGCAATGAAAGGAAAGTTCGGATTTGCACAAGTTCTCGAAGTAGAAATTACAAGGATGTATCTTTTGCTTATTGGGTTTATGTCGTTACAATTGAGTTGTTTCAAATATAAGGCTGAATAGAGGCGCATTGAATGCTGAGTTGCAAACATAATGGCTTGGTTTCCTTGAGACAATGGAGACAAAATTCAGTTAATGGGCTAACTTCCTCTGTTCGTCTATCATTTGTGTCAGGATAAGGGGTTTGACTTATAGATTTACAATTATAAGTGTTGTACTTCTGAATTGAGCTTCGAGGTATTTGTGTTTACGCTTAAAGTTTGCTTAAGCTGTAATCCAAATTTTAATCATTGTTAAACGACTTGGGCTGAAAGGACAATTGCGTTAGTAAATTTTTTGTTGGATTCCATAAGGGACAAACGTTTTTATTTTAAAATTTAAATTTCTGCCCATCCGTTCCAAAAGATGTGACAGGATTTATTAATCACATGATTTCGAAACGCTATAATTTGAGTTGAATTACTGACGGAACCAGAGATCATAGTGTGTTCCATTACTTTTTGCACCAAATTATGAAGTCTGTCATTTCTTAAAACTCTCTTAGAAAAACTTAAGATCTCGTAAACGAACGAAAACACAGTCATTAGGTCTGTTTCAATTGCTCTGAAAGGCTACGAATGCCTTCGAATTTCGCTGAAAAGCTGACAAAAGTCATTCCATTTGCTGATTCTTTCGTAGAAGAGATACCTCATGAGAGAGTAAAATATTTCTTCTCCTTATAAATTTCCGCCGAAAAAAAATCTGTGGGCAGCAGATGACTATCAAAGTGAAAATAAAAATATCTCTGATATTTCATACATCTGATAGCTGTTTACATAAGATTTTTTCTTATTCTGTGCATTACTACGAAAAGTCGTTTCATAAGTTTCGGTAGAATAACTCTCTCCAAGAGAAACGCAAACTACTCAACTACGAATTTCTGTGCACACATGAATTGGAACAGACTTATTAGGTGTGTTCCCGTACCCGAAAAAACAACACAATGTCCGTTCCCGCATACCGAAAAAATGGGATTTACGTCAAATGAGCGCTCTCGACAGAGAGTAGAATATTTCACTAATATTTCACTGACCATTTTAACAGAAGAAATTTTTTTGGGTAGGTTGTTGGTTTTCAATCAAATTAATTGGTGCGCGTACAGAGATAAGTGAGTATTGGCCCATTATCAATGTGTATGCGTTCCAAATTTTATTTTTGTTTTTGTTTTTTGTTGTGATAAAGTAAATTTGACATTTCTTAATGACATTTTTTACACATTCAGTTTAGATGCGTTCCTCTCTCAAAGAGATTTTTATTCCCACTCCTTAACAATTGACAGACCTCAGAAGTTAGTACAGAAAGCACTGGAACATACCTACTATGTCATTTTTAAAATTTCAAATCTTTAAAGGTGTTTTGTGAATAGAAAATAGGTCCGTTCCAATTGCTCTGAATTGCCCGAAAAACTACGAAAAAGCATTCCATTAGCTGATTTTTTCATAGAAGAGAAAGCTCATGAGAGAGCAAAACATTTTCCCTCCCTACGAATTGCTCCCAAAGAAAAATCTGTGGGCAGCAGATGGCTGTCAAAGTGAAAACCAAAGAAACCTCTGCTTTTTCATACATCCATTAGCTGTTTACGAATTTTTAATAAAAGTTGTTTCATAAGTTTTTGTGAAGTTCCTCTCTGCAAGAGAGATTTTTACCCAAACTCCTCAACTACGAATCTATTCGTTAATTTTAAGGCCGCGTATGACAGCGTGCATAGAGACGAGCTATACAGTGCCATGTCTAGTTTTGGCATCCCTACCAAACTCGTCAGATATTGTAGGATTACGATGGAGAACTCTCGCTGCTCCGTCAAGGTCGGTAGCGAACTCACCGAGACCTTCGATGTCAAAAAAGGATTTAGACAAGGCGACGCGCTGTCATGCGACTTCTTTAACATCATTCTTGAGGGGATCGTGCGGAACTCACACGTCAACATCAGAGGCACGATCTTCCACAAGTCCGTTCAACTGCTAGCTGACATTGACGTGATCGGCCGGACTCAGCGAGCCGTCAATGAGGCGCTTGCTAGCATCGAAGCGGAAGCAGTTAAAGTGGGACTGGTGGTAAACGAGGGCAAAACGAAGTATATGCTGTCATCGAAGAAGGACGTAGAGCATCGACGTCTTGGACAGAGCGTCACTATGGGCAGCAGATACTTCGAGGTAGCCAAGGACTTCGTCTATCTCGGCTCCGCGGTGAATAGTGACAACGAAATCAGAACCGAAATCAAGCGCAGAATCACTCTAGCCAATCGCTGTTTCTTTGGGCTTAAGAGGCAATTGAGTAATAAAGCCCTCTCCCGAACGACCAAAGTGACTTTGTACAACACCTTGATCATCCCAGTCCTGCTTTACGGCGCAGAAACCTGGACGCTACTTAAAGCGGATGAGGAAGCCCTTGGTATCTTCGAGAGAAGTGCGATTTTTGGTCCTGTTTGCGTTGATGGCATCTTGAAGAGAAGATTTAACCACGAACTGTATGAGCTGTGCGGCGGCATGAGCCTGGTCAAGCGTCTGCGGATACAACGCTTAAGGTGGCTAGGCCATGTAGAGCGTATGGACAGCACTGCTCCGGCCCGAAGAGTCTTCGAATCCGAACCACAGGGACAACGCAACAGAGGACGTCCTAAACTGAGATGACGCACACAAGTGGAAAAGGACCTCAACCAACTTGGAGTGCGCAATTGGAGGCAGCTGACAAGAGATCGTGTAGCTAGAGAGGTATGTTGGTTGAGGCCCAGGTCCACCCCGAACTGTAGCGCCACCCGAAGGAGAAGAAGGCTCAACTATAAATTTCTGTACACAAATGAATTGGAACAGACCTATTACAACACAACGAGAGTCTGTTCCCGTGTGCCAAAAAAGAGTTTTATGTCAAACTACACATGCATACACACAGTAATTTGACAGAAAACCAGCAACTTACCTTCAAAAATACCTCATGTTTAAATGGAAAGGGTGTGGATATATGTCACACTCTCGAGAGAGCTCTCATTTTATATTTTTGGGGGGTACTGGAATAAACTTTCGTAGAATTGCTATGTTTCGTACTGTTTTTTGTTTTTTATTTGATGAACGGGAACATTCCTTTTTCGATGCAATGGCGGCTACTTGTAGTGGCTTGCCTTTTAGTGCGATATTGACCGGAGGCCGGGAATTCTGGAGACATTGATATTTTTTTCAGTCCGAATATGAGTAGGGCCACTCGTGAAGAGGCAGACCCAATGTTAGTGCACTATGATGACTGCTTGGATACATCCTACTGAATCAGATCTAACGGTAACGGGACCTTTTCCAGCTAGGTGTGCTATTTTATTGCAACCGCTGTGACTCACAGAAAGTGAAAGGTGTTAGAAAGGCCTCGCCTTCTGTGGTGAAGGGTAAGGTACTGTGTTTCAAGAATGTCATTAGTTAAGTATTTGAATAACAAGGGCGTACAGTTTTGCATTATCGTTATGGCAGTTGATCGCATAAATACAAATTCCAAAACATTAACTGACATTTGTGCTAAATTTCAGACCAAAACATTTGTATGCGTTTAAGAAGTGCGTCCTTTTGTAAAAAGTTTAGGATTTCAACAACGGGGTTCTGAAAGAGAAGTATGTTTTTGAAATTCAAAAACCAAAATACAATTTACTCGTTTTATTCGTTGCTAGTATATTTTTACCGTCAATTTTTTTTTGTTGTCTTGGAGAGTTTGGATCGCGAGAAAGAGTCAGTTTCGTTTTAGAATAAGCGATATTCTCATTTTTTGGCTGATATATGACCAAGATTTATCTCTTTGACGTTTGACGGTGGCGGAAACTGACCTTTAAAAGGGGCAGTTGTTGCTCTTCAAAACTTTACAATTCTTTCAGGGAAATGCGAAAATTGCATCCAAACTTGTCAGCCCTCCATATTCTTTGAAAACCTCCAACAAATTGAAGAACCCCAGTGCAAATAAATCCCGATATATGGTATTGTATGCTACGCAGTGAACATCAATGCCAAGAACGAACCTTTATACCGAGCCACAACACAACGCTTTCGCATTCAAAAATCGAGTTTGCTGTGCCCCGGCCCAATATCTAATATGACAAGTCCTCCGATATCCAATGGAAACCATTAATTACGCTCCATGGACCATATGCAATGCCCATTTGTGCAGTTTGCTTGTTGGACAGAATACATTTGCACGCAAGCAAGCCACAATGCCGTGCGAAATTGAATTCAAATTGCGAAATGAGCGAAATTCAGAGCGAATAATTCAATTTGAAAAATCCATTAAAATTAATGATGAGAGAATCGCAACAAGTTCAGGTGAGGCATTGCATGTGGAAGCAGAACACGACGGTGGTTTGGACAAAGCGGCTCGGCGATGAAGCCAACCAAATTGTGGAGAAGTGAAATTTAAAAGTTTCTGACTGCACTGGGACATGCGGAAGCCCACTGCACCTTCTATGCCCCCCCATAGGACAGTCATTAGGTGCAGGCAGACAGCGCGAGTAATTAGCATATTCGGCGACTCTATTATTCGAGGTGTGAACACAAGTGCTGTTCAGATGCAACGGCACAGAAAATGAGCCACGCAAGAGTATTGGCTCGGGATAGTTGGATGTCGACGCCACACACATACTCAGTATCAAATGTGGTTGGAAGGGGCTTGTGGGCTTTTGAATTCGTTTTATCCTTGTGCGCTCATTATTCAGATCGGAATATGCCTGCTGATGTTTTTTCACATGCAACGAGAGAAAGATCTCAAGAGCTGTTGGGTTGGAGTTGCATGAGAACGACTTCTGGATGGGTTTAAGCAGCAGAATTAATCGCTGGGAAGCCAAATACATTACTTTCGAATAATTCCACTCTAACGGGGATGTAATCTGCGGCCTCAGTGGTGAGACCCATACAATGCCGGTAATATTAATATTAATATAAATTAGAAATTACAAAGGATTTTGGTACTTGTGTGCGTTTCAGAAGATGTGTGGATTTCCGCTGAAATCGGGGTTTGACGTGATTCTGAGGAGATGTTGTGGTTGAAACAGCTTTGCGAATTCGGAACTGAGGCTTGAGTTGATGAAGTGAACAATTGCGAGATCTAGATATGTATAATTTGTATTTGAAGCTTCTCCTGAAGTTCTTTCTACAAGAGTTAGTTCAAGGAGTGAGTGATTCAAATATACGCAGGATTTCTTTAGCAAGTGTTTTTTATTTTTTGAACTAGAATAACCCGATGACCTTTTGCAGGCTCGTGAGTGGGGAGAATTTTGTACCGAAAGCTCGAATTATATAAGAAATATATTAAATTAATAAAATTGAAAACCAAGACTTAAAAATATTGGCTCTGGGAAAAAAGTAATTATTTACTGAGTCTATAACTTATTCGTGGTCGCCGTGGCGTAGTGGTTAGAGTGCGACGCTCACGCGCTGAAGGGTCTAGGTTCGACTCCCAGCTCAGCATCAATTTTTCGAATTTTTCACGGCACCACCTCTTTCGAGCTGATGACAGCACTCAAAGAGCAATTACTGTCTAAAAAAGCTTTTCAAATTTCGCCGTTCGGAGTCGGCAAAAAACTGTAGGTCCCTTCTACACATGAGAGAACAGTAGCGCGCACAACACGAGTAGTTGATGAGCAAGCTAGGCCCTGGTCCCCCTTTGGACTGTAGCGCCAACAATTATTATTATTATTATAACTTATTAGTGTGGTTTGCTAAGAGATGGCGTTACTTGTGCTATTCCATTGTTATTAATTCATTGGAACATGCTTTGGAAGCTACTGCCATTTCAGTATATGTCATTCATTTGAAGCGTAAACAACAATAACTTTTCTCACTCAAATATGTCGCACTTTGTGACTGAAAAGTGTTTTTGCGGGGAGTTCTTCTTCATAACTTTAATATGCAGAAAACTGCTGCCGAAAATCATCGTATTTTGGTGGAAGCTTATGGCAAGCATGTGCTAGCTGAGCGAATGTATCAAAAGAGGCTTGTGCGATTTTTAAGTGGTGATTTTTGCCTACAACACGATGAACGTCCTGGGTAGCTAAAAATTTTGAATGTGCAGAATTGAAAACATTGATTTATGCCAAACACAAGGAGAGCTCGTAGAGTCTTTGGCTGTCATTCAGGCAGCCATTTCAAAACGTTTAAAACCAACTGGATATATTCAGAAGGAAGGAAATTAGATGGCGCATAAAAAACCGCACGAAGTTATATATCCAATAACTAAATTGCTGCCATATAATTCGAAGCTTTTTTTCTTGAGTGAATATTTGTAAACAACACATTTATATATTCCAACTTTATTATTTTAAATTAAATGCATGTGAAATAAAATTAACTTTCGTATTTTCTATTATTTAATTATCTATGACTCTTGTGCAATATCTATGACTCTTGTTGGTTGCGTTGGGCGATCGTTGTACGCGTTTTGCTTTATCGAGGAGGGAACATAAAATGATGTCTTAACATCTGTTCACTTAACTGCTGCATTTTATAATTTTTCTTAAGCTTTGGTAATAATATGCAAAATTTGTCTTTTGTATGTGAATCTACCATTAACATTCCTCAACATCCAGAACGCATGCCATAAACTAAAAGTATTAATACAGCAAAATCGTGCATACGAAGTCTGTTCAAAAAATAAGTTGACGGTAAAATTTCGAGGGTTACGTACATTCGATAATCAATTTTTTGTTGACTTTGTTATGTTGGCGAATTCGTTCACCTATTGACAGTTTCAGCTTTATAGCGTATTTATTTTGTTTGTGAAAGGCAAACAAATTGGGACGTGTTGTAGGCATTTATTTCTCCTGGGCTCTTCCATTCGGAGGATTGGAGTTTAGCTTTGATGTCATAATAATCTACCCATGATTCCAGTTAATAATTGTTGGCGCGACAGTCCACAGGGAGACCAGGGCCAAGCTTGCTCATCAACTTCTCATGTTGTGCGCGCTATTGTTCTCTCACGAGTAGAAGGGACCTACAGTTTTGTACCGACTCCGAACGACGAAGTTTAAGAAGCTTTCTAAAGCAGTTATTACTCTTTGAGTGTTGTTAGCAGCTCGAAAAAAAAATTCGAGGTGTTCAGCCGGGAATCGAACCTACACCCTTCGGCGCGTGAGCATCTCACTTTACCCACTACGCCACGGCGGCCAGCAGTTACAGCCCTTTTAAACAAATATGGATCGTCGCTGGTGTTATTCAACGATTCCTGAGCGATGTTCATGCACTTTTTTTTATGTTTAAAATTCAAGTTTTGACTTAATGACCGAAATTTCCCAAAAAATTGCATGTTATGAGCCACCTGATTTGACGACATCTTCAGCAACTTCTCTCATAGTGATTTGACGATTCTTTATAACAATTTTCATTTTCTTTACTTTCGCAACATTTGCATCGGTTGTTGATGTGCTGGAACGTCCAGGATAAACGTCGTCATTCACATCTTCACGACCTTCTTTGAAAACATTGTACCACTTGTAAACACTTTGTTGACTTAAGGTACACTCACCATATGCCATTATCAACATTTCTAGTGTTTTTGACAACATTCTTCCATTTTCCATACAAGATTGAATGCACATTCTTTATTCGCTTTTTCGAGAGCCTGAAATCGCCAGAAATGCAAACCACTGAAAAATAATAATAATTGTTGGCGCGACAGTCCATATTGTGACCAGGGCCTAGCTTGCTCATCAACTACTCGTGTTGTGCGCGCTACTGTTCTCTCACGAGTAGAAGAGACATACAGTTTTTTGCCGACTTCAAACGGCGAAGTTTAAGAAGCTTTCTTAGACAGTTTTTACTCCTTGAGTGTTGTCAGCAGCTCGAAAGAGGTGGTGCCGTGAAAAATTCGAAGTGTTCTGCCGGGAATCGAACTTAGACCCTTGCTCGTGTGAGCGTCGCACTCTATCCACTACGCCACGGCGGCCACTCTAACCACTTACATCTTTGAATTTTATTCATGACTCGAGTATTTGGTCTTAAATTGATGCCTCTAGCAATGGACCATAAGGTATCGTCTTCAATTTTATGTGATTTGACATTAGGACTGCCTTCTTCATCTTCGGCGCACGTTTCCACCCCTTTTCCCTGTTCTTTTGGGTCATTTAGAAACGATTATAAGAATTACAGAATGGGAAGAATTCCTCATATTCGGATTCATCTTCTTCAATCGAAGTCCTATCGTTTGCATACGAAAATTGAGTTCATACTCATGTTATTTAAACTAGCCTCACTTTGGGCTATGTTTTTGCCAACTCCATTTGTAAATTTTTATTTCACCTTCAATTGTTTTGAATTTGAATAAATTGAACTTTCGACAAATTCTCAGCGCTCCTGCTGAAAATGCCATCGTCAAGTGTGACATAAATACTTCAAAAATACTCCAGATTGCGCTAGCTTACATGTTATGACTAGTCATTTCATTCATTCATTCAAGTGTGGCTTCATCGCTTAAATCTCGACTTTTGTTTTCAGTTGGCACTTCTGTCATCGGTACGAGCTTGCATTGTTGTTAAGTGTTTGAAATTCGAGAAAGAATTTGTAAGTATTGTAAATGCTGAAATGGATATAGGGGTATCTTCTTTAAGCTTTCAAACAATAGTGTTATATTTCTGATTGCTCTCCAACGAAATGTGGGGACTTGCAGTCTATTTGAGACTCTGAACGGCCAGACTTGAGACGTGCTTCTGACACAATTATTATTATTTGAATGTTGCCAGGGACTTAAAAGTTATAATACCATACACAATGGTCCGTTTGGTTCATAATTCTGAAATAACAACCTGGGCTTGTTTGTGGAAACATATCTACAATGGGAGCTATGAAGCAGTTTATCAACAGGTACTATTCAAGTAGGTACCCAGTTTTGACTGTTATTCGTGAGGAATGAGTATAAAATCGCATTTTGCGCTTTTGTGTATAGCGAGAAGAGAGAGGAAACAAAGATAGCGAGAACGATATCAACAAGGACAAGAAAAGCAAAACTCTCAGGCAGTCGTGTGTAGACTTGCAACAGAAGTAGGTCGTGGTTGATCTTGGTGCATAACTTGTTATTCCTAAGATATTGTCAAACCAATAAATATTTATGTTATTTGGAAACTCTGTTCTATATTAAATATTAATAGATACGAACATTGAGTGTTAATTTGCTCCTGTCTTTTACTTTGGGAGTTAAATGTGTTTTTTCTTGTTCTCCACATCATGTACCTCCGGCTCTATAAGAAAAAACTTGCAGGAAAACGGAAAACCTATGAGACGCAGCGATAACATAGTTTCTGCAACTGGATTCTTCCTTGAAAAGAATCAACCCCAGCAAATATGCAACAACTGTAGAAGGCTCAAGCGATGGAGATAAGCGGATGACTGGAAATATAAAAGGCCAACGATCTGCTGGTGTCTCGACTTTATTAAGGGCCCAACTGTACATTCTCTGTGGTATTTAAATGTTTATGCTAAGTACTAAAATGTATGCTGTTGGCTGATTTGGAGCCATTTCGGGAGAACCGTACGATCAGATGGCCAAAGAAGAGATATATAAAGTGAGCATTGACTTACAGTCATCAGCGAAAGCCTCATGACAATCCGCATCAAGGCTTAATTCGGAAACATCAGCCTGATTTGGGCTCACACCCCAACAGAGGAGAAGGATGACAACACCAAGGATGACTTCTATGATCTCCTAGGGCATACGATCGATGCCCTAGCTACGACACAAAGATCGTTCTAGGAGACTTCAACGCTCAGCTGGGAAAGGAGGACATCTGTGCTGGAGTCATCGTATAACACAGCCTGCATGACAACACATCCGGCAACGGACTCAGGCTGTTGTACTTCACCTCGGGGCAGAACCTCTTTGTGGCGGTTCCCACACCTGGACATTCACAAAGGGACCTGGTGATCTCCTGATCAATCCACCGTCAACCAGATTAATCACGTTGCGATCGACGTCAGACACTCCTCCAGCATTCTCGATGTCCGAACCTTCCGAGGTGCAAACATCGACTCGGATCATCACCTTGTTGTAGCCAAGGTAAGAACCCAGATATCGAGAGAGAAGCGGACTCGAGATAGACCAGAATGGTTTGACGTCGGGAAGCTGCAGTCGCAACCGATCGCTGGAAACTCTGCCGACCGAGTCTCCCTGAAACTCGCTCAAAGTTCGACGCTGCATCCACTAAACATAGAAGAAGATTGAAAACGTTGTCAAGAAGCCATCAAAGAAGCTGCCACTGATGTGCTGAGTTTCACGTCACCAGCCAGAAGGAACCCATGATTTGCATGTGCTTGCCAAACTATGGTTTGAACCCATGGTTTGACAAGCGCATGCAGTCTAACAAGACGCCTATAAGGCGACGCTGCATCAATCAACGAGGCCTGTTCGTGAGCTCCACGAACAGAGAAGAAGGGAAGAGCAACAGCTTCTCAGAAAGAAAAAGAAAGAGCATGAGAAGCGCGCGGTCGAGAAAATGGAAAGGAGTTATGGCAGTAATGAAGTCCGACAGTTTTACCGAAAGGTAAAACAGCTATCCGAAGGATAAAAGATTCGGACCGAAGCCTGCCGGGATCCAAGTGAACAACTCGTGGTAGAGTCGCTCTCTGTGCTGAGAATCTGGAAGGATCATTTCTGCAGACTCCTTAACGGCGATGACGGCACCAGGATGTTCCACTCAATTTGGATGATGATAGACAAGAATTCCGTCCTCTCGACTTCGACGAGGTGAAGATAGCAATATCCAAGCTAAGGTCGAACAAAGCTGCTGGAAGGTATGGACTGCCCGCAGAACTATTTACAGCAAATGGCTATAACATATGGTCGGAGGAAAGCATGCCCGATGAGTGGAATCTCACCTTAATAAAGCCCGTTCTCGAAGGACTAAGCTCGCTTTGTATAACAGCTTGATCGCCCTAGTCCTACTTTATGGCGCGGAAACTTGAACGTTAGCAAAGACGGATGAGGAAGCCCTTAGTCTTTTCGAGAGAACAGTTTTGCGTGCGATTTTTGGTCCTGTTTGCGTTGCTGGCATCTGGAGGAGAAGATTTAACAACGCACTCTATGGACAGGGTACAGGGACATGCGACTGGTCAAGCGTCTACGGATACAACGCTTATGATGGCTAGGCCATGTAGAGCGTATGGACATCACTGCTCCGGCCCGGAAAGTCTTTGACTATGAGCCATTTGGACAACGTAACAGAGGACAGCCTTGGCTGAGCCTGGCTGGATGGATGAAGCGGAGAAGGACCTCAACCAACTTGGAGTGCGCAACTGGAGAAAGCTGGCGATAGACCGTGCTGGCTGGAGAGGCATGTTGGCTGATGCCCAGGTCCACGCCGGACTGTAGCGCCACAAGAAGAAGAAGAAGAAGAACGACTTAGAGTCTGGCTAGCCAGTATGCCAATTCACTCCTTCGGTGATGACAGCACTCTCAGCTTTTCATATTCGTTCCTTGGTTCTCGATCCTCCTCGTCGGTCATAGACTTGGAACAGCAGCGTATGTTAAGCTCATTAAATTCCCATTTTGACAGCATAATTGATTGGGGTAAAAAGAATAGAATTGAATGTAATGCTTGCAAAACTCAGTACTGTCTACTGCCTTTATCTATGAGAAGCTCCTGCGTTATTGAAACCGAACGACTTCCCATCCTCGGTATGTGTATAAACTGAACACTAAGTTGGAACGATCACGGACACGAGATCGCCAAAAATGCAGCGAAATGTCTAGGTTTTTTAAAGGGATGCAAAAAATATTTTAACCCTTTTGACCTGGTAACAATATATAAGGCGCAACACTCCAATCTGGTCCGGTGCTCCAAAGACCTCTCTGCACCTACTAAATATAATCCAACAGCGAGCGATAAAACTTATTGGTAATAACAAAGCTGTGAATTCAATCGACGCGCTAGAATATCGACGAAATGTTGCGTCTCTATCACTTTTCTATCGCTATTTCAACACAAAAATGTTGTACGAAGTTAGCCAGCTGCATTCCTCTCCTTCAAGGAATCGCCCACAATATCCGCCTCGCTACGAATGCTCACCCGTTCAACCTTAAGCCAACCTTCGGACGTACAATAAAGTTACGCGACTCGTTCTTCAGCCGCACCACTCAAATATGGAATGCTCTTCCCAGCCCAACTTCCTCCCCAACACCCCATTACAATCCACAGTCATTTAAAACCAATGTGCATCGGTACCTTTTTTCCCCTCTCTTCCTCCATACCTTCGACACGCGTTGTGACCTAATTCTAGTCAACTAAGCGTTCAAACAATCCCTTTAGTGCGCGCCAATTAAAAAAAAAACCTGCATTACGACAGACTAAATAATCTTGTACTTCTCTTTGAACTGGCGTGTCTTCAGCTACCCTTTGGTTTACTCCACACCACTTGCAGTAGCTCCTTTTTTGGATTTTTAACAGGCTACGAACAACCATGTCCATGGACTGTAACTTGAAAATGAAAACAAAACTAATAAAAGTCAACAAGAAATTTTGGAAATACAACACGCATAAGCACATGTCAAGACTTGCTTTCACATCTAAGTGGCCAACTTTTTCAGACCCTCCACACAGCACTTGAAAGAACGATAGTGCACTCAGAAGTGCATTCACCCCCTCCAACCCCAAGCCTCGAGATGCTGAATAAATTCACTTCAATTGAAGAAAACATTTAAACAATTAAGCTCTCCTCAGGGGTGCCGTATGTACGCCATGCGTTCAGATCTCATTAAGGACACTCGCCCACCATCTCGCGACAGAGAGTGTTAAACGACAATGGACTGATTTACACACAAGTTTGTCTAACGACGACGGCGACCTGAATATGCATGAGTTATGGTAATGCTCGTTACGACACCGCATCAAGCAACGCTGCCCTACGGCTGTGGCACCGTCATCGTCTAAAAGTCGAAACGCCTTTCGAAGTGTTTCCCAAACGGGGTAACCGCATACAAACTCAGCGGCTGAGGTGGTGTGCCAGTCCACCTCCCGTAGATGCTGAAAGTCAACACCGTCCTCATTGCCGTCACAGTCGCAGGAGTCGAGAGGTCCTTGCCAATGCACAGATACAGAACTACAAACTACAAACTTCTTTGCCATTCATAAATTAACTTTATTGTCTTCTGTCTTCGCGCAGCGCTCACAAGTAGAACGAGTCCCGTTTTATTAAATTCGCTTCATTTAATTTTTGGTTTAATTAAACGTGCGCCCTGGCAGTTCTACACCGCTCATACAGACGGACGCACACATTTGGGACGCGGCGCAGAGATCTTCAAAAAGTTTCCACAATTACTGGCATCAAGGTGGAAGGCGGTTCCTTAGACTAACTACGTGTGTGCGTACGGCGGCAGCGCCGCACATAGCAAAGTTGAATGCGCCCGAAAACTGGAAGCCACTAACATCCTTGTGGAAAGGAAATTGCCTCGAGCATCTTCATTAATTTCTTTTGGCGGTGAATGTGGTTTGTTTTCGCAGTAGTTTAGCTTTAAGTAATTTTCTTAAACAAATGCTGTTCTCCCGCATCCTCCTCAGCGTAATGGATTGAATGGATTGAGAGCAGCGACGGCTGGCGCGAACGGGGTACGTAGTGTTTGAATTTGAGCTAAAGACTAATGGCTTGAGGCTGCCACTGAAATGGTAAAGTACTTCTTTGCCTTTGGTTGGTGCGGGCGCAGTGATGGTATGTTGAGGGTGGCAAGTGTTTAAGCAGAAAAGATAAGTAGCGAAGCGGAATGAGTTGATTAGAAAAGTCAGTACATTCTGCAAAGGGATGCTTATTGTCAAGGCACTAAAGAATCCTTCAAAAAAAAAAAGAGTCAAGTTGCATTTATGCCTGATAGCATGCGGAGTTCGAAGATTTAATGACGAACTCTATGGGCTGTACAGCGACATGCGCCTGGTCAAGCGTCTATGGATACAACGCTTAAAATGGCTAGGCCATTTAGAGCGTATGGAAACCACTGCTCCGGCCCGAAAAGTCTTTGAATCCGTGCCATTGGGACAACGCAACAGAGGACGACCTAGACTAAAGTGGCGCACACAATGGATGGATGGCTGGAGAGGCATGTTGGTTGAGGCCCAGGTCCACCCCGGACTGTAGCGCAGCAAGAAGAAGAAGAACAACAAGCATGCGGAGTTCGGAGTAAACTGAACACTTCTGCTATGACGTCAATTCCTAGTAAACCTAAGGAAAAAACAAACCAACAATACAACAATACAACAACACAACAATACAACAATACAACAATACAACAATACAACAATACAACAATATAACAATACAACAATACAACAATACAACAATACAACAATACAACAATACAACAATACAACAATACAACAATACAACAATACAACAATACAACAATACAACAATACAACAATACAACAATACAACAATACAACAATACAACAATACAACAATACAACAATACAACAATACAACAATACAACAATACAACAATACAACAATACAACAATACAACAATACAACAATACAACAATACAACAATACAACAATACAACAATACAACAATACAACAATACAACAATACAACAATACAACAATACAACAATACAACAATACAACAATACAACAATACAACAATACAACAATACAACAATACAACAATACAACAATACAACAATACAACAATACAACAATACAACAATACAACAATACAACAATACAACAATACAACAATACAACAATACAACAATACAACAATACAACAATACAACAATACAACAATACAACAATACAACAATACAACAATACAACAATACAACAATACAACAATACAACAATACAACAATACAACAATACAACAATACAACAATACAACAATACAACAATACAACAATACAACAATACAACAATACAACAATACAACAATACAACAATACAACAATACAACAATACAACAATACAACAATACAACAATACAACAATACAACAATACAACAACACAACAATACAACAATACAACAATACAACAATACAACAATACAACAATACAACAATACAACAATATAACTATGCTACAAAACGCTATTATTGTATTGCTGGATTAAATTTATCTGGATTAAATTTTTCTTGACTCTCAACAGAGTCAAGTAAACAGGGGACGTGTTTGCATATTTTAATATTAAATAGAACTGGCGTTCTGTTAAATTTTTCATTTGAAATAAATATTCAAAATTTGAATGAACTAACTTATTTAACCCGAAGCTTAATTTATTATCGGTCAATTTTATTAATATTTTGCCTACTTGCCTTATAAAAACGCATATTTGCCTTTGGTGGTAATAACACATTGGCTATGTCAAGGGTTCCAAAAAAATATTTCTATTGTTTGGTGTTTTTGTTTATTTGCAATAGCCTGTCACCAGCCCTTGAATAGGAAATTAAGATAAATAAACGCAAATACGCTCCCGTGTAATAAAATTTAAAAATGCATAAGTTTGAACTCCGACAGTGTTAAATGACGGATTGATTTCGCATTAAACACTTCTGAAATAATTAAACAAACAGAAGCATGAAAAATGCAAAAGACTGGGTGATTGATTTTTTCTTGTTTTGTTTTAAAAATGCATTTATCCGAGCTGGAGAAATGTGATCCCTTATTTTCTGTGTATACATTCATAATTAATTGCCCATAGGCAACTCGAATCTCGGCTAATATTAATCGGATTTGCAAAGCTTTAGTTAGATAAATGTAAATATTTTATGTAAAAAAGTGAATGCTATTAAAGTCTTAAAGAATTATTGTTTTTATTTCATTCCCCTTGAGCTTGGTTTGGATTGAATTTTAAAAAGAAAAGAGGTGCTTGTGTAGTCAATGCGGAATGGGTAGGAATTATACTTTGAAAAAGAAGAGGTCGTGAACTAGGACTTGGGAAGAGAATTGGGGAAAGGAGGACTTGGAGTGTAATCTGATGAAGGTATTGGGTAAATGTGTGGAGAATGAATCAAATAGCAGTTTGGGCAGTGACTTGAAATATAGCTTGGGTTATGCAAAAATTTCCAAAGATGACCTCTGGTGGGTCACTGGTGGGTTACACAGCCAGACAAGAAACTTACAATAGACTACAATCTCAGAGTCTCATGTTTTTTTAATCACCTGAGTTAAATTTTCTTTCGTTTCTAAACTTAATTTTCTTTTATGGTTTGTGGATTGTGAAACCCCCAAGGTTCTCGCAGAAGTTTCATTTCTACCGAGTGCATACCCATTCAATTTGACTTTATTCTGTTTAAAATTACCCAAGTGATTTGGCGTAGTGCTGAAAAGGTTTTATTTATTTTGATTGTCGAGAAACTTGAAATTTAAAATTATGGAAATTAATGAAATAAGAGGCCTTACATAAGTTTACCCCTCCAGAGTAGCTTGAAATCACAAGAAGTCCGCGTTCTTGTGACAAAAGGAAGAATGTTACTTTAGTATTCTGTAAACATAGATGAAGTTTTTGAAGTTTGTTTTTCAGATCATAATATCACTGATAAAAATTGTCTCAAAACTTACTTTAGAAAAATTGGTTAAAAGAAAATGTTCATGGATCAGTCGTGGGTAAGTCGGCCGACTAAATCAAGTTGTCAACCTGCGTCTTTTCATGACATCAACTCTTTCAAGTTACTCATAGCACAGCACACTCAGATATTACTGTTTGGTGATGGGTTTTGAATTATTCTGTAGCGGCGATAGATCTTACCTCAAACATTTGGGTTGAAATATTTAATTAAACACATTTCTGTTGAATATGTCTTTCCACATGAAATCACAATATTTACAAACCTTTAAGAAACAATCAAGAAAGTCTATGTCATACTGAGTGGTTGCCGTGGCATAGTGCGTAGAGTGCGACGCTCACACGCCTAAGGTCTAGGTTCGATTCCCGGCTCAACACATCGTATTTTTCATGGCACGAGCTGCTGACAACACTCTAAGAGTAATAACTGTCTAAGAAAGGTTCTCAAACTTTGCCGTTCGGAGTTGTTCCCTTCTACTCGTAGGAGATCATGAGATGAGCAAGGTAGGCACTGGTCCCCCTGCAGACTGTCGCTCCATATAATTATAATTAATATGACACACTCTAAATATCAGCCAGAAAAAGATTTCTGGCTTGAACATTTAAAATAACGAAGCCATCTGTGTGTGAACGCCACGTACTTTGTCTTGTTAATTTTTTTTGAATGAACGAAGCTTATTTTAAAATTCGATTCTAAAATTCGTTCACAATGCTTTTTGGTTCTAATTTGAGAAAACTTCAGTCCCATGAGTTCCATTCCATATCTTAAAAAACTGTTACTATCCTGTGCTAACCACTGTTTGTATCGAAATTACTCCTTTATTTAAGAGTGCCGGAGTGAACGAACTTTTAAAACCCTTTAAACTGGCAGCAAAGTGCAACTTGTTATTTTTTCTTCTTTTAAAAAGCCAATTCAATCTAATTTGAGGTTTGTTTCCTTTCACACAAATGCCATTAAATCCACAAGAAAGAAAGAGTTTCCCTTGCAGCTCATCCCTTTGCCGAGCTGCCTGAATGAATGCAGCCCATTATCCCTAATTATCAACTGAAACGCGATTTAGAGGCAAACAACTGTTGCCACGGCCGTCAAAGCAGCTCCTTAACCTGACAAACGTATACACAAGACCCCTCATTAACGTGACTCAGGTTTAAATGTTTTCGAGCGCCACACTAAGAAGCTTAACTCATCCCCCTTTCGCCTATGCGATGATCTCGCCCCTTAACCTAGTCAGAAGATTCCACAAATTCAATTCATTTGCAGATGTTCCCTACTGCCACTTATTAGGAACAGAAGCGCCACGAAAGTGCCCGTGTTTCACAATGAATAGAGCATTCCACGATTGCACCATTTAATATTCCCATCCACCTTCGCAGTTGCCGCGCCGCTGTGTAATCTGCTTCCCAACCAATCCCAGTCCAACTGTAGGCATCTTCTGCATAGTCCGTGGCGCTGCCACAGCCTCCCACCAGTCGGATATCCTTTTGAAATTGAAGTGCATAAATAAGACTTAATTACTTCCACTGCAATGACGAAGTCTTCATTCGCTTTGAGAGTATCCATTCATTCCAGGCGCATCCAACTCCTGCCACCGTCTTCGGTTCATCTTCCTGCCAAAGAAGATCCTTGAAACGGCACAAAAAGAAATCCAAGCCAAAAGAACTGCAGCAGCCCAAGAACAAAGGCGGGATAGAAACCAAACCCCTTTCCTTATAAATGATAGCACTTAATTATACGGATAATTCAAGAAAAAAAGGATCCACCGCAGCCAGGGAAACAGGAGAATGACATTTACAATGAAAAAGCGGAAGCCAAGACTGCATTCTGATTGTTTTACCCTGACCAGCATACACTCATTACGACAATTGTCCTCAAAGGCACTTAGGACATACATACAGTCATGTATACACGCACAACGCCCGACAGGTTGGTCCTTGTCTCATAACTGCGCGCGATGCGGTAAAACTTTGCACCGGACAGACGGATGGGGTAAAGATGGTCAAGGCAGGTCCCGACCAAGGTTCAGCGCAACACAAAGCCACTCTCGCGAAGTTCACTCGCTGAAACTTAACCACACTCGCACCTGAAGGGAATCAAAAGAAGCTCTCGTCGTGACTGTAGTACTCTTTTAAAAATTAAAAGAAAGGAGCAAACAAAAACTTTATCCTTTCACGACACTGTGAAGCAAATGGAGTCGCTTTTGTTTGCCGGTGGTGCGGCAGCTCTCTCGCAGGGCAGTTCGACAACGGCACACTCACTCCAGCACTCGCCACCGCACCACATCGCACCGCACCGCATGGCCCAGAGCACATTAAAGTTGAATATGCGTTCGGGGGATTAATTAAATGAAGGGGAATCCTTTTTGTTTGTTCATCTCCTTCCTACGCCCCTTCCATTGCCGGTGAAGTTTGTTCAAATAATTAATTTGTTTGGGGCTTCCTTCCCTTGGTTGTGTCCTTTTTTTCTTAATAAGGAAAAAACCGACGAGATGAGTAATATTCTGTGTGCCTCAAAATTAGGATAAGCCTCCCAATGCCACTCGGTTGCTACAGGCTCCATCTGTCCTGTCCCCTGGCTATAACTGTCAATTGAAAATTTTTGGCCAGAGTTTCGAAAATAGTTTGCAATTGCCCAACCCACCACTTTGGCAGGGGATGCTCGGCAATTTAGAGCACTTACCGTAAGGTGTGGACTGGCCGATGATCGGGTGTGGAACGTGCATGTTCGCAATTGCCTCCGAAAGTTGGACGTTCGACTGAACTGAAGAAGGCAATGACTAAGGGAATAGGCGAAGTAACCCCCGGGTGTGTATGTGTAGGTCTGGTGGCGGTTTTTCTTCCTTCGACATGTTTACGGCACGAAACAAATTCGTAATGTCGTTTTTATTGCATTTCATCTGAAGGAATTCAGAGAGGAGGAGGTGAGGGTATTGGACGATCGCAAGCGTTGCCTGAAGCCGAAAGTTTGCCTCGAAAAATCTTCTTTAATATGGTTTCGTGTTATTTTAATATTCGGTCCATGGGTTGGTGTGTCTCGTGCCTAAAAGATGAAACGGAGAGTAACACATCCTTCAGTGGGCTTTGCCTAGCCTATGGCTATGTCTCTGTGTGTTTGCGCAGATGGGTAAATGAGGGAGTGGCGATGGAATTCATTCGGTCTGTTGTTGCTTTTGAGAGGTATGAAGGGAGATTTTGCCTGTAACTTAATGAGAAAATTATGCGGCTTTCCTGTAGCATATGAGTATGGAATTCGTTATAAATAATGATTAGTTCTTGCACTTTGACTTGAAGGGAGCTTTGAAAAGAAGCGAAGGTTTGCTTAGGCCCTGTCAACTGCTTCGATTACCTTCTGCTTCAGGCTTTTAAAGGGCGAATAAAAACGACTTCCAATCATTTTCTAAATTAAATCACGAATAGGAACTATTCAAATAAAAAGGAAGAAGAGACTAAATATTTTCTTAGATGAGCAAAAATTACCAAAAGTTCCCATAAACGAATCACTACTTCTATCGTCTCCATGCTAACAATCGTTGAAATATCCCTGTCAAAAATAAGCTCAACAAGAGTATAAAAATAAGGTCACAGTTGTAAGGAGCTTTAAAAAAAACGGAAAAAACTCAAGTCCCATTTAATGTTATTTTCCGCTTCACAATTAACAACGACGCCACTCGACGTTACGATTTGGCGGCGGTGAACCCACTTGTGTGCGTCTCCCTGCTTTCGTTTCCTTCTTTGTCCTTGAACTCTGTGAATCTGAACTCAAATCAATTGAATGTCATACGTCCGTAAGTGTGCCTCTTCAGGGTTCACTTGTCGCGCATCGTCTTGACGACATTTCATCTCATTGTCGCAATGTGAAGCACGTGGAATATCCATCGAAGAGCTTCGCAAAACCCCTCAACCGAATGAAATTCATGAGATCACCAAACAACATCCTGTTCCTGTCACCATGCCATCATGAAGAGCGGGGCGGTGATGGAGCAAGCAACTTCTTTTTCTACCACTCGTCGTTACCGCCATAATTTTCCCTAGACCCCACTACTGGAAAATTTGGTTTTGCGTTTATTTTAATCAACAACGTGCCTGGAATCCCCAATCCCAAATCCCGCTTCCAGGAAAACGTATTCGGTTCCTGGAATGATATATCGGGTTAAAGCTGAGGACGGTGGAGGTGTGTGTGTGCATCCAGACATCACGTAACCTGTCTGCGGATGTTGGTATTTTTGGTTTTTTCATCATTGATTACAGTTTTTTGGTTTAAATCATTTTCAGTTAAATCTTGGGAATGCAAAATCGGCTTCGAATGAAATTGGCGTTTGGCGGAAGAAACCGTCGTGGGAAATGAGATGAATGTTTCGAGTTTTGGAGGTTATGTAATTTATTTATTTTTGGAAACAAAAATAGGTGTGGGCACAAAAGCGGTACACGTGCTGTGGTTTCATAGAGTGTTTGCGGTTGATTCCTGTTCTACATAAAAGAGTGTGTGTGTGTGCGAATGACTCGAACCTAAACTTTTTTTAAATTTTAAAAATGCCACTTTTTTATTTTCTTCAAAAAACATTATTGAGCTAAAGCAAACGAAAACGTCGGAAACACTTCGGGTTTCACATTCTATCATGCTGGGCGTGAATAATGGTTTTGAGACAGCTAAAGAAAAAACGGCACGCAAGTGGATCCAATCCTTTTTCTGTAAAGTGCTTCTTTGAGGTGTCTTCAACTTTCTTTCGTCGAAATTCCGCTGGCAGAGAAAAAAAGAAAATCTGCAATCCATTGAGTCGATGAAACGAACATTGTTTTATATCCAATCTTGGTTGAAACGTACTTTGTGAGACGCCGCCGAGACTTGTTGAAATGTCCACTATCTCCGATAGAAATATTTTGTTGCATTATCATCGACGGAGGCAGAATAAACCAGTCTTTTCATTGTTTTCTCCACATTTTGACCACCTTTCTGGCAATTTGTGAATACCACACCAAATTGTTCGTCTTTTAAAGAAACCAATCAGACACCCAATTTTCGACCTCCTCGTAGGAATCAAAGTGCTGCTCAGCCAATGCGTGTCCCATCGATGAAAACAAATGGTAGTCGGAAGGAGCCAAGTCTGGTGAATACGGCGGGTGGAGTAGCTGCTATCAGGCAAGTGTTTTGATTGTATCCTGAACCTGTTTTGCTTTGTGTGCAAGTGCATTGTCATGGAGCAAAATTACCTTGCCGTGTCTTCTGGTCCATTCTGGTCGTTTCTCGATCAATGCATGGTTCAAATTGATCATTTGTTGTCGGTAGCGATCAGTATTAACGGTTTCACCAGGTTTAAGGAGTGGTATAGCACACCTTTCTGGTCCCACCAAACACACAACATTGTCCTCTTGCCAAATCGATATGGTTTTGCAGTCGATGTTGATGGTTGTCCCAGATTAACCCATGATTAACCCATGAATCCATTTTTCATCGCCAGTAACAATCCGATGCAAAACCGATTTTTTTTCTTGTCTTTGAAGCAAAGTTTCACACGTGTTTTTTCGGTTTTCCATCTGTCTTTCATTCAATTCATGTGGCACCCATTTTCCACACATTTGGTCTTTCCCATAGCTTTTAAACGGTCAGAAATTGTTTGTTGTGCAACATTTAAGACTGCTGCCATTTGCTTTTGACTCAGTGTCAGCTCCATTCAATATCGTTTGCAATTCGGCGTCTTCGAATTTGTCTGGTGGTCTTCCACGTTCTTCATTTCTCACATAAAAATTATTATTTCTGAACCGTTGAAACCATCTTTTGCATGTTGCTTCTGATAGAGCATGATCACCATATGCCTCGACAAGCATTCGATGCGACTCTGCAGCACTTTTTTTTCAAATGAAAACAGAAAATTAATGTTTTCCGCATATCGTCACTGTCTGGTACAAAATTCGACATTCGATGAAAAAATATGATGCTGTCTGTTCAATGACTTGATGTATACTAAATATTTTTCAAAGATGTCATAGCAAACAAACTAAAAAAAAGTAAGGGCTGGTTCACAACAAATATTCCCTAGCGAGACATTTGTATCTTGGCGCTCACTTCATACTTATTATGTGAGTTGTCCTTTTATGTTTACCCTGATACAGTTGTGTTCATAAAAATAGCAGTAGTTATTTATACGAATCCTTTTATTTTATTTTAAGAATCCTTAACGGAAAAAGGTCATGGGTTAATCTGGGACAACCATCAACAACGACTGCAAAACCAGATCGATTCGGCTAGAAGGCAATGCTGTGTGTTTGGTGGGACCAAAGAGGTGTGCTGTACCACGAGCTTCTAAAACCTGGTGAAACCGTTAGTGCTCATCGCTACCGACAACAAATGATCAATTTGAACCATGCATTGATCGAGAAACGACCAGAATGGGCCAGAAGGCACGGCAAGGTAATTTTGCTCCATGACAATGCACCTGCACACAAAGCAAAACCGGTTCAGGATACAATCAAAACACTTGGCTGGGAGGAGCTACCCCACCCGCCGTATTCACCAGACTGGGCTCCTTCCGACTATTATTTGTTTTCATCGATGGGACCCGCATTGGCTGAGCAGTACTTTGATTCCTACGAGGAGGTCGGAAATTGGGTGTCTGATTGGTTTGCTTTAAAAGACGAACAATTTTATTGGCGTGGTATTCACAAATTGACAGAAAGATTGTCAAATTGTGTAGAAAACAATGGCCAATACTTTGAATAAAATGTTTTTACTTTCCCATTAATAATAAGTGTTTTATTTTCAAAAAAGAAAAACGCTTTCATACCGGTACACCCGGTAATACTTAGGTAAAAGCATTTAGACGTATAAACTGCTTCGTGTAATCCATTCCAAATATAAAAATAAGAAAACTTCTCACCTTACTCAATCCTAGCCTGGTCATTATGACCTCAAAATTCGCAGACATTTACCTCAGAACTCTAAATCTTCACCGTCAGTATTCCAAAAACACGACAAATTAAAGTATGAAACTCCAAACTCACCTGAAACCAAAGCAACTTTAATTTAATTCACGTCCAAGTTGACAGAACCCTAATTCGAATGATGCCGGCCATAAAATTCCACCACCGACCACTTAGGCGCATTTCTGTTTCCTTCGCCACATAATAGCTTATAAGGGCTAAAGAATGCCGGCCATTTTTCTCCACCCTCCCCTTGATTCGTTCAATTGACGGCGTTCTCATCAATAGCCGCTCCATCTTCATTGGAATTCCATTAGGAAACCGAACCAGAGGCAGAACCTGCGAGGGAGCAAAGCTTATGTACGATCAATTGCATCGAATGATTGCCATAATTTTATGATTCCATCGGCACTTACGGCGGCAATTAGCTCCTTTAAGACGACCACCGAACGGCGGTCGCAGCAGCTGGATGGGCAGTAGCGATGGACATCAATAAGAAATGAGAAGAATGAAATTCTTTTTAAGCGCTCAAGGACTGCCATTAGGCGAACCACGGGAATTGTAGCAGGAGGAGGAGGAGGCAGAGGAGGGCGCACACGGGGATTTTAAAAGGGCTTTATGCTTCCCCCGGTGTTCGATGCTTGTATTTGTAACCAAATTCCGCACGTGCCAGATGTGTATCGCCAATAATTCAGGGGGGTGGGGTGGCTTGGTGGCGAGTGAATGAGAGTTAAATTCGCTGTCCCGGGAACATGATATTTAGCCTGTAGTCCTTTTTATGAGTTATTATTGCTGCCAGCATCAAATGTTACACACATCGCTCATCTTCTGGCGTTCGCCTCGATTCAATATAACTGCTCCTTCTTTTCTGTCGTTTGTTATTATAATAATCCATCCCAGCGCCACGCCTAAACCGCCACGCACAGGGATTAAGAGGGCTCCTCCTCATTTGCATATCTCTGTGGAGGCGAAGGGCCAGAGCCGACTTAATATTTAAACTCTAGGGGTTCCGGGCTGGGAATGGGCGAACCGTATGGCTAGTCCCCAAAGCACCGCTCTGACGCGTGCCAGGCCCTCTAGACCGGAAACTATAAAGATGAATACCAATGACATGTTTGCAAGCCTAGGCGGCAGCGGTGGTGGTCTTGAATGGTCCTTGCCCCAAAGAAAGGATGTGCCTTCTTCTGCTGAGAATGATGATGCGTTGGACATTTCGGTGGTCAGCAAGGGACGGGGCTGAGATGGTTGCAATTGGCACGTGCGTTAAAGACATCAATCGATCGGAACATCTTTGGAAAATTGCTGCTGCCGGCTGATACACGCTCTCGCGAAATTCTGAGAAAATATCTAAAGGAAAGAGCCCTTATCCTTGAAAAGAGAAACACAGCTTAGATTCTCCATCCTGTGAAGAAAGTTGTTTTTCCGGATTTTTGCCATGGCGATTGAGAGTTCATAGAGGCGGCATTATCTTCTACAGGTACTGGATAAAAATGGAGGAGCGCGTGCCTATTTTAGTGCTTCCTCAATGGCAATGGATGATGCGATGAGAGAGCTTTCAGGTCTAGCAAATGTTGGATCTAAAGATTGATGCTTTTTATGACGATAAGTGAGAGTTGATGAGCTGAAGAGATCGAACTGGATTCCTCAAACACAATGGTGTGAAGGTAGATATAAACTCGATATAGAAACTGAGGCAGGAATTCAATCAGAACAAAAATCATGATGCGAATGTAGAACAAGCCTTGAAAGTACTCATTAATAAAGATATTTCCAAATTACGTGCAAACTATCACTCAGATGCGTCCTCAAATACTTGAAAGCACTGCCTCCGCCCTGTTGTGTGATTTCATTTTCCGAATTCCGTCAAATTAAAGCGGCTTCACTTATGAACCAACGGAAATGCTCCTCTCATGTTAATGAATGCCAACGAGTGCCCAAATATAGATTTAACATTCGATCACATTCTCTATGACGGCAGCCGTAAACAGGTTCGCCTTCTCATCCAGCTCAGAGCTAGTCTCTCAGCACAAAACTGTCCCCATTTTCAGATTACACATTCCAAGGAGGAGTGTCACTCCTGCACCTCCATCAATTCACCGGGGTGAAGTGGATTCAATTCCGAAAGCCCCAGCGTCATCAGACATCGGCCTGTCCATCTGTTGTGTGTTTGTGTCAATTTGCCACTACCCCCCGAGCCCAGAACGGCGCAGTTTATTTGCTTGCTTACACCTCAAGGACCGTGTTTTGATAAACTTTACGTACACACTTACAATTTTGTTCGTTTCGCTTGTGTTTTATTCGCACTTTTATATTTTTTACGAGAGGGTCCCTTCGGTTTTATGGATTCACCGATTGTTGTCCCTGGGGAGCACCCTTAGGGGTGCCTGTACCGAGCCGTGGGCGTATGGAAGTTCGTCCTGCAATAAAATAACATTCCATCGTCATATCTGTTTCGAAACAATAATCCTCAAGTGAGATGAGCAGCGGGAAGGGAGTGTGTGGGCTCAGGGTCTGCTTGTGAAATTCATTTGACATGAAGCGCTCTGCTGGGGGTAGTCCGTGGGTGGCAGCGGTGGTGGCGGTGACGGTGACCTCCAACCTACACGGAATTGAATTTGGAAAATTGAAAATAAAACACCGTTAATACACATTCATATCGACATTCGTCGGGCAGATCTGTTTTCTTCTGTGTGTGCGTTCTTTTGGATTTGATGGGCAATACCGTGGAATTGTGCGGACTCTTAGTCGGGACTTGCGAATGTGTTCAGTTAAAATTGCCAGGTGGCCTTTCGGGAGCGGAGTTTATCTTCGTCTCATTTACGAAATGGTCATTTATGGACGGGCCATTGCAGCCGAGGCTTGCGTTGGTTAAGTACTTGTATTTATGGTAGAATGTTGTGGCACAGCGTTGCTGATGTGTAATCGGCTAACAAGATTATGACATCTGGGAAGACTGCCGCCGGTCATGAGGGCAATATTGGATCATTTAGACATTATTGGTTGAAATGGAATGCCCAAGGCGACGGCACACAGGAGCGAAAGATGGAATATGGTTTGATGCTCATTGAAGATGGAATCTGTTAGATTGTAACAATACAGGGCTCTTTAGAAAAGAGGTGAAAGTGTATGAATGCTTTAGTGGAATTCGTTTTTAGTTGCAGAATGAATTGCAGACTTTTATTTCAATCTCCTGTCGCATGAAATTTTTGTGCTCGCTAAATTTACGTGACAATACCAATAAAGTTCTTAAAATGTATCCCGGGATCGTCAATAGTTCATCCGTCCTTATTCGCATTGCACAACGAGCTGTTGGTGAGCTCTACAAACAGAGAAAAAGGGAAGAGTACCGGCTTCTCAGAATAAAAAAGAGAGAGAGAGAGCATGAGAAGTGTGCGGTCGAAGAAATGGAAAGCTGTTATGGCAGGAATGAAGATATGGAAGGAATGAGGACACAAGGTTCGGGCTGCAGGCTTCGGCTGCGGGGATCAAAATGGACAACTTGTCGTAGAGTCGCAGTCTGTGCTGAGAATCTGGAAGGATCATTTCTGCAGACTCCCTAACGGCGATAACGTTAAGGAGTCTGCGGAAATTCCGGTTTTAGGAAGAATGTTCAACTCAATTTCGACGATGATGGACATGAATTTCCTTCCCCCGACCTAGACGAGGTGAAGATAGCAATATCCAAGCTGAAATCGAATAAGGCTACGCTAAGGAGCGGATGGACTGCCTGCAGAACTATTGAAAGCAGCTGGAGATGAGTTGGTTGGGTGCATGCATTAGCTCATCTGTAAGATATGGTCGAAGGAAAGCATGCCCGATGAGTGGAATCTTAGCGTTGTTTGCCCGGTTCACAAGAAAGGAGACACCTTTGACTGCGACAACTGTGAAGGGATCAGTCTCCTCAATATCGCCTGCAAAATCCTCTCTAAAGTATTGTGTGAGCGTCTGAAACCATGGACATATAAGTACACAATAGATCAGATGTTCACTTCACGGCAGATAATGAAAAAGACCCAAGAAGTAAAGATCGACACTCACCACCTGCTCGTCGATTTTAAGGCCGCATACCATATGACTATTGACCGCCGTGGCGTAGTGGGTAGACTGCGACGCTCACACGCCGAAGGGTCTAGGTTCGATTCCCGGGCGAACACCTCGAATTCTTCACGGCATCACCTCTTTCGAGCTGCTGATAACACTCAAAGAGTAATTACTGTTTCAGAAAGCTTCTCAAACTTTGCCGTTCGGAGTCACCAAAAAACTGTAGGTCCCTTCTACCCGTGAGAGAACAGTAACGCGCACAGTACGAGTAGTTGATGAGCAAGCTAGGCCCTGGTCCCTCTGTGGACTGTCGCGCCAATAACTAATTTTTTTATTATTATATGACAGTGTGCATAGAGACTAGCTATACAGTGTCTAGTTTTGGCACTCCTACCAAACTCTTCAGATTGTGTAGGATGACGATGGAGAACTCTTGCTGCTCCGTCAAGGTCGGTGACGAACTCACCGAGACCTTCGATGTCAAAAAAGTTTTTAGACAAGGCAGTGCGTCACTGTGAGAAGATCGTGAAAAAATCACAAGTCAACACAAGAGGCACGATCTTCCAAAAGTGAGTTCAATTGATAACTTACGTTGATGACATTGACGTGATTGGATGAACACAGCGAGCCGTTAATGAAACGTTTGCTGGTATTGAAGCGGAAGCGGCTAAAATGGACGTGGCGGTAAATGAGTCCAGCCAATCACTTGGTCACTCGATGCGGTCGTTTATCTGGTATTGGCATGGTGCATGGAAAGACGGGGGGCAGGCACGGGTTGAATGGGTTGAATGGGTAGTAAAATATTTTGCACAGAACACGATTGAAATTATCTCTTGGATGCGTCGATGCCCTGGTATTGGCCAAGATTTGAAGGTTTATTGAGGAAATATCGTCGCCGCTGAATGGGATACTTAGGCGTAGAGTACACTGTCGTGAGTGGGACTTAAGGCCACGTTTGAGGCTTGTGTGGCATGTTGTCACAGAGCACAATACAGGCTGCCATTGAAGGGACGGGGGAAAGTGGCTTTTCAGTTAGTTTTGTGAACATGAAAATATTGAGGTCTTACATTAAATTTAAAGGCGTGGTTTTTGAACCCGAGCCATTTAAAGGACATAATGAGCGACACCGTTCATTGTCATGATGATCAGTCGATGACGTAATACTAAATAGTGGCGTTTAACTGGAGGTTGCAGCTCTGAAAACGTAAGGCTGTGAAAATGGAAGAAGGCTGCGAAAAAATTAGAACTATCGTAAGAGAGTTAAGGATCCCAGATTTTTCATTTCTGCACCGATGTCCCATTGATTCTAAGGCTCACAGAATGATCAAGCAGTAGTATGTCTGCACAGCATTGAATTCCGTAAGAAAGCATCACTAAATGGGGATCGTCTGTCAAGCTATGTACAAACGTTTAGTTCGCTTTGGCTTTAAAAATGAATAGATTGTCGCTTTATATAACAGCTTGATCATCCCCGTCCTACTTTACGGCGCGGAATCTTGGACGTTAGCAAAGGCGGATGAGGAAGCTCTTAGTCTCTTCGAGAGAAAAGTTTTGCGTACGATTTTTGGTCCTGTTTGCGTTGATGGCATCTGGAGGAGAAGATTTAATGACGAACTCTATGGGATGTACAGCGACATGCGCCTGGTTAAGCGTCTACGGATACAACGCTTAAGATGGCTAGGCCATGTAGAGCGTATGGACACCACTGCTCCGGCCCGAAAAGTTTTTGAATAAGAGCCATTGGAACAACGCAACAGAGGACGACCTAGACTAAAGTGGCGTACACAAGTGGAGAAGGACCTCAACCAACATGGAGTGCGCAACTGGAGACAGCTGGCGAAAGATCGTGCTGGCTGGAGAGGCATGTTGGTTGAGGCACGGGTCCACCCCGGACTGTAGCGCCACAAGAAGAAGAAGAAGAAACCATTTAGACCAGCTCGTTTCGCCTGTTCTTCAATTGCCGTGAATGCTTCCGCTAAGGCTCGTTGGGACCGCTCGATAATGTCAATATCATCAACGTATCCCAACAGCTGGGCTGACTTGTAGAAGTTCCGTGTTGACTTTGGCCCGCCGCACTATCTTTTCCAGTACCATATTGAAGAAATCACACGACAGCGCATGCCAGTATCAACAGTCGGTATAAAATTTAAGCTTTTTCAATTTCATATGTCAGTCGTTTCTATGGCGGTGAGACATCTGTGTACTTGTCTGTGGTTGAAGAAACCTCATATGTGAGATCACCACGAACGCAGCGAAATGGCTAGGCTTTTAAAATGGATGCAAGAAATTGTTAACCTCTTTTCATCAGGCTACAAGGAGGGTATTTGTCCACAGCTTGAATATATCGCTCCTATCTCGTCGGGGTCTCCATCAACTGGATATAATACATCACTCAATAAGTCCCGGAATATGCAGGGGGCGCCACTTATAAAATTAATATTGATTTAATTAAATTAATAATTTTCATTAGTGGCGCCCCCTATATGTCCCGAAACTTATTGAGTGATCTATTAATACATCAGTGAGGGAAAAATATTTCATTTTTATCACTCCTTTATCAGTATTGCAATTAGAGACCTCCAAATGAAGTAACTGTACTTCTTCCTTTTAAGAATTCACCCGCAATACACGCCACGCGTGCAATGTCCATTACTTCACTTTAAAGTCCTCTTGTGGATGTACAATTTAGATTTGAGAATCGTTATTGAGCCGAGCTACATGAGTATGAAGCCGAGCCGAGCTCAGTCTGTCCCCCTCAGAGCATTGTCCACCAGTTCGTCCTCTTCCTTCCTCTCTTTAGACCGTCTTCTTGTGCTATGACTTAATTCCGATCACTTCCAAATTACCCCTTTAGCACGCTCCAATTATGAAAGAAAGCTCCAGGCAATCATCCGAGCAATGGGCGAATAAATTCCTCCTCAACTTCAATCAATGACTTCCGTTGCTCGCATCCGAAGTTGTATGCAAATCCAAGCTCACGTGGCGTTAGGAAAATTGGAAACCCATCTCAGCCCCAGGCAGCTTCGCGTCGATCACCGGCACCTGACGCCGCCCCAGCAAATCAAAATTCACATGCTCATAATTACGCGACTAAGAACCGCCCGCATCCGCCTCCAAACCGCCCTCAAAGTCATCTGGAGGATAGGTGAAATTGCCTCATCCCTAACCGATACCTGGTGGCACTTGAAAATTAAATAAAAAACGCTATCACCCCGTTTCGCAGTGCCAGAGACCAATTCAATTTTCCCACATGACAGCGGGAAATGAATAAAATATCAGACAGCTGCGAGGACGGGCGATGTTCCCCAGTCGATTCTTGTAAAACGATTAGAGCGGATCCCCAGCGGTGCGGTGCGGTGGCCCGATTTAATCGGCTCAGCACTGGCGCGACCCCAACTCATACGGGGGTACCTTTGATATTTTTGAGAATTTCGGGCGTAAAAGGTGCGCGGAAGGACGCAATAACAATAAAGGAAAACATTCCACAGCCGCCACAACGCCCCACTCCCCAGCCTGACCGTGTGAGCTTTACCTCCGCAAAATCACCGACCTAGCTACAGCCCAACCGTATCAATATACAATTTCCGCGCGAGGAAAATACAAACGCAGCCCTAATCGAATAATTCGGCGTGTTTGGTTGCGTCAAGCGGGGATGCCACGTTCGTGGGCGGTGTACAGAGCTCGACTCCGATGGCGAGGACGACACAGCATCCTTGGCATACTTCTAGTAACGTCGGTTGGTCCATGCGCGCCTAAGGCCGCCTTAGGTGTCGCTATCAGGTCCCTGCGGTGGAAACATATCTTGCCGCGTATGGTATGTCACAAAATCGAAATTCAATCAATCGCAAGGATTCCAATCACGTAGGACGCGCAGCGAATGTTTTCACGTTTGTGTGTGGCATCGTTGGCGTCTTCGACCAGGGACGCCTAGCTCCGAGGCAAGAATCAACCTTCAGACAGACACGCACACACCAAGACACCTCAGCAGCCACCTCATCCATTAATGCCGAGGCGTTGCGATAAAGCGAATATTAATGATCAATGTGGAAGAACTTCCAGAGCGTTAGGTTCATCCTCTCCGTTCTGCGGTAGAACGTGACTGTCCTCGGAAGCGAGCGCTATAGCGAGAAGTGTAATTGTATTCGACGCTCCGCTTATCAGCTCCTGGGTGGCGGTGAGGTCTTGGTGATGGGCAGATTCCTTGGTGCCGTCCCACATTGCAGAATACATGATCTTCGAGTTTAAAACTCCACACAATGCAGGGCTGCTCAATACAGTCATCAGAGACTTGATTGACTCTGATTGGATGTGTTGCCCCTAATCGGGTTTGTCTGACGTTGTCCTGTATAGGGTGTAATCCAGAGAAGTTCAGTGATTTCTTCGATTTCATAGTGACTTCGTGGAGCCTACAAGGCGAGGAAGCAACGGGTTGTCTGAACTGAAACATGATATGTCGCAATTGAGTTATTCGGTTGCACATATGTGTTAGCCGTTGGATAGGCAAAGAAAGCTGAGAGGAAGTGAATCAAGTACAACGTCGATGGCGCGGAATTGCTTTAACTTTGTCCTGAAACGGTGTTCGCTGGAGTGAGTGTGATGACTAGCATCTTCGCATTTGACGGGACCTTTGATTCTGAACAAAGTGTCAAACCAGGCAATGCATTGTTCTACAACTTATTTGTTCAGACGTCCAAACTAAGAGCCCGATTTTCCTCAAGTCTGTGTCCACATATACCGATGCCAAGGCATCATTGGAAGAACGCAACGGCCTTTTATTGTCACTATTGTGAGCAGAAAGGAAGCGGCTTTCGTTGCAAGGGGGTAAGACAAAGTATATGCTGTGTAAAAAAACGTCCACCAAAACCGATGTCTTTGAGAAAGACTCTATATAGATTGGGGGAGACGAATTTAACGCTGAAGGTGGATAGACTAAGAAGTGCTTAAGCATACTACGGCTTAATTCCGTAACGCAGAATGCACACAAGTGGAGGAGGACCGTAACCAATGAAGAGTTCAAAATTAAACACAATTGAGTAGCGACCGGCCAGCCCTAGAATGTCGTTAGAAGGCTAAAGTCAATCCCATAGTCTAGCCTAACATGACGAGGAAAAAGAAGATTAACAACCATTTCGTGGATATGGCTTATCCTTGCTTCCACCTTCAGAGGTCTACTGCAATTCGGTTACAGGACTAGTAGCTGTGTAAATGCGTGTTAGAAATATGTCCGATTTGCTCAATTTTCAAAAGTAATAGTAAAAGCGGCCTAGACTGAAGTGGCGCACACAAGTGGAGAAGGACCTCAACCAACTTGGAGTGCCCAACTGGAGACAGCTGGCGAAAGATCGTGCTGGCTGGAGAGGCATGTTGGTTGAGGCCCGTGTCCACCCCGGACTGTAGTGCCACAAGAAGAAGAAGAAGAAAGCCTGAGTTGATCCCAAGCGATGACCTTAATTGTTGTGAAATAGGCATGACTTCTGAAGGTTGTTTAAAGGTAAACACTTTGTAATAACACTTCGAACTGACAGGACTTTGAACTTTTGGATTTTTTTCACAAAGAAAAATTTGAGACACACATTAAGTGATTTTTATCTCTTTTATGGACAGTATGTACATCTTGTTTGACTTAATTATAAGATGTTTAAGTATACAGACGGACATTGTCAAAATGAACGAACATGTTTCAAGACTAGGTGTGCAATGTAACAACTATTGCGACATATAGAGCAGCCAACATCTCGCCTCTCCCCTTGCCTTCATGATAAATGGGAACCAGGGATCTTCCTGCGCAAAACGTCTTACGGACATATCAGAAAATGGTATCAAGAATATAGAAAAGCCTGCCAAGAGGCAGCGAGATAGATGCTTTTGGACAAAATGATTCCATTAGATACCCTATGGGGTTCGCTTGTGTCCACGTCTAATCAACATGTCTTTTTTCAAAGGCAGTTGAAGCCTTGGTTCCTCATAGAGTTTTGTCGTAAGTTTTGCTTCTTACTCTTCTTCTTTTTCATGTGGGGCTACAGTCCGGAGTCGACGTGGGCCTCAAGCAACATGCCTCTCCAGCGAGAATGATTTTTATACCTCCAATTGGGCACTCCAAGTTGATTGAGATCTTTCTCCACTTGTGTGAGTCATCTCAGCCTAAGCCGTACTCTATTGCGTTGTTCGAATGGCTCTAATTCGAAAACTTTTCGGGCCGGAATAGTGGTGTTCATGCGCGCTACAAGGCCTAACCATCTTGAGCATTGCGTCCGAAGACGCTTGACCAGTTGCATGTCCCTGTACAGTCCATAGTCCTCCTCCAGATGCCATCAACGCAAACAGGATCAAAAACCGCACGCAAAACTTTTCTCTCGAAAAGACTAAGGCCTTTCTCATCGGCTTGTGGTAACGTCCAAGTTTCCGCGCCATAAAGTAGGACTGGGATGATCAAGCTGTTATATAAAGCGAGCTTAGTTCTTCGAGTTAGGGCTTTATTACTCAATTGCCTCTTGAGTTCAAAGAAACAGCGATTGGCAAGAGTGATTCTTGATTTCGTTGCTGATGTTGTTGTTCCTCTTTACTGCGGAGCCGAGGTAGACGAAGTCCTTGACTACCTCGAAGTTTCTGCTGCCTAGTATGACGCTCCAGCCGAGACGTCGAAGTTGTGTGTCCTTTCTTGATGACAGCATGTACTTTGGTTTGCCCTCATTAACCACCAGAACCATTTTAGCCCCTTTCGCTTCATTGCCGGCATACACCTCATCGACGGCTCGGTGTTTTCGTACAATCACGTCAATGTCATCAGAGTAAGCTAGCAATTGAACTGAGTTTTGGTAGATCGTGCCTCTGGTGTTGACTTGTGAGTTTCTTACGATCTTCTCACCATCACATGATAGTGACGCACTGCCTTGTCTAAATCCTTTTTTGACATCGAAGGTCTCAGTGAGTTCGATACCGACCATGACGGAGCCGCGAGAGATCTCCATCGTCATCCTACATAATTTGATGAGTTTCGTAGGAGTGTCAAAACTAGACATGGCACTGTATAGCTAGTCTCTATGCACACTGTCATATAATAATAAAAAAGTAGTTATTGGCGCGACAGTCCACAGGGGGACCAAGGCCTAGCTTGCTCATCAACTACTCGTGATGTGCACGCTACTGTTCTCTCACGAGTAGAAAGGACCTACAGTTTTTTGCCGACTCCGAACGGCGGAGTTTGAGAAGCTTTCAGTTATTACTCTTTCAGTGTTATCAGCAGCTCGAAAGAGGTGATGCCGTGAAAAATTCAAGGTGTTCAGCCGGGAATCGAACCTGGATCCTTCGGCGTGTGAGCGTCGCAGTCTACCCACTACGCCACGGCGGTCAATAGTCATATGGTATGCGGCCTTAAAATCGACGAGCAGGTGGTGAGTGACGATCTTTACTTCTTCGCTCTTTTTCATTTTTTGCCGTAAAAGTGAACATCTGATCTATTGTGTACTTATATGTCCATGGTTTCAGACGCTCACACAATACTTTAGAGAGAATTTGCAGGCGATATTGAGAAGACTGATCCCTTGACAGTTGTCGCAGTCAAAGGTGTCTCCTTTCTTGTGAACCGGGCAAACGACGCTGAGATTCTACTCATCGAGCATGCTTTTCTCCGATCATATCTTACAAATGAGCTGGTGCATGCGCCCAACTAACTCATCTCCAGTTGCTTTAAATAGGTCTGCGGACAGTCCGTCCGCTCCAGCAGCTTTGTTCGACTTCAGCTTGGATATTGCTATCTTCACCTCGTCTAAGTCGGGGGAAGGGAATTCATGTCTATCATCGTCCAAATTGAGTTGAAAATTCTGCCTAACAGCGGAATTTCTGCAGACTCCTCAACGTTATCGCCGTTAGGGAGTCTGCAGAAATGATCCTTTCAGATTCTCAGCACAGACTGCGACTCTACTAAGAGTTGTCCATTTTGGTCCCGGCAGGCCTTGGTCCGAACCTTGTATCCTCCGGATAGTTGTTTTACTTTCGGTATAATTTTCGGACTTCATTCCTGCCGTCACACATTTCCATTTTCTCGACCGCGCGCTTCTCATGCTCCTTCTTTTTCCGTCTGAGAAGCCGTTCGTCTTCCCTTCTTTTCTGTTCGTAGAGCTCACGAACAGCTCTCGTTGTTTGATGCAGTGTTGCCTTATAGGCGTCTTGTTTGGCTGCAAGCGCTAGCCTTCCTCAAAACAATAGGTTCCTTCTGTTTGAACTAAGTACCAACCGTAAATTGTAGCCACATTCTTCATAGATTGTTTCTTCCGGCTACTGGCTTTTCGGACAAATGCAAATTGATTCGGATTTTTTGAAGGAATCGAAGAATGGCTCATCGATGCCAGAGAGGACTTATTGTTTTGGTGATAATAATTAGTAATTGTTGGCGCGACAGTCCACAGGGGGACCAGGGCCTAGCTTGCTCATCAACTACTCGTGTTGTGCGCGATACTTTTCTCTCACGAGTAGAAGGGACCTACAGTTTTTTACCGACTCCGAACGGCGAAATTTGAGAAGCTTTCTTAGACAGTTATTACACTTTGAGTGTTGTCAGCAGCTCGAAAGAGGTGATGCCGTGAAAAATTCTAGGTGTTCAGCCTGGAATCGAACCTGGATCCTTCGGTATGTGAGCGTCGTTCTCTACCCACCACGCCACGGCGGCCACATTTTTTGGAAATAGTATTCCAAAAATCCACACCAAATGCAGGTAAGTTCCACTGTCTTGTGTCAAAACTCGACTCCTAGACCATTAGTCTCAATCGAAAAAATCATATCAAACTATTTCCATCCTAAATGTGATCCATAACTCAATGACATCCGCATTTACTGCCTCCTTGCTTGTTTGCGAACCATCTCTGTTGAAGATTGGGAACAGCATTGTTAAATTTCTCCTTCGATATGCTTAAGACTAGTAGTACGCAATAAATCTCACATAAACCTGCAATGAGAACCAAAAATAGCTCCTGACGAGACAAAGTTGACAAACTCACGTTTTGTTCTTCCATCGGTTCATATCGTGGAAGCAGTAATTTGAGATGAGCGCTCACTTAAGAAGTCGTAAAACGCACTCAAGGACGAAGACATCTCTATCTTCGGATCTCGCTCGCATTGTGTATTCTTAAAATTCCGAAAACGCCTCCTTGGCTACTCAACCGCGTCTGATTGATGATCACGAGACATCGGGGACCTTAAACTTCAAAACCTTCGCCGCATCTCAATGGCACTTTAAATTGCAATCAAATTGACTTTAGAGCCCTGTCTGCAGGAGGCCACAAGCAAAAATACAACTTACCAGCACTCCACAGTCGCTGCCACCTCAAGCCATGCACACAAGATTAATGGCAACAATTTAAGCACCCCCTGCCCCCTTCAACAGAACAAAAAAACAAGTCACATTCAGGATAAATCCTCGAAAAGTTTCCAAACAATTAGAGCCATTAAATTGCGTGTTTAATTGAAGCGCCCCTCACCACAATCAAATATGCAAAAATAAGCCACTCCTCGGCAAGATGTGGAGAGGGGGCAGGGGATGCTTAAGTCATAAAAAACGACGCCCAGACAAAAACAAAACCGTGACTACTCCCAGGAACAGCAGCAGTCGGTGGAGAACTTCTTTTCGCTTTCAAGACCCCCCATCCGTGCCGTCGTAAACTCGGGACGAGCAGCGAAAGGAAATCAGTCTCCGCTTGCGGAAAGCATTGCACCCGTGTCCTTGTAAACTGTCCCCACGGCACGCAGCGAGGGGGCGAAAACTTTAAAATCATCCCTACGTGATGTTTTGTAACGACTATTTGATTATACCCACAGCTGTCCTGGTCTCCTAGTCGTCCTCCTCCGACTATGATGGTGGGTGCGTGGCGGGTATGAAATTAGTGGCGCTCTGTTGTAATTTGAGTTAATCTCACGTATTCGCCATTCGGTTGCTGATGCGGCAGGAGCATTCATACTCGCTCTTTCTTTCATACTCGCTCTTCCTTTCATACTGCCTCTTCCTTCAGCTCTAATCCGATACCAGACCGAAGGATGTTCGCCTGAATCTGAAACAAAGGAGCAGTTCTAGTCGATGGCGGGGAAAGCGCTAACTTCAGCAGGCAGTTTGGCTTTCAGTTAATTTGGAATTCGTGAAACCATCAAGTGGCGGTGACAGGCAAGGGGGTGAGACGATGATGATGATGGCGACACAACAAGTGTGGGGGAGGGAGGAGGGGATGGCTGCGACTTACCATCATCAGCAACCACATACTCAACGCTCCTGCGTTCACCTTGGCACTCCATCGCCTCCATTTGGGGCTCCTCGTGCAACTTCTTGAGTGTGTGTATATTAACGTCGGCTTTCATCTGAAATTGAATACCGTTATTCACGTAGTCGAAGACGGCTCGTGCACGCACCCAGCCAGCCAGAGATGGGGGAACTTGAAGACGAGGTTGCAGTGGGATTTGTGGGTAGGCGAGCGCGAAGAGAGGATCTCGGCTGAAGGTGGCTGCGAGCAGGAGCAATATCCTCTCCAGGCTTAACCTTGACCCTTCAGGCACATTAGCCTTGGGGGTGTACGCTGGTGTGAGGGAGTCGCTGCTTCACATGGAATTTGAACAACAATTGAGTAAATGTTTGCTTTGGGAATGCTGCATGTAGAGGAGAGCCCAAGGTACGGGTCAGGTGTTGTAGTTAAAGTTTCCCTGTGCTGAACAAAAGTGTGACTAAATCCAAGGCACGTGCAGCCAATTAGCACTAGTTGACAGGGAGGTGTTCGAGAAATTGGCCGGTGGGAGAAGTGGAATTTGCCATGGATTAGGACTTCGAGTTGCTAGAATTTGTGAGCACCTTAAAGAAAGAACACACAGAAGCAGTGTGCACCCTGGATGTCCTTAAATAGCCATCGTACCGAAGCTGATTGATTTAATGAGTTCCCTTGCGATGACATTCTTCCAGGAAAAGTATATAATTGAAGGAATTGCTGATGTCGGCAGAAGTTGCCATCTCATTAGGGAACTTTTCGCATTGGCATCAACATGCGTTGATTCATACCCAGAATAGCTCATTCAACCCATCTGCTTACACATCCTTTGACGCCAAGCACAAATGTGAAAGAAACACGAGAATGTCGTCAGCCGGCAACTCAAAAGACGGTTGGAATTCATTTCACACAAGATACTACACCCTGCCCTTCAGTAAGAAAACAGTTCAATCATCGTTCATCAAATACAAAGGAAAACGTAATTAGTAGAGAGCAGCAGCAGCAGACGCATTGAATAATGGACATCATGCAGCAGGGCTGGCCAACAGAGGCGTGTCCCTGACAACAGAAACCGAGAGACAGAGATCGAGAGTGGATTGAGCTCCTAATTAGTGAGCAATGTCTGCAAATTAAGTCATCCCACGTTAATTCCTGGCAACGATAATAATTAATCAGAAGCAGCTCCCTGGCTTCGTCTCCAAGGGCTGACCAGTACACCTGAGCGATGCACAACGCCACTCAGTCATATCCAGTGACGCTGTAGACCACCATCGCTCCCATCCCGGCGTAAATGACCGAGGACGTGTTAATAGCTCGTAAATATTTTAAAGCTTTCATCAGGAGCAACGCAATGGAATCTCATTATCGCTTGGATAACATCAAACAGGCAAAATCATCGCCTCTGCTGGTGTTCCCAGCACTCCGCTGCGCGTTGCTATGCGGCAACAGCGCCAACGACAATGAGGGCACCGATACAAAGCAAAAGGAAAAAACATGAAAACACACAGAAAAGATTCCCCCCCTCCGTCATCAGCCCCGTGTGCTGCCATCCAGTTGGTGTTGCAACGTGAAATACGTTGTCGTTCGCTATAAGAGACACCAACTTTTACACATCGAACCGCCGCATGCCAGGACCTGCAAAAGGAGAACAATGCCTGAAATTAGAACACATCAAAATGAGGATATCAAAACGGCAGGATGGTGTCGTTCTTTATTTTTCTTTTTCTTCTGCTGCTTCTCCTTCCGTGGGCGGGGCTGTTGGGGGAGGTACTTCCATTCAAAAAGGACTCATCTCCTGTAAACACATTGACAGTGATGACACGTTTTAAATAAATTTCAGGACAACACTGACACAAAAAACGGAAGAGGCAGACGGGGCAGAGAAGAGCAACAAGAGTCAGAGTGTCGCACAAAGGAAGGAAAGGCAGAAGAAGGTCCTATCGAACTGAAAACAGAAATTTGCCTCATTTCGTCTGAGTGTCCTTGTAACGAATTTCGTGTTCTGATTCTGTTTCCCCGTCTTCCATCCAACCCCCATGAACATCCCCATGTAGGCTCCCGTACATTCGGTGTGCAAGTATGTATTTATATCCATTAATATGACTCCTTCGTCAGGCGTGTGTTTTTTGTCGGCATTGTCGTCTTCGAGGCTATTCTTTAGCCTCATCTGCGCCCTCAAATTCCATGGGCCGGCACCTCATTGTTGTGCCACTGCCAAGCAGGGCACCTAGACAACGCTCCTAGTGTTCGACGATGATGAATGAATGAATGAACACAATGAATGATTGAGCAAAATTAGGACTAGCGTGCGACTGTTTGTTTGTCCTTTTGCATTCTCCTTTGACTCTCGGATGCCGCTTGCTCAATTTTATAGGGATTACCCTGGACAATGAGCAGTGTAAATTCTGATTTTTTCCTTTGCCACTTTTCCTGTGCTCTGTTTGTCGTGTGTTTTTGTTGTGACAGTAGGCATGGGCAATTACAGGAGGGAAAGCAAAAAAATCTGACAAAACAGAGTGAAACGTGGAGCAAACCGTCATTGTCCTGCCAGTGTACTGATGGCAGTTTTTTCTCATCATATAATTAAGAAAATTAAGTAAACGTGAATTTGGGGGCGATTTCAGTGACATGACGGTGACGGTGACGAGGGCTTAATTTGAAACCGATTGTCACGTAGATTCTTGTAATGGATACTGGAGACGGTAACTGCTCCTAATACTACAATCCGCTGCATAATTCCGTGCATGTAATGACACGAAGTGAATTGAATATCGGCAGAGTCACGACCATTGGCCGGGGATCTTTACCGTTTGAACAGGAGGTGACCATGCGAAGGCTATTTTGATCCCGAATGTCTGAGCGTGAGGACTAGAAGCAAAGCTATACACAGAAGATCAGCGTTAACCGTTGAGTTCTCGAATGAATTCTGTTTTCCCGGCTGGGGACATACGAGGAGCGTTCTTGGTATAGGGGTGGAGTTGTGGTTACATATACCATAAACTGACTTATTTATCAAGTAATACTATTATATTAGTGCATTCATGTAAATTTTCATATAAATGTGATTATTAATTCACGTTTTATCTCTGCTTAAACAGAATCATATTGGCAACTGAGACGATGATGGTGAAAATTGAGCATCGCGCTGTAATTGAATTTCTCAGTAAGTAAGGGAAAAGTCAAAAAATTATTGATGACGAGATGGTGGCTGTTTACCAGGGTTCCGCACCTTCATTATCAACTGTGCGAAAGTGGTCAAGTGAGTTCAATACAGGCAGAGAGAGCATTGAAGACGACCCCCGCTCCGGCGCCCCGGCTACTGTTTGTACGGGAGAAAGCATCAAAGAAGTCGAAAAACTTGTTCTTGAGGATGTCCGAATAAAGGTGCAAATGATGGCAGAGATCCCCAAGTTTTCAACTGGTGACATTCACCCCATTCTTCATGACCATCAAAACCTTTCAAAGGTCAGTGCAAGGTGGGTGCCACGAAGGCTCACAGCGCCTCAGAAAAATAATGAGAATCGCATGCTGTAGCTTTTGGAGATGTGTAGTGAGAACACGGACGGTGTTATGGATCGAATTGGGGACAAAACATGGGTTCACCACTATGACCCTGAAAGCAAACAAGAGCCCATACAGTGGTATCAAAAAAGAACAGACTCCCGAAGAAGTTCAAAGTCACTCCGTCTGCCGGGAAGCTCATGGCCACAGTTTTTTGCGACTCAAAGGGAATCTTGCTCATATAGTACAAAAACAAAGGTGAAACCATCAACGCCGCATCCTACGTTTGCACTTTGCATAATTTGCGGGAGGAAATTAAAAAGAAAAGACGGGGTAAACTCGCAGTGAGTGTGTTGCTAATTCATAACAGCGCGGTCCTGTGGCTTCAAAAAAAATCCAACACCCACCCTACAGTCCAGACCTTTCCCCTAGTGATTATTTCCTGCTTCCGGATTAGAAAAAATGTCTTCTTGGAAAAAGATTTTGACATGATAAAGCACTCAAGTCGGCAATAAATAGGTATTTTGCACATGCCGAAGGGTCTAGGTTTGATTCCCGGCTGAACACCTCGAATTTTTCACGGCACCACCTCTTTCGAGCTGCTGACAGCACTCAAAGAGTATTAATTGTCTTTAAAAAAAGTTTCTCAAGATCTGTATACTTTTGCATGCGTTTAAACCAATTGTCGAAGCACTTTTGACCTTTACGTATGGGAATAAAAAGAAGTCATTCGGTGCCAAGTCAGGACTATACGGCCGATGACACTTCAAATCGTTGTTTTCAGTGTTCAAAAATGCAGTTATTTGAGCCGATGTGTGAGAGCTCGCATGGTCGTGGTGAAGACTGATCCGTCTTCGGCGGTTTCTGATTTCTCGTATAAGGACGGATCAACTGTTGACGACCCATGCAAACGTTTCATGGACAACGACTTTTGGTATTGCGCGTAGAATGTGAGCTCCTTAAAGGGCCAGGTGCAGCCGAAAAACTTGCGGATGACTGCTTAAAGGCAGACATTACCGCCATCCAGGAAGTGACGGAGCAGCGAGAGTTCCCCATCGTCATCCTGCACAAGCTGACGAGTTTGGTAGGAATGCCAAAAGTAGACATGGCGCTGTAAAGTTCGTTTCTCTGCACACTTTCATATGCCGCCTTCAAATCGACGAACAGGTGGTGAGTGTCGATTTGTACTTCTTGGATTTTTTCCAGGATCTACCGTAAAGTGAAGATCTGGTCGATCGTGAACTTTTCAGGCCTTAAACTACATGATAGGGATCTATCAGGTTGTGGAAAAAAAGTTTCAGACGCTCGCGCAATAGATCAGAGAGGATCTAGGAGGTGATGTTGAGGAGGCTGATCCCTTAGTAGTTGGTGCAGTCAGGGAGTCTCTTTCCTTGTGGACCAGACAAACGACGCTGAGGTTCCATTCATTGGGCATGCTTTCCTCCGACACTATCTTACAGATGAGCTGGTGCATGCACCCGACCAGGTCATCCCCAGCTGCTTTAAACAGTTCTGCGGACAGTCTATCTACTCCAGCACCTTTGTTTTTACTCAGTCTCGACGTTGCTATCTTTCGTCTCGACGTTCTTATCTTTCTATCTCAGTCAGTAGAACGAAATTCTTATCATCATCCAAGTTGAGTGGGACACTCTTGCAAACAGGGGGATTTGGACCGTCATCGCTGTTCGGAAGTCTGAGGAAATGATATTTCTAGATTCTCAGCATCGATTGTGTTTCTGCTACTAACCGTCCATTTTATACGAAACACCATAAGTTTTGTTTAAGTCCTACTTTGATGAATCTGTTTTCAACTGCACTTCAAGCAATGATTCCCTACAGTGGGTGCTGTTGTGATTTTTACAGGGAATGCCCATGAGCCTCATCAGCACTTTCTCAGGGAATCGAACCCGAAAACCTCATTATCGGCTCGCCCCACCGTCATGATATCGATAGTCCCTCGAAACAAATGAGACCAATCACCTTCCCCGTTTTAATTATAATTTAAGCGAGCGCTGACCACGAAAATGTCACATTTCGTTCCCTGGCATACACATACGACGCTGCCTGAATACGAAAATCCCCAAAATGCTCTCAAATTACCCCATAAAAAGAAAACCCAAACACAGATAAAGATAAAACTTCATCTTGCTTCGAAAAAATGTCAAAGCAGAGCGGAACACAGATACGAAATAAAAGATACCAGCTACAGACAAAGAATGTCGCATCCAGATTAATATAATTGAATGGAGCGACAACCGAGGATCTGCTCCGCTCGCTCGTCAACTTACCTCGTTCCTGCAGGTGAGTTGTTGTCTTTGGCAGCGAACACATATAAAACATAACAAACCCAATGAAGCAACAACTTTTGTGAGAAGTTTTAACTACCTTCTTGATATTGCGCAAATAATAACTTCGTCCTCCGCCTGTCCCAGCTCGATGATGTTGCTGTTTGCTCCGCCTTCGTCTAAACAGTATCGTTGCTGGGGCAAAAAAAAGCGAAAAGGAAAACTCTGACAAAACTAGAAGCAATAAACTAAAAGAAGAAGGATGCGAAGAGGACGAAGAACGGGAAAACTTCAAGTTGGCGGAAAATCCTTCGGGATAACAGCCACCACCGTCCGCATTTCTTTGTCTATATCTTGGATTTGCTCCTTGGCATAATTACGTATCCTACTTTGAACTGTACCGTTGCCACCCATACAACATGCGTGTGGGTGGATATGAGGGCAAGGGGAGCCGTCAACATCATTATCGATTCCCATAGAGTGCGGAAATGTTACTTTTAAGGTATCCCTCCGGTCCCAGAGTGGCGCAAAGATTTGGAAGTTTCCACCCAACACGCATATACACCCATGCCCTGCAGCAGGAGCCAACACTGAAATGGGAAACGGAAACCCAAGCATCCATGACGCAAAAGATGAAAACACCATGACAACCATTTCACAGGAAGTAGTTTATTAGAAGCAGAAATTCGGAAAAAAAAATTGCCGAACCCATGCGGTGAGTCCGAGAGGGCGGGCAAAGAGCAAAACCGAAGCTCCCAGTATCGATTCGATACGCTCAAGTGATTCCTCGTGGAGTGGCCGAGGATTTGCTGTTTGTTTGCGACTACCATCAGTCAACCACTAAATTGGCGAGCGGAACGCATAAAAGTACCTAAAACTTTTGCACTTAAGACCTATCTGCGATTCATGTGCGAGTACATACAGTGGCGGGGTGGAATCATAGCTTGGCTCTGTGGGTGGTGGGTTCGGAATTCGGCGGACTGAATTTATGGCCAGATTGACTTTTTGCTGCTCGAAGCTCAAAGTCCGGAGGTGTTGTGATGTGAGTCCTGGATGAGTGTCTTGAAATCATCAAGGATTCTTTGAAGCACTCGAACGGGAGTAAGTCCTGATAGTCGATACGGCTTTGAGATGATTATGGCTGGATGGTGTCGATCCTGTAAGAATGTAGTCGAAAATTTGTGGAGGCTGTGTAAGTTTGAGGTGGGATTGAGTCTCGCGTTGGGCGCCACTTTCAGCCTTTCACTACCTCAGCTTGTGCTTTCGGTCGCTGTTTTGATTTGAAGGAAAATGATAACTAGAAGCTTAAATGGACCCATACTACACGCGGTAAAGACCGTTTGAAACCGCTGACGAAAAGCATTTGAATCTGCATGCTAACTTTTCAAAGACAATCGGACCTTGAGGTTGTATTCGGGAAGTAGAGGCCCAAATTGATTGCATAAAATGAGAGCCTTCGAGAAGTGGACAAGGCTTCCGAAGCAAGGGAACAATTAATGCCACAGTCGTATGTCGTTTGCGTATGTCGTTCTCAACAGTCGTTCTGCCTTGCGTAGGTTAGATGACCTACGGGAGGGGTAAAACTCTCCGTGGGTTAGAGCTGGATACGGGATTCTTCTCGTGAAGCAAATTTTAAAAGGAGGGATAACATTTCATACAGCAAAACGAGAAATCAGCTCCGCGATCAATGAAAAGGGGGTATAGGCAGGAAAGCGGAGCTTCAGGAAATGAAGTTTGCTTCACACAGCATGGTATCGATTTTAGCTTCTGTACAAAACAGAAGAAAGAACCGCAAAGTGCGAACTAAAACACCGCAAAGTAGTCTCGCATTGACAGAGCTTAAGCAATAAGAATGTCTCTGACGAGGTGTTCAGGAAACACCAACATGCCTTCCTCCTGGCGATACCACAATCCCCCCCCCCCCCCCTTCCATCCCATCATCCCCCACAGAAAGTCAAGCCAGACAAGTTCTCAAATTCATCTAATCTTAAACAGAACCGATTTGAAAAGTCTCGTAAAATTTTCGCACGTGTCCTCTGCGTGGCTGTCATGACTTATCTTAATTATATCGTCCAACGAATGCAGGACTTTTATTACGCCCGTGTTTGGCCTCCGTAGAGCACTTGCACATGCACAGGATGTTTTTATGTCGCTGGGAGAATTCTCGTAAAATTTTGACTTTGAATTGCTCTCCTCGTGAAGTTCTTTTAATCCACATCCAAATGACAGCTGCGTTCGACTGCAAGAGCAGGAAACATTAAAAATCCAAGTGGAGCTACGGTCATTTGGTTTGTCCTCGTGAGGGCCCAGCTGTCAGCCTGGCGAGTAGGAGAACACCAGAAAGCATAAGACTCTGACTGACATAAGACTTTAAGAATCGGAATTCAATGCCGATGAAGATGAAGCAGTTTTCGAGCGTGATTTATTTGCTTTACCGCTTCTCCAGAGCATTCATTGGAAAGAGGATTTGCATGCTCATGGAAGAGTGGTTGCAGTTTGCAAAAATATGTTACCGTCGTGTTCGTGGAATTCGTACACTTCAGTTCTCTAAATTTTCTCGAATACGATCCACTGAACGAAAATAATTTAATTATTTCAACGACCGGAGCAGAATTGAATTCGTGGGAAAACGTTTCGTAATGTCAAGCTATCGGGAGCATTTCGCGGAATTTTACAAGCCGCTGAAAGTTCCTCAGCAATTGACGGGGCGTGATGTTCTTCACGATTGAGGGAAATGGCTCCAACCAGACCTAAGCTAAGAGCTTAATTAAATGATTTTCTTTCGGTTCCATGGGCTGTGGTAAGTGAATTCCTGTCACTTCTGTAAAGGGTGTTGACCACAAAAATAAAAGTCCATGCTCTGAATTGCTGCAGGTTGGCAGGAAAACAACTCATTTCTGACTTGCAGCAAACGGGTTACAATTCCTTGGAATTTCATGGAACAACCACTGTTAAGGGCAACCCAAGAGAGCGGAATTAAGTACTTTCACACTAAGGGACAGCTAAGCCTTATCCACTTGTAGCATGAAGCATGTAAGCTAAGCGTTTCACAGTGTTTACTCTTTCGTTATACACCGCAGCAGCATGAAGCATGCAAGCTAAGCGTTTCACAGTGCATACCCTTTGGTTATAAACCGCAACCGTTTCACAGTGCATACCCTTTGGTTAAAGCATGCAAACTAACCGTTTCACAGTGCATACTCTTGGTCATACAGCAAAGTATAACCAAGAGAAAGTTCGAAATGTTTTGTTTGTATTGAGGGTACGCATTAATTCGGTCAGGGTTCTTAATATAAAGTCAAAGAGACGTCACTCAAGGTATTGTCTTTCGATAGCGACTACTGGCTCCTATCTCTCTGGTAATTTTCGAATACCATCTGTAAAAATTGAGTCCTCTCTGTCATCGATTCAATAGAGAGCCGTTGTTCGATTTCTTCAAGGGACCCAAAACAGAAACAGAAAAAACAGAAGACAGTCAAGGAGTAATGACTGGAGAATGCGGCCACAACTTTTGGATAGTAGATCCGCAACTGTGTATTCAACTTCCTTTTTATCTGAAATTCAACACGGTGTCTACGGCCAGTTCAGGACGATGAGGCTTGGGTTTGTGTCTAAATGCTCATGAGTTCTGAATGGGCTTCAAATGGTTTATTTTCCAGCTGGATTTAGAAAAAGTTATTCTACAATCGACCAGATATTCTGCTTAACAAACATTGCCGAAACATATAAGAGAAGGAAAAAAAGTTGTACGCCTTTTTCGTAGATTTTCAAGCAGCGTTTGATTCAATACCACGTGACTCCACCACGCACTCTTTTTCAAGCTTTCGAAAATCGGCGTATCAAGCAAAGTTATAAGAATTCTGAGAGCCTTGTATGAGAACAATACTGCACATGTATGGGATGGAGACTTAATTTCCGACGAGTTTGAAACTTCAATGGGTGTTAAACAAGGCTGTACTCTAAGTGCACTACTTTTTATACTATACATCAATGATATAACAGATGATGTCAAAGGTGGAATAAGATTCAACGATGTATCCACTCTCGCGCTGATGTATGTTGATGATATCGTCTTTCTGTGTGACACTATCCAAGGTATGCAATTAATGATAGACAGGATTAACGATTTCTGTAAAAATTGGAATCTGACTATTAACCTTGGTAAATCGAAAATGATGATATTCAGAAACGCAGGGGGACGCGTCTCATCTTTGGAAAAGTGGAAGTTGAACGGGGAAGAGATTGAGGTAGTATCCAGATAAAAAAACCTAGGTATCCTAATATCGTCCTCTTTAAATTTGAAACCACACTTTGAGGAAAAACTAGCTGTTGCTAAAAGAGCTATCTGTTCGATTTGGGAACGTTGCTTCAAAAATAAATATGTATCGAAAAGTGCAAAACAAACTTTATTCCACTCAACCGCAGCTTCTATAATGCTCTACGGAGCTCAGGTATGGGGTTACAAAGGCTATGATGGTGTGAAAAAATGTCTTCGGTACTTTTTGAAGAAGATCTTTCGGTTACCAAAAAATACCCCCAACTATATGCTACATATTGAAACGGGAACTCCTCCGTTGCTCTTGTATACCATCAAAATGCACTTCAACTATATTTTAAAAATACTATAGATGAGCGAATGCAGATTATCAAACGTAGTAGAAGTTAATTAGAACAAACGGATACATTTGCGAGGAATGGAAAAAAACAGCTTCTGAATGCGGTCTAAATCTGTCTATTGAGGCGGACAAGCCTCCTCATCTTTTAAGAAAAAAATTTAACTCAGTTTTGGAGAATTTTGGTAGACACACATATGACAAATATGTCGAAGAAGCTGAATCTTCACCGTTTAGGAACTACTACAGCAAACTAAACCATTTTTTAAATGAAGAAACATACTTCCTTAACACTCACTCAATCGAAAAAATAAGCACAATTTTTAAACTGAGAGCAGAACTCGTTCAGTTAAACTTTATCCCCCACAGACCAGATTTACAAATTCTTTGTAACCTATGTAACATGAGGAAGAGAGAAGACATCTTACATTTTATTGGTGTGTGTCCGATTCTAAAAGAAATTCGATTAACAATTTTCGAAAAACTTGTTTTAGACGAATATGAAGTAACGTGCATTTTAAATGGAGAAAAGGGATGGAAGGCCTTATACGATTATTCAGTAGCAGCACTTTGTTATAGAAAACGTATCATAGATGGAGATTTTTAATGTAAAACGTATGTATGTATTTTGTCAACCTGGTAGACGGCCATAGGCCAAACCATATATGACTCAGGTTAAACTTTACATTGTAAAACATTTATTGAAAATAAAAGTCAAATTAACTACTGGTTTATTTTCCACGTACAACAATCCTATACTCTTGAATGCGGGTGTTCAACCAGAGGAAGCTGTCTTGACTTTGCTTCGACAAGGGATTTTAAGTCTTGTCACAGGCCTAGTCGTTAATGGTTGCGGTCGATAAAGTTTATCTTCAATGTTATGCAGGGAAAACTTTCTTTCCCTCATCGGCGTTTTTCGTCAATGTCAATTTTCAATGAAACCAGGTTATTTCGTTTTTATTATCCCAACGTTTCGGCAGGGATTGCTGCCCTCATCAGGTGTTATTTTTTTGTATTGAAACAATAAAACAAATCATTTTACATTCATACACAGTAAAAATTCACTTAAACAAATGAATAATATACTCCCGAGGGGCGTTCAATATATTCTCGGTATCGATAAGAAGGAAAATGAGAATACAATTTAAATTGTTTTTTTTAGATAATCTCCGCTTACATCAATGCACTTGTTACATCTTAGATAAGCGAGAGTTAAGAGAGATAATAAAAGAGATAAGCTTCTTTAAACCCTCAAAAAAATAAATTTCTTATTTCTCTGCAAAATATCTATTTATTACCGACTTGATTTCTTCATCATCCGAAAATCTTTTTCCATGAAAACATTTTTTCAAATTCGGAAACAGGATATAATCACTAGGGGACTGTAGAGTGGGTGTTGGATTTCTTCGAAACCACATCCCCGCGCAGCAACCTTAGAAAATCTCGCGCCATGTGAACAGAAGCGTTGTCATGAAGAAGCAACACACCCGCTGCGAGTTTACCCCGTCTTTGGTTTTTAATTTCCTCCCGCAAATTATGCAAAGTGTAAGCGTAGGACGTGGCGTTGATGGTTTCACCTTTGTTTTTGTACTCAATGACCAAGATTCCCTTTGAGTTCAAAAAAACTGTGGCCCCGGCAGACGGAGTGAATTTGAACTTCTTCGGGAGGTCTGTTCCTTTTTTATGCCACTGCGTGGACTCTTGTTTGCTTTCAGGGTCATAGTGGTGAATCCATGTTTAGTCTCCACTACGAGTAACAATTCGATCTATAACACCGTCCGCGTTCTAACTACGCATCTCCAAAAGCTCTTTACAACATGCCATTCTCACTTTTTTCTGAGGCGCTGGGAGCATTCGTGGCATTGACGGTTAAGATGGTAATGAAGAATGGTGGAAATGATACCAGTTGATAGCTTGGTTACCTCTGCCATCATTTTCACCTTTATTCGGGCATCCTCAAGAACAAGTTTTTCGACTTCTTTGATACTTTCTCCCGTACAAGTAGTAGCCGGGGCGCCGGGGCGGGGGTTGTCTTCAATGCTCTCTCTGCCTGTATTGAACCCAGTTGACCACTTTTGCACAGTTGATAATGAAGGTGGGGAACCCTGGTAAACAGCCACCATCTCGTCATCAATAGTTCTTTGGCTTTTCCCTTACTTAGTGAGAAATTTAATTACAGTGCGATGCTCAATTTTCACCATGATCGTCTCAGTTGCCATTCTGATTCTGTTTAACCAGAGATAAAACGCGAATTAATAATCACATTTATATGAAATTTTACATGAATATACTAAAATAATAATATTACTTGATGAATAATAATAATAATAATTGTTGGCGCTACAGTCCAAAGGGGGACCAGGGCCTAGCTTGCTCATCAACTATTCGTGCTCCGCGCGCTACTGTTCTCTCACTAGTAGAAGGGACCCACAGTTTTTTGCCGACTTCGAACGGCGAAATTTGAGAGGCTTTCTTAGACAGTTATTACTCTTTGAGTGTTGTCAGCGACTCGACAGGTGTTCATTCGGGAATCGAACCTAGATCCTTCGGCGTGTGAGCGTCGCACTCTACCCACTACGCCACGGCGGCCACTAGTCATATGCGGCCTTAAAATCGACGAACAGGTGGTGAGTGTCGATCTATCTGCCGTGAAGTGAACATCTGATCTATTGTAGATTTATATATCCATGGTTTCAGACGCTCACACAATAAGGTAGAGACGATCATGCAGGCGATATTGGCGAGACTGATCCCTTGACAGTTGTCGCAAGCGAAGGTATCTCCTTTCTTGTGAACCGGTCAAACGACGCTGAGATTCCACTCATCGGGCATGCTTTCCTTCGACGATATCTTACAGATAAGCTGGTGCATGCGCCCAACTATGTCATCTCCAGCTGTTTTAAATAGCTCTGCGGACAATCCGTCCGCTCTAGCAGCTTTGTTCGACTTCAGCTTGAATATTGCTATCTTCACCTCGTCTAAGTCAGTGGGACGGAATTCTTGTCTATCATCGGCCAAATCGAGCAGAACATTCTGCCGAACAGCGGGATATGGGCCGTCATCGCCGTTAAGGAGTCTGCAAAATCCTTCCAGATTCTCAGCACAGACTGCGACTCTACTACGAATTGTCCGTTTTGGTCTCGGCAGGCGTTGGTCCGAACCTCGTATCCTCCGGATAGTTGTTTCACTTTCGGTACAATTTTCGGACATCATTCCTGCCATCAGACATTTCCATTTTCTCGACCGCGCGCTTCTCATGCTCCTTCTTTTTCCGTCTGAGAAGCCGTTCGTCTTCCTTTATTCTCTGTTCGTAGAGCTCACGAACAGCTCTCGTTGTTCGATGCAGTGTTGCTTTATAGGCATCTTGTTTAGCTGCATGCGCTTGGCTGCACTCGTCGTCAAACCAAGGGTTCCTTCTGGGTGGTGACGTGAAACCCAGAACATCAGTTCAGGCAGCTTCTTTCATGGCTTCTTGACAACGTTTCCAGCCATCTTCTATGTTTTGTAGAGGCAGCGTCGAACTCTGAGCGAGTTTCAGGGAGACTCGGTCGGCGAAGTTCCCAGCGATCGGTTACGATTGCAGCTTCCATACATCAAACTGTTTAGGTCTATCTCGACTCCGCTTCTCTCTCGATATCCCAGTTCTTACTTGGCTAGAACAAAGTGATGATCTGAGTCGATGTTTGCACCTCGGTAGGTTCGGACATCGAGAATACTGGAGGAGTGTCTGACGTCGATCGCAACGTGATCAATTTGGTTGACGGTGGATTGATCAGGAGATCGCCAGGTCCCTTTGTGAATGTTTAACTGCCTGCTAGCCACAGAGAGGTTTCACCCCGAGGCGAAGTCGAACAGCCTGAGTCTGTTGCTGGATGTGTTTTCGTGCAGGCTGTGTTTTCCGATGACTCCAACAAGGAAGTCCTCCTTTCCCAGCTGAGCGTTGAAATCGCCTAGAACGATCTTTGTGTCATAACTGGGGCAACGATCGTGCGTCACACAGGCGCTGATGCCGATGAATGTCGCACCTTTCCAATGAAGTAGGTAATCGCTTCCAACATCAACTACAAATTACTGATGGCGCCATCTATTGAACGGACAAAGGCAAACACAATTTTATTGTCACACACTTACACTTGTTGTTGTGTGTTGCACACTTACTATTGTTGACAAGAAGAGAGTGGGCAATTTTTTGATTTCTCCAGTGGAAAAATCAATGAAATGCGTGTTTCATCATTGCTTCGAAAACTATTTTATTCAAAATGTTGTCCAATGCTGGAGCAATATTGTTTACTTAATTTGATTCCAAAGTACTCATTTGTGGCAACGATTGACTTAGTCCCTGGAATATGTATGAAGTTCAGTTGTCAGTATCACCATCAGAGCTGGCTTCAAATTTTCCACTTCTACCGACTACTGCACTTCATTCCACGCAGTTTTTCTCGATTCTAGCGAACAGACAGAAATCAAATCAGTGGAATTTAATTTCGGTTGGATTGTGTTCCGTGTGATTCCGATTAAAATTTCACGGCTAGCGATGGCATTGCGTGACGAGGTGTATCGTGGTGTGAAATTTATTTCTCCACAGATGTTTTCTGTTTAGAGGAGCTGTTTCGCTAGAATGCCTTTTTTTACGTTTGACCTGGAAAAAATGTACGACGTCGTAAGCATTGCGAGCTATTTGAATGAAATTGAATCCTTAAGTTGGACAGTCTATGAAAAGGTCTTCTAATGGCAATATTTACACTCGCAAGAAAGGATTCATCCTACTTTATGGCGCGGAATCTTTGACGTTAGCAAAGGCGGATGAGGAAGACCTTAGTCTCTTCGAGAGAAAAGTTTTGCGTGCGATTTTTGGTCCTGTTTGCGTTGATGGCATCTGGAGGAGAAGATTTAATGACGAACATGCGCCTGGTTAAGCGTCTACGGATACAACGCTTAAGATGGCCAGGCCATGTAGAGCGTATGGACACCACTGCTCCGGCCCGAAAAGTCCTTGAATCCGAGCCATTGGGACAACGCAACAGAGGACGACCTAGACTGAAGTGGCGCACACAAGTGGAGAAGGACCTCAACCAACTTGGAGTGCGCAACTGGAGACAGCTGGCGAAAGATCGTGCTGGCTGGAGAGGCATGTTGGTTGAGGCCCAGGTCCACCCCGGACTGTAGCGCTACAAGAAGAAGAAGAATAAGAAGAAAAAGAAGAAGAAGAAGAAGAAGAAGAAGAAGAAGAAGAAAGGATTCAACAATTACAGTCTACATAACCAATGAGTTTTCTAATCCTTCCAAGTGTCCACTTAAAACAGAGAAGGTACAGGAGGCATATGTTGTCATCAAAAAAGGACTATAACTTAATTTATGCGGTTTGCTAAGAGATGGCATAATTTGTATTATTCCATTGGAACATACCTTAGAAACCTACTTTCATTCTACGTCATTGTAATATTAAATAATTGGATGGCGCGACAGTCCACAGTGGAAGCAGGGTCTTGCTTGCTCATGAAATACTCGTATTGGGCGTGATACGAAAGTTGACTTTTATATTTCAGTATTGAGCAACCCTAGTGTTGCAATCTGGCAACTGTCAGCCCTATTGACATTTTTGAGGTTATATGTACTCAGAACGTTTTGACATACGAGCGCTACTTGTGTTGTTTACAGTAACTTCAAAGATTCATTTCGCCTAAAAAATGGAATTAAATCGAGAACATTTTCGTACGATTATTTTTATAACTTTCGACGTGGATTAACTCAACAACAGTGCATCGATGGACTTAACTCTATTTTCGTCGATGAGGCTCCATCGAGGACCAGTGTTTATCGATGGTATGGTGAATTCAACCGAGGTCGTAGTTCACTCCAAGGCGAATTTCTTGAAGGTTGTCCAAAATTAGTTGTTGTTCCGGAAACCATTGATGCTGGGCGCCAACTGATATTGCAAGATCGGCATGTGACCTATAGTAAGATTGAGACAACCTTACGAATAAGTGGCACGAGCATTCATTCAATATTGAAAGAACATTTGACCGTCAAAAAAATTTGTTCGCGTTGGATCCCACACAATTTGTCAATCGCTCAAAAATCGATTCGATTGATCGAAAGAAATGCTTCAAAAATACTATCGCGGTGCTTCGAAACACGTCTATGACATCGTGATAGGGTATGAATCGTGGATTTACGCGTATGAGCCCGAAAGTAAACATCAGTCTACTGTATGGGTGTTTCAAAATGAGCCAAATCCAACAAAAGTTGCTCGCGCACTTCCAAGCAAATGGTAGCCTGTTTTTCTAAAAAACTTGACATGTAGCAACCGTACCGTAGCTCTCATGTATCCTTTCAAACAACTGCGTTTTTGAGCACTCAAAACATTGATTTGAGTATAGTCCTGATTTGGCACCGAATGACTTCTTTTTATTCTTCTTCTTCTTTTTCTTGTGGCGCTACAGTCCGGGGTGGACCTGGGCCTCAACCAACACGCCTCTCCAGCCAGCACGATCTTTCGCCAGATTTCTCCAGTTGCGCACTCCAAGTTGGTTGAGGTTCTTCTCCACTTGTATGCGCCACCTTAGCCTAGGCCGTCCTCTGTGTCGTTTTCCAATAACACGGATTCAAAGACGTTTCGGGTCAGAGCAGTGGTGTTTATACGCTCTACATGGCCTAGCCATCTTAAGCGTTGTATCCGTAGACGATTGACCAGGCGCATGTCGCTGTACAGCTCATAGAGTTCGTCATTAAATCTTCTCCTCCAGATGCCATCAACGCAAACAGGACCAAAAATCGCACGCAAAACTTTTCTCTCGAAGAGACTAAGGTCTTCCTCATCCGCCTTTGCTAACGTCCAAGATTCTGCGCCATATAGTAGGACGGGGATGATCAAGCTGTTATAAAGCTAGTTTAGTCCTTAGAGAGAGGGCTTTATTACTCAATTGCCTCATGAGTCCAAAGAAACAGCGATTGGCAAGAGTGATTCTGCGCTTGATTTCGGTGCTGATGTTGTTGTCCCTGTCTACCGCGGAGCCGAGGTAGACGAAGTCCTTGACTACCTCGAAGTTTCTGTTGCCTAGTGGGACGCTCCGTCCGAGATGTCGATGTTGTGTGTCCTTCCTTGATGACAGCATATACTTCGTTTTGCCCTCATTTACCGCTAGACCCATTTTAGCCGCTTCCGCTTCAATGCCAAACGCCTCATTGACGGCTCGCTGTGTTCGTCCAATCACGTCAATGTCATCAGCGTAAGCTAGCAATTGAACTGACTTCTGGAAGATCGTGCCTCTGGTGTTGACTTGTGAGTTACGCACGATCTTCTCGAGGATGTCACATGACAGTGCGTCGCCTTGTCTAAAACCTTTTTTGATATCGAAGGTATCGGTGAGTTCGGTACCGACCTTGACGGAGGAGCGAGAGTTCTCCATCGTCATCCTACACAATCTAAAGAGTTTGGTAGGAATGCCAAAACTAGACATAGCACTGTATAGCTCGTCTCTATGCACACTGTCATATGCAGCCTTGAAATCGACGAATAGGCGGTGAGTGTCAATTTGCATTTCTTGGGTCTTTTCCAGGATCTGCCGTAATGTGAAGATCTGGTCTATTGTGGACTTCCCTGGCCTGAAACCGCACTGATAGGGACCTATCAGGTCATGGACAAATGGTTTCAAACGCTTTTATTCCCGTACGTAAAAAATAAAATGAGAGGTAAACGTAAAGCGGTTGATGCGTTTAGAATGCATGTTTTGGAGATACCGCAATCAGAGTGGCAAAAGTGCTTCGACAATTGGTTCAAACGCGTGCAAAAGTGTGTAGATCTTAATGGGGAATATTTTGAAAAAGAATAAAGCTATTTTCGATGATTAATATGTGTTTTTGTTCTCTAATCCCGAAATATAAAAGGCAACCCTCGCACTGTGTTCTCACGAAGGGACCTACAGTTTTTTGGCGAAGCAGCTCAAAAGAGGTGGACCGTGAAAAATGCGAGGTGTTCAGACGGGAATCGAACCTGGACCTTCGGCGTGTGAGTGTCGCACACTACCTATTACAACACGGCGGCCACGTACGTCATTTCAGTATAGGTTTTATTCACTCGAATATGTCGAACTTTGTGCCTGAAATAATGTTATTGCAGGTTAACGTTTATTACTTTAATATGTAGAAAACTGATACCGAAAGTCGTCGTGGTGTAGGTAGTGAATATGCGTTCGCTGAGCTAACATAACAAAAGTGGTTTGTGCTATTTAAAAGTGTGGATTTTGGCTTGGAATGCGATTAATGTCCCGGGGAGCCAAAAACGTTTGAAAATGAAGAACTGGAAGTATTGCTCAATGAAGATTGTTGCCAAACATAAGAAGAGCTCGCAGGATCTTTGGGTATCACTCAAGCAGTCATTACAAAACGTTGAAAGCAGCTGAATATATTAAAAAAGCAATGAAATTGGGTTCCACTGAAATAAAAAAACGCACGTACCCAATACAACACCTACGTCTCGGACAGAGGGTCACATAAGGCAGCAACAAATTTCGAGGTAGTCAAGGACTTCGTTTACCTCGGCTACGCAGTAAGTGGGGTTGACTCTTGCATCTGAAATTGTGCGAGATAATGAGAGGCACGTCGGTTTAAGCCCATTTCCGCTAAGGACTGCAGCGCCAATCAAAGAAGAAGAATATAAGCTGTAAGTCCTGTAACTTATAATGACAGGGACTCCAATCGTATGAGGCACTTTTCAGTTCTAATTCTTTCCTGCCGCTTTGACACACTTAACATCGGCCAACGATATCATGCGCTATCTAAAGCGAATCATGTTCTAGAAGTTTTTGGAGCTAAACAGGTCCATTCAGGTTAAATTGACTTCGAGAGGCTAAGATGATGCCCCTTGAGACCACGACCTAGCTACGTCAGCAACTACTTGCGTGGTGCGTGCAGTTCTTCCCTCACAACTAGAGGTGATGTTTAGCTGATGACGACAAAGATAAGTAAACTTTAAGAACACTTTCTTCAAGTCTTGGCAGCACATGAATGGGCGTTGTGCCGTGAAAGAACGACAAGGTCTTCAGTTTTGGAGTGAAATTTGAATAACCATAATTCCTTGGTTGAGCATTAAGTGGGTGCCCCTTAGTTGTGTTTATCTGCATCTCGGGTGGTTCCCGCATGAACGTCAAACCAATGTTATGAAGCTGTCGCTACATGAACAATCGGAAGGACCAGCGTTACGAATTCGGGAATTCGGGCGGTTTGACTTTTCTCTTTTTTCGGTGGCGACCGCTGATGAGCAATTTGAAGCCGATGCATTTGATCATAGCGCCTGTTTACACATCCTCAAACGAATTGAATGCTGCCCTCTTATTGCCTCCAAGTACACCAAGAACTTCCAATTTTTGATAAAACCCCCACCTCTCAGAAGGGGAGGACTTTCCGTTTCATTCACTTAATTCGAAATAAACTGCCGACACGTCCGGGCGTTTGCTTCCGCAAAACGACCTGTGGCTTAAGTAGGCCATGAATTTTGAAGGAAAGCCTCGCGAAACGCACCACGATGATGTCATTGCGTGGCGCAGTTTCGATGAAGATTCCCGCAAATGTTCATAATTCTGGGAGCGTACCCTGAACGGCACAAGCTGGGTCGTAAATAAATTTGTTGCGCCTTAGCGAATTGATTATTTATTGCCTTCGACGAGGAAGCCAAAAGGGAAACTGAGAGTGGGATGTGCCCCATCAAACTTAGCCTCCAACCGCAGAATGTTCAGCTCACCCTCATGACAACAATGAAGAATCCTTTCGCAGGAATCACCAACCAGCCGTCCGCGTCGCTCTGAGTTGGCTTATCATCCCCCCTCCCTCCGGTCGCATGTAGCACATCGAGCAGAAAATTCGTTCAACCAACAAACGGGACTGTATCATGTAAGAGGATATCACCGACCCTCCGGCTAACACACAAGACCGATGCTCCAGTGGCATATTTTCGCATTACGCTCTGGCATATGTCCAAGGGAGAAGCTCCACCGGAATATCAATTTCGTTATAAATACCCGACGCATGGGGTGGTGGCAACAGGAAGGGATGCACATGCCGAACAGGGACTTCGAGGTTGGTGGGGGAAGCAGTCCCGTTGCCCGCGGGTTGTCCTTCCCCCTTCACACGGAGCCACTAAACCAAGCCTTGATTTCTCAATGAAATGCTGTTTTTTCTTTTTCGGCTGTCCGGCCTGCAGAAGGATTTTAAATTCTCGGAATACATTTCGGGCGACGGACGCCCGGTCCTGGGGTTGTTCTGCGTATACATGGGTCGGCTCCGATAAGACAAACTTCACACACGTTTGCCGAAGGTATTCCCAGGGCTGGAGCACTGCTGGAGATTACGGCGACAGTGGGCGGGTGGCGGAGTGTAGTCAAAGGGAAAAGCTCTCAATGGGAGCGGTAACAACTGTGCGAAAGGACATGGCATGTTGAATGTGGTGACCTTGGTCGCTGCTGAAGCTGTTGTCTCGTTCGAGTGATAACAAATGAGCTTGTTCCTTGGGAGAGGAATCCTCTCCGAGAAGAGAAACGTGGAGAGACGAGCTTTGTGGCTCTTTTGAAAGAGAAAGAGAGATTCTCTGTGGAACGTATTCATCTTCGAAAAAGCTCTCACAAAAGCTGCACCCTCTCCAAAGCCATGCTCCCGCTGAATATCTTTCCGCTCTCGCTCTCGTACTGGCTCTCATGCTCGTTCGTTTTCCTACCTACCCCAATGAATACATACTCTCGAGGAAAACATTTCACGCTACTCTCGCGGGCAGATGAAAAAGGACCTGCTCCAGAACGACAACGATTTATGAGCGGAGTTCAAACTTTTGCTCAAAGTTATGCATAGTTTTGGAATGTCTCCCCCTGGCCAACACCCCTGTTGGGAAAATCTGCGAAATTTACAAACAAGAACGATTTGCAATTGAACGGAGCTCCTGACATCGGCACCGCCCCCACTAATATTTCATTTTGATTTGATTTTCCTTTTTTCTTATTTTCTATTTACTTTCTCGCTTCCCCTGGTTTTCTTTGTCACCCTTTCCCGGGGCAACCCCCTCTTCTTCATTATGCGAGAACAAGCGATGAACGGGATGTTTGACTTTCTCGCCTAGCGTGTGGTAAGCGCAAAATTCAACCATCGCCAGTGTATACATATTTCATCGCGGTCTTTCTTGTCTGTCTCCCACCCCTCCCACGCGGTGTTCCTCGTCTGTCTCCCACCCCTCCCACGCTCCTCCAGTAGCGCGGCCGTCCATCTTTGACTTTCAGTCAAGTTCGGTGAAATAAATTTGAAAATGATAATCCTGACAGCAAGGTTGGCAGTTGGCAGCCCATCTGCCAGGCCTGGCAGCGCGCTGAGAATCCACCGCGATGATTTCCTCGTCACACACGCACGCACACATATCGTCTCGCTCCCGACCATCGCTGACGACGATTCCTCTGCAGTGTGGCGGATTAATAAATTTTTGGGGAAACAAATCAAAATAATGCCGCGGAATGGAGCGAACTAAATGATTTCTGGTTTCAGCAGCGGGTGGGCGGCAGTGGCGGTGTGTGTGGGGATTACATTTTATTTATGTGAGAAATCCTTTTCTTGAAGGGAACTGTGTATCAGTGGCGGGAATTGTTTGGAAAAGTAATTGATCGCAACTGAAGGGAATTTAAGCGTTTACTGTGCTGGAAGGATGGGTCTACCGGATGGAAGGGGCCGGATGTTGCTAATTGTTTGAGAATCAATTTAGAAGCGGGCACAGTTTGATGGATGAAACAGTTCGACCATCTAAGGGGAGGAGGAGCAATTCTTAGAAGGACTCGGCCATGTTTTCTATCTAAGCTCATTTTCTTATAATCAAGCCTTACAACTTGGTGTTCAACTGAAAGAACATTTCCAGTGAAATGTGGGATGTCCACACCATGTGGTGTGCTGTGAATGTGGGAAACTTTATCTGGCCAGAGGTGGGCTCTTTCACTAACAGTTGAAGAGAGGTGTTGTGCTTCGAGCTGCCTAGTTGTGCCCTTGTTCATTGAGGTGTTTGGTGAAGCTTTGGTGTTTGCATGAGAAATAAATTTTGTTGCGGTAATGTCAACGATGTAAGTTGCGGCCTTGTCATTCGTATGATGGATGCGACTCAGAGTGAGCTCTATGGGAGCCCTGTCGGAAAATCTGGGAACACTTTCTAAACTTGATGTCTGATGTGAAAGAGATGATGCAATGGGAGGGTGGGAACGTTTCTAGAAAGTCACGTAACCTTTGGTTCGCTGCTACGAAGTTTTGTTAGTGTCAGAATTGCAGTACAAAGATCAAGCTGAGTTCATTCTTCAGGTCGTTTTTTGAGACGACTTTCTGTGAAGTGAAACGATTATCTTTGCCGTCCGCATAACTTTTGTTTGGGCGATGTGCAATCTTTAAAACAGAAGAGAAAGTAGATTCCATGCTGGGAACAAGGACTTGAAGGATGTCGTTTCATGACCAACATTAGCATTAGCATAAGCAACATCAATAAAAACTTCTTACACACATGAACTTAAGCAAATGTGTCTTGGTCGTTCTAGAAGACCAAAAATGTCTAGTGACCAACTAAGAACTTCTCTAAGAAAGTGATTCTTGAAGAAGGCTCAAAGACGACGGCGGGTTCTGGAGCTGGGGCTTTCGTGGAAAAAGACAACATCAGACTTCACGCTTCCTCAGGTATTTTCACGTTGGTCTTCCAGGCGGAAATCTTCGCTATCCTAATGGCCACCGACTATATTGTGAAGAACAGGTGGAAGGGAAAAAGTATCTGTGTCTGAAGCAACAGTAAAGCTGTGCTAAAGGTTTTACTCAACCCTTAAACCACTTCCCAGATAGTTCAAGAATGCAAGTCTTCTCTTAATTTGGTCGGCAGTCTAAATTCGCTAAAACTTGCCTGGGTCCCGGGTCATCACGGGATCCTGGGAAACGAGACTGCCGATGAACTAGCTAGAGCCCGAATCCACCTTGGGACTACCCGCGTCCTTGGTCAGGGCCTCCGTCGATGGTTGGGTCTCCCTACAGAACAACCAGAGATGGCGTGACTCTCCGGGGTGCAGTGTGCAGAGTATGCTCCCAAACGTCAGCAAGAAATCCGCGTCTTTTCTGCTACCTTTAGACAGAAACGAGTGCAGACGAGTTGTCGGCGTATTAACGGAACATTTTACCTTCGCTATTTACCTAAGTCAGCTTGGGCCTGGGCACATAAGTCAGCTTGGGCTTGGGCACATAGAATACTTTACTTGCGTCAGCGTCAACAATACCTTGACAGATACATAGAAATACATGTATTCTTATGGGAAGTGGCCCATAGACCAACGCTGTCGATCACGCGACGGATGAAATAGTTCAACTTTTAACTTTTCTCTCCCCGTCAGCGTTGACAATCAAACATTGTGACATATCAAGAGTCTGAGGTTACCATGTATGAAGTGAGCGTCAAAATACAAATGTCTCGAAAGGGAACATTTGTTGTGAACGAGCACTTATTTTTTTTTTTTTGTTTGTTTGCTATGACATCTGTGAAAAATATTAAGTATATGGTACATCAAGTCATTGAACAGACAACATCATATTTTTTCATCGTGTTAAAAATGTCGAATTTTGTACCAAAAAGTGATGATTTGCGGAAAGCATTAATTTTTTGTTTTCATTTGAAGAAAAGTGCTGCAGAGTCGCATCGAATGCTTGTCGAGGCATATGGTGATCATGCTCTATCAGAAGCAACATGTAAAAGATGGTTTCAACGGTTCAGAAATAATGATTTTGATGTGAGAAATGAAGAACGTGGAAGACCACCAAAAAAGTGTGAAGACGCCGCATTGCAAACGATATTGGATGGAGCTGACACTTTGAGTCAAAAGCAAATGGCAGCAATGTTAAATGTTGCACAAAAAACAATTTCTGACCGTTTAAAAGCTATGGGAAAGACCAAATGTGTGGAAAATGGGTGCCACATGAATTGAATGAAAGACAGATGGAAAACCGAATAAACACTTGTGAAACTTTGCTTCAAAGACACGAAAGAAAATCGGTTTTGCATCGGATTGTTGATGGCGATGAAAAATGGATTCATGGGTTAATCATGGGTTAATCTGGGACAACCATCAACATCGACTGCAAAACCAGATCGATTCGGCAAGAAGACAATGCTGTGTGTTTGGTGGAACCAGAAAGGTGTGCTGTACCTCGAGCTCCGAGAACATAATGAAACCGTTAATACTGATCGCTACCAACAACAAATGATCAATTTGAACCAAGCCTTTATCGAGAAACAACCAGAATGGGCCAGCAGACACGGCAAGGTAATTTTGCTCCATGACAATGCACCTGCACACAAAGCAAAACCGGTTCAGGATACAATCAAACCACTTGGCTGGGAGCAGCTACCCTACCCGCCGTATTCACCAGACTTGGCTCCTTCCAACTACCATCTGTTTTCATCGATGGGACACGCATTGGCTGAGCAGCATCTTGATTACTACGAGGAGGTCGAAAATTGGGTGTCTGATTGGATTGCTTTAAAAGACGAACAATTTTATTGGCGTGGTATTAGCAAATTGCCCGAAAGGTGGTCAAAATGTGTACCAGGTATACCGATATGAAATAAAATGGAACACTAATTATTAATGGGAAAGTAAAAACATTTTCATTCAAAGTATTGGCCATTGTTTTCTACACATTTCGACAACCTTTCTGGCAATTTGTGAATACCACGCCAATAAAATTGTTCGCCTTTTAAAGCAAACCAATCAGACACCTGTATCGGTTATTATTGACTGGCAGTATGGGCAGCACTTTTAAAAAAGTCCGGACTAATTATGACACTAAACCATGAAACACAGCAACAACAGCAACAATTCGGTTTTGTGGATTTAACAGTGTCCCAGCATATACTTCGGGATTGTCATCACATCAGCTTGCACTTTTGTTTAACACCGTATGCATTCAACCAATAGTGAGCTTCATCGCTAAACAAAACTTTCTTATAAAAGAAGGGTTCAGTGCCAACCTTATTCATGCTGAAAGGCCAAGCAACAGATTGTCGTAAAACAGTGTTGCCAACTTGAAGTTTTATCTTTTAAAAAGAAAACTACCCTTTCGTCATTTCACAGGGGTTGGGCAAACTTTAATGTGCAACACTTCACTAACTTCATGGTGCGGAATCTTGGACGTTAACAAAGGCCGATGAGGAAGTCCGTAGTCTTTTCGAGAGAAAAGTTTTGCGTGCGATTTTTGGTCCTGTTTGCGTTGATGGCATCTGGAGGAGAAGATTTAATGACGAACTCTATGAGCTGTACAGCGACATGTGCCTGGTCAAGTGTCTACGGATACAACGCTTAAAATGGCAAGGCCATGTAGAGCGCATGGACACCACTGCTCTGACCCGAAACCCGTGTCATTGGAAAACGACACAGAGGACGGCCTAGGCTAAGGTGGCGCATACAAGTGAAGAAGAACCTCAACCAACTTGGAGTGCGCAACTGGAGACAGCGGGCGAAAGATCGTGCTGGCTGGAGAGGCATGTTGGTTGAGGCCCAGGTCCACTCTGGACTGTAGCGCCACAAGAAGAAGAAGAAAAAGAAGGATCAGATGTGCGATTTGGTTATGCATGATCACCTGCCTTGACGGTTTATATCACAGCGTCTATTTGTCCAAGAGTCGTAGATAACGCAAGACTAAACATCTTAGTAACCCAATTACCAAATCGAGATCATGCTTAAAGGACTATCGTTCCACCTTGGATTGATGCCAAGCCTTATTAAAACCGCTTCCGCTCTCTGGGTTGCAGCTCCCGGTTGAGAATCCAACTCCACACAGAGCCTTGATAGTCTCCTAATCTCTTTACCTAGTACAGGGTGAACAAAATCTAGACAAGTTAGCACAGTACATTAACCTCCATTCTACACACGGGTGGTAAGCCACAGCCACCACGATGCTCCCACAAGGTGGCCTATCACTCTATCAGGCTGAAACCGAACTTCCAGCGGCTCTTTTCCTCCCGTGGCACCAGAATATAACCCTGGTCAAGCTGTTAGGCTCCCTCAAATCCTGGGCCTGTTAGCCGCCTTCCCGCCACAAGATGGTATTTTCTCCATCAGTGTTTCCGTTGTCACTTTAAATAGTCATACGTATGTGATTTTTGAATCATCTGATCCGAGAAATGGATCCGTCGACTGACTGTCTCGTTCTGGCGATTCAGCGACGTTAGAATACTTTCTGTGGGCTACGTCATATTGTTGGTTCAAATAAACAAGTCAACGACGTTGGAGGGGAGCAGATTTTACATTGAACACAAAATGGCAGCTGTTTCGTCTGAAATATGTCAAATATCTCCCTTTCGAATTTTTGTCTTTTAAATTTTCTGGCTATGTACAAAGCACTACAGAGCTCGTATCTGGCAATACTATACATAATTTGAAAGGTTGTGACAGGTTGACATCACGACGAAAACGACGAAAACATGCAGTTCACTTACGCCGAAATCCGCGCTATTTTAAAGTTTTCCTTCGTTAAAGGCAAATCCGCTAGATAAAAGTTTCGTGAGATTACTGGTGTTTTGGGGGATGGTATTCTATCACTTCGAACCGCGGAGGAATGGTTTCGATGATTCAGGGGCGGTGAAAACGATACCATGGATAAGCCAGCCGGCGGAAGATCTGTGACGACGAATACCGATCGAATCATGGAAATCATCGAGTTACACCGGCATGTGACATCTCTTGACATCGCCCAGGAGATGGGATTTGGTCACCAAACCATTTTAAGCCATCTGCAGAAATCTGGATACCAAAAAAAAAATTGATGCGTAAGTGCCGCCTGATTTGACGGAAAAAACCCTTCTGGACCGAATAAACGCCTGTGATATGCTGCTGAAACGGAACGAACTCGACCCATTTTTGAAACGGACGGCAACTGGCGGCGAAAAATGGATTACATACGACAACACCAAGCGAAATCGGTCGTGATTGAAGGCCGGTGAATTGTCTCAAACAATGCCAAGTCGGGATTGACGGCCAGGAAGGTTTTGCTGTGTGTTTGGTGGGATTGGGAGGGAATCATCCACTATGAGCTGCTCCCATAAGGCCAGACGCTTAATTTTACCATCTATTGCGAACAACTGGTCGCCGTGGCGTAGTGGGTAGAGTGCGACGCTCACACGCCGAAGGGTTTAGGTTCAACTCCCAGCTCAACACCAATTTTTTGAAATTTTCACGACACCACCTCTTTCGAGCTGCTGACAACACTCAAAGAGTAATAAGTGTCTAAGAAAGCTTCTCAAATTTCGCCGTTCGGAGTCGGAAAAAAACTGTAGGTCCCTTCTACTCGTGAGAGAACAGTAGCGCGCACAACGCGAGTAGTTGATGAGCAAGCTAGGCCCTGGTCCCCCTTTTGACTGTAGCGCCAAAAATTATTATTATTATTATTATTATTGCGAACAACTGGACCGCTTGAAGCAGGCGATCGACCAGAAACGTCCAGAATTGGCCAACAGGAAGGGTGTAGTGTTCCACCAGGACAACACCTGACCACACACTTCGTTGATGTCTCGTCAGAAGCTACGGGAGCTCGGATGGGAGGTTGTATCGCACCCGCTATATTGCTCGGACATAGCGCCAAGTGATTACCACCTGTTCCTGTCCATATCGAACGCCCTTGGTGGTGTGAAGTTGAACTCAAAAGATGCTTGTGGAAAGTGGCTGCCCGAGTTCTTCTCAAATAAGGAGAGGGACTTCTACGAGGAGGGTATTATGAAGTTGCCGTCTAGATTGAAACATTTATAAAGCATTGATTGAAGAGCAAAAGAGCAATGAATGAATTACTAGCCCACTCTCGACTCCTGGAGAAAGATGCCAATTTATTTTCAAAAAACACAGTTTTCGCTTGCTCGTCAGTAAGAAAATAAAAACATACATCATTTTTCCAGAGAAGCAGAGTAAATTATTATCTCTTAGTGTATTTAGTTAACCATAAGTGAACTTTACCTTAAAGAACTTTTTAACCTACGCTTGGGATTTTTTTTTTAAAGTTTAAATCAATAATGGGGCCCAGGCCACGATGTGTCCTGAGTACTGTTCTTTTATTGTGTTCATGATCATGTCCACAGGGCATTTAGAGGTTGAACCGAGTTTGAAAATAGGTTGGATTTGTTTTTCGGGAAGACTTCAACAGTTTTGCCGTTCCTCATTAGTTAGCCAACGTGCAACGCTCACACGCCGAAGGGTCTAGGTTCGATTTCCGGCTGAACACCTCGAATTTTTCACGGCACCACCTCTAATAATAACTGCTCAAGAAAGCTTCTTAAACTTCGCCATTCGGAGTCGGCAAAAAAATATAGGTCCCTTCTACTCGTGAGAAAACAGTAGCGCGCACAACACGAGTAGTTGATGAGCAAGCTAGGCCCTGGTCCCCCTTTTGACTGTAGCGCCAAAAATTATTATTATTATTATTGCGAACAACTGGACCGCTTGAAGCAGGCGATTGACCAGAAACGTCCAGAATTGGCCAACAGGAAGGGTGTAGTGTTCCACCAGGACAACACCTGACCACACACTTCGTTGATGTCTCGTCAGAAGCTACGGGAGCTCGGATGGGAGGTCGTATCGCACCCGCTATATTGCCCGGACATAGCGCCAAGTGATTACCACCTGTTCCTGTCCATGGCTTACGTCCTTGGTGGTGTGAAGTTGAACTCAAAAGATGCTTGTGAAAAGTGGCTGTCCGAGTTCTTCGCAAATAAGGTAGGGGGGCTCCTACGAGGGGGGTAGTATGAAGTTTTCCTCTAGATGGAAACAGATTATCGAACAAAACTGCGCATATCTGAACTAAATCTTATTACTGTAACACTTTTTATGAAGCGTTGAATGAAGAGCAAAAAAGCGGAAGGGAGATATTTGACTACCTCATAATATATGCGGACAAGCTCGTTCTCAACCTCATACATTACCGGTTCTTTCTTAAGTTTTGCACTGAAATTCGCATTCAGTTACATTCGAGGACACATGAATGCTCAGAGCAGACGAGCAATTTGTATATTTTTGTACTTCTCTCCGACAGACGTCTGATGTGAACTTTGTGATGACCCTGTCATCACATACTGTTTGTTTCCGATAGAATCATTTAACTCAATCGTTGACATCGACACCCTCGTTCGATAACTTTTTAATTGGAAATTTAAACATCAAGCCGCTTCCAACTCAGTTCGAAGGTGCCCCCAAGGCGGATCGAGAAACAATTGATTGCACAAGCTCTCTGCCCCATACGTGTAAACAATGGAACCTCAAATAACTCATTTCATCGGAACTTCCTATTTACCTTCAGCTGGCAACACAATTATGACACCTTCAATCGCGACATTTTTTCTGTCTCCCTCACATTGTTTCACAAAAGCCCGAACCCTTCACGTGCAATAGCCTGAGCCCTTCCCATGCGGGAAATCGATTTTTCGCTCGAGCCCTACTGCAGATTCAGTCCAGGATACGCCAGCACACCCCCAAACAATTGGATGCAGCAGCTTGGCCGCATCTATCGGGCAGATGAGGGGCGCGCAAAAAATGTAATTAATTTGTTTAAAATTTTTTTGTATCAATAATTACTCCCGTATGGTGTTGATAGATAAAAAAAATAACAAACACACACACACGCTCGATTACAACGCGCAGCAATTGCGTATAATTAAACAGTTCGTTTTTGGAGAATTTTTTTCCGGTTTAATTCGGTTTCGGACGTTGACAGGAGCCGGCACGACACGAGATAGCCGGCGGATTGGCTGCGTTGCACTTAATTGGGTTCACTCAACTCGGCAGAATACGGCGGGGAGTAGATGAATGCCAAAGAAGATCATTTTGTGGTGGCAGTAACGTTGGTGCGTGGTATGTCCTCGGTTTTCATTTTCAGCTGCCACTCTGGAATCTGACACTGATGAAATCTCAGTCATATGTGTTGCCACCTATCAAATCTCTCCCAGTTAATTCTCATTGTGATGCAAATCTCTTGAGCCTTTGCCTAATTCTTCGATAGATTGCGGTCATTCAGCAGAACAAAGCACATTCCCTGACACCGCCAAACACGGACCACCAATTCATTCAACGTGAACCCCTTACCCATGTCAAGCCCAACACCCAGCACCTCTTCGACTCGACACAGAAGTGTGCCGTCATCCTTGCTAAAGCCCCGTCATCTGGGCGCCCAATCTAGCCCCGAATCTCACACAAATGGTCATCTCATAAATATTAAAACACAATGAGCGAAAAGGGTCCTTGCCCCGGCCCTCCGTCTACGAAAGTAAACAATTGCCTTCATGTATGTAAATCCAATCAAATTAACTTCTTATCTGTTAATCATCGTCGTTGACACCACCACCACAACACCCACTGCCACCGCTGCTGCCGATTCGAATGCAAATAACTCTCAGTCCGGAGATAAGCAAATACCAGGGACATTGAACCCTCCCCCCAATGTGGAGCGCGAACACACTCCTACACATTCTACGGTGACATTGGTGACAGGATAAAATCAATAACCCTTCCATATCACTGCTGTCATCTGCAGGGCGCCCGTCCTGCGTCTCCTCTGTTTCACCTTTTTATGCTTCTGAGAAGGGTTTTTCATTTTCCAGCAAATGCTGCATACACACTTCGCCGTTGTCTGGTATCTGCAGGTACTTACAAATTCAGCTCCGATGCCGATTTCAATTGACGGTAATCATGACTACGGGGACTGCCGAGGGAGTATCCCGGATCCCGGGATCCCAACTCAAATCATAATCCATTAGATGTAATAAATTCGCATATCGGATGCAGTTGAGAGTAGAGAGGAGAGCTCGGTTGCGAATGCAACAAGCTGCAGGCAGCCGTATCGGATTTCGGTGAATCCAATCTCCAACCGATCTGGCTCCCAGACAGTCATCCAGGCGGGTTATGCGAATTTGCAGCGATTTCTAATCGAAGAGGCTTGAGTTTGGGGGTTTTCACATTGATGAAATTTGGAGGTCGTTGCTGCTGTTCCGTATTTGTACCGTCGGTGGACTTGAATCGAAAATAAATCTCCGGTAAGTCTGAGTCTGAATTGATGTTTCTTGAGAACGACGAGTGTGTCGAGGGCTATTTTTGAAAAAAACGATAACTGATTTAATTTAATGTTTTAGACAGTTTTAACAGATCACACAATAAGTCACGGGACATATAGGGGGCGCCACTTACAAAAAATCTATAGTCGTTTGTGGGCTTTTTGTTAGTTAGCGCGCCTGTATGCTCCGGGACTTATTTTCTCATCTGTTAAAACTGTGTTACATGATGCAGTTAAATGTGTGCTACACTAAGGTGTCTAGTTAGACTTCCATTTGTCACATGCTCTTGAATAGGAAACCAATTTTTGGCTAAGATATAGTAAAACGAACATTTAAAGTCTGAAAGAGACTTTAGCTGCAAAAACTTTTCGTATTCTAGCTTCTGCGTGATTTCAAAATAACGAACACTGTATATCTCCCTAGGACTGAGAGGAGTTTGAGGAAGATTAAAACTCGCGTACAGAAAATATTGCGCCAGTCGAGGAGCAGTGGCTGGAGTGCGACATTCATACGCCAAAAGTCTTAGGTTCAAATCCCGGACTGAACATCTAGTATTTTTTACGGCATCACCTCTTTCGAGGTGCTGACAAGGGAAATAATTGTAATAAAACAGCTTCTCAAACTTCGCCGTTCGGAGTCTGTAGGTCTCTTCTTCTCATAGAGAAACCACAAGAGTTTTTGATTTGCACGCTTGGATCTGGTCCCCTTGTAGACGGTCGCCATCTAACATATTTATGTATATACAGAAATTATCCAGACCCACCACACGACTCCCATTAAGAACTTGTTATGGGGAACGTAAAGATACTAATAATAATAATTGTTGGCGCGACAGTCCACAGATAGACCAGGGCCTAGCTTGCTCATCAACTACTCGTGTTGTGCGCGCTACTGTTTTCTCACGAGTAGAAGGCACCTACATTTTTTTGCCGACTCCGAATGGCGAAGTTTAAGAAACTTTCTTGAGCAGTTATTATTAGAGGTGGTGCCGTGAAAAATTCGAGGTGTTCAGCCGGGAATCGAACCTAGACCCTTCGGCGTGTGAGCGTTGCACGTTGGCTAACTAATGAGGAAAGGCAAAACTGTTGAAGTCTTCCCGAAAAACAAATCCCACATATTTTCAAACTCGGTTCAACCTCTAAATGCCCTGTGGACATGATCATGAACACAATAAAAGAACAGTACTCAGGACACATCGTGGCCTGGGCCCCATTACTGATTTAAACTTAAAAAAAAAATCCCAAGCGTAGGTTAAAAAGTTCTTTAAGGTAAAGTTCACTTATGGTTAACTAAATACACTTAGAGATAATAATTTACTCTGCTTCTCTGGAAAAAGGATGTATGTTTTTATATCTCTTACTGACGAGCCAGCGAAAACTGTGTTTTCTGAAAATATATTGGCATCTTTCTCCAGGAGTCGAGAGTGGGCTAGTATTTCATTCATTGCTCTTTTGCTCTTCAATCAATGCTTTATAGATGTTTCAATCTAGACGGCAACTTCATAATAGCCTCCTCGTAGAAGTTCCTCACCTTATTTGAGAAGAACTCGGGCAGCCACTTTTCACAAGCCTCTTTTGAGTTCAACTTCACACCACCAAGGGCGTTCGATATGGTGGTAATCACTTGGCGCTATGTCCGACCAATATAGCGGGTGCGATACAACCTCCCATCCGAGCTCCCGTAGCTTCTGACGAGACATCAACGAAGTGTGTGGTCAGGTGTTGTCCCGGTGGAACACTACACCCTTCCTGTTGGCCAATTCTGGACGCTTCTGGTCGATCGCCTGCTTCAAGCGGTCCAGTTGTTCGCAATAATAATAATAATAATTGTTGGCGCTACAGTCCAAAGGGGGACCAGGGCCTAGCTTGCTCATCAACTACTCGCGTTGTGTGCGCTACTGTTCTCTCAGGAGTAGAAGGGACCTACAGTTTTTTGCCGACTCCGAATGGCGAAATTTGAGAAGCTTTCTTAGACAGTTATTACTCTTTGAGTGTTGTCAGCAGCTCGAAAGAGGTGGTGTTGTGAAAAATTTAAAAAATTGGTGTTGAGCTGGGAGTTGAACCTAAACCCTTCGGCGTGTGAGCGTCGCACTCTACCCACTACGCCACGGCGACCAGTTGTTTGCAATAGATGGTAAAATTAAGCGTCTGGCTATATGGGAGCAGTTCATAGTGGATGATTCCCTCCCAATCCCACCAAACACACAGCAAAACTTTCCTGGCCGTCAATCCCGGCTTGGCCACTGTTTGAGACGATTCACCGGCCTTCAACCACGACCGTTTTCGCTTGGTATTGTCGTATGTGATCCATTTTTCGTCGCCAGTTACCGTCCGCTTCAAAAATGGGTCGAGTTCGTTCCGTTTCAGCAGCATATCGCAGGCGTTAATTCTGTCCAGAAGGGTTTTTTCCGTCAAATTTTTTTTGGTATCCAGACTTCTGCAGATGGCTTAAAATGGTTTGGTGACTAACTCCCATCTCCTGGGCGATGTCAAGAGATGCCACATGCCGGTCTAACTCGATGATTTCCATCATTCGATCGGTATTCGTCGTCACAGGTCTTCCGCCGGCTGGCTTATCCATGGTATCGTTTTCACCGGCTCTGAATTGTCGAAACCATTCCTTCGCGGTTCGAAGTGATAGAATAGCATCCCCCAAATTACCATTAATCTCACGGAACGTTTCTCTAGCGGATTTGGCTTTAACGAAGGAAACCTTAAAAATAGCGCAAATTTCGGCGTTTGTGAACTCTATGCGTACACGTCTATCACTGTAGAACGCAATATCCAAACTAATCATGCATAGCGTCATTTTCGTCGTTATATCAGCTTGACACAACTTTTCAAATGATGTATGGAATAGCCAGATACGAGCTCTCTAGCGCTTTGTACATAGCCGAAAAATTCAAAAGACGAAAAGCCGGAAGGGAGATATTTGACAAACACATATACATATGCTGTGGGTAGGCTGATACAAATGTAGAAAGCCTCAACAAGGTTCAAAGAAATTTGCACCTATTGGGTGATCCTTTTTTTCAGACTTTATTCGACCAGCAATCGCACAGATAAAGCAAGTTCAGAGAAACCTTTACAATCGCAGTTTAAAAGTAGTTTAGAACTCTATTTGTTTCTTTAGCAGTCGCTTACCGTCTCTGTTGGCATATCTTTCCAACATTGTTCCGCTAAACATTTTCCTTTTTGGGAAGGCCACGCGACATTTTGCAATGTTGGCTGTTAAGAATTAAAAAGGGCTGCTGTCTTAGTACGATGTACGAATATTTGATCCGGAAACAATTTAGCCGCAGTTCTGGTCCCATCAAATATTGAATCATTTAATAAGAAATGCTTTTCCTGTCAATGTGAGTAGTTTGATGAGTTCTGCCTCTAATTTTGAGTAGAACCGTAGAAAACGAGTCTTCCTTCTTTTTTCTGTTTGCCTTTTGTTTCCCTTAATAATGCACCAAATTTGCAACTGATTCCTGTCTCCTGTAGTTCCAAGGCGTCTTCATTGAGTGATGGACTATTGTTGAAAGTAAGTACTTGTATTTCCACAACATTGCATTTAAAGGCTTCTCAAAATTCTTACAATCGTCAAAGTAACCATTTGGTCGAATAAAAATGATTAACAAGGTGGTCGCCGTGACGTAGTAGGTAGAGTGCGACGCTCACACGCTGAAGTGTCTAAGTTCGATTCCGAGCTCAACACCAATTTTTCGAAGTTTTCACGGCATCACCTCTTTCGAGCTGCTGACAACACTCAAAGAGTAATAACTGCTCAAGAAAGCTTCTCAAATTTCGCCGTTCGGAGTCGGCAAAAAACTGTGGGTCCCTTCTATTCGTGAGAGAACAGTAGCGCGCACAACACGAGTAGTTGATGAGCAAGCTAGTCAGCCTGTTGCTTGCTGTCAGCCACCAACCAGATCTCGGTTGGGAAGAAAATGGGATCCTTTCGTACGAATTCTAAATCTATGTTTTTGCGTCCAAATGCGCATTTATTTCGGACATTACATCTTAACTTACACACAAGGAGTGTTACAAATTGAAATCTTTAAAATTTGTCAAATTTTTTGTAAATATGTGTCTTAATGTAAAAATGAACGAAAAAATTGACGGAATTAGTTTCTTTTCGACGTGGACTACGTCTTGAACTTCTATCTTATCATAAGCAGCCCAACAAGCAGCAGAATGCCAGAAATCGATAACTTCAGGGAATCGGCTCCGTTGCGTTCTGATCGTCGGTAGGAGACAGCACTTCGTTTTCTTTCTCTGCTCCGCGTTCCTGGACTCAAGAAACATACCTCTGCAGTCACCATCAAACAACATAGTCTAGGTTGGTTGGGGGGCAATCGTTTGTGCACACGAGACAATGTTGCTGATCGTACTCATGGATGCGAGCTGCCAACACTATCCTTGTTTGCACACAGTTCAAATTGGCATACAGCTCCCTCGAGCTGCCTCCTGGAAAGCCACCACAGCATCTATTGTGTAGTGAACCAATGTATGCAGCGAACTCTTTTGCTTGAGGGTTAAGTTACGAGCCAGGCCTACCAGTCTGTGAGTTGTGCTTAAGGTTAACTCCCCTATCACGTTAAATTCGGTTCAGAGACAACAACATGCCCCGGGTAAGGGTCGACCAATGCATAAGAGTTCTTGCTCCACTTGTATGCTCCATCTCAGCCTAGGCCGTCTTCTGCCTCTTCTCTGGCATTGTCCGCAGGCGCTGAATTGTAGACTTCTTGGGGCCGTAGCAGTGATGTCTATGTCTTCTACATGGGAATGTTATTTTAAGCGTTGTATCCAAAGACGCTTGATCAAACTAATGGCGCCGTAAAACAGTTAGTCGTTGAACCTTTTTTTCCAACTGCCAGCAGCACAAATAGGACCAGGAAACATGCTGAAATTTTTTCTTCTCCCCGTTAGTTTGCTCCCTCACCATCTACTTTTGAGGGCGTCAAAGTTTAGGCGCCTTTAAGCAAGTTGAAATATAAAGCAAGCTTTTTTTTCAAGCGATGGCTCTATAACTCGATTGGCTCTTAAGACCAAAAAATAAGCTATGACAAGGAGTGATTCTGTGCTTGATTTCTTTCCTGATTTTGTTCAGCGCGATGTCGAAGTAGACAAAATTCTTGTCTACAATAAAGTTCCTGCTCCCCAGGGTAACGCTTTTCCAAAACGTCAATATTTTTCACAAAAACTTTATTTCCCTAAACACTAATAAATAATTTACTTAGTTACAGTGAAATGAGTTTGAATAAAATTTTAATTGCTAATAAAAATGTTTTCCTGATGATGTAGGTCATTTATAAAGTCATGCAGTTAGTTTTGAAAGTGGTATAAGTCATTTAATCCTTTCAAAACAACATTTCCTTTTAAAAATGATTATAATTTTCAAAATCATAATAAATACGTGTTTGTAGGCAATACTTTACTGTCATATCATCATAAATAATAATAATTGTTGGCGCTACAGTCCAAAGGGGGACCAGGGCCTAGCTTGTTCATCAACTACTCGTGTTGTGCGCGCTACTGTTCTCTCAGGAGTAGAAGGGACCTACAGTTTTTTGCCGACTCCGAACGGCGAAATTTGAGAAGCTTTCTTAGACAGTTATTACTCTTTGAGTGTTGTCAGCAGCTCGAAAGAGGTGGTGCCGTGAAATATTACAAAAATTGGTGTTGAACTGGGAGTCGAACCTAAACCCTTCGGCGTGTGAGCGTCGCACTCTACCCACTACGCCACGGTGACCACCATATCATCATATTCCATAATATTCCATAATACAAAAATATTTTGTTAATCATTTATAATACAAAACTCTAAATATCTCGAAACAAGAAAAATATGACTTGTACCACTTTCAAAATGAATGGCTCATTTGTCAACTTGTCCCGAATGCTGCTTAAGTTAAATTAACATTTTCTGACCACAAAGAATTTTCGAGACTCTGAAACTCTTTATGTTTTTATACAGTCTTAAAGTTGTTACATTTTTGGATCACCGCGAGACTCTATTTTGCCAAAATGTGCTCTTATGTTGATGAGTCGCGATTCGAACTTGTTTCGAGGGAACTCCCTTCCAAATCTTGAATAGAATATACGACGGAATAAATGTCTCATTTTTCTTGTATCCTTTTCAAAAGAGGCTTAAAAAAAGGCTACTTTTATCAAGTTTGATGACTCTTGTTTGAGTCATCCATGGCATGATATCGACAGCGCAGCCGATCGACCTAACGGCTGTCATAAGCGCACATCACTCCACATCAAAACACATCCTAAGCAAACAAAGTATAGCCACGGGCACACGCATCATAAAATGCACATGTGCTTAACAGTAAGAAGGAGCATGAGCAGCGAGCAACGGCATTATGAGATGTCTACATACAGTGGATCAAAGTGAAACTCGTACACCCTTCTGTGAATATGTATAAGCATGAAAAACTCAAGTTTTACATAAGACAGTAGTCAAATTTTTTGTTATTTGTGAGGAACAAGATTCTCCTTTCTAACTGATAACACAAAATACAATTCAATGAAACTAATAAATAAAAAAAAATAGAACTCAGAGTATAACTAGCAATTCAAAGTCAAAATAAAACTCGTACAATATTTCTTTCCCATATTTTTTATCCAAATCTATAACGGTTCTTTGCGATAATTTGTCCTGTCATTCTTTAGACTTCCTATAGCCTTCATTTCATTTCAATACGTGGCAAAGTAAGGTTTGGTTTTACAATGGGTAGACAACGTGGTCAAACATCCTTGGAAGTCAGAAATTTGATTATTCTGCACCATAAAAATGGAAAAACTTTGCGGGAAATCGCAGATATACTCGATCGGAGTCACTCTACAGTACAATACGTTATAAAACGTTTTAAAGAACGTAATAATACTTTAAATAAAACTAGAAGAAGCACTCGAAAGATTTTTACCGACGCTGATGAGTGCTGGATATTACGTAAGGTCAAAGAGAATCCAGCAATTAGTGCTCCTAAAATAGCGCAAGAGGCAGAAAATTATCTCGGAAAAAAGTGTTGTGCAGAAACTATCCGAATCATTTTAAGGAAGAATAACTACCACCGACGAACTGCTAGAAAAAAGCCCTTTATTTCCAAACAAAATAAAGGCAAAAGACAAAAAAAATGTTATATTTGCAGACGAAAGCAAATTTAACCTATTTGGATCCGATGGAAAAATTACAGTTTGGAGAAAGCCAAATGAAGAACTTAAAGAGAAGAATTTACGAGCAACCGTAAAACACGGTGGAGTTTCAGTTATGGTGTGGGGCTGTATGTCAGCAGCTGGAACTGGAAATCTTTATTTTATTGAGGGAATTATGAACCAGGATGTATATTTGAACATTCTTACAACAAATTTAAAGGAAAATGCCGAAAAACTTGGTGTCAAAGAATGTTTTCAGTTTTATCAAGACAATGATCCTAAACACAAGGCATGGAAAGTACGATCATGGTTGCTGTATAACTGCCCGCACGTAATTGAAACTCCCGCAAAATCTTCAGATCTCAATGTGATTGAAAATCTATGGAGTTATTTAGAGGAAAAAATCCGCAATGACCTTAAAAAGACCCTTTTAGAGGAATGGAAGAATATACCAGCATCATATTGCGAAAAAATTGGTAATGTCCATGACAAACAGATTAAAAGCTGTGACTGCAAGTACAGGACTGCCAACAAGGTACTAGAAACATATCCTGCACTTGCCAAGTGAAATAACATGTGAATGAAAAAATGTGTACGACTTTTACTTTGGCTTTGAATTTTTAGTTATACATTGATTTTATTTTTTTTATTTATTAGTTTCATTGAATTGTATTTTGTGTTTATCGGTTAGAAAGAAGAATATTGTTTCTCACAAATAAAAAAAAAGAATTGACTATTGTCCCGTGTAAAACTTGAGTTTTTTATTCTGTAACACATTCTCATGAGGTTGTACGAGTTTCACTTTGATCCACTGTACGTGCTAGAAATCAGCACGTGCAGAGCAACGACGGCGAGCCGACCCTTGTGCGGCGCAAGGAAGAATCACCAAAAGGAGACGAGCAAAACATCTGATCATCCCGTACACGCCAGCGCGACAACCCAGCGAGACTGATCATCGGAACATATTTTGTGTGCATCATGTGTGCCGACGTTTGGTGGTTGTTACGAAATCAAATTTTCTCACTCCAGATTTTACTTCCAGCGAGAGCAGCCAGGAGCATATTTTTGTGTAAGATTTTGTTTAATATTTTTAACGTGCAGTATTTTTCGTGTTATACAGTCCACAAAATTTATTATCGAAGGAGGAAAAATAAACAAGAATGTTTGCCCACTTGAATGTTCTTTTATTGATCCAAACAACTCTATTAGTTTGGATATGCGTGAAGCTGAACAAAAGCAAAAAGAAGAAGAAAACGTTGATTTGTTCTTTGCATATACAGCTAACTGCATTCTAAGTGCCAGGGATTTCTTCCGGCAGACAGAACAGTTTCTGTGGCCATCAACTTAAATGTGGATCTCAGAATTTTATTTTTAGTTAAATTCATTATCGTTTGAAACATAATTCCATTGGCTACAGAATGCATGAAAACAGTTTTTTAAACTCCCCCTCGCATATCTTTAAAAACGAACGGAAAAGCTCACATTCTCAGTTTTCTCAAGTGTCACATCAATCCCACTTGAATCAAAGAAATCAATAATCGCTGCCACTTTCCTCTCCAAATCGTTCTTGGATAAATAAATTGTCTCCTTATCCAATGATTTCTTCAAAAGTAGCTCGTTGTGCTGCTTAAATTTCCACCACTCAACCTATTTAACGAATGGAGAAAAAAATGAAGAATTTCCTTCTTAAAGTTTATTTGCCAGCAAATCTCTCAACAACCTCGGTAGGCCCCGCCAAACGGCTTCGTCCTTCCTCCGTCATCAAAGTGGAAGGAAACTTCAAAGAAATTTCACTGAAAGGCGTATCTAAGGTCAACGAATTTATGGACCGTACACGATTTCAATTATTTGGACGTTTCCAGAAAAATGAAGATGCCTTCAACTCGTCACCCACTTTAATTCGTCTCAATGAGGGCAGCATTTCATCTAATTTTTCTTGTCAAAGGCATCTTACAACACAACTTCTAGGAATTCTTTTCGAATAAAGTTAATTTGAAGGTTTGTATTTTTTGGGTTCGGAATAAAATTTTGTAATTCGACTATGTAAAGCTAAACTGGCTGCAGAGGTGAGTTCGGAAGTTTTCGAGACAAATTTCAACGGAAACGGTTTTAATGTTTGCTTTCCATTATTAATGTAACTTTCTGAACATTTCCTTTTCAAGTGTATGTATATCGGGTAGATCGATGCAAGCTCTGCCGCTGGGTCATCCTAAAATATCTTCCTCAACTGCCTGCGGGTTTCCTTGAGTATCAATGTTTGAAACTTTCTATTCGCAATGGGCTTGAAGCTATAATTTGAAAATTTTAAACAAGGATCAAGGAAAATTCTCATTGTGGGTAGATTTGACCAAATGAATATCAGCTTCTGCAGCGAAAGTCTTAGGTTGGAATCTGCAAAAATTAATTAATTCTTTTCAAAAACGGTAGGACAGCGAAAATTTGATTTAAATCTCAATTGAAATTTAACAATACAGGAGTAAAAGTAACCCAATTCTGTTTTTAAACGATAGATTGGTTACAGAAAAAACCGTGTAAAATAAAACTACTTGTATGTAAAAATACATGATTGGTTCCTTTTAATTAAATTATAAAAAAACAACGATATCTTTTGAACAAGTATTCATGCATTGCAAATGAAAAATCTCTTTTCGAAAACACGTTCACAATTTAACAAAACATTTCAATTGCTCTGACAAGTAAAATTGATTGTATGCATAAAAAGAGAACTTTCCTAAATTTGCTGTGACCAGTAGATACGTTCATGTGTATAAAAACACAGATAGAGAGACACTAGTTTGTAAGTTGGGTGTGTTCTAATTTATTTGTGTTGCGTTATTTTAAGTCGTGCTGAATGGAATAAAATCGTGTACAAAATTTAAAATGCTTTGTTTTCCAATCATGTCAAATCAAAACCGTGTTAAAAAAAAGACCATTTAAGAGCAGAATTAGGTGTACAATGCTTGAAAAAATATCGAAAATCCTGAAAATGTAACTTCGACTTAGATAATAAAAACTATGAAATTTTAATATTAAACACCGGAAAAAAATATTAAATTAAATTGCATTATTAGAAAAATTTTAAAATTATCTTTTTTAAACTTTTTTGAATTTTAAATTTGAATTTAAAAAAAGTCTGGGAGGTGTTTATTATGGTGTACTGAAAACTTTTAGCCGCCGTTGCATAGTGGGTAGAGTTCGAGACTCATACGCCGAAGGTTCAGATTCGGCTCAACACCTCGAATTTTTCACGGTATCACGTTTTTCGAGCAGCTGACAAAACTCAAAGTGTAATAACCGTCTAAGAAAAAGCTTCTCTATTATCGCCGTTCGCAGTCGGCAAAAAACTGTAGGTCCCTTCTACTCGCGAGAGAACAGTAGCGCGCACAACACGATTAATTGATGAGCAAGCTAGGCCCTGGTCCCCCTTTGGACTGTAACGCCAACAATTATTATTATTATTAGATGGGTTCAAGTCTGATACCACCATATTAAGCTAGGTCTTGGTCTCCCTGTGGACTGTTGCGTCACCCAATTATTAATTATTATTTGTTACTACAAATTTAATATCTTTGAAGAATATTTAGAAATCTGAATAAAATTAGTTGTTTTTGTATGCATACACCAAAATATACAGCTCTGTGCAAAAAAATATCACCACGTTGAGGTGTACACTTTGGATGCTAATTACTTTTCTTTATGCTCATGTAAAGACACGATATTTATTGTAGGACATCTGTTGGATATCAGTAATAAAATGCAGAAAACAAGATAAGCGAAGATGCATTTTAAGACAAGAAAATTCCCGTTATACGAAATGAAACCGAAATTTTGGTGTGCAAAAATATAGCACCACAAGTAAAACGTCGTAAATAAAATGCAAAGTTTAGTGGAATAGTACGGTTTTTAATTTTTTATTTATACTACTGTTCTAGTACTTCGACTTATAACCCCTATTTTTGAGCACAGCGGCACAAGTGGCATAGAGTCGATTAGTGAATCGCCGAATTGGAATATCCCTCCACGCAGCCTGCACAGCTTCCTATAGCTGTAGTGTATTTTTTGGTTTCGCTTTAAAAACAGCTTTCTTAACATCTGTCCAAAGATTTTCAATGAAGTTTAGGTCTGGAGATTGCGGCGGCCATTCCATAACTTGAACCCCATTCCTCGCAAAAAATTCCTTGGCCAATTTGCTCGTATGTTTCGGGTCATTGTCTTGCTGCAGGACCCATCTGAGAGGCATATTCCACTCGGCGTAGGGCAACATGGTTTCCCTCATTATGCCAACATAAACTTCGGCGGTCATCATTGCTTTTATCCAAAATATAGGACCAGTACCGTTGTAGGAGACGCATCTCCATATGTTAATTTTCGCGCCGCCGTGCTTAATGGTTTTTAAAGTACACTCTGGTTTAAACTCTTGCTTTTTTTTCCTGCGAAGAAATGTCCTGGTCGCAGGAGTTAAGAATAAAACAATTTTAGACTCATTTCTCCATACGCCATCCATCCATCCATCCATCCATTACGCCATTTGGTTACTTCCCAGTTCAAATGTTCTTGCGCAGATTGTTTTTTTTTATGAAAATGGATCTTTGTCAGCAAGGGTACTTTTCTGGGACTTCTGGCAGGTAGTTCCTTCTCTATAAATTTCCTTCTTATGGTTCATGTTGATACGGGCAGATTTAGTTCCTCTTTTATTTTGTTTGATGTGATGAATGGGTTTTGTTTCACTAATCTTATCATTCTTCGCTCGTCGGTAGAGGTTAATTTCGATTTTCTACATCTTGTTTCTTCTTTTTCGACGTATTTTTTGCATTAGTAATCTTTTTATTCGAACAACCAACGATTTCCCGAAAAAATTTTTACGTTTTTCCATCAGAAATTAATTTTTTTATAAGTTCACGTTTCTTAGGAGTACAATGCAAACCGCGACCCATTTTAATTGCTTATAACGTTGCATTTTAAAAATACTAGTTTAAAAACACTTAAATATCTTTACTTAAATCTTTTGACGCATAAAAAAAAAAACTAAACACCACCAAACACTTCGAAAACACTTTTTAGAATGACATGGTGTTATTATTTTGCACACCAAACTTTCGGTTTCATTTCGTATAACGGGAATTTTCTTGTCTTAGAATGCATCTTCGCTTATCTTGTTTTTTGAATTTTATTACTGATACCCAACAGATGTCCTACAATAAATATCGTGTCTTTACATGAACATAAAGAAAAGTAATTAGCATCCAAAGTGTAGACCTCAACGTGGTGCTATTTTTTTGCACAGAGCTGTACAACTTTCAAATTATTGGCCGTCGAAAATAATTTCATTTTCCTACCTCTTTGGTAGTTTTCTAATCTTCTTCTTCTTGTGGCGCTACGTCCGGGGGGACCTGGTCCTCAACCAACATGCCTCTCCAGCCAGCACGATCTTTCGCCAGCTGCCTCCAATTGCGCACTCCAAGGTGGTTGGGGTCTTTCTCCACTTGTGTGCGCCACCTTGGCCTAGGCCTCAGCTGCGTTGTCCCAATGGTTCATAGTCGAAGAGTTTTCGGGCCGGAGCAGTGGTGTCCATACGCTCTATATGGCCTACCCATCTTAAGCGTTGTATCCGTAGACGCTTGACCAGGCGCATGTTGCTGTACAGCCCATAGAGTTCGTCGTTAAATCTTCTTTTCCAGATGCCCAACGCAAACACGACCAAAAATCGCGCGCTCAACTTTTCTCTCGAAAAGACTAAGGGCTTCCTCATTCGCTTTTACTAACGTCTATGTTTCCCCGCCATAAAGTAGGACTGGGATGATTAATCTGTTATATAAAGCGAGCTTAGTCTTTCGAGAGAGGGCTATAATAATCAATTGACTCTTGAGCCTAAAGCCATTGGCAAGGATGATTCTGCGTTTGATTTCAATACTGATGTTGTTGTCCCTATTTATCGCGGAGCTGAGGTAGACGAAGTCCTTGACTACCTCAAAGTTTCTGCTGCGTAACGTGACGCTCTATCCGAGGCGTCAATGTTGTGTGTCTTTTCTTGACGACTTTGTTTTGCCCTCATTAACCACCAGACCCATTTTAGCCGCTTCTGCATTAATGCCAGCAAACGCCTCATTGACGGCTCGCTGTGTTCGTCAATCACGTCAATCTCTTCAGCGTAAGCCAGCAATTGAACTGACTTCTGGAAGATCGTGCCTCTGGTGTTGACTTGCGAGTTTCTCACGATCTTCGCGAGGATGATGTAGACGAAGTCACAGTGTGCCGTCTAGTCTGAAACCTTCTTAGACATTGAAGGTCTCGGTGAGTTCGTTATCGACCTTGACGGAGTAGAGAGAGTTCTCCAACGTTATCCTTCACAATCTGAAGAGTTTGGTAGGAATGCCAAAACTAAACCTGACATGGTATAGCTCTTCTCTATGCACAACTTCATATGCGGTCTTAGAATCGACGAATAGGTGGTGGGTGTCGATTTGCACTTCTTGAGTCTTTTCTTAGATCTGCCATAACGTGAAGATCTCGTCTATAGTGGTCTTTCCTTTTCGAATACCATCTTAAAAAAATTCTAGCCGTTAATGCCTAAATAGGTCTAAAGGCAGTAATCAGATTTTACAAGGTCTGAAGAGCACCGCTAGTGGCGTACAAACTCCCATGTCAGCGTTTCCAGGAGGTCTTTGACCGCTGTAGCCACTTGGAGACATTATCATGCCGTTTTTCACGAAATGCACTGCTCGGACAAATTAGTTGTAGTCTATGCCCGGTTCTAGCAGCTCAAATTACATCACACCCGTCTGGTCTCACCATATGCAGAGCATTGCCTTTGAGAGGGGAATATTTCTCCTTGGAGTCGATGCAGACGATGATGAAAGACTAATAGGCTTCACTAGGCTTTGCATAGTTTTTTTCTTCTTGGGTTCACCGTAGTAAATCCAATAGTCATCTTCAGTCACAGACTGGTAAAAAGTCTCTTTCCTTGATATCGTTCAGGAAGCACTTCCGAGGTAAAAAATCTATTTTTGACGTCTCTCGGTTTTAACTCGTACGGTACTAAGTTCCATTTCCTTTGAATGAATCAAAATTGCTTCAACCGAAAGGAAATTATTTGCTGAGTCACTCCCAATTCGAGGTTATATTGCGTTTAGGGTCGATTTTGATCCAGTAATGCTTCCAATTCGACGAACTTTTTGGGCTGGCCGAGAAATTTCTTTTTTTATTTCAATGCTGACATCACCGCCCGTGTTGAAGCGTCGAAACCACTCTCTACATTATTTAGCGATCGACAAAATTCGCTATAAGCTTCGAGCATTCAGGTATAAGCTGCATTTCTCTTGCAACTACAAAGAAAAACAAAACTTCTCCGGAAATGCTGTTTATTTAACAAATCCGGACAATTTAGAAGAGCAAAAAAAATTATTGGTTAAAATAGACGTATATACACGCAAATTATTGATGACAAATGCCACACCTTTCCAATGAAGTAAGTAATTGCTTCCAATGTCAGCCGCAACTTGCAGATGGCGCCATCTTTTGAATCTGACCGAACTAATTTGTTCCCTAAATTCATAAAAGTAAAATTTTACAAAAAACGTTATACTTGAAATGTGGAAAGCGAATTCAAAAACCAAAGCCATTGTCCTTTATATACATATAAGGCGGTTGGAAGCACCCTTTGCTCGGACTTTCTATAAAAGGTAGAGGACAAGACTTTTGTCCGAAAGCACATCTCCAAGTCTTTAAAATTCCAAGCTGTTGGAATCATAGGCTTACAAGTTATTTATGTCTGCACTAGGCCATTACGTCCAGCCATTTATCGTAAACTTGCTAAAAAGACATCTCTGTCTCTCATGGGAGTCCAATTCCTTCGTCTTCTTTTATGGCACACCAATGAAGTAAAACACAACAACATGACCTCTTCAGGGGTACCCTTGAACCTGGGAGCACACTGATACCACAATTCCTTTGCCTTCCTTTTTGACAAAGCATTAGCCATTGAAGAAAACCACAACAGCATGACCTCTTCAGGCGTATCCCTGTCATACAACAGCATGACCTCTTCAGGCGTATCCCTACCAACTGGCTACATTCGTTCCCCTTGCAGCTTCTTGACTTCTACACAGTTCGCTTCATTACCCATCATTACCCAAACTTCCATGGAAATAACTTTCATTTCATTGTCTCAAGGCTCACCATTCGTCAATAGATTTGTTGACTAATCTACCGTGCAGCCATTAGTCCTCAAAAAAAAAACTCAAACTCCAGCAAATAACTAATCCCACGTCAGCCCATGGCGGAGCCTCACATAAATTCAGGTTATCTCAGCTCCAAGAGCCTCTGTTTCCAAAAAATAAACGAAAAAAAAATAAATAAAATATTTCCATGCGTGGCCATGAAACACTGCAGGAAATAGGGACTCAGACACTCACACACACACGTCCCAAAATTGGGCCAAAGCAGAGCAGAACCAGAGCCAGCGAATATAAATCGCAACCCCAGCCCATCCACCGCCCGAAATCAATAACAGTGATTTATTTACCGCAATTTTCATGAATAAAAATAAATCTAACGATCGCCGCATTATTTACGAGCACCATCGCCGGGCACATTTGTTTCCGTCGTCGTCGTTATGCTCTTGTCCTTTGGCGCACTGTCCTGGTGGTCTTTGATTTCCGTGGCCTACACCGCTGTGTAAATTTACTCCACCCCGCCGCCCTGTTGAAGCTTAGAATCAAGGACACAGCCGTTTTATTGATCGGATTCCTGCCGAGTGGGTGTGTGCGTCGGCGGGGTGGAAATGCACACAAAGGATGACAGGAATCTTATTGAGCACGTCCACACCATTGAGGCAGGACACAACACTGAAACAGTGGAAAGGGCAACAACACACTGAAAAGTATGAAACACTTAACACATTGTAACTGGCTGAGAATGACATTCTCTTCATCACCATCCTATATAGCCAACATCCTGGCGCTTGGGTGTGTGCGTGTCGTTTGCTGTGCCGAACTCATTGCCTTCAAACTCTTATCCCAGACAGCCGACTGCCGCAATTGACAACCTTAAATGTAATCGATTGACATTCGGTTAATGGCGGACGTGACAAAGGAGCCTTGTTATCGTCCGGTTGTCGGGCGGCGGTGGGTGCGGGCGAGCTTTTCTTTCATTTTTCTGATTTGCTTTGGGGAGCACATACTTGCATTCAATTTTCATACGTCATCACACTCCTGAGATGGACAATCTCGTCGTCCTTTCTTTTCGTCATCGTCCGTGTCCGTGTCGTTCTTGTCCTCCCGTCGTCACAGTGACAATCCAATTATGAAAGATTGAAAATGTAAACCAATAAACGGAATGACCAGCGACGACAACAGAGTCAAGATAACGACCGAGGAGGGACCTGCCGCCTCAGTGGGCAGCCTGAATTGGGTTTGAATCGAAGGTGCGCTCTGCCAATCAAAAGTGTGTCCTTATGAATTCATAAAATAACGAATTTGCATAAAGCATACGAAGAGTGGAGAAGAGAGCAAAACTGAGGACCCGCCCATTGTCATGCCGGCGGACGTGCATATGTTTTTGGAAGAGATGACACCCACTCGAACTCAAGGACGTCTCGGCGTCAGATCCAATTTGTCGTCCAATTCGTCTTGACGTTGAGTTTCTACAGAAATCCACATGCAAATCCTGTGAGGTGACCTTGGGACGTTGTCCTCGTCAATGATGAATGCAGGACTTTCCTATTTTTTTGAATGCTATTGAAACATGGAATTAAGCACTCGTGGGTGTTGTAGGTCCCTTCACATTTTTCATCTGATCTCACAAGTATCTCGTTTAATTGGATTCCATTATCGTCATTTTTCTGGGAATTGTTGAATAATTTTACGGGGTATGTTTGTCCTATACATGAGTTGATGACTACCAGGAAGAGTGTCTTATCTCATCAAATTTGAACTTCTTTTTGTATGACAACTGGCAAGTGAACATGGTCCGATGTTTTCCTATTTCAAGCTTTTAAGAAGTGACAGCCGTGGCGTAGTGGGTAGAGTGCGACGCTCACACGCAGAAAGTCTGGGTTCGATTGCCAGCTGAGCATCTCGAATTTTTAAGGCACCACCTCTTTCGAACTGATGACAACCTTCAAAGAGTATAAATAGCTTCTCAAATATTGACGTTCGTAGTTAAAGAAAAACTGTAGGTCCGTTTTAAAAGGTTGCCTTTTATATTTCGGGATTAAATAACAAAAACAAATATCAATCATCGAAAATAGCTTCATTCTTTTTCAAAATATTCCCCAGTAAGATCTATACACTTTTGCATGCGTCTAAACCAATTGTCGAAGCACTTTTGCCACTCTGATTGAGGTATCTCCAAAACATGCATTTTGAACACATCAACCGCTTATTCAGGTGTCGAAAAACGTTGACCTCTCATTTTATTTTTTACGTATGAGAATAAAAAGAAGTCATTCGGTGCCAAGTCAGGAGTATACGGCGGATGATCAAATCGATGTGTTGAGTGCTCAAAAATGCAGTTGTTTGAGCCGATGTGTGAGAGTTCGCATTCTAGTGGTGAAGAGTGATTCGTCTTCGGCGGTTGGTTTTCCTGATTTCTTGGAAGACAACTGACAAACAAACGGTTGTGTTGCACTCAGAATTGACTGTTCTGCGATGTTTTAGTGGTACGGTTGCGACATGTCCAGTTTTTCCGAAAAAAGAGGCGACAATTTGCTGGGAAGTGCTTCGTGCACGAGCAACTTATATGGGATTTAGCTCAATTTAAAACACCCAAACAGTGGACTGTTATTTACTTTCGGGCTCAAACACATAAGTTCACAATTCAGCACCTGTTACGATGTCATAGACGTGCTCCACCGCGATCGTTTTTTCGGAGCATTTCTTTCGACCAATCGACACGAGCTTTTTTTTGAGCGATTGACAAATTGTGTGGGATCCAACGCGAACAAATTTTTTCGGCGGTCAAATGTTCACGCAATATTGAATGTATGCTGGTCCCACTAATGTCTAAGGTTGTCTCAATCTCACGATAGGTCACATGACGATCTTGCAATATCAGTTGGCGCACAGCATCAATGGTTTCCGGAACAACAACTTATTTTCGACGACCTTTACGAAATTGGACTTGGAGTGAACTACAACCTCGGTTGAATTCACCATTCCATCGATAAACACTAGTCCCTGATGGACCTTCATCGCCAAAAATTGAATTAAGTTCATCGATGCACTGTTGTTGAGTTTATCCACGTCGAAAGTTGTACAAAATACTCGCACGAAATTTTTCACGATTTAATTCGATATTTTGGCCGAGATGAATCTTTTTAGTTACTGTTAACACCACAAGTAGCGCCAAACGTTCTGAGTACGTATAACCTCAAAAATGTCAAACCTTACGATAGAGCTGACAGTTGCCAGATTGCAACACTAGGGTTGCCCAATCCCGAAATATAAAATGCAACCTTCGTAGATCGATGTAAGTGTGGGATGGCCGTCGGTTTGGGGTGGGAGATAAGAAAGATGATTCGTACGATTCACTTTTTTTACAGTCAAAAATACTTTTTTTTAGAGAATGCTCAAACTATTCACTGCCTATGTTCCAGAAATAGTATGAAACGTTAGCGTTAGACTCTTTTTTTTTCATTAAGAAGAACGAAGAGATTGATTAGTGCAATTTTTTGCACGCACAGTATCCTCACATTTGATGTTTCAAGTTTCAATGATGCAACAGATATATATCTTGACGGCAATATCATAATACCCCCCTCGTAGAAGCCCCCTCCTTATTTGCGAAGAACTCGGATAGCCACTTTTCAAAAGACTCGTTTCAGTTCAACGTCACACCACCAAGGCCGTTCGCCATGGACAGGAACAGGTGGTAATCACTTGGCGCTATGTCCGGGCTATATGATGGATGCGATAAAACCTCCCATCCGAGCTCCCGTAGCTTCTGACGAGTCATCAACGAAGTGTGTGGTCTGGCGTTGTCCTGGTTGAACACTACATCCTTCCTGTTGGCCAATTCTGGACGCCTCTGGTCGATCGCCTACTTTAAGCGGTCCAGTTGTTCGCAGTAGATGGTAAAATTAAGCGCCTGGCCATATGAGAGCAGCTCGTAGTGGATGATTCCCTTCCAATCCCACCAAACACACAGCAAAACCTTTCTGGCCGTCAATCCCGCCACTGTTTGGGACGATTCACCGGCCTTCAACCACGACCGATTTCGCTTGATATTCTCGTATGTGATCCATTTTTCGTCGCCAGTTACCATCCATTTCAAAAATGGGTCGAGTTCGTTCCTTATCGGCAGCATATCGCAGACGTTGATTCGGTCCAGATGGTTTTTAGCGTCAAATCATGTGGCACCCAAACATAAAGTTTTTTTCGTATCCAGCCTACTGCAGATGGTTTAAAGTGACTAACTCCCATCTTCTGGGCGATGTCACGAGATGCCAAATGTCGGTCTAACTCGATAATTTCCATGATTCGATCGGTATTCGTCGTCACAGGTCTTCCGCAGGCTGGCTTATCCATGGTGTCGTTTTCTCCGGCCCTGAATCGTCGAAACCATTCCTCCGCTGTTCGAAGTGAAAGAGTTCCATCCCCCAAATCACCATTAATCTCACGGGACGTTTCTCTAGCGGATTTGCCTTTGACGATGAAAAACTTTAAAATATCACGAATTTCGGCGTTTGTGAACTCCATGTTTACACTTCTATAACTTTTGAACGCGATATCCAAACCAATAGGAAACCAATTGTATAGCGTCGTATTGTAGGTTATGTCAAGATGTTTCAGAGGATGTATAGTTTTGTCAGATATGATCTATATAGCGTTTTGTACATAGCCGGAAAATTCAAAAGACAAAAAGGCGGAAGGGAGATATTTGACAACCTTATTCCCGCCCCCATTAAACAACGAAGTGAAAGTAAAGGGGGTTACAGGAAGCTACATCATAGTAAGCTCTCAATGCCGTTAAAGAACGATTAGGGATCTATCCGTGAGGCGTGGGCCCACGGGTGGCTTTGGTGGCTGCAAAGGCCGTTTTAATTTAACAGAATAAAGCACTAGTGACAGTTGTGGGATAGTGAGTGGAGTGCGACACTCACACGCCTCAAGTCTCAGGTTCGATTCTGGACTGAACATCTTCATATTTTCCTTCGAGTTGCTACAACATCTAAGAAGTACAAAGTATAAAAAAGCTTCCCTAAGGCTCGGATTCGGCAAAAAAGGATTGATTCTTTTCACTAATGATCCATCAATGGCACGCACAAGAAGAGTAGTTGCTCAGGCAGCTAAAAAGTGGACTAGTGGACTATTGCACCATCCAGTATAGAACTTAAGAACTCATTTTGTGTACGAAATCAAGTTATAAATAAACTCGCGGTACTATTCTTATCGGTGCTAGTCATGCCACTGGCAGGACCAAGGTCCATGTGGTGCAAGAAGTCCAAGCCTAGCTTCATCTTACGATAATCGACGGGATGTAACAATGTGAACACATGTTTCCTTCTGATGCCATGGGAGGTCAGGGAGCTCTGAAATGTTGGTTTCATCTGGCGTACAAGTGTTATGCTTGTGGACAAGGTCCAAGTCTTAAGCTAAGCTCTTGTTCAAAGTGCGTTACCTACGAACTTGTTCAACCAACTGTCTGAACTGGGGCAGTTTTGGAGATTTTATTCCGCCTTTGGGGTAACATTATGCTGCAGCCGCATGTTGTAACTGAAGGCATGACAGAGGTGCGATACTTCGCAACGAGAAGAATTAACTTCTTTTTAAGACTACACCTTGAGATAACTCGAAAAGCCAGTTCAAAACATCCACTGCGATATAAAAAATGAACAAAATAATAACTCTGCAGTGCACGTTTGACGTGAAGTGAGGAACAGTTTAAGTATACAATGAATACCTCTCTGGATATCATTTCAAAAAGGACGGAAACGTAATACGGAAGATTCTCTCTGCAGTGCACGTTTGACGTGAAGTGAGGGACAGTTTTGAGTGTACAATGAATACCTCTCTGGCTATACTTTTAAAAGGGACACAAAATAAATACGGAGATGTGATGCATGTGCTTTAGAAGAAAACTACATTCCCTTCCCTGGTAAATTGATATAAGCGTCCTCCTGAATCTTTTTTTGAAGCTATCCCTCGATTATGGTATGTATGGTACATCCTTTAAAGCAAACCCATTGAATCACGTTCTTCAGTGTATCCACCCGAAAGTCAATAAACCCCGTTTGCCTAACTTAAATACTTCGAAGCTCGCATGAAAAGCAATCTTTTCGACCGGAGGCACCTTCCCTATAAGCCTTTCAAGTTGTTTTTCATTCTCATTAACGAATTTCCATAAACCAGCCCACATGTCGAAATTCCGAACAGAATGCCTGCTCTCGTCCCCCAGTCTCCAGATGAGTTCACCCGAAATCCATTCACTACCCGAGTCGACAATTTAATACCCTCGAACTCAACCGAAAAAGGTTGAGTCCCATCTGCCAGCCCCCAAAGGTGTTCCCGGCAACCTTGCCATCATTAATAATACCCTGGCCCACACACATGCACCCGAGCAGGAACAAAGCCATCGCGTATAATTTCTGGCATTTTCAGACCTCCTGCCAGGACTCGGGTGACAGAACACGGGGACGAGAGTTGAGTGAAAAAACCAAAACCAATTCGGGCTGATGATAAATTTTCTCTGCAGCGTTTCTATGCATTTTAATAATGGAAACAAACTTGGACGGCCCCGCTCCGCCTTGACAGTCAGCCCCTAACTCGGGCGCCTGCCACCGTCGTCGCAGCCGCGGCACGTTGACGACGTCAGGCTTCGTATACAATTTGGAATCATGCCCAACGCCTGGCAGGAGCTCGTAAATTATACCGCAAAAATTCAGGTTACACCCAAGCCGCAGACGTTCCTTCTGGTTTCACAGGATTCGGTGAAGATTGCACCTACGTTGGTCAAAGTGTAAAAAAAAAAAAATTAGGAACTCAACCAGGCTAGTTCTGAACTATTTACTTTGTGGGTGTGGGAGACATTTTGACGCCATTCTCTTGCGTTTTTCGCGAAAATCTGTGTCAATTACGAGGCGGCCCACTCGCAATCGAATTGGAATTCAACGACTGTCTATCGAAATTTGTTTCGTCAAATCCCATTCCGGTCGCTGAAAGGATTTTCCGCTGCTTTGCGATGATGCAATCCTCGCCTGAAACAATGGGTGCAAGGATTCTCCAGCAAAAGGGAATTTATTATCGCATATCCGACGTTTGTGGAGCAGGATCCAGTTGCGGATTCGGGACGAACAAACAAAATGTTGTTATCACGCCCGGGAGTCGAGTGGTGCCGACTGTGGAGCCATTTTTCCAGCCTGCATTTCGCCTTTTTCGGGCTAATCTGGCAATTAGGTCGATTAACCCAGAAGTGCTCCGTGTATGGTGTGAGTAGCGCCCGAGGCATTATTATTATCCCTGGTAATGGAGGGGCCGTACCACCCTCAGTTTTCTGCTCCACAAATGCACGCTTCCGGAGAGCTTTCGCCCTACTGCCTCCGAAACATTGTAACTCACCCTAAGTGTCTATCCCATTTGAGATGGAAAACGGGTTGATTCCTCGTTTGAGAGCGACACACATCCAAACCACAAATCCTGTGAACTACGAATAACGTCGTCGTCCCTTTGAATCTGCTTCTTCCGTTTTTTTTTTTTGTGGGGACGGTTGGAGCTAAATCGTTGATTACTTTCGCTGAAGGAGCTCTTTGTTGAACGAAAGTTGTTTTGTGTACTCAGGAAAAAAGCAGAAGCATTCAGTATGCATGTGTATGTCTGGGAAAGAGGAGAGCTAGTCTGAACTATGTTTGCATGGGATGGTGGTTATGACCACAGAACGAGGTCATCACGAATATTTAATTATTTCATTGAGCACAGAGGACTTGAGGTCTGTTAAATGTAGCAAGAGATGAAAGACTCCGCCCTACCCATCCCAACGTCAACCCAGTGGAGACGGATAGAAAGCCATTTATTATGGAAGTGCGGTCTAGTTTGCAATAATAGATGCCTTCAGGCCAACTTGTAGAGAAACGATGCCAACGGCACTGAAACTTAATACTGAGAAATCGTGTACAAGTGGGGATGTCGCACTGTGAACTCGGTTATGCATTATAGTGGCTCTTAAAGTGAATCCTTCAGAAGGCTCATGAAATGATTTTTAATCTTCACCCTGACCATTTGATGCCGCCACAAACACTGTCTACGCTCCCACAATTTCATTCGAATCGGACGTTGAGGTAAAAGCCGGTTTATTCACGGATTTTAGAAAAATGAGGAAGTGCATTATTGGCCGGTGAAAAGAGCACAGTTTTTGGATCGGAAATTGAGCAGAGATTGCAATGAACACTGTGACACTGGTCGAAACTGATCACTTTTAACTCGTGAGTCATGAAATAGTGTCCCGAAAACAGATAACCTGATAAATGACTAGGTCATCGATTTAATAATGGCAAGTCATAACGTTGGCCGCCGTGGCGTAGTGAGAGTGCGACGCTCACACGCCGAAGGGTCTAGGTTCAATTCCCGGCTGAACGCCTCAAATTTTTCACGGAACCATCTCTTTCGAGCTGCTGACAACACTCAAAGAATAATAAGTGTCTTAGAAAGCTTCTCAAATTTCGCCGTTCGGAGTGTGCAAAAGACTGTAGGTCCCGTTTACTCGTGAGAGAACAGTAGCGCGCACAACACGAGTAGTTAATGAGCAAACTAGGCCTTGCTCCTCCTATAGACTGCCACGCCAACGGTTATTATTATTAAGTCTCAACTTTCTGCAAAAGGCCAACATGGGAAGGTGTGTCAAAATTATCAATAAATACAGGACAAGCACTTGCAGTAAGTGCCGCATGGCAGCCAAAATGTTCAATTCCTTCATCGTTAGCTTTTTCTTGCTATCGGCGAGAGAGAAATTTAAGGAAACTTTTAATAATTGGATGGCGCGACAGTTCCCAGCGGGACCAGAGCCCAGCTTGCTTATCCACTACTCTTGTTGTACTTGCTCCTGTTCGGTCACGATTAGAAGGGACCTTCATTCTTTTGCAGATTCCGAACGGCGAAGCTTGAGAAGCTATTTGCTAAGACTGTTATTAGACTTTGAGTGATGTCAGCAACTCCAAAAAGGTGGTGTCGTGAGGGAATCGAGGTGTTCTGCCGGGAATCGAATCTGTACCATTGGTGTGTGAGTGTCGCCGTCTACCCACTACCCCACGGCGGCAACCAGCAAACTTTTGTGTCCTTTTGTTCTAAATTTCAGTAAGAAACAAGAGTCCGTCGTGCCCGCAAAAAGTCATTGTCTAACAATAGAAACAGAATGCCGCCAAAAGCAGAACAAATTCGGCCAACGAAGAATTGTTTAGCATACAAGAAGAAGTTGCATCTTTCGCCAGAATTGTACAATTCTTAATTCACTGACAAAAAAGCGGATTTAGAGGAATAAAGTGTTCTGCAAACGAAACCCTTTGCATGTCTCATTAAAACAACGCGCTTCTCAAATAATAAAAAAAAAAAAATACAAAACCGTCTTAGACAAACCAAATAGTCGTAAAAATAAGAACTTTTTCTGTCTGAAAAAAATTTGTTCCTCTAATTCACTTCTTCCTTCCTTATTGTCAGGCAAGACTGTCTGAGTGCAATGCAGTGTAGGGATCGCTAAAGTCATGCTTTTAAGCATAAGACACGAAGTATAAAGTGCAATGATACCACACTGCAAGTGCATGGACGACAAAATCAACCGTTCCTGCAGCTTCAAGTCGAGAAAGGACATATTCTTTATTTAACCATCAGGCACTGTGGCCTTTCACAGAAGACCACGAGAAACGGCCACTTTTCTAAAGCTTTCCTTCATAACAGAACATTTTTTTCCATGTAGATGCAGAATGCCTTCGCTATGGCAAGAGGACTGTTCTACAGCAGTCAACTTGACACCAAAGTTATTCGGCCAATCATGGTATATGGTTGTCCTTCGTGGTTCAACGTGAGTATCAAATGGAAAAGATGAGGATGTTCAAAAGGCGGTGCCTACGGGCCTGTCTTCGTTTATATCGAACACCAGAACCTCAGTTCAAAAGTTCGATCCCAGCGAGGTCCTATACAACGAGGCAAACCTTATGAGGATAAATAATTTTATTATTAAGTTGATACGAAGTCACATTGCAGGAGCTATGGCTTCAACCAACAGTCTCATCTTCGTGACTTACTACCCTAACGCATTCTACCATGAGAGAGTATGTCTAAACGGCTTTTTTTCCTCCTGAAGCGTTCCTCTATTTGGACGCGAAAGGCTTGATAAAGGATAGGGAAGTCTGTTCTATTATCTTCCACATCGCACGTCGAACAGTAGAAAGGCAACTCCAATACGAACCGGACGTCGTTCGCAGCCACGAGCATCTCCTACAGCTCAGTACAGTGATTTCCGTCCGAGACAGAGCAGTAACAGACCAAGCACGGCATTTCTACTGGAGGTTACACCATAAGCAGCATTCGATGCCGCTAACTACTCAAAGTAAAAGGATGGTATAGTTGAGTCATAAGGGCCAGCTCAAATAGACTGAGGTGGTAGTAGTAAGTAAAAACAAAACAAAAAAAAAATTAAAAAATAAAAGCAAAAACAAAAATAAAATAGAAAACACCAAAACAACAAAACCACAAAAAGGGTGCATCACAGCGTATTAGATATACCAGGTATACCGGTATGAACATGTTTTGAAAATAAAACACTAATTATTAATGGGAAAGTAAAAACATTTTATTCCAAGTATTGACCACTGTTTTCTACCCATTTTGACCACCTTTCTGGCAACTTGTGAACACTGCTGTGAAAACTGTTCGTCTTTTAAAGCAAACCAATCAGACACCCAATTTTCGAGCTCCTCGTAGGAATCAAAGTTCTGCTCAGCCAATGCGTGTTCCATCGATGAAAACAAATGGTAGTCGGAAGGAGCGAAGTCTGGTGAATACGGCGGGTGGGGTTACTGCTGCCAACCAAGTGTTTTGATTGTACCCTGAACCGGTTTTGCTTTGTGTGCAGGTGCATTGTTATGGAGTGAAATTACATTGCAGTGTCTTTTGGCCCATTCGATCATTGCAAGGTTCATATTGATCATTTGTTGTCGGTAGCGATCAGTATTAACGGTTTCACCAGGTTTAAGGAGCTCGTGGTACAGCACACCTTTCTAGTCCCACCAAACATACAGCATTATCGTCTTGCTGAATCGATCTGGTTTTGCAGTCGATGTTGATGGTTGTCCCAGATTAAACCGGGGTTTTTACCGTTTAGTATTCTTAAAATAAATCCATTTGTCATCGCCAGTAACAATCCGACTCAAAACCGGTTTTCTTTCGTGTCTTTGAAGCAAAATTTCACAAGTGTTTTTTCGGTTTTCCATCTGTCTTTCATTCAATTCATGTGGCACCCATTTCCCACACTTTTGGATCTTTCCCATAGCTTTTGAACGGTCAGAAATCGTTTGTTGTGGAGCATTTAATATTGCTGCCATTTGCTTTTGACTCAAAGTGTCATCTCCATCCAATATCGTTTGCAATTCGTCGTCTTCGAACTTTTTTGGTGGTCTTCCACGTTCTTCATTTCGCACATCAAAATCATTATTTCTGAACCGTTGAAACCATCTATTGCATGTTGCTTCTGATAGAGCATGATCACCACATGCCTCGACAAGCATTCGATGCGACTCTGCAGCACTTTTCTTCAAATGAAAACAAACAAATAATGCTTTCCGCAATTCATCACTTTCTGGTACAAAATTCGACATTTTTTAACACGATGAAAAAATATGATGTTGTCTGTTCAATGAGTTGATGTATACTACAGATTTTTCACAGATGTCATAGCAAACAAAAAAAAAAAAAAAAAAAAAATAAGGGCTCCTTCACAATAAATGTTCCCTATCGAAACATTTGTATCTCGACGCTCACTTCATACTGGTATACCTAAAGTATATAAATAACACATATGCCCTGGTGCACGCATCCGCATTTTTACTGACATAGTTAAGTCCTATGTAAATACGAGTAATTATGTAAATTAATTTTATGGATTGTAGATTCAAGTTTGAATCTAAGTTTAGGTGCTTTATGTAGGTAATATTAAATAATTTATAAATTAGGATAAGTAGCAAAAAAGAACATGAATTTAAAATTTTTTCTTAATTTTCTTGGAGAAATAAAACTCATACATATATATGTGTAAATTCAGATATTAAAAAATGCGAAAAAAATAATAATAATAATAATAATAATAATAATAATAATAATAATAATAATAATAATTATTATTGGCCTAGCTTTCTCATCAACTACTCGTGTTGTGCACGCTACTGTTCTCTCACGAGTAGAAGGGACCTACAGGTTTTAGCCGACTCCGAACGGCGAAATTTGAGAAGCTTTCTTAAACAGTTATTACTCTTTGAGTGTTATCAGCAGCTCGAAAGAGGTGGTGCCGTGAAAAATTCGAAAAATTAGTGTTGAGCTGAGAATCGAACCAAAACCCTTCGGCGTGTGAGCGTCGCACTCTACCCACTACGCCACGGCGACCACGCGAAAGATATTAAGACAATCAAAATCGTAGGTTAGCTAAGAGTACTTTTACAGAGTCAGTATGTTAGAATTAAAGTTAGTAGATTTTATCAGTAAGCTAGTTTTAAATATTTTTCTGTCTAGTATGTTAGAAATTGAATTTAAAAAAAGAAAAGAATGCATTATAAAAAAAAAATAAAAAACAAGCAATTTTTTTTCAGTCATTAAAGTGGACAGATATTTTTGTGTTATCTCTATTTCCTTATTTTGTTACTTTATTTGTATAAAATACCTAAAATTTCATGGCTAGAATTGTCTCTTCCCTTAAATGGTTCTTTTAATTCGTTTGTACTTTTTTCATGGTCCCACGGCTGGAACGAATGTCAAATCACTGAATTATAAAGGAAGTTACGATGGCCAAAGCCACACGAAGAAATCTGGTACCCCACATGCGCAATCAATTCACCTGCACGCGCAGTCGATGCACTGCACGCGCAAATTAAAATGAATCAGAATTTATATATCTGATTTTGTTTACAATACTCGTTGTTAATTCAGCATTTTATATGTATAGAAAGGCAGACCAAACGATTGTGAATTTAGAATGTAAGTTAGAGAACGAGCTATCACAGCTACAAAAATAAATTTTTTTTTGAATAAAACAGATAACGTTTTCTTAACTAGGGCCTCCTTTTGAAAACATAAAACTTAAAAAAAATAAATACCTATAAGATTTAATAATATAACCATTTAATCAACTAAAATAATCTTCTGGCGCTACAATAAAAATAGAACTTCAAGCACATGATCGACACGGCTGCCACGGACGAAGTCTAATCTGGAGGTCTAATTTTCAATTTGCAACATTTGTGGCCACCGTGCCGTAGTGGGTAGAGTGTCACACTCGCAAGCAGAATGTCTGGGTTCGATTCCAGGCTGAACAGTTCGATTTTTTCCACGGCACAACCTCTACCGAGCTACTGACAGTACTCAAGGAGAAGTTACTGTCGAAGGAAGCTTCTCAAACTTCGCCGTTCGGAGTCGGCAAAAAAAACACAAGGTGCCTTCTCCTCGTAAGACAACAGTAGCGCGCACAACACGAATAGTTGATGAGCAAGCTAGGCCCTGTGTCGCTGTGGACTGTCGTGCCATACAATTATTATTAGCATTATTTTTGTCCGTTTGTTTAAAAATACATATTCGAATTGTGTAATCGTTGCGGATTTATCGGCGTAGTCTAGCGATTTCATATATCCCTACAAAAAAGATGGTCAGCCTTCATTACATATCACGACCTTGAAGGCCAATTCGCGTGTCAGTAACGTGAAACTATGCGTCTGGTTGATATTCCATAAACCAGTTATGACGTGAGCTATATGTTACGCTGTGTTTTTGCATTTGTTCATACACATTTCCCGCATAAATGTGTTAAAACAAAAAAGGTGACTCTATATCTGTCATCATTGACTGACAGTATGGGCAGCACTTTTAAAAAAGTCCGGACTAATTATGACACTAAACCATGAAGCACAGCAACAACAGCAACAATTCGGTTTTGTGGATTTAACAGTGTTTCAGCATATACTTCGGGATTGTCATCACATCAGTTTGCACTTTTGTTTAACACCGCATGCATTCAACCAAAAGTGAGCTTCTTCGCTAAACAAAACTTTCTTATAAAAGAAGGGTTCAGTGCCAACCTTATTTGAGGCGTCTATTCATGGTGAAAGGCCAAACTACAGATTGTCTTAAAACAGTGTTGCCAACTTGAAGTTCTATCTTTTAAAAAAAAACGACTCTTTCGTCGTTTCACAGGGGTTGGGGAAACTTTAATGTGCGACACTTCACTAACACAGAATAAAAGGTCATCGATATCATTAGGAACATATTGACACAAGCAAACTCGCACACGTGTCATTATTATACCAAAAATGTCTTGTACATAAATGTTTGGTAGCGATGGGGATCACCAACGATAATTCTGAGAAGTATGTGTTCAGAGGCGGCAGGGGTGCCATTTGTGGCTTTGTTTAATCAGTGTACGCCTTAGTTATACTTAAACCAACATAGAATCCATGGTGACGATGATCGGAATGTTTCCTTTAATATCCTGTTTTCAGCTTTGAGGGTATTCAAAGAATTATTGTTTAGGTGTTCCCTTCCCTTAAAAGTGGATATCTGTTCGGAAATTATTCTCATCCCTGCAGAGCAAAGTAATGCAATGCTTATTAGATAGCGAACAAAGACAGCAGGATTCTGAAAAGGATGTGAGTTGATCAGAATAAATAATGTGTTTTTATCTTGATATATACACTCTGAACATACATTTACTGGGTACATTAAGTGGCCAGAAATAGGTCACGTGTAGATCTAAGTTTGGACAGTCCTTAAGACTTAACATAACAATTGTATGTAAAAAATTGAACCTTATAAGCCTACAATCGTTGAAAACCTAAAAAGCATTCAGATTGAAGGAAATCTTGTCCAAATAAGAAAAATTAAATTGAATTCAATTTGATTCATTAAACTTTGACTAAAACAAACAAATTTTCTTTTTCGAAAGAAGACCAAAATTGCCCAACTCATTTTCTAAACAGGTCGGATAGGGTTTGTTAACATCCTATAATGCAAGAGAATTATAAATTTCTGAAGTGTAAAAATTGAGTTGTCGGCGAAAAATAACAATTTCACAAAAATTAAAAATTCGTCACTCCTCTGCAAATCCTAAAAAATCCGAAATTTCAAATAGTGCAAAATTCTAACAGTTTTTCGGACAATCTTATGAAGCGCACAATGTAGGAGACAAGATCGTTACGCTTGATATTTCAAAAGCATTTGACAGAGTCTGACATCAGGCTCCCTTGTCGAAAATGCGTGCTTTTGGCGTCGATGAATCTCTTCTTCAATGGATTAGAAACTACTTTCGAACTATTCAATACGGGTTGTATTGGATGGGTTCAAGTCTGAGACCACCATATTAATGCTGGTGTTCCTCAGGGCTCCGTTTTGTCTCCGACACTCTTCCTCATTTGTATAAATGATCTCCTGTCTGTCACTTCTAGTCCGATTTACTCCTTTACTTATGACAGTACTCTCAGCTTTTCATGTTCGATTCTAGGCTCTCGACCTTTCTCTTCCGCCATACAATTGGAACGGCAGCGTATGTTAAATTCCGATCTTGACGGCATAATTTATTCGGGTAAAAAGAATAGAGTGGAATTTAATGCATATTAAACTCAGTGCTGTCTACTGTCACTCAAGCAATTCAAAATAATCAGCCATTATCTATGAATGACTCCAGCGTTATTGAAACCGAACGACCTTCCATCCTCGGTATTTGTATCAACTCAACACTAAGTTGGAACGATAACATATTCGAGATCGCCAAAAATGCAGCGAAATGTCTAGTTTTCTTAAAACGATGCAAGAAATATTTCAGCCCTTCTGACCTGGCAACAATATATAAGGAGTACATCCGCCCAAGGCTTGAGTATAACGCTCCTAACTGGTCCGGTGGTCCTAAGACCTCTCTGCACCTACTATATAGTGAGTGATAAAACTTATTGGTAACAACGATGCTGCAATGTCAATCGACTTGCTAGAACGTCGAAGAAAGTTTGCGTCTCTATCACTATTTTATCGCTATTTCAACAAAAAGGGCTCTAATGAGTTATTCAGCTTCGTTCCGCCCCTTCAAGAATTCACCCGCAATACGGGCCTCGGTAAAAATGCTCACCCGTTCAGCCTTAAGCTCACCTTCGGAAGTACGGTTAAGGAAACTCTTTCTTCAGCCGCACCACACGAATATGGAATGCTCTTCCCAGTGTTGGGCAAATTGTAGTCGAATAATAACTAATGACTAAATTAGTCATTAGTTGCCGGATTGAAGCGACTTATGATTAATTTATTCATTATTCATGAAAATAATTATTGACCAATAAATTATTCATTATTCGCAGAAATTACAAAGCAAATAAATTAATCATTATTCATGAGTTATTCAAATAAGTTACTCATCAGTCATTAATTACTAAATAAGAGATTTATTCAAGTCATATCTCTGTTCATAAAAAAAAAATATGAAATAGTATTGAGTTTTCAAATCATAGAGTGGATAACGAACTTTAAAATATTATCGCCGAACCTTTTGTCTTTTGGTGATTTCTTACCACTTAGTTTTTGCGAAATAATAGCACCATCTTCGACTTTGTCCCTATTATGCTAATTACTTTTTCCTATGGTCAGGCAGGCGTCTTATATTTATTGCACAACATCTATTAGTTTAGTCATAAAACCCATAAGCAAGACATTAAAAAATTCATCTTGTCATTCAAAATGGTTTCGTTACCGAGAATGCAAATATATGCGTAAATTCCGACATGTTCGCGATTGGTGGTTATGCATGATACAGAGTTAGTCATGACTACACATTAATTATGAATAACCGTCAATCATATGTATGAATAACGAAAATTCATGAATAAACGTTAGCCATGAATAAATCAGGAAAATAAATTATTCATGACTAACGTTTAGTCACGTTTCTTTAGTCATTAGTCATTATGTTATTTCATGCCCAACTTTGGCTTATCCCAGCCCATCTTCCATGTACATATATGTATGTATTTTATATCTTCCTTATTTTGAAAGGTTAAAAGTTTTCAGTCCCAAACAAATAAAGCGCCTGGTTGATCTCAAGAAAGAAAATGTAACTGAAGTACCAAGATTTAAGAGAGGTGTTCCTCAATCCGAACCAAGCAAAAGTGGTTTGGAGGAGGTTTCAACAGTCTTAAATAGTTTGGGCCCACCGGTAACAGATGGAAAAGAATGGCAAAGGTTATGATTACAAATGCACGTAGAATGCCAGTAAAATGTAATTTTCATTTGTAGGTTTGGCGTGATCTCAAATTTAAAGTGAAAAAGAAACTCTTGCACAGTAAGAAGGAATGTGAAGCTACAGGAGGGGGACACCGTAGGCAAAAATACGTAAATGATATTGATGAATGGGTGTGAAGGATCCTTTTTTAAAAGAAAGTTTTAACTTTGGATGCCATCTACCTCTTGTGAAATCAAAATTGAATATGGTAGCACAATCGGACTTTTCATCGGATGACTTCTAATGCAAATGTTGCGAACGCAAAAGAAGTTCAATGTCTTCTTGCTGTAGTTACTTTTCATGCTATAATGTCTCACTGCAAATGTTTTCAAAATAAAACAATTGAAACCCTCCACTATGGTTATCATATGTGCAATAACTTTACTTTCTGTAGGCTATACCAACTGAACAAACTGAAATCATTTCCAATCCCCGTTTTATAACCAACTTCAGCGCAAAATCGTATTAAAGCCGCAAGCTATAGCCGGTTTGTATACTCAGTGTGCGCTAAATCAAATGGATTGCATTTTGGTTTTATACTTCTTCTTATTTTGATGAGTGTGGTCGCCGTGGCGTAGTGGGTAGAGTGCGACGCTCACACGCCGAAGGGTACAGGTTCGACTTCCAGCTCAACACCAATTTTTCGGCTCCACCTCTTTCGAGCTGCTGACCACCCTCAAAGAGTAATAACTGTCTAAGAAAGCTTCTCAAATTTCGCCGTTCGGAGTCGGCAAAAATCTGTAGGTCCCTTCTACTCGTGAGAGACCAGTAGCGCGCACAAGACGATTAGTTGATGAGCAAGCTAGGCCCTGGTCCCCCTTTGGACTGTAGTGCCAACAATTATTATTATTATTTTAATGAAATCACTTCTTAAAATATCTTGAACTTCTTGAACTTCAGAATTTTGGACAATTAAAAATATGTCTTCTTCTTGTTGTGGCGCTACAATCCGGGGTGGACCTGAGCCTCACCCAAATTGCCTCTCCAGCCAGCACGATCTTTCGTCAGCTGTCTCCAGTTGCGCACTCCAAGTTGGTTGAGGTTCTTCTCCAACTTGTGTGCGCCATCTTAGCCTAGGCCGTCCTCTGTTGCGTTATTCGAATGGCTCAGATTCAAAGATTTTTCGGGCTAGACCAGTGGTGTCCATACGCTCTACATGGCCTTGCCATCTTAAGCCTCGTTTCCGTGGACGCTTGACCAGGCGCATGTCGCTGTACAGCCCATAGAGTTCGACGTTCAATCTTTTCCCCCAGACGCCATTAACGCAAACAGGACCAAAAATCGTACGAAAAACTTTTCTCCGAAAAGACTGAGAACTTCCCCATCCGCTTTTAAGGTAACGTCCAGGTTTCCGCGCCATAGAATACGACTGGAATGATCAAGTTGTTATATAAAGCGAGCTTAGTCCTTCGAGAGAGGGCTTTATTACTCAATTGCCTCTTGAGCCCAAAGAAACAGCGATTGGCAAGAGTGATTCTGCGTTTGATTTCGGTACTGATGTTGTTGTCCCTGTCTGCCACGGAGCCGAGGTAGGCGAAGTCCTTGACTACCTCGAAGTTTCTGCTGCCTAGTGTGACGCTCTGTCGGAGACGTCGATGTTGTGTGTCCTTGCTTGATGGCAGCATGTATATATCCACAGCAATATTAGAAAAATAAGCTATTTTGAAATTCAAATTTCACGAAAACCGTACCATGTGACAATTCAAACATTCAAACGACAAACCGATGCAGTTCTGAAATTTAATCGAATCGGTCAAAGTTCGTAATAGCGGTGACTAAAGCGACTTGACTATCAAAACGACATGCATCGGGGTGGAAATTTCTGTGTGATTACGAACTATGCCTACTAGTAGACTAGAATGATGCGCACAGTAGGGAAAATATAAAACAAAATATCTGTCACATATCATTAGATGACATCAAGGGCCGAAATAAGGAAGCTCGTGAAGTTATACGCGAAACAGAACGTGAAAACTCTGTTTGGGTTTGCCTTACTTGTGAGGTAGATGAATGTTTGCTCGATGAAATTCATTAAGTGATCATTAAGCCCACTCAATAAGTAATAAAAAAAAAAATAATAATGGTTGGCTCGACAGTCCACAGGGGGATCAGGGCCTAGCTTGCTCATTAACTACTCGTGTTGTGCGCGCTACTGTTCTCTCACGAGTAGAAAGGACCTACAGTTCTTTTTGCCGACTCCGAACAGCGAAATTTGAGAAGCTCTTTCTTCGACAGTTATTACTCTTTGAGTGTTGTCAGCACATCGAAAGAGGTGGTGCCTTGAAAAAATTCGAGGTGGTTAACCGGAAATTGAATCTGGACCCTTCGGCGTGTGAGCGTCGACACTCAATCAATGCACCTCTTAAATTGTGTCTGCCACCGAGGGATTGGTCTTTTTTATCGGGTATTAGACCTCTGTCTGGATGAATATCGCTTAAAGTTTCCATTAGTGCGGTTGTGGGCTAGGAAAGTTGACCATAGACCAAAGTTTTACGCTAGCTCAGATCTGCAAGCACTGCTCCAGCAGCTTTGTTCGACTTCATCTTAGATATTGCTATCTTCACTTCGTCTATGTCGGGGTGACGGATTTTTTGTTTATCGTCATCCAAATTGACTAGAACATCCTGCCTAACAGCGGTATTTGGGTCGTCATCAACGTTAAGGAGTCTTCAGAAATAATCCTTCCAGATTCATAGAACAGACCGCGATTCTACCACATTCATTCAGTCCATTTTGATCCCGGCGGGCTTCGGTCCAAACCTTGTATCCTCCGGTTAGCTGTTTTACCTTTCGGTAAAATTTTCAGACTTCATTCCTGCCATAACACCTTTCCATTTCCCCGACCGCGCGTTTCTCATGCTCCTTCATTTGCCTTTTCAGAAGTCGGTGCTCTTCCCTTCTTCTCTGTTCGTTGAGGTCACGAACAGACCTTGTTATCTCGTCACGTTTACACTAACTCGTCGCGTCTCTTTGTAATCTATGCTATCAAACTCTGGAGCTCAATACCAACTAATGTACGGACTATTATTAATACTAAACTTTTAGAAAATACCATTCTCTGTCAGCCTTTCTTCCCTCTCCTATGTCTTCTTCTTCCAAATTTAAATTGTTTTCTATTCTCTTGATGATTATATCTTGTATACAAAAGAGTGTCTTATTGTGCCCTTATTTCTAAATTATATTGATTTAAATATTGAACTGAGTTAACTATGCTACCCAGAGCTACAGGACAAGCCATCAGAGGAAAAAAGGGGCAAATGAAATAAAAATGCTGAAGGCCCAAAGAAGAACAAAACAGGGTGACAGGAGACCTTAATTTCAAGGAAGAAGTCCTGACCAACAGATGACGAATTCTTAGCCTCCATTAGGAGGAACAGAAAACAACTTTAGTATAAAAACTATACTAGGCCTTGGAAACCCTTAACCAAGTTCTGTTTGGCAAAAGGTTTGTTCCAATGGACCAGTATTTGAGTCTGAGCACTCCAGTGCAGTTTATCCCAACCTCCAACAGACAAAAAAAGGTTTGTTGAGTATATTCTCTACTACTGACACTCCTGCGTTATTGACATGATTTTGCGCATCTTACCATCACTCTTTAAGGAAACTAGAATTCCCAAAAGACTCAAGCACGAATTTCCGCTGCTTGAATGCATCAGCAGTCACGTCAGCGGTAGGTTGCTGGGTTCAATTGCACTCGCCAGCAGTCAGTTCAGGTCCTTCAACAAATTCTGTTAAGCGTCGACAGTCAAAAGTTTGCCTCTCACAACCTACCCGCTCATACCTAACGTCAACTGAATCCAAACCTACGGACCATCAATGGTTTGTTAACTCTTCATCCTCAGTCGTGCCCTGATGACAGTTTTAAATGTCCGTTTTCCCACTGACCGACATTCACAAAACCTTTGATTAGCAAAAAGCACAAAGCAGTCTCCCTTAATTTGAACTCCAAATTAACTCGTTCTCTTGTTTCAAATGGAAATTACCGTTGCCTAGATATAGCCGCGCTAGATCTCTTGTAATCCAATTCATCATTCCATTTAACCCGTCTCGTGCCCAATGAATTCTAATTACCGTCCCGCACTCACCCCCACCATGCTGGCGGTGACTAGCGCATCATTTTCATTTTCAATTAGATTCACACATTTGCCACAACCCAGTCGAAGCCAACTCTAGCACTGGGTGTGCCGTGAAAACCGTCATTTCCGTTGACAAAGGCCACCGTAATGGCCGCCAGTGACGGTTATATTGGAGCGCTCTGCTCGCGCCAACTGAAACCGGCAAAATGTCCTCAATTAACGTTTCAGCTAAGGCTAATAAAATTGAGTTGTGAAAATGTCACTTTAAGCCATTGCCCAGATATTAAAATCCGTCCTTTGCGCCGCCGGTGCCCGTGTGATGCTGGGAGTCGGTCTTTCGGCAGCGGCATCACTCTGCCGCCTGCTAGCAGCCAGGTGCCTTTTCACACTTTTGAACGCTCCTTCGCGCGGTCGTAATGTTTGTGCACCTTGTTTTCGCAGCTCGGTTCGCACCTAAACGCTGTGGCCGCCGGTCAGATGTGATGTGACGGGCTAGCGTGCCGGGGCGCGTCGTTCAGTGGAACGGTCGGTGCCGGAAAAAAAATACCCGGAGATGAGGATAAGAGTTTAATTAAAACGTAGGGACGATTTTATTTTGGTCGTTTTCTCGCACAAATTCGCATGTTCTTTTACGAGCTGTGGGAACGGGGTTTGCGCTTCTTTTTTCTGGAACACTCCCACCGCCAGTGTTGTCGTACAAAAGGGTTTATGGCGTGCATTGCACTTTAGGTTTAATTACATTCACAGATTGAATGAGGGACAGCAGTAGCAGTAGCAGCAGCAACCAGAGCATGGAACTAGGACGAGCTAGGATGCGAGCTCCGTGGCTGTGATGGTGACGTTGACGCCTGCTGATGGCTTCCACCGTCGGGATGCGATCTGAAGGAGAAGATTTATGACGGAAATAATAAAAATTCTGGCAAATATGCTCTGCTTGTAGGGATGGTGATGATGCGTGTGTTTGTGTGAGGAGGGACATTCTTCTCGCTTTTGATTATAATTTGACGGATGCCGCTCGAAGTGATGCTTGCGTCGAGGGAAGCTGAAGATGTCACAATGTTATGATGCGCTGCGCTTTGAGGAGTGGCTGGGGAATGGTTCGCATGACGCGGGTATACAGCGCTGAACTTGAGAACATTCCATTATTCACATGGCCGGAGCTATGTGGCAATTCGTGGTTGTGGCCATGCCCAGGAATTTTTATTCTTGAATGGCGGCGCATACACTTCCGTTTTCTGTGAAGAAAGATTTTTGCTCGTACGGAACTTGTGAGCAGGAATGCATCTTCTTTTGACGTTTTTTCGTCGGAAGGAGATAGTCTCTTCAAGTCGGTTGAAAAATGTGAGCTGTTCAGTCCTGGACATCGGTGTGTTAGTGTCGCGCATTCATAACCAGAGCCCATCATACTGTGCCATCATTTCATTTCAGCTGGGACATCCTCAAACTGAGAGAAACCCATTAACTGCTTGTTTCAATCGAATAACTCCTCGGACAGACGAAGACTTTATTCGGAAATCCTTTAATATTCCTTCTGCATCAACTGGCAAATGGAAAGCGACTCCTTTGCCACATGCATTCATCGTCACCAATCCGGGCAAACGACACAAAGAGTATTTCTTCTCGTCAATTAATCAAGCATATCCGATAAGTAATTTCCATTTGGCAATCCACGCAGTCCGGTGACAGGCCCCAGCGCCTCGCGCAACGGACCCGAAAATGGAAAAAAAAAACTTTTCAACACAAATGACGAATTTTTCGTGCATTGCGCCTGCATCCGACTCCCCTGCACTGCATCGCAATTGGTCACGGCCGCTTGATACTGCCGCATCCGTACAGGCTCAAAGTGTATGCACATAGGACCCGAATCGGATCAAGGAAAATCTGTTCCCAACCCTCATCGCGTGCACGCTCGCTTCGCATCGAAAACCTACAATAAAACTGAACTCGAAATTGAAATTCAAGAACCGTTTTATTGAATTACGTGCCTAGTGCGCAATTTTAATATCTGCTGTGGCAGACTGCCTCCTTCGACCCGCAGACGATACTCGAAATTCAGTGGAAAATTCAATGATGAACGGTGGCAAACTTCGCTCCGACTGTTGAGCGGATAGCAACGACTAACTGAATTGTAGCGGAGTCTTATGAGACACCAAGCTGCCGGAAGGATTCGCGAACAATGGGCACCCGCCCCCACAAGATGCGGCCTCATCGCCATCACAATCGACGGCTTTTCGATTCCGAAATTTATGAATTCACCAGGGCTTGTGGCGCGAGGACACAATGCTTGTGGGTGGAGGTGTGAGAAGAGCCCCACCCCCTTCAATCTATTTATCTTTTCCTTGGCGAACTCAATTTTATTGACTTGTAAGGCCTTTGTGTGTCATATGTTTGGGTTGGTGTGGATGAGATGGGGCATGCTGCACAGCTAATGCTGTTTGCGAATACATTTTGCATGAGCCTCTTGTGGAGCGAGGGGAAATTGGCATCTTCCTGGGAATGCTTTTATGAGGTTTTTAGTGCCTATTGATGGCTAGAACATATGACTATGTGCTCGGTTTTAGTGCGGTATGCTTGCAATGAGAAAAGTTTGGATCACTTTTTGCCTGGTGGACGGGGAAGAGGAAAAACTAAAACGATTGCAGTTCAGCTGAAGTCTGTGCGGACTTGATGACTCTTCTAAGTTTGATTTGATTTGGCATTTATTAAGTCTCTTGTGCGTTGTTGGCGTTTTATTTGCGTTTCGAATGGCTAGGAGCGTGTAGGGTGAGTAAAATTTATGAAAATGTCACCGCTTTATGGTGCCATCGGTATGCCGGCTTTGGGTATACGACTCTTCGTAATTTGCCCCATATGACAAGGGTTTCTTTTGCAGTAGTTTTACGATCGGAATGAATTCATTTTAGGGTTTTTGAAACGGCGCTTGAAATCTTTATTGTGCTGGGACAGTTGGCATTTGGCAAATTAAATACAGCTGGCTCGGTGACAGCTACCTTCACTCGTCCAGATCCAGTTGGTAGACGTTGTAGACTTGCAGGGAATTTTGCAGACCGAGTCTCCCTGAAACACACTCAGAGTTCGACCCTGCCTGCACCAACCACAACAAAACTGAAAACGTTGTGAAGAAGCCATCAAAGTAGCTGCCACTGATGTGCTGGGTTTCACGTCACCGCCCAGAAGGAACCCATGGCTTGACGACGAGTGCAGCCAAGCGCATGCAGTCACACAAGACGCCTATAAGGCAAAGTTGCATCGAACAACGAGAGCTGTTCGTGAGCTCTACGAACAGAGAAGAAGGAGGGAAGAGCACCGGCTTCTCAGAAGGAGCTTCTCTCTCGTGAGCTCTACGACAAAAGAAGGAGGGAAGAGCACCGGCTTCTCAGAAGGAGCTTCTCTCTCGTGAGCTCTACGACAAAAGAAGAAGAAGCGAAGAGCACCGGCTTCTCAGAAGGAGCTTCTCTCTCGTGACCTCTACGACAAAAGAAGAAGGGAAGAGCACCGGCTTCTCAGAAGGAAAAAGAGGGAGCATGAGAAGCGCGCGGCCGAGGAAATGGAAAGGTGTTATGGCAGGAATGAAGTCCGAGAGGTTTACCAAAAGGTAAAACAGCTATCCGGAGAATACAATGTTCGCGCCAAGGCCTGCCGGGACCAAAATGGATAACTTATGTCTTGTCGTTGTCTATTCTAAGAATATGGAAGGGTCATGTCTGTAAACGCCTTAACGGCGATGACGCCCCAAAATCGCTAATACGCCGAATGTTTTATTAGATTTGGATGATGATAGACTAAAATTCTGTCACCCCGACTTAAACGAGGTTAAGATCGAAGCTAAAGTCGAATAAAGCTGCTGGAGTTGACGAACCGCTCGCTAAACTTTTTAAAGCAGCTTGAGATGACTGATTGGGCGCATGCACCAGCTCATCTGTAAGATATGGTCGGAGGAAAGCATGCCCAATAAGTGGAAACTCATCGTCGTTTTCCCGGTCCACAAGAAAGGAGACCCCTTTGACTGCGCCAACTATCGGCGCATCACCCTTCCTTACATCGCATACAAGATCCTATCTGCCTTTTGTTCACGGCCCGATAGGTCTTTATCAGCCATGGAATCATGCCAGGGAAGTCCACAATAGGTCACATTTTCATCTTGAGGCAAATCTTAGAAAAGTTCCAACAAGCACAGATCGATATTCAGCACCTTTTCATCAACTTTAAGGCTTCATATAGCAGTGTGTGCAGGAATGAGCTATACAGTGTCATGCTTACTTTTAGCTTTCGTACCAAACTCGTCAGATTGTGTAGAATGACGATAGAGAACTCTCGCTAGTTTGTCAAGGTAAAATAACTCACAGAGATCTTCAATTTCAATACATGACGGAAGCACCGTCATGTTACTTCTTTAACATCAGTTTTGAGAAGATCGTGCGATTTTGACAAGTGCACGGTCTTACAAAAGTCAGCTCTGATAACATTGACGTGATTGGACGAACAGAGCGAGCAGTCAACGAGACGTTTGCTGGCACTGATGTGGAAGCGGCTAAAATGAGGGGAAAACATCGAAAACATCATGCGGATTGCTAAGAGAAGGCGTGACTTGTATTATTTCATTGGAATATGCGTTGTTCGTTATTTTAGTTACAGCCCAAAGGGGGACTAGGGCCTAGCTTGCTCATCAGCTACTCCTGTTGTGAACCTACAGAACCAACAGCGGATTTGTAAGCCCTTATTCTTTTCGAGAGAAAACTTTTGCTTGCGATTTTTGGTCCTGTTTGCGTTGATGGCATCTGGAGTAGACGACTTAAACACAAACTCTATTGGCTGTACAGCGACATACGCCTGGTCAAGCGCCATCAACGTTTAAGATGGTTAGGTCAAGTCGAGCGTATGGACACCAATGCTTCGGCCAGAAAATTCTTCTAATCCGAGCCATTAGGACAACGCAACAGAGGACGACCTAGACTAAAGTGTCGCACACAAGTGGAGAAGAACCTCAACCAACTTGGAGTGCGCAACTGGAGACAGCTACCGAAAGATCGTGCTGGCTGGAGAGACATGTTGGTTGAGACCCTGAGGAAGACGAAAAAGAAGTGACAATGCTTCAAGTGATGCTACTTTTGCGATTTTTAAAACAATGGAAAACACAGGATCTTGCGTGTTGATTAAACACTGCTTTCCAATGGCAAAAATACCGTGCAAGCTCAACAAGGGCTTGAAAAGTGTTACAGGGACTCTGCTCCATGAAAAACAACTATTTGTCGGTGGTATGCTGACTTTGAACGTGGCCAACGGCAGGCACCAACGATACTGAACGCTCTAGAAGGCCAATTGAGGTGAATATACCTGGAAAAGTAAAAAAAGTACACAAAATTGCATTGGCAACCGCAAAGTCTAATTGTGTGAGACAGTTGATGCCAGATATCAGAAGGCAATGTATATACTATTTTGAATGAACATTTATCCATCAGAAAGCTGTTTTCGAAATCGGTGGTGCGTTTACTCACAATGGACCAAAAACAACAACGTATCGATGATTCTGAGAGCTATCTGGAGATGTTTCGCCAGAATAAGTAGGACTTCTTGCATCGGCATGTCACAAAGGATGAGAAATGGTTCCATCACTACATGGCAGAGTTAATTCGGCAGTCAACGGAATGGACAACAGCCGGTGAACGACACCGAAAGCGTCCAAAAACACAAAGATCGGCTGACATGTTAATGCCATTCTCATTTTGGGATGCGCACGGAATTTTAAATATCGACTGTCTTGGAAAAGGCAAAAGGATCAACACAACGAAAACTAAATGGCATTAATGGTGCATTTGACGGAAGAAATTGCAAAAAAAAAAAACGGTCCCATATGAAGAAGGGAAAAATTCTCTTCTTCCAAGATAATGCTCCGTGTCACAAGTCGTTGGCTACCATGGCCACATTCCACGAATTGGGCTTGGAATTGCTTCCACACCCACTATGTTTTCCAGATATGGCCCCCGGGAAATTCTACCTCTCTTCAGACCTCAAAAAGATGCTGGTCGGATAAAAATATGGCTTGAATGAGGAGGTGATCAGTGAAATTGAAACCTATTTTGAGGGCACAGATAAATCGTTCTATAAAATGTTAGATTGCCATGGACATTAGACAAGTACGATTTGAATGTTTGTATTTCCAAAAAATAATATGGATAATATGGCTACTTACAGCGCAAAATAAGATACAAGACAAGCACACTTTATAAATTCAAATTTATTTTTGTGTTTGAATTTTACACAGGACAAAAGAGGCACTGAAAACTGTAGCTACAGCGTCTGGCACAAGAATGTGGAAAAATTCTACAGATACAAATTGAAAACGGTTTTTGTTCTGAGAAGAGCTTTACCAATTGAAATATAGAGCCGCTAGTATGGTAAAGTCGTTGCCACAGATTTTTTGTTAGTGGCGCCCCCTATATATCAGTCCTGGGACTTATTGAGTGATGTGTTAAAAAAGAGTTTCGGAAAAGACGTTATCCTCCGAAGAGTTCACAGAGGGGATATGACCATATTGCGTGTAGGATGAGACCCCTTATTTACAAAAACTGAAAAAGGACAACAACTTCTTGAATAATCCTTAGTCCATGTGGGATAAAGTTTTGTTCTCGGATGAGAGTAGATTTTTCGAGGAAAATGAGCACCGAGTTAACTCCGAAAAACTTTAAGGTCAAACATGGTGGTGTTTAAGGCATGGCAGGAAAATGTATGACAGCTTCAGGTGTGGGGGATCTTTTGTTTATGAAAGATCAGTTTTTGAATACTTTGAAAGTTAATTGAAAAAAACAGGCTGACAATTAGCGTTTTTTTTTGTAAATAAAACACTAATTATTAATGGGAAAGTAAAATTATTTTATTCAAAGTATTGGCCATTGTTTTCTACAAATTTTGACCACCTTTCTGGCAATTTGTTAATACCAAGCCAATAAAAAAAAATAAAATATAAAATAAAAAGACACCAAATTTTCGATCTCCTCGTAGGAATCAGAGTGCTGCTCAGCCAATGCGTGTTCCATCGATGAAAACAAATGGTAGTCGGAAGGAGGCAAGTCTGGTGAACACGGCGTGTGGGGTAGCTGCTCCTACCAGCCAAGTGGTTTGATTGTATCCTGAACCGGTTTTGCTTTGTGTGCAGGTGTATATTCATGGAGCAAAATTACCTTGCCGTGTTTTCTGGCACATTCTGGTCGTGTCTCGATCAATGCATGGTTCAAATGAATCATTTTGTAGTAGAATAATTTCAGAGAAGAAGGAAAACGAGAATCGAAGAGAGAATAGCTGTGTAAATCAAAACAGAACAGAGGACTACCGGTTAGGTCAGGGAAATATTATTGTTAGAGACACAGTCGATAGAGGAGCGTTGGAATATTCGGATCAACAATAAAGTGTATAAAGAAAAAGTAAAAGTTCGTGTTTCCTTTTTTATATAATAATCCCTTAAAATTTGTTGTCGGTAGCGATCAGTATTAACGGTTTCTCCAGGTTTTAGGAGCTCGTGGTACAGCACACCTTTCTGGTCCCACCAAACTCACAGCATTGTATTCTTGCCGATTCGATATGGTTTTGCAGTCGATGTTGATGGTTGTCTCAGATTAACCCATGATTTTTTCCGTTTAGGATTCTTAAAATAAATCCATTTGTCGTCGCCAGTAACAATCCGACTCAAAACCGATTTTCTTTCGTGTCTTTGAAGCAAAATTTTAAAAGTGTTTTTTCGGTTTTCCATCTGTCTTTCATTCAGTTCATGTCGCACCTGTTTTCCACACTTTTGGATCTTTCCCATAGCTTTTAAACGGTCAGAAATTGTTTGTTGTGCAATATTTAACATTTCTGCCATTTGCTTTTGAGTCAAAGTGTCACCTCCATCCAATATCGTTTGCAATTCGACGTCGTCAATATTTTTTGGTGGTCTTTCACGTTCTTCATTTCTCACATCAAAATAATTATTTCTGAACCATTGAAACCATTTTTTGCATGTTGCTTCTGATAGAGCATGACCACCATATGCCTCGATTCGATGCGACTCTGCAGCACTTTTCTTCAAATGAAAACAGAAAATTAATGTTTTCCGCAAATCATCACTTTCTGGTACAAAATTCGACATTTTTAACACAATGAAAAAAATATAATATTGTCTGTTCAGTGATTTGATGTATACTAAACAAAAAAAAAAAACAAAAAAAAAAAATAAGGGCTCGTTCACAAAAAATGTTCCCTATCGAGACATTTGTATCTTCACACTCACTTCATACCGATATACCTGGTGTGAAAGACCAGTTTTTGAATACTTTGAAAGTTAATTGAAAAAACATGCTGACAATTTAAATCTGGGTGACGAGTACTATTTGCAGCATGTCCTCAAACTGAAAAAACCTCCTGAAAGTGTTCATATCTGGATATTGAATAATGTTCCCCATAACCTAAAAGCACAGTTCTTCAACTTAGTGAGTAGTGTTCAATATTATTTCAAATACTTTGAGTGTTGTCAGCAGCTCGAAAGATGTGGTTCCGGGTGTTCAGCCGGGAATCGAACCTAGACATTCTGCGTGTTAATGTCGCACACTACGCCATGGCGGTTTCCTATAATGGTCATTGACTACATCAAATGGTCAAATACGTATGTACAAAAAACGCTATTAAAATTACACTGTTGTCAAGAAATGTTCGGACGACTGCAGTTTTTATAATTTTACCTTTTAGAGAAGTGCTGCCAAATGCTGTCGCCATAGCAAAAAATTCAAGTCGCAGAAGAACACTTTGAAATTCCATGGCTCCCCGTCAATTGAAAACCCATCGTTTTGTTTACTTTCTATTCTTGTTTTGAGTTATAAGATTTCACATTGCCATAACGCAGAACAACACGGCCAAAAAAATGTGACTAGACAATTTCACTCACTCAATTTCGAAGAGAACTCGTCAGCAAGCTTTCACGTCCAGATGGAAACAATATGAATCATCCACTCCATCGGATATCGTGCTCCCGAACTCAGTTGAATTCAGCATCTGACATTCCAAAGCCAACCTGGCACCCTTGTAACTTCAAATTGAGTTTAGGGAACATTTTTTGCCAACGCAGCATTTAATCCCGAAACAAAGCAGCTGGTTGGGGGCACCGCGCCCCAGCAGATACTCGTCGTTTCCAAAAACTTCTGCAATGTAGCGCCGAGTTTACTGAGTCACCAGAGTCCGAATCGAATGCTTACTTTGGAGATAAATTTAATTCATGTGACATTGCTGCCAAATTCAATATTTCCTTATCCATACAACAAAACTAAGAGATCGCAGCCGTTGTGCATGCACGCCGTCCTTGCTGGCTGCACACAAGGCAGACAATCCGTGTGTGTAATAAAAAATATATCGAACAAAAAATCTGGATAATAGGACGGGGGATAAAAGCGCCATAACACAGGAGCCGAATACATCCCACACATTGCAATGCAATGCCTTCCGCTAAGATACCTCTCGTCCACACACTGCTATCAGATGTCCTTATTCCTTTGGACTCCCGCCCCACGCCATGGTATCAACCAGCTGCCAGGAGCAGGAGGTTAACGTACGACATCAAAATGTTTCCGCAAGTCTCTCGTGTGTTCGGCCCGCTTGAGCGGATTCCGTGCAATTTGTGCACGCTCGGAACAGTCTAGCTGGTGGCATTGCGATGACGGGGACGACCATGTGGACATCGTCATCGTCGTCGCCGAGATCGACTACATTATGGACGCCAAAGCTTGTCTCGTATCCACACATGCAGTCGGCAACAGCAGCGGCGGCGGTACGTGAAAAATGTGCACAACTTAAGCATCGAAGCGTGGCCAATTCCGAGACAGTAAAGCAGCACCAGCAGCAGATCTCGGTGCCAAATAGGTTACGAGGAGTTGTACATGATGTTTATTGTTCAATCACCACGTAAAATCTTTCAGTGAGCTGCAGCTTGGAAGCTTTTCTCCGCTCAGATGGCATCGTAATGGCTTGTGTTTGGTGTTTGTTATGAGGGGTGACTGCCAGGGTTGGGCTTTGGTGACTGGCGTGTGAAATCCGTTGGAGGCGCATTTTCATAAAATGCCAAACATGTGATGTGACAGAGTGATCAAATTGCAGTCACTGCTATGTGAGGACGAGTCTCTGATTTCAGTGAGGAATATGAAGTGCTTGGAAGCTCGTAGCTTTTCATGGCATAAGTCGGAACGTGACAGTGCGACTTCCGGCCCGGCAAATTGATGGCATACAACTTTGAGTATTCTATCATTCACGCTGAGACTAATCACAGAAAGAAATGAATTTCATGTCTATGGCCACTGTTTATTTTTCGAGTACAAATCACAGGAATTCATGGCTGGACCATGATGCCATGGTCGATTTTGGGATCTAGATGGACAACTATGCACTTTCGACGCACGACAAATTTGCTGACAGAAGGGTGAGCTGCCAGGTGATTCATTGCATTTAGTCCGGGAGGGGTAAGTATGGGTTAAACAAACAGACTCCATTTCACATCAAAATGGAACAAATCTTTGCACACCGTATGTGAAATCAAGATCGTTGCACTTGATATTTCAAAAGCATTTGACAGAGTCTGACATCAGGCTCACTTGTCGAAAATACGTGCTTTTGGCGTCGATGAATCTCTTCTTCAATGGATTAGAACCTACCTTTCGAACCGTTCAATACGGGTTGTATTGGATGGGTTCAAGTCTGATACCACCATATTAACGCTGGTGTTCCACAGGGCTCCGTTTTGTCTCCGACACTCTTCCTCATTTGTATAAATGATCTCCTGTCTGTCACTTCTAGTCCGATTTACTCCTTTGCTTATGACAGTACGCTCAGCTTTTCATGTTCGATTCTAGGCTCTCGACATTTCTTTTCGGCCATACAATTGGAACGGCAGCGTATTCCGATCTTGATGGCATAATTGACTGGGGTAAAACGAATGCCGCCGTAGCGTAGGGGGTAGAGTGCGACGCTCACACGTCGAGGGGTCTAGGTTCGACTCCCAGCTCAACACCACCTTTTCGAGTTTTTCACGGCACCACCTCTGTCGAGCTGCTGACAACACTCAAAGAGTAATAATGGTCTAAAAAAGCTTCTCAAATTTTGCCTTTCGGAGTCGGCAAAAAACTGTAGGTCCCTTCTACCCGTGAGAGAACAGTAGCCGCCACAACACGAGTAGTTGATGAGCAAGCTAGGCCCTGGTCCTCTGTTAGACTGCCGCGTCAACAATTATTTCCAAAGAATATCACTCAAGTGGTCTCAAAATAATCAGCAAATATCTATGAATAACTCCTGCGTTGTTGAAACCGAACGACTTTCCATCCTCTGTATGTGTATTAGAATTGTGTAGCCTCGGACGGAGCGTCGCACTAGGCAACAGAAACTTCGTGGTAGTCAAGGACTTCGTCTACCTCGGCTCCGCGGTAAACAGGGACAACAACATCAGTACCGAAATCAAACGCAGAATCACTCTTGTCAATCGCTGTTTCTTTGGGCTCAAGAGGCAATTGAGTAATAAAGCCCTCTCTCGAAGGACTAAGCTAACTTTATATAACAGCTTGATCGTCCCCGTCCTACTTTATGGCGCAGAATCTTGGACGTTAGCAAAGGCGGATGAGGAAGCCCTTAGTCTTTTCGAGAGAAAAGTTTTGCGTGCGATTTTTGGTCCTGTTTGCGTTGATGGCATCTGGAGGAGAAGATTTAATGACGAACTCTATGGGCTGCACAGCGACATGAGCCTGGTTAAGCGTCTACGTATACAACGCTTAAGATGGCTAGGCCATGTAGAGCGTATGGAAACCACTGCTCCGGCCCGAAAAGTCTTTGAATCCGTGCCTTTGGGACAACGCAACAGAGGACGACCTAGACTAAAGTGGCGCACACAAGTGGAGAAGGACCTCAACCAACTTGGAGTGCGCAGCTGGAGACAGCTAGCGAAAGATCGTGCTGGCTGGAGAGGCATGTTGGTTGAGGCCCAGGTCCACCCCGGACTGTAGCGCCACAAGAAGAAGAAGAAGAAGAAGATGTTCACAAAATATTTAAATTCTGCGAAATTCTAACATTCGCGGATGACTTTAAATAATTTTTGTCGATTAATATTATAGCCGATTGCATTAATTTTCAGTTGGATATACATAACCTAGCGAAATGGTGTAAACATAATGCTCTAGATCTAAACATTTCAAAATGTACACTTTTTACATTTTTTTTATTTATTTTATCAATAATCATAAACTTAATAGCCTAGAAGAAGTTAAAGACCTTTGTGTAATATTCGACCCCTAGTTGGATTTCCCACTACATTATGATTACACCATTATAATAATTGTTGGCGCTACAGTCCAAAGGGGGACCAGGGCCTAGCTTGCTCATCAACTACTCGTGTTGTGCGTGCTACTATTCTCACACGAGTAGAAGAGACCTACAATTTTTTGCCGACTCCGAACGGCGAGATTTGAGAAGCTTTTTTAGACAGTTTTTACTCTTTGAGTGTTATCAGCAGCTCAAAAGAGTTTTTGCCGTGAAAAACTCGAAAAGGTGGTGTTGAGCTGGGAGTCGAACCTAGACCCTTCGACGTGTGAGCGTCGCACTCTACCCACTACGCCACGACGACCACATGATTACACTATGTTAGGATTTTTGAAAAGAAATAGTAAAGGTTTTAGCGACATATCCAGTTTAAAGACCATCTTTGTTTCATTAGTAAGACCCTATTTGGAATATGCATCTATTGTCTGGGACTCATCTTACGATAATCACTTTGACTCGAACGAGTTCAAAAGAATTTCATGAGATATGCTTTCCGAAAGTTGTATTCCTTTGAAGATCTTCCTAATTATGACAAAAGATGCAGAACAATTGGCTTGCAAACCTAACGTCAGCCATGATTATTCGTGGTATTATTAATTATCAGTTAAATTCACCATAATTACTTTTCCTCATAAATATATATGCTAACCAAAGATCTCTACGGGTGAGAAACTTACTTTTTGATAAAGGGCATAGAACCAATTATGGTCACAATGAACCTATTACAAGGTGTATAAATACATTTAATGATCTTTGCAACGAATTTGATTTTAGCTTGCCACGATTAGAATTTAAAAACATTATCTTTGCATCGTGTTTGAATTAATATTATTTATTGAAGTAATTTGTACGACGATAAGAGTCGGTAGATGATCCTTAGTCGTTCAGCAAACATCTGCTGTGTAACGCGATACTGAGAGTTAACACTTAGAGAACGTAGTGTTTTGTGTCACTCTTTTATCGCTGTTTTAAAAAGAAATGCTCAGATGAATTAGCCATTTGCATTCCTGCCCTTCAAGAATTCACCCGCAATACACGCCTCGCTAGGAATGCCCGCGAATTCACCCTCAAGCCCTCTTTCGGACGTACAGTGATGGATCAAAGAAAAAAAAAATTGGGTATAACGCTTCTTTCTGGTCTGGTGCTACTAAGAATCCGACAGCAGTGCACAGCATGACTTCATTCCCGTCACTTACGGGTATAAACAATCTTGTATCGAGCGCCTATGATAAGAAAAAGTGTCAAATATTCTAAATCGGACTTCAATTCAACACTTATAGACTAAGATTCTCCAAGTCCAGAAAATTGGCAACCCTAAGTCTGTTAATTAAAAGTCAAAAGTATTGAATTTGGATCTTACACGCGGTGGGAAAATATAAGCCTAATTTTGAAAAGCTCAGAAAGTATAAAATTGTCGAAAAGTTCAAAATTTTTGAAGGCCGAAAAACAAACATAGCGAATTACGAAGCTCTTTCTCTCAATGCGGAATTCATAATTTGGAGCAGGCCAGAATTTGTATTTTAAGTTTCTTTTGGTCGATAAGACAATAACTCTTTCTCTTAATGCGGGAGTTATAATTTGGAGCAGGCCAGAATTTGTCTTTTTAGTTTCTGGTATTCGATATTCACAATTTTTGACTTTTGGCAAATATCTTGCGTCAAAAAATGGAGCAAATGTGACTACTCAATGAACCGAATGGCAGTTGTAACTCAAAATGTCTCAACTAGTACTATAAGTCCAAAAAATAAAACCAATTATTTTTGGAACGAAGTCGACTGTTATGTAAAATACAAAGCAGCTTCGATAAAGACGTTACCTCCGACATATAAATCGCCTTCCGCACAATGCATTCAACGACAGTTTACGCGAGAATTATTTCTTCTACTTTCCAAGAGCGAGCATCCTTAGAAGCGATTTGATGCATTTTGCGTGGCTTGAGATGACATCATTGTTGCACGGTCCTTCTTCGGGATGCTCATCAATCAAGCACCTCTTCCCGACCTTAACGTGAGAATGAAGGTAATTACCGCTATTTCACCGAAACATCCGCACCATCATTTTGTTGTGAATCCTTCTCAGAAAACATGTAACTTATGATCCCAAGCGGTGTATTCATTTGTGGCCGTGGGCAGGATACAGATTCCACTGTTTCCTTTGTTCCCACGTGAAATGCACCTTTCCTCGGGTACCGAAACAAAACATTCCACTCATTCCCATCTTACCCTAAGACAAGCTTCAAAGTCAACACGGGACAATCCCTTTTCCTTGAATAATCATCATCACAGGCATTGTTTGTGCAACATTTCAAAGTTTGGTCGAAGCCCAACTCCGTGTGCTCCAAGGGCCACAGTCAAGTTTTGCATTCCACCGCCCCATCACTAAGTGATGGGCAATGTCTGTTCCAAGCACAAAACATCATCACATTTCGGGACAAGTATGCTCGTGCTCTCGCGATCCCATTACCCCGGCAACAATGGCGGACTGGCGGCGGAACAGGAGAAGTCCATGCACCTTGGCATGGAGCGGATTTTAATATGCGGCGAAACAAAAGAATGAAAAACTAGCTGAACGTCACATTCGCCCTCTAAAGTCCTCCTCCCGCATCGGCATCGGCGCTGGCAACTGCGAGACGGCTCCGAAGAAGCAGGATATGACGATGATAATAATGCTTATGACGGGGGGAGGACTGAGGGCGACGGTGGTAGGAATAATAAATTTGCCAGCATTCCGTTGTAATTGAAAATGTCGGCCATTCCTTTTGTCCGACTTTAAGGATAAATAATTATGTAGGCACACATCCTTGTGCACTCGTGTGTCTGTGTGCAAGTAATGAGTTGGATTTTTCATGTTCCCCCCACCGTTCAGCCGCCCAGTCACCCGGCCGCCATTCATCCGACAAGAAACTATGACTGCTCCACCCACACCCTTCCACCGCCACTTCTGCAATTGTTATCGCTTTGACTGTTGTAAGCCAGCACCTCCACCCCGTCCTCCCCCTGCACATGCCGCTGTAATAGTTTCCATTACAAAAAACTTGTTCTCATTTTCTAGATCGCATTGTTGAATTGAAAAGAAAGAGAAAATCAAAAGAGAAACGAAATCAGGGCTTGTGTGTGCATGAAGTCGAAATCAATCTCTTTCGGTGGATGGGGGCAGCGCCAAGCCACCCTCCTCCGATTTGTATGTGCTTAACAGTTTAATATTTAAGTTGCCGATGCTGATGGAAATTTTGGGAGGGGGCAGCAGGTCCAAGCCGGCACAGATGGTGTTTATGCATTTCCAACGTGCCAGTGTGCATTGCAGTGGCGCTGTGCACTGCTGGAGTGTAGGCGAATTAAAAGGGTGTTTATGCTCTTTTAGGAGAGTTTTATAGTCGCTTAACCTTTGGCCCAGTTCGTGGGAATGATTAAGTGTGCATGATCCTGCTCGCTTAATGGAGAATTTACAGCCAGCCGCCGAGGGAGTGATAAAGACAAACTTGATGGTTTGTGGTGTGGTGAGTAATGGCGAATGAGAATCAAAAAGGATTTCTGTTCTGGAGGCAAAGAACAAGACTCAAGAAGGAAAAACTGGCGTAATGAACATATTTTAAAGATTGTCCGTCAACAGAAGAGCACAGGATGCGGAGGCTGAGTTTCCCAAAAACAGTCTGCACATCGGACGTAGAGCAGTGACTTCCTGAATTATGCTGACCAGTTCCTGTTGCCAAAGGGAGTATTCTGCAATATTTAGCTTCGCCGTCGTCAGTCTTCAGCAGGAAAGAAGTCAAAATAATTGCTCAGTTTGTTTTCTTTTAGTCGAAAAAATATAGAACGTGTCCACAACTTATTTGGCGAAACTCGGAATTAACAATCGAGTTGACGGATTTCACTCACAAACGGCTTGAATTAAGTTTTGAGGTTTGCTGACATAACGAAATGTCAAAATTTTTTTTTCATTTTATGGCAGCGACAGTCAACTCCCTCGTCTCCCGCTTTTATATTCATTTTGACAGCATTTTTTATAACATTTTCCCTCCTTGAACTGTTGACTCACAGATAGGGTCTTTTTTTGTTCTTAAATGAGAATACATTCACCAGGTGGTACAGCACAGCTTCCTGGTCCCACCAAACACAGCATTGTCTTCTTGCCGAATCGATCTGGTTTTGCAGTCGATGTTGATGGTTGTCCCAGATTAATCCATGATTTTGTCCGCTTAGGATTCTTCAAATAAATTAATTTTGCATCGCCAGTGCATCCGATGCAAAACCGATTTTCTTTCGTGTCTTTGAAGCAAAATTTCAAAAGTTTTTTTTCGGTTTTCCATCTGTCTTTCATTCAATTCATTTGGCACCCATCCACACTTTTGGATCTTTCCCATAGCTTTTAAACGGTAAGAAATTGTTTGTTGTGCAACATTTAACACTGCTGCTATTTGCTTTTGACTCAAAGTGTCATCTCCATCTAATATCGTTTGCAATTTGGCGTCTTCAAACTTTTTAGGTGCTCTTCCACGATCTTCATTTCTCACATCAAAATCATTATTTCTGAACCGTTGAAACCATCTTTGGCATGTTTCTTCTGATAGAGCATGATCACCATATGCCTCGAGAAGCATTCGATGCGACTCTGCAGCACTTTTCTTCAAATGAAAACAAAAAATTAATGCTTTGCGCAAATCGTTACTTTCTGGTACAAAATTCGACATTTTAAACTCTATGAAAAAATATGATGTCAGTTCAATGACTTGATGTATACTAAATATTTTTCACAGATGTCATAGCAAACAAGCAAAAACAAAAATAAGGACTCGTTCACAACAAATGTTCCCTATGGAGACATTTGTACCTTGACGCTCACTTCATACTGGTATGCCTCCCAGCGCCCAGACTGTTAGAAAGAGAGGACATATAAATCAGACAATTGAAAGAGAGAAGGAATAGTTTTTTCCACCACAAAGGAATGGCTACTGATAGTCGCGCTCAGAAATTATGTTTTATAAGGCAGAAGTTGCATCGCCTTCGCTATGGCATGCACTTTGTTTTACAGCAGCCAATTTGATTCTAGGGTGAAGGTAATCTGCCACATGACACTAGTCCGGTCGGTGTGGTTCTTGAGTCCTCCAAGATGGAAAGAATGAGCGTCTTCGAGAGGTAATGTCTTCGGACTTGCTTTAAGATGTACCAGGTATAGAATCTGAGAAGTTCTATTTTAATTACATCTTGTACAATGCAACAAATGCGCACAGGCTACATAATTTTATTATAAACCTGTTTAGAAGACGAGCAATGACCTCGAAAAACGAGCTGATGTTCGGAGATTGATTCTCAAACGACGCATATCAACAGAGCGCTCGCCGAAGTGGATTCATTCCACTTCGTTCAGCGTTCTTGTCTCTAGACGGACTTAGCTTGGTCCAGGATGTAGACTGATGTTCACTTTTCTACCACGTAAAAAGACGGACAGTGGACCAGCGCCTGCTCTACGAGAGCAATGTACGAGGGTTGCCTTTTAGCAAATATACCGGTATGAAGTGAGCGTCAAGATACAAATGTCTCGATAGGGAACAGTTGTTGCGAACGAGCCCTTACTTTTGTTTTTGTTTGTTTGCTATGATATCTGTGAAAAAAATTTAGTGTACATCAAGTTATTGAACAGACAACATCATATTTTTTCATCGTGTTAAAAATGTCGAATTTTGTACCAGAAAGTGATGATTTGCGGTGAGCATTAATTTTTTGTTTTCATTTGAAGAAAAGTGCTGCAGAATCGCTTCGAATGCTTGTCGAGGTATGGTGATCATGGTCTATCAGAAGCAACATGCAAAAGATGCTTTTTTTCAAAATATTTCCCATCGCTATCTACACACTCTTGCATGCGCTTGAACCAATTGTCGAAGCACTTTTGCCACTCTCATTGAGGTATCTCCAAAACATGCATTCTGAACGCATCAACCGCTTCTTCAGGTGTCGAAAAACGTTGACCTCTCATTTAATTTTTACGTACGGGAATAAAAAGAAGTCATTCGCTGACAAGTCAGGACTATACGGCGGATGATCAAATCGATGTTCTGAGTGCTCAAAAATGCAGTTGTTTGAGCCAATGTGTGAGAGCTCGCATTGACGTGGTGACGAGTGATCCGTCTTCGGCGGTTGGTTTTCCTGATTTCTTGGAAGACAAATGGCAAACAAATGGTTGTGTACCACTCAAAATTGACTTGTTCTAGTGGTACGGGTCCGTAATGTCCTGTTTTCCGAAAAAAGAGGCGACTATTTGCTTTGAAGTATTTCTTGGACGAGAAACTTTTGTTGGATTTGCTTCAATTTGAAACACCCATACATTGGACTGCTGTTTACTTTCGGGCTCACACGCGTAAGTCGATTCATTACCGGTCACGATGTCATAGACGTGTTCAAAGCACTGCGATCGTTTTTTTGGAGATTTTCTTTCGACCAATCGACACGAGCCTTTTTTTGAGCGATTGACAAATTGTGTGGGATTCAACGCGAACAAATTTTTTTGACAGCCAAATGTTCATGCAATATTCAACGTTTGCTGGTCCCACTAATGCCTAAGGTTGTCTCAATCTCACGATAGGTCACATGACGATCTTGCAATATCTGTTGGCGCACAGCATCAATGGTTTCCGGAACAACAACTTATTTTCGACGACCTTTACGAAATTGGACTTGGAGTGAATTACGACCTCGGTTGAATTCACCATATCATCGATAAACACTGATCCTCGATGGAGCCTCATCGCCGAAAATAGAGTTAAGTTCATCGATGCACTGTTGTTGAATTAATCCACGTCGAAAGTTGTAAAAAATATGCCAAAAAAAAAACAAAACAAAAAAAATGTTCACGATTTAATTCCATTTTCTGGGCGAGATGAATCTTTTAGGTTACTGTAAACAACACAAGTAGCACTCGTATGCCAAAACGTTGTGAGTACATATAGCTTCTAAAATATCAAACTTTACGATACAGCTAGCAGTTGCCAGATTGCAATACTAGGGTTGTCCCATCCCGAAATAATAAAAAATCAATCTTCGTAGATGCTGCCGTCCCTGTGCACTTCAAAATCCGTAACTGCAGTAACTAACTACAGAGTTCAGAAGACCTCGCATTTTTTACGGCACCCACTCTTTCCAACACTCAAAGAGTAATTACTGCCTAAGAAAAAAGCTTGTCAAACTTCGCCGTTCGGAGTCGGCGAAACACTGTAGGTCCCATCTACTCGTTTAAGAACAGTAGCTCGCACAACACTAGAGTTGATGAGCAAGCTAGCCCCTGGTCCCCAGTCACGGGCAAAAATGTAAGTTGTTCTGGTCCTTCTTTGAGGCCGACACTTACTCATTTACGGCCAGTTTCATCCGCATTTATTTCAGTGGCCAGAAACGATTTGATGACGGTTTTTTCTAGTCAGCTAATCATCCGAGAAACACGCTGCTTCTAGGAACACCGTTTCTTCGGACCAGATGATGGGATCGGACTTATTAGCCACATGATTCAAAATTACATCAGGAAAGGAAATTAAATTAGGAAAAGAAAGATCATTTGTTGCGACGGCGTTTACAAAGTCCAGGTGTTGGGGCAACCTGACTGGTAGTGACAGCTTGACAGTGGTCAAATTCTGGGGCCGGGAGAGTCGGCAGGCACTGGAACTGCGTTTCCAGCTTTAGTTGTGGGAGGCCCCTTTATGGAGGTACCGTGGTGGTTGTGGCTTTAAACTAAATATTGTGGGCAGAGTTAAGGCTGGCTTTTTGTACTGGTCTCGTACTTATTATTCCGGGACTTAAGTAGCGGTAAGGGGACTTTCGCGGCTCAGTGTTGGAGTTGCATTTTCATCCGAGTTCTTCTGAGATCGGCAGAGGTTTTGGTATAGTGAGTGTCCCTTATGCATTTTCTCTATTTGTTGTTGTAAATATGGCGTCACTCTTGGGAACTCCGTGGTAAAAATCGTCAAAACAGGAGATCACTTTAAACCAATTCCACATTCTAATCCTTCGATAAGTTAAGCAATGAAATGTCTTCTTTCTAGACATGTGCCATTAACCTTCGTATGTCTGATCATAACCCGCCTATGATTTGATGACTACTCAAAATTAATTTCTGATAACTGCAGGCTCCAGTGGCATTATCTGGATTCAAATGCAATATTGCTTGACCTACTCTAAGCCAGGTGGTCGGAATTCAAATTGAGTGAAATATTCTACAAGATTTTTTGGCCGTCAACGTCGTGTGCAAAGTGTACAAATGAGTTTTTTTCTTCATTCTAAGCATAGGCTTTAGAGCTTAGTTCCTGTCATGACATTATCTCTCACCACATACCGACTGACTGCGCCAACTACCGAGGGATAAGTCTCCTGAACATCGCATACAAGATCCTCTCTGCCGTATTGTCTGAGCGTCTGAAACCATTTGTCCATGACCTGATAGGTCCCTATCAGTGTGGTTTCAGGCGAGGGAAGTCCACAATAGACCAGATCTTCACATTACGGCAGATCCTGGAAAAGACTCAAGAAATGCAAATTGACACTCACCACCTATTCGTCGATTTCAAAGCTGCATATGACAGTGTGCATAGAGACGAGCTATACAGTGCCATGTCTAGTTTTGGCATTCCTACCAAACTTGTCGATTTTGTAGGATGACGATGGAGAACTCTCGCTGCTTCGTCAAGGTGGGTACCGAACTCACCGAGACCTTCAATGTCAAAAAAGGTTTTAGACAAGGCGACGCACTGTCATGTGACTTCTTTAACATCATCCTCGAGAAGATCGTGCATAACTCACAAGTCAACACCAGAGGCACGATCTTCCAGAAGTCAGTTCAATTGCTAGCTTACGCTGATGACATTGACGTGATTGGACGAACACAGCGAGCCGTCAATGAGGCGTTTGCTGGCATTGAAGCGGAAGCGGCTAAAATGGGTCTGGTCGTTAATGAGGGCAAAACAAAGTACATGCTGTCGTCAAGAAAAGACACACAACATCGACGCCCCGGACAGAGCGTCACATTAGGCAGCAGAAACTTTGAGGTAGTCAATGACTTCGTCTACCTCGGCACGGCGGCAAACAGGGACAACAACATCAGTATCAAAATTAAACGCTAATCGCTCTTTCGTTGGGCTCAAGAGGCAAGTGAGTAATAAAGCCCTCTCTAGAAGGACTAAACTAGCTTTATATAACAGCTTGATCATCCCCGTCCTACTATATGGCGCAGAATCTTGGACGTGATCAAAGGCGGATGGGGAAGCCCTTAGCCTTTTCGAAAGAAAAGTTTTGCGTGCGATTTGTGGTCCTGTTTGCGTTGATGGCATCTGGAGGAGAAGATTTAATGACGAACTCTATGGGCTGTACAGCGACATGAGCCTGGTCAAGCGTCTACGGATACAACGCTTAAGATGGCTAGGCCATGTAGAGCGTATGGACACCACTGCTTCGGCCCGAAAAGTATTGAAATCAGAGCCATTGGGACAACGCAACAGAGGACGACCTAGACTAAAGTGGCGCACACAAGTGGACCTCAACCAATTTGGAGTGCGCAACTGGAGAAAGCTGGCGAAAGATCATGCTGGCTAGAGAGGTATGTTGGTTGAGACCCAGGTCCACCCCGGACTGTAGCGCCACAAGAAGGATAAGAACATACCGACGGTATGCCTTCCAAGTCCTTTCTTTCCACCAACAAACCAGTGCGTTTGCCTTATTTTCTCATTTCAGACTTCGAAAATTCTGCCTTTTACGGGCCTAACCCGACAGCTCTAATGGCTAAGGCTAGTGCTTTTAGTCAAAAATGTTTTAGGGCCCAGGACAGCAATTTACTTTGACTGATGTTATTATTGGAATTGAGGGAAGGTTCGAACTTTTAGAGCAATTTCAACGCCCAACTGTGTTGCTGGTCTAGTAACTCTTTATCCGAGACTAGACCAGCGATTAGGGGACTATCCCGGCACGGTGTGGGGTTGCAATTTCAACCCGGTTCTTCTTGCTCTGACAGAATGGTGGCCCTTAAGCTTGATGAAAGAATATACCCAGAAAACTCTTACCTCCTGCCTATCATTATCTCGCAAGTCCCTTGTCCGCGCCATGAGACCGACTCCTCTTCAATTGTTGCGACATTGCTAAACCTTCTCAAAGAATTTTCATCGCCGCCGCGCACAAAGTCTCGACAAGTAGACGATTAAACTGATTTTAATTGATTCCAGGTCAAAAGACCTCCAGAACAAGCCCCGTCTCGTCGCTCCCAAATCAAACAATCCGTCAATCCTATCGGACTCCGCTTTGTTCAGTTGGCGGGCGCTAATTAATGTCTGCATGTCTCAAGATTAACTCTCGATATTTTTGCGTGTAATCGTTCGCGCATTAACCTCTTGCCACCACCCCGTGCCATCTCCGTTGACATCAATCCATCTCAAGAGGAGAAAAAAGCGACGTTGGCCCTTAAATGGAGACTCCTTAGGAACATCAATCACTGTACCTGTCGCCTGGACCGCTTTTTGTCCTCTCCCAGTGTGCATTTTTCTCTCGTCCTTTCTCTCACCTTCTATTTGATTTCGCCGTGGCTTGTCTGCAAAGCGCCTTTTCTTCGGCTTGACTCTCTCCGCTGCCAACATCTAGGTTGCCATGGAGGAAGATTGATTGGGTTTTAACCATTTAACAAATTTCCCTGGTTTCCTGGACGTTGGGAGGCATCTGGGGGACACTTCTCAATTCTGGCGATTGCCGCTTGGGCTCGGGCACATGTCGGAGCTACCTTTGATGCAGATTCATTTAAATTAGGGTGAAGGCTTGATTTGTCGGTACAGCAAAACTTTGCAAGGAGGGCATTCTGTCAATTAACTGCTCGAGAGTCCTTGCCATCCTCCTCCTTCCACCCTTCACGATTAATCATCACATTTTGATACGACACGCATTACACTCATCCGTCGCGCATCACCGTCACCGCTTCACCGAGTCTTAGTTACGGAACAGAGTAACCGCTGTGGCAGCAACCGTGTCTCACCACGGCGGTCATCTCCCGTAAATCATCGTTATTTTATTTCCCTAAGCACTCGGACAAGTTTCTCGATTGCCCGCCAGGGAATGTCATGACAAATCACGGGCAGGACGACGCGACGCGACGCAACGGTAGGTGTGGCAGATAGGGAGTGCAGTTACCAACGCTCTCAGAGTATCCTGCCCACTTGTTGTTTAAATTGAAATACCACCAATGACACAACCGGATGCTACAACCAAGGCCTGAGTGAGAGCTGTTCTTATCTGGGCCACAGTAAGCCACCCACGACACCCGAGCACCGCCGCATTCCACCCATTAATTACGTTGTAGGGAAAAATCCTTTGCGGCAGGATAACACGACCCGAGCGTTGCACTGGCACACTAAGCGGAGGACCTGTGTTAGCCGGCCGTGCATTTATGCTCAATGGCATTGGCAGAGGGCGCGTCTGGTACACACTCCCAAGCAGGTAATGCATTGCAGGACTGCTGCGGATGTCCCGGCGCCTACCGTGACCCATTGTGCAAATTGTATGAGTCTTGCACGCGGATCCGTTCGTTATTTTATAGCCTCTGGTGGGCCACTCGCAACGGTAACAAATTATATGCATACACAAGCGCTTCCTCGCACTCGTGCATCTCACCCGACAAACTCCGTCCCTTGGCCGTTGGTCCGGCAGTCACCGACCTGCGAGAGTTGCGGAAGGAAAGGCAGCCGACGAAAATCTCTGCGTCCATCTGAAATAATTGTCCAAATCTCATTGCAGGGTGTGACGGCGTTCACGGCCCGTGGGCGGGTGTATACGACAAATGTTTATCCGCCGATTTAATGGGTAAACGTTGCCGGGCATCACCCTGTTCTAGCGGTGGTGGGCCGTGTATTTCGTCAGGCTACGTGTTGTGCGAATAAAAGTTGCCATTACCATTTGCCGAGCGGTTTTTTGGGGTGTCGGACAGAACGAGCGCTTGGCTGCGCTGTTATTATCGGCTGTGGACTGTGTGTTGTTGGCCGTTGTAATTGGCCCCTAAAATGTAAAGGTCGATGAAAGCAGCCGACAAGTTTGCGCTACAGAGTTACGGTTTGTCGCATTCACTGGAGCCAGTACGTGGTTGACTTTGCGTGCCATCAGCCCGGCTAGATGAGTGCTAGTTTATGTTTTTTTGGGAGCAGTCAGCGGGCGGCTGGCCCCTGCAGTTGTGTTTGGACAGGTCGCGGTTCGGGCGACTTGTGGACTTTATGGATGAAAATCACTCATCTGGGTCACTAACGGGGTTGAACTCACAAATTCGGTTTTGGAGAGATTATTTCGAACTGGAGTTACTTGAGTTATTGCGGTGGTGAAACTGGTATTGGTTTTGCTGGATTTGTCGGACAATAACAAACGAGATTCCTGCAGGGAAACGCTGCAGATACAAACTATGTGGGGGATATGCAGTTGGGTTCAAAGATGAGTAGTGTTCTTAGTTTTACTCTTCTATCCTTTTATATAAAAATTCAACTTCACAGAAATTAACCTACAAGGGTTCTAGATGATGGCTGATGGGTTACCTAACGGTATTCTATTTCCATACGTTGTGCAGCGGACTTGCATGTGATTCATTTTTGCTCCAACAGTATCTGAGTACAGCGTGGCACCTGCCGCTTGAAAGTGAAACACTTTAAACTTACAATATTCTGAGTTTTCGTTGCGGAATCGTTGTGTATTTTGTAAAAGGTTTCAACAACCTTTAAAGAACAGTCTGCCTTGGCTGCTCAGGGCACGTCGGCCCTGCTCTTGAAGCACTGTTCAATCTCCCTACCCTTGACGTCGAAATCATGGGATGCACAATCAAGGCCATTTCCCGAACGCAAAGAAATGGTCTTTGGTTCAACTCGCTTCGATTAGTTCGCGCACCGCATCGCCTATAACAATAGTCTTATAAACATGTGTCTAATACGGGGACACCAACAACAGTACAGTTGCGTCGTTCATAAAAAGTCGACTTTCTCTGCGTCCAGGTGTGGATTTGTCCTGAGAAGGGAATTCTATCAAACGGCTCCAAGACGATGGAGATATCGGGAGATGGGGCAATTAGCCTCATACCGCTCTAGGTAATTTCTCATCGGTTCTCCAGGCGGAAACATATGCGATCCTAATGGCCACTAACTACAGAGTGAAGGATGCCGGTATGAAGTGAGCGTCAAGATACAAATGTCTTGATAGGGAACATTTGTTCTGAACAAGCCCTTAATTTTTTTTTTTGCTATGACATCTGTGAAAAATATTTAGTATACATCAAGTTATTGAACAGACAACGTCATATTTTTTCATCGTGTTAAAAATGTCGAATTTTGCACCAGAAAGTGATGATTTGCGGAAAGCCGTAATTTTTTGTTTTCATTTGAAGAAAAGTGCTGCAGAGTCGCATCGAATGCTTCTCGAGGCATATGGTGATCATGCTCTATCAGAAGCAACATGCAAAAGATGGTTTCAACGGTTCAGAAATAATAATTTTGATGTGAGAAATGAAGACCGTGGAAGACCGCCAAAAAGGTTTGAAGACGCCGAATTGCACACGATATTGGATGGAGATGACACTTTGAGTCAAAAGCAAATGGCAGTAATCTTAAATGTTGCACAACGAACAATTTCTGACCGTTGAAAAGCTATGGGAAAAATCCAAAAGTGTGGAAAATGGGCGCCACTTGAATTGAATGAAAGACAGATGGAAAACCGAAAAAACACTTGTGAAACTTTGCTTCAAAGACACGAAAGAAAATCGGTTTTGCATCGGATTGTTACTGGCGATGAAAAGTGCATTTATTTTAAGAATCCTTAACGGCACAAATCATGGGTTAATCTGGGACAACCATCAACATCGACTGCAAAACCAGATCGATTCGGCAAGAAGACAATGCTGTGTGTTTGGTGGGACCAGAAAGGTGTGCTGTACCACGAGCTCACAAAACATGGTGAAACCGTTAATACTGATCGCTACCCACAAACAAATGATCAGTGTGAACCATGCATTGATCGAGAAACGACCAGAATGGGCCAGAAGATACGGCAAGGTAATTTTTGACAATGCACCTGCACACAAAGCAAACCCGGTTCAGGATACAATCAAAACATTTGGCTGGGAGCAGCAGTCCCACCCGCTACTTCCGACTACCATTTGTTTTCATCGATGGGACACGCATTGGCTGAGCAGCCTCCTACGAGGAGGTCGAAAATTGGGTGTCTGATCAATTTTACTGGCGTGGTATTCACAAGTTGCCAGAAAGGTGGTCGAAATGAGTAGAAAACAATGGCCAATACTTTGAATAAAATGTTTTTACTTTCCCATTAATAATTAGTGTTTTTATTTTAAAAAAAAAATCGCTCGTTTCGTACCGGTATACCTGGAAGGTGGAAGGGGTGAAGAGAAAAGAGGCACTCATGGTGCATGAACCCACGTTAGGACTCTCCGCGTTCTTCTTCAAACTTTTCATCAACAGTTGGGTCACTCGTCGGCACAGAAAGAAATGACATGACTCTCCTAGATGCAGGACGACCAAGTCCTTACATACAAACTCCAGCAAGAGTTCCGCGGTTTTTCTTTGGTTTGTAGATAGGGAAGACTGCAAACGACTTGTTGGCGTACAAACGGAGCACTTCACCTTCGCTTAACACTTCAGTTCACTTGGAATTAGTGATGGTAACCAATGCGACTCCTGTTCAGAAAGAGAAAACACTGTAGAGCACTTTCTCTGGCAGTGTCCCACCTTTGCTTACATCAGGTTGCCGGTGTTCGGTGCTGGTGTGTTTGGAGTTGAAATCCTAGACAGAAGTGTGGCAGCCGTGGGTAGAATGCGATACTCACACGCCGAAGGTTCAAGTTCGATTTCCAGCTGAACACCTCCAATTTTTCACGGCACCACCTCGAAAGAGGCTGCTGGCAACACTCAAAGAGTAAAAACTCTTCAAGAAAGCTTCTCAAAGTTCGCCGCTCGGAGTCGGCAAAAAACTGTAGGTCTCTTCTACTCGTGATAGAACAGTAGCGAGCATAGCACGAATAGTTGATGAGCAAGCTGGTCCTGGTGCTCCTGTGAACTGTCGCGCCATTCAATTATTATTTGTATTATAACAGAAGTGCTTGCTGGTTTTCCTCCGGAAGACCAGGAAATAACCTTAAGCGTAGGTAACTGCCTGGTAATATAATGAGCGAGTTTTCGAGTCTTAGCGTTCCAGTGCTGCGTTTTCCAATCTGCAACATATAGCAGTGTGAAGTCGCATGATCCATGCAGCTGATTGACATCGCCAAGTAATGCGATTTTGAAACTTGGAATTCAAGAACGCACTAATTAGTCGACTCTTGCCTCGTCATGTTGGAACCATTTATCGTTTCAAACTTCAGGCAGCTTCAAACAAAGAACGATTCGCATTCAAAAGACCTTGCTGCCGCCTTTGGGACAATGCAACACTTTTTGCCTCAAATTTTGATCATCAGAGAATTTAACACTTCTTATTAAAGCATTGCAATCATTTCGGGCCCTTATAAACTTCTTCCGGTTATCCTCAGAAGGATTGGCTTTGAACATTCGGAAGCTTATTTATCTCAACCTGATACCCTTTTTGCAGCTCGAGTTATACCACGCATTTGTCTTTGTTAAACGATTTGTTGTTTAACGACCTGTCGTTTAACGACTTTCGTAATCGACTTTCGTTGTCGAAATTTTTACCATTCACTGCTTCTCTACTTCTGTGTGTCCACCGAATTCGAATTTGACTCTGTAGTTCAATGGCCCTTAATAACAGAACTAGTTCCTCAGTATGTGGTCGCCGTGGCGTAGTGGGTAGAGTGCGACGCTCACACGCCGAAGGGTCTAGGTTCGACTCCCAGTTTAACACCAATTTTTCTAATATTTCACGGCACCACCTCTTTCGAGCTGCTGACAACACTCAAGGAGTAATAACTGTCTAAGAAAGCTTCTCAAACTTCGCCGTTCGGAGTCGGCAAAAAACTGTAGGTCCCTTCTACTCGTGAGAGAACAGTAGCGCGCACAACACGAGTAGTTGATGAGCAAGCTAGGCCCTGGTCCCCCTTTGGACTGTAGCGCCAACAATTATTATTATATAGTTGCTCAGTATATGCCATGAACGCTAAATCAAATCGGTAACAAGAGATGCAACGAACGCCTGGCAGTGCTTTCCCGACGATTTTGCGGGTGGCAGACATAGTTCCACAAACTCAAAGTGCTTCTTAACATCTGCTGACACTGAAAAGTTCCTAACCCTCAAGCGAGCGTTTGCCTTCCCCGTCCATCACGAGCAGTTCAATCATCATTCCACCAAAACGATGAAGACATCCAATCTTCTAGCAAAACAAAACAATTTTTTTTTGCACAACATCCGTCTCATCTCGATGATCTTGTCAAAAATTCATTAAACTCGCCCCATATCCTAGGCATCAACAGACGACAACGATATCAGACTTCTGGTGCCTTTTCGATTTCAGTTCAACCAACCAACTTTTCGAGCATGATGGCGTACACATGTAGCACCGAAATCCAATTGACAGGACAGACATCATCCTGCAGAAATTGAAGAAAAAGTTTGCATCCACCAAAGACACTGTGGAGGAGAAATTCAATCTTCTGCAGTCGTCGTCTGCACTGTGGGCAGGAGAAGAACAACATACGAATACAGCGGTGTCAACTCTTACAACTGCGAGGGCGCCGTTGAAGGTTCTTCGCCCCTTACTGTGAATCGTAATAAAATTCCCTGAGATCGTCATTTTCCGGCACAAAAACAAATGAAAGTGGCTTACATGTGTACATCAGCGACAAGGAGCGACAGGAGCACCAGAGAAGTGGCATTCTTAACAGGACACAAACCAAAGACGCCGTAGCCTGCAAGAAAGTTTATGAAACTTAGAAATTGAATTCTCAAAAACAGCAGATGAAACTGAATTCGAAACGGCTTGCAGCAGCGACATCATCTGAGCGACGCTCCTTAGGCACCTCTCCAGTGTCTGCTGTCTCACCACGACAGCAACACCCTCCTCAAGACCGGAGTGCATTATTTGTTTGCCGAAGTCAAAGAGTTATCGTCTGATTGTCGGTGGGTAGCACATGCAGTGCACGGATAACAACACAGATCTTGTGGGGATGATGACATCTCCGCACCGAGACCAGGAACAACCACTGACTGCAACTGAGACGGTTGCTTGATGGGTTCGCTGACGGCGACAGCAGTCCGTTGCGACGGCATCCGCTTCCTCGGAGAAGGGATTTCGTACTTTTTTAGGAGAAAAAAAAATATTTGACATCCCATTGCTTGGTGTCTGCGAGGACTGAAGGCTAGTCAGTTTTGCGGCAATCACATGCAGGCATGAAAGTTAAATCATTTCAGGGACGGGTTAAGGCATCTTGACAAATTAATTTTGAGATCTGGGTGTGCAGTGACAGTAGTCCCATGGGGGCAGATGGAGAAGCAGAATAGGGATGTGATTTAGTTGGAGACCAGGCTGGCGGGAGACAGCGACTGGGACTGTGCTGTCTTGGCGTCTTAGTTGATGCTTTAAGCGCCCGCGTAACAATTCAAATTGCTCCCAAACAACACAGAAGTCGTCAATCAGTGCCGTCAATGCCTTCTTCTTCTACTTCTTGTGGCGCTACAGTCCGGGGTGGACCTGGGCCTCAACCAACATGTCTCTCCAGCCAGCACGATCTTTCGCCAGCTTTCTCCAGTTGCGCACTCCAAGTTGGTTGAGGTCCTTCCCCACTTGTGTGCGCCACTTTAGTCTAGCTCGTCCTCTGTTGCGTTGTCCCAATGGCTCGGATTCAAAAACTTTTCGGGCCGGAGCAGTGGTGTCCATACGCTCTACATGGCCTAGCCATCTTAAGCGTTGTATCCGTAGACGCTTGACCAGGCGCATGTCGCTGTACAGCCTATAGCGTTCGTCATTTAATCTTCTCCTCCAGATGCCATCAACGCAAACAGGACCAAAAATTGCACGCAAAACTTTTCTCTCGAAAAGACTAAGGGCTTCCTCATCCGATTTTGCTAACGTCCAAGATTCTGCGCCATATAGTAGGACGGGGACGATCAAGCTATTATTTAAAGCTAGCTTAGTCCTTCGAGAGAGGGCTTTATTACTCAATTGCCTCTTGAGCCCAAAGAAACAACGATTGGCAAGAGTTATTCTGCGTTTGATTTCGGTACTGATGTTGTTGTCCCTGTTTACCGCGGAGACGAGGTGGACGAAGTCCTTGACTACCTCGAAGTTTCTGCTGCCTAGTGTGACGCTCCGTCCGAGACGTCGATGTTTTGTGTCCTTCCTTGATGACAGCATGTACTTCGTTTTGCCCTCATTTACCACCAGACCCATTTTAGCCGCTTCCGCTTCAATGCCAGCAAACGCCTCATTGACGGCTAACTGTGTTCGTCCAATCACGTCAATGTCATCAGCGTAAGCTAGCAATTGAACTGACTTCTGGAAGATCGTGCCTCTGGTGTTGACTTGTGAGTTATGCACGATCTTCTCGAGGATGATGTTAAAGAAGTCACATGACAGTGCGTCGCCTTGTCTAAAACCTTTTTTGACATTGAAGGTCTCGGTGAGTTCGGTACCGACCTTGACGAAGCAGCGAGAGTTCTCCATCGTCATCCTACACAATCTGACAAGTTTGGTAGGAATGCCAAAACTAGACATGGCACTGTATAGCACGTCTCTATGCACACTGTCATATGCAGCCTTGAAATCGACGAATAGGTGGTGAGTGTCAATTTGCATTTCTTGGGTCTTTTCTAGGATCTGCCGTAATGTGAAGATCTGGTCTATTGTGAACTTCCCTGGCCTGAAACCACACTGATAGGGACCTATCAGGTCATGGAAAAATGGTTTCAGACGCTCACACAATACGGCAGAGAGGATCTTGTATGCGATGTTCAGGAGACTTATCCCTCGGTAGTTGGCGCAGTCAAAGGGGTCTCCTTTCTTGTGACCCTGGCAAACGACGCTGAGATTCCATTCATCGGGCATGCTTTCCTCCGACCATATCTTACAGATGAGCTGGTGCATGCGCCCAACCAGGTCATCTCCAGCTGCTTTAAATAGTTCTGCGGACAGTCCGTCCGCTCCAGCAGCTTTGTTCGACTTTAGCTTGGATATTGCTATCTTCACCTCGTCTAAGTCGGGGGGACGGAATGCTTGTCTATCATCGTCCAAATCGAGTGGAACATTTTGCCTAACAGCGGGATTTGGGTCGTCATCGCCGTTTAGGAGTCTGCAGAAATGATCCTTCCAGATTCTCAGCACAGACTGCGACTCTACTACTAGTTGTCCATTTGGGTCCCGGCAGGCCTTGGTCTGAACCTTGTATCCTCGTAAATGCCTTAAAGAGCATTCAAATTAACCAGCCGCCCACATAAATTTAAGGGCCATTAAAGGCCGCTTAACTACGCCGTTTTAATTGCCACAAAACCCATCGCCACTTCATCATGCAAATGCGCTCAATTAGGTCACTGCTGCGCTCCGCGTCATTAAATCACAAAAACTAGGACCAGAGTTTAGCCCGATTGGGCACGTCCCGTCAAATGAAATCAATTACCGCCCAACGGGCTGTTTGCCAGATAATTAACATTATTTTCGAATTTTTGTCGCATTATGGAATTAATTTCGCTGTTCACGGACGAACGGCTGGCATGCCAGCAACAGGCGCATAAAACATCGCACTCTGCTAACGCCAATCAAATTAATTTTCGCATCATTTGCATGAAACCCAAATAGACTGCATTTAGATGTCTGCCCCCACCACCCAGTCGCCGTCTTCTCCGTGTTCGGGGAGCGTGAGCCCCGCTTGGCGCTTGCCCTGGCTGCAGTGCATTTTGCAGTGGATGGCAAAACTTCAACAGCAGCCCAATAAATTCCCAAACCCACTTTGGCAAAATAAATTACGAATCGACCGGGCACGGCACAGACCGACCGGCGTCGGGCTTGTAAAACTTCGCCATGCAACGTAATTGGTGCAATTAAGCAATCTTCCCATGGCCATGCCGCACAGATAAGAACTGCTCCTGCTGGTGACTCTATTAAGCTTACTTCAGCGATGTTTGCATCTGCTAGCTGGCCAAACGACACGCACGATGACTCCTGCAGCGAAGAGGGGCATTTTCAAATTCCGCACCGACATGTGGAAACTGCTTCCAGTTCCGGTCGGAGGAGTGCTTAAAGTTTCCCGCTCGTTGGTAACTGATTAGGATTAAGGGATATCCACATGGAGGCGGGATCAGTGTGAGACTCTTGTCCCAGAGTAGCAGCACTCTCGGCGGCGTCTGTCGCTGGTTGACCACAGCGCCCGACTACGGTATCGGCTGGTGGTGGCTTGATTAATCAAATTGCCATCTTAATTGGAGAGGGATTTGTAAATAAGCATTTCGTATGCATAGCCTGGGGCATAGGCCGGACATGTGTGAACTGAATTAATTATGAGCAATTTGACACGAACTGTGGTTGATCGGTGGAGGCTAGAGCGGCTTCGGTGGCGGTGGCGGAGAGTTAATCCATCGGGTAGATATCCTTGCATTCGTAATTGGAATGTGTCAAGTCAATTTTGGGTTTTCGAAGGTGATTGGTCACGTGGTGACAGTTTTTTCCCAGCAAATTGAATCCGATTGAATCCGAGAAAAACTGAGGTTTTGTTTTGGAGGAACGCCTTTTGTGCTTAACTTTAAGCTTAAAGCCCTGGGACTCTGATGGCCTATTTGGCCTATTTTTTATGCTCATAAATTTTTGCTTTTTTACAAGCATGGAAAATGCATTGTCTGCCGGAATAAAGTACTTTCTCCCACCTCTATGGTAATTTTCGAATACCATTTCTGAAGGACCTCTGTGAGCTATTCTTTGATTTCTTTCAAAAACCCGAACTGGTGATACCCAAGTCATTTCGCTCCCGTCGAAAATGCCATGAGCCGGAAGAAGCAAGGTTTTGGGAATCTCGGCGGGTGGGATGAGATCTCCAATTTCTTTGCCAGCCAGTTTTAGACCTCTACAACTACGTGGTGTCAAGCGTTATTATGGCGCAAAATAACCTTGTCATGCCTTTCTAACGTTTCTGTCCGTTTTCTATCTAATGTATGGATCAAACGTAACAATTGCAGCCGATAAAGTTCTCAGCAATAGTTTTGCTTAATTTTACAAAAACTCAAAGTACATCACAACCGTCTGTTTCGGCCATAAAGGGAGCAGAATATATGAACGATGTATGTTTGTTTTTAGAGCCGTTGTAGACGATGATAAAACAGTCTCCAAGGTTTTGAATTGTTCTGTTTTTTTTTCTTCATGGGGTTGTTGTGGTAAATCAACTTTTCATCTACAGTCAGAAACTGGTGAAAACATCTCTTCCTTTGATGTCTTTTGAATTTTAGTTCTTAGGAGAAAAATAGGATTTTGGAGGAGAAGATTTAGGAGAGACTCCAACTCTCGACTTCAACTCGTACGGTATTCAATTTCCTTATTTTGGAATAAATCCAAAATGTTTCAACCGAACAGAAATTTTTTGCCAACTCTTTCACGAGTTCTTCTCGCATTCGGCATGGATCGTGAACCAGTAAAACCTCCAATTTTACATCCTTAAGCTTAAGCAAGACGTTTTTTGTCATCGACGTTAAGATTAAGTTTTTGAAGCGTCCAATCCATTTTATGTAAGTTTTCCCGCTAAGAGACACACCATAAACTTCTACAAGCATCCGATTGGCTTCGGCACACTAACTATTGTTAACAAATACATTACACATTTCTAATGAAGTAGGTAATCGCTTCCAAAATCAGCCAAAACTTGCAGGTGGCGACATCTGTTGATGACGGATCCTTTAAACTTGGGGCACAGTGAATCAAGCGTTGCCGCCGTGGCATAGTGGGTAGAGTGCGACGCTCACACGCCGAAGGTCCAGGGTCGATTCCTATCAGAACACCTCGAATTTTTCACGACACCACCTCTTCTGAGCTACTGACAACACTCAAAGAGTAATGATTGTTTAAGGAAAAGCTTTTCAAACTTCGCCGTTTGGAGCCGGCAGAAAACTGTAGGTCCCTTCTACTCGTATAGAACAGGTGCGCGCAGAACACGAGTAGTTGAAGAGCAAGCTAGGCCCTGTTCCTCCTGTGAACTGTCGCATCATAACCGTATAAAATGAGCGTTTTTTTTTTTGAAAATGAAACACTAATTATTAACGGGAAAGTAAAAACATTTTATTCAAAGTATTGGCCATTGTTTTCTACACATTTTGGCAACCTTTCTGGCAACTTGTGAACACTGCTGTGAATACTCTTCGTCTTTTAAAGCAAACCAATCAGACACCCAATTTTCGACCTCCTCGTAGGAATCAAAGTGCTGCTCAGCCAATGCGTGTCCCATCGATGAAAACAAATGGTAGTCGGGGAGGAGCCAAGTCTGGTGAATACGGCGGGTGGGGTAGCTGCTCCCAGCCAAGTGTTTTGATTGTATCCTGAACCGGTTTTGCTTTGTGTGCAGGTGCATTGTCAAAAATTATCTTTCCTTTTCTTCTGGCCCATTCTGGTTGTTTTTCGATCAATGCATGGTTCAAATTGATCATTTGTTATCGGTAGCGATCAATATTAACGGTTTCCCCAGGTTTAAGGAGCTCGTGGTACAGCACACCTTTCTGGTCCCACTAAACACACAGCATTGTCTTCTTGCCGAATCGATCTGGTTTTGCAGTCGATGTTGATGGTTGTCCCAGATTAACCCATGATTTGTTCCGTTAAGGATTCTTAAAATAAATCCATTTGTCGTCGCCAGTAACAATCCGATGCAAAACCGATTTTCTTTCGTGTCCTTGAAGCAAAGTTTCACAAGCGTTTTTTTCGATTTTCCATCTGTCTTTTATTCAATTCATGTGGCATCCATTTTCCACACTTTTGGATCTTTCACATAGCTTGTTAACGGTCAGAAAATGTTTGTTGTGCAACATTTAACATTGCTGCCATTTGCTTTTGACTCAAAGTGTCATCTCCATCCAATATCGTTTGCAATTCGGCGTCTTCAAACTTTTTCGGTGGTCTTCCACGTTCTTCATTTCTCACATCAAAATCATTATTTCTGAACCGTTCAAACCATCCATTGCATTTTGCTTCTGATAGAGCATGACCACCATATGCCTCGACAAGCATTCGATGCGACTCTGCAGCACTTTTCTTTAAATGAAAACAAAAAATAAATTTTTGCAGCACATTTCTTCAAATAAAATCAAAACATGAATGATTTCCGCAAATCATCACTTTCTGGTACAAAATTCGACATTTTTAACACGATGAAAAAATATGATGTTGTCTGTTTAATGACTTGATGTACCATATACTAAATATTTTTCACAGATGTCATAGCAAACAAACAAAAAAGATATAAGGGCTCGTTCACAACAAATGTTCTCTATCGAGACATTTGTATCTTGACGCTTCATACCGGTATTATGAGCTAAGTGACAAGATCACGAATGGATCTGTTCCTCAACCAACATGCTAATCGAAAGTTGGCTGAGGTACTTCTCCACTTGTGTGCGCAATTTTACACTAGGCAATCCAATGTTGCTTTGTTCCAATGACTTGAGTTCGAGGGTTTATCAGCCCGGAGCAGTGGTGGAAGTTCTACATGGCATAGCCACCTTTAGCGTTCTATTCAAAGACCCTTGCTTAGTCGCATGCGGCTGTTTAGCAAATAAAGCTCTTCGTTGAATCTTATCCTCCATATGTCTTGATGGCAAACAGGACCAAAAGTCACATCCAGAACTTCTCTTTCGAAAAGATTTCCTCATTTGCTTTTCGTCATCCGCGTTTCGTGCAGGTTTCCGGCCATAAAGCAGGTCTGGTGTGTTCAAGTTGTCATACAAAGCAAGCTTAGAGAGGATTTTACTACTGAACTGCCTCTTCAGCCCAAAGCAACAGTGTTTGGCAAGAGTAATCCTGCGTTTTGATTTCCCCTGTTCTCCCTTCTTTACCGCTGACCCGAGGTTCATAATTGTTCTTCACTACCTCGAAGTTTCTGCTGGCTAGTGTGACGCTCTGTCCGAGACGTCGATGTTGTGTGTCCTTTCTTGATGACAGCATGTACTTCGTTTTGCCCTCTTTAACCAACAGACCGATTTTAGCGAATTCCTCTTGAATGCCGGCATACGCCTCATAGACGGCTCGCTGCGTTCGTCCAATCACGTCAATGTCATCAGCGTATGCTAGCAATTGAACTGACTTCTGGAAGATCGTGCCTCTGGTGTTGACTTGTGAGTTACGCACGATTTTCTCGAGGATGTTGAAGATGTCACATGACAGTGCGTCGCCTTGTCTAAAACCTTTTTTGACATTGGAGACCTCGGTTAGCTTGTTACCGACCTTGACGGAGCAGCAGAGTTCTCTATCGTCATCATATACAATCCGACGAGCTTGGTAGGAATGCCAAAATTAGACATGACTATGTACAGCTCGTCCCTATGCACACTGTCATATGTGGCCTTAAACTCGACAAGTAAGCGGTAGGCGTTGATCTGTACTGCGTAGGTCTTTTCCAGGATCTGCCGCAGAATGAAGATCAGGTCTATCGTGGACTTCCCTAGGCTGAAACCACACTGTTCACACTGGTTGTGGTCAAACGGTTTCAGACGCAAGACGGCAGAGAGGATCTTGTATGCGATGTTGAGAAGGCTCTGCCCACGATAATTGGCGCATACAGAGCTGACACATGCTTTAAATAGTTCTGCAGACAGTCCGCCAGCTGCAGGTGTAGAAAATTGCAAACTGTCGAAATAGTTGTCTTTCCTGATTTATGCATCTACTCGGACTTTTAAATGTCGCCCTTGACATGCTGGGATTACACCTTCCCGTGATGTATTCTGTGATGCAAGCCAATCATCCTCAGTCCAAATAGAGAAACTTGACCCTTTCATCAGAACGAATTTCACCCATTCGACTTGCCAAAGCATTCCGAGTCCCTTTCATAAATGCACAAATGCAATCCCAATGCAATGCGAGCTGCTCTCCCCTGGTTCTGAGACCATCTAGCCAATACCCCTGCTTTGGAATCTTCCATGTGAATACCCTCAAATGTGGTTAACTTCTTTTAAATGCAAATGGATACATTTGCCTGGTTTCCCTTTGAGATATTAATTTTCGAACGCATAGCACATGGTAAGTGAATAGGAGGATGGCTGCGCTGTGGAATGAGGCGTGACGTAGAAAACCAAATTAAAGTGGAAAACTTCCCAGGAAAAGCCAAACTTCGACAAATATTGAACCGGAATGAGAAAACTTTAAATCGTATTCATGGACCAGAAGAAGGAATCAATTTGCACTTGGAAACTTTGTGAAGTTGAGATTGCAAATTACACACTCGTTGCAGGACTGATGTCGGGCTGGCAGGAACGGGTCTACGAGTGTTGGGTTTAGTGTGGGCTCAGGGTTTTTTCTTTTCTTTCATCTCCTCTGTGTTACCAAACGAAGGAGGGAATCCTTGTTGAAGGGAGATTTCATTCCCCATGAGTAACAACCAATGTTGCAGATGATGAAAAAGAAACACGAGCAAAAATGTGGAAAAAAAAATTAAGGAACAAATGTCCTGTTAGCGAGTTTTCAGCTCCCACTGCCCCTGGATCGGAGTCAAATGAGGGAATAACCTCGTTTTCTACTTCAAAGCAGGGGTTATCGTCTTTGAGAGCTGTTGGATCTCAAATTGGATCCTGTTGATGTGTCGGTTGATATCCCTTCGTGGACGAGAGAGGTTAAACCCCTTTGCCGGGAGGTAGTGAGGGGCAATTTTACGATAGAAATGCAGTATTATGTCAAATGGCAATGCTTGCTTATCCAGGGTCTGGTATTTTGTCCATGCTTGCAGTAAGTTGCGGATGCTTGCTTGATTCGTTGCCTTTATTTCTATTCATTGAAAGAAAATGACTTTTGATGCCATTCTCTTACAGACTGCTCTTGACTCATGATCTTTGGAAAGGATAAGGTGTTCTATTGGAGACACCGTGTAGCGAAGGTTACTAAGCGCGTGAAAAAAATGTCATATGGACGCAGGTATTGATTGGATCATTTAGTAATTTCTTTAATGACTTTCTTCTTTCTTTTATTTCATCATCATTTAGTCATTCCTTTAATTGAGATGGAGTTCGAACTGGCAGACGATTGAAGTTGAAAACCGTTGGCTCGCTGTAAAAAGTCACTTCCCAGGACCTACCTGCCATCAAATTCCCATGTTGTTTTGTATTTGTTTGCTCCAACTTACGTCGTATCAAATTCTCGTTATAGTCTTTCTACAATTTATATTTTCCTCACAAATGTCTGTAGCAGTAGCATAACCCAAGCTGTTTCACTGAACGATTTTAGGTCTGACCATGATCCTGTCGTTTGTTGACTTTTCTGCCTTGGGAAAAAAAACAGAGTATATTCAGGCTTTTAAAAAGGCCAACTTGACTCGTTTCAGAAGTGAAATGAACGCAAGCTTGAAAGGCACACCAATAAGTCTGAAAAATGTTTCCAATGTCACTGATGTGAACGCTGCTCCAAATGACTTCGAACATTTCAAACGCGGTTGAAAATTCTGTCCCAAAATTTCCAAAACAATTTCATTCTTCAAAACTTTCTCCTCATATTTTGGAATTCATCAAAATGAGAAATAAGTGTAAAATGGATGGGCAAAGATATCGTCAGCCATATATAAAATGTCGACTACAACATGTCAGATATTGAATAAGCAAACATTTTTTTTAAATTAGATAACAACTGTTAGAACTCCAAACTTTAAGTGCTGAAAGAAATGGACAAGACATTCTGGAATATAGTCAGAGTTATTAGAAATAAGAACAAGCTTTTACAGCCTCTCAAAATCTCTTCTAGCACGTACTTTACCGACTCTGAGAAAGCGAATGGTTTCACTCAAACTTTCGCAAAGAACCGTCATGGCGAGAAGTTTGAGTGACCAAGTTACAAGCGACACAGTACAAAGCACTATTCAGGGCTATTTTGAGGGCAGTTCTCATCAAATCACTTCTACTGTTCTTGTAACTACAGAAGACATTGAGTTTACAGTCAATACTTTAAATGTTCGCAAGAGGTCTTCATTTACAGTGAGTAACATAAGTATATGCACACAATAAGTTTCAGCCGAATAGAATATACATTATGAAACTGTAGTAAAAGGGTTAATATTAAATACAAAAATGATTCAAATTAATATAAAATTACTCCATTTATTTAAAAAAAACAGTAAAAATAAGGCTAAAAAAGTATTTGCACACACACTTTTCCCTGAATGTACACACCATTTGTGTCAAAAATCTGACGGTTTTTGAGGTGTTTGTTGTTTTTTTTTATTCATTGGCGTGAAGAATTTTTCTGTATAGATCGGAAAGCTATATAAATCAATAAAATGTCTCCAAAACAAAATGAAATACCTTTGAATGTAGGAGAGAAAATTAGATCTTTGAGCGAAAGTGGTCAGAGCTATCGACAGATAAAGGATTCGGTTGGATTTAGTTTCTCTGTAGTTCGTTACGTCCTGATAGAGACACTAGAACAACGGCAAACAAACATCGTGCTGGACAACCGAACAAGCTGAGTGCGAGAGAGAGAGACGAGCAATTATAATCGAGGCTCGAAAAAAACCATTTATAAGTGCACAAAATGTAGCCCAACATGCGGCAACAATATCCGGGCAATCAGTACACCCATAAACTATTTGAAATGTTCTACATTCCGCAAACATGAATGGCAAGTCAGCTAGGATGAAGCCATTCAATTCTGAAATCAACAGAAAAAGAAGGTTAGAGTTTACAAAAACTTATCTTATCTTAAGCCGTTCGAATTTTGGAGGAGTGTTTTGTTTTCGGATGAAAGCTTTAAATCTCTTCGGATCAGACGGAAAGAGATTTGTGTGGAGGAAGCCAAACACAGAACTCCGAACTAACCATTTGAAGCCCACGGTAAAACATGGTGGCGGACATGTTATGATATGGGGTTGTGTGGCCTACAACGGAGTTGGTAACATCGCCTTCTTCTTCTTCTTCTTCTTGTGGCGCTACAGTCCGGGGTGGACCTGGGCCTCAACCAACATGCCTCTCCAGCCAGCACGATCTTTCGCCAGCTGTCTCCAGTTGCGCACTCCAAGTTGGTTGAGGTCCTTCTCCACTTGTGTGCGCCACTTCAGTCTAGGCCGTCCTCTGTTGCGTTGTCCCAATGGCTCGGATTCAAAGACTTTTCGGGCCGGAGCAGTGGTGTCCATACGCTCTACATGGCCTAGCCATCTTAAGCGTTGTATCCGTAGATGCTTAACCAGGCGCATGTCGCTGTACAGCCTATAGCGTTCGTCATTAAATCTTCTCCTCCAGATGCCATCAACGCAAACAGGACCAAAAATCGCACGCAAAACTTTTCTCTCAAAAAGACTAAGGGCTTCCTCATCCGCCTTTGATCACGTCCAAGATTCTGCGCCATATAGTAGGACGGGGATGATCAAGCTGTTATATAAAGCCAGCTTAGTCCTTCGAGAGAGGGCTTTATTACTCAATTGCCTCTTGAGCCCAAAGAAACAGCGGTTGGCAAGAGTGATTCTGCGTTTGATTTCGGTACTGATGTTGTTGACCCTGTTTACCGCGGAGCCGAGGTAGACGAAGTCCTTAACTACCTCGAAGTTTCTGCTGCCTAGTGTGACGCTCCGTCCGAGACGTCGATGTTGTGTGTCCTTCCTTGATGACAGCATGTACTTCGTTTTGTCCTCATTTACCGCAAGACCCATTTTGGCCGCTTCCGCTTCAATGCCAGCAAACGCCTCATTGACGGCTCGCTGTGTTCGTCCAATCACGTCAATGTCATCAGCGTAAGCTAACAATTGAATTGACTTCTGGAAGATAGTGCCTCTGGTGTTGACTTGTGAGTTACGCACGATCTTCTCGAGGATGATGTTAAAGAAGTCACATGACAGTGCGTCGCCTTGTCTAAAACCTTTTTTGACATTGAAGGTCTCGGTGAGTTCGGTACCGACCTTGACGAAGCAGCGAGAGTTCTCCATCGTCATCCAACACAATCTGACGAGTTTGGTAGGAATGCCAAAACTAGACATGGCACTGTATAGCTCGTCTCTATGCACACTGTCATATGCAGCCTTGAAATCGACGAATAGGTGGTGGGTGTCAATTTGCATTTCTTGGGTCTTTTCCAGTATCTGCCGTAATGTGAAGATCTGGTCTATTGTGGACTTCCCTGGTCTGAAACCACACTGATAGGGACCTATCAAATCATGGACAAATGGTTTCAGACGCTCACACAATACGGCAGAGAGGATCTTGTATGCGATGTTCAGGAGACTAATCCCTCTGTAGTTGGCGCAGTCAAAGGGGTCTCCTTTATTGTGGACCGGGCAAACGACGCTGAGATCGCGTCACCGATGGAATTTTGACGGCTTTTGGGTATATTGACATTTTGTGCAATAATTTACTTCAAAGCGCCGTCAAATTGGATATGAGGGGAACATTCCTTTTCCAACAGGACATTGATCCCAAACACTGTGCCAGGGTTACGGAGGAATGGTTGTTATATATAACCCCCACCAACTTGTGACGCCCCCCCAATCACCAGACATAAGCCCAATAGAAAATCTATGGAGTATATAGGATACTGAAATAAGAAAAAGAAAAAATTCACGTAAAAGTGACATGATGACAGCACTTGTTGAGGAATGGCTTAATATAAATCCGGAAACCATTCATAATCTCATGGATTCAATGCCAAGGAGAATACAAGCCATGATGGCAGCAAACGGGATGCACACAAAATATTAATTAAAGATCCATACATTTTTTTTCAATATTTTTCATTCACAAACTGTTGTATACAAATACTTTTTTTACCTTATTTTTCTTGTTTTTTTTTAACAAATGGAATAATTTTATATTGATTTGAATCATTTTTGTATTTAATAATTAATAATGTATATTCTATTCAGCTAAAACTTTTCAGATTACGCTAAAATCGTAAAAAACTAGGTGTGCAAATAGTTATTTTCCACAGTGTAATAAAAAATATTTATGTCAAACAACTATTCAAAAATGGCATAAAGTTTTTAATATTTCTTTTGACTGCGTGCCTCCAAATGGAGTATTTTCCTGATTGCTGGAAATTAGCCAAAGTAATCCCAATACAAAATCCTGGCAAGCCTCCTGAAAATCCTCTAAGCTACAGGCCGATTAGTTTGCAAAGTGATCTCAGCAAAGTTTATGAGAAAACTCTTAAAGATTTGCTCTTAAAATATCTGTGATAATAATATTTACCCAAACGAACAGTTTGGTTTTAGAACGCATCTCAGTTCCACTCATCAAGTGTTAAGAGCTTGCAATCACATAAAGTCAAACCGTGCTCCAGGCAAATCAACTGAAATGATCCTGCTCGATATTCCAAAGGCATATGATACGCAGGTTGTCTTTTATATTTCGGGACTAGAGAACAAAAAAAAACAAACAAAATCATCGAAAATAGCTTTATTGTTTTTCAAAATATTCCCCAGTAAGATCTATACACTCTTGCATGCGCTTGAACTAATTGTCGAAGCAGTTTTGCCACTCTGATTGAGGTATCTCCAAAACATGCATTCTGAACGCATCAACCTCTTCTCCAGGAGTCGAAAAACGTTGACCTCTCATTTTATTTTTTACGTATGGGAATAAAAAGAGGTCATTCGGTGCCAAGTCAGGACTATACGGCGGATGATCGATGTTTTGAGTACTCTAAAATGCAGTTGTTTGAGCCGATGTGAGAGAGTTCGCATTGTCGTGGTGAAGAGTGATCCGTCTTCAGCGGTTGGTTTCCCTGATTTGTTGAAAGACAACTGGCAAACAAATGGTTGTGTACCACAAAGAATTGACTGTTCTGCGTTGTTCTAGTGGTAGAGTTGCGACATCTCCAGTTTATCCGACAAAACAGGCGACCATTTGCTTGGAAGTACTCCGTGGACGAGCAACTTTTGTTGGATTTGGCTAAATTTGATACACCCATACGGTCTGACTGCTGTTTACTTTTGGCTCATACGCGTAAATCCACGATTCATTATCGGTTACGATGTTATAGGGGTGTTTCCAAGCACCGCGATTATATTGTTGGAGCATTTCTTTCGAACAATGGACACGGGGCTTATTTTGAGCGATTGACAAATTGTGTGGGATTAAACGCGAGGCATTAGTGGCACCAGCATACATTCAACATTGCATAAGCATTTGACCGTAAAAAAAATTTGTTCGCGTTGGATCCCACACAATTTGTCAATCGCTCAAAAAGAGGCTCGTGTCGATCGGTCGAAAGAAATACTCCAAAACACGATCGCGGTGCTTCAAAACATGTCTATGACGTGTTTCTATATGAAAAACGTTCCTATATCTTTTGAAAAAGCACTCTTTATTTACCGATTCTTAAATTTTGGACAACGTTCACATATTCCACTTCCAATTCACTGCGCAAAGAATTGTACGAAAATTCTGCGACACATAGAATTCAATTAAAAACATTGGCTGGATATGAGTACCATTCATGGAATATAAGACTTTTAATTACAACCATTTCGTCGAAATCAATTTTTTTAATCTCAGACCTTAATTAATTTCGTTCCAGGAATGGGTGTCGCCTCTTCTACTAACTCATTCAACGCACAATGTTTATGACAGACATTTGCTGGTAAATTTATTTTGTATTTGGGCACCAGACAAGCGAAGTTATGGGCAAAGATTTCCACGAAACGAAATCTGATCTCATAATGACTTGATACCAATACCCACAGAGCGGATACAATGAAGAAATGTTGAATCCACTTAAAGGAGATTTAGGGTTCGGCAATTTTCTGTCAACATAAATTGCAGAAAATAGGAGCTTAAGTTCGCATATTACAGGCACACGTTGGGAGGTCTACTACTGTGGCAGGATTTAAATGAAATATTTAGTGTTGAAAATATGGCAAAATATGTACCTGACAACTTTGTGAAGTTAATTTTCCTTTCAGTTTAGTCATCAAACTGACACTGTCAGTTTATTCAGAAAATTCACACGAACGAGCAACGTTTACAAATTATATTTTTTTTTTTGCCGAAATCCGGAGACACTGACCACGACTTAAAGAGCTTTAACTTTAAATTTCAGTCAAAATTCTCTTCCTAGTAGACAACAAGATTAAATTTAGTGCAAACATTTTATTCTACACATTTCAGTTAGACAAGCGGTGGTCGTTTCCGTCCAGGCGTCTTTAGCAAACGATGGAAATCAGTCAATACCAGGGCTGTTTTCAAAAATTGAGCATCGGTCAAACCACGCTATGGCGTACTTTACCTACGGAACTTGGTTCACCATCATAGAAGATCGAATTGAAGCTGACGGACCCTTTGAAGTGATGTATACCCGTCTTCGGGTTGTGTTCTGAAGGAGGCTACTACAGGTCATCAGTTTATGCCAACAAGTCGACGGCGGTTCGGAAAGCTCAGAGCTATTATTGAATGTGAAATAGCGGCTGTTTCGGCCGAAACGTGTGGCCGAGTCCTCACTTACTTTGTCTATATGAACGAAGTCGAGATCTATTCATAAAAGCTTTAATTAGACTTAAAGCCAAAAATATATGATGTGCCTTTTACGCTTTTTGTCGAGTCTCGATTAAAAAAAATGCTGTGCTTGGAAGAAGATATGTAAAATAGCTTGTTCGTGTATGGACCACAATAGGTCTGCTAATTGAACTAGGTTATGGTTAGTTTAAGTTATAAACCATAATAATAATTTAATACGCAGAAGAAAGGCAGATCTACACTGTTATGCATTAAATGGTAATTTGGAAAAAAAAAATGGCCGTCGTGGCGTAGTGGGTAGAGTGCGACGCTCACCCGTCTAAACATCTCGAATTTTTCACGGCACCATCCCTTTCGAGTTGCTGAAAACACTGTGTAATAACTGTGTAGAAAAAGCTTCGAACTTCGCCGTTCGGAGTCAGCAAAAAACTGTAGGCCCCTTCTACTCGTACAGGAACAGGAGCGTGCACAACATGAGTAGCGGATGAACAAGCTACGCCATGATCTTCTGTGGACTTTAATACAATTATTATTAGTTACCGCAAAATTTGTATCATTAGGAACAAGTCATAGTAACACTTCACTCAATAAGTCGCGGGACGGACGGCGCCACTGACAAAAGAAGTCTGACATTAAATTAATCATTCTTTTTTTAAAAGAGGCGGCCTCTATTTGTTTCGGGACTTACCATGTATGCCGGCATGAAGTTAGCGTCAAGATACAAATGGCTCGATAGGGAACATTTCTTCTGAACGAGCCCTTAATTTTTTTTTTTTGTTTGTTTGCTATGACATCTGTGAAAAATATTTAGTATACATCAAGTCTTTGAACAGACAACATCATATTTTTTCATCGTGTTAAAAATGTCGAATTTTGTACCGGAAAGTGATGATTTGCGCAAAGCATTAATTTTTTGTTTTCATTTGAAGAAAAGTGCTGCAGAGTCGCATCGAATGCTTGTTGAGGCATGTGGTGATCATGTTCCATCAGAAGCAACATGCAAAAGATGGTTGCAACGGTTCAGAAATAATGATTTTGAGGTGAAAAATGAAGAACGTGGAAGACAACCAAAAAAGTTTGAAGACGCCGAATTGTCAACGATATTGGATGGAGATGACACTTTGAGTGAAAAGCAAATGGCAGCAATGTTAAATGTTGCACAACAAACAATTTCTGGCCGTTTAAGAGCTATGGGAGAGATCCAAAAGTGTGGAAAATGTGTGCCACGTGAATTGAATGAAAAACTGATGGAAAACCGGAGAAACACTTGTGAAACTTTGCTTCAAAGGCACGAAAGAAAATCGGTTTTACATCGGATTGTTACTGGCGATGAAAACTGGATTTATTTTAAGAATCCTAAACGGAAAAAACAATGATCTAATCTGGGGGCATGGGCCTATGCACGCGAGGTAACGTCGTTGATTGCGCTCAACATGGCGAGCTGCCAAGGCAATCCTCGTTAGTGCACAGGTCAAGTTGACATACAGCCTCCACGTGGCGCCCCCTGGATAGCCATCACAACACCCGTTGTATGGTGAACTAATGTATGCAGCGACCTCCTCTGCCCGAGGATTTAAATAATGGGCCTGGCCTACCAGTCTGTGGGTTGTGCGTGAAGATAACTTCCTCACCACGTAAAAATAATATAGTTCAGAAAACCCGATATGCCTCGGATAAAGGCGGATTAACTGTTGACGACACCAACAAACGTTTAAAGGATAAAGATTTTCGGTTTTGCACGTGGAATGTGAGGTCCCTTAACAGGCCACGTGCAGCCGAACAACTTGCGGAGGCCCTTGACAGCTACAAAGCTGACATAACCGCCATCCAGGAAGTGCGATGGGATGGGCCTGGCATAAAAGCGATGAAGAACTGCGATATCTACTACAGCAATTGCTATAGAGAGAGAAGGCAGCGCTCATTCGGATGCGGATTTTTTGTTCGAGGCAGACTAAGGCAAAAAGTCTTGAGCTACAACCCAGTCAGCGAACGCCTCATGACGATGCGCATCAAGGCTAAATTCGGGAACATCAGCCTAATATGCGCTCACGCCCCGACAGAGGAGAAGGATGACAACATCAAGGATGACTTCTATGATCTCCCAGAAAGAACATACGATCGATGCCCCAGCTATGACACCAAGATCGTTCTAGGAGATTTCAACGCTCAGCTGGGAAAGGAGGACTTCTTTGCTGGAGTCATCGGTAAACACAGCCTGCACCACAACACATCCGGAAACGGACTCAGGCTGTTGGACTTCGCCTCGGGGCGAAACCTCTTTGTGGCTAGCACGCGGTTCCCACACCTGGACATTCACAAAGGAACCTGGCGATCTCCTGATCGATCAACCGTCAACCAGATTGATCACGTTGCGATCGACATCAGACACTCCTCCAGTATTCTCGATGTCCGAACCTTCCGAGGTGCAAACATTGACTCGGATCATGACCTTGTTGTAACCAAGGTAAGAACCCGGATATCGAGAGAGCAACGGAGTCGAGAAAGGCCACAATGGTTTGACGCCGAAAAGCTACAATCGCAGCTGATTCCTTGGAACTCTGCCGACCGAGTCTCCCGACGCTTCCTGCACTATGCATAGAAGAGGAATGGAAACGTTGTCAAGAAGCCATCAAAGAAGCTGCCACTGATGTGCTGGGTTTCACGTCACCACCCAGAAGGAACCCATGGTTTGACGACGAGTGCAGACAAGCGCACGCAGCTAAAAAAAAACGCCTATAAGGCGACGCATCGAACAACGCGGGCTATTCGTGAACTCTACGAACAGAGAAGAAGGGAAGAGCACCGTCTTCTCAGAAGGAAGAAGAAGGAGCATGAGAAGCGCGCGGTCGAGGAAATGGAAAGGTGTTATGGAAGGAATGAAGTCCGAAAGTTTTACCGAAAGGTAAAACAGCTATCCGGAGGATACAAGGTTCGGACCAAGGCCTGCCGGGACCAAAATGGATAACTAGTAGTAGAGTCGCAGTCTGTGCTGAGAATCTGGAAGGATCATTTCTGCAGACTCCTAAACGGCGATGACGACCCAAATCCCGCTGTTAGGCAGAATGTTCCACTCAATTTGGACGATGATAGACAAGCATTCCGTCCCCCCGACTTATACGAGGTGAAGATAGCAATATCCAAGCTAAAGTCGAACAAAGCTGCTGGAGCGGACGGACTGTCCACATAACTATTTAAAGCAGCTGGAGATGACCTGGTTGGGCGCATGCACCAGCTCATCTGTAAGATATGGTCGGAGGAAAGCATGTTCGATGAGTGGAATCTCGTCGTTTGCCCGGTCCACAAGAAAGGAGACCCCTTTGACTGCGCCAACTACAGAGGGATTAGTCTCCTGAACATCGCATGCAAGATCCTCTCTGCCGTATTGTGTGAGCGTCTGAAACCATTTGTCCATGACCTGATAGGTCCCTATCAGTGTGGTTTCAGGCCAGGGGGTCCACAATAGACCAGATCTTCACATTACGGCAGATACTGGAAAAGACCCAAGAAATGCAAATTGACACTCACCACCTATTCGTCGATTTCAAGGCTGCATATGACAGTGTGCATAGAGATGAGCTATACAGTGCCATGTCTAGTTTTGGCATTCCTACCAAACTCGTCAGACGATGGAGAACTCTCGCTGCTCCGTCAAGGTCGGTACCGAACTCACCGAGACCTTCAATGTCAAAAAAGGTTTTAGACAAGGCGACGCACTGTCATGTGACTTCTTTAACATCATCCTCGAGAAGATCGTGCATAACTCACAAGTCAACACCAGAGGCACGATTTTCCAGAAGTCAGTTCAATTGCTAGCTTACGCTGATGACATTGACGTGATTGGACGAACACAGCGAGCCGTCAATGAGTCGTTTGCATCAGTACCGAAATCAAACGCAGAATCACTCTTACCAATCGCTGTTTCTTTGGGCTCAAGAGGCAATTGAGTAATAAAGCCCTTTCTCGAAGGACTAAGCTCGCTTTATATAACAGCTTGTTCATCCCCGTCCTACTATATGGCACAGAATCTTGGACGTGATCAAAGGCGGATGAGGAAGCCCTTAGTCTTTTCGAGAGAAAAGTTTTGCGTGCGATTTTTGGTCCTGTTTGCGTTGATGGCATCTGGAGGAGAAGATTTAATGACGAACTCTATAGGCTGTACAGCGACATGTGCCTGGTCAAGCGTCTACGGATACAACATTTAAGATGGCTAGGCCATGTGGAGCGTATGGACACCACTGCTCCGCCCCGAAAAGTCTTTGAATCCGAGCCATTGGGACAACGCAACAGAGGACGACCTAGACTAAAGTGGCGCACACAAGTGGAGAAGGACCTCAACCAACTTGGAGTGCGCAACTGGAGACAGCTGGCAAAAGATCGTGCTGGCTGGAGAGGCATGTTGGTTGAGGCCTAGGTCCACCCCGGACTGTAGCGCCACAAGAAGAAGAAGAACACACCAAAGAACGGGGCTTTCAGTGTGTAGAAGCGTTTCTCACATGCAATGAATTGAGGCTTTGTCTGATTCATAAACTTCCTACACAAATCTTAACAGCAGCACATATCTCAAGTGTACGACAACGCTTCAAGGGTACTAATTGTTTAGTTGTTTGGAGTCGGCTTCACTCTCTGTTGTTGAAGAACAACACGAAAAATTTCTTTAGCAACAATATCGACCATTGTACCTGTGGACTTAAGTCCTGTCCATTTACTTTTGCCTGTGTCTAAAAGTACTCCTTGAGTTATACCCCAGGAGTTATGCGTTAAAAGATATTTAAACAAAATCCTGTTTTTGCCTATAAAATTTAAATTCTTTAAGTTTAAATAAAGTGCAGCAACCAAATTTCCAGGACTACCTCTGACCATGTAGATGGATAATTATTACTTACCCTAGAGGATAACGAAAGTCTTTCGCATCCACATTTTTCAAAGGACACTTACTTTATGCCACAGTTGAGCTCACAACACTATTGCAACCTACTCTCCAGAAACTCCAAAAAATTGCTCCCCAAAAAAGTCCAACTTAAAGACATGCTCAAAATATTTATTCAGTGTTTATGAATTTTTATTGAAATGTTTACGATTCTCTCGTGTAACGTTACACATATAAATATATAAAAAAGATTCATTTTAAAATACAATTACAATTATCCTTAAAAGTAATTACCATTAAATATTCATATTTCAATTAATAAAAAAGAAGAGCACATTTGTTACTCCTTTTTACTTTGTTTTGCATTAATTACGCTTGTGCGAATAAGTGTTGCTTTATTTTCGGAAAACAAAAAAGAAAACTTTCCGTTTTAAATAAGGAGTAATCTACGTATGAATGTGCGTTTGTTTATATAAATGTATATGAATCATAAGCGGTACACATAGTTACAAAATGAATACAATTTGTCTTCTTTCCTTCTCCCCCGCGTGCTGCGGACGACACAAGACGGAATGCAAAATAAAAACGAAAGTCATGCAAAAAAGGTAACGTGCGAGAGAGGAGGGAAGAAGATGATTTAAAATTTTTTAATTACAACCGACAAGGATTACGTCCACAAAAGGACGATATTGCCGATGCTGTGCGTTCGTTTAAATTTTCCCCTTGGATTCAGCACTGTCCCCAGTCACCGTGCCAGGTGTTGGCTTCTGCACGTAAACAATTTCTGCATACTCGGTGGAATTTTTCGCTGGCATTGGCTGATTGTCAGAGGGTTTCAATACGAGTTCGGCGTAAACGATCTGTTTGTCTTCCTGGAAATGAAAAAGAGGCAGAAAAATAATTAGTGGTTGAATTAATAATTTGATGGGAAGAAGGGAAGATTTGAAATTTAATAATAAGACAATCGATGGTATTTTTTTTTTTTGTTGAGTTTTAATTCTTTACAAGAAAGGCCGGAGAAATTAACTGTAAGGGAGGGATCTCCGCTGGTAGGTTCGTTGATTTTTGTTTTTATATATTCTTCTCAGCAAACACTAGGTTTGACATGGAGCACTTCGAAATCTTAGATGGACTCTAGTTGGCGCGGATATTCCTAGGGAGGAATGTACGCTAGTTACGTTCCACAATTTCTCAACGGCAAAGCCAAACGAGTAGTGGTAAACCAGTCGAATTAATAATACGCCGTGGCGTAGTGAGTAGAGTGCGACGCTCACACGCCGAAGGGTCTAGGTTCGATTCCCAGCTCAACACCAATTTTTCGAATTTTTCACGGCACCACCTCTTTCGAGCTGCTGACAACACTCAAAGAGTAATAACTGTCTAAGAAAGCTTCTCAAATCTCGCCGTTGGGAGTCGGCAAAAAACTGTAGGTCCCTTCTACTCGTGAGAGAACAGTAGCGCGCACAACACGAGTAGTTGATGAGCAAGCTAGGCCCTGGTCCCCCTTTGGACTGTAGCGCCAACAATTATTAATTATTAATAACAATTGGATGGCGCGACAGTTCACAAAAGGACCAGGGCATAGCTTGCTCATCAACTACTCGTGTTGTGCGCGCTACTGTTCTCTCACGAGTAGAAGAGACCTACAGTTTTTTGTTGACTCCGAACGGCGAAGCTAAAAAACCTTTTTTCTTAGATAGTTATTATTCTTCGTGTTATTCGAAAGAGGTGGTCCCGTGAAAAATTGGAGGTGTTCAGCCGGAAATTGAACTTAGACCTTCGGCGTGTGAGCGTCGCACTCTACACACTACGCCACGGCGGCCACAAAGTCGAATTACAAATTGGATACTTTTGTCATGCACGGCGCCAAACTTCTTTTGCCTTCGCTACAGAAAAAGACATACTTGGAGCGAATAATATAAGAGGTGGTCAGGGAGACTCGTTTGTCCTACAACCAATTTGGTCACAAATCAATTTTAAACGCTCTCTTTGTGTGAAAAGGTATACAAACACAGACCAGGCAAAACAACATGCCACGGTTGTAATACGAGGGTCTTTCAATATATTCTCGATATCGGAATACAGCTGTGGTTATATAAATTAAATAAAATTCAGAGATTATTATTTAAAAAAAAAACTTTATTCAGACAGCGTGCCCCCTAACAAGTAAAAACTAAGACTAAATTACAATGAGTCTACGTCTACCTTAAATACTATTCCACATGCTCCAAACATGCACCCAGCAGCTAGCAGGTTCCCACAGGTGCTCTCCGATTACTGTCGCGGTACGTGATGCAATGCATGGCATTGCGCAGGTGTCAGATGGTCCAGACATTGTGTCATCATTTAGTTTTGTGGGAATAGAGAATGGTAACTGGAGATTTGAATATTTCTGTTCTTAACTTATATATAAGTAATACAGTTATTTTAGTATTATTTATTTATCAAGTAATACAGTTATTTTAGAGCATTCTTGTAAGATTTCATATAAATGTGATTGTTAATTTGAGTTTTATCTCTAGTTATACAGAATCAGAATGGCAACTAAGACGATGATGTTGAAAATTGAGCATCGCTCTGTAATTAAATTTCTCACAAAGCAAGGAAAAAGTCAAAAAACTATTCATGAGGAGATGACTTTTTACCAGGGTTCCGCACCTTCATGATCAACTGTGGACAAGTGGTCAACTGAGTTCAAGAGAGGCAGAGAGAGCTGCGAAGATGAACCCTGCTCCGGTGCCTCGGCTACTGCTTGTACGGGAGAAAGCATCAAAGAAGTCGAAAAACTTGTTCTTGAGTATGCCCGAATAAAAGTAAAAATTATGGCAGGGATCACCAAGCTTTCAACTGATACCATTCCCACCATTCCTCATGAATATCTTAACTGTTCAAAGGTCAGTGCAAAGTGAGTGCCACGAATGCTCACAGCGCCTCAGAAAAAAGTGAGAATCGCATGCTCCAGAGAGCTTTTGAAGATGTTTAGCGAGAACGCGGACGGTGTTATCAATCGAGTTGTTGCTGGGGACGAAACATGGGTTCACCACTATGACCCTGAAAGCAAACAAGAGTCCATGCAGTGGCATGAAAAAGGAACAGACCCCCCGAAGAAGTTCAAAGTCACTCCGTCTGGCGGGAAGCTCATGGCCACAGTTTTTCTAAACTCAAAGGGAATCTTGCTCATTGCGTACAAAAAAGAAGGTGAAACCATCAAAGCCACATCTTACGTTTCCACTTTGCATAATTTACGGGAGGAAATTAAAGAGAAAAGACGGGGTAAACTCGCTGCGGATGTGTTGCTTCTTCAAGATAACGCTCCTGTTCGCATAACGCGAGTTTCCAAGGCTGCTGGGCGAGATTTTGGCTTCGAAAAAAATCCAACACCCACCCTACAGTCCAGACCTTGCCCCTAGTGATTATATCCTGTTTCCGGATTTAAAAAAATGTCTTCGTGGAAAAAGATTTTCGGATGATGAAGAACTCAAGTCGGCAATAAATGGGTATTTTGCAGAGAAAGAGAAAAATTATTGTTTTGAGGGTTTGAAATATCTTATCTCAAGATGTAACAAATTCATTGATGTAAGGAAAAATTATATTGAAAAATAAAAACAATTTAAATTGAATTCGCATCTGGACGAGAAGATTTAACGACGAACTCTATGAGCTGTACAGCGAGACATGCGCCTGGTCAAGTGTCTTCGGATACAACTCTTAAGGTGGATAGGCTATGTACAGCGTATGGAGACTACTGCTCCGGCCAAAAAAGTCTTCGAATCTGAGCCATTGGGACAACGCAACTGAGGCCGGCCTAGGCTAAGGTGGCGCACACAAGTGGGAAAGCATCTCAACTAACTTGGAGGCCGCAATTGGAGGCACCTCGCAAAAAATTGTGCTGGCTGGAGAGGTTAGTTGGTTGAGGCCTAGGTCCATCCCGGACTGCTTCAGCCACAAAAAGTAGAAGAAAGGCTGTGCAGCAAAACTTTGTCAAAAACGAAAAAAACGCCTTACTATGTAAGTGGTTAGTACTGATCGGTCGCTTTCCGTACAAAAACAAAAGAAGTCGCAGCTTTTGCAACTTATTTCCAGTCCAAAAGCACAGGGCACTCGCTGGCCTCACTTTTGAGGCTTGATATACAATATTATAGAAAATATAATATTGTTTTAATATTTAAATAAATATATGAATACATGAATAGAAATATAAACAAATAAATAAATACATTAAATAAATATAAAAACTAAAGGAAAAATATTTCCAGTACAGTTTTCATTATCATGAAATCAATTTTAACTAACATTTTCAATTGACGCGACCGAGAACGTATTAAACGCCCTTCGTAAATTAAAAAAGAAACAATCTGTTGCTCAGACATGGAACAAGCCATACAAAAAGATATAAATGTAGGAACTTATAATATTTTATTTGAAAATACAAGAAAGATGTTGCAATAGATTAGGAGCTTAGAAAAATTTTACATAGTGAAATAGGAGAGGAAATTAGGCTGAGCGGCTGAGCTGACTGCTTCTCATGGGTGACGACGACTATCTGCCACTTTTCCTTATACCCAGTTATATACTCGCAACTTATGTAGTAATCGATACCATACGACGTTCCACACGAAGGCGGCCACTCACCCAGCGTCTATGGGAGCAGATGCTAAGAGGATCGTTCGCACAATTGTCTGCCATTCGAGTAGCAATCAAGACCCGATCCTCTGCTCCAGTAATAAGGCAGTACTCCCGCTGGCGGCGTAGCCAAAATAAATAAATGCTGATGACGATGGCACCACACTGTTGACGACCTACATCAACGCGACGCGGACTGACCCACTTAAGTATCAATCTCAGTCCTTTCGTCGTTTTCGTTGTCCCCTGTTGTTGACTCATTGCTCAGCACTCCGTATAAATTAATTCAATAAAGTCCTTTGTGTATATTTTTCGCATATTTTGGAATATTTTGAAGAATAGAAACGGTTGAAATTTCCAAAAGAATTCCATGGCATGATTTGATCGGACCGATATGTCGACATCTTCAGCACCTTCTCCTATAATTACTTAACGACTCTCCATACCAACTTTCTTCACATTCTTAGCCTTTTTATCGGTTGTTGATATGCTGGGCGTTCAGGACGAGCGTCGTCTTTCACATCTTTTCTTGAAAAGCTTATACCAACAATATTTAAACATATTTTCGACTCAGAATGCACTCACTCCATGCTACAGTCAACATTTTAAGTGTTTTTGAGTTCTTGCTTCCATGTATATTTGTTAAGAAGTTGACCAAGTTGGAATATTTTGTGGTTGTAGAATCTAATTCCACGTCTGTTGATTTGGTCATTAAGGAGCAAATAAAACAAGTCAATGTCATTCTACGTAGGTAGAACAAAACAACTTTTACGACAGAGATTGGCTGGCCGTAAATCTAACATAAACAATAAGAAAGCGTAAAAAATAGAACTGGCCAACCACTGCCAACTGACTTACCACCCTCCGGACTTCAACAATGTTAAAATTCTGCAGACTGAAAAACACACTAGCAAAAGGTATGCTTTAGAAACACTTCATGTCACTAACAACAGCAACGATATGAACAGAAAACAGGACACACAAAACATACCGCCGGTGTTCTCAACAATGGTAACGGCACGCCGGTCTTTGCACAAGCATCAAGACTGATATTCGCTCAACGAATTGCTAACAATACGTGCAATAATAATTTTTAGTTTAAATAGTATGTTTTCAATTTCATTGGCTTAATTTAAAATAATAATAATAATAATTGAAGGGACCTACAGTTTTTTGCCTACTCCGAACGGGGAAATTTGAGAAGCTTTCTGAGACAGTTATTACTCTTTAATTGTTGTCAGCTGCTCGAAACAGGTGGTGCAGTGAAAAATTTGAGGTGTTCAGCTGGGAATTAAACCTAGACTCTTCGGCGTATGAGTGTCGCGCTCTACTCAGTCCGCCACGGCAGCCACGGCAGTAAAACGCTGATCAAGTGAAATTATGTAAGGTACAGGGATTGACATTTAAATTGAATAAAAAGGCCGCATACCCAAACGGAACTCGCCCCCACAAGGGTCTTTGACAATTAGTGTCTTTATACGTCATCCTACAAGCTATATGCTATATATTAAAAATATTTTTATTTCAAAAGTTGGACATTTCTTAATTTTGAAAAAAAAAAATGGTTCCTCAGTGATGCTCTAGCAATTTTAACTTCTTCTACGATAGCATAGATTTTATGGAAGCGTAAAGATGCGTGTTAGACAGTAGCTTAGTATATTTTCACTAATTTAAGTAAAGGATCTATTTTCTAACTCAAAACGTAAATCCTCTATATATCCTGGGCCACCTAGATCACAGTCAAAACTTAAAGCTCACTAAGTCTACATAAATCGAGAATCCAGAAATTGAGCTGCCTTTTGAAGAGTTGCCTCCTTTCCCCTACAGGATGGTTATTAAAAATGTAAATAACCATGCACAGCACGACAACAATCGGCTGGATAATAACCTTGACAAAGTCATCCAATCACATCAGTTGAAGACATATTCAAGACTCTCTGATGATTCTGATGAATATGTGATTCACCAGAGGACATCCGGACGTTTCCCGTCATCAATCTGTACGTCAATGACGCCCTCCACACAACCGCATAACTGGCTCGGCTCTCGGTAATTTGTTTTCCTCAAAAAGCAGAACTCCCAGAATCCTTAAAGTCCTCTTCGAAATTCATTAACAACCGAGAGCCGAAAGACGAACCTGTCTGTACACATTCCTCAGGGCCACACACACGAGCCAAAGGAGGAGACGACGAACGGGGACGACAAAATGATATCACTTGTAGGGCATCTTCGTCATCATCCGTTTCTCTCCTTTGATGAATTTTTAAGCGAACCGAACAACATTCTTTTACTGTCGGTTCGTCGGGCTGAATTCACACGACTCGTGCCTGTCAGACGGAAAACTTAATGGAGTTTTGTTTCCCTGGCACATATGTGCTGCCTGCACATAATACATGTCGTGCCATCGAACGGACCTGAACTCAGGGTAAATTGAATTAGCAAGGACACAAGGGCATGTTTTGTGTTAAGGTGGGGGTATATTGAGTCTTTCCACCTTGTCAGACTTGGTCTCCCGGTATGTTCTACAGATTACTTGTAATCCAAACAAGAACAGCGTTCGAGTGATGGGACATCTCGTTTGCTTTTGCTTAAGTGAATATTTGGTATGTAGATATTGGAGGTTGGTCGCTTGACATTTTGCACGAGGGTTCAAATTTTGTTGTTTCCAAACAATGGACACTTTTGTCAGGCATCGAGGAAATTGTGTTTTTTTTGTGTTAAGAAGTTTTGAGTTTTCAAGGTTGTGAAGAAGTCCAAACAAAAAGGAAAAACATTGTCTCTTGGTCCAAGTTCAAGAATAGGGCAAGCAGGCCGTGTACAAATCATTCACATCCTACTGCATTTCTCCCAATGCTGGGCTTTATTGAGAGCAAGTGCCAGCGTGCTTTGATTACTTCCTTGCTATCTGGGAACTATAAACATTTTATGATGGAGGTTGCTGGCTATCCAGCAGAAAGTCCCCAGTCATTGCGTCCAACCGTACAATGCTGAAACACAGGCAGCTTTAGCTGTCAAACTCATTGAACCCAAGTGAATGAGACAACTTAACAGAAAATGCATTCATTTAAGGAAACACACACAGCGGAGAAAAAAAATCAGTGATTGGAGGAATTGTTGGCTTTTGGAGAGAAAGAAAACAAGACCTGTGGGCAGCCATCGGAAAAACAGAAGTTTCCAAAATGTTTGCAGTTCAATTTTCTTTCAATTTGTGAGTAATGGGCTTGTCTTCTTCCTTTTACTCATCTTTTGAAATCTTAATGTTCTAAGAGTTAACCCTCGGGTTCTTTTGACCAAGTTGAATGTGTTTTTTCAACAGCCTCCGCCTATTCCGTCCTTACTCCCTTCTACAAAAAGCTGCAGATAGAAACTTGAAAATCAGCAACCAAGGAAACCTTCAAAAGGGAATAGTGGCTAGGATTTTTCTAGGAACACTTGAACAGGGTTGGGACGAATGTGGGATTCGAATTGCTGAGGGCGCCGAAAAGTATGCAGTCCTGTGAGCATAGGTTGGATCAAGGCAGCAATTGGCAACTACACTTAGGCCACTATTGGATCCATTGGAATATCGCGCGAGTAGTTCAGCCAGTTTCCCTAAACACCATTTTGATTGAATTTTCCTATGTGGCTAATGTTGCTTTAAGTTCTCAAAGGCACACATCTTATTTTCTGTATTTCTTGGTGGTAATTGTGCGAGAGGCTGAACTTACGAGGGGCGTTCAATATATTCTCGGTATCGACATGAAAAAAAATGTGAATTCAATTTATATTGTTTTTATTTTTCAATATAATCTTTCCTAACATCAATGAATTTGTTACATCTTGAGATAATATATTTCAAACCCTCAAAACAATAATTTTTCTCTTTCTCTGCAAAATACCCATTTATTGCCGACTTGAGTTCTTCATCATCCGAAAATCTTTTTCCACGAAGACATTTTTTCAAATCCGGAAACACGAAAAAATCACTAGGGGCAAGGTCTGGACTATAGGGTGGATGCTGGATTTCTTCGAAACCACAATCTCGCGCAGCAGCCTTGGAAACTCGCGTCGTGTGAACAGGATCGTTGTCATGAAGAAGCAACACACTCGTTGCGAGTTTATCCCGTCTTTTCTTTTTAATTTCTTCCCGCAAATTATGTAAAGTGGAAACGTAGGATGTGGCTTGATGGTTTCATTTTTTTTTGTACTCAATAAGCAAGATTCTCTTTGAGACTCAAAACACTGTGGCCATGAGCTTCTCGGCAGATGCAGTGACTTTCAACTTCTTCGGGGGGGTCTGCACTTTTTTTATGCCACTGCATGGATTCTTGTTTGCTTTCAGAGTCATAGTGGTGAACCCATGCGTCGTCCTCAGTAACAATTCGATTGATAACAACGTCCGCGTTCTCACTACACATCTCTAAAAGCTCTCTAGAGCATGCGATTCTCACTTTTTTCTGAGGCGCTGTGAGCATTCGTGGCACTCACTTTGCACTGACCTTTGAACAGTTAAGATATTCATGAGGAATGGTGGGAATGGTATCAGTTGAAAGCTTGGTGATCCCTGCCATAATTTTTACTTTTATTCGGGCATCCTCAAGAACAAGTTTTTCGACTTCTTTGATGCTTTCTCCCGTACAAGCAGTAGCTGGAGCACCGGAGCAGGGTTCATCTTTGAAACTCTCTCTGCCTCTCTTGAACTCAGTTGTCCACTTTTGCACAGTTGATAATGAAGGTGCGGAACCCTGGTAAACAGCCACCATCTCCCCATGAATAGTTTTTTGAATTTTTCCTTGCTTAGTGGAAAATGTAATTGCACCCCGATTCTCAATTTTCACCATCATCGTCTCAGTTGCCGTAATTATTCCGTTTAACTAGAGATAAAATGCGAATTAATAATCACATTTATAGTATATGAAATTTTACATGAATGCACATCGCTCCGATAATAATAATAAATGTGGCGCTACAGTCCAAAGGGAGACCAGGGCCTAGCTTGCTCGTCAACTACTCGTGTTGTGCGCGATACTGTTCTCTCACGAGTAGAAGGGACCTACAGTTTTTTTTGCCGATTCCGAACGGCGAAGTTTGAGAAGCGTTTTTTCTTAGACAGTTATAACTCTTTGAGTGTTGTCAGCTCGAAAGAGGTGGTGCCGTGATAAATTCGAAAATTTTGTGTTGAGCTGGGAGTCGAACCTAGACCCTTCGGCGTGTGAGCGTCGCACTCTACCCACTACGGCACGGCGACCACGGCCACAATTTTACACGGTTTAAATTCGGTTGCATTTCCGGTAATGGGACCTTCTTGAATGACAAGATGCATTTTTTTGCTAACTTGTTTATGGGTTTTATGATTTATGTGATAAAGATGTTGTGCAATGAATATGAGGCGCCTGCCTGACCACAGGAAAAGGTAAAGTCGAACATGATGCTGTTATTTTGCACAGTGCTTCATATATAATATCTGTTTTCCCCGCTGAAGTCAATACAACCATTCACAAATTCAATGAAAAACAATAATATACACTTATGTGGGTCAATTTGAACTACAAAGAACTTTTAAATTGCCTAGAATTAGAGACTCATGAAGGTTAAAGACACGAACAAATAATGTTTGAGCTTTCCTTTGCCAGTAACCATTCGTGCGTGTACATGAAATCATAAACTTGGTGCCCGAGTAGTAGCCTCTTATGCAACATATCAACGTTATTCACCACGGCACTGAATCAGCAGCATTCGAAACGGAGTACACAAAGCACTGCCTGAACTTGCTTGCTGCTGAACTTGTCTTATTCTAAAAACGAACAGATCCTTCACTTTAATTCAGTTTTATACTTGCATTGCATTGAGCCGAAGTTGAGGTGAATAACAACTAGCAGTGTGAATGTAAAAAAAAATCAAAATACCCTTCTATTTACCATAACACAGCAAAGAAAAACGAGCGTCTAAAGTATTGACTAAATGATTGTGAAAAATATTCCAAACTTAACATAAAAATCCAACTCACCTCGGGTTGATTAGAGTTGCCAGTCGTTGATCCACCGGCGACAGCACGTCCGCCATCCGCAGCATGTCGACTGCTCTCGTCCGCATTCTGCTCACCTTCAGTGGCATTGGCAGTCTGCTCAGCTGCCAGCTGGGAGTCCTTTTTTGATTTTTCATTTTTCCTCATGAACAACGATGTGAACGACGGTAATCTCTGAGATTTGGCAGCATTCGACTTGTTCTCCGTCTTAATGTCGGCGCTCTCTGTGTCGCTACTAGATTCAAAATAGTATTTGTTTTGTTTGTTTACCTGATTCATTCTGAATTCTGAATTCTTATGTCTACACTACAAAAGAAAACAACAACACCAACGCAAAAGAAAAAAAAACAAAAAAAACACAATTTTCAAGCCAAATATGAACATACGAATGCGTGTGCCTCGAACGGCACACAAAAATAAAAAAAACAAAAAACATACCCCACACATTTGTAGAAAAATGAGAGAGAGAGAGAGAGAGAGAGAGAGAGAGGGAGAGAAAGAGGAGAGGAAAATGATTAAATTAATTAACAAAATACTGTCCAACACCGACTTTTGTTGCTTTTTACAGCTGTACATCGTAAAGGATCGTCGTCGAAGGCGTCTTTTCATGTTTTTCTCCCTCGCTCCCGCTTACCCCCACAGGACGCCCGTCAATGACGAGCAGCAAACCACAGGCGTCCGTTTCGTAAAGTAAACAATTTTGTATTTTATTTTCATTTATTTTTTTCCAGACAAAAAAGACACAATTATGCAACGGAGCGGGTGTCGGAAACACCACTGAACAGGAAGAAAGAAATATAGTGTGGAGGATATTCGCGCGGCAATTTAATTAATTTTTGTTTCGCCGTCTGCCAGTGTGTCTGATGTTAGTCCATTCCATCACCACCATCGCCCCCGTTCGCAAGGGCGATGAGGACTATACGCCACGCTAGAGACGCCCCCGCTCGGATATTGTATAATATTCACAATCGAGGATGATTTCATTCGCCAGCGCTTGTTTGTCGGGCGGGGAAGGGGAGCGACGGGGCTGTATGATAGAAAAACACATGGAAAGGTAATTAAGATAAGAACACAATAACGAGGAGCACTGGACCGAGCGACGGAGCACCGAGACTGGTGTCTGGACGGCGATGATGTTTGGGGATATTTATACCGGGACGGGTGTTGAAATGGATGATATGAGGTAGTTGTTTTGCGTTGTTCTTCGACAGGCGAAATTGGCAATTAGGTAATCCTTTGGATCGAGTACGGTTTAGTGATTAGTGAGAGGCGAATGGATGGTTTGTTAGCGCAAATCGTGGGCACATGGGGTGTGTGTTTGCTGTGTGCGCCTGTATTGGGGATTAGGACTACGTTCGGGTGGCATCTTAAGCAAATAATGTGGACTTAGCTTTAGAGGCCGGTCCGGTTGAAAGCGGTGCCGTATAAGCCACAAGTCTGACGGACTAGCATTGCGAAAGCAAATTAGTGTTAATTACTCTGTTGTTCTACTTTGTTTGCAAGCTGGCAAGGATTGAGGACTAAAGGATCTCTGAGATCACTGACCGGGTTCACAAGGAGACAGCCAGACGAATGGCAGCAATGACACATGCATTTGGGGTTCGTGCGGACTATGAAATAATTTTCAGTGCGAGAAGGGGAGTGGAGTTTCGTATTATTGGGCTTCTAAATTATGCAACGAGTCCTTTCTAATGTCAACAATTTTGAAAGCAGTTGAATGCTTGGAATGGGATGGCTATGTTTATTTAAAGGATATCTTGCGACTTTTAGAAAATGAATTGGAGTTGTGTTCGCTCACTTGGGAGGTTTAAGTTGGCAACACTACTTCAACTAGGAGCCATTTTGTCAGCTGTCAAGTGATATGTCCACGTGAATAAAGTGACAACGCTGCCAAATTTGGGAAACGCACCCAAAACAACACTGCCGCTGGTCTCAGTTTCCAAAAAAAAATCAGTTGTGGAAACTGAGAACACAAACACCCTCAAATCTCGGGACATTGATGCTTGACGCAGAATCTTTTGGCTAACGAAAGTCCATTACTTTTCGCACCCCTAGCGCTGATACACTCGAATTTCTTTCGCGCTCATTTCTTCAGTGACAGTGAATATATAAGGTTGTATCTCCCTTCCGCCTTTTTGTCTTTTTAATTTTCCGGCAAGGTACAAAGCGCTGCTGAGCTCGTATCTGGCAATACTGTACATCATTTGAAAGGTCTTATCATAACCTACAACACGACTATGCATGCATAATTAGTTTGAATATTGCGTTCAACAGTTATAGGCGTGTAAACATGGAGTTCACTAACGCCAAAATTCGCGGTATTTTAAAGTTTTCCTTCGTTAAAGGTAAATCCGCTAGAGATACGTTCCGTGAGACTAATGGTGTTTGGGGGATGGTACTCTATCACTTCAAACCTCGGAGGGATGGTTTCCATGATTCAGAGGCAGTGAAAACGACACCATGGATAAGCCAGTTGGCGGAAAACCTGTGACGACGAATACCGATTGAATCATGGAAATCATCGAGTTAGACCGGCACGTGGCATCTCGTGACGTCGCCCAGGAGATGGGAGTTAGTCACCAAACCATTTTAAGCCATCTGCAGAAAGCTGGATATAAGAAAAATCTGGATGTTTGGGTGCCGCATGATTTTACGCAGAAAAGCCTTCTGGACCGAATCAGCGCCTGCGATATGCTACTGAAACGGAACGAACTCGACCCATTTTTGAAGCGGATGGTGACTGGTGACGAAAAAAGGATCACATATCACAATATCAAACAAAAACGGTCGTGGTTAAAGGCCGGTGAATCATCCCCAACAGTGGAGAAGCCGGAATTGACGGCTGCGTGTTTGATGGGATTGGAAGGGCATCATCCACTATGAGCTGCTTTCATATGGCCAGACGTTTAATTCTACCATTTACTGCGAGCACTTGGACCACTTGAAGCAGGCGATCGATCAGAAGTGTCCAGAATTAGCCAACAGGAAGGGTGTAGTGTCCAGAACAACGCCAGACCACACACTTCGTTGATGACTCGTCAGAATGGTTTCGGATGGGAGGTTTTATCGCATCCACCATATAGCTCGGACATAGCGCCAAGTGATTACCACCTGTTCCTGTCCAAGACGAACGCCCTTGGTGGTGTGAAGTTGAACTCAAAAGACGCTCATGAAAAGTGGCTGTCCGAGTTCTTCGCAAATAAGGAGGGGGCTTCTACGTGGGGGTTATTATGAAGTTACCGTTTAGATGGAAACAGTTTATCGAACAAAACGACGCATATTTCAGCTAAATCCGTAACACTTTTTATGAAGCATGAATGAAGAGCAAAAAAGCGGTAGGGAGATATTTGACAACCTTATATTTCAGCTGACAATTGTTCGCTGAAGCAGGATCCCACTTCAGGCGTGACAATGGGTAAAATATTGCTCATACGCCTCAGTAACCCAACACAAAGACCGTTTTTCATCCTCGTCCTGTTTATATTTTTTTCTCCCCACGGCTTTCTTCTCCGCCGCGACTTATGACAAATGACCAAGAGCGAACGCGTTGAAATTGCAAAAATATTTCAAATAATTGAAATTTAATTTTCGTTCATTCCTCATTTTAAACATCAACAAAAGCTGATTTTCCACTCAGCGGATGCTGGGGCGGCCGACTGAGCCCCGCTATGATCGCGTCCTCTCGAGGACTGTTCATTTATTTTGTTTTCACTTAAATGTCTGCCATTCCTGCCCGTACAAGACGGAGAATAATTAAATTCATCCTGATTCTGACATTCAATTCGTAGTCGCGCAGTAATCGCTCAAAAGTGCTTTCCCACCAGCGCACGAAGGACAGACACAAAGTGCACACAGCAGAGCGCACAGCCTGCAGAAAGTCTCTCCCCCTCGCAGAGTATTCCTTCTGCTTTGTGCTTTCTATTGAGACTTAATTTCAACTCAGCCATTCATCACTCTTTGCAGCATTCGTCCTTCCTCGCTGCGCCCGCCCGCCCTTGTGAAACGTTTGGCGGATATTAATATTTAAATGATGTTTCCAATATTTGCTGAAAGTTTCGTCTCCCTTCTGGGTTAGTGTGCACCATTTAGTGTCCTTGAGTCCTTGAACATGAACCACAAGATTGCTTGTTAAACACGCTGGTTGCAGTTTCTTGTCTTCACACATGAGTGGTGAAGGGTCTGCACCACAGCCCCGAGTAATAGCCAGTCGAGGATATCGATTGACTTGCGGTCTCCAGTGGCTGGGTGAATGATTAAATTCAGCTCAATTGGGTGTGCTGCACTTGTGGTGCTTGCATCCGCACCCGGCGATGGAGTTAAGCCATCAACCAGTCAACCAATCTGTACGTGTTCAGTCGATGAAAGATTAGCCTAATGATTGCTGTGACACTTGGATTAATTAAGACGTAATGGCGGTGGCCAAGTGAATGCTTGTCAGCGGCGGGTTGTATGGCATTGTGTTTAACAGGGAAATCAAGTGTTCGAAGACGGGTGACTCATTTCGGGGGATTTCGGCGACATTTGGTGAACGCCTTTTCTGGGTGGTCTTGAAACTAGGTAGCAGACATGGTTACTTAATTTTGAAAGGGTATCTAAGGAACAAAATTATGCGTATTTGATTTTACGAATGCCTTGAATTGTAATACGAGTAGTTCGATGATGATAATTCTTGAAGGACTTATTAAGAACATTATAAACACTGTCAGGACTTTGGGAGTATCATATTTGTCAATATGGGGATCTTGTACGAGTTGATTAACTCTCTTGATGGACCTCTTCCGAGTTGATGGAGAATATTGTTGAGTGTTGAATACCTTATTAAGACATACTCTAGAAGAACGAAACACTGATCAGAAATGTTACTTTAATTTGTACATGCCGATAATAGAGTAGATCTTTTGTACAACTCTCTAGTTTGTGGAGAATTTCCATTTCGTGTACGTTGATAATTTGGTACTCAGCTTTGTCAGTGGGAACAACTACTAGTGCAGCAAAATTGCGCAAAACCTTTCTGTGACGGCTAAGTTACGAATAAACAAACATTTCACTGATCATATTAGATTCCAGGCGATGTGACTGGATTTTTATAATCAGTGTTGGCGCTACAGTCCAAAGGGGGACCAGGGCCTAGCTTGCTCATCAACTGGTTGTGTTGTGCTAGCTACTGTTCTCTCACTATTAGAAGGGACCAACAGGTTTTTGCCGACTCCGAACGGCGAAGTTTGAGAAGCTTTCTTAGACAGTTATTACTCCTTGAGTGTTGTCAGCAGCTCGAAAGAAGTGGTGCCATGAAAAACTCGAAAAATTGGTGTTGAGCTGGGAATCGAACCTACACCCTTCAGCGTGTGAGCATCGCACTCTACCCACTACGCTACGGCGACCACTTAAGAGGCTTGTAAGCAATAAAATTATTCGTCGATTGTCAAAATTTGAGCTAACTGTCATAAACGGGTTGGACATTTTAGCAGTCTAACGTTGTTTGCCTTTCCGTCAAGTATTATTAAAATCATTGGATGAAACCAAGAAAAATACGTTTCGATGTTCGTTGGTGGAAAATTTCATGAAAATCTGACATCAAGCGCATGCGACATATGTAACTCTGCTTAACAGGTTGAGTGAAATTTCAGCTTTCTTTTTGTATTCTCACTCAAATTCTATTACAGGCTAATAAGTCAAAACGAACATTCTCATATTGTAAAAATCTCAATACCAAAACTTCGACAACACCCACTCTAGTACAGTTTCGAACTTTGGGTCACTGATTGTTCGAATAGTATTCACTTGACGGACTCGAATCCGTTCTGGGTTGTTGGCTATATCAACGATGCACAGTTTCCCAAAATCACAACTCCAAGGTTTTTAGGACACAACACTCACTTTGGAAATACATTTTCAGTATTTCACAACAAAATTTTAAAACAAACAACCGCTGTATAACACAGCCTGTATAGTCAATTCTACTCAATACCTGGTTTGCTTGTTTTCCATTGTTTTGTCTTTGTTTGTAAAATTGACGGAATTGATGAAAAGGTTTGAATTTTTCAATTTTGAGAATGCTTGCTTATTTATGTGCCCCGGCCACCTTGCAAATGATTGTGAATTGCCTGCTTTTCGTAGATGTCCCTATTTACATTGTGTGGTAATATTTGCAACGGTTGATGATTTCAAATGAGACAGCATGGCAGCACTAAGCCATAAAACAGTCGAAAAGAAAGAAATACAATCGTAAGTTCTAAGAAATATATCTCGACATGTTCTGTTAAACAAGACACTTAAAACAAAAATGTTCAGAGCGAATCGGACTGCTTTTGACAGTCGAAACTGAACAACCATCCACTAGTGTTCTAAATAAATTTCAAATTCCACACAAACCATTCTCTCTAAAAGCTTCGGAAACCAAATGTTAATTAAAAAGTATGTTTCATAAAGTTCTAAATTCAGAAAGAACGAGTTTGGACAACGTTCCCAACCGGCACTTTATAACACCAATCACTGGTGACAGAGACAACAGAATAGAATAAATAATATCCCAGGTCACAAAAGTGCAACAGACAAGCATCTCATTTAACAAAAGACAACCCTATGAAAAGAAAACAGTCACAGGAGAGCTTTTAGCCCCGCAGTACGTTCCAATTTAAACCGAGAATACCTTGTAATTGCAAACTCTTCAAAACCACGTCCAATGCAAAACCAACCCCCACCCGACTAAAACAAAGATGAAACCACCACCTCAAGCCGGATAGAATTCACACACAAATTTCAGAAGTACTCGCATTTACATCTCACAGTGGACAGAATACGAATTCAATTGCTGCTGCAAGGACCTCCACGAGACAACAGTCCGCACATAACACTTAGCAGGACGACAGAAGATTTTGATCACAGGAAAACAAAAAACGCTCAAAGGACACAAAACGACAGAAAAGTTGAAACGGAAATTGCAAAAGTACACCTGTTGACGTCAATCTCATTCGGATACGGCTGTCTGCCCCTGGCAGGACACAGGGAAGAACAGAATTTAAAAAAAAAATGTTAAACCAATAGCGAAACACTTAAAACACAGCTTTGTCCTTGTTACTTTAACTTTAACTTTAATTAGTGTCCGATCTGACTGATGGTACAAATTTGATATGTGTTCGTGTGGGTGTGGGTGTGCGGGTAGGTGTGTGCTAGAATTCAGTTTCAACTGGCTTCTGTATTCGATTCGCTAACAACTTTGCTTGCCTCTCCAGCAGCTCCCGCTGGTCTTTCGGTATCCAGCGCGAGCATCTTGACTCTGGAATGCCCAATTGATTGCCTCGGACTAATAGGTCTCCTCCGCCAGCTGTTGGCTGCTCCTTTGTGGTGCCCGACGACTGGTCGGCGGCATGGGAGTCTGATGCGGTCGTTCCTGTGGATTGACGTGATGTTGCGCTATTGCGTCCACCCTTAAGGGGTATCGTTGTTGGATTATACACGCTGCTCTCCCGATCTGTGGCATATTCAAAGGAATCATCATCATCATCATTGCCGCCACTCGTCCGGAGGGGGACCATTAGGGAGGCGCTGTTCCTTTGGCGGCCGTTCATGGTGTTTTGATTGCCATTACTGTTGCCGTTTGCATTGTTGCTGTTGCCGTTGTTGTTGTTGTTGTTGTTATTGACAATAGTTACACCATTTGGTGTCGTCGCGGACTCTAGGAGGGCAACATTGGATCCCGGCTGTTGGGTCTCATCGTGTCTAAACGATTTATTATTTGCAAGAATGAGTATATAAAGGAAAATGTGTTGCAAGTTTATGATAGAGAGATAACATAGATAGGAAGGACAGACTGAGTGAGAGAGCGAGCGAGCGGGCGAGCGAGTGAAAGAAGGACGATGTGATACGTTCCGTGGATTATGCTTGATGGTGAAATGTCGGATGCGTCAAATTTACATTTTAATATCAATTGCAGGCCATTTTTGTCTTTTTTGCTTTCGTGTTTGGAAGGATCTAGCTTTAAGTGAAGTTTGATGGTAATGAGAATCCATTCAGTTAGACCGCTCGTTCTTGTGGGTGTGTGTGTTTGTGTGTGTGTGAGTGTGAGTGGGTGGATGTTCTGGGAAAGCGCGCAAGAACACTGAATTTCGATTTGAAAATGATTGCCCTTAGGGTGCGAGTTATGACTTGGGCGCTTCAATAATCTATTGATATCGCATTTGGCGGCTTTACAACAAAACAATAATAAAGACAATTTAAGAGGAACTGTACACAGAATGGGGAAAGCGAGTATCATGCAGTTATGGATGAACGTATTTACAGAGGGAAGGTTAATGTTAGTCTTGAAAATGAGAACGGAAGGCAATTTTGGGTACTTACGTTTCACTGCTCTGCGTTTTGGATGATTTGGCTGAAAGAGAAAAGAGAACACAAAATGAGGTATTTTACAATAAAATTAAGTCAGAAGGTTTAAGAGAGTTAATGGAAGTTTTATTTTAATCTGCCAGGAGGGCACGCGGGGATAAGAGCTTATCTCACTCTAGAATAAGTCGATGGTCGAGCTTGAGCAAGTTTCCGAATTGGCGTTACTTTAAGAAAATGTAAAGCAATGGGAGACGTCTTATTGATCAAAGATGTAAAACAAACTCATCCAAAAGGCGCTTTTATAGAAAAGTTTTGTTTTCCACTATGGAATAGTAAACTTCTACTTGCGCCGCAATGGAAGTTATTAATTTATGTAAGTCGCACAAGACCTGACAATCGAATAGGTTTGCAGTAAAGATCTTATGAAGATTGAAGTCTTCCCGCTACAGAGTTCTGGTGTTCTGCTCATTGTCTACAAGCTTCACTTTTGCATTAGATATACGCATTTTTTCGGTCCCATTTCAACATATGTCGCCACTTGAATGTTGTGGCTGATCTTGGAAACGAGTGTGTACTTTATTGGAAAGCTGCGAGAGTTGCCTTCAATAATTGGTGTTTATCAGCGTCCAATGTAGGCAACTGTTGAATAAGAAACTCACAATGTGAATCTGAATACGATATGTGTGAAGGATCACGCAGTACACATGAGTGTGTACAGCAAAGATGTCTACAGACTTTGGCAAAGGATCTAATAATAATAATAATTGTTGGCGCTACAGTCCAAAGGGGGACCAGGGCTTAGCTTGCTCATCAACTACTCGTGTTGTGCGCGCTACTGTTCTCTCACGAGTAGAAGAGACCTACAGTTTTTTGCCGACTCCAAACGGCGACATTTGAGAAGCTTTCTTAGACAGTTATTACTCTTTGAGTGTTGTCAGCAGCTCGAAAGAGGTGGTGCCGTGAAATATTAGAAAAATTGGTGTTGAACTGGGAGTCAACACCAAAGGATCTACACAGTCTATTTTCAAGTGAAGAGAGAGTAAGTCCCAAGAAGCGCAGTGTATAATTACTTTGAATAAATTGGTTTTTACTGATAAGTCGCTCACAGAACTGTTTCATTACTTTTACTTTGTTCTCAAGGACTAAGGAAAATATCTGGGTTATACTACTCATATAATTTTTTCATCAGCAACAACATTGTCTTTCACATATTCGTAAATGCCCACATTGTCTCAAGTAAACAGAATTTGCGTTAGACTTTGATTTTTGTTTAATTTAAAGAAAATTCCGACTGAAGCCATTTGAGTGCTTGTAGACACTTTTGATGAATCTGCTCCGACTGATATAACATTCAGAAAGTGGCTTCCATACCTAAAAGTGGTAGTTCAAGGGTAGCAGATAAGACGCTTCTTGGCCGGTCCAAAAAAAAAATTAAAGAAGAGGCTTTACTGAATTAAAAGTCATGCCAAACATAAACTGAGCCTACAGAATATTTGGGAGTGACTCAGTTAACAACTGCCATTCGGTTAACAAAACTTAGATCAATTTAAAAGAAAGGAAATTGGGTACCGTATTGAAGTCCAGAGATGTCAAAAGACGATTTTTCACTTCGGAACTGCTTCTTATGAGAGAAAAAAAATCAGCCAATAATTACAGATTTGTTTTGATACAACTTGAGAATTGCCGGTTTTTCGAAAAAGACATTGCTCGTGAAAATCACAAATTCCTCAGTAATAAGATCACCGTTCTGTTGGTTGATGGGATCCTGTTTGCGGTCCTGTTTGCGTTGATGGCATCTAGAGGAGAAGATTTAAGGACGAACTCTATGGGCTGTACAGCGACATGCATCTGGTCAAGCGTCTTCAAAAGATGGTTCGGCCATGTAGGGCATATGGTCACCACTGCTCTGGTTTAAAAAGTCTTTCAATCTGAGCCATTGGAACCACGCAGCAGCGGACGGCTTAGGCTAAGATGACACACACAAGCGGAGAAGGACCTTAACCAACTTGGAGTGAGCAACTAGAAACAGCTAGCTAAAGACCGCCTTGGCAGGAGAGGTTAGTTGAGGCACAGGTCCACCCGAACTGTAGCGCCACAAGAAAAAGAAGAAGAAGATTAAGTTTACCTGGCACAATTTCTAACTTTGTCCTGACAGTTTATCATCGTGAAAAATTGCACTAATAATTGCTTTTTCCCAAAAGGATATGGGAACAGCGTTGAAGGAAACATGATTGTTGTTCAATATAAGCAAAATGAAGGAAAGTCTGATAGTGCTGCTCGGGGTGAAACGTAATTACAGGCGTCTGCAATTCGTCTATATCCCCCATTAAATTTCATCATAAAGTCTTGGCGAACTAAAATAACCACCAGGTCACCGCGCTTTTGTTTTTGCGTGTCAAGGGGCTTTCGAAATGAATTGATAGGGGGAGAGAGATGAGAATGCACTTTAAACCCATCGTCCATAATGAAGACAGAAATAAGAAAACCAACAACAAGGAGCATTCCAGCAGTCGCTTCAGAAGGATGACAACTAAGACCTATACTTTTTAACATTTATACCGAATCAACATCTATATATCCATCTATCTTCTTTGTTGGCATGTCATTCCAAATCGCTGTCACACAGTTTGCTGCACTAAAAGTCAAAAAACAAACTTTACTTCTACTATCAGATAGCATGTGCCTGCGGTTGGCTCTCGAGCAGCCAGAGAAAGTTGAATCATCAATACGTTACTACCCAAAGGAAGAACACTAGTTATTACTAGTTATAACCGACAAGGCGAGATATATTAAAATGAGCTTATCTGATTTGTCAAAGTTCAATCCTTGCTCTACAGTGACCCGTCAAAAGTCCAGTTCGCCTTTCAATTACATTTACCCTCTGATGTGACGTGAGACGACGGACAGTCTGACCCACAAGAAAAAGCATTTACCTAAACAAGCTGTTCAAATGGGCAATCATAGAATTTGGCTGTCGTGTGCAATCTAGCATCAGCATGAAGAACATTTCGATTTTCGAAAGAAAGATACCTGCTCCGGACTATATAAAATGGCACAAGGAAGGTCCAAGAACAACGATAATCAACCTTCCACAGCAGTGATTGGTATAATTGTTTAGAAAGCAGCTAAAAACAAGTAGAACTCATTTTAATCTAATCATCAGAAACTTGAGAGGAACTTTAGCAGTTCCCGGACATCGATATTTCAACAGACAAAACATTCTGATCGAGGAGATTATTTCCCCGACGTCGGCCCAATGCGAGCTGTATTGCTACCACCCTACAAGTGAAGTGGCAAACACAACTTCAACCTCATCAACCACCATTGCCATACGAGCCTTAACACCCCGACAAATAGACAGGACGTCGAATTATTTTTAATCGAAAACATGAGCAATTTAAAAATTATGAAGACGATTGTTAGGCCATTGTGTAAGAACCTGCTTTTTAGACTGGAAAACACAATTATTGTGTTTTAAACTCTAATGAACTTTAAGGATATTCATGCAACATTAAGAAAAGGGATTTTTTTATTGGCATGCAAATTTTTAAGAATCACTCTTTAAATGACAAACATATTTCTGTGCCGCATACCACACTGTCTTCTCCAGTGGCATTACTGCAGTCACTGTTTGTGACATATACTCAAATCAGATTAGGAACACCTCGTTTTCGTCATAGAATGGTAATTTTCAGAACACAAGTGGAATTTCTGAAGACTTCGCTTTTAAATTTCAAATGTTCAAAAGCTAACGTTTAAACGATTATAATCAATAGCCAGCAAAGCAGAATGTTTTTTACTAAACATACCGCCGTGGCGTTGGGAGTAGAGTACGACACTAAGACACCGAACGTCTAGTCTCGTCTAGTTCGATTTCCGGACTGAACTCGCATTGTACATTACACCACTTATTGCCAGGTGCCGACAACAATCAATGGATTCCCATTGTCATCTGCAACTTTGCCGCTCGGAGTCGGCAAACTATTGTACGAGGGGCGTACAATATATTCTCGGTATCGGTGAAGCTGTGGTTATATATATAAATTAACTAATTTTTCTAGTAATACTTTTATTTTAGTGCATTCATTTCATATAAACGTGATTATTAATTTGCGTTTTATCTCTAGTTAAACAGAATCATAACGGCAACTGAGACGATGATGGTGAAAATCGAGCATCGCGCTGTAAGTAAATTTCTCACTTAGCAAGGAAAAAGTCAAAAAACTATTCATGAGGAGATGGTGGCTGTTTACCAGGGTTCCGCACCTTCATTATCAACTGTTCAAGAGTGGTCAAGTGAGTTTAAGAGAGACAGAGAGAGCATTAAAGACGACCCCCTCTCCGACGCCCCGGCTATTGCTTGTACGGGAGAAAGCATCAAAGAAGTCGAAAAACTTGTTCTTGAGGATGCCCGAATAAAAGTGAAAATTATGGCAGAGATCATCAAGCTTTCAACTGGTAGCATTCCCACCATTCGTCATGAACATCTTAACCTTTCAAGGATGAGTGCAAGGTGAATGCCAGCAATGCTCACAGCTCTTCAGAAAAAAGTGAGAATCGCATGCTGTAGAGTTGTGTAGTGAGAACGCGGACGGTGTTATCAATCGAATTGTTACTAAAGACGAAACATGGGTTCACTACAATGACCACGAAAGCAAACAAGAGTCCATGCAGTGGCGTAAAATAGGAAGAAGCTCAAAATCACTCCGTCTGAGGGGAAGCTCATGGCCACAGTTTTGTGGGACTCAAAGGAAATCTTGTTCATTGAGTACAAAAAAAGGTGAAATCATCAACGCCGCATCCTACGCTTCCACTTTGCATAATTTGCGGGAGGAAATTAAAAAGAAAAGACGGGTAAACTCACAGCGGGTGTGTTGCTTCTTTATGACAACGCTCCTGTTCACACGACGCGAGTTTCTAAGGCTGCTGCGCGAGATTGTGGTTTCGGAGAAATCCAACACCCACCCTATAGTCCAGACCTTGCCCCATAGTGATTATTTCCTGTTTCCGGATTTGAAAAGATGTCTTCGTGGAAAAAAATTTTCGGATGATGAAGAACTCAAGTCGGCAATTAATGGGTATTTTGTTTAAAGGGTTTTTAAGGGTTTAAAAAAGACTCTCTCAAGATGTAACAAATGCGTTGATATTAGAGGAGATAATATTGAAAAGTTATAACAATTTAAATTGAATTCGCACTTTCCTTCATATCGATACCGAGAATTATTATCTTATTATTTATCAGGATACAGTAGGACATCCAAACGAATAGTTGCTAAAAGAGCTAGGGCCTGAGCTGTGATCACGTAACTTTCCAAGCGATTATCGTTCGGACGATCCTTTTAAACGACATCGCCAATAATTTGCATCAAAAAATCCAACAGTATCTGCTCTTCTATTGTGTATTTTATATCCAGTTTGAGCGCTACTCAACGCAATATATCTCTTGTCATAATTGTACACACACAACAAAGCATTGAATAATGATAGTAGGTCTGTTCCAATTCATTTGTGTACAGAAATTCGTTGTTGAGTACTTTGGGTACAAATTTCTGTTGGAAAGAGTAATCCCGCCGAAACTTGTGTAACGACTTTTCGAAGATATTCGCAGAATTATCGAACCGTCAAAAAAATTAAATGTAAATAGCTATCAGATATATGAAATTTCAGAGGTTTCTTTTATTTTCACTTTGGCAGTCATCAGCAGCCTACAGTTTTTTCTTTGGCAGAAATTCGTTGGGAGGGGAAATATTTTACTCTTTCATGAGCTGCATTTTTATATGAAAAATCAACAAATGGTACGCCGTTTGGTATTTTGTCGATAAATTTCGTAGGTATTCGTAGCAATTTAGTGCAATTGGAATCAACCTAGTAATTCATTGTTTTGTTGTGTGTGTAAACATTATGAATGAACGAACAGCTGTGCGAGTGGAACTCATAGAATTCATGAGACTTCAGAAATCAATTTTTTTTAATAATTTTGGATGTACATACATACTAGCGTGAAATTAAAACATTTTGTATACATTCTAAAATTTATTTGTTTTCTTACTTTTTCTTCAAATTTTCATTACTTGTATGCAAAACGCGCAATGCAAAACGCGCAATGCAAAACGCGAGTGAAATAGCTATCATCAAAAACCGATCGTCAGGACGATAGCGAGTGGAAGTTTAAAGAGTACTTGAAGCAACCAAAATGATATCGTTTTTTTTTTGCTTACGCGATGCAAAACTTTCGTTTCAACGATATCGTCGCACGATAGTCATCATTAGGAGAGAAAGACCAGGATTCAGGTGGCGCACGCAAGTGGAAAGGGAGCCAACAATGCGTTCGAAACTGGAGACAGCTAGGTAAAGATCGAGCTGCCTGGAGAAGCTAGATGGTTGAGGCCCAAGTCCATCTCGGGCTGTAGCGCCACCTTAAGTAAGTTAAGTAAGTAAAGCGTAGAAAAACTGTAATGAGGTATTTATTTTTTACTTTCAATGATAACGCAGTGTTATACGGTTAGTGAATTGTGGTTAAATTTTGAAAAAAATGTTTCTAAAATATTTGTAAAACATCTGTTCTTCGTTCCTTTTTCTAACATTACTGTATGCTTAGTAAATTCACTTTTTAAAATTCTCCTAACTTTCATTTCAATATCTCTCTGTTTGCGTATTAAAATGCATTCAATTCAAAACTCCTCTTCAACTTGTCTGTGAAGTACGAAAGACATGGAAAGTGTGACAGAGGGACAGGGATATAAATTGAAATTTTAGTGATGTCACAAAAGAATTGTACAAAAGATTCTTCAAGCTTCAGCATATATAAAAATAAAAATAAGCAACTCATACAATTTACGGCAATTTTTACAAGACCGGAAGGGAACTCAGCATTCGAAACGATGTCTCTAATTTCGTTTAATTTCACCCTTTTTCTGATGTATTTGCACAATCTAAAGAGGATTCAATGTACACTTAATTTTGACAAACACAACATTCATTTGTGTTTTCCCGTGAAGTGAAAAAAATCAAACATGTGCAGCTTAAAATAATATTTTTCCAAAAACAATTTTTTTTATATAAAACAAAATTTATTTCACATAATTACCTTAATTATCTTTACAATAATATATACCTAGCTATTTTAAAATAATATACTCTTTCATTTAATTTCCTTTGAGAAATTAATTTTATAGGTTTTACGGTTTTTTATATATTTTGTGTAAATGTAAAATAAAGGCAGATGCTGTTTCCAAAATGCAACTTAAAGCAATATCTTCACAAAATACTAAATATTTTCGTTTTTCTCTTGTTCACTTACTCCTGTTGTTTTATACACGCTTTTATTCATATTTCTTAAAAAACAATTTAATTGTTGTTTTTTTTTAATATAATTAAGGTCAAAAATATAAGTATAAGTTTTTACGAATGTTTGTGTATATATGTATATTATATTCAATGCAGAGTTACAGTAGGTATCCTTTTTGCAGTTTATTCGAGACACAGAAGTATATATAAAACTTTTAATTTTAATAAAATTATTTTAAATAAATTACACACTATTTATAAGGTCTATGTTTTTTTATTTTTTTTTTATTCGAGTCGTTAGGTTATTTGAGTTTCGAATATGTTTGTTAGATTTTCGTTTTAAAAAAATTTTGTAATTTGTTACATTTAATAAAAAGAGAAATTGTTTGCGTAAGAGATTCATAAAACAAATATTACAAAAGGACGGTAAACTTTTGCAGGAATGCTGCCGTTATGAAAATATTATTTTTTTTGTGTTGCTTAATCTAAGGAAAAGAGTGTCTAGATTATATTAATACAAATATTTAAGGAGATAAATTGTTAAGTGTGTCGAAAGGGGCAGTGATTGTGAGACTGAAAATTTCTACATGTTTGTACTTTTTCATATTGAATTTGTTCGCAGTTGAAGGATTTCTGTTTTTTTCTATGGACATTTGTTTGTTTAGCTGCCAGAGGGATGTCATGAGTTTAAAGTACAGATGCCAGAAAGAATTGCTATCAGAACTGGCATGGGAACGGAACGGGAATGAATTGTTTTAACTGGTGGGAATATTCTTTTCAGGATTGTTCTTAAGCTCTTACGATTTTCAAAACCGTTTGCTTCTTGATTTTAAAATAATTTAGAATTTTGGTTTTATGGAGACGAGTGTTAAGGTTGAACAAGCTGCACACGACTTGCCCGGACTGGAGCCAAGGATTTAATGCATGGTTCTTGCAGCTGTCTCCTTAGTATTTGCGTAGGGATTTCGCCATTGTGCAGTTCAGTTTTTCTAAGACACATTCAATGCATCTTTTTGCCCGTCTTCACGCATATTGCTTCCTTCCATTCAACTCGTTCAGTGACAGCCCTCGAGCCCACAGACATGCTATCCCTTTCTCCTCACACACCCCCTGGGGTGTATGAAAAGACACACAAAAATGAACAACAAATTAAAAACCTCAAGTGAAGTTCCTCGTTAGCTACAACATACATGAATAAAGATTGTGACAGATTAAAAAGTATTAAAGTACAATTGTGCGTGTATCCTAGAAGGCGATAAAAAAATAAAAAACAAAACTTTACAGCATTCACAACACACGATCCGTTCGCAGACAAGGGGATACACATTTAAAATATTTGTTCTCTAGATGAAACATTTTCTTCCTCCATCTATTGTTTTTTTTTTTATCGTTAAGGGAAAACTCTTAAGCAGTAAATATTCTGAATGAAAGAACAATACAAAGAAATGAAGAAAAAAAAATAGATTGTAGATAAATTGAATGTCCTGCGGAATTGGCACAATGACACAAAGGAAAACCAATTCGTGTGTCCCTCCCTCATCTTTCCTCTTAGACGGGAGTGTTCGATTTCAGATCGCTGCCACCATTATGATGTCCGTTGATGTTCTTCGAGTTCTTCAAGTCGGCCTTCTTCTGTGCCTCCAGCTTATCGGTCACGGGCGGTGTTACTTCCTCCGACTGGGGTGTGGTATCGATGTGCTGGTCGCCGCTGAAATCTCGCCCATCAAAATCGTCGTTTAAATGGGGATTGATTTGTGCCTCGGAGTCTGGTCCAATGTCGGTGTTCAATGTTGCTCCTGTAACAACAACAACAAGAACTAACTTTAGCAACCAACCAAAATTTTGGAATTTTCGTTTTTTTTTTTAAGTCAAAGAAATTTTGTTTTCTGCTGTTTCAAAGAGAGTGAATATCAGATCTTAAGCTTAAATGTAATTTTTCAAATTGATGGAATTTTTTGATTTTTTTTTGTTGTTGCACAAGTGCATATATTTAATTTTCGAACGGAATTGTTAGCTCTTGTCGTTGTTGTTTGCTTTCTGGAGATATTTCAAACACTTCTTTCTTTTATCTTAAACTTTTGTTAACACAATTTTTAAAACTTAACTTTGCTGGAATTTTTGTTTTGGTTTACTTTAGTAAAAAAACAAATGTCTCTATTTTGTGATTTTTTTAAGTGTAACTAGCAACAAACGCAAGAGTACAAATTGGCGAAAACTAAATCATGCATTGTGAGTGAGTTGTTCGCACACGGAAGACGATACAAACAAACAAAACAAAAAAAAATACAGTGCGACGTGTACAAGTGCGAGGAAATGTGAATGAAAAAGCTGTGCAATGTGGAGGGCTAATTTTTTTGTGTAGAGTGTGAGGTTTCAATAGAAACCTTGTACACGTGTGTGTCTTAAACGTTAACATTGAAACAAAAGCGAGCAAGTAGGGAGAGTTTTCTATAATAACAGAGTTAAAAAAGCGAGTGTCTTAAAGTGGACGTTATTTTAAATCAATAAGAATTTCTTCCTAATGCCAGCAAACACTCCATTGACAACTCATTGTGTTGATCAATATTATCAATGTCGTCGGTGAAAGCTAGCAGTTAAGTTGACTTTTGGAAGATCATTCTTGCTTACAGACTCAGGTGCATTTGAAGTCGGCTCGAAAAAGACCAAGGATCCGAAAGATAAGGAAACATCAAATCCATTTGCAAAACGCTCATTATTTTGCTTTTTCTTAAATTAATTCTCTTCGGGCGTATGTTTCCTCTCAAACACCAAGACATAGAACCGTACCAATCATATAAGCGAATCTTTTTTATTCTTTATTATACTGCATGCTATGTATGATATGTCAAAGAGTCATAAGACCAGCACGATACCCATGTAAAAAAATCATATACATCCGAAAAGGGTTTAATCTTGTTCGGCAGCGATAGTTTTCATCGCAAAAACGATTTTCATGCTTAGTAGCATAAAATAAAGAATACATATAGTTCAAACAAGCAGCGGCTTGACTTTACTTCATGCAGCGTTTTTTTGCAGTGTTTACTGACAACATGAACACGGAGAAGAAAATTAGAAATTTATTTTTTATCGCTTTGCATTTCACATCTTTCAGCTTTGAATCTAAATATCTTTTAGTTAATAAATTTAATTGCGCGTTTTCACAACTTTGATGTTTGCCCTATTAGTCACAAACAAAATTTATAACAAAAGCTTGTGCAACCATAGCTACGAAACAAAATTTTACACTGTTAGTAAAATTGAAATGACTTACGCCTAAAAGTATGCAATTTTTTCTGCCGAAGTGTGAAGAAATTTTTAAACAAAAAGCGGTTACACCGACAACACTCATCGAACGCTCGAGCAAGCCAAGCAGAGCATTATAGGTTCCTAGTTATTGGTTAATTGACTTTGATTAACTTTGATTTAATATTCGTCGATTTTAAGGCGGCAAATGATAATGTGCATCACGGTGAGCTACAAAGTGTCATGTGTAGCTTTGGCATTTCTACCAAACTTTCCAGATTGTGCAGTATGACGACGGAGAACTTTTGATGCTCCGTCACGGTCCGTAACGAACTTACAGAGACCTTCAATTTCAAAAAAAGAAAGGTTTTAGACACGCCGACATGCGACCTTTTCAACATCATTCTTAACTCACGCACGATCTTCCAAAAGTAACACCGAAGATATTGATAGTATTGATCAACACAATGAGTTGTCAATGGAGTGTTTGCTGCCATTAAGACGAAAGTAACAAAGTCTAGCGATTGGGCAAAAGGAGGTACATACATGCTGTCGTTGAGGAAAGACACGACGGACAAGGACAGAGCGTGACATTAGACAGCAGAAACTTCGATGTAGTCAGGAACTTCGCCTGCCTCGACGCCGCGATAAATAGAGACAAGAGCATCAGTTCCGAAATCAAACGAAAAATCGCTCCTGCTAATCCCTTCTTCTTTGGGCTTAAGGGTCCATCTAGTTATGAAGCCCTTTCTCGAAGACTAAGCTTACTTGTATAACAACTTGATCGTCCCGATGCGCGAAAATTTGGACCTTACTAAGAGTACATAGGAAGCCCCAAGTTTTTTCGAGAGAAAAGTTCTGCGTGCGATTTTTGTTCCTACTTGCGTTGATGACAATTCCAGGAACAGGGCCAACGTCGAACTTTATGGGTTGTCCGGCGGCATGTCGCTGATCAAGCGTCTTCGGATACAAAGCTTAAGATGGTTAGGCTATGTCGAGAGTATGGAAACCACCGACCCGACAAGTCTTGGAAGCCGAGCCATTAGGACATGGCAACAGAGGAGGGCCTAGGCTGAGATGGCGCATACAAGTGGAGAAGGACCTCCATTGTAGAGGCACGTTGGTTGAGACCCAGGTCCACCTCAGACTGTATTGCCACAAGAAGCAAAAGAAGAAGCAGAAGATGAAGAAGAATAAGAAGAAAAAGAAGAAGAAGAAGAAGGAGAACAAAACCAAGAAGAACAAGAAGAAAGAGAAGAAGAAGAAGAAGATGAGAAAGAAGAAGTAGAAGAAGAAGAAGAAGAAGAGGAAGAGGAAGAAGAAGGAGAACAAAAACAAGAAGAACAAGAAGAAGAAGGAGAACAAAATCAGGAAGAACAAGAAGAAAGAGAAGAAGAAGAAGAAGATGAGAAAGAAGAAGTAGAAGAAGAAGAAGAAGAAGAAGAAGAAGAAGAAAAAGAAGAAGAAGAAGAAGAAGAAAAAGAAGAAGAAGAAGAAGAAAAAGAAGAAGAAGAAGAAGTAGAAGAAGAAGAAGAAGAAGAAGAAGAAAAAAAGTGTAACAAAGTAAACCGACCTTCTATTGTTACCGTACATGTAGGAAGCTAAACCCTTCCCCGTGCATTTTTTTGGAACGACAATAACCACGATCATGTTTCAAAGCTAGTAGAAAAATGTTGACTGTAGTGTTCGTGTGGATTCAACGCAAAGAAGTGAAACATTGAAAGTAACTGGCAGGAGACTGTACTACCATACAAAGAAGAAGAATGCTGTGATTCGCATTGTCCTTTTGTCGAGGGTGTTATACGAAGGTTACATTTTATATTTCGGTATTGGGCAACCCTAGTGTTGCAATCTGACAGCTGCCAGCTCTATCGTAAAGTTTGACATTTTTGAGGTTATACGTACTCAGAACGTTTTGACATATCATCAAGAAACAGTGTTTATCGATGGTATGGTGAATTCAACCGATTTCGTAGTTCACTCCAAGACGAATTTCGTGAAGGTCGTCCAAAATAAGTTGTTGTTCCGGAAACCATTAATGCTGTGCGCCAACTGAACTTGCAAGACCGTCATGTGACATATCGTGAGATTGAGACAACCTTTGGCATTAGTGGGACCAGCATACATTCAATATTGCATGAACATTTGACCGTCAAAAAATAATTATTCGCGTTGGATCCCACACAATTTGTCAATCGCTCAAAAAAAGGCTCGTGTCGATTGGTCGAAAGAAATGTTACAAAAATACGATCGCGGTGCGTCGAAACACGACTATGACATCATGACGTGATGAATAGTGGATTTACGCGTATGAGCCCGAAAGTAAACAACAGTCGACTGTTTCAAATTGAGCCAAATCCAACAAAAGTTGCTCGCGCACGACGCACTTCCAAGCAAATGGTCGCCTGTTGTTTCGGTAAAACTGGACATGTCACAACGGTACGACTAGAACCACACAGAACAGTCAATGCTGAGTGGTACACAACCATTTGTTTGTCAGTTGTCTTCCAAGAAATCAGGAAAACCATCTGAAGACGGATCACTCTTCACCACGACAATGCGAGCTCTCACACATCGACTAAAACAACTGCATTTTTTAGCACTCAAAACATCGACTCGATGAGTCATCCGCCATATAGTCCTAGCTTGGCACCCAATGACTTTTTTTTTATTCCCGTACGTAAAACATAAAATGAGAGGTCAACGTTTTTCGACACCTGAATAAGCGGTTGATGCGTTCAAAATTCATTTTTTGGAGATACCTCAATCAGAGTTGCAAAAGTGCTTCGACAATTGGTTCAAACGCGTGCAAAAGTGTATAGACCTTAATGGGGAATATTTTGAAAAATAATAAAGCTATTTTTGATGATTAATATTTATTTTTGCTCATTAATCCCGAAAGGCAACCCTCGCATATACTGGAAGGCGCAACAATCCACGACGAGATCACGGCCTAGCTTCTTCAATAACTACTCGGGTTGTGCTTGTTATTGCTCTCTCATAGTGAGAAGGGACCTATAGTCCTTTGCTCTACCAAATTCGAACGTCAAAATTAAAGAAACTTTTTTATTGACAGTAAGTCCGCTTTGAATGCTGTCTGGAGCCCAAAAAGGTAGTACCGTAAAAAATCAAAAAGGGTGTTCAGCTCAGAAAATAAACCTGTGATCTTCGCTGAATGCCACACTTTGCTCACCATGACACGGCGGTCACTTTGTCTCTGGCATTCAAACTGCCTTATAATTCTGACCTCAGCTTCTGAAGATCCTCTTTTGGACAGACAATGCCACAACATACATTTATTTGGGCCACAGTGAACCTAAGTAGTTAAGATCATTGCTACATGGATCGTCGGGCCGGGTCGTAGAATTTCATTCTCCATCAGCAGTCCTGAACCTCCACTGAAGGAAAGCAAGAAACAAGTCTTTTTCGCAAGTCTCGCAAGTTTCGCAAGCTTGCTGATTGAGTTTAGCTTTGATTCATTTCGAGAAAAACATTCACGGGTTTCTTCCATTAAAGAGGCCAGTGCGATACGATCTTAGCCCCGTCGCTCAATGGTTTCATAATCGTTCAGTGAATTCTTGCACACGGCTGCTACTTTCTGTTGGGTTCATGTCCATGAATTTTTGCAAAATAGAAAGAATTCATCATGGGCTATACAGCGGCGTGCGCCCGGTCAAGCGTCTACGGATACAGCGCTTAAGATGGCTAGGCCATGTAGAGCGTATGAACACTACTGCTCCGCCCCGAAAAAACTTTGATTCTGAGCCATTAGGACAACGCAACAGAGGACGGCCTAGAATAAAGTGGCGCACACAAGTGGAGAACGACCTCAACCAACTTGAAGTGCGCAACTGGAGACAGCTGGCGAAGGATCGTGCTGGCTGGAGAGGCATATTGGTTGAGGCCCAGGTCCACCCCGGACTGTAGCACCACAAGGAGAAGAAGAAGAAGACGAATAAAGAATTCATCGACTAGCGCCTTACTAGTCGCCTACAACTGGTTTAACGCATTGAATCATGGTAAAAACTAAAAAAAATGGGTGGCGCTACAGTCCATATGGGAACCAAGACCTACTTCCAACTAATCATGCTGTGCGTGCTACTGTTCTCCTACGAGTAGAGGGAACCTTCATTTATTGCCGACTCCGAATGGCGACACTTTTTTTGTAGACAGTTATTACTCTTTGAGTGTTGTCAGTAACTTAAAAGAGGTTGTGCCGTGTAAAATTCGAGGTGTTCAGCTGGGAACCGAACCTGGACCTTCGGCGTGTGAGTGTCGCACTCATTTTGGCAGACCTATTTTAGAGACTGTTGACATCTGGGCTAACTGCGCCATATCTTACATGAAGTGCTGACCATGAGGAACGTGTCTGCGTGATCAGTCTCCACTCTGTTGACACCGCAAAACAAGTGTAAGGAAGTGCAAGTGAAAGAGCTATTCCATCAAGTGCGGCAGTGTTACGAGTACCATCTTTTAGCGCATTTCCGAAAGAAGTTCCCCGTTTCATTTGGGGACTGCCAACGAAACTTGTATGCACTTCTACACACCAAAGACCAAGCTCAGATTGGGGACTGATTGTCCTATGTACCAGATTTCCAAGACCACAGTGCTGTCAGTAAGTTTATGTGTCCACTGAGCACGCCAATTAAACACCGAATTGCAGAAAAAGGGACCAAATTCGGAGAGAAAGATGGTCTTTCTCCAACAAGGCAATTGAAGGACAAATTAAATGTAAAATTGCGAAAATATGGTAGCGGCTAAATTTGAAAAGCAAAACAGTCTTACTTAACTATGACAATGCAGCGACTACTACTTACTGGCCAAATTTGAAAAGGAAAATAGTCCTACTAAACTATGGCAATGCAGCTACTACTACTCTACCGCCGATACTGTCAAATAAACGCAATTGGGTCACAATTGTTTTAATTTCCAAAAAATGGCGCTGTGACGTCGTTATGGCCTATTTGTTGTCTTAAAGACATTTGACCCATGCCAGCAGAATCGAATAATTGTGAGACGAAGTTGTAGACCAGCCCGACACTATAGCGTCACGCGAAACTTTGCTCAATGAATGCGCTACTGACTAAAATGAACAGATTTTCTGCGCTTAAACTCTGGTGATGGAAATGCAAATTTAGAAATTAAACGCATTTGTGTGCGTTCGCTAAGTTTCAAGTGTGATTACTTCGAAAAATTAAAAGGTGCCGGGCTTCTTTGCGTTTGATCTTGACAGCGGAAACTTTCAGCTTAGAATTTATTGCGGAATATTTGTAAAGGTGTGTGAAGTGACACCAACAAAACAATTCAAAACATCTGTACATCGCACTCAAAAGTGCTCCCGACGGAACTTTACATGCGTTTTCCACAGGCAGCTGGACAAGTCTTCCCCCTAAGCACAATTGAACTTCAGTTAGTAACTGAATCCACCGAAGCCACAGCTCAAATTTTAATTCTGCTTCAACGTCCATTCATTTCCGAAGCCATTCGCAAGTTAACTTCGCAAAACTAACCTCCACGAGTTCGTAATTAACCGGCGGGCTTCCCGAGAAGCCCACTTCAGTGCTTTTCCCCCGCCACGCCCGCTATTCCGAAGCTAAACCCACTTCCAGCTGGATATATTAATCCCGTCGAAAAGTGAGCGAATCCCATCACAAGCACTCCATAGCAACCGTTAGACAATGGCTCACAGTTCGGAGTGCAGAATATTAACATAAAATCCTGCTTCACACGGACTGCGAGCGGGTTCTACACCTAGGGAACTTCGCTGTGCCCTCGCAGCTGTAGATGTGCACTTGCGAGCGCAGCGCCAACCAAACTTTCCGCGGGAAGCTCACTGCAAAAGTTTAAATTACTTTTGTCGTATTCATCGCATTCCTTAGAGTGGAACCGGGCCCGCAGCAGCAACAGTGGCAGCTGAAATATCACAAACCAACCGCCGCCTTAACCCCAGCGGCCCTTAATTCACTCAACAGACGGCGGGGAGGGGTGGCAAAATTTCAATTGAACGCATGCTTTGCAAACTCGATTTCCCCCTTTTCTCGGGAATCCTTCCGACGGTCGTCAACTGGGAGCCTCGCTTGTTTTGAATGGCCGCCGACGACGGCAGCAGCCGCCCGGGAATGCAGGAAAGTTCATCCGATGCCGCTGTCGCCGCCGGCTTAAGTATGTTTAATTAATTTATTATTAATGCGATTACAGCTCGATGACAAAGTTCAGTTTCGGGGGTGCCACTGCGGGCCGGAAGGCGGCGGCGAGTGGGAGCGGTTACACTCCGCCATGATTACATTGCGTCTTTGTAATCCAATTTGAAAATTATTTGATGTCAAGAAAGGAGCTGCCATGGGAACTGCGGGGAGCTTAGATTGTGGCGCATGCAGCTGAAACTCAAGTGGCTGCCACTTGAACGGGTGAACGGAGACGAGTGGATCCTACGGAGAGGCGACATTGATTCGCAAGGACCTTCAACTTGCCGTTGAACGCTTTGCATATGTTCGAGTGGTGCAACTGTTTTGTGAAAAAATTAAAACTTTTAATTGGGAAATTTAATTTTACGTGAATTCATCAGATTAACATGACTCCACTTTTGGTTACTGAGAACTGTTTTGCATTCAAATGCAGGACTGAACTCCACGTGGAACTTTCCATTTAAGATTTAAGACAACCTGCCATCATTGCTTGTACACTCCTGCCACACTGTCGATAAGTTTCAATTAAGGCAAGCACAACGTCCTCTCAAATAAATTGTTTCATTAAAACCGCCCGCCCCACACCCTCGCACGCGCATAAACACAATAATCACCGAACAACAATCATGTCGCGGATAATATTATTAATTCCTCAGTGTACACAAGGAATAACCGGCGCCACGTCCAAACAACGCGCCTATTATGTCCTGCAGGCAGGTGGATGTGCGCTCACAAGGAATGCACCTTCGTTGGAAATGTTCGGCACTCACCTGCAAAACACCACCGTCCGGTGACACGGGCGAATCCAATCAGCAATATAACAATCACGAGCACGGCCACCGCCACTACAATGCCAACAATCGATCCGATTTCCAGACCCGAGCTGGGCGGTGTGCTCGACGAGCTTATCCTCACGGTGTATTCGCGCACTCCGAGTGCGTTCGATGCCTTCAGGTAATAGGTTTTCGTTGTGTCCTCTAGCGTCAGGCCGGCGATGGCCAGCGTCACATTATAATAACCGTTGCCGATGTTTATCGGCTCGTAGGCCGAAAAACGTTCATGCTGTGTGCCCTGCTGGATGGCGATTCCCTCGATGGTCCATTCGGTTATTGGCGTTGGATTGGCCCGGATGGTTACATTAACCATGGCGGTGCGCTCCAGGTAGAGGCCGTACACGGTTGCATCGGGCTGGGGGATCGGGGCATCTGCAAGACAAATAAAATGAACGTCAGAATGAAATTAATTGGATCGCGGACGCGAAATGGCCGCCACACTCACAGCGAACTCTCAGTGGGAATTTTCCCTCCTGCGGCTGATCCCTATCGGTCTGGTGATGGGCTCGGCAAATTAGCATCTTCCCGTCGTCCTCCGGTGTCAGGTACTTCTGCATTCTCTGTTCGGTCGTCGAGAGGGTGACATTCTTGTCGCTGAGCGAATCGATCACATTCGGCTCACTGAGCCCCTGCACGACCGGCATGTCGTCAATATACCAGGAAATATTTGCTGCCGGTCTGCCGTCGCGCACCACGCAGCGCGCGGTGAAGAGGCTGTCCGCTGCAAAGCTGTCGTCACGTTCCGGCTTCGAGAGCAATTCAATTACTGGCTGCTGTGGTCGCACTGTAAAATGAAACGATGTGTAAACAGTTAGATTGTTGCAGGTGCGAACGGGCGTCAATCGACACTGTGGCGGGGACTTACACTCACCCCCTATACTTACAGGCAATGACCAAGTCGATGGTTCCCTCGTACTCCTCACCCTCGCCTCCCAGGCTGCATTTTACCTTGCCGTTCTGCGAAGCGCTGACCCTCTCGATGGTGACGCCACACTCTCCTGCCTCCAATCCGGATCCGAAGTACGTGAAGCCGGGTGTCTTATTCCAGCTCGGCGATAAATTCAGCACTCGGCCCTCGCCCGGAATCTCGATACGGCAGTAATGGATCTGTTTCTCATACCGACACAGGAGCTCGGTTTTCTGACCCTCGTTGAGGAGCGCCCTGTCCGGCTGGACCTGCACCCGGGCGGCCTGAATGTGATCTGCAAGAAAACGAAAAAAGTCTTCAATTAATTGGGTGCTCAAGGATGCAGAGCCGGGCAGTCGTCGCCCTCATGCACACGAGACTGGAGCCATTTAATTTATTATGCAACTAATGTCCGTGTGCGCGTTGGCACAACTGCCATAAATACGTTAGACCCTGCGTCGGTCCCTGGGAGATCGTTAGCATACATCATTCAATCTTCCGGGCCATTAAGTGGCTCTCCACACATTGGGCTCGTGTGGGCGCCAGCAGGGCCAGCTCCCGCCGCCCACCTCAAGCTGATGTCAAATTAATGGCGCAACACATATTCCCGGAAAAGCAGGAGTCGCAAGTCACTCCGTGACTGCGACTATGAATAATTTACGGGACGGGAGTTTCATGTGCATCGTTGACTTCGCACTACTTGCGGCACACCTGCAACTGGCGGCGGTCGGAGGGCGCTGGAACTTTTCTCCCCAGAGCCAAGAAGAAGTGGCAAAATCAAAGATGAATGGCGACATCTCGGTTAGTGGGTGGCGGTGAGATATGATTTACCATCAATATGACAGACAGTTTTGACCGCCACAGTCAGTGGATGTTGTGCTTTCTTGACGTCCGTCGCGCTTTAAAAGGCAAAGAATCGGATTGCGAGCGGCAATCAGATTCAATTACTCAAGGGACTCGAATTTGTGCGATTCTGTGCCATCAGTGTCACTCTCGGTGCGATGTGAGTGGCTTGTGGATTGTGCAGGTGGTGTATCAGTTACAACGCCTACGCGCTCGCATGCACAAGTGTCTAAGTGACATCACCGCGGAGCGTTGGAATGCCGGAGCGTGGATGAAACCGCGAAGTCAAATGAGCAATGCACACTGCCAGACTGTGAAATGTCTTTGTGGGACCGTTGACACGGTGTTTAGGTTGCACATTCATCACGTGTCGTAGAGAAATGTGAGGATGTGCCGGATGTGAGAACGACACCGACGGCCGAATGCTCGTTCGCAAATGTTGACAACCTAATGCAGTTCCACAGAATGACAAAGCAGAGAGCCGCTACCATTTTGCGTGTGGGCTAATGCAGTTCACGGTGGAGTCTGTGATGATTATTCGCCGAGAGCTGCGCCTTTTGAGTGACACAGAGCCAAAGGATCAAGTTCATGGAATGCAGGGGAAATATGACGCTTCGAGCAAAATCAGAGAATTTAAGGAGAGGCAGAATGTGAATGGACTAAAACTATTGCATACTTCTAGGTGAGACTCCAACCGAAGGAAAAATATACCCGAGTTCTTGTCTGTTGGCTAAAATGGGATCGAGTCTCAAATACATTCCGAAAACCGAAAGGGAACCGAATTCTTCCAGGAATTCATTAAAACCACAATCGAAGTGATTCTTCTCGCCAAAGCTCCAAATGCAGATTATCTCCAGAAATTCAATCTGCTCTATTACCGTACCTTTCTCTTTCAGTCGATGCGGAGATAACCTCTGCGCAATGCCACGACCATTATCCCGTGTTTCTTGACCCCCTTTGCAGCTATTTCTCTCTCAAATCCCCTTTCAAATCCGTCGAATTCGAAATGAATTGCACCTGCATCTGTAATTCCTCATCGATTCGCTGCTATCTGTGCCAACTTTCTCCTGGTCATGGGTGATTGCCTCCTCAGTTGCTCAGCTCCATCGAATCCTATCAAAATCAGCGTTACAATCTCAGCCGCAGGTAGAAAATAAACGAGTGACCCCTCTGCCTCCCCTCAACGTTCGTCTTAATTATCTTTGCACCGACATCTTTCTCCGCCGAACTCAAATGGTGCCGCAACGTGCCTCACCTTCTGACCGGGCCGGACGGCTACATTACCAAACACAAATCGACTCCCTGAACCACCGACGAAATCGAAAACTTATCCATGTCCGTTGAACCGTGCAGCCAGGTGGGAGGCAGCCGCATGGGACCTATTAATGCGCCAACCGCAACCACCTTCCAATTACTAGACGGAAACTTTCGGCGGAGGTAACGGAGGAAGGGAATCTTTTGTTTTAAAATTTATTATCGTTTTCTTCTTTTTTTCTTCATTTCTTTTGCGCCCCAAACTAAGTTGCGGAGGACGACAATGACGACGAAGACGATGACGTCGACCCCTGTTGATGTTGATGATCGTCGGCTGCGGCCGCCCCTGCCATTATCTGGCAGCACCGGCGGATATCCAATTGGCAATTTATAAAGTTTGCCCATTACCGAGTAGCTCGAATCGGGATATTGTTTGTAGCTCGCTGCTGTAGGACGACGAAGCTTGAGTAAGTAGTGAAGGGTGGACGGGAAGTGAGTTATTGATTAAAACTTTTCAAATGTACCCAACAACGTCGCAAACTGAGTTAAGGCTTCAGCACTGTGGCTGTGCTAAGGACTGACAAGTTTACTCAGCGCCGCAATCAACCAGAAGGCAGGGGAAAAACTGTTTGTGGTGTGAAAGTATTCAGTTAATTGAAAGCTTTGAAATTCGGCTGACAGCCCGGAATCTCGACACCAATTCCTCTGCCATCAATCAGGTATCGGATTGAGAAATCTCTGCTAATTGATGAGATCCTGTTGGGGACGACTCCAGACCAGTGGGCTCTTTACGATAAATTTCAAGACAGGAAGAGGGCCGCATTTTAATCCATCATCAGAACCCAATATTGCATACAAATGCCGTTCTTAACCACCGACGTTCTCCCCTCGTGTACAGCATCCACAATTCCCCGATGAGTTGAGCCAACCTGTTAACCATTCACGAGTCAATTGAAATCCCATTCTGCCTCAAATTAAAGCCCATTATGCGAAGATAGACCCAGATATCCTCCCGACCAATTCAGATCGTATCTCAATGCACTGCCCCACAATCCGCCGCCAATTAGACAGAGGCAAAAACCTAGAATTATGCTCCTGGCATAATGTTCCACCGGATTGCTTCTGCTTTGGATGCTCGCCACTCGCCATTGCCACCACTACCCACCCCAAGCCACTGTAAGCCGCATTGATGCTGACGCTGATGATGATGTTATGCGCAACCGGTGCCGTTCAGCGGTAATATCCATCCACAAAAGGCTTCATTGTTTCCGAACGGCCCACCCATTCCCAGCCAGATGCAGATGCCATTGACGGTGATAGCTTACTCGCCGAGATCACGACGATGATGATCGCAATTGCGGTCGGCATTAAGCAAACCAATCAATTAAAATCAGGCCACACGGACACACAGTACACAGCTCCATGCACCGCCGTGCCAGCCAAACAAAAACCTATTCCAGAAAGAAACTGCCAAGCAAACACGGGCCGCTTGAACCGGCTGAGTGTGCTGAATACATGTTGCCAGGAGCGAACGTCGCCTTCCTCCCGCGTCCGCCCAGCCGACAATGGTCAACAACAGTGGATGCTGCGACTCGGATTTGGAGCGACACGATTTAAAAAGCGGCGACGAAAGCCACTCCGGACCATTAAAGTGTGTCGCAATTACACTCTTGGTCTACCGGTGCACGTAGCAGCGAGCGTGTGTGTATCACTGGGTGCTTCTAAGTAAATAACCTCCGGCATCGAGTTCTTTTGGCTTTCCTTTGGTTTCTGTCAATTTTCAGCATCTCACATTCCGCCTGCTGCTGGAAATGCCAACGAGAGCCCCGTGGAGTCGTTGCCGTTGTCGTTGTCATCGGCGTCGTCTTCGTTATCGTCCCATCATCAGTACAGCCGTCTCGTCGTCTGTTCGTGTTTCGGGGTGTTGTTTTTGTAATGCGACAGAATTACTTTTCGAACGCTTCCAACGATGGATCATATTACTTTTTCGTATTTAATCTTCGTTTACACTCCTCAACTATGGCCTGTGCAGTCGTTGAAACTATGCACAGTGCGAGCGAAAAGGGGATGCACTTGTAAAGGGTTTCGTTTATAAAAAGATTCAAAATTAATTTCGATTCATTTGAATCAAGTGGAATGCGCGGGAGGTGGTTTTCCATATCAGCCCTGAAGGCCAGTCGACTAAGAAATTGAAGTCATGCACTTTTCAACTAGAATTTCTTTCAATAATTTAGGCTGTTAGTTTAAATAGATTTAAATAAATCGGGAGGCGTTAAATTCCATTAGAAGCCAGAGCCTGGTGTTTGTAGCAACTTTTGGTGCTCTGTGGGCACCTGTTATCTGGCGAGCAGGGGAACCTACAGTTCAGTGCCGACTCTGAATGGTGAAATTTAAGAAGTTTACCATAGACAGTTAGGTGTCCTAAGAATGTAATGCCGTGCAAGGTTTTCAGTCCCCGAATCAAACCTGAGACCTTTTGCACAAAATATCAGGCTATGCAAGTAGCAACTATTTCGATGTAGGTCCCAAGATTTTCAAATCTTTTTACTTGTTTGCTTTTACTACGAAAATAGAATATTAAATGGAAGTAGCAATCGTTTGCCATTATTTAAACAGTATCGGCTGATGTGTTTTTTGTACGGAAGAAAGTGGAGCCTTCATAGAAGGTTACAAGTGATTTAGGTGTTGACATCATCCTTGTAAAAAGATTTAAGTGATTTTTAAACACATTTGTCAATCTATAACATAAAGGCTGTCCCAACAAGAACGCAAGATTTAAATGACTGATGCAGCAATTGAATTGTTTCTCTGGCTGTATGAGATGTGGCGCCGTCTTGTTGAAACCACGTCCCCTCCACATTCATTTCTTCAATTCTAGGTGCGAAAAAATTGGTCATCTTTCACGAAACCGAACACCATTGACTGTTTGCACTTGACCTGACTCATTTTCATAAAAAAATGTCCAATGATTCCTCCAGTCCAAAATCCACACCACACAATGACACGTTGGTGATTCATTTGCTTCTCGTGAATCAGTCGAGGATTTTCCTCGCCCCAAATGCGACAATTCTGCCTATTGACGAAGTCATCAAGATGGAAATGGGCCTCGTCACAAAAGATGATTTTATCGGCAAAATCAGCATTTTCATGCTCACAATGAGAATGCGTTGTTCATTTGCGTAGCGCTCCATTTTTATTAACCTCATACCTCCTACTAACAAACAAAAATAATTGTTCAAATGTCAAACAATGACAGTTCGAATGGCGACAAATTTAAATCTTACGTTCTTGTTGGAACACCCTTTTGTAGCTAAAAGTAGGTTATGGTCCTCGCTAACCTTCACAAATTGTATACAAATATGACCCATAGGATTAGCAGAGACACGAACTTCTCTGCCTCTTCTTGGTAGGAACCTAGATTATGCAAAGTGATGTTTTGCATAGTTCAGGGAATGACCGAAAGGTCAACCAAATATCTTGTGTCTGGTGTTAACTAATAATTAATAATTGTTGGCGCTACAGTCCAAAGGGGGACCAGGGCCTAGCTTGCTCATCAACTACTCGTGTTGTGCGCGCTACTGTTCTCTCACGAGTAGAAGGGACCTACAGTTTTTTGCCGACTCCGAACGGCGAAATTTGAGAAGCTTTCTTAGACAGTTATTACTCTTTGAGTGTTGTTAGCACCTCGAAAGAAGTGGTGCCGTGAAATCTTAGAAAAATTGGTGTTGAACTGGGAGTCGAACCTAGACCCTTCGGCGTGTGAGCGTCGCACTCTACCCACTACGCCACGGCGACCACTCTGGTGTTAACTAGCACGACTTTAAGTCCTGTGATTAGGTACTTAGATATTCCTCCTTGCTACATACCAGGGAATATTCTGTGGCAGTGCCTGTAAGTTTACTGGAGTTCACTACAGGCAGGAAGAAATTCCTTGAATAAAGTGAAGCTCTTGCTTAAATGGTTGACTGTGGCACTGCTCCACATGAGGTTGTAAATGCTTTTGTTCCGCTTGCAGAAGGGACGACTATTAGAAACGAAGGTGCAGATTTTTAGAGCCTCAATAATAATAATAATTGTATGGCACGACAGTCCGCAGGGGGACCAGGGCCTAGGTTGCTCATCAGTTATTCGTGTTGTGCGTGCTACTGTTCTTTTACGAGTAGAAGGGACCTACAATTTTTGCCGACTCCTAACGTTGAAGTTTGAGAATCTTTAACTTAGACAACAAGTGCGGTTTGAGTGTTGTCAGCAGCTCGAAAGAGGTGGTGCCGTGAAAAATTGGAGGTGTTCAGCCGGGAATCGGACCTGAACCTTCGGCGTGTGAGCGCCGCACGCCGCGGTGGACATTGTTTTAGAGCCTCAGTCCCTTGAATAAAATTAGGGGCGGGAACACAATACGGAGAGGCAGAGTTATTTCTGCAGGGATTTCAAAGGAGACATAAGTAAAATAGTACAGAGTTGATACAGTCTGTGATTGACAGACCGCCAAAGTGTTGACATCATGTTTTTGGGCTGAATTCTCTTTTGCTTCTTGTAAAGTAGAATTTTCCGCTGGCATAATTTAGTGTGAGATAATTTAGTACTCGTTATTGCGTTGTAGACGTCCTTATTCATTCCTTCATTACAGTGAGTGTGAAAAAGCTGTGGTCTGAGCAATAAATGCTGCCAAAGTCCCTAAGTTCATTTTCATGAAAATTGTTAACTAAACCTTCTAACATTCTGTTCAAATATGGACTTCTTGTAACAGAGCTTATGCCACAGTCGCCTCAAGGCTGTTTAAGATAAATGTCCTTTTCCATATGTACGCTATGTACTCCTGCTTAATCGTTCGCTCTCCGGAATATTGACTCTCGCATCAATTGTCGTAACATTGTCAATGCTTCATTTTTTAACCAGATGATTGTCTGTCTGCTTCACTAACAGCTTTTAATACCTTCAAACCGTAACCATTATTCGTAAATAGCCGCACCGATGAAGTTACGGTCATATCGAACTGTCCGGATCGCCTGTACTTTCGTATATTCTTTTGCTTCTGTCGAAGTGCCCCTTCTGTCTTTTGCCAAAAATTCTCATATTCCCATCCTTCCATGAACCGATATTTTAGTTTCACATAAACTTCTTCATTCTGTAGTTCTCAAACCTATACGAATTCGTGTGTTGCCATGCAATTGAAAATTTAAAATAAATCGAATGCCATCTGTCTGGAGTACTTTATGCGACTTAAATTGATATTGCAAGAATCAATGCGTGGCCACACTCATGCGACAGGCTTCCAAACGTTTCCCACTTTTCTTAAGCCCGTCCTTAATACGACCTTTCTGTTCCGCTAAAATAAAGGGTAAGTGACTCAGGGTCTGTTCAGTGATGCTCTTGGAGATGATTTGAGTCCCCTAGTTATGCCTGCACACATTAAACGGAGAACAATACAGTACGAGACCGGTCTCTCGAAGGATCAAATAGACATCGTAAAACACTCTGCCCCGGCCGGTTCTATGAAGTGATAAGTCTTTGAAGACGAGCGCATAATACCTCATTCACTTCGAAATGCATTTTGAGTTTGTTTTCGAAAGTAAGTCAATCAGAAAGACAGTACGGCGGCCTGCGGTTATGTAAGTGCCCACGCAGATGTGGGGATTGAGATGTCGACTGTAAATTTCGAGCTCGAAAAAAAGGCCACTTTGTGGCGGGATAACGGCTAGCAGATCCAGGTTTTGAGGGAGCCTGACTGGCAGTGACAGCTTGACTGGAGGCTATATTCTGGTGCCCAGGAGCCCCTGAAACTTCGGTTCCAGCCTGACTTGTAGTATCGTGGTGGCTGTGGTTTACCACCTACCTTCGCGGGTAGAGTCGAGGATAGTGTACTGTGCTAACTTGTCTAGCTAATTGTTAGCCCATGGCTAGGCAAGGCGGTTAGGAAAAATCCCGGCTCAATATGGAGTTGTATTCTCAACCGGGCGCAGCGACCCAAAGAACGGAAGAGGTTCTAGGAAAGCCTCGCATCAAACCAAGGTGGGGTGATTGTCCCTCAAACATGATCTCGATTTGGTGTCTAAAGTAACTAAGTCTTGAGTTACCTATGACTCTTGGGAAAATGGCCCCAGTGATATAAGCCACCATGGCAGGTGATCACGTAAAACCAAATCTCACATCTGTCACAAGTTAACCACGGAGTCTCATGCTGAGATTGAATACATAATTAGAGTCCACCTTACTAGAAGCTCGATGATTCAGCTTTGAAAACGTTGTGCTGGCTGAAGAGCTTTTTGGTTGCGACCCAAATTCACACCGGACTGGACTCTATAAATGTCAAGCTGTTAGACATCTTCGCTAACGTGATAATGTCTTTGAAGTTCGATGCCTGCAATGTTCAATCTTAATCTGGACAGTAACCACTCGTTCCCCTGCCAACTGCTGGAACTATGAGTGGTAGCAGTGTAGAGTGTTTTCCAACAAGTCCTTTCTCCCATCGTCCACCCCACGTCTAAGTACAGCTTCAAAACGCTGTAGGATTCAGTTTGCCGACCCACTAAACTCAGTTAATGAAAATTTACTAAAATTTCAGAGAAGCCACAATCTCGACAAAGAAACTTCTTTCAAACATGAAAACTTTTCACAACCGAAACACAAACCATTTCCTGTGAAGCTGCAACTGCTCAATTCCACTTTCTGACACTGAAAGTATCCCCGCCACCAACCGACGTCACAGTGCATCGGTTTAAATGTAAACACCAGAAAATTGATTACAAAAACATTCAACACAGGGTTTCAAGCATCAGAAGGGGAAAACCAACAAACGAAAGAGTAACACAGAGCACAGGAAAAACGAAACCAGAAAACGACAAAAGAAAACAAAGCAAACTGAAATGAAGATGAAACGCAAAGAGACCAAGCAGGACAGACCGAGAGAGATGTTCTCAAGGAAAATCACGTTTCAAAACGTGAAGGCGTCATTTCAGTTTTGAGAAATGGGTGACATACGTACGTATCTGAGTGCACGGACATGAAGTGTTGTCCTAGGGGCGAGGGCGGTGGACGGATTGAAATTCCATGAACGAGAAGCACAAAGATGGAGAGCGTCTTGCCCAAGAAGAAGAGGAAAAAGCAAATAAACACAAGAAACTTCGTTTAAACTGCGACTTGACCCCGAACTTTCAGAAGAAGTTTCGCCAGCACGACCATTATGTGCCGTCTGAATGGAGGACGAGTGTGACTTGGGGCCGATGCTATGTCTGAGGGAATGGATAGAACCGAAGACTAGAGGCGGCTGTGACGGGGCCACAAAACTCAATTGAAAGAGTTTGTCGGCGGCCAGTGCCATGGGAGGAATGTTAAACTCCGGCCAAGACTGTGCAACAGGAACGCGCACACAATGGGTCGCGCCGACGTCCGTCGCTCGATGGCGGAGATCCGCCTCCTTATTTAATTAAACCGTAACTTGAACAAACAATCAACACTGTTTAATGTTGTGCTTAAGTTTGAGACAGTCTATTTGTTATTGGCCTCGGAGGTGCTGCACCGCTGAGCGTGTGTGCGCCTGACAATGTGCTGTTGTCACTTAATGGAGTCGAGTGCTGCATTCTTGGCTCTAACGATGTTTGGGTCCCATGGTGACGCCGCAGTTTGCCAGCCTGTTGTTTACGATCGTAAATTTTGTTAGACGATGTTTACTTTGTGGCGGAGAGGGTTGTGATCTGGAACGGCATTCCTAGGCTTGAGAGTTTGTTGTTCTAGGTCTTTAATTTGCAGATTGTTTCGAGTGGCATTAGCAAGTCTTGGCAGGCGACGAGGACGCTTTGATGGCTCTGCTGGAGGAATGTTTTGACGATTTACACTTGTTGAAGGAAAGCTAAAGTTATGAGCCAGAAAAGACAATCTTTGAAGAAGAGAGTTGGTTAGGGGCAGGGCTGTTATTTGTTGATATAAGCTGCGCGCATGGCGACAAATATTTTGTTGACCTCCAAGTCCGATGATTTGCGCTTAAGAGACAAACCCCAAATGTAAGCTACATGCGATAGAATAATGCCAACCATGGAGCACGAATCATGGAATTAACAAGAATGCATTAGGCAGTTAATTGGGGGTTCTTCAACGCGCAAGCTGGCATAAGTCCCAGACGAGATCGGAGTTCTCAGAGACACTTTTAAAATAAAGCAAAATGAATGTAAACTTGTTTCAATCGCGAAAGCCGCCAGCTGTTCACTTTCACTCAGCCACTCAGCTTGCTGTGATCGACAAACCGAACACCGTCGCTCATCTTAAATACCCCCATTCACGGCACCACGTCCCAGCTGTACATCAGAAAGTTCTGTGTCAGCCTTAATTCCTCTCATTTGCAGTCGCAGCAAAATGGCTTCCAGTTTCACATTCAATTGACAACAAGCTGCTTGGCGTCATAATTTGCAACCAAGCTCCAGGAGGAGGGGAGCTCCCCCGCCTTGTGCATACACACATCCGTTGGCAGTTTTCTCAATTAAAACTGTACCTCAGAGGACGGAAGGGAAACCGGCAACGACAATCACTTCCTGATTGAGCGCCTCCCCGGAATGCTCTCAATTAACTTTCATTAGTCAGAAGGGCAATGCGGATACCACCTTTACTTCGACACCTTTTCACTTGCGCAGGCACTCCCCGCGGCCCTCTGCCGGAGACCAGCAACACAAAGGGGCCATCGCCTTCAATTAAGGTCGAGCCATGAACTTTCCCGCAGTGTGGAGGAGGAGTTGGGTAGGCAACGACGTCGCCGATGAGGCGTCTTCAATTATCTCGTCTGTCTGGAAATTAATTGTTTTTGCTAGGGAGGAGGGGGGCACACACAGTACTCCAGGCCGCCGATAGTTTCCAAGGAGTGATTCAATAACGAAAACTCGATTAAACGCAATCAAAAGTCCTCCTTCAGTTTGGCGGTTGTTTTCGGATTTGGCAATCCATCCCCCATCACCACAACCCACAAGAGAAGGCCACGTCAGTCCTTTGGAAGCAACTTTTCCAACTTGGCCCCGGAGAATGGCGCGGCGCACAATCACTTCTGACCCTACTCGAAGACGGCAGCAACGTTCATTACCGCTAGTTCGTGAACGGTTCAAAGGCAGGCCAGACCGAGGGAACCCTGCATTGTGAAGATTTTTCATTTTTATCTCCAAAAATGACTGCCCCTGGTTAATGTATCGTTATATTGTAACTCTCCTCCGACTGCTGCCCACTCAGTGTTCCATAGTGAAGCAGAAAAAGGGTTGAATCGCACCCACCAGTCATTAGGGGGGAGTCGGAAATGACAGGGGATGATGGCCGCTCGCTCGGGCGGTTGGCTGGTTTCCGAAAAACATTTTGAAGAAATGTTATGATAGTTCGGGATGCGGTTGTAAGCCGATTTTTCTTCGTCGTCCTCCGTGCACCTTCGCCGCGAAGGGAGAAGCGGAGATACAAGTACGAGTACGAGTTACGTTGAAGTTGGAAGTTGTATTGATATTAATTGTGTGCCCATTGACCCAGTTTTCGCGGTTGAGAGCACTTGAGCGGGAACGAGATGGGAGCCAAAAAAGGGTTTCAATTTCAATTTGATTCACAATTGAGTGAAGCGGATTCCTTTAGTGTGTGTGGCAGAGAGTGAAGGGATATGGTAAAAATTTCAATTATTTCCAAATAGTTCATAAGTACTTTCAAGAGGTTTTGCGAAAGCCTTCGCTTTACTACGCTTGCTGAATGGAAGAAGCACTTGTATGAGAATCATTAGGACCATTTCAAAATTCGGGAAAAGGATCAAGTTTGCCTCCCAAACTGGATGCATGCTTACTTCGGTGTTTTAAAGTCCTCAGTCCTGGATCTCAAAAAGAAACAAGGCAAACATAAATTACTTTCCCCGCGCCATTCAGAGTGCCTTCGAAGTGGGTTAACAGACGAACGGCGAACAGGCTGACTTTCCTTTCCCTGTAACACTGACACGGTTTTCAAATCCCAATCACTTGAGAGTTTCACTAGATTTCCCCTTTATTTCCATTAGACTTCCCCCTCCCGCCAAAATTTGTTTTGCATGCCATCACGTTTCCACCGACACACACACACACGTCTCTCACCGAGCGGGACATACTTTGCCTAATTGCCGGACACCACAAATCTCATCCGAATCCCATGCACTGATCCCTCATGTTGATGAGCTGTCATCGACCCGCCGCCGCCGTCACTACCGCCATCACCACCACCACCGCCACTCCGTGATGACCATAAAAACGAAGCGAGCATTACAAATCCATTACACAGAGTTAGTCATTCGAAAGTCATTTTTATTGCGGCTGTCACTGCTGACGTCGTGTCTCTCCCGACGTCCACTCGGCTAATTGATGAGGACGAGGGGTTGGTTATTTATTGCTCAAATGTGAGGGCACACACATGAGTCCTCCGTCAAACAAGAAACACCGTACAGAGACCGAAAGCTGTTCAGGCGCGAAAGCCACTTCTGGCTCAGTTTTCTTGGGCCGCTTGACTAGCAGAAGACGCGCACTCATAAAATGGAAAGCGATTGATGCCTTTTTCCAATGTGCCAATTCGTTCTCGGAGAGAAAGGGAAAGGCGTGTCGTCGTTCCTTTCCCGATTCACGTTTGATTGACTGATTTGTGGGCACTGCTGCGCAGCAATCAATTTACTGAAGGCCGTAGTGGATGCGTCTTCACACAATGTCGTGGCGATTTGCTTAAGGCGATTCTGTTTCACGACAAATGTTTTCCGAGTGCTGTTTGTGCAGCATGAAAACGGTCACGTTTCGTCGGTGATAATGGACGGCGTGTTGCGTCCGTTTGAATGGCTTTGGGAAGTGGCGACGACTGGTCTCGAGTTGTGCTCGTAATAAGTACATGTGCGTCGTGAAGAAGTCTAACTTAATGATCGTTCGTTGACTGGCGGGGAAATTGTCTTGGGATTGAATTTCTGTTTTACTTCAATGTGATGTCAAATGAGAATTTAGGCTGAAGACTGGCGAGAAGAGGTTGCGAAGGCTTAGCGATTAATTCTAATTGTAAGGACACCTAACACGAGTGCAAATGCCTACAAGCGAAACCCCGAAAGAAGCCTTTACCGATGGATGTTAAACTTAAAGGAGCAGAAGTTGTTTCACCACATTTCTTGTTAGGTTCCCGGTCTATTTTGCAATATTTTAGGTATTCTTGGATCGGTTACCTGAGACAAGAACATTCGAGAAAACTGATATAGATTGCAAAAATCACAATTTGTATGATTTTCCTCGAAATGGTAAGATTCTGTCGCACGTCTAACAGTGTGATTTTGAAACAGCGCAGCCTTACTTTCTCTTTGGTTCCCTGGACACCGAAAAATACAGACACAGTGAAGCAAACTACCTTACCCGATGAGGAGAAATTTCACCTTCTAAAATATTTTGCTTAGCTTAGACTAGACCCCGTGGATGCAAAAAATTAAACTAAACCAAATCTGGTCTCATCAAGAAACCACAAATTTCCATCCTGACCTCAAACCAAGGAAATTTGAGTAGGGAATCATTCCGTGTACCTTGTTTGTAAGTTTATAGGTCACTGTGTAAAACTTCCTTTCTCGTGTGAGGTTTCAAATAATTTCTCCTTCCCACAGCTTGTATTACTATAAAAAGAACGAGGACAATCATTACAAGTGCGAAGCAAGTTGTGATGTTACCTATTATGGTCCTTCAACCTTTAACAAATGTGAATGCGATAGGCTTTGAATTGATGTCAAACCAGGGCCTAGCTTCCTCATGAACTACTCATGTTGTGTGCGCTACTGTTCTCTCACGAGTAGAGGGGACCTACGGTTTTTTGCCGACTCCGAACGGCGAAGTTTGAGAAGCTTTTTTAGGCAGTTGTTATTCTTTGAGTGTTGTCAGCTCAACAGGGATGATGCCGTGAAAAAATTCGAGGTCATCACCAGCCGGGAATCAAGCCTATACCTTCGGCGTGTGAGCGTCGCACTCTACCCACTACGCCACGGCGACCACATTCATAGTTCTCAGGTGATCTTAAATTTGGTGCCTAGATTGAAGGTTGTTCGGCTAATGGATGTCGTTTTTGACGACCCTGAGGACTAGAGCTGTTTTTCGCTGCATCGTAGCACTAACATGAAAGCAGACCCCACGTCATGGGTCTTTACTCTCTTGCGTTGCAAAATCAGACGCCACGTCATGCGTCTTCACTTTTTTGCTCTGGAAATTAAAGGTCCCAGGGACAACCTTAAACTGTTCAAAATCAAGTCAGCTTATTGTCAAAATGTATCAAAACCTAGGTCAGCTAAAACAGGTTGGAAAAAATGTAAATTCAGGAACGACAAGATTGAGTGACAGACAAAGTTTTATCATGTTTAAGATAAGGAAGCACGACTGATCGAAACCTCCCTTGTAAGGTTGACTTGTCTTTCTTTTTGTTCAAGGCGATTTGATAAAGGAGAACATTGTCATTGGTGGTGGCGTTCGTATGCTGCCTCTGTAACTCGGGTTCCACCTACCGTGGTGATTGTCCTTTCAGCTTCAGTCGTTCTCATGCTGATGCCATAGCACGGCTAACACCTAGCCCTTAAGTTGGATGCCTCTTTGGTTTTGAGGCGTCTCTTGCTTTTCTTATTTCGGCACTGTAGCCCGGGTACACCTTGCTTTTAAGTTCCGTGCCTCGTCGTCTTCGAGGTGCCTTCAGTTTTGTACAATAATTTGGTGGAGATGCTTTACGAGTCGTATACGTTACTGTTGCCTTATTCCAAGAACTCAGTGTCAAGGATATTTCGGCCTGGAGCTATTCTTTACATACGCCCCACATGGCTAAGAAATGGAATCCCAGACAATTGAACTCTACACACCGCCAGGCGAATACCGTCATGCCATCAACGGAAAAAGAGCCGAGGGCTTTCTTAACTGTCTTTATATGACTTCCAGGTTTTTACTCCATAGAAAGGAATGATCAATACCTCCAACCTTGGTACCCAAAAAAGGTAAATGCGCACCAAAAACCAACGATTGGCGTGTGTAACGTTCTGTTACAAATGCCGCTAAACGCTGTGCGCCTTTTGCTGATGACAGTCTACACTTTTACACTCCTCGTTTAGCTTCAGACCTATTCGACCCGATTCAGTTTCAACCCTGGGGTCGACGCCTTTCAATTATCGCTGTGTCCGTTTAATCAGGACAGTGTCTTCAACCTAAGCAATCAGCTTAATGGACTTCCCTGACTGATTCTTTCTGCCAGGAAAGAAAAACCTGGCTTGCACGTCTGAATTGTTGTTGATGAGAAGTGAACAAATTCTTTAAAAGTTTTCTAAATATTCCTTTAAGTAGTCAAACGACGAAAACCACAAAAGAAAGACAGATGTTGAAAATGACTTTGAATCTTATTATTCCAAAAAAGGCTACATCCCAAATTACAAAAAAATCTGCCGTCACACGAAACAAGAAGAAAAAAGCACTGAATTCATAGATTTTTTTTGTAATTGAATTCGGTTAGGGCGCAAGCTGCATTTAACACTGCAAAGCCTATCATGACACCAAACAAACCAGCAAACTTTCGTAAAACATGGCTGAAACCTAAATAATATTTAACACCATCAACGCATGCAAACGCCCCGGTAATAACAATCCCAACCGATGGGTTTGCAAAATCTGACTCAACACCATTCAATCTGTGACCTGAGGTAATCCAAGTTTCGCCCAGCCGCCCTACTCCCAACGCCTAAAGGGTGACGTCAAAGTCAAGCGACCCTACACCTCGCTCCATTCATCAATGTCACGGCTTAACATTTCAATTCGTGACTTCTCTCGGATTCCATTAACAGCTTCCCCACGGCCAGCACGCCACCCTTGAGTGCACAAAATCCAAATCAAATATCGAAAATTATTGATTTAAATCGATTTCCCTTGACGCGCAGCCGACAATATGCTGCCACCGCGTTGAAATTGAATAAAACAGACCAAGGACACAGGACACCATTAATATTCGAGTGGAATTAATTGCGACCGTGTTGGTGTGCATACACAACAGAAGTGGGCGTCCAGTCGGAGCTATTTAGATGTCAGTTCCAGCTGCAGGACAGCATCATCGAACTTCGACTATACAAGTGGGCGCGCTGCAAAGGGTTTGGGAGAAAGACTCCTAAATCATCACCAATTCGATTGAGAAGCCACCCCCGGGCTCCGGAAATGAGAATTTCAATTTTTATGAAATCCTTCCAATTAATCTTGTTTGTCGTGTCCCACTCAGCGTTACGGCCACCGCAACCCGTTCTCGGTCGTGTTCCTGCGGGAAGATGAATAGATCAGCATCGAAGGGATATCTTTCTTCATCAGTTAGGAAGGATTCGATTTTTTGCAGCTTGTCGTCCTTGTCGTGCTGAAATGTGGGTACGACGTGATTCCTTGTGACACTTTAGATATTGTATCTGTTTTGATTTCCTTAAAACATTTGTCCCCTCGTCAGATAAATGTCCTCTTAGACGAGACGAGAGCCGCAGCACATCTGAACGGCTTGGGCGGTGGGCTGGGTCGGGATTGACCCAAAAACAACGAATTCGCTCCTTTTTTATATTTTCCGTCATTATTCATGGCATTAGGTTGATCCTTTGGCCCTGCCTCAGTGGGAAAATGAAAAGGCAGCCGAAAGTGGTGGATGGGGGGCTGTGGACCCTAATGAATTCGTCAGCTCAGGCACCCCTGACCCCGGCGAAAACTATCAGATAGCATTCTGGGAAACAATATAATCCCTCTCTCAACAGCTTAAGTGTCGGTGTCAGCTTTAGATTAATCAGCTTAAAGCAACAGTGTACCAGTTGACTGGCTACAAGTGCCGCCTGAGGTACTTGCGGTCGTCAAGTGTAAGTGGCGGGTTGTCCTCGTCCTCGGCAGAGATGGCTCCACCGATTAGGGTAATTGACTTTATTGAATTATGGATTTTAACCCGAAAACATAAGACAGCCCTGATGGTGGCTAAGAACGGGGGGGAGGGGAGCTTTAAATTCACGCTTCGCCTTATCGGAGGTGGGCGCAGATAAATCTCTCCTCCCGGGGGGCTTTCTGAATTTAGTACCAGCACTTCACAGGTGGTAATTTATTTGCTTACACCCGCAGGGTGGCGTGGTGTGTGGAGGGGGTGAGGGCGGCATACACATGTGAATACATGTGAAATCATTTAATGCACCTAGGAGCTGATTTATGGGCTTGGTGCGTCCTAAAGGTTGCTGCCGCTTGCTGTGGAGAGGAGTTATTGTTGTCCGCTGGAAGGGATACAAATTAAAAATTAATTTCGTTTCGTTTTTGATGCCTAAAGCGGTGTTTTTTTTTAGATTTATGGCTCCCGCTGTTGTTGGTTCAGGAAATACGAGATTGAGTTTTTGGGTTTCGCTGGTTGCTGGGGTGGCGGTTTCAAAGTGTGGCGAGGTTTTTCAATTGGGAATTTTGTTTTCGTTTAAATTATGAATTGATCGATGCTTGGGCTGGTTCGGGAATTTTACTTTGAAGCTCACGATGTTCAGAGAGGAGAGTAAGTCAAAGCGATTCTTGGAGAAGGTGAATATGTCTACGCAGTTATTGCACAGTGTGTATTCCAGTGACACGGATTTATCGTTTGAAAATATCGAATAATGGTAAGCAGGCAATAGCAACGCAGGATTGCTTTAAGTACATGCGACATAGTACATTAAGGACACAAACAGCAAACGTTTGTATAACGTCTAAGCTTAGTTCACAAAGGTTGAGTTTGTCCAGTTCTGGGCATTTGACCTTCCTTGTCCACTACGATCTTAGCATCAATTCAGTAGACTCGCCCATATATTTGTGTCACTTTCGTATTTTTTGGAATATACAATTGAATGTTGAAAGGGATCATGCAGTATGTTTCATACATACAGAAGCATACCCCTTGCAGAAGCTATTGTATGAGACGGCTTATTTCAAACTTCAGAGAAATAGAATTCTTTCTAAGAAGAAGGGAAGTGTTCCACATACTTTTGAGTGAAAATTTCATTGGTTAAAGTTGCATAACATTGAATTGAAGCCATCTTAACATTTCATAGATCAGTAGGACGTGATGAATATTGCATGTGTCGTATAGAAAATTTGATATACTAGGGAAAACGTGTGTAGAAATTTAAAAAAGTTGTGGCTTCTAACCGAAACAAAAGGCAATATTAAAATAAACTGCCCCGAATCCGAAACTTCAGGAAGAGAGCCAGTAATGTCTTGCAGATGTAACATATATGAAAACACGGAAACTCCTTTAGGCCAGTGGAGAAAATCAGCGACCCATTTAGTGCAAGCAAGCAAAGACTCAGTCTGCAGATTAATGCTTAAACATAACCTCCCTCGACTAAAGGCATGTGGAGAAGAACCTACTTCACGAAAATACATTTAAACTGGCGTAGCGAAAATTTAAATGTATTTTTAAGTCTGAGAGAGAGTTTTGACCACCGTTATATGTACGCATACGCATACGATGGGCAAGTTATGAGGGTTGCCTTTTATATTTCGGGATTAGAGAATAAAAACAAATATTAATCATCGCGAATAGCTTTATTCTTTTTCTAAATATTCCCCATTAAGATCCATACAATTTTGTATGCGTTTGAACCAATTCCCGAAGCACTTTTGCTACTCTGACTGAGGTATCTCCAAAACATGCATTCTGATCGCATCAACCGCTTCTTCAGGTGTCGAAAAACGTTGACCTCTCATTTTGTATTTTACGTATGGAAATAAAAAGAAGTCATTCGGTGCTAAGTCAGGACTATACGGCGGATTACTCATCAAATCGATGTTTTCAGTGCTCAAAAATGCAGTTGCTTGAGTCGATGTGTGAGAGCTCGCATTGCTTGGTGAAGAGTGATCCGCTCGGCGGTTGGTTTTCCTGATTTCTTGGAAGACATCTGGTGGTCAAAAATACAGTTTTTTGAGCCGATGTTTGGGAGCTCGCATTGTCGTGGTGAAGAGTGATCTGCTTTCGGCGGTTGGTTTTCCTGATTTCTTGGAACACAACTGGCAAACAAATGGTTGTGCACCACTCAGAATTGACTGTTCTGCGTTGTTTTAGTGGAGCGGTTGCAACATGTCCAGTTTTTTCGAAAAAAAAAGTCGAACATTTGCTTGGGAGTGCTTTGTGCGCGAGCAAGTTTTGTTGGATTTGGCTCAATTTGAAACACCCACACAGTCGATTGCTGTTTACTTTTGGGCTCATACGCCTAAATGCACGATTCAGCACCTGTCACGATGTCATAGACGTGTTTCGAAGCACCGCGATCGTATTTTTGGAGCATTTCTTTCGACCAATCGACACAAGTCTTTTTATGAGCGATTATCAAATGTTGTGTACTCCAACGTATGGGATGCTACACTACGGTTGCCCAATTATGAAATATAAAAGGCAACCTTCGTATACAGTCCAAAAAAGTAAAATTAATTTTACCGTGACAGGGCCTTGAGTTGAACAGATTTTACCAGGGATACCCGTATGAAGTGAGCGTCAAGATACAAAAATCTCTATAGGGAACATTTGTTGTGAACGAGCCCTTCTATTTTTTTGTTTGTTTGTTTGCTATGACATCTGTGAAAACTATTTGGTATACATCAAGTCATTGAACAGACAACATCATATATTTTTCATCGTGTTAGAAATGTCGAATTTTGTACCAGAAAGTGATGATTTGCGGAAAGCATTAATTTTTTGTTTTCATACGAAGAAAAGTGCTGCAGAGTCGCATCGAATGCTTCTCGAGGTATATAGTGATCATGTTCTGTCAGAAGCTACATGCAAAAGATGGTTTCAACGGTTCAGAAATAATGATTTTGAAGTGAGAAATAAAGAACGTGGAAGACCACCAAAAAAGTTGACGGCCCCGAATTGCAAACGATATTCGATGGAGATGACACTTTGAGTCAAAAGCAAATGGCAGCAATTTTAAATGTTGCAAAACAAATAATTTCTGACCGTCTAAAGGCTATGGGAAAGATCCAAAAGTGTGGAAAATGAGTGCAACATGAATTGAATGAAAGACATGTGGAAAACCGAAAAAATACTTGTAAAAGACACGAAAGAAAATCGGTTTTGCGATGAAAAATGGATTTATTTTAAGAATCGCAAACGGAAAAAAACATGGGTTAATCTGGGACAACCATCAACATCGACTGCAAAACCAGATCGATTTGGCAAGAGGAGAATGCTGTGTGTTTGGTGGGACCAGAAAGGTGTGCTGTACCACGAGCTCCCAAAACCTGATGAAACCGTTAATACTGATTGCTTTCACAACAAATGATCAATTTGAACCATGCATTGATCGAGAAACGACCAGAACGGGCCAGAAGACACGGCAAGGTAATTTTGCTTCATGACAGTGCACCTGCACACAAAGCAAACCCGGTGCAGGTTTAAGCATGGATTAATTCGAAGTGAGTTGATAAGCAAAAATCGAGAAATTCATATACCTCCTGGAAAATAGACGGGATATTACTTCTTGACGAACAATGGGCAATAAATCGGATATAAAACGTTTAAAATTTCTGAGGGGAAACAGCTAAAACAATACGAAATATAGCAAGGACCATAAAGTTCACGGCATAAACTCTTTTGTTGCACACTGACCCAAACCCACATTTAAGTCCTTGCCAGTGATTCGTTTTTCTAGAGATTTACAAAAAAAAAAATCGTGTCTTTAGCTGCATATTTTTAGGAGTGATGTAATTTTTGTCTTCGACTAGACGACATGATAGAGATTTTCTCAAGATCAACAGATGGGGAGGGGAAGCCGAGCATGAGAATTGTTGACGATTGGTAGTGTCTTGAATATGGAAATTAGGAGATACGAGTATTTCATACTTTAAACAGATTGAATAGGTCTACGGACGGTCGCTGTCAAAATTCAATTTGATCGATTTTAAGCTGCAAATGTAGCACATTTCAGCAACGCTGCAAACCGCCAATCCTCGTAATACACAAGGAGAGACAATGCGTGATTGGCTAGATGAGAAAGTGAATGGAATAGCGCTAAAACCCAAAAATAAGCGGATACAATAACTCTCCATGTCGAATAAACTTTTTCTCTTTGAAATATGGAGGAGATCTATGCTCCACGTGAAATTGTCAGCACTTCAAAAAAACAACCGAGTCGCTGGGTCATGGACCAAAACTCAATTTTCCAGATGACTCAAAATTTTATTTTCAATTAAATGCTTGACACGTCGACACCTCAATTGCACTGAAAGGTGTACATATACATTCGCCAGTTCTGCCAGCTTCAGGTCGTAGAATAATATAACGCTTAGACATTCGTGGTTACCATTCTTGGGGGACGAATGCCAGTCGAAAGATTTATTAGCTCTATTTCATTTGCAATCTTTTCAAATTTCCTCAGCCAGTCATTTCATTTTAGGTGAGGTTATGAAAAATTTTTAATCAAGAAGAAAACCGTCTTCCTTGAATGTTCCTCCAATGTATTTGCAAATCACCTTGTGCTCCTGTTCCCACAAAACCTCATCACACTTTGCCATTATTTGAATTTGATAGCAATCATTGATAAATCCCCCGTGGCTGCCTCAACCAAAACCAACTCCAACCCGCCCGAGCAAGTGTCAATCTCTTAACAACCGGATTGTGCACGGAGCACAACACATCTTCAAAACCACTTGAAGGGATTACAAAATCACCTCCGAGAAGCCGCTCGTACGATTCCTTTTAATCATTATCCTCAAAGCCTCCTTTTGGCACTCCATTTAGTCAGACACCCTCACACGCATCGAATTGATACAATAAATCAAAAGCTTAAGTATGTGGGCACAGAGTGTGTCACATCAATTCATCGTGGCCGGGTCCCAAAACTCCATTCAAACAATCATCGATGTGACATTTTGACAGAAGCTCTATTAATTTCCACTCTCGCCCGCACCACCGTCCTGTGCCCACTTCACTTCACTCTCTCCCGTCGATCTATCTATCATTTGACGAAACTTCTCCTCACATTCTATCATCTTCATCCTCATCATCGTCATTGGTGTCGTTTCCATCATCATCATCGTGCTCATCATCATCACGTCGCCGCTGTGGCCGTGGTAGTCATTGCCGAACCTACCCCAAGACCGAACGACACAAACAGATAGCACTCCAGGCCGGAGACAGGCAACGGCCTGGGGAACGGCTGAGCAGAGCAGGAGCGGAGGAGGAGCGCCGCAAAAAAAGTGTCATCTGTGTGTACGGCTTTTTTCTGTGCACTGGTGTATTGGTGTGTTTGTGTGAATAAATCATCATCACGTACACGCAGATACATCAATTTGTCAACCATCTGCAGGCAGTCAAGGAGTCGCTCGCATCTCGCATCTCGTATCTCCACTCCATCATTTTGTCCCTTTTATTAGTTTTATTTATGATCCGCGCCTTAATGCACGCGGGGAGCGGAGGAAGGCTGGAAATAATCACAATAACACTCGCAATGACTGTTAGGTTTTACGGGCGTCAAAGCCACCCACCACCAACGGGGAGGAAATTACAAACTTTACACGAGGGAGTGCTTAACGGCGAATTAATAAGAAATGCCACTTGAGACGCGCCAGCTCCTTGAAAACTGAGAAAAAAACACCCACACACATATACATTGCCTTGCACGAGGAGACAGCGATAAATCCTTTGGGAACGTGGAGCGTCGCACACTCAGGCCATAAAACTTTTAAGGACAAATCGCCTGAATGCAATGCAATGCCTCACCGATAGAAGTCAGCGTCCTGTTGCATGCCGTCTGCACCCACGCTCTCGGAATGGTGGCGCTGAGCGTGTGGCTTAATTCGAAGGGACAAGTGGCTGAAGGAGAGTTGGCTTATCGCCTGCTGAAGCGCCCCGCGCATTAATGGAGCCATAAAAGGCTCATTCAGTTTGATACGCGAGAGGGCTCCACGGCGGCAGAGGCGCCACTGTGGGAACGGTTCATCGGCGCGCACAGTGGGGTGTGTCACTCGTAAAGGCGGCAGGATAAGGGGAAAAATCCCTCTTCTCTGTGGCGTCATCGCCGCGCCGGAGGAAGGCTTCGCCGTGCGTTGACGACAACGGAACGCAGGACCGTGGAATTTTACGGTTTAATCGTTTTACAGCCATTGCAACAGTTTACCCTGCACGGCATTCCGATATCGGCAAAGGGCTGCACTTGAGTGGGGTGATGCGGCTTAAGTGCAGCTACGTGCTGCTCATGATTTAAGATTCAATTTCTGCACGTGCACGTGCTCGTGGCCCCGACCTGAAGATACACACCAGATTCTGCGGTGCAGCAGGCGCTTCCTGCTGCCTCCACGCCGTGGCGCAAACGCGCTGATGTTGAATTATCTTGTTATTCCCTTTGTCATCCGGGCTTTACGTGCAGTAGCGCTCCGCGTTTGGAGCCGATTGCCGCCGGAACATGTCTCCCCATAGAGTTCTTCGCGTCCTCGCACATTTCAGGGGATCCTTGCTCTTATCTCGAAACGAATTTGATTTGCTCTCTCCCTCTCCCTGGGGTATATTTCATATTTTTTGGAATTATGCTACACAATCGGGATTACATTACGCTTACACATGACATGGATAAAGATCTAGGATCTGAGCTGCGCCCGGACCTGGGAGCGCCCCACGCCCCCATTCGTATTGCGGATGCAATTTGTCAGAGGGGATGATGTGAGCACTGAATTGCTTTGAATTTGCTTCCATTTCGCTGCGGCGGTGCATCTGCGAGTGCAATCTGTGATTTATGAGACGACATTCGTCTTCGTCTTAGGATTGAATCCGCGCGATTGCTCCGCGATTAATTGGATTTATCTGTATCAATAGACAGGGCGGAGCCGGAGGACGTGTAATGAGACGGCTCCGCGTTGCGTGACTCGTGCTTGCCAGGGTTTTTGATTAGTGCTGACCCACATACAACTGGGGAGGAGCGTGTGTGTGCGTGTGCCTGTGTGATGGATTCAATTTCTGCTCCCACTTAATCAAAGAGTGGGTAATTAATTATATCAAAAAGGCAGCACGAGAGGATGGGGTGGGACTTGAATTCGGTTCAGCAACGTCTGAGGAGGAACTTTAAGGACTTTAGTTGATGAGAGCTTTTCAAGAAGTTTTTGTTTCCCTTGGGGAGTTGATGGAGTTTGTAGTTTCGGAAGGTGACGTGGCACTATTTCACCAGAATGGCAATGACGAGGTACCCTACTCTCATGAGATGTAGTTGCATTTGGTAAAGTCAGTGAAAATGCGAAGCGCGGTGGATGTGAGACTTTAAGACATCGTCTAAGGCGGAAACGATATGGATGAACAGAATTCCTCTAGTGTCAGGCTATGTTCGAATTGATACGAATCTGCGTGTCAATATTAAAGCAAGTCGCTGGCTAGAGTTTTTCAGAACTTTTCACTTCAGTTCTTGTGCGCTTTCTAATAAAAATAAATTCTAGCGTTCTTGCCGTGATAATTCTTTGCAGCTGGTGACATTGGGGAATAATCAAACGCCTCCTCTGTCCTCCCCTGCCTGAAATGTACATTCAAAATAGCTCAGGAAATATTAAATGCTTATGAAAACCATTCGAACTTGAGTGGGACTCAAAAGTGCGTGCAACAGCTCTGCCATTCCCCTTCAGTTTCCAGTTGAGGTCATTAAAATGTAGTTTCGTCACGGTGGTTGCTCGATGTTGTATTTGCACTTAATTCGGTTTTATGGAGCTCTAATCGGCAGATGTAGGGAGATGTTTCAGAAGAACAAGCATTTATTGCAGGTTTTACGACCCACACGCACAAGTGACGTGCACGAGAAATGGGAAATGTTTCTCAGGGAGTATCGGAATGGTGTTGACCGAATAATTAAGATGCACTTACAGAAAACTAAGATGTTCCGGTTCTGATTAGAACAGAAGCAACAGGTGTCTGAATAATGCTGAAGGCGATTGGGAAGCGGGAAAGTTGCTTTTGTTTGAAAAAAAAAAACAATTCGGGAACAATGGTAGGAAAACCCTCAATACGTTGAAACCATTGGAAAAATTGTAATATTTTATAAGTTTCTATTTAGGAGAGTTAAAGTCTGAAGGTCGAAATGAAAAACGCGGATTTTTACTTCGTTTTGCTGCACAAAATGTGATGAAATTGCTTATGATCGTCATCACCTTTCGCATCTACATCTGATCCACCATTAGAAACGGTAACTCATAATTTTACACCAACCTGAATGGATGTGCTCTTGAACTCATTCCAACTCCTTCGCTTTTACGAAGTGGTTACCTTTCTGAAAGTCACAAGGACTGGGACACTTGTGTCATTTTAAGAATAATAAAAATTGTGTGGAGCGACAATCCACAAGGGGGCCAGGGCCTAGCTTACTCATCAACTACTCGTGTTGTGCACACAACTGTTCTCTCTTGAGTAGAGGGGACTTGCAGTTTTTTGCCGACTCCGAAAGGCGAGGCTTGAGAAGCTTTCTTAGACAGTTATTACTCTTTGAGTGTTGTCAGCAGCTCGAAAGATTTGGTCCCCTGAAAACTTTGAGGTGTTGAGTCGGAAATCGAACCAAGACCATTGCCGCACCCTACCCACTACGCCACGGAAATCCCTGCTCAAAAATCGGACTTCGCGAGTTTTCTATGTCCCACAGCTGTGAAAAATTTTAATCCCAACACCTCAAGTTGGAGGTTTAATTTTTTTAGTACATAGTTTAAGATAGTGAATACAATTTAAACAAACACACAGCTTGATTCTTTCGATTGGAATTAGTGAGGTCCATGAAGCTGGATAAACTTCTTTTTCTTCTTCTTCTTGTGGCACTACAGTCCGGGGTAGACCTGGGCCTCACCAACATGCCTCTCCAAGCAGCACGATCTTTCGCCAGCTCTCTCCAGTTGCGCACTGCAAGCTGGTTGAGCCACCTTAGTCTAGGTCGTCTGTTGCGTTGTCCTAATGGCTCTGATTTGAATACTTTTCGGGTCGAAGCAGTGGTGTCCATACGCTCTACATGGTCTAGCCATCTTAAGCGTTGTATTCGTAGACGCTTGACCAGGTACATGTCGCTGTACAGCCCATAGAGTTCGTCATTAAATCTTCTCCTCCAGATGCCATCAACGCAAACAGGACCAAAAATCGCACGCAAAACTTTTCTCTCGAGAAGACTAAGGGCTTCCTCGTCCGCTCTTGCTAACATTCGACGTAACGGTAAGAATATGCGAATTTTTAAAGTGAAGCTTAAACCTTCGGCGTGTGAGTCGACTCGCTTTTCTGCAACTCCACACTATTGCATAGGCGAAACGCCCTCTATCACTAACCATCAAACTGTCACTGCCAGTTTATTCAGTAAACTCACACGAACGAGCAACGTCTGCAAGTCATAAAATTTTTCTGCGGAAAGTCAATGTTTTTGACTGGATTTAAAAGAGTGTGGATTTCAAATTTTTGGTCGTAATTCTTATCTTAATAGACAGGCGAGGACAAATTTAACGTACAAAAATTGAGTCTACATCTTTGTTGTGTGATATTGTCAGTGGACAACGGGCTGGTTGAAAAGTCGAAAATATTGCTGCCGCCCAGATGTCTGCAGTAAACGATCGGAATCAGTCAAGTTCTCAAGAATTGGGCCTAAATCAGACCACATTATGGAGTATTTTGCATATGAATCTTGGTTTACGTCCATGCTAGATCAAGTTGGCTCAAAAATTGAAGTCAATGGACCATTTGAATCGACGAACGTTCACTGACTGGGTTCTGTATATGATGCTCCGAGATGGTGAACTTTATCTCTAAATAATTTTCAGAAACGAAGCTCATGGTGTTTTTTTTTCTGGAAGTTGGGGTTTACAGCACTGGAGCGCTAAGACTCAAATACTAGTCCATTGCACTCCAAATGGTTGTCCAATGGGTTCATCAATAAGCAAAATATGCGCTGTTGGACGCGTAAAAATGAGCATGTTTACCACAGTTTCGTTTTTTCTGTTTGCATGCCAGCGGCGTTATGTTGGCACTTCTATGAATGATCAGCAACATCACGGTACGATTACCGATTATTTTTGGACCGAATTGCAAGGCATGGACTCAGACTATGTGTCGTTTCGACAGAATCATGCCAAAAGCCACACAGAACACATTGTTAAAGAGAAAGTAATGTAAGCTGGTAATCTTGAGAATTGGGTCAGCCGATTTTCCGCCACGTTCGTGGGACTTATTGCCGATTGGTTATTTTCTGTGGAGCTACGCTAAGTCCTTGGTTTATGCCTACAGAGCAACTACGTTAAAAGAGCTCAGCACTAACATTGAATGCGAAATAGCGATTGTTTTGGTCGAAATTTGGTGCAAAAAAAAAAAAAATTTGGCCGCCGTGGCGTAGTGGGTAGAGTGCGATGCTCACACGCCGAAGGGTCTGGGTTCGATACCCGGATGAACACTTTGAATTTTTCACGGCACCACCTTCTTCGAGCTGCTGACAACACTCAATGAGTAATAACTGTCTAAGAAAGCTTCTCAGATTTCGCCGTTCGGAGTCGGCAAAAAACTGTAGGACCCTTCTACTCGTGAGAGAACAGTAGCGCGCACAACACTCGTAGTTGATGAGCAAGCTAGGCTCTGGTCCCCAGTGGACTGTCGCGCCAAAAATTATTAACATGATTCAAATCGAGTTCCACCCAAAATTGTGTTGATTGTACAACAAGCCGGTAAAGTCTAAAAGGTTTGAAAAATATATTAAATGGTTTGCGCTATATTTAAAAATATATACGAGGATTTATAATTTTTTCAACTGCCATTAAGAGGAATTTAATTAAAGGCTCACTTTAGAGAATATTGATAAAATTTCAAAGATTTGCATCTTCTGTGACTTTAGATGTCTTGTTGAAATGTGTAAACATATTCCGTAAGAGCTTTTAAATCCTAGAAGAATTGGGACCAATCGGTGGCATTGAAGCAGCTGTTTGATTGTGGGACGTTCTTCTCAAGCCACATATTGAGGGCAGCATTTGTTTCAATATTACCGATTATCCATTCGATTCGAACAAGTATGCAGTCAGAAAGGACTGTACTGATGTTTGTGTGTGCTATTACAAAAGAATTGACCATCCACTCAAATGCTGTCCCTCAACGACGAATACCGAGTCGTTCTTCTTTGTAACTCAATCCCTTTCCAAGCTTAAGGACGAACCGTGAAATCTAAGCTCGATTCTTCTTCTTCCAATTGTTTACCTTTCCCATAACTGTCTACAAAGCCATCTCCAAAACTGGTTCAAAGGGATTCTTATTCAAAAATATTTTATTCGCTGGCTGAACCCCTTCCCAGAAAGACAAAAAATTTGATACCCGTTTCAAGACATGAGCCCTTTGAATATACTTCTTCAAGAATACACATCCATACATTTTCATCCAGAAGCCATCCAATTGTGTCACGGAGCATTGCTCCGCTGGGGAGTGCATTCACACACAATCCCTGAGCAAACAATGATTCGCCTGTAATCCTCCACTTTCAAGAGCAAGCCTCTAATCCTCTTCGATACGTCACCCCGCATCACACGACAAACGGTGAGCAGCGGAGTAAATTGACGCAACAGTCATTCGTCATCAGTGTTGTGGCTTACCACAGCCCACATCCACACGTCCCGCAACTCCTACACACGACGCGACGTTGTCGGTCGGTTTAATCGACTTATAAAGTACCAAAACGTGTTTTCATTTCCATTCTGTGGAAAATGCGAAAATCGTGTCAAACTCGATATGTTGCTCCTTAATCGCGCGCTTCTTAGCCTTCGCTGAACTCTCCCCCCTGTGTGTTGACATTTACATTGGACTCCACACATATCGCAGACCATGTGAGCGTACTTCTCAGTCAGCCAGTCAACCATCACACCATCATCGTCGTCGTCGTCGTCGTCATCGTCATAGAAAACGAGCAAACAATAGCCGAGCCGGCAGTAATCTCGGTCAATGGCCTCGCTGACGCTGGGGACGTCGAGGTGAAGCTACGGCCCATTGTGAGACGATGAAGGTGTGCACTTTCAAAATGTCATCTCCAATATGCAATAGATGCATCCAATTTACCCAGGTGCACATATGTGCAAAAAACGCTCATCTCCTGGTGCGTCGGTTGATGGAGAGGCGAACCGTACCTGGCGAAAGACGCACGGTGGCGATGGCGGCGGCAAGCGGTTGGTCGCAATTATGAGCGAGATTGCTTGGGCGTGTGTGCTGTCTGCGGAAGATGCACCGCATCATAAGCAGACTGTGTCACCAGCGACGTCGTTGTCGTTAGCGTAGCCATCTCTGCCATTGCAGCCGTATTCAAATTAGAGTGCTGTTGGCGCTTTTCAAAGCAATTGACTTTCAACTGTTACATGATCCCCATGCATGTGGAGCCGTCAGTTGGCGCGTCTACGGGGAGAATGCCTAACGCACGTTCGACGACAAAGACAACCTACGCTCCGCACAGAGGAGATTGCGTTCCCACGCAGCGAAGTTTTCAAATGCAAATTGCTGCCACGGCCACGATGACGGTTTTATTGCTTTTATTACGGTTATGGCTTATGGTGTCCTTCGACTGTTTGACGGATGGACACAAGGGACTAGATAATAGTTCTTCCGTGCACGGCCACTGTGAACACACACACACACGTCTATCTGTCAGTGCGCTTATGCGAGCGTCGCCGCCGTGTTATGTGTGCGTTTCGTCAGACTCGCCAAGAGTGGGGTGACTTTACGGAGCGGCGGTTTTAATGCTGTGCGTTCAGCGAAATAATCAAGGGGACTTGACCAGAACTTGATGGGTTCCACGTAAACGACACAATTCTGATGTGGGAATGGTGATTGCCTTTTGTTTGGATTTGAATGATGTGCGCTGGTCAATGGCGCGTGTGTGACAGGTGAGAGGGGTATGGACACGCATTGTGTTAGGTTATGGTTTCGAATCACAATTTTATTAAGCGAAGTGTGATTGTATCGACGTGCGGATCATTTTTCGGGTGGTTGTGTGGCGTTCGGACGGGAGGCTGAACGTAATTAGAGCGGAACCGAGGATAGGAGGATTAAAATCTGGGGACAAATGGAGAGCCACAATCTACAGGTGACTGATGGGTGCACGAGAAGGATTATGTGACGGTGGTCGGATGCAGTGTGGATCAGTTTTTGGGAATTTGTAAACCTCATCCTTTTGAAAATCGAGAAGCTTAAGGTTTATGAAGAAAGGGTTTTCAAATAAGAGTCTACGGTTTGATACTGAAAACACAAACTTTCACTCCTATGTGGTGTGTATGGGTAGGAGGAGGAGTCCTACCGCGTCAGATAACAAACTTCTTGTTTACCTTCCAATTAAGCACCACAAATACACCCCAAAGAGGCACCTCTAAACAATCTCGCGTGTCCTGGGGTTTCCGCATTGCCGTTCATTTCCCGTTATTCTCGCCTTCCTCCCTCTTGGTCCGTCGACCACTCACAAATTATCTTCATACCGCCCCCCCAAGTGTAATAAAGACCTAAAAATACGCGAAAATCTCTTTGATTTAGAGAAGTCGCTTCACCTCCGGGCATCGCATTACCATACCAAACCGCACTGTCACTCCGCTCGCCACACACTGAACCGTTGTTCTGGTCTCAGGACTACACCACTGATATCCTCCGAGACTCAAACAAGGGCTGTGGTTTATGGTTTAAGACACCGCCCGGTGTAGGCGTCCGCTCCTACAGGACACACGAACCAGAAATGCACACAAGGCGTACACCGCGATACTCCCGGGCGTGTGGTGTTTAATTCATCTTTACCCCGAGGAGTTCGCTACCTTTGTTCGCTCGCCTGGCGTGGGTATCCCTCGCAGATTCCTCTCTCTCAGATAATTACACCGCAGCAGGCTTACCGAAGCAGCTTGTGCGCCGCTAATTAAATTTTCTCTCTTTTTATTGCAGCGGGACTTGGTCGATTTTTTTCTTCTTCTGTCCTTGCGCTCTTGCGCTTTTTTTCTTTTTCGCTCCTTCGCCGAAGAGCGGGGGGTTTATTACCGATTTATGACGTTTAAAGACCGTTTGCAACGCGATGCCCCTCGTAAAGTTGATTGGTAATGACCGAAGTGGGTGCTGGACTGCGTTGTTCTTTGTACCACTCGCCTCTGACCTTTGCGTATCTAAATACAAACGAGCCTATAGTACAGTTAATATTTTATTAAAACGCTTAATATCTGGTTGGGGGACGTCACAAGGACTCGGAATCGTAAAGGAAATGAAGTTGAGAATTTGCGACGGTTTAATGCGCAATTAAAAGCGAAAGTCACTCGCACCCAGATGTTATGAACGCTTGGCTTTCACAATTAATTCGGTTTAAGGCTCCTCGCATAACATTGATGTGTTGAGAGTTATTTAAAAGACACCCGCCGAACACCGAATGTCAGGGCATCGCGGCAAGCCGATTCTGGCGTGGGGCACTTTCGCGGAGTCGTTCACCAAAGCGTAAACGGCTTTCCATAAACGCAACGATTTTAGCATCCCTTTTGTCGGGGTGTGCAGAATGCGATTTGAGTAAGATGTGTGAGCGCGGGGTCCTTAAGGGCGGTCGAGAAGTCAATCAACGGGAATTAATTTTGTTTTGCCACGGAATGGTGGGGAACTTTACTAAACACAAAGGTTTTATGGGATCCAGTGGATATTTGGAGCGATTACATGTGAAGCGATAAGTGGAATTTCTGTGTTCTGGGACGGAATTTAACGATAGTGAGTTAAGGACCGGTGCATCGTTTTCAACTCGAAATGAACTTCAAGTCACTGGTGGTGAATTATTTTCTTCGAGTCATTTCGCTCTTTATTTGTTACGGTCCAAATTTATTGAGTCGGTGTCAAAAGGCCTCACTTCCATTCCACCATTCCATCCATTGATCTATCAAATGGAAAATGTCCCCTAATAATCCAAGGGACACACCTTTCCGTGAACACAATCTCGAGGCAAAGATCGGATTTAGTCCAAATTCAAAGATAAAAGAGGGCTCTTGCTGGAAAAACAGAAAGAAAGAGAAGGACTTAAAAAGATTGGAAGAATATTTGATTGGAGCTGAGTTCCGAAAAGAGTTCTTTTTAGAACAGTCCTAGACTGTTTGTTCCAAATTACATTTGATGAACGGTTTTGGCAAAAGTTTATAGTTAGCATTGGTCTCGCTACGAGATGTCCTAGAAGACAAAATGAGAGGGAAGATTAGATTGGTTACCAAATGAAAACAGAAACTAAGCGTTTCAGAATTGGAACTGAGTTTGGGAAGAAGGTCTATGAAAGCATCAACAATCGTTTAAGCACTTAAAAGGCACGATTAAAGACCTCGTAAGATTGTTAATAATTGCAATTGGAGATGTTCAGCTGAGAATTGAAACTGGACCATCGGCGCGTGAGTGTCGCACTCTACCCACTACGCCACGGCGACCACGTTCTGCATTGTTGATCGTATGAAAATGTCAAGCTTTCACCTAAGTGTGAAAAAGACATTGGAAATGTTGTCAAAATTTTTAAATTTCGAAATTTCTAGAGATCCCTTTTTTTCAAATTTGTCTAAGTCACTTGTTAAAATTTAGAAGATTATCCTAAAAAATATATTTCTGACAGAAACAAAATTCAAATTTTAGGCTTGATCAGAATTTTGAAACTTAAAGAAAACTAGTGGAACGTAGTTTCAAAACAAATTTCAGCTTAACTTCTTCTCCTTAATCTTGTCCAGAGTTTCTGATCAAAAAATTTAAGCAAAATATTTGAACAGACAAGAAGCTTCTAGGAATTTGTACTTGATATGATATAGTCCGAAAGCATCAGATAACGTTGACATTTTTGCCTTTTCGTGAGAGTCAATTTTGACGAAATCTAATCAAAAAGAGGTTTGGAAATGTTGGTTAGCAAAATATACACTTGGATTAAGCTTAAACAATTTGCATTATCAAACCATTACCCTGGAAGCAAAGAAGATGTTTGATGAACACATCAATTAGTCGGTACCCCCACGTGAAAATCCAGAAAATATCTCAAGTTCAAAGCCATCAACAGACGTCCTTTTTCCTGAAATTTCGTGCCAGACATTTTTAATTTGCATTTCTAAAAATACATCCCGAATATTGCACAGGCTTCATGTTCGTCCTCTCACATCAACAGTTGTCAGAAACCTTCTTTCATCGTAAAATTAAATAAAATTCCCTGGGTTCCTTTGATTAACTAACTTCCCCGCTCAACACACTCCAAATCAATTTTCTTATTTTTTTTCCACGTGCCTTTCACGTCCTCCCACACAGCCGGTCACTGTCGCGGCAATCACAAAAGCAAACAAAGCCCAAGTGAACCATTGGCCCACTCGCCATCTTCAAAATTAAAATAAAAACTGTCGTCCTCAAGCCTCAGACCAGTTGATCACAAATTTTTTCACACTGCCCTCGCCAACGTTCACGACCATCTCGACCGTCCGAATTCGCTGTGCAATCTTGCCACGGGGCTAATTGAGTTTGCCCTGTGCAGTTCCAGAGCCGGTCGTTTCGTTTGCTAAAAGTGAGCTGCTCTGCTACCGCCTAAATGTCTATGCAAACATTTTTAAAACCGTTAAACACCCCAGTTATGAGGTCATTTTGCAGCATAACGACTGACGGTCGGCAATAAAATTCGCTGTCTGCCGCTGAGTACATGCCGCACAATTAGAAGGACTTTATTGTCTCGGGCTTTGTTTTCTGATGAGAATTTTTGCGCTTTTTCATATTCTGCTGCTGTATGGGTGTGTACTTTAATGGGTACTCAATTGACGGTGAGATGCTGTTGAACAAAATAAAATGACATTGCCGGTGGGTGAGTGGCGTACGTGGCGTGGGTGGCATCTTACGATAATTTGATGAAATTATGCAAATGGAATGACGGCCAAGACGTGGTGGCAATATGCCAAGTGACATTAATGACCAGTTAAGTGTCTTTGAGAGAGGACGGTTAAATAAAAATGGAAAGTAGGTTTTCTCTGTGGTGTGTAAAGGATTCGCGGCGTTTTAAAAATCAATGAATTCAATTTTAGGGTAAAGGAGTTTGACTTTATTTTGCAGGCTGCCTGAAATCAACCTTTTGTGAACGAAATTCAAGTTTCCCCTGTGAACTGAAACACACGCGTTCCACATTATTGACTACTGAACTTGGGTGCATATGTTGCCCTCTGTAATATATGAAAGAAGAAGAGAAACCAGACAACCCGGAGTCAATTCGGAGAAAGGACGAACTTGATTGGGAAAATGACGACTAAAAGCCTTGTCGTGAGACCAAGAAAAATCTCGGTCGATAATTAAATCAAATTCTCTTTGAACTTGCAGTTAACCAAATTGATGACAAAAACTATAAAAGCAACCCCTAAGTTGAATTAGCCAACATGTTAACAAACCGAGTGATGCTAAGCTTCAGCCTGCCACAGTCCGTGTTTGCTTGTCACACATATAACGAGTTCTCGCCTACCGATCGTGACTCTGGCCAACCCATGCGCCAGCAATTAGCAAACAATCAATCACATCATGTGCACATGAATTTATAGGATTTTGACTGCCCACCGCTGCAAACATCCGCGTGACAAATTTTCGCCAAAATAGAGAAGCGGACTGAAATCGGCTTTCAGTGCCCCTTTATTGGCCGCATTCATTTTTCTGTGCAGACACGGGTAAACAAGCCTGTGGCGATTTTATTTCATCGAAAAGCACGCTTGTGTGGAAAATGGCAGAAAATTAAATTTCCTCTGAATCACACACTCACCCCGGACCGGGGAAGCACCTGCTAGTGTGTTGATTCCGAAACGATAACCTAATAAGGTGTGCTTTTTATTGCAGCATAATATATTGCCTGCAATTCTGTTTTTTTCGATAAATTTTGGGGCAGCAAAAAGCGAGGAAAAGTAAATGTGGAAACAAGTAATTGAATTTAAGCAGGGTGCTGGAGAAACAAATTGTATTCGCAATTTGGTTTACAATGCTGCTCGATAGGTTCATATGGCTGTCACGACTGTGAGTGACAAAAGACACCTGTTAACGTCTATGTCATAGTGGTGGATACATGCTGCTTCAGGAAAATTGAAATCGTAAGTTGCAGGATTTTTGACTTTCCGTCCTTTTAAAATTGCTTTAAGGCCGAATAGCGCCTAACACTGGACATGGCTCTAAAGTCCGAATGGCACTCAACGCTGGACATGGCTCTAAAGTCCGAAGTGTGTCCAACTCTGGACATGGCTCTAAAGTCCGAATGACGCCCAACGCTAAACATGACTCTAAAGCCCGAATGACGCCCAACGTTGAACATGACTCCAAAGTCCGAATGGCGCCCATCACTGGACATGACTCTAAAGTCCAAATGGCGCCCATCATTGGAAATGGCTATAAAGTCCGAATGGCGCCCAATAATGAACATGACTCTAAGGTCCGAATGGACATGACTCTAAAGTCCGTATGGCGCCCACCGCTCGACATGGCTCTAAAGTCCGAATGGCTCCCAACGCTGAATGGCGCCCATCATTGGATATGACTCTAAAGTAAAAATGGCGCCCATCACTGGAAATGGCTGTAAAGTCCGAATGGCGATTAACGATGAACATGACTCTAAGGTCCGAATGGCGCCCAACACTGATATGACTCTAAACTCCGAATGGCGCCCAACGCTGAACATGACTCTAAAGTCTAAATGGCGCCCAACGCTCGATATGGCTTTAAAGTCCGAATGGCTCCCAACGCTGAATGGCGCCCATCACTGGACATAACTCTAAAGTCTGAATGGTGCCCAACGTTGGACATGGCTCTAAAGTCCGAATGGCGCTCAACACTGGATATGACTCTAAGGTCCGAATTTCCCCCAACACTGGACCTTACAATCTGACTTCAAAATTCAAGTTCTTATGCAACACGCACCAAGCGACATGATGCTCCACCTTTAAAGCCTGATTTCTACCCTGCTGCGTGGAGAAGAATCATATCTCCCAATCAGTTTTACGCCATTAATAAGCTCTTACCATCAAAATTGCTTACGCAACAAACACAAAATGAGACGAAGTTTCTCTTCCGTTATTAAGGTATTATTGTTGCAAAAGCAAAAAATTACACATTACGCAGACCAAGAGTATCAGTTTATCCAATTGTCTAATGCAGACGCAAGAATGCTGGATTTCGTTTTTGTAACAATGCGAACCATTGACCTTACACATTGTGGTGGTGGCGCCAGCGGAGACGGTGTGTGGGAACGGGAATGAAAGAAAAGTGAAATTGAGCCGTTGAAACGATGGTAATTGGTAGTTGCCAACACCAGTCACTGTGATGCTTGGAGGCGGCAGCCACAGGAAATGCTTTGTCTGCAGAGAGAGATAGCGGTAATAACGACCAAATCATGGGAATATAAAAGCTTTCCGAAGTGAGCCACACCATGACAGTGGTGAATTATTTGTGAATTATGTGTGGGAACATGAGAACCGAGATTGAGCAAGGGGCCGAAATTGGGGACTCATTTGAATTAGACGCGCAATTAGTTTTGAGTGAAGACTGAGGGACAATGCAATGGTCAGAGGAGTGTTCTTGGCACGAAAAGATACCTTTTGAGACGGTGTCAAGAGTGCAAACTCTTACTTGTTGGTGGTGACCTTCCTTTTTTGAGATGGTACGGCTGCAATCGGGGCTTTCACTTTGAATTGATTGACGTCTGAATTGATTGATGTCCCTAATTTTTTTTGCAGCGATAGGGTCTGAAACAACTGCAAAATCTGCTGTTGTAATGAAGTAAATTTGATCGCTGTGATGCATAAGACCTTTCTGAACGATTCGTCATCGAATTGTCTACTCGTAGTGGGACAATGCACTTTTGAATTTGAAAATCTGTTGAAAAAGATTGCTGCTGGTTCATTGTCGAAACAAATTGATTTTGCAATGTGCACAAATTGGAGATTTCTTACATTTGCACTTAAACACATAAACTAAGCCGGCAATATAGTATGTCTTACAAAATAAATTATCTTTTCCAAATAGCAGCCACAGAACGAAGCATGCTTCCAACAAAAAAAAACAGGAATGAACAGCCTTGAAATAAAATCATTGATGCATGATTTGAGAGATAAATAAGATAAAATTGAGAGAGTGGAGAGTTTCCAATGTCTAGGGAAAGTATTTAGCATTTTCTTCAACCGTGAGCGAAGTTGAACTGGATATTGCTTGACAAGTTGGCCAAGCACAACCCGCAGTTGGGATGCATTTCACAGTTTAACGAAGCAATTTGTTGTGATGTTCACAATACTTTGGTGTGAGGTCAGTTTTCAGTTGGAATCGACTTGCTTCCTATTTTTTGTTTAGCGTCATTTGGCAAGTCAAAGGGGTAGGACTCACAATAGCAGTTTCAATCTGCGTTGTTTGAGAAATGTTTTTGAGCCATTCGAAATACTTACTAATCATAATCGTTATGTACCACTATTTTCAATGGTATTCACAAATTTCAGTTGCAGGTAACATTAGTTGATGCAACTCGACCAGGCCAAACTACATCCTAGCTAGTAATGATGTGACAGAAGCAGCCGTAGCTGGGAGGGCACGCGCGCGAACTATAACGAATACATTTGTTGTGGACCTTAGCGTCTTGGCTAGGCCTATTCGATAACGCACCAAGTTCACCGATTTCCCTACCAAAGTTCAAGCCTCTATACCTTCGGCTCGTACTGTGACTTGATTCCGGTCACTTAAGAGTATAAACATGCATTTAGCGCGCGCGCCAATTATAAAAAAAAATATCAAGCCCGTGGCTACTATAAGTTCTAGTGCGGCGTGCCAAATGATCGTGGTGGCTGGAGAGCCATGTTGGTTGAGGCCCAGATCCACTCCGGACTATAAGGCTAAAAAAGAAGAAGAAGAATAAAGCTTATGTTGGCTGACCATTCGCCCATATTGTCATTTATGTTAGAATTTAATTTATTAGTCGCAAGTGGATGCTTGTGGCCGCCATGGCGTTGTGGGTAGAGTGCGACTCTCACAAGCAGAAGGATCTAGGTTCGATTTCCGGCTGAACACCTCGGATTTTTCACCGCACCACCTCTTTCGAGCTGTTGACAACAATGAAAGAGCAATAAATGCCTAAGAAAGCTTCCTAGACTTCGCCGTTCGGAGTCCGCAGAAGCTATGGGTCCCTTCTAATCGTGAGAGAACAGTAGCACGCACAACATGAGTAGTTGATAAGCAAGCTAAGCCCTGGTCTTCTGTGGACTCTCGCGCCATACAAATATTAAATTAATTCTAACTACTAAGTGTATGCTTACATCAAATGTTTAAACGCAATCTGGTTGGGGTAACATACAAGTCTTCGCTTTCCATACATCTCCCTCTCTGCATTTAAGCAGCTCACTCTTAGCGTTATTTATTGCGCAAAGTTATTGTGTAAGTTATATTGTGTAAGTTATGGATGTTAATGAAAAAAAAAAACATTCTGACCGACTGTTGGCCGTGCAACCGCGATTTTCTTGTTGACATAATACAGAGCAGCAACGCTTAGACGTCATCACTAATTCGAAACTTTGAAATAAGGAACAGTTAGGATACACGCTCAAAGTTAATAGTTTACAACCAGAGCGCTCGACTGTCTCTTCTTACAGTCACATCGCCTTCGGCAGTCTAGGATAACTGATTGCTTAGCAGAATGCCAGTGTCACTAACGAACTGTAGATCTCAAAGTGCTGAAGGATCCAACCCCCAGCCAAGCAGCGCCACCAATATTACAGGAGCCATATGCAAGGAGCACGTTCCAAATTGCGTCCTACACGTGATTGAAAGACTCTCCAGTTGGAGCTTGGAGGAACAGAAGCACCCCATGCGTTGACTACGCGCCTACCAGTATAGAAAGAGTCAAAACCTTATCGTTGAATCTCCTGCTTGTAAAACTCAAAGCCGACTTAGCGCCGTTTAAGCTCGTGCTTGACCCGATTCCCACCGTCCAATTCGCTTCCGCAAAATAAGTCCCCTCAAATTATCACAGATTTCAACACAAGGCACAATCTCACCCAAAATCCTGCGTGTGTGCAACGAACCCTTTCACCGGGGTTCCGAACCTCACCTGAAACGAAAATAAAGAGGAGACAAAATAATTAAAAATTAATTTCAAAGTGCCCTCCCGCTGCCCCAAACACCCAGTTAGACTAAAATCCTAATTGAACCCCTCTCGCATCCCCGCCACTAATTAGAATTTTATTAAATAGAAGCTCTCAAAGTTTTCGCAATTTCACTTAACCCACTGATTATATCGTTGTCACGAAACCTCCCAGGATACCCTGCCATCCCGGCATCCGCTGCCAGTGCCGCTGCTATGGTTGTCGTCATCGCAGCTAATTCCGGAGGAAATGAGTTTGAAAATTGTCAACGCTCCAGTGACGATGCGAGGACGACAGTCGTTAACCCCTTTTCGAAGCTGCCGCACTCTGTGCAAAACCAAAATTAAAAAAAATAAAAAAACTGACAAATCAATTCATTCACTCAAGCTGTTGCATGCAAAGGACCTCCTTTTCGCTGTGCGGCAGGTTTTCATAACGACGCAGTGCAGTGCGGGACGACACATAACACAAGGACGCCAACGACGCCGATGATGCCGATGACGGTGGAGCTGCAACTCCAACCAACAGTCGCTTAATTGAAATCAAATTGTTGACTAGTTGACCAGTAATTTTCTGTCGGAGTTCGAATTTCCGACAAAGCCCGGACAATATTTGCTTAGATTTCCATCAAGCATTAAGTGCTGACAAGAAAAACGATACGAACGAGTGCATGTGTGCTCTTTTGCCCAATCTCGTCGCCGCGTAATTTGTCCATTCCGTTGGCGCTCCACTTTGCCACCCATCGCTTCAGCGCTCATGTGTGAGCTTGAAATCGCTCCGCGACAAGTGAGTGCTTAGTGTTTGCAGTTGTGCAACAGTGTGTGTCTCTGGCTTCGTTCATCCTCACCGCGCATCCGAGAGAAAGATGCGTTTGTTTGTTTCAGCGTAAGTGCTCGTGAAATGTCTTCATCGCTTTGCCGGTGAATGCTCTGTCGCGAGCTAAGTGAAAGCGACTTTAATGGAGTGCACGTTGGCTTAACTCATTTGCAAGAATTTTCTTGAGGACCTTTTCAAACTTGTTCAAGTTTGTTTAGAGTTCTTCTCTAGTGGACGGACTGAAGGGGGAAGCGACTGGACGGATGGCCACGGAGAAAGAAAACATGTGCTCCCACTTAACATAGTTTGGTTGAGCTTATGAAACAATTTAAGGATAGTACCACTTTGGGTACCGGGGGAGAAGAAGGACCATTCAAGGAGCCCATTACACTTTGATACAAGACACTTTCGGCTGCTGTAAGTGTTTGCTTGTCCTTCTCGAGGATGCTGTTGCTTCTAACAGAATGTGGAGGTGGCTGGGATTTGGGACTTCCTTGGAATGGGAGTCAGAAAACAAACTTAAGCTGGTAAACATTGATTATAGATGATTGTGTATACATGGAAGGATGTCGGTCGAGACATGTGTCTTTAGAAGGCTAAAGCCATTCCATGTCGAATGTTCATTCACTGCCACCTTTTCTGACCTTCCACCGTCACGCCGTCCAGCACACATCAATCACATCCGATTCAGTGCTGACGTGTCACGTTTTACGGCCAACAATAGTTTACAGTAATTGAGTTACATGTCGACAGGGATTAAGCAAGCTGTTTGACCTGGCGACAGAGCCATCCACGCCACAGCGCGCTAAGCCAAGCCATTAACGCCGCTTGCCCTTGAATTCGAGGCAAACACGATTTCCAGCTTATGCCCGACGTGGTCAGGCGCAGATAGCCGCTGTGTCCTTGACATGCCAATTTTGATTATTCCCACTGCCGCACGCAAGCCGCTCCTCGGAATCGATAGCCCTATCCGCTGACCATGAACAGGATTATAAATAATTAATGATGAGCCTCAATAATGCCCTGAAATCGCGTTTCCATGACATGTGTCCTTTACTACTCAATCGTGAGCGCAATCTCCGGCACATCCTGTCTCAATTAACCGCTTTCCTGATTTGCATTGGCCCAACCCCACATCCTCCCCTCACCACACCCGTACGCACACACACCTGTAATCAGTCAAAATTTCTCCTCGCATATCCTTGTCCGTCTCAATGAAGCGCCACCGATTGAATTGACAACAAATTGCGTCCCTCCCGTCCCACTCGCCACCGATGCGAGGGCATTTCCATTTCGCATTTAGCGCGATGATGTTGAAAATTGTTATTTTCGGGCACACGAACGGCAACAAAGAGCAGAAGCACGAAGATGAAAAAATCGAATTGATTTCGAGGACAATGACAGTTTGTGCTGCAGTACAAGAACTCACATCCTGATTGAATCGGATCGAATACACACACACACACGAACACATCGAGAAAATCGATATTTTCCAGAGAACGACTTCGAATTCAATTATGTCCTAGGACCATAACGATTTGTGCTGTGCTTCGGCAACACCTTCCTCGCCCCCTCCCACCCTCCGTTCGCGGCAAGGATGCTGGTGTTCATCAGCAGAAGGACTCCGCTCGAGTGAGAGCAGCACCAGCAACAGAGACAATAATGAACTCGAATTGTGTTTGAATGGCGGGCTTCCTTCTCAAGGAGGCGTCCCACCGAATGACGGGGAGAATGGTACGGCGCGGATTTGTTGTCTTATTCATTTTGGATGTTTTCTTTTATGTGCGCCATCGAATGGCAACTTAATTTCGTGCAAATATCCTTGTGCCGTGAAAACGATCTTGAGGGCGCATTTGATTTGGTTGTCCTTATCCAGTGACGGGGATTATCGAATGGATAACAGAGCGTTGTTTAAGTTGAGAATACAGCACGGTGATGTTGAGAAAATGAGAGGATTTGGCAAAAGCCACTGGAGTGGGTTATGCGCGAAGGAGTAAGCCACAGATGGAATAACTTATGAACTCATACGGTGGAGTGGCTTTCGGTCGGGATTTGGATTGCAGGGTTTCCTCGGGTGTTTCGTGGAAGTGTGGCGGATCGTAAGTCTGCTATCCGGGCTTATCCCAGTTGAGTACATTTGGGAGGAGGGTTATGTAGGCCGGCACCATCTTCATGTCGACCGTGTCATCAGGTTTGTCAAATGGACAGTAAATTTGTCTTGAGTTCAACGTGAAGCTTTGGGTTAATGCGTTTTGAAAGGATTAACCACGAAATAATCGGATGTTGTGAAATTGTGAGAATTTTAGCTTTCGGACCTTGGCAAATTAGAGAACCAGAATCGGTGTAACTTTAAGAAAATAAAGAACTTTCTGGTTTTGACGCAGACAATATAGTTTGGACAACACTCCTGAACAAATGTGACCTTAGTTAAAGCGACACATTCTTGTGTGCTCTTCAAGGTTCAATAAAAGGCATTAAGGGATCCCTGAACTGTATCATGCTCTCTTAAAAATGTTAATCCTAATCACGTGTTCGCAGCGATCACTGTTCGTTTTAAGCATGAATTGGTAAAGGAAAGCTGGTCATTTGCAGGTTTAGCAAGTCTTTTCATTTCTACCCAAAAATCTTCAGCCTCAGGTAGTGAATTAAGCGACATGATGCATACTTTTCAGTGGAAATACAATTTCTTCACACTGACTTTTTAAATTCTCATTCATTTAAGTTATATGTAGAGTCGAGAGTCCACCGCTAGAAAAGTTTGCCGCCATCTGTCATTGGCTCGTGGACACAATTGTAAAAAATTTGGACTAAACAATTTTATTGCGTTATCCCGTCTAGATACGTGGCAAATGTTTTGCTCCTCGTAACAGAAGTTATAAGCTCAAGTCTCAACGATTTTTATTCTTTATAGCAAACTTAAAATTTTTGTTAATCTACATTCCATTACAGCAAGTGGAGAAGCATAAGTCTGGACGTGAGAAAAGAGATCCTGAGCCTTTCAGTAAGGTTTACCGTCCTTTGTTAGTCCCAAAGCAGCCCATATTCAAGCTGTACTAAGGAAGAAACAAGCCTCAGTCAGGAAACTGCGAGTTCTGGTACGGTTTGCGATGATGATATTCGGCGCAGAAGATTGGACGACGAAAATTATGCGTGGTTGCATTTACAGCACAGCTGCTGGCGTCTAGTGAAGAGTCTCTGTTTAATAATAATAATTGTTGGCTCTACAGTCCAAAGGGGGACCAGGGCCTAGCTTGCTCATCAACTACTCGTGTTGTGCGCGCTACTGTTCTCTCACGAGTAGAAGGGACCTACAGTTTTTTGCCGACTCCGAACGGCGAAATTTGAGAAGCTTTCTTAGACAGCTATTACTCTTTGAGTGTTGTCAGCAGCTCGAAAGAGGTGATGCCGTGAAAAATTCGAAAAATTCCTGTTGAACTGGGAGTCGAACCTAGACCCTTCGGCGTGTGAGCGTCGCACTCTACCCACTACGTGGCGACTTTGTCTCTGTTTACAACGTTTAAAATTGCTAGTAGAATGTATGTTGTGTAGATAATTCATTTACATTGGCTACAATATCCCCGCGAAGCTTTGTGAAGGCTTTTCTGCAGAAGATTGTTATTCATTTATCAAAATCATTTTTTCAGTAAGCTTAGTTAAATATTAAAATAATTTCTGGATAACACTCTTTCACCCTTCTTCAAATACGAGCGAGTAGGACAGCGCAACAGAGGACGACCTAGGCTGAGATGGTGCGCACTAGCCTTTTCTACTTGTGCGCACCATCTCAGCCCAGGTTGTCCTCTATTGGATGGAATGGAGTTTGCAACCCAAATGGAGTTTGCAACCCAAATGGAGTGTGCAACCCAAATGGAGTGCGCAACCCAAATGGAGTGCGCAATTGGAAACAATACTTATTTTGGCCCAGATCCACCCCGGGCCATAGCGCCACACAAAGAAGAATGAGAAGAATAGGGAAGACAACCCCTGACTTTCAACTGAGGGTTTGTTACTCAATACATCCTTCATCACTCAACTGGAGTTCATTAATTTGGGATTCGTGAATATTGGCTGACACTGCCACACAAGATGAGAAACTCAGAACTAAGCAACAAACAGCGACATATTCCAAATATCACTTCATCATGTGGAATGAAGGCTGTGAAAGCTTAAAGGAACAGAAACGCCTGAAAACTGTTTCTATCACGAAAGCGACCGAAGAAGTGGTCTTAAATTATCCTGGACCTTGATCCTAATAAAATCTATTCGCTGCTATTAAGAAGTCTGAATAAACCTCTTTAAAAAGTTTCCTTAACGTTCAGCAAAAGGTTGGAAACTTCAGAGGGGAGAAAACATTGAAGCCAACAAAGTCGAATTGAACTAACCTCAAAAAAATATGTAAAGTATTGTTGGTCCTTCAATTGGAAGACCGAAACAAAACACTCATTGTCAAGTACAATGAAATAAAATTTTCATTCTCGGCTTTCCGTGATCAAAAGCTTTAAACCGAAATTGTTAATTAAGAAATTGGTACAAAGGCTCCGTAGACAGAGTGCTTATATTGAGTTTTCATACTCAAGGCGGCAAACACCCAAACCAGTCATCTTGTAGTCCAGCTGCCAAGTGACAGAGTGCTTGGCTTTAATTGGCAAATGCAGTAAATCATTGACAATTCGGTCCCAAGATAAACCGATGGTTTTGCTCTTCGTTGGGTGTAGAAACTCGTTTTGGTAATGTATGTTTGAAGACCGAGACGAGAAATACAGATCCATTGTAATAATAATAATAATTGTTGGCGCTACAGTCCAAAGGGGGACCAGGGCCTAGCTTGCTCATCAACTACTCGTGTTGTGCGCGCTACTGTTTTCTCACGAGTAAAAGGGTCCTACAGTTTTTTGCCGACTCCGAACGGCGAGATTTGAGAAGCTTTCTTAGAAAGTTATTACCCTTTGAATGTTGTCAGCAGCTCGAAAGAGGTGGTGCCGTGAAAAATTCGAAAAATTGGTGTTGAGCTGGGAGTCGAACCTAAACCCTTCAGCGTGTGAGCGTCACACTATACCGACTACGCCACGGTGACCACATACAGATCCATTGTGCCCCAAACAAGAACTCTGGGCTATGAACCCGAGAACTCTGAGAGATTGCGTTATTTTCGGTTCGAATTTGTGTTCACATCTACCTCGGCTTGGCGCGGGCTTAAGGGATTATTTGGTAGGCTTAAGTGACCACAGCATTCACAGCACGGGCCGAAGGTTTAGACAAAGAGAGACACATTAGGTTCCAGTGCACATTCGTTTTAGAGGCCTGTGAATTGTAAAAGTAATTGTATGGCGCGACAGTACACAGGGAACCACAGCCCAGCTTGCTCATCAACTACTCGTGTTGTGCGCGCTACTGTTCTCTCATGATTAGAAGGGACTTACAGTTTATTACCAATTCCGAACTGCGAAGTTTGAGAAGCTTTCTTAGACAGTTATTGTCAGTATTTCTATTGACAGTGTTGTCAGTAGCACGAAAGAGGTAGTGTCGTGAAGAATTCGAGGTGTTCAGCCGGGAATCGAACCCCTACGCCACCGCGGCCACTGTGGATTGTGTGGATTGTAATAAGAGGAAATTTATTAAATATTCGTGTGGTGCAGTTAAAGAATGAATCTCTAAATTAACTGAACGCCCGAAGGTTGGCTGGAAGATGACAGAGTTGTCATTTTTAAGGAAGCGCGCATTTCGGTTTAATTCTTGAAAAAGGAATGCAACTGGATAGTTCGTTAGATCAGTTAAAGCTTGTTAAAGTTGAAGTTGAAGCTTGTTGAAGTAGCAATAAAAAAGTGAAAGCATGTTCTAGCGAGTCAATTGGCTTTGGCGCATTATGTGCTTCGCGCTATATAGAAGACATAACCGAGGAATTCCATTATTTCTGCTGTTAGCGCGGGAACACGCAACGACACTGATCGACTGAAGTGAAAGTTCCCGATATTCACCAAATCACAGGGTGTGGGTATCAAAAATAATATTTGTAGCTAGTAATTGAGAGTTGTTGTAGTTAAAAAGTTGAGCCAAAAATTAACCTTGGAGGATTGAAGACTCCTCTAAGCCGCAGTCTCCTTTTTAATGCGTCACATTCGCTGAAAATAAAAACTTGTGTATTTCCGTTTCCTATTAAATTGAGTTTCCAAATATTTCCAAGTAAAAGGCCATGCCTAACGTATGAGAATTTGAAACATAAAACAAATGAATGCTGCCAATTCCGCTGTGTAAATTACAACAGGAATGATAGACAGCCACTCAACTCAACGTCAGTCAGCATAGAAGTGGAAATTCTGCTTCCCAGCAACGCCTCTAATTCCTTCACCAAAGTTTTATGAATTTTAAATCAAACCGCAAGGCATTTAATTAATATCAGTACACAATTGGCAGATTGCTAAAGGTTCATCCAATAAAAGTCGGGAGTGTCTGCAAACATCTTGCCCGTGAGGCCCAACGACAACCATTGCTTCAACTCAATAGTTCCAAAACCACTCATTTTCAAACAGCCGACGTAGACACGAACCCACTCCCGTTGCGCTGAACCTGTGATTTGACTATTTTTCATTGAATTAACCGCGGTTTCACTCAGATGTAAATTTTTCACCAGAATTACATCAGGGTTCCTGAGATTTTCCCCAGGATTGTTTTCCTTTACATCTTAAATGAAGTAAGCAGCGCACAGTAAACAAAAATCAAGTTATTAAAAGCAACCATGTTTCGACGTAGGTCTCATTCATCCCAACCAAGTCTAAGAATCAGTCAAAACTTGAAACTTCAAAAACCAAAATGAAGGAAAAATATTAAAAACCAGGAGTTTCTGTGCTCGTCCTATCTTCGCCGTCCGTTTCCTAGGTGGACGTAAAATATTCACCGATGCATTTAATCCGGCATCCTTCACAAGGCGAGCTGTCTAACAGCTCAGCCAGAACACTCTCTCTCTCTCTTTTAAAGATCAACAAAACGATTTTTGAATACCATTTCAACGTGCCGTGTTCTCCGCCAGACTCCAGCTTGCCGGAGCAAAGGCGTTTTTTGATTGAAAAGCTTTGTACGCACACACGCCCACACAGGCATCAGCATTCCTGAAGCGACTGTTTATGTTTGAGAATGTTATCCTTTGAAGACCAAAGAATCCATCCAACTTCGCCCCACCTGATGCAGCGCCCTTTACCCCCCTGCTTGCAGGTGCAAGAAAAAAAAATGGTGCTAAGGCAAAAGCGCTTCTCCGTCAAAAGGAAAATCCTCTGCTGATGGGGAAATTTGAAAATTTATTTTCACCGTCATGTTAGACACATTCAACACTACACGTTTTGCAGTGTTCTCTCACGGGACCCAGCAACGGTGCTGGAAGGGAGCAGGAAGTGAGCGGAAACACACGTAAAAGCGCACACATAATTCAAAATGCATAAACACCGGTCCTTGGGTACTTCAACACTTTTAATGTCCTTCAGCGCACTAAGTGCGAGCGCATAACTTCGTTCGTTTGCTGTACCCTGCACACCACCACTCCAGGAGCAGCATGCATGTCCCAGCTGATCAGCGAACGTTGCTCTGCTTTGACGAATGGGCTCCCCTTTTCCTCTTCACGTGTTTTTTTTGTCGTGAAAGTGCCTGATGGACTGAATATTTACATGATCGTTGGTTAAACTCCCGCCCGGAGTCGTGTTAAATTTTCATCGACGCTCGCTCCACACTGAATCTTCAACACTCGTCAGTCCTGAAACTACTGGACCCTGGTCACCGGTCATATCATGAATTATTCAGTAAGTATACATTCCACTGGCCATGTGCACTGCGCTTGTGGCTCGACGTAGACCGAGAAAGGCGGGTGCTCAAAGCATTCCCGAGGCTATCCACATCTGAAATGTGAACCTGTGCCAAGGAAGGTGGGCAGCTGGACGATACACGCCCTGCTGTGCTCCTGTATTTCGTGCATTTACGGTGCAAGGTCGGTTTCGCTAACAAATTCTGTTTCTGGCAGCGTAATTAGGCATTAGACCGAGTGCTTAGAAAGTGGATTGCTTGTGTGATTAATTGGCTAAAGGACGTCTGTTTCAATTTTTGGTGCAAAAACTTAATTCCCAGAGTGTGCAAAATGCATTTGTGAATTTTTGAGTTTCAGGGGACTACGGCTGCTGATACAGGAGATGTGAGGTGTTTGCCTTTAATCGAGTGGTCGTCATGGTGTTTGCACTTAATTGAGTTTCAAAGTTTTGAGAGGTCTGAGAGAATTTCTGTGAGCGTCCGCATGAGAAACTGTATCAGTTAAGCAAGCCGCTTAACAAATCAAATATACTTCGAAAACAAAATATGAGGTTGGAAAGATTTAGATTTTCAGTTCATTGTTTTCTATGTTATTTTTAAGAAGTTTATAAGCTTTCAGTCAATGTTATATGTTTTGGTACAAGTTCTTTATTTTCATCGATATAAAATTCTATATTCTATGTTTCATATTCTATGTTCTATGTTTTGTGTTTTATATCAGACAATGCTATATCATGCCATTCAAGCACGTTTTATACCTTGTGACAGAAAATTTAAGAAAAGAACAATTCTATGTTCCTTGTTCCTTACACAAATGTTCATGATTTCAATGAATTCTCCATAGAAACCAAACCAATCGGGTATGCCTTGATTCCTCCAAAGCATACAAAAGGAATCAAATTGAATATATTACCAGGATTATTCGATATCCCGTTACAAAGAACCAAGAACGAACGAAAAAAATCAATCAAATATTTCCCAAATACAACAGCAGTAAATTAATTACACTCAACAGCGCAGTTAAGGAAACCATCCACCTCATTCGTCTCATCCGCAACAACAGGCGCCCCATGCCCGTTACAAGATGACCAGATGGAATGATGAACAGTTACATAAACAGGAAGCCGCCAACACAGTGGCCAACAGCAGTAGCACCACTGGCGGCAGCAAAGAGTGATTGACGAAATCCACTTCCGCCCAGGAACATAGATACATTTCATCTGGCGGCACGAAACCTGATCCTTGAAAACAAGCCACTAAATGGGGGCAATAGGCAGTAGTGCGGTGTAAGGGCAGATGGGGTGTACATACCAGATTTTGGCGGGGAGGCCTACGTGGAAAAGAGCAATGAGAAGCGAGTCCAGATGACGGATATAGCGTTGGTGCGGTCGTGTAAGAATTTATTAGCAAAGGCGTTGGTTGTAGCATTCAATAATTTCCCAAACACGCTCCATGACCCCATCGGTTGCGGAATCGACTCGTCCCCTCTCCCTTTCTCTGGTTATTTTATGATTTTCATAATCCAGTTCTGGTAAAAGCAAAATTCTATTGATGCGAGAGCTTGGGATGAACCTCTTCAGTTGATCGGGACGGGGCGGGATGTGTGGCTATGTGTGATGTATGAAAACGTGAAATCTAATGTGCTTGAGTGGGAAATGTTATTTTGTGCGACTTGCGATGGGCGGATCCGGGATGAAACCTAGGGACGTGGAGGAAATGAACGCTAGGATAATCCGAAATTCGTTCATTTAAATGAGAAGGACGGGGTTTAGGAGCCTAGGCACGGGGTGAATGCTCGATTTTGTTTATGTGTGTTTGCCGGTGAGGTGGTTTTGATGCGAAGCGCAAACTACTCACGTCGAAGTTTTTGTTGGATAGGGATTTCTACCAGCAGACGATTTGTGTTTTACTTTAACGATTTTAAGGTGCGTCTACGTGTGGAAGTGGAACAACAACTTGAAGGGAATTTATTTTTCCCGTTCAGTTGGCTTGAGGGTTTAACTTAAGTCTTATTGCAATGCTTACAAAGTATGGCTTGAGCAGAATTAATTCAAATGACCAGAGCTTATAGTCGAATAACGGATTTAAAGTACATCGACATCTTCTAATCGGATTTAGAAATATTGTGCGTTTTCAGATTCCACCTTACTCTGCTGTTTGTTGGGTGTTTAGTTGAATTTGGGTTGGTTTAGGCCTAGAATCAAGAAAATATCCAGCGAGTCGGCAAACACATCGCACAGCAGGCCTGTAGTGAAAATCATACCTGTGAATTTTACAGAAGACGAAAGGGACAACATTGAATTGCATGGAAGTTGCAATACTTCAAGTGTTTACACCGTAGAGTCTTCTAAGATGTGTTTTGTTTATAAGCTCTTTAACATATATTTCTATGGTTTATGTTTGGTGGCAAAATTTAAGAAATTGTCTACATGAGATTCTCACAACCATTTCTGATGCAATTTCTTGCATAAGAACTTATCGAACGCTCACTGATGTCATTGATTTTTCAATTGATTTTGTGTGATGTTATGCCCCCGGACCATATAGCCTTAAGAATAATTCTTAGCTAAGACACAAACCAGGGAAAGGAAGGCGAAGCGTTTTAAGTGCACACTCATATGCAGGTATACCGGTATGAAGTGAAGCGTCAAGATACAAATGTCTCGATAGTGAACATTTGTTGTGTTTTTGTTTGTTTGCTATGACATCTGTGAAAAATATTTAGTATACATGAAGTCATTAAACAGGCAACGTCATATTTTCTCATCGTGTTAAAAATGTCGAATTTTGTACCAGAAAGTGATGATTTGCGGAAAGCATTAATTTTTTGTTTTCATTTGAAGAAAAGTGCTGCAGAGTCGCATCGAATGCTTCTCGAGGTATATGGTGATCATGTTCTATCAGAAGCTACATGCAAAAGATGGTTTCAACGGTTCAGAAATAATGATTTTGATATGAGAAATGAAGAACGTGGAAGACCACCAAAACAGTAGACGGCCCCGAACTGCAAACGATATTAGATGGAGATGACACTTTGAGTCGAAAGCAAATGGCAGCAATTTTAAATGTTGCACAACAAACAATTTCTGACCGTTTAAAAGCTATGGGAAAGATCCAAAAGTGTGGAAAATGGGTGCCACATGAATTGAATGAAAGACAGATGGAAAACCGAAAAAACATTTGTGAAATTTTGCTTCAAAGACACGAAAGAAAATCGGTTTTGCGATAAAAAATGGATTTATTTTAGGAATCCTAAACGGAAAAAATCATGGGTTGATCTGGGACGACCATCAACATCGACTGCAAAACCAGATCGATTCGGCAAGAAGACAATGCTGTGTGTTTGGTGGGACCAGAAAGGTGTGCTGTACCACGAGCTCCTAAAACCTGGTGAAACGGTTAATACTGATCGCTACCGACAACAAATGATCAATTTGAACCAGGCATTGATCGAGAAACGACCAGAATCGGCCAGAAGACACGGCAAGGTAATTTTGCTCCATGACAATGCACTTGCACACAAAGCAAAACAGGTTCAGGATGCAATCAAAACACTTGGCTGGGAGCAGCTAGACTTGGCTCCTTCCGACTACCATTTGTTTTCATCGATGGCACACGCATTGGCTGAGCAGCACTTTGATCCCTACGAGGAGATCGAAAATTGGGTGTTTGATTGGTTGCTTTAAAAGACGAACAATTTTATTGGCGGGGTATTCACAAATTGCCAGAAATGTGGTCAAAATGTGTAGAAAACAATGGCCAATACTTTGAATAAAATGTTTTTACTTTCCCATTAATAATTAGTGTTTTATTTTCAAAAAAGAAGACTTTTTTTAAGACTTTTCATTGGATCTAGGAAAGCGAGATTGCCGATAAATTCCGTGGGTAAGGATCAAATTAGGCACTCATAAAGCCTAACCCCACCTTGGACTTACAGAGTCCTTGACCAAGGATACCATCGAGAGTTTGGTCTCGTCTCATCACAATCAGAGATGATATGGCTCTCCAGCACGTAGTCTAACAATGGAATCCGTATCATTTCTGTAATTTCTGGACGGAAAAGAATGCAGCCGACTCATTAGCGTACTATTGGGAGATAGCTTCACCATCCCTAAGCACTTAAGTGTACATGGGTGATGAAATCCTCTGCGATGCATGAAGAGGAGACAAAAGAAGGGGAAGACACTACATAATACTTCCTCTGCCATTATCCAGCCGTTACTTCGATCGTGTGGAAGCTGTTTACTGATGTTGTGATTGGAGGTGCAAATTAATATTCTTTGTCACAGGATTCCGTTGGATGACCAAGGAAATACTTAAAATAAATGCTACTCTTTTGTGGCATAATGAACCAGTTTTTGAGTTCGTGTGCTCTAGTATAGTGTTTCAAAACCTCAAACAAAACAAAAGTCTCCAAGTGGTGTTTGCTAGAAATTTGTTTATCACTTTTATTCGATCTAAAATTTGCTAAGAAAATAAAAATAGAATTGTAAGAATAATAATAATTGTATGGTGCGACACTCCACAGAAAACCAGAGCCCAGCTTGCTCATCAACTACTCGTGTTGTGCGCGCTGCTGTTCTCTCACGAGTAGAAGGGACCTACAATTTTTTGCCAACTCCGAACGGCGATGTTTGAGAAGCTTTCTTAGACAGTTATTACTCTTTGAGTATTGGGTAGAGTGCGACTCTCACACGCCGAAGGATCAAGGTTCGATTCCCGGCTAAATACCTCGAATTTTTCATGGCACCACCTCTTTTGAGCTGCTGGAAAGAGGTGGTGTCATGAAAAAATCGAGGTATTCATCCGGGAATCGAACCTCGACCCTTCGGCGTGTGAGAGTCGCACTCTACCCACTTCGCCACGGCGGGTACAGAATCGTAAGAAGCCGTTAAAGAATATTACGGGCTTAGAACAGAAATGAAAAAATAAATTTTGAAAGACGCCCAAAAGCGACAAAGTTGCAAGGACGCTCCCAGACAGAATGTTCAGCACAATGAGTTTTTCTCAGTTCACCCGAAGTGGACACTATTCAAATTTAATTCAGACTGATGTGGCTTGATCTCTTTGTCTAGAGAATCCATCATAGCAGCTGAAGACTTGAAGACTGTGCTTATTTTCCAGCTCAATTGCACAACTGATCGATTTGGAAGTAAACTTTGTGTTGTTTGACAGGTCTACCAGAAAGGAGAATCCCTTGATTGCACCTTCCATCGAGCGATGAGAGTTTTCTTTATTTTCTTTGTATAGTATTGTCTTACAATCGACTTCAAAACATTCGTCAATACTGAAAAAAAACTATTTTCAGGGTTGTCTCAATTCATGCAACTTCTTGAAAGAAAACGCCATGAAACAAAAATCGCTTCACGCCACATATTGATTGGATTTAAGGATGAATGTATATGACAGTGTACACAGAAGCAAGCTATGCAGTTGAGTTCTGACAAAACATGCAGTTGAGCTCTGACAAAAATAAATATTATGTGGCGAAGACGTGTTTCTTGTCATCTTGTGGCGCTACAGTCTGGCAGTGGACCTGGGTTTACCTGAGACGTCCTGCTCTGCCAAAATTGGTACATTATTCACAGCGGCATTCATGTTCAACAGTAAACTTAGTCCATACCAATGCCGGTTTACCGGGATAGCACTGGCAACATCCGGATTAATGAACAAAGCCATCAGTGAGGCACGAGTTACGAAAATATATCAAGGAAGGTAGATGTCAGAGAGAGAGAGAGAGAGAGAGAGAGAGAGAGAGAGAGAGAGAGAGAGAGAGAGAGAGAGAGAGAGAGAGAGAGATAGAGAGAGAGAGAGAGAGAGAGAGAGACAACACTTCCTTTAGTAAGGACTAAATTGATAGAATTGACCGAGAAATTCTTATAGAACGGAGATTAGGGATTCTGTGTTGAGTAGAAAATAATGAAAAAACCCAAAATACAAACAACAGTTATAATTTCTGCACACGGGAGAAGGCGTCGAATGCTACAGTCATAATCGTCCACAGGACTATCTCTTTGTTTGTATTTGAAGCTTAATTTCATATTATCTGAATAAACGGAATGGCTTTCAGTGAAACCAGTGAGAGATGATTTTGTACAACAGGATAAGTTCGATAGCCCCAACGTCCTGGAAGAACATAGAGGTGGTATTGAATTGACACTGCATATGAACAGAGCAAAGAAGGGGCCATCTCTCTTTGAGGTCTTTGGAAAAGCAATTTCATCATTTAAAGGTTTGTACAAAACAAAACTTAAAATTCAGACCAGTTTGGGAATGAACTAAATTTTTCAATTGTGTCCTTATGTGCTACAAGCGGATACAAATAAGAATGGTCACAGAGCACACAACTCAACTTCACAGTGTTTAGTCAAAAATTCACTTGGAAACTAGTGAAATAAAATCCCAATTCAAGCCCACAAACAAATCATCAATTGCCCCAATCGTGTCGCAAATGCTTCACAAAGCGACTCTTCGCCTGTTTGTCAACTGAACGTGTCACTTCAAATGAGTCCTAAAAAGCAGCTCTCACTTTACAATGACAGGCGCTCAGCGACAACACCGGACATCCGCTCAAACTTCACACACCGACCATCCTTTTATCTCAATTATCGCAGTACGTTTAGATTGAAGCAGCAATTCACACAGTATTTGTTTCGTTTGTTCGAAAATTCTAAAATTCCCATCGCTCAACATGCAATGGTCCATGAACAAAAAGGGTGACGGCATTTGTTCAGAGGATCATCAGTCCCGACGCTCAACGAAAGCAAACAAAACTCACACGACAATTAGGGAAATTAAATTGAAACACAAAAGTGTCAATTTCATGTCCACTCACATCCCAATTTGCAAACTCTGTCTGAATTTCTCACAGGAATGCGAACAGACATTTCAATTCGAAGTTTTGATTAAAATTCAGACACAAAAATATTCACATTGGAATCGAAATCGGATTGATTTTCATTTTCACACAAGGATATCGCACAGACGGTATCTCATGCCTTCATTCACAGTCCTGGACCAGGGATCATTGCACTTGGGCAGATGCGAACACCCTCCCAGAAACACAGCCCAGAGTAAATCATGATTAGCCTGTCAAGCAAACACGCAAAAGTCAATGTCACTTGAAAGATGAAAGACAAAAAGGGAAAAAAAAACAAACTCCGCAGTTAATCCGTTCCCATAACACGAACAAACGGCTAATTCCTTGCTTTTCCACAAGTTTCATGTTTACTCTCCGCTCCCAGGTAGCGTATGGCAACACAATTCTCTAATTGCCTCCTCTCCCATTGGTGTGAGTACACGCTAAGCACTTTCCATTCTGCTGGAGTCCTATTGACACAAATAATTAAACCGATCAGCGTCGACGTTTCTCTAAAGCAATTCCGCTCAAAGTAACCCCCCTCCCCACCGCAATGGTGGCCCTGATGAATAGCAAAAGTAAACCTCTTAACTACTCTCGGATAAAAATGAGGGAAAAAAGATGAAGTCGAGGCCGGCGTTCCTTTCTAAGAACCGTCAGCGTTAACCGCCAATGATGATGAGAACGACAACGACAACGGCAACGGCGGCGACAATCGTTCAGAGCCGAATGGAGAAGAGGAGACGGAGAGAGAGAGAGAAAGGCGCAAAACAAAGCGCAGAGGAAAAACAGACCGAGTTGATCCATTGAAGCCCAGAGAGCAAGCAAAGGGACAAATTGCAAACCTCCTCCCCCAGGAGGAAAAAAAAGTCAATTTAACCCCTCTCATCACTGGTGAGTGTCATTCAGAATTAAAACACCGTATCTAAGCGATATAAAATGCTAGACACTTAACTTTTAATTTCGTCCCCGTGAGCCCTTTCCACGGGAGTAAGCGTCCTCGAGTGGCTGGCTGACAGGACCAGGAATCACAACCGTGACGAATTAATAAACACATTGACTGACTGTGCCTCTTTGGCCCGGCTGGCATGTAGGCATATTGTATGTGTCTCTCACCCGTCGCCACGTCCTTCGCCTTGCGCACCAGCGTGGCAGTCCTCCGCCTTTCAATCCTTTCGCTCTGCTGCTGCTGCTGCAGGCAATCGAGTGTAGTGTCCTTTTTGTTGGCCTGGAATTTTCGTTTGATCAAACAGTCGCGTGAAATTGCCGTGCAATGCCGCATGAGGGGTTGAGGGGGGAAGTGCCCTTTTCCCGTCTAAAATCAAAGCACAACCCGAAACAAGGGTTAGCACCACCACACCACTTCAGAGAGGTTTTCCTGCCGCACCAGAAGGGCCACCCCGTCCCCTAAGCACGAAATTATGGGTTACATCTGAAAAGTGCAATTCAACTCGAAAGTGTAATTATAACCCCGACTCGGGAGTCCTGCATCCTGCGTTCCGCCTCTAAAAAGAACGCAAACGGATCGCGGCACTCGGCTGACTGTATTCCGAGGGTGAACTACCCTTCGGTTGCCGCTTTGCATCCGCACTCACATACACCCGAGGAGTCCTTGAAAGAAATACATTTAATTTTCCACGATTAATATGCACAAAGGAGCGCGAGTAATAACTTTGCCTGCTTCCTGATGATCCGCCGCCGGTGTCGGCCCACTCCCGTCCCCGCCGTCACGGGCTGACAGTGATTCAGCCTCTGGCGGAACTTGTTCCCATCCCCATGGTTTTACTTTGCGGATAATTTATTATTAGATTTGCAACTGGCCTATTAGGTATCCATTAGATATTGTATCTGACGATGGGAGAGCGAGCACACATTCGCAGCACTATCGAAACACCCTTAAGCCGTAGAGGTGGGAAGGGGTCCGTGCCGCGTTCCAAGGGTGTCCGCTGTCTGTTGTTAATTTAGATGTTGCATCTGAGTACACAGGCCGTGTGTATGTGTGCTTAGAAATTACATTAGTTTCCTGTCGGGCACGCACGGTAACACCCCTGATGGGCGAGTGATTGCCTGCGCGCCTTAGGCGGCAATTGCGAAACGCGGTCGCAACCTCTTGCGCAACTCGAAGGCATCCTCGACGTTCATATGCCTTTTATGATTTATTTGAATTTTCCTACAGGAAGATACATTTATTCAATTTTTGGATTTTCCCTCTTTTCCTTTTGGCTGGTTCCTGCTGCCGAGGGTGTGCTTTTGTGCGTTTGCCTTTGAAATTTGATTTGCACTGGGCGTTGGCACGGCCGTACTTCCTACAGATTAGCTGCGGTCTAGCATTCCTTGTGTGCGATAATCAATTGTCTCCTGTTACAATTAAGTGTTGAATTCAATGAATCGTTGTCAGAGCCATTTCAGAGGTGTCATCTCCCAATCGAATAGGACAGGGGACGTTAAAGCGAGAAATTCATTCATTCTCGATGACATTTGTGAGGACTCGGATTACACGGAGCACAAAAAAATGGTGAAAAATAAAAATGAATTACGACAGCAGATGTGTGTCCTGCGCAGAGCAGTGATACGGATCGGATTGCGCCCGCTTTTTAGTGGGTAATTATTTAATGATGTGGCAAGGATAATAATCGAATAGAGGGAAATGGGAGCCAGCAATTAGACGCGATGCGTCGGCACTGAGTTTGACAGATGCATTCCGGAAATTAATTATGGAATTATCTGATGGCAGATAGACGATTGGTGCAAGTGCACACCACTTAACAGGATTCTTCGGAGGCAGTCATTTGAAAGGTGAAGACCATCTGCTCTATGTGGGCAAGAGTCAAGTGAGCTGGAAGGTAATTGGTAGGTTTAATCTAATTCAGTCAAAATGTCGGGGAATTTATGAGGCGCTAGTAAGAGTGTGTTGAATTGCACGTGGCTTTAAATATGGGGCAATGAGAAGAGTATATTGGATGGTGTAAGGACTTCCTTCTGTTTTCAAAAGAAGTGTGAAAATTTTTTACTTTCACGCAAAGAGATATAGGAATGTTCTTTAAAGGGTTGTAAGGGAACCTCCTTAAAAACCACTGCCTTTCACAAATCAGGAAATAATTTCTTATTCAAGTTGCGCATAGTTGCCTTGACAAGAACCTGTGGTCTATAGTTAGGGCCGCAACCTGAACAGTTCACCTGAGAGTTCCATTTTTTCACTAATTTAGTGTATGCACCAATTCTCATATGCACTTTTCACAAACACAATTTCTGTCTCATATTTTAGACAGCAACCTCATCGATCATTCTCCAAGAGGAATTTAGACAGCAACCTCATCGATCATTCTCCAAGAGGAATTTAGACAGCAACCTAATCGACCATTCTCCAAGAGGAATTTAAGCTGTCAGAATTCGGTTGTATGTGAATGTATGCACTGCAGTGGTTCGTCCAACACTGCTGTATGATATGGTAAGGTAAAAGCCTTGACAAAACCACTCACTGCAGACTAGTCAACCGAGTGAAAAGCTAGCCAGTGTCTACAGTTGCGAAGCCCTAAGGCACGATTCTTCTACAGCCCTGTTGTTATATGGATTTTTCTCCATCTTTAGAACGTAAAGGACATAAAATCTCAGACCGTACAGTTATCAAGAAATCACTCTTCACTCACTTCACAAGAAACTGAAACATGTAACCCACTCTCTTCAACTCATCACAGAGAAGAAATTCGTAATTAGAATACCGGAGAAAACAGAATGGAACTTTGCCCCTATGCCTCTGGAAGTCCTATGTGAGGAGTAACGGAATTGGGGAAGTGGGACTTCTTTTTACATGTGTTCAAGACTCGTGTGTAAAAGGACAATTTCGAAAATGCTTTGAACACGAACTAAATTTAAAAAAAATTGTCCTTCTAAGACTTTAGTGCGCAAGGCATCTAGATCGAAGCTAATGTCGTGACAAAAATTTACCTTCTAAGACTTTAGTGGGCAGGACATCTAGATCGAAGCTAATGTCGTGACAAAAATTCACCTTCTAGGACTTAGTGGGCAGGACATCTAGATCGAAGCTAATGTCGCGACAAAAATTGACCTTCCAAGACTTTAGTGGGCAGGACATCTAGATTGAAGCTAATGTCGTGACAAAAATTGACCTTCTAAGACTTTAGTGGGCAGGACATCTAGATTGAAGCTAATGTCGTGACAAAAATTGTCCTTCTAAGATTTTAGTGGGCAGGACATCTGGATCGAAGCTAATGTCGTGACAAAAATTTACCTTCTAGGACTTAGTGGGCAGGACATCTAGATCTAAGCTAATGTCGTGACAAAAATTGACCTTCTAAGACTTTAGTGGGCAGGACATCTAGATTGAAGCTAATGTCGTGACAAAAATTGACCTTCTAAGACGTTAGTGCGCAGGACATCTAGATCGAAGCTAATGTCGCGACAAAAATTGACCTTCTAAGACTTTAGTGGGCAGGACATCTAGATCGAAGCTAATGTCGTGACAAAAATTGTCCTTCTAAGACTTTAGTGGGCAGGACATCTAGATTGAAGCTAATGTCGTGACAAAAATTGACCTTCTAAGACGTTAGTGCGCAGGACATCTAGATCGAAGCTAATGTCGTGACAAAAATTGACCTTGCAAGACTTCAGTGGGCAGGACATCTAGATCGAAGCTAATGTCGCGACAAAAATTGACCTTCCAAGACTTTAGTGGGCAGGACATCTAGATCGAAGCTAATGTCGTGACAAAAATTGTCCTACTAAGACTTTAGTGGGCAGGACATCTAGATCGAAGCTAATGTCGTGACAAAAATTGTCCTTCTAAGATTTTAGTGGGCAGGACATCTGGATCGAAGCTAATGTCGTGACAAAAATTTACCTTCTAGGACTTAGTGGGCAGGACATCTAGATCTAAGCTAATGTCGTGACAAAAATTGACCTTCTAAGACTTTAGTGGGCAGGACATCTAGATTGAAGCTAATGTCGTGACAAAAATTGACCTTCTAAAACGTTAGTGCGCAGGACATCTAGATCGAAGCTAATGTCGCGACAAAAATTGACCTTCTAAGACTTTAGTGGGCAGGACATCTAGATTGAAGCTAATGTCGTGACAAAAATTGACCTTCTAAGACTTTAGTGCGCAGGACATCTAGATCGAAGTTAATGTCGCGACAAAAATTGACCTTCTAAGACTTTAGTGGGCAGGACATCTAGATTGAAGCTAATGTCGTGACAAAAATTGACCTTCTAAGACGTTAGTGCGCAGGACATCTAGATCGAAGCTAATGTCGCGACAAAAATTGACCTTCTAAGACTTTAGTGGGCAGGACATCTAGATTGAAGCTAATGTCGTGACAAAAATTGACCTTCTAAGACGTTAGTGCGCAGGACATCTAGATCGAAGCTAATGTCGCGACAAAAACTGACCTTCTAAGACTTTAGTGGGCAGGACATCTAGATTGAAGCTAATGTCGTGACAAAAATTGACCTTCTAAGACGTTAGTGCGCAGGACATCTAGATCGAAGCTAATGTCGCGACAAAAATTAACCTTCCAAGACTTTAGTGGGCAGGACATCTAGATCGAAGCTAATGTCGTGACAAAAATTGTCCTTCTAAGACTTTATTGGGCAGGACATCTAGATCGAAGCTAATGTCGTGACAAAAATTGTCCTTCTAAGACTTAGTGGGCAGGACATCTAGATCGAAGCTAATGTCGCGACAAAAATTGACCTTCTAAGACTTTAGTGGGCAGGACATTTAGATCGAATCTAATGTCGCGACAAAAATTTACCTTCTAAGACTTTATTGGGCAGGACATCTAGATCGAAGTTAGTGTCGTGACAAAAATTGTCCTTCTAAGACTTTAGTGGGCAGGACATCTAGATCGAAGCTAGTGTCGTGACAAAAATTGTCCTTCTAAGGCTTTAGTGGGCAGGATATCTAGATCGAAGGTAATATCGTGACAAAAATTAACCTCGACAGACTCCAGTGGGCAGGACATCTTCTTCGAAAAGGAACCGTCCTGGAAAGTCGCTTGTAGTTCGTTTATTTGTGAGTCAAAGCGTGGAAGAACATGCCTATGTCGGACATATGGCGCAGGCGATGACGCACGGAAGCCTGAGGTGCTGGATGGCATCGGTATACGACCGGGATGGATGGAGAGACTTGCATTTGGGGACCGCGGTAGAACCTCGATTGTGGTGCTGTTTATGATGAAAAGTTGCATGTTATACGCGGAGTGTGTGTTATGATCTGCGAGAAATTACCCTCTGAATGAAAGTCTGTGGTAGTGCCCATTACCGGCATTAAATGCTTCTCTTCGTTGCGTGTATGACTTACAAAGACACACTACGAAAGGTGACTCAAAAAGCAATTCAGTAATTTCATTTTAAAATCACTTACATCGTTTACGAATAGAGAAGCCATGCAAGAGTAAATCAAATGCAAGTTAGTAAAGGACCACGAACTTCACGGGCAACATTAAATTTTCGTCTTGTTGTTCAAGAACTTCTATCGCAGTTCAATGCGATCTCGCTGACATCAAACCCACGTCTCTCGGCAGTGCGAGATTAATTAAACGCATGCTTTATGGATGAATTTTGATGTCATCAGTCCCCTTCCCAAGAAACTGAATTAATCAACAGACGCATCAGATTCATTCGAAAAGTGCTTCCACACACCAAATCTGTTAGGAAGGGGGATGAAAGTGGTTTGGCAGGCTCCTCGGCTTCCCAGGAATAGAATATATTATGTCAACGAATCAACCTTGGTACCCGTCAGCACTTCAACAGACATCCTTAACAGCCCCAGGAACCGATACTCAATTCAATGGCGCTTACTTATCACAAATGCATGTCGCATCCCATACCCGAAACTGGGTCAACACAGTGCAAACACACATCAGATGTCCTCATTAATACAGACGACATCCAACGAAAGATCAACACTAAATTATGCCGCAGGTTCTATTCTCGCTGACTTCTGCCCTATCGACTAATTATCCTTGGCCGCCACAGCTCGATTCCCACTGCCCCGAAAGTATCAAGTGTCGCATTCTGTTGACAGAATTAATTTCCATTTAATTGTCAGAACTAAATATTTCATTTCTCCTGCAACTGCAGGAAAATACCGTCACTCGGTCCGGCATCCCACACTGGACTCGAAATGCTAAGCCGTGACGTTGACAGCCTTCGTCGGGACGTCGTCCTTGTCCGGACGACAAACGTACCCGACCGTGTACGTTGCGATAAATAAATGAAAACTTAATCAAATTAAATTCAATTTCAATAGAAATTCATTCCAGGCGGACGTATGGAAGGAGTGTAAATTTCGCCAGCGAGAAATGCCCTTGCGGTCGGAGTGAGCGAAGTGCAGAGGGTCCTTGGTTCGCTCTGGTTTTCGCATTTGAATTATGCAAGCGTCAGTTAGCAGTTAAAAGAATATGAACACTGCGGTCGGGTGTGCCCTTAATTACCGGCACGGGTCAAGGTCTATGCAGCCGTCAACAGTAACGACTGCACAGAGAGAGAGAGAGCCTGTGGCATTAGCAATCACAGTCACTGAATTTGCAGAGTGGCGCCGAAGGCAAGCTGCACACACTTGAAGTTATTCACTGGGAATGCAATTGCGGTTGCAATGCCTGTGCTTGGGCCTGAATGTCGACTGCCTACGTGCATATGTGTGTCAATGGCGGACCAGGAGAGGTTCGGAGTCGATTGCCACAATCAACCAGGGCATGCCGGCATTGGCGGGTTGAATGTGAAATTAATTTCAAACGGAAAATATTTCGAGCTGGGTTGCGGTTGATGTTTGCAAAGGTCGCAGAGGTAACAATTTTCACACCTGGCCGGCATTAAATTCACAGAATTCATTTGAAATTCACTGCGGCTTTGAATTCGCCGCTCGATCCTTGACTATTCGGCAGAAGCCAGCGGAGGGGACACAAGCAGTGAGAATCCTAATGAGAGTAATTAGCTTTTGGTATGCTTTCAGTTGAAACACGAATTTAGACATTCCACGCCGAAGATTCCATTGATGCCACAAACACCCTTGGGAGACGCACCGGTCAATCTGATATGTCTGTGAAATGGAAACTGTTTCGAAAAAGTCCCCCTTGTCGAGACAGGCAACTTCAATTAGGAAAAGGGTTCCATTCCATTCCAAAAATCCTCCAAACTGTTAATTAGCAAAATGCTCGCATTCATTGCTCGCCCTCTCCAAACTCAAAAATCTGCGCCATAAATCCTCTAAATTCAGAACTCAAACAGATCTCGGGGTGGACCTCTTTGGATAATTAAAAATCCGCACCAGGGTTCAACTTAAATTCGTTCAATTCAATTGCACATGACCGGCCGACCCTGTTTGGGACACACGAGCGGTTTGCGTAAATCACTGCGAATAATTTAATTAAAAGCAGACACGCCAAGGAGCCGCTCATCCTTACTCACAGATGCGTTCAAATCGAAGTGTGTGAATAAATTACAAATTAACCGCCAGGATGTAGTTAATTTATGGCGTCAGGGGCTCCTACAAGCGTGTTCGGCGTATTGTCCTTTCAGCACACCACCGCGAAGAATGAATTGGCGCTCAGTCAAGAGGAGAAGAGGCCTTCTTGCAGGCTGTGGGCGTGTATTTCTTGTCGTGGCGTGTGTTAATTGCGAGAATGTTTTTGCGAGACACACACCGAGCCGCACAGACCACGTTGCGACATCAATTACGCACAATAATAAACCACGCTGCTGGCATCATCATCGTCATCGACATTGTCCCCCCCATACACACACACGCACGAGTACAACATCAATTACAAGGACATCGTGTTCTTATCGTTAAGCGTGTAATGCCCCACCGCCCCCGATTCCATAAATAGTTTGTGGGTAGTTATCACGCTTGTTGTTGCCAATTATCGAACGCATAACGATCAGGACACGCCGCCTGCGAATGCATAAAACGCGCACACCCACACAAATTTAATTGCCAGGTATTTCGGTGTAATAAGTGTGTCCTTTGTCCGCGCTGGACCGGCCACCGCTGAATTTATGTCCGTGCCAAGGCTGATAATTTATGCTCCGAGTCTTTATCTTATAATCATCTAATTAGGGAGTAATTATTGGCCATACATCTTTCGGCAGATCATGTCCTTTCAGGTAGCGGGCTCTGCCCATTTTCAGCTTTCGCTATTGACCACAGATGATCGAGGAATCCCACCTTGGTCGGGGGAGGGGAGCTGTGTGTCTGGGAGGAAGTACTGCTGTTTCCGGTCGCCATTCTTTCGAAAATAAATTCGAATTTTTGCCTCGCTTTCTGCACCCCTTTAATCGGTGGACGTGATTTGTTGCCGTGTAACCGAGGGTGCAGCGTCTGAAGCCATCCGATTGGTCGATAAGCACTGCAGAGGGGTGAATTTATGAAATTATTTTCGGGGGATTACAGGAAACGCTTTTCACAGGATAACATCCAGACGGTTGAGTGGCTGAGAGACGGATTTGAGGGTTGTGTGCATGTTGGACGAATACTAATGACTTTTGTTTTTGCACCCTCGTTTGGAAGGGCGAATTTCTGCAGCTGGGGCTTGACGATGCCAACAAAATGGTGGCTTCCGTGCAAGCCAACGCAGGTGACGCAACATTTTGTTGTTTTGTTTCAATTTCCTGAAAGCCTGGGTTTTCGTGACTAAGACTTTTTCGAACGGCTGTGAAATTTGGGAAATTTCTCTGCGTATTCACGCTGCCACCTGTGGACGGTTAAGTGAATCACCATGAATGGAGGTGTGAGTTGAGGCAGTTAGTGGGGGCAAAGAGTTAAAATTTACTTTTTGGGCGTCGATGGGTCCGTCAGGTCTGTTTGCTTGAAGTCGGAGCTCGGATTTGCATTTTTTCCACAGCAAGGGGTGACTTTCATGACATGAAAATCTTTTGCAGTTCCTGAGACGACAGACACGCAACAGTGCAAGAAAACGCAAGTCTAGAAAAGAATGCTTCCGTGCGGAAGAGCTATGCCACAAGGCTTTCGCTGATTTAGTTTATGTTGTCCTCCTTGTGACAGGTCCCGAAATGATAATGGGGCTGTCAAGTGATTTGCTTATTTTTCCCAAAGGGCTAACAACCTGGCACCACACGGGCTAAAGCGGAAGAGGGCAGATATCGACCGAATATGTGAAAGCTTTGATTCCAAATATGATTCTCTGCTGTTTTCGGGCTTGCAAAATTCAAAGCTGTAGATTGGCACTGCATCATCTGGTCAAACTCAAGGACAGCTTTGGTATCGCCTTTTGCAAATAAGAACGAGATCCATCTCTCAATGGACGACTTAACACTGAATAGGGTTGGAGAACATAAATTCTAATGTGTCCAGGGCCAGAAATAAGAGACAGAGGAACGTGAATGCCAACTTAGACCAATGTTCGTTGGAATTCAAGATTAACTCGATGTCGTTCGCCTCATTCTTTAAAAAGCGCATTGACTTTGAGAGTCTTAAAGGAAACACGTCAAAAAATTCAATTTTATCCAAACCAGATGTCAGTGATCCTAAATTTTCCCTGATTAAGCACACATTCTATTCTCCCTGGTGTTGTTTACCACAAATACAACGCCCAAATACACCTCCCTCAGCTGCCGCACTAATTAACGACTCGACACACGTTTAAATTGCACAAACAGATGTTGTTCCAAGCCCCAAAACAAGCTCCGCTTCAAATTAAAACTCTCCTAAATTGATTTGCTTGAAAAAAAAAGCTCTTCAGTTGAAAAAAGCAGCAAAAAAAAAATCAACAATCCCACGAAGCCATTAAAAATTTTACCAATCCGTTTATCTTGTTCCAGAAGCGACAGAAAAAATGTGAATTTCAAACTCCCTTGTAAATCGAAACCACGTCCAATTATATTTTCAAACTAAAATTCCCATAAAATATCTCTCACCCCGCATAAATACTTTCGGCACTTTGCCACGTGTAATGTTCATCCCACTGGCACAGACAAATGTGAAACTGTGTGTGCGACTAGAACTCCCCTTGGCCATCACATCACCGACGCAGCGCGGCTATGTCACACCGAATTTCGTATTCCATTGGCAACTAACGCAACTAGAAGGAGTAGAGGGTTGGCCGTAAATAACACTCAATACATGCATGAGATGGGCAAAAAACAACATTCTAAAAATTCCCCACAAAATTGAGAGAAACACGAAAGGACAACGATGGCGCTGGCACAGAGCACAGTGAATGGAAGCAAATAGAAAGCAACATCCGCCACCTTTAGGATATGCGAGAGTTACATGCACGCTCTGTCGTTCCGATGCGGATTATAGATTTTCCTCCCCCTCTATCGGAGTCGACTTTCTCCGCTTCGCGACGCCAATCGCATAGCCATGTTCTCGCCCTTCTGAATGAGGCCAGCACGCTACAAGGTTGTTGCTGGAGCTTAGCCCTCGTTGCATGTGAATATGCATTTTGGCGGTAAACATGCGAGGAGGCATTCAAGGAAAATCCCAGCTTACCGTTTCAGATGCATCTCTGCACGTTCGTCTATCGACACATTCAAGTGAGATAATGACATTTCAAAGAATGATGGATGTTCATGGGAATAGGGGCTCCCAGGGACCTTGACATCCTTGAGCGGCGGATGAGATTTAGATAAATGTGACAAATTTGACTCTACCGTGTCGATAAATTACATCTCGTGGGTTTTTCAATTGCCCCCACCCACTCACCGTTTCACCTCCCGGATTACAATGCACTCGCGCCAAGGATGGCCCCGCACACACGCTCCCATTCGGGCATAAATAAATTAAATATGCTGCCGTTGACGTTTCAATTTCACTTGAATCGTGAATAGAAATGGAGCCCCACCCGCGAACAAAGGGCCATCTCTTCCATTGTTCGAAAATTGATGAGTAGGCGGCTCGATGGCGATGGCGGTGGCAGGACTGCGGTTAAGTGCCTATTGCATTTGATAACATTTTGCGCTTCGGTTTTGTTTTCTGCCTTTTCCGAACTAATTATGGGCGAAGGTCCTCGAGGGAGCGTTGGCCTTCTTCTCGAGAAAACAGGCTTCTTTGTGAAAGGACTCTCAGTAATTTGTTTTCACTGGACACGAGCATGTGGGCGCATTGTTTTCGCAAAACTGTCAGATGTGACGTCATGAAGAAATCAATCCGGTGTCAGATTTCCTTGGTAACTCACGCAAAACAGTGTTTGCTGGTCAACATCTTGCGTGCGTGTGCGCCACGCAGAGGTGAACGGCAACACGATTTGAGTTTATTTTCCTAATGAGCGTTTCAACGAAATTCGGTTGATATCTATTGAAGTGTTGGATGTTTTTCTGAACGCGTGAACTTCATTTGTGTTTACGACATATTCAGGGAAAACCTTGGGAGTCACTTACTTGCAGCAAGCAACTGATGTTGCCCATGGGAATGATGCTTACCTGAAAGTAAAATGAAAAGGATAACGTTAATTCAACAATATTAAAAATACGAGTATGTCGAAATTGTATGTGTTCACAGAGAAAAAATTCAAAGCATTAGAAGTTGCAAACGTTTGAAATTCGAACAGATTCGTCTCTGAGCTTTGCGCCTTCCTTCATCGTGGATCAGGGAATGCCCTATTTGGTTGTGAAGCAGGATGTTCCAAGTCACATACTGCGTAGATATTTTTTTTACAAATCTTGGATGGATTAGGTTCATTACCAGGAGTCAAGGACACATTTTTATAACGTTCTAGGGACAAAATTTTAAAGATTTTCGAAAATTAATGAGTTGTTTGACAGATTTTTGCGCTAAAATCTTTGTTTAACTTTGAGAAGGACACTCACGTTAATTTCAAATATGTTGTTCAAGGAAAAAAAATGCCATCCTGACAGAAACACATGGGCGGGGCATAGGCCTATGCACGCGAGGTAACGCCATCGATTGCGCTCAATTCAAGAAGGAGCATGAGAAGCGCGCGGTCGAGGAAATGAAAAGGTGCTATGGCAGGAATGAAGTCCGAAAGTTTTACCGAAAAGTAAAACAGCTATCTGGAGGATACAAGGCTCGGACCAAGGCCTGCAGGGACCAAAACGGACAACTCGTAGTAGAGTCGCAGTCTGTGCTGAGAATCTAGAAGGATCATTTCTGCAGACTGCTTAACGGCGATGACGGCACCAAATCCGCTGTTAGGCAGAATGTTCCACTCAATTTGGACGATGATAGACAAGCATTCCGTCCCCCGACTTAGTCGAGGTGAAGATAGCAATATCCAAGCTGAATTCGAACAAAGCTGCCTGACGGGACGGACTGTCCGCAGAACTATTTAAAGCAGCTGCAGATGACCTGGTTGGGCGGATGCACCAGCTCATCTGTAAGATATGGTCGGAGGAAAGCATGCCCGATGAGTGGAATCTCAGCGTCGTTTGCCCGATTCACAAGAAATAAGACCACTTTGATTGCGCCAACTACAGAGGGATAAGTCTCCTGAACATCGCATACAAGATCCTTTCTGCCGTATTGTGTGAGCGTCTGAAACCGTTTGTCCATGACCTGATAGGTCCCTATCAGTGTGGTTTTAGGCCAGGTAAGTCCACAATAGACCAGATCCTCACATTACGGCAGATCCTGGAAAAGACCTAAGATATGCAAATTGACACTTACCACCTATTCGTCGATTTCAAGGCTGCATATGACAGTGTGCGTAGAGACGAGCTACACAGTGCCATGTCTAGTTTTAGCATACCTACCAAACTCGTCAGATTGTGTAGGAAGACGATGGAGAACATTCGCTGCTCCGTCAAGGTCGGTAACGAACTCACCGAGACCTTCAATGTCAAAAAAGGTTTCAGATAAGGCGACGCACTGCCATGTGACCTCTGTAACATCATCCTCGAGAACATCGTGTGTAACTCACAGGCCAACACCAGAGGCATGATCTTCCACAAGTCAGTTCAATTGCTAGCTTACACTGATGACATTGACGTGATTGGACAAACTCAGCGAGCCGTCAATGAGGCGTTTGCTGGCATTGAAGCGGAAGCGGCTAAAATGGGTCTGGCGAAAAATGAGGGCAAAAACAAAAAGTACATCCTGTCATTAAGAAAGGACACCCAACATCGACGTCTCGGACTGAGCGTCACACTAGGCAGCAGAAACTTCCCGGTAGTCAAGGACTTCGTCCACCTCGGCTCCGCGGTAAAGAGGGACAGCAACACCAGTACCGAAATCAAACGCAGAATCACTCTTGCCAATCGCTGTTTCTTTGGGCTCAAGAGGTAATTCAGTAATAAAGCCCTCTCTCGAAGGACTAAGCTCGCTTTATATAACAGCTTGATCATCCCCGTTCTACTTTATGGCGCGGAATCTTGGACGTTAGCAAAGGCGGATGAGGAAGCCCTTAGTCCTTTTGAGAGAAAAGTTGCGTGCGATTTTTGGTCGTGTTTGCGTTGATGGCATCTGGAGGAGAAGATTTAATGACGAACTCTATGGGCCTCTCTAGCGTCTACGGATCCAAATAATAATAATAAATAAAATAGGTTTAAAATTGTTGGCCATAAACAGTTAAACGTCAATAGTTCAATTTGGCAAATCTCGAAAAGTAGCTTTGGAGAATTTAGCAAAGACTTTTAGTAGTGGCACACACCTTTGTACTCATTACTTCAAATCGATTGATGAATGTTAAGTGTGGACATGAACAGTGCACATATGGTTAGTAGGAGTGTTCCTGTACCCGAACTTCTTCTCACAAAACAGTACACAAATGTACGGCGTGACAATCCACAGGAGGACCAGACCGTAGCTTGCTCTGCAACTACTCGTGTTGTGCGCTCGTTTAGAAGGGATCTTAGTTTCTTACTGAATCCGAGCAGAATCCAAGCTGTCTTAGACAGTTATCACTCTTGTTATCAAGTGTTCTCAGCAGGTCGAAACAGGTGGTGCCGCAAAAAATTCGAGGTGTTGAGCCGGAAATCGAAACTACCCCTCCGAACCTACCTTGGCGTGTAAGCGTTGCACTCTACGCCACGGCGACCAAATCAGAGAACACCAAACAACGCAAATCAGAGAATGTTCGCTTCTTTTGCTTCTTGTCCTTCCTACCAATTTTTTGCCAGAAAGTGCTAGAGCACACCTATAGTTAGTTGAATGCGTAGTAGAACATGACAGTTATGAATTGAATACATTTTGGAGTTCCTACTTAATAAGATGAATGCATTGGAGTTGTGGAGAAGTGGATAAAGTAACACTCAACAATACTGTGGTCTTCACATATTTAAGGGGTTATTATATAAAAAAGGAAACATGAATTTTTACTTTTTCTTTGTACACTTTATTGTTGATCCGAAAATTCCAACACTCCTTTATCGACTGTGTCTCTTACAACAATATTTCCTGACCTAACCTGCAGTCCTCTCTTCTCTCTTGATCTGTACTACTATTCCCTCTTCGATTCTCGTTTCCCTTCTTCTCTGAAATTATTTTACTACACATAGATCAATTTCTGTCTTCACAAGAGAGAATCTGCACCTTGCCACCTTGCACGGCTTCTTTCGAGTAACTTGGTGTAGCCACAGCTCCGATGGCCAACGAAAAGCTCGTCAAATTTCAAATTTAAACTGCGCTTAAAATAATAATTGAATGCACAAGACGAGATGTAATCAAAGACTTTAGACCTCTCTAACGACTTATTTTCCAAAGGACCAGGCATTCACTTCCTAATTCTAATAGATGAATTTAATGGTCGACGTGGTGTAATGCTAGAATGTGACTCATGGCTCTTACATGCCGAAGATCTCAGGTTCGATTTCCGGACTGAACACCTCACATTTTTTACACCTTTTCGAGCCCCAAAAAAGATTAAATGCCTTTGAAAAAGCTTTACAAACTTTGTCATTCGGAACCAACAGAAAAATTGTAGATTCCTGCAACTCATGATAGAAGGGTCCCGCACATAACACGAGTTGTTGAGGAGTTGAGAAACTTTGCGACTGGTCGTCTTAAAAACCATCACGTCATCAAGTAAATACAGTTTAGAGTTATTATTTAGAGTATTTATTTAGTTTAGAGTTTATATTTAATTAGCCTGTTTTGAATGTGCATTGAAGAAAAGAAACGAAACCATTTTAGTGTAAACACAACTCGTACTTTTAAATTGCTTTTTTTTCTTAAGTTGTTACAACGTGCTGTTGATAATTTTTCCGACAATACTTTTAAGATTAGCTTAACCTTCTGTGTCTTTTGGATACTAAAATTTGACTGGGGTACAGATTTACACGGGGAACAAATAATTGGGTTCGTTTTCGAAAGATGGCGCTACCTGGAATTTTGGAAGCGAGAACTTACATCATTGGAAAGGTGCAATATATGTCGGCAAAATCTGTGTGCATCTGCGTCAGGTTTGCAACAACATTGTTTATTGCCTCTTGGAATCTGTTAGAATTTCGGCATCTGCTTTTCTTCGCTTTTCGTTGAAATCTATGAAAGAACGCAGCAATATTTGCAAGTTATACAGAGGAAGTGAGGAGTCTACGGAACTTATAAGCATCACGGAATTGGTAAAAACAGATGGCGTACATGGTATTGATGTGTCGAACTCTCGAAAATCAGACTTGAAGGAATTCTAAATGGCGCCTCCTCTCTTCCTTTTGAATTCTCCTTCTTAGGGCAAATTCCCTCTTACTTACCTTTTCCAAACTAAGTGAAGAAGGACTTAGTCCCTTTTTAGCCGTCCACAACTTAGTACAAGGCGAACGTTGCTCTTAGACCTTAGGCAAATGTGAAGAACATGTTGTAATTCTTAATAAAAAAAAAGTATCTTTTCAGAACTATCGACGTGTGACTTTTAAAAAACAATTCATACTGAGTATGAACGTCAATTACACTGAATTCTTCCAGATCATAAAGCATTCACTCAATGAACAGTGTAATGTGTAAGCAGATCAATTTCGATTTCTGAATGATCCTCAATTTACATCTCCAGTCAGAATCAATTGTAAACCGATTCCACATTCCCTTCCCTCGGCAATTAAAAGCCATCACGCTCAAAAATCGATTTGCCGTTTCGTTAGGCACGACTGAAAATTGTTGAACAAATTAAGTGAAAATCAGAAATCACTCAGAAAATATTCTCATTGCATCGCATACCGGAAGTCCTCACACTCCATTATTTACGTGTTTTAATCAGAAACAAGGAAGAAATTGTATTTAAACGCGCTCCTTCTCCCGAAACAGTATTAACAAATAAATTGACTTAAATACGCTTTAATGCAACCAACTTGTGTATTTGTTGGAGTTTTTCCACGCCGTTTTCCGCGTTCGTTTCGCAGCATTTTGATGTTCATCTCCTTTTTTATAATTTATTGCGTTTTGCTGCAGTGTTTGTTTCCCGAATTTAATGCCTTTATCCCGACACGAGGCACTCCCATGGTTTTCGCTCTGCTCGAATGCGGCAGCAAAAAATGCGGCCATGGGAAAAATGCAAAAAAAAAATCGCAAAAAAAAGGAAAATTGCGAAATAAAACGCACAGATTATTTGTTCCTGTGTAACTGGCGTATTTGCGAGAACGCCAATTCACTCATGGCAGAGCGTTCTGCAACTGATAGGCGACCGCATTATAATTAACTGCACACTGTAACGGATACAGAGTAAGTCACAGTGGCACGTAAAAGTTCCGCACCACCGTCCGTAATCCGCAAACGTGTTCCGAATGTGTTCACTTTTATGTCTTAATTAATATCGTTGACAACGAATGTGTGAATTGCATTAAAAATTAATTTTATTTCGTTTGAGCTTGCCCTCGAAAAAAAAAACATGAAGATTAATTGTTGACACGCTTTGCTAGCGTCGGGCCACGGTCTGTGTGATTCGCCAGCATCGGGCAGTGGTCGGGTTTGTTTTTTCCTGCATTTGGGGGATGCGGATGTAGGTCAATGCGACACAATGGCTCTTAGTACGGATAAGGTTGAGGTGACACATGCGAATTGGAGCTTTGGAATGTGAATAGTGCTTTGGAGGTGACACAGCATGTGATTGCGTGTTAATTGAATTCCGTCACTTGGAGAGGGAATTTGTGAGTTTTGATGTGACAGGGGATAATTCAATCAGAGAGATGGATGAGGTTTGGAATTGATAGCTGCGAGGACGGGTGTATAAACTGAAAAACAATTTGTTATCCTTCTGCTTAAAAAAAATTTAAATTTAAAAAAAAAAATTTAAAAATTGATAAAAGAGTATAAAGTCTTTTTTACAGCTTTAAGAGAACATTTGAACTTTTACCGAATCATGACTGACTGACTCATTGATCCTGTTCTCTAATCACATAAAACAGATCCTTGCAAAACTTTGATTCATTCTGTCACCCTTCGTCTGATACTCTAACATCTTGTCTAGGAATGTTACACACTTTCTCCGATATTCACTTTCTGAATTCAGACCCTCTGTTGTCCCAGACAAAGTAGTTTTACTCAAGTTTCCTTTGAAGCGACCGCAGTCTTTAACACATGTCGCATTAAATCCGATTTTCACAACCATCCCTGGAATCAGTGGATAAGTGAATCTTGCCGAAAATTCCCCAAGTCGTGGCGCGCACCTCACCACACACGACCTTTGGGAAGGTGAGGAACCACACGAAACTATCCACGACAAAAGAGCGCGAAAACTAGAAAACCCCCGAACTAAACTTCAAACAGAAATGCAAAACAAATAGCCGTACTCGAAAGATACAATCGCCGAGCAAACACAAAACGCATGTTTGTTTAGGTTCCCTTGCCTCTGGCGGCTCAGAGTACCCACTCAACACACAACACAAGCCAATCTTTCATACCATCTATCAGATACGAAATTTTTACGCTTTATGACAGCTCACAACTGATATCCCTCGCCGTCGACTATTTGCGTAATTGTATCTCTTCACAAATCTCGAGTCCACCAGTTTAAACACCAGCCAAAACGCGTTTCACGCACTGCCAGGATATCCACTTAATTTATCGGTTATTTCCCATGCCTTCTACCTGGAGGTAGACCCGAAAAAAAAACAAACTCACCTTGAGGGTACGGTCTACTGATCACCCTAGCACCAATGTTTGCATTCAATTATGAAGGATTTTTTTGTTTTTCTTTCAAAGAAAACTCGTGGAAAATAATTAGAATTGCAATCGTTGTGCATGTGTACATGTGCTTGTATCCTTGTGTCAGGTGACCTATTTGTGGAACCTTGTATTATCGGGCTTTAAGCAAATATTTACCAATGACCAACCCGTCACTGTTGTTAAAATAACACGCCGCTTACAAAAACACACGTCACTGCAGCAAATGTGAGGCTGAGGGTCCTGGCTAGCTGGGAAATTCGACGCACAAGTACACAGAGGGGCTGTGTTGAATTTGTGCAGTTCTATATGTAACCCTCAAGCTACATTCGATTCGAATTTTTGAAGAATTTTGTTACATTACCATCGGGGTGGATGAGGATGTGCGACGGGGCTTGACGGCAACGATGGCATTGCTTTAGCAGGGCACATGCGAATGGATGAAGTATTTTCATTTGTACGACTAATTGGTGTCTGACTGCATGGTGTGGGAGCAGAAGATGTAAGCGGGTGTCGAGTTCCTTAGACGCAAACCTTGACTAGTTTCATTTTTGTGCCTCTGTCTTAGCCTCACCCTCATTGCTTAGAAGCCTCATTGCTTAAAAGTCTCATTACTTAGGCCTTGAACTCAAACAAATGAAGAAATGTTAAAAAATCGAGGAGCGTAAAGAACATACTCTGAATGGCTAATTGCAGGATCGTCAAGGACAAAAGACCGCGAAAGAATTCGCTTTGACCCTTTATATGTTCAAAGCAAAATGAGCAAGTAACTATAAGGTCGACCGGACGAAAAGACACATTTACTTTAAGATGAACTGAAGTGGAAATGAATGAACTGGACCAATGTGAGTTGTACTCGATCACGAAAGGTTTCGTTTTCCAGTTGATGCAAGACAGCAAAATTCCACCTTAAAATATTGATTGTTTTTTTTTAGTTGCGTAATGTATGAACTCATAAATAGACTCTTTTGTTCTTAAAACAATTTCGTACATAGTTTTGGATGTGAAACATAAGTGGCCCTCAGAGATGTAGTGGATAAAAGCGACACATGTCGATGATCCCAGATTCCTGAACGGTACACCTCTAACTTTTTCGCGGCACTTCCTCTCCCGAGTTGTTAAACAATATTCAACCGTCCAAATTGTCTATGAATATGCTTTTCAAGTTTCGGAGATGCCAAGAAACTAGAAATCTTTCCAATTGTGAGAGGCAAAAAAGCTCACAAGACAGGTGAAGTTGCCGAGGAAGCAAGGCCCTGGTTACTTTGAGAATTTTTGTCCAAAACACGGTGAAAGTGGAATAACGTGTAGAACATAGGATGGACACACTGACATAGACAGCTTGATCATCCCAGTCCTGCTTTATGAAGCGGAAACTTAGAATAAGAATGCCTTTAGCCTTTTTTTAAGAAAAGTTCTATGTGTGATTTTTGGTTATGTTTTTGTTGATGACACATGGAGGAGAAGGTTCAAATATGAACTTTGGTATCAAGGGTTAAATGGCTATGCCATGAAGAGCTTATGCACACCACTTCTATAGCCCGAAAAGTTTTCAAATCCGAGCCATCGAAACAACGCAATAAAATACGGCCTAGACTAAAATGTGGAGAACGACACTGCTACGGCCCAAAATATCTTCGAAATGGTTAGGCCATGAAGACCTTATGAACACCACTTCTATAGCCCGAAAAGTTTTCGAATCCGAGCCATCGAAACAAAGCAATAAAGTACGGCCTAGACTAAGATGTGGAGAACGACCTTAACCAACTTGTAGTGTTGTAATTGAACACAGTTGACGAATGATCCTGCTGACTGGAGACACATTTTAATTGAAGTCCAGCTCCACTGGGGACTGTTCCGCCAATTTCTTTCTCGGCTATATACCTCTAACTCACAAAATTCCAAAGACAATTCACTTCATTTAACATATCATTCAATAAGTCCCAGGACTTATAAGACCCACCACTAACAAAAACAATAACATTAAACTAGATTTTTGTGTAAATTGCACCCTCTATACGAGGGTTGCATTTTATATTTCGGGATAAGAGAACATAAACAAATATTAATCATCGAAAATAGCTTTATTGTTTTTCAAAATATTCCCCATTAAGGTCTATACACTTTTGCATACGTTTGAACCAATTGTCGAAGCACTTTTGCCACTCTGAGTGAGGCATCTCCAAAACATGCATTCTGAACGCATCAACCGATTCTACAGGTGTCGAAAAACACTGACCTTGAACTTTACGAAAGAACTGGCAGTTTATTTTTTTTAAGAACGGGAATAAAAAGAAGTCATTCTGTGCCAAGTCAGGACTATACGGCGGATTACTCATCAAATCGATGTTTTGAGTGCTCAAAAATGCAGTTGTTTGAGCCGATGTGTGAGAGCTCGCATTATCGTGGTGAAGATCCGCTTCGGCGGTTGGTTTTCCTGATTTCTTAGAAGATAACTGGCAAACAAATGGCTCTGTAACATTCAGAATTGACTTGTTCTGCGTTGATCTGGTGGTACGGGTGCGACATGTCCAGTTTTCCGAAAAACAGGCGACCATTTGCTTGGAAGTGCTTCGTGTGCGAGCAACTTTTGCTGGATTTGGCCCAATTTAAAACACACATACAGTCGACTACTGTTTCCTTACGGGCTTATACGCGTAAAGGATTTATCACCCCTCACGATATCAAAGACGTGTTTCGAAGCACCGCGATCGTATTTTTGGAGCATTTCTTTCAACCAATCGGCGGTCACCATTGGTTTCAACCACTGACGGCCAAATGTTCATGCAATATTGAATGTGGGCTGGTCCCACTAATGCCTAAGGTTGTCTCAAACTCAGGATAGGTCACATGACGATCTTGCAATATCAGTTGGCGCACAACATCAATGGTTTCCGGAACAACAACTGATTTTGAAAGACCTTCACGAAATTCGTCTTGGAGTGAACTACGACCTCGGTTGAACTCACCATACCATCGATAAACACTGGTCCTTGATAGAGCTTCATCGCCAATAACTGAATTAAGTTCATCGATGCGCTAGTGTTGAGTTAATCTACGTCGAGAGTTGTAAAAAATTATCGCACGAAAATTTTCACGATTTAATCCCATTTTTTGGGTGAGATGAAACTTTTAAGTCACTGTAAACAACACAAATAGCGATCGTATGTCAAAACGTTCTGAGCACGTATAACCTCAAAAATATCAAATTTTACGATAGACCCGGCAGTTGCAAGATTACAACACTAGGGTTGCCAAATCGCGAAATATAAAAAGGCAACCACCGTACATCCCTGGACTTATTGAGCGATGTGCTAAATGTTCGGCATTGATTCAATGCTAATGAAATTCGCTTTGCACTATCATTGATCATTTTCGATGAAAAAAGCCTGCATTAGAATAAGTACGAAACTGTTCTTTTCCTTGTTGAGTCACCAGTACAGTTCCAATTTCAATAGTATAAGCTATAATTTTTTTATAAAACTGATTTCCGTCATGAGCAGACTTGAGACTACCATTTCATTTCATTAAACCCCATTTAAGTCCAATCGAATGGCAACAGAAAGCACCCACGGAACGAACAAAAATCGTTTTCTCATAAAACGCAAATTGATTTCACTCCAGAGCCACTTGTCACCTGTTCACCCACCGTGTCACGCATCACCGCCCCACAGTGGTAACGGCATCAGCACAGCACTTCATTTTTATAGCCGCTCTTTATATCCTCATTACCATTCAACCTGAGACTGTAATCACTAAAGTATCGTCAACTGATTGATTTATTCACGCAATTATCTCTGCAATTGCTCTTGTAATGATTGTCACAAACACACTAGGCATCGCCGCATATCGCCAGCGTGATGCACCGAACAATTCGTCATTATTGTCACCGTCATCGTCAACACACCCGCCAGCACTTGTGAACCATTCAATTAACAAATAACTCAGAATAGCCAATCTATTAATTCCCTGTAAATCCATCGAATCCTTCGCGTGCATTTATTCCGATCCAAATGTTAATTTAATTACAACAGATACATTTGCATTTAAATTCAATTTACCAACCGTTGTTGGGCCCCCAAAGAATTCGCACGCTTTACGGTCGCTCCAGTCCATTTCGCTGCGGTTCCACAAACGCCATACCGTGTGAGTGACAGCCAAGCGTGGGTTGGGGAGCTGAAGGACAGGCTTGTCCTCAGCCGGTGTATCCCCAGCAAAAAAGGAATTAATGAAATAAATAAATATCTCGCCGCCATTCACCCAAAATACAATTAATCAGCATTCGTCGAGCACTGCAGTAACAATCAATTATTAAATTTTATCACCGTTTCGTGGAGCACTATTTTTCCCCGTCAGTGAGGGCGTACGGCGCTGAACCGGCAAATCGATCTTGGGGCTGATGGACGAGGATTGCCTCAAAATTACATTAACTGCGTCAGCAGCCCTGTTGGGCCGTGTTTACCATCGCCGGGCAACTGCACGTAATTATTTTTCACTCAACGTGCTTGTTTTTTCTCTCGTTTTCATATTTTCTCTGGAATACTGTTGTTTTCGCGACGACCTGTGTGCTGAGCCTGTTTAACCAGTCCCTTTCCTGATAAGTGACCATGGAGCCACGAAGATGAACTGGAGGTTTGTGTGCATTAAGCGATGGAAGGGTCATGATCATTTGATGTCACATGTTGTCCGGAGTGTACGAAGTCTGCTCAAAAGCTATGGTGAAGGTCAAATTTGACTTTGAACATTCATGTATGTGAACCTCTAGCAAGGACAACAATCATTTACTCGTACAGCACAGAGAAGAGGAAAATGGTCAGATAGTGGAACAATTTCTTTATTTTCTGATGTGGAACCAGATTAGCATCAGACTGTGGAAGGAAGTCTGTTCGTGTTTTCATTCTTCGTTCAGCATAATTAAGAAGTAATGTGAACTGCGGTGGTGTATAGTTGTGATGCAAAAATTATCGCCTTGAGTTGATATAAACAACATTGAAGCCATTCAACTGAAAAAGTTGTCTGCCGTCCAGTCCCTAACAGCATAAACATCAAATCGCAACCAATCAAGTGGAAAACAGATGCAGCTGCATGTAAAATTGTCATCAGTTCCTTGGTCAAAATCTATGCATCATAACCACAAAGTGTCAATCTCGTCGATTTATCCCGCAGCCAGCCACGTGTGAATGCGATGACTCATGAGAAAATATTCTATGCACTGACAAGTGCAACCCGAACCAATGCAAGCGAAAAACCGCAAAGAATGTACACTGTATCGCGTTTCTAGCTGCAACGCGACCGCAATCGCGGATAAGAAACACATTTGACGAGCATCTACGACGAAAACACAACAATACTTTGCGCAAACAACGCGAAAACTCCCACACACTGCGGAGGAACCAGGAGCTACACATTCAAATGCAGGTTTCCCAGAATCACTTGCTGCTTCGGATTTCTTTGAATCAGGCTCCGTCCACTAGGTTTAGATTTAGCAGCTGAAGGGGTGCAGCAAAATTCCCTGAACCGAGCAGGGATATGTAACGAATTGGTCAGAAATTCATTTGAGTATGCCCCTCACCCTTGACAGCTTCGAGCAAAGTCTCTCCGGGCAACTGCCCTAAATTGGCTTCGGCACGAATTGTTGCTGATGGCGACTATCAAATGAATGTTTGAAGAGAAACAAATTCCACTTAGGGATTCCGAAGCCATACGATTTAAGATTCGGCACAGAATAAAGATGAGGGAGGAAGAACTCCCCGCCATGCAAAGCGTCTGAGATACATCAGGTGTTCCTCAGACCGGAAGCGCACTTTCGAACGTCAATCAGTTACCCATCACCATTGCACCGGTTCAAGCAATAAGATACACCTCCGGGAGCTTATCTTAAAAATTCAAAAACAATTTCGTTCATCCGCCCAGCGCAGTGAGCATCCTGCAACGACCAACGGATGACTGGCCATGATGACCCCAAGGTGAAGGTAACTAATTTTCCCGATTTTTCGTTTCAGTTATTATTATCTTTTATTAAAATCGCCCCTCTCCACCCACCGCCATCAAACACTGCGTCAGGCGAAGAGAAAAGAACACAGCAAAAAGTAAAAAAAAACACAGCAATGTTGAATGTAATTAATTTTGATCCTGCAAAGCAGTTACTGCCACTGAACTACTTATCCTGTTAAAGGATTACCATGCTCTGCAGCGACGGGAAGGGATTCATTTTTTAATAACCCTTCAAAGCTTCAGTCGATTAAAAAGGGTTACAAAGGGAACCTGTTCGCTGCCGGCTGCTCATTGGGTTGGATTCTAGTCAAATCTCCTTAGATGATTCATTCTCTCGCTCTCTCCTTTTGACCATTTTCGCCGGGAAGATGAGCAGAGCTCCTGAATAATGGAACAAATCATGGAAGGCAGGAAGTCTTTGATCTGCAGTTCACAATTTAATTGAATTTAACAAGAATGCGATTTTGTTTGACGCCTCGAGGCCGGCCATCCCTCTCCAGACGAGTGTGCAAACAAATGGTTAAAAGAAAACCTCAGAACTTGTCCAATTATCACTATTTGGAGTTAACCGATCATCGGAAATTGATTCTTAAAGGACATGCCAAGGCAAGCAAACGTTTGTTTCAGGAATATTCATAATTTAATTTCTCTCAAGCCGCCCCTTCAGGGTGTCCTCCGGGCCAAACCTGTAGGTTACCAGTCAATCATATCTTGCAGGAATTCAATTTGATGAATTACATTCAAACGGAGAGTTGAAGTGATGTGTATGTAATTGTGGTGACTGGTCTAAACGACTTCTTGATGAATTGAAATTGAAAATGGTTATCTAACGAGGAGGAAAACTGTAATCACATCTTTGTTGGTGAGGCAACGATGAGGTGAATCCAAAGGAGAATTTAGTGAACATAGGTCTTGAGTTAACTGTGAGGAGATTTATTGCAGCTTCAATGCGTTTGGAGTCCTTTAACTTTTACTGTCACTTGAAATGCATAACTTCTCGTGTTATTCCCTCTTTCAGTGGCGTTTCGTCAGATAAGAAGTGTTCTTATATTGGGACATTTTTAAAATGATCGTCCCCAGTGACGATATTTCAAAAAATGATTTTCTAAGGCGAAAAAGTGGCTGCCGTGGAGAAGCGGGTGAAGTCTGACACTCACACACCGAAGTTTCCAGTTTCGATTCCTGGACTGAAGACCTCGAATTTTTCACGGCATCACCTCTTTCGAACTGCTGACAACACTCAAACTGATACAACTGTCTAAGAGAAAGCTTCTAAAACTTCGCCGTTCGGAGTCGCCAAAAAACTGTAGGTCCCTTCTACTCGTGAGAGATCAGTAGCGTGCACAACACGAGTGGTTGAAGAGTAAGCTAGGCCCTGGTCTCTCTGTGGACTGTAGCGCCACACAATTATTTTTCGTATCGCTGACTGAATGACCGAAATCGTCTGAAAATGCAATTAGAGCTTAAGGCAATCGAATAAAGATTGGAAGCACTATTTCAACAGGCCTAGGATCAGAAATATTTCCGGACATCGTAAAGCAGACGAGCAAGCCACAAAGGGAATCATAGTTGAATACTTCCACATCTCGAATTTCCCTTGTCAATAGAGATACTGAGTTGCTACAGTTTACAAGTTTTGAAACACATGACGTTTTTTCTTTATTTCACTGGAGCACTTTAAAACGAGTCCATTCTAAAACCAGACAGCAACCTTCATTTGAAGTATTTTCTGGATCCGTCGAAGGCATACCAACAGGCACTTCTGTGATAAAGAGCCTGTTTTCAGCTTTGAGTTGCGCAAAGGTAGAACAATGCCAGAGAAAGTTCCCTGCAGTGTCCTCAACTTCTCTACATGGATCCCATGGAGTTTCATCATCCAAGCACACACGGTTAGCAGATACCTGGGTTTGTGAGCAAGGACTTGATCACTTACTGAAAAGCCGTGCCATCTCTTGTTTTGCTGCCGGAGGACACAATCGTCGATGAACGCTCTAAACAAGGACGCAGGTAGTCTCAGAATAGGTTCAGGCCCTAAGTTCATAGGAAATTTCATTCCTTATAATGCAGTAGTGTCCCAGGACTCTGGAAAGTCTTAGCGAATTAGGTCTGTCGATTAAATTTGAAAAAAGAAAGCATTCCTGAACTATCGTGGAGGTTATTAGAGAGTTGAGGTATAGCTTAGCCGTCAATGAAAACAAAAATACTTCGCCTTTTCCAAACTTTATATACAATATAGTTCGCTGTGATTCGAATCTCAAGGTTCTCCGCTTGGAAAACAGGCGGGCGGTTGCCTAGAGAGAGGATGCGTTTAATGTTGAAATTCTATCTAATGACGATTTTAATGTGACCGAAATGGGGCATTTAGGAACTCAGTGACAAACGCCTCTCGATGCTGATCAATATGTAGAAAGTTGTAGTCCCTTCAGTCCCTGGAGTCAGCCCGCAGTTACATGGGCACCAGTTATGAGGATATGCAGCTCACGATAATCAACAGTATCGATGGACAGCAATGAATCGGAGACATGATTTTTTCTTTTTTGTTAGAGGTTCTGAAACACTTCACTTCAGCGTTTCGACTCGAAAACTGATCAATTGCAATGAGGCATGTCTGTTCTCCAATTCAGGAAAAAAAAAACATACAATGTAAACAGGCAAATGCTTAAATTTACAAGAAACCAGGATCAGTGTCTCCAACAACCCTGTTTTGTTGTATGCTTGGCTTTTCACCCAAGGGTGGACCTACAGCTTAATCCCGACTCGACCGCTGAGTGTCAAAGAATTTTTATGGATGAACATTTTAATAAGTAATGAACTTGAGATTGACCTGGCATTGAACAGAATGAAGGATTAAATTATCGGGTTTCAAAGTTTGGTCTTTTGGCAACGGAAGTCGTCACTACACAAAATTGGGTACATTCAACCGGCTGTCAAATACCTCTCGCCTTTCATATACAAACCAAAATATAAGGTTGTCAAATACCTCCCGCCTATTTGTCTTTTGAATTTTTCGGCTAAGTACAAAGCGCTACAGAGATCGTATCTGGCAATGCTATACATCATTTGAAAGGTCGTCTACAAAAGGACGCTATGCATGGTTAGTTTGGATTGCGTTCAACAGTTATCGACGCGTAAACATGGAGTTCACTAACGCCGAAATTTGTGCTATTTTAAACTATTCCTTCGTCAAAGGCAAATTCGCTAGATAAAAGTTCCATGAGATTAATGGTGTTTTGGGGGATGGTACTCTTTCACCTCGAACCGTAGAGGAATGGTTTCGACGATTCAGAGCCCGTGAAAACGACACCATGAATAAGCCAGCCGACGGAAGACCTGTGGCGACGAAAACCGATCGAATCATGGAAATCATCGAGTTAGACCGCCATGTGGCATCTCGTGACTTCGCCCGGGAAATGGGAATCAGTCACCAAACCATTATAAACCATCTGCAGAAGGCTGGATATAAGAAAAAGCTTGATGTTCGGGTGCCGCATGATTTGACGCGAAAAAACCTTCTGGACCGAATCAACGCCTGTGATTTACTGCTGAAACAGAACAAACTCGTCCCAGTTTTGTATCGGATGGTGACTGGAGACGAAAAATGGATCACATACGACAACATCAAGGGAAAACGATGGTGGTTGAAGGCCGGTGAATAGTCCCAAACAGTGGCCAAGCCGGGATTGACAGCCAGGAGGGTTTTGCTGTGTGTTTGGTGGGATTGGAAGGGAATCATCCACTATGAGCTGCTCCCATATGGTCGGACGCTTAATTCTACCATCTACTGCGAACAACTGGACCGCTTCAAGCAGGCGATCGACCAGAAGCGTCTAGAATTGGCCAAAAGGAAGGGTGTAGTGTTGCAACAGGACAACGCCAGACCACACACTTCGTTGATGCCTCGTCAGAAGCTACGGGAGCTCGGACGGGAGGTTTTATCGCATCCACCCTAAAGTCCGGACATAGCTCCAAGTGATTACCACCTGTTCCTTTTCATGGCGAACGGCCTTGGTGGTGTGAAGTTGAACTCAAAAGAGGCTTGTGAGAAGTGGCTGTCCGAGTTCTTTGCAAATAAGGAGGTGGGCTTCTACGAGGGGGTATTATGAAGTTGCCATCTAGATGGAAACAGATTATCGAACAAAACGGCACATATTCGAACTAAATCCGATCACTGTAACACTTTTAATGAAGCATTGAATGAAGAGCAAGAAACCTTATACGTCATCCATCCAAACAAAGACGGCTTCAAGAGTAACTCTCGAAAGAGCTTATCAATGTGGGCTGAAAAGAAATAAGAATCGACTCCAATGAATTTCTATAAACTCTTTGCAACCTGTTTCCAAAGGCCTTGTTTGCATACAAAGAGTTAAGGACAGGGGTACAAGCTTGTTGTTGCTGAACTAGGAGACCCTTAAAAAAAACCAAAAGAACACCATTCCACGTGATTCAATTTTCTTGTGCGCCACATATCCCGTCCCATCATAGTCAGCCTTCTCCGCACGTATCCCAGCTCAACCCGATTACCCTATAAACATCCAAATCCAATTAAAATCCGTGTAGTTTGCTTCACGATGACCAACACAGTCACGCGGTAATCGAATTTCAAAACTGCCACCGTCGTCGAACCCTCATTACGCCGATCGATGTAAAACACGTGTAGTCGAGCCATCATGTGGGTTTTCCCTTCAAAAATAAAATGGTTACCTTTTGAATCGAATTAGGCAGAGGGCAGCCCCAAATGCCGATTGGATTTGATATCCTTTTCCAGGAGATCTCGTATCGCGCCCCCAAATCTAACATTTATAACCTGCCACCGCCTACAAGCATGTCCTCGATCCGGTGGTGTGGCTGAAAAAGAGCTGTGACGCCAACGAAATATCACTCCCCATGGGATACGCGTTCAGCGACCATCGCGTGTTATGTCTTGTGGAGCGTGAAATCAGCCGAAATTACGTGTAAACGGTTTTAGTTTACGGTTTATGGCTTTCGAATCCCTTCTGCGGATGAGGATGCTGCAGGAAACCATGACATTGCAATGACCCACACCGTCAGAGTTGAAAAGAGCTCCGCCCGCCCCTGAGTTCACTCTCGCCTGTCACAACAGCACATCACTCGCATGTGTCAGCCGAGCTTTGCGGCTTGATTTGTGCGTGGGCGTTGGCGGCTGTGTGGTGGGACCAATTACACTGCACTTCATTAAGCCGTACATCGACCGGAATCAAGATTTTGGCAATTATGTCAAGGTTCAGCCAGACGGAGAACGCCCGGGGCACATCACTCAAACGGGCGGTCCACCCCCACCGAGGTGAAAAATCGATTTCAACCAATCAACGTGCCTCCACCACCACCGTCATAAAGTATAACTTCCTTCACTGTCATTTTGGAGCTGCCCTATTGTGCTGCAAATAAATTCCGAAACAGGTATGGTAATCGGTGAGACGCACTCGAAAAGGATTCCGCTTCTTTCAGTTTCAAATCCTTGAGCAAGAAACAATTTTGAAATTTCTTTCCGTCTTGCGTACACCAATTGAGCAGGCCATGAGCGTGTACATGTGTCTGACTGTGTGCGTGTGGTTGTGTGTATGCTAGGGTGACTGTCCTTTGTGGTTGTGAACTCAAACAACGAACGGGAGACGAAGTGAGAAAGCGGATGAAGTTGAGAAGTTCCTTATGACTTCTTTCTATTTGCAAGTTTAGAGAGAAAGGACTTTTGTGCGGGATAATGTACTTATGGAATTTTCAAGTAGGTAGTTAGTTGTCCTAGGAGCACAGCAGGTCCTTAGAAAATTGTTTCTATCCATGTGGAACGAAGTTTCAGCTTCCTTTTTCTTTTTGTTTTCTTGCCTTCAGTTTGTAGAGCACGGAGCTGGTGATCCTGAATGGAGCATAGCATTAAGAAATATGATAAAAGGACTTGGCTCTTTTGTGGAGAATTATTTCCTGATTTATGGAAGAGGTTGCGAATTTCATTTAAATTCATCTGAGAAGAGGAGGCGAGCCGAGTACACCATTCACTAGCTGTCCACTTCCAAGTGGTTCTTATTGCAAAAGTTTGTCCACTTTAACGCACTCGTTGAGACTCAGTTTCTGCAATTGAGAAGGAATGTCAAATGTATGGGAGAAGCGAAGGCAATAACAATATTTTTCTCGAAAAACTTCAGGAAGTGTTCCATCAGAAAATTCAACAACCTCTTTATGTCCGATTGAGATCTGTAGGAGATCCTAGTAACCAACGGGGATAATAGCAGACAGTAGCGATGTTATTTCTGTGTGCATCTGATGGTTTTGTTGCAGGCGCCAAGCGCGCCTTCTTCGAAGCGATTTCTTGATTCCAAGGCACAACTGGACTGCGTCACTCAAAGGAAAATTGAACTGTTCAGGGAAGATAATAAAACTAATAATAACTGTTAGCGCGACAGTTCACAGGGGGACCAGGGCCTAGCTTGCTCATCAACTACTCGTGTTGTGTACACTACTGTTCTCTCACGAGTAGAAGGGACCTACAGTTTTTTGCCGACTCCGAACGGCGAAGTTTGAGAAGCTTTTAGTTTAGAGAAGTTGCCCTAGTGAAATCGAAAGGGTTTTCGAAAAGCTGTCCTATAGTCCGATAGTGGCTCAAGACACCAGAATCTACTTAAAAATGCAAGAGCCCTTTTTCATCTGACACATTGCGCATCATTGATGAGTTCATACACTCAGATGGTGCCCTAAAGTAAAAAGTCAAGAAAGCAGCACTCAACACACATTTTGTTGAAACATCAAACATAAACTGCGCGGTAGTAAACAAGTTAGAACTCATCAGGAGCCTTTATGGCTCAGTAAGTGAAAGAAGCTGCGCCACTTTCTACTTCAAACGTCGAAGGTTGAAAACAAGAGGCTTACTCCCTCAGTAACACATCAGTCAGTTTGTTTTTCTTAGAAGAACTTACAGTGGTCTGCTTACAGCTAGGTGTGTCCCTTTTTATGTCTTATGGCTACAGACACTCAAACCTTACAAAATTTTGTCGCTTGGAGTCGAAATTAAATTGTCGGTCTAAATTACTCTTGAAACCATCAAAACAGCCTGCATGGCCCGGATAGTTTATAAAGAAACTTGAATATGGCGTCTTTTGTAGTCTGATGCAATAAGACCATTATCGCCCACAAAGTTCTTTAAAAATTTTCAACCCCTGCCAAGTTGAATTGGGCATTCCATTTGTATGTCGGTCAGAAAATTCACTTTGTCAGTTTGAGCGACTACACAATGGCGTCTAATTAGTTCTCAATAATATAACAAATTTCCATAAAACGTCCCTCACTCATTCAAAAATAACCTGGAGAAACATAAACAAATTACGGCGCAAGTTTGTCTTACTGATCTTAAGCCATGTTCATTTAGCTATACTGGCAGGTTCAAAGCATGCGTTGGTGGACGCCATGTCGATGGTCATTTATAGATTAGTGGTCGGTCAAATTCGACAAGCTGACCCCGTGTCTAAAGTTTTCTGTAAAATTTAGTTTAGGTTTATATTTCAATGAATCGGAGCTATTGGCTTCGCAGAGCAGCTTCGTCTTTCAACTTTACGGACCGTTATTACTTCTGCCACCGTTTCAATTAATGGGATGGCGCAACAGTCCGCAGGAGGACCAGGGCCCAGATTGAGTAGATCATTAACTACTCGTGTTGTGCACACTACTTTATGGTAGAAGGGACCTACTGTTCTTTACCGACTACTAACGACGAAGTTTGAGTAGCTTTCTTAGACAGTTGTTACTCTTTGAGTGTTGTCAGCAGTACGAAAGAGGTGGTTCCGTGAAAAATTCGAGGTGTTCAGCGCGATTCCCGTGCTCGGACCTTCGGCGTGTAAGTGTCGCACGCTACACACTACGCCGCGGTGGCCACGGTTTCAATTATTAAAGGGAAATATGCAATTCCATCGTACAGAAATCCAAAATTGTCAAGAATTTCTCTTTAGAAAACGAAGTGAAACAAAAATAAAACAGTTTACGGCGTCAATAACAGTTTTTGTCATATTTGTTTATTAAAATGTAAGAAACAGAAACAGGCACATAGTTTTGAAATGCAACAAGAACACTTTTGTGCTCACTCACTTCTTACGTGTGTGCAGATACATACCAGGCGTTTGGAGTCCTTTAACTTTTACTGTCACTTGAAATGCATAAATTTGTGTGTTATTAGAGAAGTGTTCTTATATTGGGGCATTTTTTGAATGATTGTTCTCAATGACGATATTCAATATAATGATTTTCTAAGGCGAAAAAGTGGACGCCGTAGCGAAGCGGGTAAAGTCCGACACTCACCCACCGAAGTTTCCAGTTTCGATTTCGGACTGAACATCTTGAATTTTTCACGCCACCGCCTCTTTCGAGTTGTTGACAATAGTCAAAGTGTAATAACTGTCTAAGAAAAAGCTTCTAAAACTTCGCCGTTCGGAGTCGCCAAAAAACTGTAGGTCCCTTCTACTCGTGAGAAACCAGCAGCGTGCACAACACGAGTGGTTGAAGAGTAAGCTAGGCCCTGGTCTCTCTGTGGACTGTAGCGCCACACAATTATTATTCGTATTGCTGACTGAATGACCGAAATCGTCTGAAAATGCAATCAAGTAACGCTTAAAACAATCGAATAAAGATTGGCAGCACTATTTCAACAGGCCTAGGATCAGAAATATTTCCAGACGAGCAAGCCACAAAAGGAATCATAGTTGAATACTTCAACATCTCGAATTTCCCTTGTCAATAGAGACACTGAGTTGCTACAGCTTACAAGCCTTGAAACACATGACAAGTCGCACGTTTTTTCTTTATTTCTCTGGAGCACTCAAAAACGAGTCCATTCTAAAACCAAATAGCAACCTTCATTTAAAGCATTTTCTAGATCCGTCGAAGGCATACCAACAGGCACTTCTGTGATAAAGAGCCTGTTTTCAGCTTTGAGTTGCGCAAAGGTAGAACCATGCCAGAGAAAGTTCCCTGCAGTGTCTTCAACTTCTCTACATGGATCCCATGGAGTTTCATCATCCAAGCACACACGGTTAACAGATACCTGGGTTTGTGAGCAAGGACTTGGTCACTTACTGAAAAGCCGTGCCATCTCTTGTTTTGCTGCCGAGAGATTCAACCGTCGATGAAAGCTCAAAACAAGGACGCGGGTAGTCTCAAAGTAAGTTCGGGCCGTAAGTTCATCTCCAATCTCGTTCCTCATAGTGCCGTAGTATTGGAGATGACCGTAAGTTCATCTCCAATCTCGTTCCTCATAGTGCCGTAGTGTCCCAAGATTTTGGAAAGTCTTAGCGAATTTAGTCTGTCGACTTAAATTAAAAATAGCATTCCTGAACTATCGTGGAGGTTATTAGAGAGTTGAGGTAAAGCTTAGCTGTCAATGAGAACAAAAATACTTCACCTCTTCCAAACTTTATATACAATATATGGCGGACATGAGAAAATTTGTAAATCTAAGTTTCACCACGAACAGCAGCGCTGATCTACAAAGAAGCCAATCTGCACGGTCTATAAAAATTTGCTCACCGGTTTCTACTTGCAATATTCCAGTGTATACCTGGAAGTCATTTCTCCTTTTTTGACTGCTTGCCTAGACTGAACCTTGTATACAAAAAGGTCTTTAAAAAGTGAGTCTCACTGTAAAAGCCTCTGGTGTGTACTTTTATTCTTACACCCGTCATTAAAATATTCAAAGGTTCCTCCTTCCATTTCCACTTAACGTTCAAAAGAATTTTTATTGAAACCCAATAACAACTGCAGCACCGCTAGGTCCCTCATCTTCCCGTGAAAAGAATGCAATCTCCATAATTACCTGCAAGTAGAAGAAAAAGAGAAAATTCATTAGCATGCAACCAACGCGTAAATTTAAAATTACAGGACAACTGCATAAAGCGACAATTACAGAAACGCCTCCCATTTTCCCGCCCACTGAACACATAATTAAATTTCGCGCGCAAAAACTCGATTGCATGAATTTTCCATCTGATTGCTCACGAAATCGTGTAGCAAAGTTTTTGAAAGCTGTCCCCTGTTAGGGTTCGCTCCCCCAACTCTGACCGACGATGCGCAACCTTCTGTAACCAAATGCAAGTCAGAAAGCGGACAGACTCCCGCATAAAGGGTTCTAAAATCACTTTTGTTTGATTTGCGCTTTTTTTTTTGAAGGAAGGAAATAGTTAAATGCATGCGTTTCGCGTAATTTTTGTACAACTTAAGTCAACCATAGGAAGGAGGGCTTTGCTTTGCGAGCATAGAACGGCAGCGGTGTTTATTTGTTTTCAAACATTTTCGCCTAGTCCACACATTCTCGCCTCGTTGGCGGGCCGTTTTGTTCACACTGTAAGCGCGTTTGAATGACGACTGGGTGAGAAATGTGATTTTAATAAGTGCATTGTTGAATGTTGAACGCACTCATTCGAGAGAAAATCATGGTGTACAATGGCGGAGAATGAATGCTGCCAAAGCGGTTCACATCTTGTTAGACACAATTATTATTGCCGTTGAAATGATTTGTTTAACGATGTAAGGGGAACCGATTTAAAAAAATTCTTTCTTCAAATTGTAACACTTTAAGTGTGCCAATTTTGAAAGAGGTGTGCTGTGGCAGCATTGCCAGTGTAAATTGCAACTTTCTTTTTTTTGTTTACTTGATAAAATTGATCAATTTTGCGGTGCTTTAAGCAAACAAAAATTGAGAGGAAAACACACTTTTGTTTGACAAAAACTATAGACTGCCTTTTTGAGGAACACAATGGTTGTTTGAATGCCTGATGCTTCAATAAAATACTCAGACCTTGTGTAACTTGGGGATTCCTTTGGTTATATTGAACGTGAACGTAAGCCCACGAATTGCTTTCAGAATGCGGAGATGAAATCGGTTCACCACAGTTCCCCAGAAAAAGAACCAAAAACGATCCACAGTGTCGTAGTACAAAGACTCTGTGGAACCGCTCTGTGGAAAGGATCTGTGCGAAGACCCTTGCAAAGTGTGTTTACTGGCATGGAGTCTGTGACATTTCCATGTGGTATGGAGTCTCTGGAAGCCGGTTTCTGGCATGGCAGAGGCTTTGACGCCTTGTGAAAAGGCTTTGTGCCATGTTGTCTGTAACAATCTGTGACTTAGGCATGTGATATGAGTTCTCTGACATGGGCTCTGTGACGTTGGCTCTGTAACGTTGGCTCTATGACGCGTTTTCTGCGAAACGGAATCTTTGACATTGGCTCCCCTTACTGAATACGAGACAAATTATATCTTGGTCATGCAGTTCTATGAAAATTGAGGTTTAAAGTTAACATGGATTAGTAAATAATAATAGTTGGCGCGACAGTCCACAGGGGAACCTGGGCATAGCTTGCTCATCAGCTACTCGTGTTGTGTGCGCTACTGTTCTCTTACGAGAAGAAGGGACCTACAGTTTTTTGCCGACTCCGAACGGCGAAATTTGAGAAGCTTTCTTAGACAGTTATCACTTTTTGAGTGTTGTCAGCAGCTCGAAAGAGGTGGTGCCGTGAAAAATTCGAAAAATTGGTGTTGAGCTGGGAGTCGAACCTGGACCCTTCGGCGTGTGAGCGTCGCACTCTACCCACTACGCCACAGCGGCCACGTAGTAGTGCCTCTAATTTACAAAACTACTGTTTACAGCCCCATTTTCGAAGAAATCTCATCCAATAATGCCACCGCTGAGCAGAAAATATTCACTTTCTCTTTAGAAGTGTCGCATTCTACACAATATTTTTTAGGCAGATGTGCGATTTCGCGACAAGGGAATCAGAGCCTAGCTTGCTCATCAACTACTCGTGTACTATTCTCTCACGAGCCGAAGGGACCTACAGTTTTTTGCAGACTCCGAACGGCGAAATTTGAGAAGCTTTTTCTTGGACAGTAATCACTCTTTGAGTATTGTCAGCTGCTCGAAAGAGGTGGTGACGTGTAGAATGGGACGAATCGAACCTCGACGGCGTGTGAGTGTCGCACTCTACCCACTACGCCACGTCTGACAACTTTACCGACGGGAAAAAAATGCTTCAAAAACGAAAAGCTTCTGTTCAACTGAAATTTCTCAAAGCCTTTATTTGAGATCAAATAACAAGGCTGCTTATCACGCAGCTGGTCGGTTCGAGTCTCACACACTTAGTGGCATCCTCATCTGCTTGCATGCAAGATGACGGGGAACATAGCTGTTGCCCACTCGAACACAAGTCTCACGAACTTTTTGCACAAACTTGCATATATCAGAGGCGTTTGGTCAGGACATACTCTGAGTTTAAGTTCAAACTCCGACCATTCGTGGGATGTAAGTTCTTAATCAGGCCAGTCGTTAATTTCTAATGAACCGTTTTTTATTTCTCTGGCTTTACAGGCGCTGGTGGAATTGATCCTCAACCAAGAAATCTCTATAGCGCAGTTCCACTTGCGCACCCCAGGTTGGTTAGTAGGCTAAGGTAGCTGATGAATGCACTTAGTCCCATACAGGACCATTGTGCTACAACACCATGTGGGAAGAACCTAAAACCAGCTGGAGCCGATAATAAAGTTTAAAATGTTGCCAGGAGGGGTTTTATTGAGGACATGTAGGCCGTTGAGGAAAAAGCTGTTGCCCGAAATATCTCTGTGACCTGGCACCCAGCACAGGCGTATGTTGAACTGCTCAGCCATCTCATCTAAGGATGTGCGGCAGTTCATGACCGTCTTGGAGTTTGTTGAGACGGATTCCAGAGCCCTGATTGCTGCCTGACTATCCGTAAGAATAAGGATATCAGCTGAGGATATACTATTCCTATTCAGCCAAGACAGTGCTTCACGAATGGCCATTACTGCAGCTTGGAACACGCTACAGTCATTGGGAAGCCTGAATTTTAGACTAAGGTTCAGATCCGTAGAGTAGACTCCGCAACCAAAGCCTTCGTTTGTATTTGATCCATCGCATTGCGCACTCCTAGTCGAATACGGTTCGCTTCCACATGAGTGCACCATTCAAGAAAACAGTCGCCAAGAAAATGATTCTGCGATTGATTCAGTGTGCCAATCACAGCCCCAGACAGAAAACTTCTCGTCGTCCTTTCCTTCACTTCTTCTGGAAGATAGTCAATAACCCCTTTAAATCAGAGCTCTTTATTCAGTCGTTCGTTCACCGCATGCAATTGCCTGAGTTTTTAACTAACGAAACTTTGATAGAGCTCCTTAACTGCATTCTTCTGTACACTCGAACGTTCATGAAAATTTATTGATAAAAAAGCGGACAGAGGCAGAATCCTTTAGTAGCCAGCACCCAAACTTCATAAACAACTGCTCGTAATGTGTGTAGACGCGACCCGCAGTTCAATACTGACTCTGAACGGCGAAATTTCTCAAGCTCTTCGTAGAAAGTGTTGTCAGCAGCTCGAAAGAGCTAGTGCCGTGAAAAATGCATCGTATTCAGGGCCTGGACCTTCTACATGTGAGTTCCGCACTTTACCTACTACGCCATGGCAGCCACAAACCTAAATATGGCAGCATTACATTCCGTCTGTTTTTCCTTAGGCTCGCATCGTGGAGAATACTCAAACACAATGCCCCTCAGAATTGTTGGTGCTGTAAAATCGTTCTTCACATTATGACGACGCCACCCAAATGTCACACGCCAACTTCCCGCTTCACACCCCACTAGTGACTCTTACGTCAGTCGACTTTCCATCCCCCACACAAGCTCAGCAGCTCGTGCACTAATCAAAGCAACTAAATGACCAGATTACATCTCTCACCCGGCCCCCCGGCTCCGTTGCAGGCAACTTATGACCATCACTTGGATTCCAATCCGATGTCGTTTCGCTTAATCCTTATCATCAAATCACTTAGCGTGTGTGTCCATGTGTGTATGTGCCCCATAATTCTCGGGCGGTATTTCTTCTTCTTTCTCGAATTGGCATTTATTGCAGATACTTTCACTTTTAGGAGAAGCATTTAACCACTCACGCCCGCAGTCCGGTTCACTTTTCCGTTCGACTTGCGTCCGATGGGCTCTTCGATGGCTCCAGCGTTATCCTCTTACCCAGAGACTGTCCTGTGTGTGAGCCTTTAAGTTCTTATGTTGGGCTTAGTTTGCAATTAATGTCGGAATATTTTTCCTCCGTCCGTTTGCTTGCCCTCTTCCGGGGGACTGTGCCACTAAATATCGAAATTATTGCCACACGCCCGCACACATTGTGCCGCGCGCCCACTGCCACTCCTGGCTCGATATCGACGAAACAGGCGAGTCAATAGTTTCAGACATTTTCCAGCCAAATGGTCGCACATACCATCCTCTAATTGTGAGGAGTTCTCTGTCCCCTCTCAACGTGCTCCGTTCGTCGTCCTGTTTGGATAATTGTGCAGCGAGGAAAAAATAATGAATGACACTCATAATCATAATGGTAATCCGGTCGAAGGATAAGTTCCGCCGCTCGTCGGTCGGGGTGCACGTCCCCTTTCATCTTGCAGGGGCGCACGGTGGGAACGCTCGCACACGGCGGGGATTCACGCACTGGATGGGCTGTGATAGTTACCTGCACACTGGAGCGTATTCCACAATGGTCCCATTATCCTTTTTCATATTTTTTCCTCTCCTTATTTGTCTTTGTGTTTTTTTCCGTTTAACCGGATGTTCGAGGGGAAAGTCGCATCGAACTTCATTCGCCAGCGGAGGCTGCATGTCTGCGCGCAAAGCACAGTGTCCTTTTTCCGGTAAACTGCACTTTACGCCCGGCGAACAATATATATCGATGATTTCACAGTTTTTGTTGCGTTTTAATTGTACGTCGCACCGCATCGCCTGTTGTCTGTGTGCTACGAGCCCGTTCCTTGCACATTCAATCTGGGACGATTGTTAAATTGCTGCGTAGCTCGCATTTGACAGTGAGACATACAAATTCCACAGAATTGTGCGGCCGGAGGGAGCGGAGATCCCCTATTTGATGCATGAATGGAGACCAACTCCACACAGGCGACGTTGATGTATTAATTTGTTGTATTCATTAACAAGGATTACGGGGCATCAGCAGGGATTGACAGCGGGAAGATCCTCTGAATAAGCTGTGTCGCCTGTGGGTCGGTGGTGCTCGGTAGTCGGCTGGATGAGCCCCGACAACAGATGCAAATTGGAATGTAGGTTAAGGTTGGCGGCCGATTGTGCTGGCCGGGAGATTTTGTTTTGTTTTCGGAGATTAGCCAGATGGATGAGCGGCTATTTGTCAGAAGCGCTTCTCGCTTCGTTTGTCTGGTGATTGACAGGCGTTTAGGTTTGATGACTCGTGGATTGAACAACGATACGGTGTACATACACAATTTGTTTGCAGGGTCTGATTGTGGAGTACATTCAATTTGATTTGTGGGGATTAGGTTTTGTGGAATTTTTAGGTTTGAAAAATATTTAGGATGTAGGATTGTTAAGCTTCGTCAGAAAACAAGGATTGATTTCTGGAAAAAAAAGCGACTTTCATTTAACTCCTCCAAGGAACATTGACTGTCCAAAATAAGATTCATCCTCGGGGTACCGACCTCAGCATTAAACTGCAAGGCCGCTCCACTTGTGCGCACACACCAGTGATTGTCGTCGAAACTAGACTTGAATCCTTATGAACTTTGCTGTCATCCCAACAATGACTATTTTCGGTCACAATCACTGCGTAGCTGCACGATGCAACTCCACTTTGTGGCAAAAAGTCTTTCGCAACAAAGACCGATTAGTTTTGTTAAGCAGTCGACTTATCAGTTTTTGCCTCTTTCTATTCTGTACAGCTTCACACGCCGGAATTGTCTTGTGGTTCGTTTCTGAAGCAACATTGACTTCTATTCCAACCTCTTTTTCAAACATAAAATTTGAAAAGTACCCTAAGCCTGAGCTCCCTTTGGAATAAGTTGAAATAACTTCAACTTGGCCATTCGACAACCGTTTCCGTGTGGTTTGCAAAGGATGTCAAAATTCTACAGCACCACCAGGCTAGGCCAACATGTGCTCTGCATCCAGCTTCAGTCTTTTCAGCAGTCACGTACCAGCAACTTCCTTTCACTTTTGGTTTCTCCCCATAGTCCTTGCGTCACGTCAGCGCACATATCCCCTAAAGGCAAAGGACATACGCCACCTTTTTGCACTTAATTGCATGCATCCAGGGCTCGGCAATTTCTTCAGCAGTCACCTTGCATCATCGTCACTCTCACCCGCAGTGCAAGCACCTCTCAGATTGCCGCTTTAGAGGCGACCATTCCCGAACTCTCCTTTCCGATCAGAAAGTTCACCGGGCCACACAGAGAAATTTCGATTTAAATGTTCACTTCTCCCGACAAGCACATGAATTCCGAAAGGTGTTGCCTCCTTCTCCGTCCCCTCGCAGCGTGTGCGTGGAGTGAAGTGGGGACATTGCATCGGAGAAAGACACTGTAGAAAGTGGTCCTCCACGTTTAAATGGCACAAGCTGTGTCGGGTGCGGGGAGGGCACTCTAAGCAGAAAGGCTCTCCATTTCCCTGTTACACTTGGTTCAGTGAGTCCTTAACATCATCGTCATCGTCACCCACCGTGTCTCCGACTCACCGTGCTGCCCTTAAGTGGTCTTTCGCACACTGGCATACACGGACGCATCGGTGGCGTAATTATTTGATGCACTTTTCCCGCACAAAAGGATGCATGTGTGAGCGTGGCCCTCAGACTACCTCAAACTGCCTCAAACTGTCTCAAACCCATACACTCAAGTCGCAGCCATTGTTTACGATCTCGGAGATAGATACCGACCGGCGGCGACGTCGACAGCGACGGACGCTTTTTTCGTGTTTCTGCTCTCGTTGCCATTGCAGCACTAAGCCTCGTTGCGGCAGACAGGAAAAGGTGTGCGATGCACAACAAGGGCTCCGAGGCAGCCAGTTGCAATGGGAGCCGGCTCTTGCATATCTACGTGAACGCTGATTGATCACGATTAAAATATGAGAGCGTCTGGGGAAGTGACTCGTGCTATGCCGCATAAGCGATCTGCGGGGGTGTTGGCGGAGATGCACGACTCAGGCGGCCAAGTGGCGCAGGACTGTGAATGCCGTGCCCTGGGTGTGGGTGTCTCCTGCAAGGAACCGGGTGCGTTTCACCGTGAAAACGATTACTTTCACGAACCGGCCGTGTGCGGGAAACCTGTTTGACCGACGGATATACGCTCCAGCGAGAGCCGAGACCAGATAATCGTCTCTGGAGAATTTGAATATGGAAATGAGGCCGTTGCTGGGTTTAAATCGAAATGATTTGTGGTAGGCACGGAGGTGAGCAATCGGACACAGGGTGATGCAGAAATGTGGTCTGCTCGAGTTGGAAAGTTGAATGGAACACAAATCGTCACTTGAGGGCGACAAAAGTGTCAAACCCACAGAAAGACGAAATCCCCAAGGAACCCAGTTCTAATTTCGGAAGTAATTTCACAGAGTTTATAAGCAACTCCAATTTGGGGATGAAAAATCTACTTAATTACGAGCATTGTCTACGACAACGGGTGGGATTCTTGGGGCAGAATCCGACCGGAAGAAAATTCACTTAATTGGTTTCGCTTAAAGTTTAAGGACACCAACGCTTCTAGGTCAAATGGTCCGGCCACGGAAAGGGATATTCAACCCGTTTGGCCTCCTCAAAAGGTCGTAAGGTTTGGAATTTTATTAAAATGCCCGCACCCCCGTCGACCATGCAAAACGAAATTAAGGAAATCGCCGTTTCTTTTGTTCGAAGACTTCGGCGGGCCTGTGAAGGGCTGCGCACGACGGCGGAGTCCCTCTCTATGCATAACTAGATGTATACGCCGAGATAAAATTATAGTCCTAGCTGCCTCAAGAAACTGGCAATCAGATAACCAATAGCATCCATCCGAGAATTGCTTTGTTCCTGCGTCTCTGGTGCCCGTCCCTATTGGATATCGCTTTTGAAATAATTTTATTAAAACTAGAACCGCTTTGATGGCCGTAATAATAGTGTTCGGAGATTGCCCTCTGGAACCGGCTCAATCGAGCGCGACGCAGAGGAAACGACCTCTTCAGGTGATGCGGAGATAGTGCTCTTCTCGAAATCCGGTTCTCAAGTGGCCTCTCAAGCCGATGTCTTATTATGTGAAAATTAAGCGATTATGAATGCGATTAGTGGAGACACACAGATGGCTGTTAACAGATAGACGAGTGGCTTTGTCTGAGCTCGAGAAAGTGCTCCCAGACACTGGTTGCTTGCGGTTGGTGGGAAGAAGTTTTTCTGCGCTGAAAGGGATGACTGTAAGCGCTCTTACACGGCGTGGTGCTCATCGATAAACGAGCGGGTTGGTTGAAAGTTTTTCTGCAAATTTGAAGAAGTTCTTAAATGCGTTTCTCGTTGTAAGATGGCGAAGAGAGTCAACCATGAAGGGGCATCGAGTTAAGTTCGTGATGACTTGCGAGAGGTGAAAAAGTTGACTTTTGCTGTCCAAAGTCGGTGGGCGGTGATAAATGCATTTCCCTTCGTGAAACCGTGTGATTTGAGTGAGTGAGGACGAGAACATCGTCGTGTGGTGTTTTCCGTGCGATAAGTTTGTCTTTTAAGCGAAATCGAATTTCGCACGTTTGCACAAGAGCTATGCCATTCCAGAAAACTTTGTTCATTGACTCAAGTGGCTTTTCACATTGTGTGGGGGATAAGCTGTCTGTCAAGTGAATACCTTTGGTTGTGGAGAAAAATACGATGTCTCTTGGAGGACACTCGTTTCTGGGTGTTGGTTTAGGAACTGCACTTAGAGACAGATGGGTTTTGGTGGCCTTTTACGATTGATGTAGAAACCATGTACGTTTTGTAACAACGTTCTACTTCTAACTTCGAACTAGCCCTGCGTGACACCCAGAGCTGTCTGAGGAAGATTATCACCACTTTGTACGTGGTAAGTTGGTTTTGAGGAAGACTTTTGTCGAAGTTTAGATACTTGTTAATCTGGGTCTGCGGATAGGACTATTTTAAGGACACATACATCAGATTCATCAAACCAAGTATAAGGCAAATGAATCGGAAGCCAATTTATGTATTTTTTGATACGAAAATGATCTCACTGTCATGCGCGGTTTGGAATCAAAAGCAGTTTGAAGTTGGTCATAATTTAAATAATTCAGGAGGAGAATGAGAAAAACACCTGTGGCCGACCACATTTCAATCATTCAATCAACCGGGTTAATCTGAAGGAATGACATGGAAGAGGTTATAAAGGACTCTTACACAAACATCACTGCTTTCGCTGGAGTTACTTAACAGGCATTGCGCCTAATGTTCCTTTCCTCTTTGGTCCAAGAGCGTGGCATCTGTAGGTCAAAAAGTAGATTCAATTCCACATTTGTTTGTCTTCATAACGATATTTGATCGCGCTGCAATCCATGATTTTATCTCTATATTCTGTTTGTGTAGATGGCAATTAGAGGAGAAGATTTAACGCTGAACGCCCGCACGCGACTTGTCAAGCGTCTTCCGATACAACGCTTTCGATAGGTGTGCGATGCAAACCCAATGAATGCTTCGGCCCGAAAAGTCTTCGAGTCCGAGCCTAGCGGACGGCGTAACAAATGGCGGCCTAGATTGAAATGACGCGCACAAGTGGACCTCAACTAACTTAGAGTGCGCAACTAGAGGCAGCTGGCGACATAGTAAGACATGTTGGTTCAAAGTCATGTCTATCTCAAGCTGTAGCGCCACTCGAGGAAGAAGAAAAAGTAATTCATTATGGCACCAATTATTGTCCAAAGCTGTTTTTTCCTAATTTAAGAAGACATAATGTCATAGTTGTGAACAAATTCATTTGCTTTTAAGGTGTACTGCACTTCGGAGTTCTGCGTTCAGAGAAAACTATTCAGTGATAGAGCACTTGTCTAGTTTCTTCTTTAATCCTCTCAAATTCTCTTGAAAGCCACTACACCACGCCACACTACAAGGTTATCTTAAAATTGGTCTCTATAAACGACACTTGAAGCTTCTATGTGAAAATATTTGTAACCAAGCTCGTCATGGGCTTAAGAATAAACTATTTAAAATCGAAATTCCGAGTGCAGTGGAACGTTATCTGGGCTGTCCGAAGGAGAATTTTACATACATACTCAAATAGCTTGCCGCTAGACCTGTGTTCAGGGATTAGACAGCCTCTATAATTACTTAACTGCGACTTAAGAGTTTATGCGGCGGAAAGGAAAAAAAATCGCTGACTTTTTAACAAAAAACAAACGCTTTATTTATTCAAAATGTTTAGATCAGCAAGAATCTTCAAAAATACAGAGGGCCAAATGACCGATTACTCGTTCAATTTGTCCACTCGATACACTCTGCTTGTGACGTAGCTCCAAAATTAATTGTGTTTATACGCACAATGTGGTCGCCGTGGCGTAGTGGGTAGAGTGCGACGCTCACACGCCGAAGGGTCTAGGTTCGACTCCCAGTTCAACACCAATTTTTCTAATATTTCACGGCACCACCTCTTTCGAGCTGCTGACAACACTCAAAGAGTAATAACTGTCTAAGAAAGCTTCTCAAATTTCGCCGTTCGGAGTCGGCAAAAAACTGTAGGTCCCTTCTACTCGTGAGAGAACAGTAGCGCGCACAACACGAGTAGTTGATGAGCAAGCTAGGGCCTGGTCCCCCTTTGGACTGTAGCGCCAACAATTATTATTATTATTATACGCACAATTGTAACGGTTAGTACTGGAGTTTTTTATTTTATTATTTTTTTTTTTTTTTGGTTTTCAATGCTTTCCACGGAATTCAATTGTGCGTATGAATAAGCAGCACGGTACATTGGTGTAGCACCTTTTAAATTTGTTTTTATATAATATGTACTTAATCTAATAATGTAAGCAATAAATCTGTGGCAATTCAAGTATCCTATAAATAGTAACGTAATTTATATAATGCACTTTAGTTTGCAAAGAAAACAAGTTAATTACATTCTAAAAAGGATGACTGCTACATTTATAAATTTTTTTCTGATATTTCCTTAAAATACTGGCTTGTAGCGAAATGGATGTTACTAGTTAAATACAGTGGAGAAAGGGTAAAACAAAGTATATTCCATAACCGAAATGGGTCCCAACTATAATGTAATGCACAATGCCATTAAGACGGCATTATTTTGGTAATTTAGTGCGTGTTGAATTTCTGTAATGCTTCGCGATCCCAAAATAGGAGCATGTTCGTATCAACCACTTTTATAGCTGGAGTCTACTGGTTTACAATCGAAGGTCCACGTCATCTTACCCACAATAACAATCGAATATACATCCGCTCGGACTGCAAAAAAACATCACTCAGTTAGTCTAGGGACATTTCAGGGGCGCCATTAACAAAAAACAAAGATAAATAAGACATTAATCATTTTTGTTAGAGGCGCCCCCTATGTGTTCCGGGACTTATTGAGTGATTGTTATATGCAAATTGAGCCTCCTGCTTGGTAGAAAAAAATTAGCTGAATTTCTAGAAGCATTGGGAATGTGGGTAATAAGTCCGTTAAGTTGAAAATTAGACCCGATGTTCCCGAATTCGAGGATCAACTGGGCAGTTAAAACGAAATGAAACAAAACACGGTCTTTGGAGCATTTAAGCAAGGAAGTCCCAAAAACATTAAAGTAGTCCTAACAGTCTACAAAATTTGGACCAGAAATGATATTGTTTACTATCCTCCACAACCAGAAGAACATCTTAATAATAATAATTGTTGGCGCTACAGTCCAAAGGGGGAGCAGGGCCTAGCTTGCTCATCAACTACTCGTGTTGTGCGCGCTACTGTTCTCTCACGAGTAGAAGGGACCTGCAGTTTTTTGCCGACTCCGAATGGCGAGATTTGAGAAGCTTTCTTAGATAGTTATTACTCTTTGAGTGTTGTCAGCAGCTCAAAAGAGGTGGTGCCGTGAAAAATCCGAAAAATTGCTGTTGAGCTGGGAGTCGAACCTAGACCCTTCGGCGTGTGAGCGTCGCACTCTACCCACTACGCCACGGCGACCACATCTTAAGTGGGTTAAATCTTTGTCAACGCAAAAAATACTGACTGCGTCTAGAGGATTACAAAATATTTTAAGATAATGTCCATTATTACAAGACTTATAGAGGGGTTTCTATGTGAAAATGCTAGCTTGGGTTGATGTCAAAAGCTGTTTTATGGCTTTTGCAACTTAAGAAAATGATCTGAACTTATTCCATTAGGGACCTAATAACATTAATTGGTGAAAGCATTCATTTACTAACCATCAAACTATCGGTGTCATTTTATAATTTGACAATAAACTCAACATTTTCGTTGTGTTAAAGTACACGAACGAGGAACATCTGCAAATAATAAAGTTTTATTACGTATTCGGCGATCGCATCTTAAAGAGCGTTAACTTCAATTTTCGGTCACTAATGTCGTCCTATAACAAGTTTTTGAGTCTACATATGGTATTTGTTATTACCGTATCAGTGAGGCAACGGGTGTTTCGAACTGTTACAAATATCGCTGCTGTCCGGACGTCCGTAGAAAACGACAGAAACCAGTCAAACTTAGGGCGTTCACAAGAATTGTGCGTCGCCTAGACTAAACTATACTTTGTGCAAGAATCTTGGTCTATGCCCAAACAAGATCAAGCTGGCTCAAAATTAAAGCCGATTTCTGTGACAGAGTCGTTAAAAATTGGGTCCAACAAATCGATCCCTGCATACGTGCCCGTGGTTACAATATGAACAGCGTCCATTTCCCTTCATCAAATATTTTGACTGTACTTCAAACCGATACTCGTAACAAAGTTTTTGAAACATCTCAAATTTTCATATATTGTAGAACAAGCAAAGTCATTCTGAAAAGGGGCTCCAAGTGTTCCAACCTACAAACATTGAATTTTCAGTCATGCTATCGTAGAAGAACATAGTTTACTTTCCACAACTCCACATCTCTTGGGTTGTTGCCAATGCTAAGAAAGAAATGGTGACTTCGATGCGTTATTCGATTTTGGAATTTATCTCTGCTACGACACAAACTAACATTTTGTTAATTTGTTTTGAAAACTTTGTTTGAAGGCAACCCTGAAGTGTGCACTTAAGTACGTGATCTTGGTCCATTAGATGGACAGTAAATTCAAGTTCATTCCAACCGAACAAAATTGCAATAACCTTCCCCAAGGCACAACAAACTTTCATTTCGCTGACAAAATGAGCCAAATGTATACGTTCTCCCCTTCAAAGTATCATTTATCAAACTCTTACAAAATTGCACTTAACAACTTCTCGGCTTGGGGTGAAACATTGTCAGTACACGATCAAGGTGGCGAAGCCCCTCTACGGACAGAAACACCTTCCACTGTTCGAGAAAAAGAAGAGCACATTCAATTTGAGCGAACTCGCCATCGCCAGCCATAAAAGATTCCCAAAAACGACGCAAACGACAACGCCAAAGACAAAGCCACTCTGGAGAAAACCTTTGCCACAAAGATGTTGCCACCTAAGAACTTGTAAACGAAGAATTTCCTGCCATTAAAGCGAATTTTTATTGTTATTCGGAAAAACGTGCACGGCAGGGAACACAAGCTGCTGAAGCCACTCATCTGTCATTCATGATGTCTCGGTGGTTTGGTTCGCCTGAGAATTTAGGTCAAAGACTTCTGCTTTTCTGCGTTTCCCTCTCTCTCTTGGCCTGATGTCTAAACAGTCAAAACGATAGATAGCCGGCATTAGTTCATTCCGCTGTTTGGTGCAACACACTGACATCAGTCAGTTGCACAAGCAAAAACACAATTCTGTGCTGTGTGCGCTTTGTTTGCTTTTGCAGATCCTAGGACCGTTGCATTCGCTCTAATCTTACCCACTTCAGTTGCTGTTGTGTGCAGAAATAAAGCGTTTCAGCGAAAGATTGAGAAAACAGCACAACCGAGAACTGAAGAAACGTTGGGGCCTTAATCGCTGGCCCCGAGAACAAGAACAAATACAAAAAGGCAACGTGCCAGTTGGTTTTCCTCGTCTTATAAGCTGCATGCATGAGATGCTCTTTTTTCTCCATTTCGTTCTTTCTCTTTTCTTGGCGTCGCTTTTGGTTTTTCGTTTTGCTCGACTCAAGCGATGGTGTGTTGCTGTTGGCTTTGTCTACCGTTTGGTGTTGTAACTGGTTTTGTAACCTCGTGGTCAAGCTGTTGGTGCGGAGCTTGGGATGGACGTAGGTACAGATGGAATGAGGAATTGAAAGCAAAAAATGTGCTGTGCACAGTGCGACCGAATAGGGGACGCCAGTTTTATAATCTTCCCGTGGAAATAAAATTGTTTGTTCGGGGTTACCATATATTTAGTTTCTCAAATTAGCGATTTCACAGAATTCCATTAATTTTAGGCACAAATGGTGGTGAAAAAATTGAATGAGCAGATTGTATTTGATTTGAAATGAAGGAATAACTCCTTCAAGTTAAAAAATCTTCGCTATAGCTTAAGGCTGCTCGATCTGAAAAGGAATTTGTAAAACCTAACAATTAATGCTGCGTGAAAGATTGCCCTAAACTCGAAAAACAAACAGAAGTAAACAACATGAGTCCCTGTACTGTGGCATCAATTTGATAAGCTCACATAGCGCAGCGTTAGCATTTTTGAAATCAGCCAATCGAATACTTTCTCTGGCCAGTGGATAGGCGTTTTCCTTAACTGCACTTGGGAACATCTCAGGAATTTTTTTGCCGTTCTTTATTTCGACAATTATTGAACCTTCATCGTGTAACCGCGAAGAGCGTTCTTCTTTAAATGCTACATTCTGAAATCAATGTGTTGCCTGTTTGTAGTTAAAATTTGATCATGGCAAAAGTAAACATTTTCCAAAAATGATCATGGGCTTCACTCGAGTAAAGATTATATGGAAATATCAAATATTATGAAGCTTTCGCAGAGCAGAGAGCAGAGAGAACTCCAAACCGCAGCCCAGGAAACAAAAAACAATTATCAGCACGCCGTGGCTTAGAAGATAGAGTTCGACAATTACACGCCGAAGGCCTTAGGCTCGATTTCTGAACTGAACACCTCGCATTTTGCACCGCACCAACACTTTCGAGCTGCTTAAAAAACAGAGTAAGACTTGTCTATGAAAAATTTTTCAAAACTTCACCATTGGGAATGGGCAAAAAACTGGAGGTCACTTCGACTCGTGAGCAATAGAAAGTGGTAGCACGCAGAACAAGAGTAGTAAAGTAGTAATAGTAGAGAAAGCTAGGACCTGGTCTTGGGGTCTCTCGCACAGCATTTACAAGCAATATATATTTTCCTCCTAATATGAGTCTAAAATGGATCTAGATGAAGCAGTTATGATTTATGTTGTCAGAGACTTTTTTTTTAGAAAAAAAAAAGGAAACTCCTTGACGGTGCATATACATAGATGTGTTCCCATATTTGAGCAAACGATTTGCACAATATTCGTCCATCAGCATCTGATAAATTGAAACGATATCATGAGAGTTTCGAAAGATGTCCCAAGAATGCCAAGTTCCACCCTACAAATATTAAACATGCAGCAGTAACTTACACACAGCAGGCCCAAGGGCGTTGGTGGGCTTCTGAGATTTGTTAAATGTTCTGGAAATGGCTTCCGGTCTACGTGTACACTCGATTATGTACTAAAACCAAATATAATTTATATGTAACACTCTCATTTACTAAAGAGAACGATTAAGAGGCCACGCAAAAACAACTGCTCCAAGCAGTTGCAATTAATTAGGATATGTAATGCTTTGCAAAATAGCAATATTTGTGCGGTCGTTCTAATTTCTTGAATTCAGTTAAATATATATGAAGTGATCGTCGAAATACAAATGTCTCGACAGGGAAAATTTGTTGTAAACGAGCCCTTATTTTTTTGTTTGTTTGCTATGACATTTGTGAAAAATATTTAGTATACATCAAGTCATTGAACAGACAACATCATATTTTTTCATCGTGTTAAAAATGCCGAATTTTGTACCAGAAAGTGGTGATTTGCGGAAAGCATTAATTTTTTGTTTTCATTTGAAGAAAAGTGCTGCAGAGTCGCATCGAATGCTTGTCAAGGCATATGGTGATTATGCTCTATCAGAAGCAACATGCAAAAGATGGTTTCAACGGTTCAGAAATAATGATTTTGATGTGAGAAATTAAGAACGTGGAAGACCACCAAAAAAGTTTGAAGACGCCGAATTCCAAACGATATTGGATGAAGATGACACTTTGAGTCAAAAGCAAATGGCAGCAATGTTAAATGTTGCACAACAAACAATTTCTGGCCGTTTAAAAGCTATGGGAAAGATCCAAAAGTGTGAAAAATGGGTGCCACATAAATTGAATGAAAGACAGATGGAAAACCGAAAAAAACATTTGTGAAATTTTGCTTCAAAGACACGAAAGAAAATCGGTTTTGCGATGAAAAATGGATTTATTTTAAGAATCCTAAACGGACAAAATCATGGGATAATCTGGGACGACCATCAACATCGACTGCAAAACCAGATCGATTCGGCAAGAAGACAAGAATTAAGTCGTGAAAATTTTCGTGCGATTATTTTTTACAACTTTCGACGTGGATTAACTCAACAATAGTGCATCGATTAACTTAATTTAATTTTTGGCGATGAAGCTCCATCAAGGACCAATGTTTATCGATGGTATGGTGAATTCAACCGATGTCGTAGTTCACTTCAAGACAAATTTCGTGAAAATAAGTTGCTGTTCCGGAAACCATTGATGCTGTGAGCCAACTGATATTGCAAGATCGTCATGTGTTCTATTCTGAGTTTGAGACAACCTTAGGCATTAGCGGGATCAGCATACATTCAATATTGCATGCACATTTGACCGTTAACAAAATTTGTTTGCGTTGGATCCCACACAATTTGTCAATCGCTCAAAAAGAGGCTCGTGTCGATTGGTAGAAAGAAATGTTACAACAATCTGATCGCGGTGCTTCTAAACATGACATCGTGACAGGTGATGAATCGCGAATTTACGCGTATGAGACCGATAGTAAGCAGCAGTCTGTATGGATGTTTCAAATCCAACAGAAGTTGCTCGCGCACGAAGCACTTCCAAGCAAATGGTCGCTTGTTTTTTCGAAAAAACTGGGCATGTCACACTAGAACAAGGCAGAACAGTCAATTATGAGTGATGCACAACGATTTTTTTGCCAGTTGTCTTTCAAGAAATCAGGAAAATCAACCGCCGAATACGGATCACTCTTCACCACGACAATGCGAGCTCCCAAACATCGGCTCAAAAAACTGTATTTTGACCACTCAAAACATCGATTTAAAAAGTCATCCGCCATATAGTCCTGACTTCGCACCGAATGACTTCTTTTTATTCCCGTACGTGAAAACTAAACTGCCAGCTCTATCGTAAAGTTCAAGATCAACGTTTTTAGACACCTGAAGAAGGGGTTGATGCGTTGAGAATACATGTTTTAGAAATACCTCAATGAGAGTGGAAAAAGTGCTTCGACAATTGGTTCAAACGTATGCAAAAGTGTATAGATCTTAATGGCGAATATTTTGAAAAACAATAAAGCTATTTTCGATGGTTAATATTTGGTTTTGTTTTCTAATCCCGAAATATAAAAGGAAATTTGCCCAACGGATCAGAGAAGTCTACCATCCATTGTGCACGCACGTGTTTCTAAAAATATTGCAGTAGAAAAAGTTAATTGTCCGTAATCTCTAATAAACTATTATCTCCCTCAGAGAGAGTTAAACGAAAGTTATAAGAAAATCTATGGCACAAAGATGTGCTGTTAAGGTCAATCGTAGTATTTTACAAGACACGACAGAAATGGAAAAATTAGATACCTTAACAAATTCATTCTAAGAACTCTTTGTTTTCAATGTCTGCTGCTCTTAATCCACCATTATTTTTAATCAAGGAACTTGAGGAACGCATTGTAATGATTTAAAAAGAAATTGTTCACAAATAAAAGAGTTTAATTTTAAACTTAAGATTATAAACCATACTTCAGCTCAATGAGGGATCCATTTAATATTGGAGTTACCAAACAATCTCCGAGAATCTATGTCAAGGACATTGGATTCACCACAAATCAGTGGAAAGGATTTTTATTTCCCTCACACGGATTTCAACGTTTGGAAAGCGACGAGCGACCTGATCATCAGTTGGCGAATCAACGATCCAGGACAATGCGTAGTTGCGGTATACCCAGTTGTCGTAGAGCGGACGATTCTTATGAATAATTCACTGTAATCATCATCTAACCGTTAATACTATAGTTTTGGCTGGTACGCATTGCATTGATCGTCAAAAGTAATTAATAAACTCCGATAGCGAGTTGCAGACTCTGCTCTACCGAAATTTTTGCTTATCTTATTAAGTTAATGCCCAAATTCAAAGGTTTTTGTAGAATGGGCATTTTTAAGAACAGCTGCATGAGTGACCAGAATATTCCTAAGTTAAAAACATTCTTCTTCTTCTTGTGGCGCTACAGTCCGGAGTGGACCTGGGCCTCAACCAACATGCCTCTCCAGCCAGCACGATCTTTCGCCAGCTGTCTCCAGTTGCGCACTCCAAGTTGGTTGAGGTCCTTCTCCACTTGTTAAAAACATACTGATCAAAATAAGCTTCGGTACGAATTTCCCCTCATGTGTTTTATGTCCTCATGTAAGAGAACATTATATATACATTTTTTTTTTGTTAGTGGCGCCCCCTATAGGTCCCTAGACTTATTGAGTGATGTGTTATAAATAGGGACAAGTAATCAAACTGTCATGACCATGTTTAAAATTTAATGTTTACAATATTATAAGAAGTCGGAGTGCGCGTATATGTCTCCCCTCTCAAGTCAAACAAGATTTGCCAAACAGGAAATTTGTAGAAAATTTTAAGAGATCCTCCACCCTAATATTCCACGAATCTTGAACAAAATATTCAATCACCGCAGTATCACCAGCCAAAATGGCAGCAACTTGAACGTTTTAATTGCCGCCATTCAAAATATTTCATTTTAAATGTCAACACCTCTAGCCGTGGGATTCGAAAAGCCTGCAAAAAGTCACAAACGCAACCATCCTCATCACTGATGCCAACAGACTGCGTATTCACCTTTAACTGAATGCCATGCGCTTATGGGGAATTGCAAAATCAATTACCGGTCGTTATACCGTTCATACGAAATCAATTACCCCGCACAGCTTGAAGCGGCTCCACTGTGCGCCCCTGCCAACGCACACACAACCGAGACTCAGTTGGTGTTAGTGTTGCTCTGAACTCAGCGCTCGCCTGAAAAAGGTGTACCGGGCGATACACCAGATACCAGAAAAACCTGTTCTCTCGATTTCGTTGATCGCCCTCTGGCGAAAGCTGTGCACACTCAAACAGCTCCCCCCTCGAGCACAATGGGAGCCAACCAGCCAGCAGGCAGCAGCTCCCCGAGCAGAACCATTGTATTATGCATGAACTTCAGCGTCAAAGTCCATCCATCTATCCATCTTGTCTCTAAAAATAAACACAAGACCGTGATGTGGTCGTCGTCGTCAGACGCAAAACCCGACGACGCGGTGGGGAGGTAAGGAATCAGAAAACAAAACAAAATACCTGCCGGAGAAACATCATAAGGAGGACGTGGAAGAATCTTGAAAAAAGGAGAGTTCTTCGTTTGACAAAACTGAGACAGGAGCAAACACACTGACGAATACCCCTTGAGAGGCAAGCCAGGTTTGGGTGAACTTTGGAACCTCTGCAGCACCTTGGCGTTTCTGCAAGACACGCTCCAGCAGTATAGTCCCCGTCCTCATCGGGTGCATTATTTGCGAAAATGGCAATAAAAAGTCAAGCGGAACCGCTCAGGGGGCGACCATGGCAAGCAGACACTGGCCAGGTCCATTCGCTGCAGCAGGGCCTCGTGTCACACACAATGTTTCGTACTGCATTGTAAACAGAACGCAATGAAAGTCAATTGCCTTTTTATCTCCTTTTGTTGGAGTTTCTTTTTGTTTTCTGTCCTGCTTCACCAACTGGATTTGTCCTCGGGAAGGTGGAAAGGGAATGCGATGCATTTAATGCTGCGTCCTCGTCGTCCATCTACTGGGCAATCAGCAGTCACCCTTGTGCTGGTGTTACAGAGATTTGCTTTGCATTTGTTTATCGTATATCTCCCTCTGTACCTCTGTCTCACTCTCTTCCTCACACCGTGTCGTTTACATTTATAGAATGTTGTTTTTTTTTGTTCGCCCTCGTTTGCTGTGTAATTCAATTCGTAGTTTATTGAGAATTTTCTTTTAATTAAATTGAACAACACTGTCGTCGTAGTCACCGTGGCCGTAGTCGTTCCCGTTCCCGTCGGGATGTTAAAATCAATTAAACTTTTATTTTCAATTAAACGTAAATGATGGAGAATAAGTGATTTGCACACTCTTCTGCCGCTTTAGATGCGAAGGAGTCCGATCACTCGATTAAGGCTCCATCCCCTTGGCGATCTCCGGGGAGTTTAAGACTGTACACAGTTGAATGGTAAATCCGTTTATTTGCGAGTTTGTTTCGTTTCTTTCTCTCTTCTGATGGATGTTGAAGTGACAAATTCCTTGGAGAGTTTAACAGATTTCCGTTTGAAGTGCATCTTCGATGCTGTGTAGGATTCGTTTCTTTAACAACTTATGTTAAGAGGAGAGAAGGTGGAAAGACGAGTATACAAGGGCTGCCAACATAACATGCGATAAGAAGTTTGAATTTCTTTCGCATTGAAATACTTCTAAGAAAGAACGATTTAGGAACTCTGAAACTTCTTTCTCATTGAAATACTTTCAGGAAAGAACGATTTAAGAACTCTGAAACGATTTTGATTTCGAAAGTAATTCTCTTAACTTCAGCTGTTCTTTCACTAGTTTCAAACTTTGCTAATTGAAATTTGATGACTTGGAAATATTGCTTTCGCTATTGGAGAAGACCTACAGTTCAATAGAGACACTGAACGAGTTAGGCATTTTTTTCTCTAAACAGCTTTGCAAAATTTGCTAACATATGAAAGGTAAGCAAAAGACCAACGTTTGATGATATTTGCGCCTTAGGTTTGAGCAGCAAAAAATATCTTGCTTTCAGTGGCAGACCTTCTTTTAAGTAGTAGTAGTACAACAACAACTTTGATAATAATAATAAAACATAAGTAAACCGTGGCTTAGGCATAAGAAACCGAACTTCAAGATTCAAACGTTGGTCTGCAAATTAGCTTGCCTCTCATCTCATTCACCTCTAACGAGTTAATAATAAAAATAATAATTGTTGGCGCTACAGTCCAAAGGGGGACCAGGGCCTAGCTTGCTCATCAACTACTCGTGTTGTGCGCGCTACTGTTCTCTCACGAGTAGAAGGGACCTACAGTTTTTTGCCGACTCCGAACGGCGAAATTTGAGAAGCTTTCTTAGACATTATTACTCTTTGAGTGTTGTCAGCAGCTCGAAAGAGGTGGTGCCGTGAAAAATTCGAAAAATTTGTGTTGAGCTGGGAGTCGAATCTGGACCCTTCGGTGTATGAGCGTCGCACTCTACCCACTACACCACGGCGACCACAACAACTTTGATGTCGAAAGTAATCCTCGTAACTTCAGCTGTTCTTTCACTAGTTATTAGCTGGAAACTTTGCTAATTGAAATTCAATAATTTTGAAATATTACTTTCGCTAGTGGAAAGTAGAAGACCTACAGCTCAATAGGGGCACTAAAAAGGTTTGGAAATCTTTTGTTATACAGTTGATGATCCGCAATAATTGCTAGCAACTCGTTAGGGGTGTGGTCGCCGTGGCGTAGTGGGTAGAGTGCGACGCTCACACGCCGAAGGGCCTAGGTTCGACTCCCAGCTCAACAGCAATTTTTCGGATTTTTCACGGCACCACCTCTTTCGAACTGCTGACAACACTCAAAGAGTAATTACTGCCTAAAAAATCTTCTCAAATTTCGCTGTTCGGAGTCGGCAAAAGACTGTAGGTTCCTTCTACTCGTGAGAGAACAGTAGCGCGCATTAAACGAGTAGTTGATGAGCAAGCTAGGCGCTGGTCCGCCTTTGGACTGTAGCGCCAACAATTATTATTTTTATTACTAACTCGTTAGAGGTAAGGACACACAAATTATGAAAGGCAAGCTAAGGTCCAGACCAAAGTTTGAATCTTGAAGTTCGGTTTCTTATGCCTATGCCACGGTTTACTTATGTGCCTTAGGTTTAAGCAGCGAATAAGGTGTTTTCTTACACGACTGACTTTCATTTTGGTAAAAAGAGAAATCTAAACACTTCCGTCGACCAATTCCACGCCAAGTGGGGACTGACTCCTTTTTAATCTGCTTGGAAGGGAAAGGCTTTTTTGAGGGTAGCTGGCTCTGTTTAGTTTAACCATACATATTCATGTAATTTCAAGGTAACTCCAAGTCTGTCTGAAATTTCTACGAAAATTCATGGTGTCTGAATCAATCTTATTGCAAGAGCCCTGCGCCTTCTCGGTTTCCTCCTAGATTTATACAAGACAGGTAGTGTGCAACAAATTGTCCCTGACTCCACAAGTGGTTTTGTTAATGGTAGGAGCAACCTCTTCAGCATGGTGAATGTGACTAAAAACTGAAAACTGCTGCACATCATCTGCACACAACAAAATTTCTTAGTAATCTCAGTATATGAAGAAAAGACCAAGAAATGAGATGTAAGCGAAGATTAAATTTCCATGCGAAGAGAAATCGAAATTTTGCAAGTCTCCAAATGGGAGTAACACTCACATGCGAATGGTTTCATTTGTTTTTTTTTTTATTTGAAAAGGTGCCGTCTGCGCATTCTTTAATCAATCGCAAGTGAGAATCCACATGCTTTTGATCTGATCATTAACGATTGTAAACCTTCCAGTACTCCTAACGAATTCTTAAAAACTGTCTCTTCGGACCCCAAAAATTCAGAGCCACGTCCAAATGTTCCCCAAACTCAATGTTCCTTTCCCAGCTATTGTCTGCTATGCACTTTGAAGAATTTCCCTGCAAATCGGTTCATCGACGTGTAAGGTAATGGCGTTTGAACGTGACAAATGAACAAAAGGCCATAACAACTTTATGATTGTTTCGTTCCCTTTGTGAAATTTTAATTTAACAGCAAAATGTGCATGCACAAGATGTCATCTAAACTGCTTCTAAAAGTTAACCACCTGACGTTTCTTTTACATGTGACACTACCCAGTGAGAGCTGCTCCTTGCAGTAGAAAAGTGCACAAGCACCTCCACAAGAAAATGTTCTTCTTTACACTAGAAATTTTGTCTGTCTTCCTAATCGGCTCCCTAACAACCTCCTTTTATTTTATTTTCTTAGCGTGCTGCGCCACCAAGGCCAAACGTTGAGGAAAGTACACCTGTTGCACACGACAACATTGATCAATCCATCAAGGCATTTGATTGTCCACAATCCCTTTCCATCACACACTTCTTTGGATGGCCTATTGAACTGTGCTCATTGCCCCACGAAGAGAGAAAGAAAATCTGTCAGAAGAGACACAATTGCACAATCCACCGTCATCACTCTCCAATCAAAACCGTTAAGCTTTCTACAATTATAACTCATCTTGCGAGCGGCTCTGATGCTGTGCTGATGAGTTCATGTGTGCGCCTGTCCAAACAGGGCGGACAGCAAAAGCCAGCAACTCAATGATGAAAACGAGAAAAATTGATTAACAAAAGCAAGCATAAATTAATCACCACAGCTCGCTACGTGGTGCCACTTCAGCTATTCACTGGCTACCCCCTGCCCGCCAGCGCCTCCGGCACAGCAGAACTAATCCAACTCTAAGCCGGCCGAGTGTACGAGTATTCAATTAGACATATGCACACTTCAGATCCCCGACCAGAGCACATATTCCCCAACTAAATTGCCCATAAATTATGGAATCAAATAATCGTTATTCATTTACCCGTGGCATCTCTTCCATGTGGACGATCGTGCGGTGCATGCGGAGAGGCACGCGGACTCGGGGGACGTCCTCTGTGAAGGGGGGAGTATCTGTGGTGGCTTCGATTTCATTTTAAATTTTTATTTTGCACTTCCTGTTGTTCAACCCTTGCACCGAGCTCGGGTGCGGGTCAATGGTAATCGACGAAAAATTGTCACCAGCAGAAGAGGTGTCAGAGCCAGGCAGCACATGCACCTCATTAAGTGTCATCCGCAAGTGCTTCCTCAAGGGAATGCAATTAGGAGATGCATTCCCGCTCATTCCCGGGCTCATCCCGACCTTGCATTCAACGGGTGTTGCGCCCGACACCGTTAGATGAAGCGTGAAATTCATTTAAACTCGAACAGAGACCGTAAATTTCTGGTCGTGGGATGGTTTTCTCAACCATAGCCAGGACTTGCTCCTCTCTTCTCGCATGTCCGTGAACTTTTTAAGCCACTTTTCGCATTCGATTGGTTGAGCTTACGCTGAGGACTCTCTGTGCCTACGCTCCAGTGTGTTGCGATCTGGTTTTGGTCAAGGCTATCGCCGGCAATTTATGAGGACTTTCCATTTTTACTGGTTTCCCGAATGGCCGTTTTGGAGTCAACCGCTGTCGCTAGCACACACACTCACGCGCTGGCTGTGGCCTGTGCCTCAGTCGCCCCGAGCTCATGTGCCGGGTAATGGATGGTCCATTAATGTGGTTTTGCGTAGCTAATCAAAACGCTCCTTCTATAGGATCGTTTCAAATGGTCGTTCTGCTTTCGAGTTTAATTAGATAGATTGAATTGTTTTTGCTTTGGAGTTGCTGTCGCTGTTGCTGTTGCCGCTCTCATTGGGAGCTGGATGGGATGACGGCCATAAAACAGCCGGTCGTCGGTCGAGGGAAAACTGCAAGTGCAGCGGGTTTTGCGGCTTCTAAATTGTTGAGGTTTTTCAGTTGGTAACGAGGTGAAATTTTTAATGCTTTCTAACTCCATTTTTTTCGATTTTTTTTTTTTTTTGAAGCGACAAGTGTACTGTGCGAGAGGACGGGTTGTTGGGCGGCTCATTGGGGTTTCATTTTGGTCTCCAGTTTGCATTCAATGGGTTGAAATGGAGTGCTGAAAGGAGGTGACTCCTTGGCAGGTTTATGGACTGCAATTGATGATCTGTCCGGGCGTGATTAATGGAAGCAATTCTTGTTTTATAGATTTCTCCATCTGCTGCTTCCTTGGGGGACGTTGTTGTGAAGGCGACGGCTTATGGGAGTGGCCCTGTGGCTGGCAATATATTTTGAAAATTGACTTAAGTGGCATTGAGTAGTCCGAAAAGAGTTTTAATTTATGGAAACAACTGCACTTGACCCAGGGATTATTCAACTTTTTAAACACGCTTAAAAAATGCGATCTAGTGTGTTTCACAAATAGCCGAGATCCCGGACTCTATGTACAGCAGCTGTACTCTATGTAGGCGCATCCACCGCCTTGGAGATGCGCGACACTTAGGATGGTTGGACCATGTAGTTCAGCCTCAAGAGTCTTCCACTGGCAAAACGCAACAAAGCGCCCTCCGCGTCTAAGATGCTGAAATAAGTGGAAGAGGAATTTTTTTCAGGTTGGTGTGCGCAATTGAAGACAGCTGTCTGAAGGACATTAAAGCTGCGAAGTCATCTTGGTTGAAAAACAGGTCTAACTCAGATAATTGTACCAACCAAGGAAGAAAAAGAAGATTCGCTCAAAATACTCAAGACACAGAGTCATGTTCTCATTAAGTTCTACAACATTGTTTTCTTTTTCCACTTAAGACATTTAAAACACAGAGCCCCGTTCTCAGCAAGTTCTACAACTTTATCTTCTTCTGACTTCAAGTCACATATCTCCCCGACTGGTGTTCCCATATTCGACAACTAGGGGATTCTAGAGGATTCAACCAAAATTTAGGGAATAAGGTGGACGAGGCGGCGTTTTCAGCTTGTTTCGACCGATTTGAGCGTGTCATTCGTTGGGCGCCACATTCGTCGGGCGCTACATTCGTCGGGCGTTACATTCGTCGGGCGCTACATTCGTCTGGTGTCACATTCGCCGGGTGCTGCATTCGTCGGGCGCCACATTCATAGGGTGCCACATTCGTCGAGGGCCACATTCATCGGGCGCTACATTCATCGGGTGTCACATTCGTCGGGTGCTGCATTCGTCGGGTGCCACATTCGTAGGGTGCCTCATTCGTAGGGTGTCACATCCGTTGGAAGCCACATTCGTTGGGACCCATATTCGTCGGGCGCCACATTTGTCTACAGCCCCATTCGTCGGGTGCCACATTCGTCGGGTGTCACAGCCTTTAGCAACCACATTCGTCGAGTGTCAGATTCGTCGGGTGCCACATTCGTCGGGTGCCACATTCGTCGGGTGCCACATTCGTAGGGTGTCACATCCGTTGGAAGCCACATTCGTTGGGAGCCATATTCGTCGGGCGCCACATTCGTCGATCGCCACATTCGTCGAGCGCGATATTCGTCGGGCGCCACATTCGTCGGGTTTCACAGCCTTTGGAAGTTACATACGTCGAGCGCCACATTCGTCGAGCGCCGAATTCGTAAAACGAAGTCTCCTGAATCGACCGTTTCTTAGTCCGTTTATGTAATTCCATATTTCGTCGATATAAAGAAACTTCATGCTCTGGTTTCTGAAATGATCTCACTGGTTGCGTGAGCATGATCCATCCAGATAGATTTTCATGCAGACTGTATCTATACTGACGTATGGCTTCGACTACCGCGCGTACCTCAAATTGGCAACGTACCACTAGGAAGTCTTAAGTTTCATCACGTTTTGCTCGGTGCAAAAAAAAATCCGACCTGCGTCCACATTGAAATGCGTTTAACCTCTTTTTGACGGACTCCATGGAACGAGTGGAGTTACGCACACAGGCAGGATGACTTCCTCCGTTGACTCGCCAACTCAATTTTTCTATCTTTCCAAACTCCCCTGCCTCTACAGACGATCACGTTTTGTCAGTTGACGTCCATATAAAGGTACTAGAGCTATGACGAGAGACACTAATCGTCTTGCTCTCGAAGTGTAATTGGCTAAAAATAAGTCGAACTTGAAAACACTTCAGATCATCTCAAATATGCTCAAAATTCAAAAATACATTGTTTACACAAAAAGTCCGACTCAATGCGTCAGTCGGTCAATTCCTCAGCAAATTGGACAAGACTCCACCCAAAGCAAAACTCTTTTATACATTATCCAATTTGTCTGCCGTTTCGCATAAAGAACCCTCTTGCAATCCTTATACGAGCAGAACATCGTCCCCCGAAATAAACAGCATCAGCAATTTGCGTTTCTTTGCCCGCCGGGGCAGATATAATTGAATGAAAACACTTTTCCCAAAAATAGGTTAATTCCTTCTGAAAGCGCTTATCAGCGAAACATTCGAAAATAACTGAGTGCACTGCGTGCCGTTTATAGCCGTTTTCAAGGAAATGGAAAATCATCTTTCTCATTTCACTCCATTGGCGCCAAAGTCGACTTCAGTGCAAATCGAATTCCAAATGAAAACAACTGTGAGCGGCTTTTCTTTTATTTCCTCAATGGATGCAGGATTATAATTGAATTGCAGTGGCAACCCTTTTCGTCCCAGAATCACACAGGTCACCTACTTAACCAGTCACACCTCTTCAATGCAAAGCGACTTCTGAGAGAGTCTGACTCACACCACTCACCCTCTGGCAATCGTCATCGCCTGTATGGCGCGTCGCTCTGCATTCAACAATTCAATTGAGAGGTACTCAGAAAAGGGAGAAAACTCAGCACTCTGCCTGAATCAGGAAAGTTCGACTTTGCGCACGTAGACACCTGCACCTATCCGCCGCTCAAAACACGGATGAGTGCATGTGCATGCATCCACCGTCCGTACGCGACCCGCCAAACCGGGGTGACTGCATGGAAATTAACAGCGCCATGCACCGGGGACTGCCTGACTGACTTTCTATCTAGATACTCTCTAACGAAAAATTCAAGTAATTTTTCCCTCCGCTGCCGTGAAGGCGAACAAAAAGCCCACACAAATGCAATCAGGTGTCTGCGTATGAAGCGGGCGCGCACGAAGTATGCTCCCGTGGTGCAATATCTTTTGTCATTTGGCGGCGCAGTGGACGGGGCCAGTGCGGGTGGAATACCAGGCGGCGGGGGCTTACGTGTCACGTTATGCTTTGTGAATTTTAAGCACCGGGTTCAGGGTGGAATTTGTTCGAAGTTTATATTGACTGCCTGCCAGCCGGCCGTTAGCTCGTACATCCTGCTTTTAGAATTCTGCCACCAGGAAAGTCGAGGTATGCTATCGCGAAAAAAATATTCCGGCTTAATGATATTCGATTGTATTCTGACGGCGGCGGCGGCGGCGGGCGAACGGTTTACTCCGAAGCTGCTGGTCCCGATTGAATGTAATTTGCATGACTGAGTCAAAGGAGTTGTGAACTTTGACGTAGCGTGTGCATTGCTGGGAAGTGGCAAAAAGCATGATTCGACTTTGATACGAATTTTAAAGTCAAAGAGTGGTTTCGCTTTGAATAACAGAATGATGGGGTGTTCTTTGGACAGGGTCTTTGGCTGCAAATGTCAGTATAGAGTAGAGTTTGAGGCCAGGATTCAGACTGAGCAGACGCTGTGACATGTTTGTTAATTTCTTTCTTTTCGATCGGAACGCTCACATTTTTTCTTGGCAGGCAGAGTTTTTGTACATTAAGTTGGCAAATTAAAAACTGGACTAATGTCTGCTATTTATTCAAACTTGTGGCTAAAATTCGCATTCAGGCATTTTAGGAATATTACTTGGGCTCTCATCAACAATTCAACGATCAATAAAGTTCACATTCGTTCCCGCTGTAGTAAGTAAAGTGCGACACTCACACGCCTAAGGTCTCGTGCGACACTCACACGCCGATGGTTCGATCCCCGGCTGAACACATCGATTTTTTTACGACGCCACCTCTTTTGGGTTGCTGACAACATTCAGACGAGTAATACTCGTCTAAGAAACAGCTCAACAAACTTCTCCGTTCAGAGTCGGAAAAAAACTGTACTAGAACACTAGCGCGCAAAACTCGAGTAGTTGATGAGCAAGCCAGGCCCTGGTCCTTTGTGGGCTGTCGCACCGTCCAATTATTAATAGTATTATGAAAGTTCACATTTTCGCCAGTGGGATAATCAATCACTTATGCGACGGTCCCTTGCACGATGTTGCGCATTCTTTTATCGTCATTTTGATGAATCTTGCGTCAAGATCTTGACCTGCATCCAGACCAGATCACGTTCACATAAAAACTGAAGCTGACGGCCTATTTTCAGCATCGCCGATTCGAAAACAGAGCTCAGGAATAGTTGTAGCTTTGGTGAGCGTGTTATTTTCAAAAACAGCTGTCCGCGGTTGTCGTACGAAAAAAATTTAATTTAATACTGTTCTTGAACATACATTTGTTGAAAAAAAAAAATAAAGTTGGCGCGCCCTTGAAGGGAAATTCCTTATCCTTACCTTCAGGAGAGAACCAACCAGCAGGTTGGTCATTCAATTGAAGGCATAAGAAACTTAGCAAGTTTCACGACTTTTGCAGGCGGAGTCACGCTGACGTCGGGTCAGCTTACTTAATAAACATGTATTCAGGGGATGGCTTAGATCTCGCGGAAATGTGAAAATTTATGTAAGTTGACCAAATCGTAAAATGAACTGCTTTCTTGAGCTTCTCCGACACTACGTCACTCGTACATCAACTTACTTCCATTTCGTATCTTGCAGGCAGAAGTTATAACAATTCTGCGCCAGCATATTGACAGAGAAGATAATCATCTGTTTATATAGCCAGGCTGCAGTCAAATACAAGGCATTAAGTCCCATTCAAGCAATTCCCTTGATTGCCATCTGTCTCTCTGCCGATGACATGGACGAGAACTTCAGTCTCTACCTATTGTCAGTGCTAAGATACAGAAGATGAACTTTCGGACATCATATCCAAAATCTCGCTCGAATGCGACAGTCCTTTTATTTTCTTCGCTTACGGTAGCCAGAAAGAAGAGACTTAAGTTGACTGGCGACTCCACTTGCCTTAAAATCAAAACTAAATGATTTCACCTCGTTTTTAAATGCTATATCTGCTTCTCAAACCATTGTAGGCCTTATGACATGTCTAGGCGCTAATGGAATACATGCTTCCAGGTTCAGCTTCCTCGACAATGAATTCTTCAACAATGGAGCTGCAGGCATGAGCAAAAAACAGAATTCTTCCCAAACCATCTGTATGACTGCCAAACTCTCACTAAATGAAGAGGAAAACCTTTTTTAAAATTCTTGATAAACTCAGCTAACTTAAGATGTACCAGCCAGCTAACTGTGGTCTAAGGAATCATCTGCCTGACATCAGAGCAGGCTCAATGGGGGCCTACCCACAATTGTCCATCATCAATTCTAGCAAAGCCCAGTCTTTCCACAGGGATACGGATTAACGTGATCACATGCCTTTTTGGCTTTTGCCACAAGGTCCATTTTTCTAAGAGTTGTAGATAACGCAAGACCAAACCTTAGAACCGAAATTAGATCATTCTTTGTTGACAATCCCTCAAGCAGGTAGGGAACCCGGTCTTTCTAAAACCCGACCTTGGCTTTTAGAACCGAAAAGAGATCATGCTTTGTGGACAATCCCTCAAGCAGGTAGGGAACCCGGTCTTTCTAAAACCCGACCTTGGGTTTTAGAACCGAAATGAGATCATTCTTTGTGGACAATCCCTCAAGCAGGTAGGGAACCCGGTCTTTCTAAAACCCGACCTTGGGTTTTAGAACCGGAGTGAGATCATTCTTTGTGGACAATCCCTTCAGCTAGGTAGGGAACCCGGTATTTCTAAAACCCCACCTTGGGTTTTAGAACCGAAGTGAGATCATTCTTTGTGGACAATCCCTTCAGCTAGGTAGGGAACCCGGTCTTTCTAAAACCCGACCTTGGCTTTTAGAACCGAAAAGAGATCATGCTTTGTGGACAATCCCTTTAGCTAGGTAGGGAACCCGGTCTTTCTAAAACCCGACCTTGGGTTTTAGAACCGGAATGAGATCATGCTTTGTGGACAATCCCTTCAGCTAGGTAGGGAAGCCGGTCTTTCTAATACCCCACTTTGGGTCGCTGCACTCGTTGTAGAGTGCAGCTCCTCAATTAGCTGGGATATTCAGTTTTAAATCATACTCACTGTAATACTCCCAGTAGGGGGCCTACCAAGCAGTCAGGCTGAAGCAGAAGTTCCACGGAAACCTGACCTTCCGTAGCACAAGAATATATGGTAGACTCTGGTCAAACTGTCACTACCAGTCAGGTTCCCTAAACACTCAGATCTGGTAGATACCATCGCACAAAACGATCTTTGGTTTCATCGGCGTTTTCGTTTACACTTATATCCTTTCGGTCAACCATGGGTCTCCAAGTTGATCATGAATGATAGATTCTTCAAGCCATTTTAAAGCTCTTCAAGCTCATAGCCAGAGAAATTAAACCAATTCTCCACGACCAAATTGAGTCTCAACTAATACGTTTAGCTAATGTGGCAAATGGTATAAAAACTAAAATGTGTCCACGGTAAGAAATACGCCCACACACCCCGTTTCCACTAGAGTTTACTTTGGAGAGAAGTGAGGACACTTTACCAATCAGACAAATAATTCGCCTCCCTGCAACATACACAGCATACACACACAAGATTTGACAAGACGCATCCCAGACAAAGTCCAACGTCCCACGGTGAACTTTGTTGTTGCAGATTCCTCAAACGATCGAAATGTGCACCCACTCTTGCCCCGCATTCTATTCCGCATTCATTTCCATCATCGCTCCACTCAATCCGGATATACAGATTCGAATCAAAAGATACGGCCCTCCCGAGTGTACTTTCGCGCTCGTCTCCTCAGCGTGTACCTGCTGAAAGGTCGATCCACACCATACACCAATATTTCTCTCTCCCAGTGCCTCTAATTGCATCAAATTGCTCCCTTCCGCTTCCACTTGGCACCGCCCTCCACCCGAGCGTGCGTGTGTGGAATGCCACACTCTTCCCCTATTTATAGACATCCTCTGCGTCTGATCCATTGTTCGAATGTCAGTGTTCCTTCGGCGATCCGGATTTCAATTGAAATCTCTTCGCAAGATCCCCACGGATGATCGGAGCGGTTCGTGAATGGACGGTGGAAGTATCTTCTCAAGACTATCGAATGAAATGCCTTTTGCCTCTGGTGCCTGATTTATCACATCCCCTGGGGGTTGCCGCAGCGCGCTCTGCTCCGTATCAATGCAGCAAGGCACACGTCTTCGTCGCAGCTGAGATTTGTTTCCCTCGGCGATCTCAAGTGGCGGGACTGAATCACGCAGCAGTGCGTGTGAGTCGTGCCATGCCCGATACGGACCGTCTATCAAAATATTTTCATTTCCGAAGTGCTTCTGCTGGATTTAATGATCATGTGCTTACAATGCAATCTAATTCCCGACAAGGCGAGGGTCATTGAATTACACACTGATCCAGAGTTGAGTTACTAATGGGGGAGATTACGGCCAATTGAGTGCATCCACTGCATCCAGTGGGCTGTAGTGTGTTGAATTTCAGACGTGCTCCCTGGAATCCGCAGCCCACTCCAGATGGTCAATGTTAGGGGCCTAATGGAAGCCGAGCATATTTTTCCAATCAAAGCCACTTCAGATGGGCACCGCAATGATTTATCTGCAGTTCGTCCGATTCGGGTCGCCGCAAAGTGCTCCAATCACGCAAATGCACTTCAAAAGCACGGCAATTATGATTTGATCTACTTTCGGGGGTCATCGTTGTAGCGCGGCTTCGTACCGGAGACGGTGGCCATATGGACGACGCATGCACGAAGCGAACGCAGCTGGATCGAATGTAATTAGCCAACAATAGGCGGCCGCCACATGCTCTGGCACTGGCGGCGACAATTAGAGCATTATGCTGCGTTTTGCTGCACAGAAGCGCTGCAGAAACACATAGCAGCGCAGCAGTTGCGAAACGAGATGAGATTCCGTTCGATCCACGAAGGTGAGGAGCAGGAGAAGCTGTTGTGGAAGCACAGTGTTGTCGTCGCTTTGTCGTATCTGCCATGTGAACTGGCGGAAAACAAAGCCGGGGAAGCGGAAAATAATTGCATTACCTTGTTGTGGTAGTTTTCACCTCTCCCAGCAGGTGGTGGTGGTGGCAGGCAGGCAGGAAGGAAGTGGAGCCATTCAGACTGCGAACGTTCGCTGGCTCCAGCGTGAAAGTTAAAGGTTAAGCTCTGGAAAATTGTAAAATGATATCTCATGAGCGGTGATCTGCAATTTGCTTTCCTTTTCCTTGTGAAAAAGAAAGCACCGTTGGCTGAGTATGCTTTTTTTTCTTTATTTGAGAGAGTTTGCAATAACACGCAGTTCCTCGGTTGGATCTTTGGAACGGGTGAGAGACTTTTCATTTTTGGGTTTGAAACTTGGGTGGGGTCACCAAAAAGAGAAATTACTGACAAGTGGAGAACAAAGAGACATCGCCTTTGATTGGCGGCGTAATCCATTGAAATTGTGACAAAATGACAAACCGAAATCATTGATTGCAGAGTTTAAATACAGAGCTCTGTGTATACTGATAATTCGTACACTGAGTAGATTCCAAAGCTGACTTGACAGACAGAAGGAAAAGCCTTCAATTCATAAGAAGAGTGGAAAATTACGATAAAACTTCTTTTTTCATGTACCTTGGTCGTTTGGTGAAGAAAAATGTCCTCTTTTGCTTTTGCTAAACTTCAAAAGGAGGTTTTTCACGACTGGACACGAGCATTTCCCCACACTCTTGTCTCAGCTTTGCATGTAATTTAAAACGTCTGCGACTTGCTATCCAAAGCATTAGATGCGCTGCTCAAAACATCTTCCAGCTAACAGAAGTGTTGTTCGTAGAGTTGTGTGAGTGGTAATGTTTTGATGATTAAGCCTGCCGCATTTTCTTTGAGTCCTACCGTAATGACAGCATGTCTGATATTGTTAAAGTATCAAAATTGGGCTCCGACTACAAGATAACATCTCTCTCTAGGCAGAACTACCTTCAGTCAATATCTGCGCCAGAAGAGGACTGCAGTTGAATCTGCTCCAACATCGTTGGGCTGTGGACTTCGTGGAGAGATTACACGACGCATTTGCTTCCTCCGTCGGTTTAACAAGTCGAAACCAGTGCGATGCTAAGGGCCACAAGGTGTATTGCAAGGAAAAGGCGAAGTATTTTTACCCACCTAGTTAAGGCATTGCTTAGCCCGTAAGACGCCTTAAAAATGCTTAAGGTACCTACATTTTAGTAACGGTAAGCGGCAACTAGTCCGGTATCATTAGAACAAAACCAGATGTCCAACAAGTCGACAAAGGACGGCCAGATCGAAAGGGATGTGTGACGTGTTACATCACAATGAGCTGCCAGTAGTCGAAATTCTGATGTCAACGTTCGTGTATACGTGGGGTGTGTTTTAAGCAAAAATATTTTCATCAAATTTTACTGAAGATGATTTCCAAAAAGGCAGTGCAACAGAAAGTTCTATTAACAATTTGGTGGCCACGAAATACCCAAAGTGGCGCCCGTAGAGAGAACGAGGAAAACGCGGAGCACTTTCTATGTCACTTTCCCATTATAGCTTAGATCGTTTTGTAAACTTTCACGGAAATGTGAAGATCCTGATTTATGGTCGCAGATGTGTCAGCTCCTATTCCTTCGGGAAATATGAGAGTACAGCCAGTTAAGAATACCTCTGGTCAGAGTGCTTCAGAAAAAAAGAACAAAAAGCTTCGGGAGTAGCACAGAAACCAAATTTGTTCCCATCCATTCACAGGTAACACTAAGCTCGTAAGTCTGAGCCTCCGAAGTTTGCAACACTGTAGCAACCCTGGAACAACTTTACACAAGGCGATCATTTTCCACTCCTTTAAGTTGTGAAATATTTAAATTCGAGCCCTTAAGACTATGCGCGCTATCAATGTGAAAAAAAAAAACAGTCTTACTGACTTTCTGCCTCCACAAGCCTTAAGTGCTTCCTGTCTAACAGCTCTCTCACATTGTTGTATTGGAAATTATGCAGACCTTTCGCTAGAACCAACTCTGGCTCATGTCAATCATCAATAGCCAACCCTACTTCCACCGCCCCTTCATCAGTTGTACATTCTCAAAAAGCAGTCCCACCTTACAGCAGAGACAATTCAAACAACCGTAACTTACATGCTCCATGAACTCACACTAAGTCATTTTTGAGAACCATTCCACTGCCACTCCAGTCAGTGTCATCGCTCACAACAGTTTCGACACAAATTAACACCGCCACACCCTGCTACAAGTGTCAGACACGAATCGAGTGACAGCAGCTATCACACCATGCCCTCCCATACAGCATACCCACCCCACATATACGTTACGATCGCACAGGTCACACTCGCTCATCTCGAAAAATTAAAAACTAATAAAAGCAAACGGAGAAAAAAAGAGCTGCTTAAGTGGAAAATCAATGACAATGTCAGTCGAGGTTAAGTCATGACTCACGGCTGTCACTGTTGCACGCCGTAGCCGGGGCTTAATTGCTCCCATCCTCTCGTTAGATTTTTCCATTTCAATTGTCCACACTGTGCACACACACAGTTCTCATTATTCATTCGATGAATAATGTCATGAGTCAACAACGATAACGACTCAACTGTGCCGGCGCACCGGTATGTGTGCGCCTGGATTGTGGGTCAGGCCCAAATAGTGCGGCGATAATCGCTGCCTCGGACCGAGGAGATGTGTCTTGTGTCCCAGCAAATGTTCAAAATCTCACGAATGTGAAGAGAACCGACAAGCAAGTGGCAGATCCAAGAATGTGCATGCCCAGAATAAAAGTTTCTTGACCCACTCCGGTGGACAGCGGTGAGCGGCGGACGTGCCTGAGAAGTGGGTCAAGAAAACTAACGTTTTTCCACGTGTGTCACATACAGCGGTCGAGCCCG